>OX465598.1:237357500-238607500 GCA_950022295.1 Bromus sterilis
ATAGCTATTTTGTTGAGTTTTCTCCCACTATTACTAATGAGAAGTATTTTGCTTATGTGGGGAGTAACAAATTTTCTATGCTTGTGGATCATGATAATAAAGTTTTATGTGATACTTATATTGTTGAGTTTATTCATGATCCCACTGAAAATTATTATGAGAAGGGAACATATGCTTATAGATATTTCAATAATATCAAGTTCCCTCTCTTTATGTTGAAGGTTTTGAAGTTGCACTTATTTTGGCTTCCTATGCTAATATCTTTATGCTTCAATGAGTTATTTCTCTACAAGATCCCTTTGCATAGGAAGCATGTTAGACTTAAATGTGTTTGATATTTGCTTCTTTATGCTCTCTTTTGTTCTTCAAATCTTATTCCTACGAGTGCATCACTAAAATCTTAAGCCTATCTTCATGGCTATAAAGAAAGAGCTCTAGGGAGACAACCCTTGTTATCTTTACTTCGAGTTTTTACTTTCAGTTTTTAGTGGTCTTGATGATTGTTACTACTGTAGGAACATCATTGTATCTTTATTTTCAAGCCTTTGTGCCAAGTTTAGCCTCCGATTGCAAGAAAGTTCAAAAGTTGTGACATGCTTTCCAGAAAACAGATTCTGTCCTTGGACGGAAAAATTAGCCTAAAATCACCGGATCATCTTTTTTATCTGAATTTTTTTGACAGAGTGCTCTATACAATTGAATTTCCAGCGTCTGTTCTGAGTTTTTTGATTTGAGTTGCAGAAGTGCCTCGAAAAAATTCTCTACTACCTGTTGTTCTGTTTTTCACAGATTCTGCCACGTTTTGCCTTTCTTTACTTTTGCAAACCTTAAGCTTGCTTTTATTTGCATAAACCTTTTGTCAATCTTGAGAAACAGTAGCTCTTCAAGAATATATTTATATCCAGTGGGGAAAAATTATTTTATTAAGGGTACTAACCTCTCTAATCAGCTTATGATGAGTTATGTATGAAGGGAGTTTTCAAGTGTGCGATGGAAGATGATGAAAGAAGATTCGGGAGTGTCAAGCTCTCAAGCTGGGGGATGCCCCCATGCATCCCCAATCAATATTAAAAGAGACTCAAGCGTCTAAGCTTGGGGATGCCCCCATGCATCCCCTTCTCCATCAACAATCATCAGTTCGTCCTTCCTCTCACTATATTTTTATCACTTCATGCGTTATGTGCTATGCTTGGAGCGTCTCGCTCTTAGGTTTTATTTTTAGTTTATTTAGCTTTGCTTGCTGTTCATAACAAGTTAGATCCCATCTTACTTTGTGTGGGAGAGAAACACGCTCCACTTTCAAAATCGAGAACACATCATAGGATTCTTCATGCCTATCTTTTTGCTGCTGTGTGTTCTTTATCTTTTCTTAGCTACTGCCATGTCTAGTTTTAGTCTTAGGTTGTCTTTAGAAAGAGCCTTGGCTTTTTTAGTTTGTCGCTGGAACTCTCTTTAGTTTTCATGTTTATCTTGTTAAGAGAGTTGGTTGTTGCACTGAGTTGTGTCTTGTCTTGAGAGTAGGTAATTGAGGTTACTATTTAATTTTAGTTGTAACTTGCAATAGTTTTGAGGTATCGATGTGAGTAAAATTTGAACTTTTGGTGTCAAGAGCTCTAGCATATTAGTGATAGGTGTCGTATTTTGGGCAATCCGTGTTTATTTTCAAAAACCTACAAAACTAGTTGAGAACTCTAGCTACAAGATGGATCACTAATCTTTGGAGGGATCGAATATTAGAGTACACTCACGTACCATGAGTCGAGGATGCGCAAGGATAACCAAACCCCCATACACGCCTCCTCGGGGTACTTGTCTCTTTGTGAACCTTCTTATTAGATTGAGAGTTACCGATAATAAGTGCATGACTTCTTCGGACTAATGTAAGTATTGAAAGTTGACACTTCCACCTCCTCATATTTGCTAGCCTCTCCTGTGCCGTGCATTGCCTTCTTCTCACTCCGAGATTTGGCGTCCACCTTTGCCGGTACATCCAAACCATTGGCATGATACGCTCTGTCATCATAAACCTCCTTATATATTTCCTCAAAACAGCCACCATACCTACCTATCAAGACATTTCCATAGCCTTTCCGAGATATATTGCCATGCAACATCCACCTCTTCACGACTTGATCTTCCGGTCATACATGTTCCTGCTACACTGGCAGAGGCATACATTGCATACATCATGATAGCTACATCTTCTTTATGTTTGAGTACCTTGTAAAGTGTGAAAGATCTTCTATACCCTCTTGTAAATTAGAGTGTTGCCCTTAAGTGAGGAAAAGATCCCAAAGTGGATAAAATAAAAGATCCCAACGAGGACAAATGAGAGTTAAATAGAAAGAGCCATTGAGGCCACCAAGAAATACAAAAAAATAGAAAAAGGAGAAAGAAAATAAGAAGAGAGAAAGGGGCAACACTACTATCCTTTTGAAAGATCCACACTAGTACTCCCTCTTATCCTTGTATTCCATAGAGATGATCATTCATGCATATAGCTATGTGGGGACCTTCACACTATAGAACTTGGCTTGTATATTCCAATGATGAGCCTTCTCAAATGAGCTCTAGGTCTTCTTCAACAAGAAAGTTGGATGCACCCCCACTAGTTCCATTGGAGAGCTTACCTTAGCTCATATGTGCATCCGTTGCATGGCAATCCCTACTCCTCACATCATATCTATCATTTGGCTTTCTCTCGCCTATGATTGTCCTCATTGATGCGAGCCTTTCACACCTTTTTGTCTTCCTCCCCCATCATTTTTCTCTTTGCCATCCTAAGTGTCAACTTTCTTGCTTACGCTCACCCATTGCATGAGTGATCAAAATATCAAAAAGGAGTGGATCATTTTGACTTTTACCTGGCTAGTGGTCTGGGGATGAGTCAAGATAAGATTACAAAGAAGACCAAGTGTGAAACTTTAGTAGATTAAGTTCTCAACAATAAAAACTATGTTTTACTCTCTCGTATATCCCTATCCACTTTCTTGCACGCAAACACCATTTGGAGACATTCGAGTCATGGACAGCGAGAGCTCTTGCACCTTTATGTTCTTATATTGCTTCTTTCAATGGTAATATAGACTCTTGCCTGTTATGACTTGAATTGAATTACATGCCTTGATTTCTTTACTTCAAAGTTGTTATATGGTTGGTAGCATGTCACTACAGAAATTATGCTTGTTATCATTTACCTACTCGAGGACGAGCAGGAATTAAGCTTGGGGATGTTGATACGTCCCAAACGTATCTATAATTTCTGCTTGCTCCATGCATGTTTTGTGTGATATTGCTATGCTTTTGATACACTTTCATATCTTTTTGTAACATATTTTGGAACTAACCTATTAATGGTTGCAAGAGTGCAGAAGTTCTTGTTTTTCTACTTTATGTGTAGGAATTACTTGGATAAAAAAAGATCACAAAAAGAAGCCTTGTAAGAGTTAGACTCTAACTTTCCCGAAATCTTTCCCCACCAGACAGATTTTAAAGATCGCCTCGGAAACGTTCGAAGACGGCCTCACACGGAAAAACTTAAAACTACAAAGTTGTGGGGAATTGTTTTCCGGTGGATCTAGACATAAATTTCGGCCCAATCCGAGTCCGGATGCTCCCTGGAGGCCCGAAATACCGAAGACGTAATCTGGATGACGGGAATCTGAGAGTCTATATACAGAGAGGAAACCTAGGTCAAAGGGCACCACGAAATTTTCTCCCCTTGGCAGCCATCTTGAGGGGTAGATCCATCTACAAACCAGCACCATCTCCAAGGAAGAAGAAGGGGCCAAGGTGTTGAGGCACGCGGTCCGCTACGCTAGCGCTAAAACAAAATTTTCTACCGCGCACAACCAAGATCACTGCTACTGGAGATGAACTACATGATTAGGGTTTACCACTAGACGTGCAGTCACGGCAGCGGAAGGAGAGTTGGTGATGCGCGTCGGCGGCTGCTGCTCCAATCCCTCAGACCGATCCCTCGTACCAATCCCACGAACAGTTCGTCCAAGCTCCGCAGGTGTAGCGCCTCCAAGGGATGCGCACATACATGGAGGGGCGCCGGGCGGCGGACTGCTAGGTCCGGCGGCTCGGCCTGGAGGTGGAGTGGCGGCTAGGGTTGTGCTCTGACCTATAACCCTTCGGGGTTCACCCTAGCCCTTATATAGGCGCCCGTGGAATGGCCTCAACCCTTGAGGCAATCCGGACCCTCCATCCATATTCCATTCGGATCACATCCGAATGGGCTCCTTTCCTCTTAAGCGCGCGACCCTATAGGTTCACGTACACATGGACACGTCCCGAATCACATCCGGTTCAATAGTTGGTAGCGGTTCCTAGCAGAACGTGCTGACTCCCATATATGCGTAAAGTCATAAGACGAACCGTTACAAAGTGTCATAAGCAACATTCCTTTTGCCTCACGATATATGTTGTCAAGCTCAAGGCGAGTACTTTTCGCCCTTGTGATAGCTTGACCTCTCTTCTCGAAACCGTGATACAGATTCCTGAACCGGGTTAACACTTAACCCATATCGCATGGCCATGCGTTCTGAATCTTATCACTCAAGAGGGCCCAGAGAATATCTCTCCAAAGTGGAGGGGAAAATCCTATCTTGATCAACCATGTCTCGCGGCATGTATCATGACTCACCCGTAAGATACCTTTATAACTACCCAGTTACGGTGTAGCGTTTGATAGTCCCTAAGTGAGTCATTCCTCATCCCGAGAACATGCGAGGACCTCAGGTCTAGGACATGGCATATACATTGTATTGGGACTAAAAGATGACAATATCTCGCTCCGTCTCAAAGTGGGTCTCTGTCCAACTCAGTGATCCCATCACTTAGTCCATACTATCGGTAGCACCTCCATGCCATGACTTGTGAAACATAGTCATCAATCGAATCATATACTAGTCAAGGATATGTGTCCGCATAACCTTATCAACTAGGGACCATTAGAACAATCATCATAGAATATATAGTCTCACAAACAAGTCACATACTTATTGATACATATCAGTGATGATGTTCAAGGACAATACAAATAACTCATGAATACATAAGGAGATAACATCATAACATGATTTCCTCTAGGGCATATCTCCAACAGTCTCCCACTTGCACTAGAGTCAATCAGTTAGGCATCTAAGGCCCATGGCTCTTACGTGCGCCTCATGCTTCGACATCGGGAGAGGCTTTATCAAAGGATCGGCAACGTTTGCATCCGTGTGTACTTTGCATACATTTATATTGCCATCATCTACGAATTGTCGTATGAGATGATAATGCCTTTCTATCTGCTTGGATTTCTGGTGATGCTTTGGCTCCCTGTCCTGTGCGATGGCACCACTATTATCACAATAGAGGTCCAACGGGTTTGCCGACTGGAACCACACCAAGTAGGGTAATGAAATCCCTTATCCAAACACCTTCCTTTGAAGCTTCAGAAGCTGCAAAGCACTCGGCCTCTGTTGCAGAATCAGCTACCGTCTCTTGCTTGGAACTCTTCCAGCTCACTGCACCTCCGTTCAGAAAGAACACATAACCGTATTGCGAACGAAAGTCATCCTTGTCTGTTTGGAAACTAGCATCGGTGTAACCCTTTACAACGAGCTCATCCTCATCTGCATAAACTATGAACATATCCTTAGTCCTTTTCAGGTACTTTAGGATGCTCTTAACCGCTGTCCAGTGGTTGCCTGGATTAGCCTGGTATCTGCTCGTAGCGCTTAGAGCATAGGAAACATCTGGACGAGTACATACCATATCATACATGATAGACCCGATGGCCGAAGCATACGGAATCTTATCCATGCGTCTTTGCTCATCAGGAGTCGATGGACCCTGAGTCTTGCTTAGATGAATGCCATGTGACACAGGCAAGAACCCTTTCTTAGCCTCATGCATGTTGAACCTTTTCAACACCTTGTCAATATACGTACATTGGCTTAATCCAATAAGCCTCCTTGATCTATCTCTATAGATCTTGATTCCCAAAATGTAAGCTGCTTCTCCCAAGTCCTTCATTGCAAAACTATTTTTCAATGAGTCCTTGACAACTTCAAGCATTGGAATGTCATTCCCAATCAGTAATATGTCATCCACATATAAGATTAGAAATACGATTGAGCTCCCACTAAACTTCTTGAACACACAAGGTTCCTTTTCGTTCTCGATGAAGCCAAACGATTTGACAACCTCTTTAAAATGAATATTCCAACTCCGAGATGCTTGCTTCAATCCATAAATGGATTTCTAAAGTTTGCATACCTTACTAGCATTCTCTTGATCGACAAAACCCTCGGGCTGTATCATATACACGTCCTCTTGTAGATTTCCATTAAGGAAAGCTGTTTGGACATCCATTTGCCATATCTCATAATCAAAATAGGCAGCTATAGCTAGAATAATCCGAATTGATTTAAGCATTGCTACAGGCGAGAAGGTCTCGTTGTTGTCAATTCCTTGAACTTGTCGAAACCCCTTCGCAACAAGTCAAGCTTTATGGATTTGAACATTTCCATCCATATCAGTTTTTTCTTAAAGATCCATTTGCACTCAATGGTTCTTGCACCATTTGGCAGATCAACCAAGTTCCAAACTTGATTGTCATCCATGGACTTTAACTCGGATCTCATGGCCTCAAGCCATAACTCGGAATCTGGATCCACCATCGCTTCCGCATATGTCAAAGGCTCATCGTTGTCCAACAACAATACATTGCTTGCATTACGCAGCCTTTCTGACCTTCGTGGTGCGGGTGCTACTTCAACCACGGGTTCACTGACTAGCTCTACCATAATGGCATCACTTGCCGTGTCTTCCCCGAGTGGTTTATCTCGAACCTCTTCGAGTTGCACCGTCCTCCCTCTAGCCTTCCTAGTGAGAAACTCTTTCTCAAGGAAGGTACCATGTCGAGCGACAAACACTTTGCCCTCTTGTCGGTTGTAGAAGTAATACCCTAAGGTTTCCCTTGGATATCCCACGAATATGCACTTATCCGATTTGGGTGCGAGCTTGTCCGACTGAAGTCGCTTGACAAACGCTTCACAACCCCAAATCTTTAGAAAAGACAAACTGTGAAGCTTCCCAGTCCATATCTCATTTGGTGTCTTATCTACGGATTTAAATGGTACTCTGTTTAGTGTGAAAGCTGCAGTTTCTAGAGAATGACCCCAAAATGACAACGGTAGATCTGACTGACTCATCATCGATCGAACCATGTCCAACAAGGTGCGATTACTCCGTTCCGATACACCATTTCTTTGAGGAGTTCCATGAGGAGTGAGTTGTGGAACTATTCCACGACTCTTGAGATGATCACCAAACTCTTGACTCAGATATTCACCTCAACGATCTGATTGTAGAAGTTCGATCGTCTTGCCGAGTTGATTCTCTACTTCATTCTGAAACTCCTTGAACTTTTCAAAGGTTTCCGACTTGTGCCTCATCAAGTAGATATATCCATATCTGCTCAAGTCGTCGGTGAAAGTCATGAAATACTGGTAACCACCTCTAGCAGTCGTGCTCATTGGTCCACACACATCAGTATGTATGAGTTCCAACAAGTCGGATGCCCTCTCACAACTCTTTGCAAAAGGTATCTTGGTCAGCTTGCCGAGTAGGCAATATTCGCATGTCTCGAATGATTCAAAATCAAACGAATTTAAAAGTCCATCATCATGGAGCTTCTTCATGCGCTTTTCACTAATATGACCAAGCCGGCAGTGCCAAAAGTAAGTTGTATTCAGATCGTTAGGTTTAAGCCTCTTGGCATTTATATTATAGACAGATTCACCTTCAAGATTCAAAATAAATAACCCATTCACAACGGGCGCCA
Organism: Bromus sterilis; assembly: GCA_950022295.1. Lineage (NCBI taxonomy): Eukaryota > Viridiplantae > Streptophyta > Magnoliopsida > Poales > Poaceae > Bromus > Bromus sterilis. The sequence goes on from OX465598.1 coordinate 237,365,344, forward strand.
AGCCATAAAACATCTTATTCAAATATATAGAACAACCATTGTCCTTAATAATGAACTCATAACCTTGTCTCATCAAACATGAGCCAAAAAAAATGTTTCAACTTAACGATGGAACATAATAACAATTATCAAGCTCCATTACAAATCCAGAAGGTAAATTAAGTTGCATGGTGCCGACGGCTAATGCAGCAAATCTTACTTTATTCCCGACGTGAATGTCAACTTCTCCTCTTGCGACATCTCTACTTCTTTTTAGTCCCTGCATCGAGTTGCAAATGTGAACAACCGATCCGGTATCATATACCCAAGAACCATTAGAAATATCCGCAAGATAAATGTCTATAACATATACAACAAGTTGTAGGCCCTAGAGGCAGTAATAACAGTTATTTTGTATCTCCGAGTTTGTAATGAATGTTTATGTTCCATGCTATAACTGCAATGATTCTCGAGTCTGCAATATCCACGAGGCTCGGAGGGAAACTCATGTGCACGTGTGGTATAATAAACAGTAAAATGTATTCCTAGTCATGCCTCTAAGACTGGCTCATGTATTGCATGATGATCCTGTTTTCCTGATCATGGGCATGTCTATGCCGACAATTTTGAGGGCACACTGTTAGAAGAACATTTGTGTTGAATCGACTCGAATTGATGTTATGCTATGAGATACATTCGTCACAAGTTAATGGTTAATAACACAGAGAAAGTTGTGCGTTTTCATAATTCCTTAGACCATGAGAGTACCGAGTTCCTTCGTACTTGCTTAATGAACTTTGGGGTTTTGTTAAACGTCATCTGTAAAAGGGTGGCTATTACGGCAGCTTGCGGGTTCACGGAAAAGTATGACAAGGAACTAGGTAGCTCGAGATTGGGATTTGCTCCTCCGTCGTTGGAGAGATATTCTTAGGGCCCTCTCGGTGTTACGGTATCCACCATCGTCTGGCCAGACACAGTGTGATTTGATCACAGGGATGCCGGAACGCGGGAACGAGAAAAGAGAACAATACCAGGAACGAGGTAACTGGCATAGTGGACAAGTTGTTGATTCACGGGGATGCCAATAAGTCTCACCTCGGGTATTTGTAATATATCGCGAAGCAACAGGAATAGCACACATCAACTAAAGGTTCACTCGAATAATTCTTCGTATGGGTATAGGGATCAATATGGATGTCCTCGGTTCCGCTATTGATCATTGATCGGAAAGTGTTCCGGTCATGTCTATACTTCATCGAACCTACAGGGTCACACGCTTAAGGGTCATCTATCTGTTGAATACTAGACAGGGAGTCTGAGATAAAGTCACCGGAAAGGTTTCGGAGACGGCGAAAAAGTTCCGAGAGAGAAAACCGAAAAGTTGTTTCGGGGTAAACCACTAAGCCGAAAAGGTTTCGGAGAGCACCTGGTAATTTTGGAGAGTGCCAGAATTGTTCTGGTAACTTCTGGAATTTTTCTGGAGAAAAGATTAAAATATTTTTTTCGGAAATATTTCGGAGCTGCCGGAAATGTTCCGGAGCTGTCGGAAATGCTTAGGTTGATTTTCGCAGATGAAAATCACTAATCCGGAATTGTTTCGGAATGCGCCCAAAATCATTTTAGTGGGTGTTGGAATTATTCTAAGACCCACAGAAATATTTTCGGAATTTTCGGACGCGAAAAAGTGGTGTCATGAATAGTAAAAAGTACTACTTGAGATATTTTTGGAAAGCCTTCTAGAAGGACTTGGGAGCCAAGAAAGCCCCCTTGGGTTTCCTATAAATAGAGGTGTGAGGGCAGCCCCATATCCTTGATCCAAGCTCTCACTTGAGTTCTCAACACATGCCATGCAATTATCTGGCTTCTTCTCTCCCTCACACGAAAGAGTTTCGTAGAGCCGAAAGGCTGTCTGGGTTCCGGCAGGAACTAGTTCTGGACGGCGAAGCCCTGCTGGATAGCTGACACTGTATGTGTGCAACTTGGTAGAGAGGTCGTTGTTTCGATCTTAGTTCGAGTGTGCCTCCTGAAGGGCTGTCCGAGTTACAGATCGAGTTTTGAGGGTCCTCCCGAAGGGCTGTCCGTGACATCGTCCGAGGGACTGTCCGACCGCCTCCCGGAGCGCTGTTCGTGGGACAGACGAGGGAATACATTCTCGCGGTTGGGAGGTTGTAAATCCTAGCTGCGGGGATCTGCACCAACGATCTTCATCGACTCTACTTCCCGCTGCGCTACGAGTCGGTAACGATCAGATCAAAACATTGTATGCGTCTCCATAGTGGTCCTGGGCGTGCTCGCTATACCGAATTTTTTTGTTTTCTGTTGCGTTCCCCTACAGTGGTATCAGAGCCGTGCTATGCGTAGATGCATGTTATGATCTAGAATACATGGAGATGTATGGGTATTGCATAATATAATTTTGGAGTAGATCAGATCTATTGCTGAAAATTATTTATGCGGGTGGCAGATGAAATCTGTTACCCGATATTCTTGTTGCTTCCCTAGAATTTGCGTATTTCTGATCTCGAGACAGCATGGTGGAATTTTACAAAGTTCTGGCAATCCGTGATCCTGATTGATCAACGAAGTGCTATCAGTTCTTTGGGTTCCGCCATAGTCAAAAGAAAGATGAAATTCGCAGACTAAAGGGCAATGCAGATATGATCTGCACGGGGATCACGCGTATGACGAAGTTCAGTATGGGGTTCAAGATTTTATTATCTCGTGCTTCATACACCCCGCAATGTTAATCTAGTGACTTGAATAATCATACTTGATGATAAAACGTTGGTAGTTGCGGTTTAAGTCAAAACCTTAGAAGCCACGTAAAATAAAATTTTGCATAAACCGGTTTAGAGGCGTCTAACTTGTTTTTGCAGGATGTGCATGTGATGTGGTATAGCAAAGCTCATATTAAATCGATTATGTATGAGATGACTATATAATGTAAATTTATTAACATGACCTGCGTGTCATGATTCGGCATGATGGCTGGAGCCATATGATTGTCACTTTAATGACCTGCGTGTCAACCTTAGGTAATGCACTTATTCATTTGCTATAAAGATAGCAATATTATTTGGTGCATCGACAAGGTGGTGGCAATCTTCGCGAAGGTGAACTCCGACGCAAATGCCAAAGACGAAGAAATACTTGACTTCTCCGTCAGAAGGGGCTATACCATATCATGCTATTATGAATTGCATGGGATGTTTATCCCTTATGTTGCACCCTTCTTGATTGCGCGGTAGTCGCTTTTTATTAGGGTGATCTCTCACTTAAAATATCAAGTAGTTAGTGTTCTCCCAAGTGTAGCGCCGTCACAGCATCTATACTCTCGGGGTGCGCCATGGATGCATGGGTACGAACGATTGGAGAAATGTAAGGCGGGTGAGGTCAGACCTCGCAGCAAGATCACTTGGTTGTCTTGACGTTCATGGCAGGATCGTCCTGAGCTCGGAACACACGCATCGAAAGATGAACAAGAGTCACATAGAGATGTGATCGGCAAGTTGGCCTACCAAATCAAAATCCTCGTCATGAGATGATGATTCTATGGCGTTGTATTGATATTTGGATCTTGAATCACTCATAATCAATTTTGAGAGATATTGATTTAAGTGGGAGCACACTTTAGAATAAAATTGTTTATTCACTAGTGCAAAAATCATTATGAACAAAGTCTAAGTGAAACTTGTGTTTACCGTTGTAGATCAAATGGCTCGCAACACCGCTTTCAACTTGGGGCCATTGTTAGAGAAAGAAAAGTTAGCTGCGACTGGAAACAACTATGCGGACTGGGTCCGTAACCTGAGGATTGTCCTCAGGAGCGCTAAGAAAATCTATGTGCTTGAAAAAGCTCTTCCAGCTAAACCGGCGGCAGGTGCCTCGGAAGATGAACAAAATGTCTGGGCCACTCAGGATGATGATCACAACGCAGTAGAGTGCCTCATGCTAGCTTGCATGAGTCCAGAGCTCCAAAAACGTTTTGAATTCCATAAACCCCGTGATATGATCCGGGAATTGGATGCTCTGTACAAGGAAACCGCAAGGTCTGAACGTTTTGATATCATGAATATCTTGATGAATTTAAAGATGGATGAGGGCAGTTCAGTTGGCGAACACATAGTCAAAATGATTGGCTATGCTGAAAGGCTTAAAACCCTGGAATTTCCAATTCCAGCATCCCATATGATGGACATGATGCTTTCTTCACTCCCCCCGTCTTACAACGGTTTTGTCATGAATTACAACATGAGTGGGATGGAGAAAACACCAGAAGAGGTGCTCGCCATGCTGAAAACTGTGGAAGAAGGACTGCGGAAAAATCACAAGCAAGTATTGCTTGTGAATAAAACCGCCAGTTTCAAAAAGAAAGGCAAGCCAAAGAAGGGCAAGGGTGCCGGTAAGACCGGCTCCCAAAGCAACTCTAAGGGCGGAGCCAAGAATGAAACTGAGTGCTTCTACTGCAAGGGCATAGGACACTGGAAGAGAAACTGCAAGAAGTATCTGGCCGATAAGAAGTCCGGGAAAACCGGAAAAGGTATAATTGTTATACAAGTTAATGTCATTGATGTTTTGCTTGCTAGCGAAAATTCTAAGTCTTGGGTATTTGATACCGGATCGGTTGCTCACATTTGCAACTCGATACAGGGACTGCAGAAGGTCCGCAAGCTAGCAAAGAATGAAGTCATGATGCGCGTCGGGAACGGCGCTGGGATTGCCGCTCAAGCCGTCGGCATTATGCCTCTACGTCTCCCTTCAGGATTTATCTTAGAGCTAAATAAATGTTATTTTGTTCCACTATTGTGTAGAAACATTATCTCTGGATCATGTTTAGTACACGATGGGTATTCGTACAAGTCTGAGAACAATGGTTGTTCACTTTATTGTAAGGATATGTTTTATGGATTTGCACCCATTGTTGGGGGCCTTTTCATACTAAATCTTGAATGTGAAAATGATGTCTTTAACATGAATGCTAAACGCCTTAAGAAGGTTGATACCACAACCACTTATTTGTGGCACTGTCGGCTTGGCCACATCGGAAAGAAACGCATGCAAAGACTCCAAAGAGATGGAGTTTTACCGTCCTTTGATTTTGAATCATTTGACACATGTGAAGCTTGTCTAATGGGAAAAATGACCAAGATGCCGTTCAAGGGTCATCCTGAACGGGCGGGTGAATTATTGGAAATAATACATAGTGATGTATGTGGTCCAATGAGCACAGCCGCACGGGGTGGGTATTTCTACTTCGTGACTTTTACTGATGATTTAAGTCGGTATGGCTACATCTACTTGATGAAGCATAAGTCGGAAACCTTTGAAAAGTTCAAGGAATTTCAGAATGAGGTAGAAAATCATCGTGACAAAAAGATTAAGTTTCTGCGGTCTGATCGCGGAGGCGAATACCTTAGTCATGAGTTTGGCCAACATCTAAGTGACCGTGGAATCGTTTCACAGCTTACGCCTCCCGGAACTCCACAGCGAAATGGAGTATCGGAAAGACGTAACCGAACCTTGTTAGACATGGTAAGGTCGATGATGTCTCTTACAGATCTGCCGATATCTTTTTGGGGTCACGCACTAGAAACTGCCGCTCACACACTAAACCGAGCACCGTCTAAGTCTGTTGAAACGACACCACATGAGATGTGGAATGGGAAGAAACCCAGTTTGTCGCACCTTAAAATTTGGGGATGTGAGGTACTTGTAAAACGTTTACAACCAACCAAACTCGATCCCAGATCAGACAAATGTAACTTTGTAGGTTATCCAAAAGAAACAATTGGGTATTCCTTCTACCTACCCTCCGAGCACAAAGTGTTTGTCGCTAAAAGCGGAGTCTTTCTTGAGAAAGAGTTTCTCGCCAAAGAAGTAAGTGGGAGGACAGTACAACTTAATGAGATTAGTGAATCTTCGGCGACCGTTGCTATGGCTAAAGAACCGGAAGTAATTCCGCAAATTATCCCTACAACCGAGCCGGAAGTTGTCGCATATAATGCAAAAACTTCAGACAATGTTGTAACTGAACCACGTAGATCAGGTAGGGCTGTCCAGCCACCTGAGTGGTTTCATGATGAAATCTTCATTCTTGAAGACGATGAACCTGCGCACTACAAAGAAGCGATGGCGGGGCCCAGCTCAAGGGAATGGCACAGAGCCATGAAATCCGAGATGGAATCCATGTACGAAAACCAAGTTTGGAACTTGGAAGAACTTCTAGAAGGCGTAAAGCCCATTGGTTGTAAATGGATTTTCAAAAGAAAGACGGACGCGGATGGTAACATTACTATCCACAAAGCTAGACTTGTCGCGAAAGGGTTCACGCAAGTTCCAGGAGTGGACTACGACGAGACGTTCTCGCCAGTAGCTATGCTTAGGTCTGTACGGATATTACTAGCAATTGCTGCTTATTTCGACTATGAAATATGGCAGATGGACGTCAAAACGGCTTTCCTAAATGGAAACCTCAAAGAGGATGTATACATGATACAGCCAGAAGGTTTTGTCATTCATAAGGATGCTAAAAAGGTATGCAAGCTTCAGAAAGCCATTTATGGTCTGAAGCAAGCATCAAGGAGCTGGAACATTCATTTTGATGAAGTAGTCAAACGGTTTGGCTTCATCAGGAATGACGAAGAATCTTGTGTTTACAAGAAGTTTAGTGGGAGCGCAAAAGCATTTCTAATCTTGTATGTGGATGAAATACTGTTGATTGGAAATGATGTGAATTTTCGTAGCGAAATAAAAGACTCATTGAAAAGGAGTTTTTCAATGAAAGACTTAGGCAAAGCGGCATATGTATTGGGCATTAGGATCTATAGAGATAGATCAAGACGCCTGATAGCGCTTAGCCAAAGCACGTACATTGACAAGGTGTTGAAAAGGTTCAACATGGAGAACTCCAAGAAAGGCCTACTCCCCATGTCACCTGGCACAGTGCTTTGCAAGAATCAGTGTCCTCGGACTCTCGATGAGCGAGTACAAATGAATGATGTTCCATATGCCTCGGCAGTTGGTTCTATTATGTATGCCATGCTATGTACAAGACCGGACGTTTCCTATGCGCTAAGTGTTAGCAGCCGGTACCAAAGTGATCCAGGATTGGAACACTGGGCCGCAGTCAAGGGTATTCTTAAGTACCTCAAACGGACCAAGGATTTACTCCTTGTGTACGGAGGTGATGAAGAGCTCATTGTAAGTGGTTACACTGATGCAGGCTTCATGACTGACCCAGATGACTTCAAATCTCAATCAGGCTATGTTTTCATATTGAACGGCGGCGCAGTTGATTGGAAAAGTTCCAAACAAAAGACTGTGGCGGATTCTACGACAGAGGCGGAATATGTTGCTGCTTCAGAAGCCTCCAAAGAGGCGGTATGGATCAAGCAATTTCTTGAAGACCTTGGTGTGGTTCCAAGTGCTCTGGACCCGGTGGAGATCTATTGTGATAATAGTGGCGCCGTGGCTCAGGCAAGGGAGCCAAGTTCGCACCATAAGACAAGACATATTGAACGCAAATATAAACTCATTCGACATCATGTCGAAGCGGGTTTAGTGAAAGTACGCAAAGTTCACACGGATCTGAACGTGTCAGACCCGATGACAAAGCCTCTACCACGAGCAAAGCATGAGCAGCACCGGATAGCCATTGGTGTTAGGGAAGCCATGTAACTGGATTATGACTCTAGTGCAAGTGGGAGTCTGTAGGAGATATGCCCTAGAGGCAGTAATAACAGTTATTTTGTATCTCCGAGTTTGTAATGAATGTTTATGTTCCATGCTATAACTGCAATGATTCTCGAGTCTGCAATATCCACGAGGCTCGGAGGGAAACTCATGTGCACGTGTGGTATAATAAACAGTAAAATGTATTCCTAGTCATGCCTCTAAGACTGGCTCATGTATTGCATGATGATCCTGTTTTCCTGATCATGGGCATGTCTATGCCGGCAATTTTGAGGGCACAATGTTAGAAGAACATTTGTGTTGAATCGACCCGAATTGATGTTATGCTATGAGATACATTCGTCACAAGTTAATGGTTAATAACACAGAGAAAGTTGTGCGTTTTCATAATTCCTTAGACCATGAGAGTATCGAGTTCCTTCGTACTTGCTTCGTGAACTTTGGGGTTTTGTTAAACGTCATCTGTAAAAGGGTGGCTATTACGGCAGCTTGCGGGTTCACGGAAAAGTATGACAAGGAACTAGGTAGCTCGAGATTGGGATTTGCTCCTCCGTCGTTGGAGAGATATTCTTAGGGCCCTCTCGGTGTTACGGTATCCACCATCGTCTGGCCAGACACAGTGTGATTTGATCACAGGGATGCCGGAACGCGGGAACGAGAAAAGAGAACAATACCAGGAACGAGGTAACTGGCATAGTGGACAAGTTGTTGATTCACGGGGATGCCAATAAGTCTCACCTCGGGTATTTGTAATATATCGCGAAGCAACAGGAATAGCACACAGCAACTAAAGGTTCACTCGAATAATTCTTCGTATGGGTATAGGGATCAATATGGATGTCATCGGTTCCGCTATTGATCATTGATCGGACAGTGTTCCGGTCATGTCTATACTTCATCGAACCTACAGGGTCACACGCTTAAGGGTCATCTATCTGTTGAATACTAGACAGGGAGTCTGAGATAAAGTCACCGGAAAGGTTTCGGAGACGGCGGAAAAGTTCCGAGAGAGAAAACCGAAAAGTTGTTTCGGGGTAAACCACTAAGCCGAAAAGGTTTCGGAGAGCACCTGGTAATTTTGGAGAGTGCCAGAATCGTTCTGGTAACTTCTGGAATTTTTCTGGAGAAAAGATTAAAATATTTTTTTCGGAAATATTTCGGAGCTGCCGGAAATGTTCCGGAGCTGCCGGAAATGCTTAGGTTGCTTTTCGCAGATGAAAATCACTAATCCGGAATTGTTTCGGAATGCGCCCAAAATCATTTTAGTGGGTGTTGGAATTATTCTAAGACCCACAGAAATATTTTCGGAATTTTCGGACGCGAAAAAGTGGTGTCATGAATAGTAAAAAGTACTACTTGAGATATTTTTGGAAAGCCTTCTAGAAGGACTTGGGAGCCAAGAAAGCCCCCTTGGGTTTCCTATAAATAGAGGTGTGAGGGCAGCCCCATATCCTTGATCCAAGCTCTCACTTGAGTTCTCAACACATGCCATGCAATTATCTGGCTTCTTCTCTCCCTCACACGAAAGAGTTTCGTAGAGCCGAAAGGCTGTCTGGGTTCCGGCAGGAACTAGTTCTGGACGGCGAAGCCCTGCTGGATAGCTGACACCGTATGTGTGCAACTTGGTAGAGAGGTCGTTGTTTCGATCTTAGTTCGAGTGTGCCTCCCGAAGGGCTGTCCGAGTTACAGATCGAGTTTCGAGGGTCCTCCCGAAGGGCTGTCCGTGACATCGTCCGAGGGACTGTCCGACCGCCTCCCGGAGCGCTGTTCGTGGGACAGACGAGGGAATACATTCTCGCGGTTGGGAGGTTGTAAATCCTAGCTGCGGGGATCTGCACCGACGATCTTCATCGACTCTACTTCCTGCTACGCTACGAGTCGGTAACGATCAGATCAAAACCTTGTATGCGTCTCCATAGTGGTCCTGGGCGTGCTCGCTATACCGAAATTTTTTGTTTTCTGTTGCGTTCCCCTACACAAGTGTACCTGTAGAAGACGTACTCCCACTACTCTTGCCCTTGCTGGCGAGCCACTTGTTGCAGTTCCTCTTGCTGTGACAATTCTCCTTGCAATAGAAGCAAATGGTCTCCGCATCAGGTCGAGGCTTAGGCGCCGGGGCTGGAGTCGGGATCACATCCTTGTCCTTTCCCTTTGCGTTAGCCTTCTTCTTGGTCCATGGCTTCTTGAAATTGGCCGTGTTCTGCACCATCAACACTTGATGTGTGCCCTTCTTAATTTCCTCCTCTGCTATCTTAAGCATCCCATGCAATTCAGTGGGCTTATTTTCCATGCCATGCATATGAAAGTTCATAATGAATGAGTTATAGCTTGGCGGAAGAGAATCCAAAATTGTATCTGTAGCTGACTCAGGAGTCAACGGATGCCCAAGACGATCCAAAGCTTGCATGTATCCCATCATTTTGATGACATGCGGGCTCCGTGGATCACCCTCTTTCAGCTTGCAATCCATCAGGGATCTCCAGAGGTTGAACCTTTCGCTCCTAGCCTGAACCTGAAACATGCCCTTAAGACTCTCGATCATATCGAAAGCCCTAATGTCTTCGAACTGCTGTTGCAGCTCGGGCTCCATAGAAGCCAGCATGAGGCAGCTGATCTCAGTAGACTCATCCTTGAGTTTCTGATAGGCATTCTTAGCAGCAGCGGTGGCATTATCAGCCGGTTCCTCTGGAAGCGGTTCCTCAAGAACATTTTCCTTTTTATCATGCTTGAGAACAATTCTCAGATTTCTATAACAGGTGGTAAAGTTTGTTCCATTCAGTTTATCTTTCTCAAGGATGGATTTCAACGCAAAATTGGTAACTGGAGCAGGTGGTGCCATTGATCTACAACATAAAATGCAAAATACTAAGACATGTATTCATGAAGAGCAAGTCATATTAAACGCTTTAATAAAATTACTCCCACTAAGTTCAACATCCCTCTAGTTGACACTAAGTGATTCAGGATCCGATGGGGCGAATTGACTAGTGAGCTTTTGCATCACTGCTAGCCGACTCGATCTACCGGTAAGAAACTCCTTGCTAATCGCATCAACCATATGTAAGGCCCAATATGCGGTACTGTTCCAAATCTAGATGTTTCCGTCCAGATCCGGGGACGAAGCACATATCGGTCCCACCGCGACATATGACGAAATCATATGCCCCGGATTTACAACATTACAGGTACAAGGATACAACATCTCATACAATCGGCATACAATTGCCTCAAATACAATACAACAACGAAAGATACATGTCTGAGTACAGACTACAATCAAATGCCTACTGGGAAAGAGAAAAACATCGATCCCCATAATCACACGGGTCCAGGCCCTCCGTCGGGATCCGCCTAACTAGTCGTCGTCGAGTCTCCACATGAAACGTCGATCACCATACCTGTTGTCGATCAAGAACCCTGAAAAGAGTTTGGGGTAGTATCATGAGTACAGAGGTACTCAGCATCCAACTGTAGTGGTCATCTGACCCAGCAAGGACTTCATCACTCGTCATTCTAGGACAACTAGTAGTTTACGGTAAGGATGGGGTAAGTGGTGAGGTTGCTGCCGCACTAGAATTTATGAAGTGGCTAACGATCGAGAGAGTAAGGTAAGAAGCCAAGCATTCGATGAGGAATCGCCTCCAACAAGTCTTGCTATCAACTACTTACGCAAGCATAACACCTATCCTATCCTTGTCCTCCTCTTCGCATCCCGACGAAGAAGAAGCAGTCAAGGCACAAACGCGTTGATCAAGTTATATTAAGATTTTCTCAATTGTTGTTGTCTATGAACAAGGAGTAGGCCTCAAGTCGTCCATAACCATGGACACGACTTCTCGAAAAGATTTAACCCTGCAGGGGTGTACCAACTGCCCATTACAAGGCTCCGCACGCACGCCCATATCTCTCAGTTGCTACCCATCATAGGCAACCATTTGATGATTTAGTTCTGAGAGATCCGAAACGACAGGTCCCTCTAACTAACAACGCACAAATCCGGGTGGCCCCCGGGGAGTCGACACCCAATCCAAGAGCCGGCCACGCCCTTGGATCGGACTCTTCCGTATGGCTAAGCTCGGGGTTAGTCTCACCTATATAACAGGGGACTTCCCTAGCTCACCAGTGTGGACCAGCAGAGGAACTCTGTCTCCGCTAGCCCAAGTTGTTTTAAAACTGCTGGGGGCCCAACCAAGCACACACACGGTTTCAAATGGTAAATCATCCTGGGCCACCTCTAGAAATGTTTGAAGCTAGGTAGGTAAGAAAAGGGACCCCATAAAATCCCACACGCGGTTAGGCACGCTCAGTCTTAAAACCAATACCCGAAACTCGGGTCCTAGGTGAGTCGAATGGAACAAAGCATCGGGGCGGGATAGCCTAGACCTTCCATCCTTCGTCGAATATAGTCAACATTATAATAATCATATCATCAACAACAATATAAAAATGTGATAGCCCAAACCAAGGAGTAACAGGGTAACATCGTAGCATCCTAAGCATGCATACTAAGCAGGGGCTGAGCAACGAGCAATAGTAACATAGCAGTACATGGTTTGCTGGGAGGGGACATGGATGTACGGTTTGAAAGAGGTTGTAAACATGTGGTAGGATCAAGCATCGAACCGAACCTAGACTAGCATGCAAACCGCTGGTTGAAATAGAATGGATCTTAAGTAATGTATAGTCCTTGCCTGTTGATAAGTCGGGTTCCGAAGGTGTAGTTGATCGCAAGCTCGCATCATCTCCGAAGGGTACCCGCGGAAGCACATAAGAGGGTAAACACTGGAAATCAATCAACGAGCAAGCATCTATTACTACGAAGCAAACACGAGCAAGCATCAACAAGAAGGCAACACGAGACATCACACCTACCATCAAGAGCGGTTACTAACAGGTTAAGTGGAGTACTCGTCGCACACGACGATACCGCACATTTAGAATGGTTCAAGTTATTTAGCTACACAAGGTGAGCAAAGTTTATTAACATGGCATAGCACACAAACATGTCAAGAGGTGAAGCATAAATAATCTACCTATACTAGTCAAGTTAAGCGGGTAAAATTCCTACACATGGCATAACGCTATTTACCCTGCAAAATATAAAGTTTGCTACTATTCTGCCTTAAACAATATTTTAGGTTGGTTAACAGCAGCAAACAATAGCATAAACACAAATTACAAGAAAAACTAATAAAGTTACATATAAGAAACATTTTAATCCGAGCAACGGTTAAAAAGTTATGGCAATTACAGTTTACAGTGGCAAGCAGTTGTAATTAGCAGGTAAACAACAGGTAAATTAAGTCAAACATGGCAAATGAGCACACTTTATTAACCTACACAAAATTCTAAGCAATTTACATGTTTTACATGTTGCGATCCGAGCTACGGTTGCAAAGATACGCACATCGCAAAAAAAACTAATACAATCTGCCTAATAGAGAGAAAAAAGGACTAAACAGCTACTGGACCTAAACAGGGAAAAGAAAAAAGAAAAAAAAATAAAAAAGGGGGCGCTCACCGTGGGCCTCGGCCCACTGGCTGGAGTGGCCGGCTCGGGCTGCCTGGGCCGCCTGGCCTGGCTGGCCCACGTGGACGCTGAGGCTGTGTCCCCGACCCGATCCAAATCGGGAGCCAGCGGCAGCTCCAGCGCCAGCAACGGCGAGCGGTGAGGTGCGCCGGGGAGGTCCGGCGAGGGGTGCGGGGTTCCAGGGGGCCGGATCCGGTTGGTTCCCGCCGGATCGGGGCGGCGGTGAGGCCCGAGGACGGTGGGGCGCGGGCGAGCTTCGAGGCTAGGGTCGTCGGCGGCCATGGCGCAACGGCGTGATCTGCAGGGAGGAGAAGAGGTGAGAGGGAGAGGATGGAGGGAGGAAAGGGGCGCGGAGGAGGAGAGGGAGGCCTGCGGGGGTGCGGCGGCCCGTGGTTGCTCGCCGGCGGCTGCGGCCGTGGAGGCGCCCGGCGGCGTGGAAGCGGGAGGAGAGAGGAGAGAGGAGTGAGGTGGCCAGGGTGCTGACGTGGCGCGTCCTGGAGCCGTCCATCTCGCGGATCGACAGCCGAGAGCGACCAGGAGCTAGGGTTGACGAAAAATGGGGTATTTGGGGGCAAATTGGAGGGGTGGCTGGAATTTTGGACTAGGAAAACCCTAGAAAGGGGTGGGAGTGTGGTGGTTTTTATATAGCCCAGGTGACTGGCAGTTTGCAAAAACTTCCCCAGTTTTTCTCTCTCGCGTGCGGTGTTTACGTTTCTGACCGCCAGGGGTCCGCAGTACCTCCGATTCGGGTAAAACTTCGAACTGCGCGATCAACGCGTAGAGCCGGCGGCGTTCACGTCGCGTTGGAACCTTTCCGAGAAAACTTTCCGGCGCGCTATAAAAATAACCCGTTTAATTATTAAACGAGGTTTTTCGTTCCGTTGGTTGCGGCTGGTCTTGTGCGGCTTTCGCGACAGTGATCGGGTGAAACCCGGTGTCGCAAATGTCGAGTGTCAGGGTGGCAAGGGCCGGTCTCCGTCCGATACGAGATAAGAGGGGGAAAATAATCGCCGATCGATAAATCGGGGATGCAAACACCGCAAACAAATCAGACAATCAAACAATTCACACCGAAAATAATTTTTTTAATTTTTGTGAAATCTGGGCTGTTACACCATACGACTCCTGTTTGTTGATGCACATCACATACACACCAACACCTATGCCCCGAAGCCCAAAACTATTTCTATAGCCTCGACAAGTTAACCAAGTGTTATGCGTGTAAGTTTCCGACACAAACCCATCACGCCAAGGAGATCTAGCAGCACCCTAATTTTATAGGCCTACTACTAAACATACATGACATGTAATGTGCAAAAATTGGGGAGGAAAATTTTACCTGACATTCTTTGAGGGATCATCCTACTTAAAACATCTACCATGTGAAAGAAGGATGGATAAAGGGATAAACTTTCACGGGCAGTTTATACAAGTGATATGGTATAGCCCCTTTATCATAGCGCATGGTGATCTCCATCTCCATGTGCGCGAACCTCCCATGGCGATCTCCATCTCCATGTACGGTTGTCCTCGTGGTGATCTACATCGCCACGCCATGGTGCCAACCGCCAAGTGTTACATAAGTTACTATGCTATTACAAACTAATAGCTATGAAAGTAAATTACATTACATGGCTCCACAAGTTGACACGCAGGTCATTAATACAATAATGAGACAACCATATGGCTCCAGCCGGTTGTCAAAACCATGACACGCAGACCATGAATAATAACATACACAATGGGCTATACCAAATCACATTCATACTCAGCAAAACTAAGTTAGACGTTCTACTGCTGTCTAAACCTCTTTTAGCACTAGTCAAATTAGGTCTGCAGAAAATCTCCTAATTAACTAAAACCGTGTCCTCATCCGTGTCCTAAATCAATCACCTAGTGATATCTGCATGCCACAATAGGGTTTACGACACACTATCTATCCCAATGGCGGATAACCGACCTCTAGGGATAAGTTGTGGCACGACCTAAGTAGCTCGCGCCTCGGGAAAGATCATGAAATCAAGAACCTCAAACATACATGCAAAACCAATCTGATCTACACATCTCTATATGCAAATCCATCACGAATTCACCACCAAATAGCAGAGGCTCTGATACCACTGTTGAGGCACGCGGTCCGCTACGCTAGCGCTAAAACAAAATTTTCTACCGCGCACAACCAAGATCACTGCTACTGGAGATGAACTACATGATTAGGGTTTACCACTAGACGTGCAGTCACGGCAGCGGAAGGAGAGTTGGTGATGCGTGTCGGCGGCTGCTGCTCGAATCCCTCGAACCGATCCCTCGTACCGATCCCACGAACAGTTCGTCCAAGCGCCGCAGGTGCGGTGCCTCCAAGGGATGCGCACGTACAAGGAGGAGCGCCAGGCGGCGGACTGCTAGGTCCGGCGGCTCGGCCTGGAGGTGGACTGGCAGATAGGGTTGTGGAATGACCTATACCCCTTCGGGGTTCACCCTAGCCCTTTTATAGGCGCCTGTGGAATGGCCTCAAACCTTGAGGCACTCCGGACCCTCCATCCATATTCCATTCGGATCACATCCGAATGGGCTCCTTTCCTCTTAAGTGCGCGACCCTATAGGTTCACGTACACATGCACACGTCCCGAATCACATCCGGTTCGATAGTCGGTAGCGGTTCCTAGCAGAACGTGCCGACTCCCATATATGCGTAAAGTCATAAGATGAACCATTACAAAGTGTCATATGCAACATTCATTTTTCCTCACGATATATGTTGTCAAGCTCAAGGCGATTACTTGTCACCCTTGTGATAGCTTGACCTCTCTTGTCGAAACCGTGATACAGATTCCTGAACCTGGTTAACACTTAATCCATATCGCATGGCCATGCTTTCTGAATCTTATCACTCGAGAGGGCCCAGAGAATATCTCTCCAAAGTGGAGGGGCAAATCCCATCTTGATCAACCATGTCTCGCGACATGTATCATGACTCACCTGTAAGCTACCTTTATAACTACCAGTTACGGTGTAGCGTTTGATAGTCCCTAAGTGAGTCATTCCTCATCCCGAGAACATGCGAGGACCTCAGGTCTAGGACATGGCATATACATTGTATTGAGACTAAAAGATGACAATATCTCGTTGCGCCTCAAAGTGGGTCTCTGTCCAACTCAGTGATCCCATCACTAAGTCCATACTATCGGTAGCATCTCCATGCTCATGACTTGTGAAACATAGTCATGAATCGATTCATATACTAGTCATGGATATGTGTTCGCATAACCTTATCAACTAGGGACCATTAGAGCAATCATCATAGAATATATAGTCTCACAAACAAGTCACATACTTATTGATACATATCAGTGATGATGTTCAAGGACAATACAAATAACTCATGAATACATAAGGAGATAACATCATAACATGATTGCCTCTAGGGCATATCTCCAACACAAGGGCCGCTACCTCCAAGGGCCGTGGCCGTCGCCGCCGTCTCCTTCACCTCCTCCGGGCCGCACCTCTCCATCAATACCTCTCTCTTTCTCACCGTGGATATGTGTGAGTAGTTCCTCCTCGGGGCTAAGGTTTCTACCAGTAGCTATCTGTTCTTCTCTCTCCCCCATGATGTGATCTTCGTTGTGATCATAGGCTATGTTAATCTAGGGTGATCCCATGATGTTTCCCCTTCTTCTATGTATTTGATTTGATGTACTCACTTGATCTTATCTAGTATTATCTCCGAGACCATGGTGACAGCGGTCTATTGGACATGTATTAGAAGAATATTTTCATGAGTGATTTCCTCTTTTGTGTGTTGATTGGAGATTGAGAGTCTCTTGGTGCTTGTCTTTGACTATCCTTGAGATATGTTGTGGTGATTGTGGTACTCTCTTTGGATGGCCGCAATGACATTGGGTAATCCATAGGTTGAGAACTATGAACTTTCAGGTGTGCTTTTGTAGCCGTACATAATTCTCTTCCTCTCTTGACCACAAAGGAATGACCTATGAGTGCGTCTCCAGTGCATCTTTTATGAGAAATATCATGTGATTAGACTATGTTAATGTTATTGGGAGTTGCCACTAGTGAAAGTATGAAGCCTAGGCCTTGGTTTCCACCATTGCAATACCGTTTGTGCTCACGTTTACTACATGTTTGCTTGCTGCAATTTTTATTACAGATTTATATTACCTTGATTTGCCACACATATCACCCATATTTTACCATCTCTTCGCCGAACTAGTGCACCTATACAACTCCTAGTTGTATTAGGTGTGTTGGGGACACAAGAGACTTGTTGTATCTTAATTGCAGCGTTGCTTGAGAGAGACCATCTTCAACCTCTACTTCCCTGAGTTCGATAAACCTTAGGTCATCCACTTGAGGGAAATTGCTGATGTCCTACAAACCTCCGCGCTTGTAGGCCCAATATAGTCTACAAGAATAGAAGCGTGTGTAGCCATCAGGCTAATCCATGAAGAACAAAGAGGGGAGGAGAACATCACATAGCTACTGATCATAGACCCATGGTCCAAGGTGGACTACTCACGGTTCATCCGGGAATCATCCATGGTGGTGGAGCAGCTCCCGGAGGAGATTCCTCCCTCCGGCAGGGTGCCGGGAAGAGGTCTTCTGGTGCTCCCGATCTTGGAAGCGCGGCGGCGGCGGAACAGAGGAGAGATCACGAAAAAGGGTTCCCGTCACGGGGGTTCTACGTCACGAGGGATATATAGGCGAAGGGGGGCAACCAGGGGGGCACCAGGGGTCCAGGCGGCCCCCTGGCGCGGCCCCACCCTACGGCGCACCGGAAGGGCGCGTGGGGCCCTGGTGGGTCCCCTTTGGCCCCCCTCGGTGATTCCCGAAGCTTCTGCTGCGCTGATTTTTTATTGTATTTTTCCCGAATTTTTGGAGCACTTTTAATATGGGGGAAACCTGAAATAGAAAAACAGCAGAAAACACGAATTGGCACTGGGGTGCACTGAGTTAATAGGTTAGTCCAAATATGATCAAAAGTATATGGAAGTTCATCAATATCATAGCAATATCACACAAAAGAGGCATGGAGCAAGCAGAAATTATAGATACGTTTTGGACGTATCAACATCCCCAAGCTTAATACCTGCTCGTCCTCCAGTACGTAAATGATAAAAGCATAATTTATGTGGTGACATGCTAACAACCATATAAGAACTTTTAAGTAAAGCAATCAAGGCATGTAATTCAATTCAAGTCATAACAGGCAAGAGTCTATATTTAGCATTGAAACAAGCAACATAAGAACATAAAGGTGCAAGAGCTCTCGCTGTCTGTGACTCGAATGTTTCCAAATGGTGTTTGCGTGCAAGAAAGGGGATAGGGATATACGAGAAAATGTATTTTTGTGTTGAGAACTCAATCTACTAAAGTTTCACACTTGGTCTTCTTTGGAATCTTATCTTGACTCATCTCCAGACCACTAGCCAGGTAGAAGTCAAAATGATCCACTCCTTTTCGACATTTTGAGCACTCATGCAATGGATGAGCGTAAGCAAGAAAGTTGACACTTAGGATGGCAAAGAGAGAATATGGTGGAGGTGGAAGACAAAAAGGTGTGAAATGCTCACATCAATGAGGACAATCATAGGGGATAGAAAGCCAAATGATAGATATGATGTGAGGAGTAGGGATTTCCATGCAACGGATGCACATATGAGCTAAAAGCTCTCCAATGGAACTAGTGGGGGTGCATCCAACTTTCTTGCTCAAGAAGACCTAGAGCTCATTTGAGGAGGCTCATCATTGGAATATACAAGCCAAGTTCTATAGTGTGAAGGTCCCCACATAGCTATATGCATAAATGATAATCTCTATGGAGTACAAGATATAAGAAGGAGTGCGAGTGTGGATCTCTCAAAAGGAATAGTAGTGTGCCCCCTTCTCTCTTTTTATTTATTTTTCTCTTTTTTCTATTTTTTGTATTTTTTGGTGGCCTCAATGGCTCTTTCTATTTCTCTCATTTGTCCTCTTTGGGATCTTTTAATTTGTCCTCTTTGGGATCTTTTAATTTGTCCAATTTGGGATCTTTTCCTCACTTTAGGGGTAACACTCTATATATTACAAAAAGTATAGAAGATCTTTCACACTTTACAAAATTACTCGAATCATAAAGAAGATGTAACTATCATGATGTATGCAAATGTATGCCTCTGCCAGTGTAGTAGGATATGCAATGATACTAGAGCGTCATGTAGCAATGAGTAGGGCAAGGCCCAACTAGCATGAGGCTCATCGATCAAGAAAGTAGCATGTATGACATGAAGATCAAGTCATGAGAAGGTGGATGTTGCATGGCAATATATCTCGGAAAGGCTATTAAAATGCCTTGATAGGTAGGTATGGTGGTTGTTTTGAGGAAGGATATAAGGAGGTTTATGATGACAGAGCGTATCATGCCAAGGGTTTGTATGTACCGGCGAAGGTGCACGCCAACTCTCGGAGTGAGAAGAAAGCAATGCACGGCACAGGAGATGCTAGAAAAATATGGGAAGGTGGAAGTGTCAACTTTCGAATACTCACATTAGTCCGAAGAACTCATGCACTTATTATCGGTAACTCTCAATCTAATAAGGAGGTTTCACAAAGAGAAAAGTACCCCAAGGAGGAGTGTATGGGGGTTTGGTTATCCTTGCGCATCCTCGACTCATGGTACGTGAGTGTACTCTAATATTCGACCCCTCATAAGAGTAGTGATCCATCTAGTAGCTAAATTTCTCAACTAATTTTGTAATTTTTTAAAATAAATACGGATTGCCCAAAATACGATATCTATCACTAATAGGCTAAAGCTCTTGACACCAAAAGTCCAAACATTACTCAAAACAATACCTCAAAACTATTGCAAGTTACTACTACAAAAGAATAGCAACCTCAATTACCTACTTCAAGTCAAGACACAAAACTCAGTGCAACAGGCAAACTCTCTAAACAAGATAAACATGAAAACTCAAGAGAGTTCCAGAAACATACTAAACAAAAGCTATTAAAAAGATAAGCATGAAAACTAAGAGCTAAACATGACAGTAGCTATGAAAAAGATAAAGAACACACACAGTAAACATAAGCATGAAGAATCCTATGTTGTGTTCTAGATTTTGAAAGTGCAGCGTGTTTATCTCCGACACAAAGAAAGCTAGGTTATAACTTGTTATGAACAGCAAGCAAAGCTAAAGAAAACTAAAAATAAAACCTAAGAGCGAGACGCTTTAAGCATAGCACATAACGCATGAAGTGATAAAAATATAGTGAGACGAGAGACGAACTGATAATTGTTGATGAAGAAGGGGATGCACGGGGGCATCCCCAAGATTAGACTCTTGAGTCTCCTTGAATATTTATTGGTGATGCATGGGGGCATCCCCAAGCTTGAGAACTTGACACTCCTGAATCTTCTTTCATCATCTTCCATCGCACACTTGAAAACTCCCTTCATACATAACTCATCATAAGATGATTAGAGAGGTTAGTACCCTTAATAAATAATTTTTATCCACTGGACATAAAGATAATCTTGAAGAGCTACTGTTTCTCAAGAGTGCCAAAAAGTTTTTGCAAAGAAAAAGCAAGCTTAAGGTTTGCAAAAGTAAGGAGAGACAAAACGTGTCAGAATCTATGAAAAACAGAACAACAGATAGTAAAGAATTTTTTAGGGGCACTTCTGCAACTCAAATAAAAAAACTCAGAACATACAGAAGTTTCGTAATTGTATAGATCATACTGTGTAAAAATTTCAGCTCAAAAAGATGATCTGGGATTTTTCTGGAATTTTTCTGGTCACGAGGACAGAATCTGTTTTCTGGACAACATGTCACAACTTTCACTTCCCTTGTCATATGAGGCTATAAATGGCACAAAGCTTGAAAAGTAAAGATACAATGATGTTGCTACAGTAGTAACAATCATCAAGACCACTAAAAACAGAAGAAAAATAAATGAAATCCTAAATTAGTTGCGGGCTGCCTCCCGAAAACGCTTCTTTAAAGCCATTAGCTAGGCTTAATGCAAATAGATCAAGTTTTTTCAAGAAAATAACTAGCCCATGTGACGGACTCAAAAGGCAACTTAATATTTTTACTAGGGAAGTGTTCCATCCCTTTCTTGAGAGGGAATTGTAATTTTATAATCCCTTCTTTCATATCAATGATAGCACCCACGGTGCGAAGAAAAGGACGTCCCAAAATAATTGGACAAGAAGGTTCACATTCAATGTACATAATAGTAAAATTAACGGGAACATAATTTTCATTGACAATGATAAGCACATCATCGATCTTCTCCAAAGGTTTCTTTATGGAAGAGTCGACAAGACGAACACCAAAAGAACAAGAATCAAAAGGTTTCAATTCAAATATATCATACATTCTTTTGGGCATAACGGAAGTACTAGCTCCAACATCACATAAAGCATAGGAAGAAAATTTATTCAACTTAATTTTAATCATAGTATCCCAACCATCTTCTAGCTTTGTAGGTATGGAGGATTCTACCCTAAGCTTCTCCTCCCTAGATTTAATGAGAGCATTAGTGATATGCTCCGTGAAGGCAAGATTAAGTGTGCTAGTGTGGGGGTCTCTAGACATCTTGTGAAGGAAACGAATAACTTCAGGAAGGGTGCATTATCAAAATCAAGGTCACTACTATTAAGTAAAGTTGTAGTGGTGTCCTTTAGGCTCACTTGTTTGGTAGCTTCTATAGTCATAGGAATTTCTTCTTCTATGGTTGAGGTCATAGCATCACCATTAATAGGTCCTATGGGACTAGGGGTGCATTGGGTGCTAAGAATTTGGATATCCTCAACCACTTGGATAGTAGCAATGGTATGGTGTGTAGGAAGGCTCTTAATTCTATCTTATTCCTTCTTTACTCTAGCCCATCTCTCTTTGAGTTTATCCCTCATCCTAATGTTTTCATTAATTTGCATTTGGATGGCATTCGTACGAGTGACCTTCCTCTCCTCAAGAGGAGAAGTTCTAATTTTAAGCAATTCTACTTCATGGGCTAAATTTTCTACCTTCAACAAGAGGTTATCTAATTTGTCTTGTTTTTTCTCTACACTCTTGTTGAAGGCTTTTTGGGTAGTGATAAAGTCCTTAAGCATACTCTCTAATTCAGAAGTGGAGTTTTTGGTGCTAGGATAAGTGTTGTTGTTCCCATAGTTGTTGGAGGGGAACGGTCTAGGATTGCTACCAAAATTACTCCTATAAGCATTGTTATTGAAGTTGTTTCTAGAGATAAAGTTCACATCTACTTGATCTTGAGCAATCAAAGAATTTAAAGGAACATCATGAGGATCAATAGGAGATTGCTTGGTAAGTAGAGACATAATCAAGTCAACTTTTTCATTTAGGGAGGAGATCTCCTTGACAGAGTTTACCTTCCTACATGTTGGACCTCTTTCGGTGTGCCATTGGGAATAGTTGGTCATCATCTTATCGAGAAGTTTTGTGGCAGCACCAAGTGTAGTTGACATAAAGGTTCCTCCCGCGGCCAAATCTAGCAAGTTCCGCGAGGTAAAGTTTAAGCCTGCATAAAAAGTTTGGATAACCACCCAAGTATTCAAACCATGCGTAGGGCAATTCTTAATAAGAGATTTCATACGTTCCCAAGCTTGAGCAACGTGTTCATTATCCAATTGCTTAGAATTCAAAATATAGCTCCTCAATTGGATAATCTTAGCAGGGGGGTAGTACTTCCCAATAAAAGCATCCTTGCACTTGTCCCAAGAATCTATGCTATTCTTAGGCAAGGATTGAAACCAGATTTTAGCTCCGTCCCTCAAAGAGAAAGGAAAAAGCTTAAGCTTAACAATATCACCATCTACTTCTTTGTACTTTTGCATATCACAGAGCTCAATAAAATTATTTAAGTGCAAAGCAGCATCATCTCCAGCACCGGAGAATTGATCTTTCATAACAAGGTTCAGCAAAGCAGGTTTAATCTCATAAGAAGGTGCTGAAGTAGCAGGTGTAGCAATAGGAGTGCAGATAAAGTCACTGTTTTTGTGACTAGTGAAGTCACACAACTTGGTGTTCTCGGAGGAACCCATAGTAGCAGCAAGCAAGATAACTATTTTTTTATATTTTTGATAAAGGAAACTAAAGAAAAATATGAAAGTTAAACTAACAAGACTAAAAAGCAAAGATAAAAGATAGTGTGCAACTCCCCTATCTTGAAGAGTGGAGTCCCCGGCAACGGCGCCAGAAATTTCTTTTGATGTTACGATTTAACGCCCCCTCGTTGGTTACCCAAAGTGGAAGGTTGAGATGTAGATAGTAGCAATTTCCCGTAGCGAAGATGCTAAGGTTGAGTATCGAACCAGTAGGAGTACAATATCGACAAGAAGGTGGCAAGGAAACAATGGCACCGTTTTAGACAAAAGTTGCTTCCTTGACCTGGACCTGCACACACAGCAAATAACTTTGCTTCCCAACAAGTACAGAGGAGTTGTCAATTCCTCCGGCCTTGTTGTTTATAAAGGATAAAACGCACGGGATAATAATGATAGTGATAGCAACGGAAAAGTAAATACTGAAAGTAAATTGAAGGTGTAAACAATATTGGAAATATGGACCAGGGTCCTATGATGTTCACTAGTGATGTCTCTCTCCCCAAATACGATAAAATAGCCATGCGAGGTAAACAAATTACAACTAGGCAATTGACAGGATTATGTGCGCAAACCAATGCTAACTATGCTATAAAGAAAGGAAGAGGCTCAAAAGCATGGGCGGTACGCCAAGACAAGTAGACCAAAATCCATCTGCATCTACCTACTAATCATCCACCTTGAGATATCTATCCAGAACATCTCTCTGGTATTAAGTTGCGAATCCCACCCAAAGTGTAAACTCAAAGCAACAGACAACTGCATTAAAGAACTTTGCGTAAAGTAAACAACCCTTGCACCCGCAAGTACAAGCACCGTTGTTTTCCCCCTTGTGGCAACAACACATCCCCTAGACTCATGTTTTTGTCACTCAAGCTAGTCATCAGGGGGCATGAACCCACAATCATGCATAACGCTCCCTCTTGGCCAAAGCAATAAACAACAACGGAGAACATGCAAGAATTACTCTCCAACATAAATATAAAAGAGGAGAATCAAATATATTACTCAAACACAATATGAACATACTCTCATAATACATCAGATCCCAGTAAACTCAGCATAGCAACAGTAGAAATATTACATATGTGCCTCGATCATGTAGGGCAGCTAACGAGGTCTAATCCATGAAGAACAAAGAGGGGAGGAGAACATCACATAGCTACTCATCATAGACCCATGGTCCAATGTGGACTACTCACGGTTCATCCGGGGAGCATCCATGGTGTTGGAGAAGCTCCCGGAGGTGATTCCTCCCTCCGGCAGGGTGCCGGGAAGAGGTCTTCTGGTGCTCCCGATCTTGGAAGCGCGGCGTCGGCGGAACAGAGGAGAGATCGCGAAAAAGGGTTCCCGTCACGGGGGTTTTACGTGACGAGGGATATATAGGCGAAGGGGGCAGCCAGGGGGCCACCAAGGGTCCAGGCGACCCCCTGGTGCGGCCCCACCCTACGGCGCATCGAGAGGGCACGTGGGGCCCTGGTGGGTCCCCTTTGGACCCCCTCGGTGATTCCCGAAGCTTCTGCTGCATGATTTTTTATTGTATTTTTCCCGAATTTTTTGGAGCACTTTTAATATGGGGGAAACCTGAAATAGAAAAACAGCAGAAAACAAGAACTGGCACTGGGGTGCACTGAGTTAATAGGTTAGTCCAAATATGATCAAAAGTATATGGAAGTTCCTCAATATCATAGCAATATCACACAAAAGAGGCATGGAGCAAGCATAAATTATAGATACGTTTTGGACGTATCAACATCCCCAAGCTTAATACCTGCTCGTCCTCGAGTACGTAAATGATAAAAGCATAATTTATGTGGTGACATGCTAACAACCATATAAGAACTTTTAAGTAAAGCAATCAAGGCATGTAATTCAATTCAAGTCATAACAGGCAAGAGTCTATATTTAGCATTGAAACAAGCAACATAAGAACATAAAGGTGCAAGAGCTCTCGCTGTCTGTGACTCGAATGTCTCCAAATGGTGTTTGCGTGCAAGAAAGGGGATAGGGATATACGAGAAAATGTATTTTTGTGTTGAGAACTCAATCTACTAAAGTTTCATACTTGGTCTTCTTTGGAATCTTATCTTGACTCATCTCCAGACCACTAGCCAGGTAGAAGTCAAAATGATCCACTCCTTTTCGACATTTTGAGCACTCATGCAATGGATGAGCGTAAGCAAGAAAGTTGACACTTAGGATGGCAAAGAGAGAATATGGTGGAGGTGGAAGACAAAAAGGTGTGAAATGCTCACATCAATGAGGACAATCATAGGGGATAGAAAGCCAAATGATAGATATGATGTGAGGAGTAGGGATTTCCATGCAACGGATGCACATATGAGCTAAAAGCTCTCCAATGGAACTAGTGGGGGTGCATCCAACTTTCTTGCTCAAGAAGACCTAGAGCTCATTTGAGGAGGCTCATCATTGGAATATACAAGCCAAGTTCTATAGTGTGAAGGTCCCCACATAGCTATATGCATAAATGATAATCTCTATGGAGTACAAGATATAAGAAGGAGTGAGAGTGGGGATCTCTCAAAAGGAATAGAAAAACAACAGAAAATAGGAACTGGCACTGGGGTGCACTGAGTTAATAGGTTAGTCCAAATATGATCAAAAGTGTATGGAAGTTCATCAATATCATAGCAATGTCACACAAAAGAGGCATGGAGCAAGCAGAAATTATAGATACCTTTTGGACGTATAAGGGGTTTAGTATTCCTTGCTTCACTTATAGCCCTCAAGTCTTCAGACATTGATGTCATCCTTGGTATGGATGGTTATCAAGGAAGAATGTTGTCCTCGATTGTAAAGCCAAGTCAGTTAAACTTACCCATCCTTCAGGCTAGACAATCGATTACACCTCACCAAGATCGAGAACCCAGTTGCATTCTTTGAATGTGCCTCCCCTTCCCGACCTTGAAGATATTTCGATGGTTCGTGACTTCCCGGATGTCTTTTCTGAAGAACTGTTGGGCATGCCACCCAACAGATGTGTAGAATTCATTGTAGATCTTTTGCCAGGAACCACCCCAATTTCTAGACGCCCATACAAAATGGCCCCATGTGAGTTAGCTGAGCTTAAAATCCAACGTGAAGCTTTGTTGGCAAAAGGCTTCATCCGCCCCAGCTCATCGGCATGGGGTTGCCCCGTTCTATTCGTAACAAAGAAAGATGGAACAGAAAGGATGTGCATAGATTATCGCCCGCTTAATCTAGCGACGATGAAGAACAAGTACCCACTTCCCAGGATCAATGATCTTTATGATCAACTTGATGGATCCTCTGTCTTCTCCAAGATGGATTTGAGATTTGGCTGTCACCAAATCAAAATCAGAAACGAGGACATTCCCAAAACGGATTTCACTACTCGTTATGGTCTTTACGAGTACACCGTCATATCCTTTGGATTAACCAATTCCCCCGCCACTTTACCGTGCATGATGAATTAGATTTTCATGGAGTACTTGGATAAATTTGTTGTAGTTTATCTTGATGACATTCTCATCTACTTGAAGAAAAAAAGAAGAGAACGCATAACATCTTAGGCTGGTATTGATGAAACTTCGAGAGCATCGCCTTTATGCCAAGTTCACTAAGTGCGAATTTTGGCTAGCATAAGTGACCTATTTAGGCCACGTGATTTCTGCCAAAGGCATTGCTGTCAATCCCGAGAGAGTTCAGGAAATCCTTGATTTGACTCCACCTGAATCGGTTAAGCAAGGTAGGAGTTTTCTTGGATTAGCAAGCTATTGCCGCCGCTTCGTTGAGAACTTCTCCAAAGTTGCAAAGCCTCTAACTGAACTCCTCAAGAAAGATATGAAATTCAAATGGACCTCCAAGTGCGAGGAAAGCTTTCAAGAGCTAAAAATAATATTAACTTCCGCCCCCGTACTTGCGCCTCCAGACACCAAAAAGGATTTTGAGATGTATTGTGACGCCTCACGACAAGGGTTAGGGTGCATACTTATGCAAGATCAACATGTGGTAGCATACGCTTCTTGCCAGTTGCTTCCACATGAAGATAATTACCCTACCCATGATCTTGAACTCCCTGCCGTAGTTCATGCCTTGAAGACTTGGCGACATTAACTCCTTCGTAATCGTTGTGAGATCTATTCCGACCACCAAATACTCGAATACATATTCACCCAACCAGATCTTAATCTCCGACAAAGAAGCTGGATAGAGTTGATAAAAGATTATGACTTAGGAATTTCTTTTACCCCAGGCAAAGCCAATGTGATGGATGATGCACTAAGTCGTAAGTCGTATTGTAACAAACTCATACTACAACAGTATCAACCACTTCTTTATGAGGAATTTTGAAAGCTCAACCTCGAGATTGTTCCTCGTGGATCTCTTTTCAACTTTGTGGTGAAACCAACCCTTGAGGATCAAATCATAATTGTGTTGGGGTGCGCAGCGAAAAACACAATTTTTTCCTAACTAGCGTTTCCCATAACCCAAGATCTAGCTAGCCGTATTACCGTAACGGAAAGGAGTGCGGAATAATATACCTCGGGGTGTAATCCGTTGCGCGGGAAACGTTCCCGCAAACGTGGTTGATGTAGTCGATCAAGGTTCACAACCCCCTGGCTGTGTTAGCACCCGCATGGTTGTAGTGCCACACGTGTAGCACCTCGTAGTACTCACACATGTACGAGACTCGATGACTACCTCCGATCTTCGATCCAGCGAAGGTGGCGGAAACAAACCTCCGGATAGGGCTTCGGCACCATGACAGCCTCCGATTTTAGCAGAGATGCCTCAATTCCACTACAAGCTCACACTAGGGAGCCCACCGTGGAAGAGACGAGGAAGGGGAGAAGACCAGAGAAAACCGATCTAAATTCGGAGTAATATTTATTTTCGCACGATTTTTTGTGTATTAATTATGAGCACCCTGCCCATCTATATATAGGAAGAGGGGAGGGAGTCAACCCCTCTCCCCTAGCAAGGTGGGACTAAAGTCCCATGAGGGGGGGAGGTGGCTGGCCAAGGGGGGGAGGGGTGCACCACCCTCATGGGCCCTAGGGCCCATGGCGCCTCCCCCCTCTTTCCTTTTTCTTTTTTCCTTTTATTTCCCCTAATGGGCCTCTTTCATAAATAAGTCCCATATTACTTTTAATTATAAATAAAATGTTTTTAACTATTAATTCAATTAATTAATAACTAAAACATATTATTACTTCTGCCGGTGCTCCGGAACACCTTCCGGCTCACTCCGAAAATCCTTCGGGTCAACACGGAACTTTTCCGGTGCTGCTTCCTTTATGCTCCGGTAACTCCGATAGTTCCGAAAAGGTCTCCGATTTCATCGATCCCTTATGTGTGTTACCCTACGGTCCGAGAACACTCCAGTCATGTTGACCATGAACTAGTTATTGAAATAGAGGCTAACTAGGAACACTGGGGGTTTCTATACCACACATGTATCATTGTTTCACTGATACAGTTCTAGCACGGTATGAAACTGGTTATGAACTTTCTTAGATATATTGGAATAATCATATATTATTTTCCTCTAGAGCATATATCCAACAGTCTCCCACTTGCACTAGAGTGCTAATAATCTAGCCGCATTTTCCCGATCATAACCATCTTATCACATAAGTGTTCATTGATCATGCATGCTCATGGAAGAGGTTTCGTCAATGAAACTGCACCAATTCAGATTCGTATGTTTCCTTTGCAACTGGTACAGGTTAACCCCTTTTGACATACCACTCATTATCATATAATGGTTGGTTATAAGTTTCGCAGGAGAGTGAGACTATTATTTCACAGTATCCTTCAGTGATCCTTTGGTTCAGTCTTCAGAAGACTTATCCATAGTCATATATACTGGGAAATACACTCAGCCAGAAGTCCAAACTTCTTACGCTACACTTTTATCCATACGTCTACTTTCTTAAGTAGTATTATGTTTATAGTGCCGTGAATCTTGCTCACATATCTTTCATGTCTTTGGTGATGTCTTTAATTCCAAATAGGCCCATAATATGGCTTGCAATTGTAATCTTGCATTACATTCAAGTCTATTATCTTTCTATACTTTAGAGCATAGTCCTCAGTATTCCTCATATACTGAATTCATGGAATTTATTCAGATTCTGTGTTTTACTCCTAAAGCACATCGGAATCTGTTCTTCTTCCAAGAACTTTTGAGTCATTCTGTTGTTGGATTCACAATGCATGTTATTCAGATTATGTGTTTTACTCCTAAAGCACATCGGGAACATAATAGTCTTCCAAGAACTTTTGAGATCACATGTCCTAGTACATGGTGCATCTCTATTCTTCCATCAAGACATTGCTTGTGATATTTGGATTTCATCCGTTATATAATTTCTAGCTACAAGAACCTATTTCTTTTCTAGAAGATTATTCCAACTTTTCTTTGTTTCATCATACGTATCTATCACTATAGATTTCAACGTGTGATGTGTTTAGTACTTCATATAAAGGATGATTCTTGTAATCTTGCGTTATATCTACCTTATGTTATATATATATATCATAATGTATATACGTGCATATGAGACGATTCTCCATATACATATATCATTCACATGTCCATATATACATACACGTGATCATTCTCCACACATGTCATAACATGCATGTCTGAGATAATGATCATGCTCCCACTCAAATATATCTATCGTATACTCATATATTTGTGGTTTAGCTTTCATCAAGTTAACGTCTTTATTCTTATGTCTTACATAACAATTGTGCTCCCAAAGCTCCCACTCAGAAAATGCCCTCTGCATCCCAAGTTTCTTGGAAGTCTCTGAAGCTCCCACTCAGTTTCATGAAACTGCAGGTCCACTCAATATTTTGGTCATTGCAAAATCACTTGATCAAATCAAGGTTGAGGGTTCTTGTCTTGAGGTACTATAGTCCATTCATTTAACGAAATAAACTTTCTTCATGCCTATTGCAATTTACTTTCAAATCTCAATTTGAATGAGACACAATTCCAGGCTATGGTCCACTGTAGTCTAAATGAAATATTTAATTGATTAAAGCGTTCCTACATTTCCGTAGTCAATTAAATGTAGGAACAACGGAAATGTAACAGGCATAAGGCATTATTCGGCTCATAAAACCATACTACAGTTTAGTATGACTACGAATGGTTTAAGTAGTCTAGCACTTTAAACTTCCATCGTAATTTTCGGTACAACTTCCACAAGTCTCCCATTATGTCATCTTTAATACTTATCACTCGGATAGCGTAGTGATTTGTATCCTTATATTCTACTTCACACTGTGATTCCTGAATCTCAGTTTCATGATCTCAATTGAATACAACTTTCAATTAATCATATGAAGTATTTAATGATAACTCATGTGCCCATTTAGTACATCATTTATGTATAATGATTGGCAAAAGTTCTGCTTGCTAGAACCTTGTCATGGGCATATTTATTGAAGAGGTTCATAGATCGTGTATCTAATCCATCTCATGCAATCAAGTTATGACTTTCATTCGGTAATGAATACACAAGTTAATAAATCATATATTTAATGAATTCATCAGTTATGAAATCACTTTATGCAATCAAATCTTTGACTTGTTGTAATCAAGACAACTTTATCATTAAACATTGAATATCACTTGATAATAATAGTAGTATTAATTTAAATGCTTTCTATCATAATGTAAATCAGGACGTAATCAAAGTATAATCACACTTTATTCATTTAACCAGAACAACTGACTTGCCTCATTACATGAATAACTTTGTCTCGCGAGATGCAAGACACTCAACAAAGTGTTCATACTATATGATTACATAAGATTTATCTAATACTCTAAGTATCTCCTATGATAGATGTCTCGGCGGAATCCATGTTGGCCATGAAATGACTTGATTTCCATCAATCCTTGATTTCACCTCTTCCCGTCCATGCAACGGCAGGTCCTGTTTTCATAAAACAGAATAAGTATCAGATACTCATTTACTGCAAGTGTTGTATAAAGGGAACAAACATTTATAAAGTATATCAAGTATATACATTCTCCATCCACGACCTCTGCATCCTCAATAGGTGCAATGTCTGCGGCCAAGAGATTAGTCATGAAGTTCTGGAGACTCATATTAGCTCCACTTCCGACATAGCTATGAACATAATCACCAAAACTCGGAGGAAGCGAGTGCAATAACGTGTTTATTGCAAACTCTTTTGTGGTGGTTTCGTTTATTGTCCAATATTCATAGTCCTCCATCAGGGTCAGGTACATCTCATGCATCCTGTCTAAGTGATCATCAAGGCTTGTGTGTTCTTCCATCTTTGTAGATAGACACTTGCTTTCTAACTCAAATCTGGCAACTCTGAACTTACGTATGAACATTGTCTTTAGCGTGTCCATCATGTCATATGAACCAGTGTCCCGAAACTGAATACCAAAATCCTCTGACATGCTGAAAATCATGACATTCCTGACTACGGAGCACTTCTGTCGGTGAGCATAATGATCAAGTATCTCCTGATCGCCAACATGGTCGTACTGATGCTCTTCCACATGCATTTCTATTGTGAACAAGATGTTTGATCTTTTGAGCGAAGTCCTAAGGCGTGAGTACCAGTCAGCAAAGTTTGAACCACCTACTCTAAGTCTTTCACCCTCCATGAAGAAAGATAATTCACGTTGCTCTAGTGCATCCATTTTCTACAAACATAATTGCAAGGAACACAATTAAGACTAGTTCACAACAATGAGTTCATATAATCACATTATGAATGAGCTCGCACTAAAACAATCATCCCTAAGAAGTTTTAGGGATTACATGATCCAGATTCACTGCCCGCCCTCGAATATCACACGGCCGACGGGTCAGTTTCAAAGCTAGACAACAACTTGTGCGATCACATTATCTGTATATTGTGACGCATGCTCGATCTTTCGATCTCTAGTATTCCAAGGCCATATCTGCATATGCTAGGCTCGCCAAATTAACCTCCATGTTATATGTTGCTCAGCAAGGCCAAATCTTCATATGCTAGGCTTGCCGAACCCAACCTCATGCGAACGCCGTTTAATATGTGTGACACCCGATATGTACGGAATGTCGGCCATATGGGAGATCCTTCCAGGTGGTGCACACTTTGGTAGAATACTTGTGTTTTGCTTTGTTGAGGGATCATCTTATCACATGCTACCGTCGTGTATCCTATACTAGCAAGTTTTAAGATGTTTGAACTATGGCAACACTAAGTCTACAGTGTCTCCATTTGAGTTTGTTTTATCATGATGACGTTTACTACTTACTAGTAACATATAGTGAAGCTATCACTACATCACAATCAAACAAACAATAGCCCCCACTAAGCAATACAAAGTTTAGACGATCTAGTTGTATATTGCAAATTTTACTTGGCTGCTAGGGATTTCATAGTTAAACAGGTTTTAACCCGTGAGTCAACCACAACGTCAACCATACGATTGTCTCTATTACACCCCGCACGGGGCCCTCCGTTGCAAATGCCACATCAGCTAAAGTAGAGAGACAGACACCCCCAGAGCCACTTTATACGGTACAAGCTGTATGTCAAGCGTGGAACCAGTCTCGGATAAGCGTACGCGTAAGGTCGGTCGGGGGCTGCTTCATCAAACGATGCCGCATATGTGAACAAGTACACGTGGGAGGGTAAAAATCATACAATCAACGCCCACATCCCCGATGTGTTCTATCCGTACAGTAATACTAAGCATAGAACTAGCTCTAATACCACTGTTGGGGTGCGTAGCGGAAAACATTTTTTTTCCTAACTAGCGTTTCCCATAACCCAAGATCTAGCTAGCCGTATTACCGTAACGGAAAGGAGTGCGGAATAACATACCTCCGGGTGTAGTCCGTTGCGCGGGAAACGTTCCTGCAAATGTGGTTGATGTAGTCGATCAAGGTTCACAGCCCCCTAGCTGTGTTAGCACCCGGATGGGTGTAGTGCCACATGTGTAGCACCTCGTATTACTCGCACACTTATGAGACTCGATGACGACCTCCGATCTCCGATCCAGCGAAGGTGGCGGAAGCAGACCTCCGGACGGAGCTTCGGCAGCACGACGGCCTCCGATTCTAGAAGAGATGCCTCAATTCCACTACAAGCTCACACTAGGGAGCCCACCGTGGAAGAGACGAGGAAGGGGAGAAGACCGGAGGAAACCGATCTCAATTCAGAGTAATATTTATTTTCTCACGAATTTCTGTGTATTAATTATGTGCACCCTGCCCATCTATATATAGGAAGAGGGGAGGGAGTCAACCCCTCTCCCATAGCAAGGTGGGACTAAAGTCCCTTGCTAGGGGGAGGTGGCCGGCCAAGTGGGGAGGGGTGCGCCACCCTCATGGGCCCTAGGGCCCATGGCGCCTCCCCCCTCTTTCCTTTTTCTTTTTTTTCCTTTTATTTCCCCTATTGGGCCTCTTTCATAAATAAGGCCCATAAAACTTTTTAATTATAAATAAAATGTTTTTAATTATTAATTCAATTAATTAGTAACTAAAACATATTATTCCTTCTCCCGGTGCTCCGGAACACCTTCCGGCTCACTCCTAAACTCCTTCGGGTCAACACGGAACTTTTTCGGTGTTGCTTCCTTTATTCTCCGGTAACTCCGATAGTTCCGAAAATGTCTCCGATTTCATCGAGCCCTTAAGTGTGTTACCCTACGGTCCGAGAATAGTCCAGTCATGACCGAGATGAGGCTACGGTCAATGATCATCAGTGGGACCTGGATGCCCATAATGACCCCTGTGCATTCTGGATATCAATACCGATTGGACCTTAAGTTGTATAGCATTCGCTTTGTCAGCGATACTGGATTGTTCCGAGATTCGATCAATGACATCCTATGTCTGGTTCAACCTCGTTCTGAACAAATCCTTATTCAATCGTTCCCGTGATACTCATCCCCGTGACCTAGTCACACGCTGCAGCTTTATGGATGGAAACTCACCGAGTGGGCCCCGAGTATCTATCCATTACATGGATTGACAAATCCCTCTCTTGTAACAATACTCCTCAACATATCTCCACGGAATACCCAAGATACAACCGTTATGACCCGCATATTTCAGTCAGGTGGTGGGATGTAAGTCAAAGAATCCGAGTAGATAGCAATTATGCACGTACTCACGGTCAAAGGAACGGTCTACTACGTTCTGTAATTACAACACTGAACCTTCATAAGATTGATCATGCTGTAATGCTTGCTTTGGGTAATGTTCATCACGTCACTCATCCAGTGAGGTGACCTCACAGTCAAGAGACTTAATTGTCCATGATCGCGAAACTACGACCATCATGTTGACCATGAACTAGTTATTGAAATAGAGGCTAACTAGGAACACTTGGGGTCTCTATACCACACCTGTATCATTGTTTCACTGATATAGTTCTAGCACGGTATGAAACTGGTTATGAACTTGCTTAGATATATTGGAATAATCATATATTATTTTCCTCTAGAGCATATATCCAACAAGTTGCCCAAAGGCGTGCACAAGGTGTTCATCGGATCAAGGAGAACATTGCTAGGGGAGTTGCTAAATGTGTCTCCATAGATAGCAAAGGAATGATATTCTTTGAAAATCGTTTGGTAGTTCCTAAGAGTAGCGATCTAAGGAACTAATTCTCAAGGAAGCCCATGACACTCCCCTCCCAATTCATCCTGGTAGCAAAAAGATGTACCGAGACCTACGCTAGAGATTTTGGTGGACTAGGATGAAGCGAAAAATTTCTCAGTTCGTTGCTGAATGTGATGTTTATCGTTGCATTAAGGCCGAAAATCAAAGACCTGCTGGCACTCATGAACCATTGCCTATTACCGAGTGGAAATGGACAAAGTTAGTATAGACTTCATCACTAGCTTTCCAAAAACCCAAAAAGGAAATGATGCCATCTTTGTTGTCATTGATAGACTTTCCAAAGTTGCTCACTTCCTTCCCGTTCGCGAGTCTATAACTGCAAGCCAGTTAGAGGACTTGTATGTCTCTAGGATTGTGTATCTTCATGGTGTTCGTCTGGGAATCAATTCTGATCGAGGTAGCCTTTTCACCTCTAGATTCTGGGAAAGTTTTCAGAATGCTATGGGAACTCATCTCTCTTTTAGTACAACTTTTCATCCCCAGTCTAGCGTCAAGTTGAGAGGGTTAACCAAATTCTCGAAGACATGCTCAGAGCTTGTGTTATCTCTTTCGGAAAGAATTGGGAGAAGTATCTTCCATTCGCCGAATTTTCTTATAACAATAGTTTCGAATCTAGTCTGAACATGGCTCCTTTTGAATTCCTCTATGGACGAAGACGTTGAACACCCTTGAACTGGTCAGAAACCGGTGAAAGACAATTCTTTTGACCGGATATGATCAAGGAAGCAGAAGAGAAAGTTTTCATCGTTCGTGATCAATTGAAAGCCGCCCAGTCTCGTCTGAAAAGCTACTATGATCGTCATCATAGGCAAGAAAGCTACAATCTGGATGAGAAGGCTTACCTTCGGGTTACTCCTCTGAAGGGAACCCAACGATTAGGTATCAAAGGAAAGTTGGACCCACGTTACATTGGACCTTTCCGCATTCTTTCTAACCGTGGAGAAGTTGCCAACCAACTTGAACTACCCCCGCACATGTCCCGAGTACATGATGTATTCCATGTGTCACAACTCAGGCGTTGCTTCAAGGACCCCATCCGCGAAGTCGACCATGAAACGCTTGATCTCCAAGATGACCTCTCTTATCAAGAGTACCCCGTTCGTATTCTTGATTCACCAGAGCATAGAACTCGCTGTCATAAGATCAAGTTTCTGAAAGTGCAATGGTCACACCACTCCGAGAAAGAAGCCACATGGGAAAGAGAAGACCGTCTCTGTGCCGAGTACCCCACCTTCCTCCCGATGAGTTCTGAATCTCGCGACGAGATTCTTTTGAGTGGGGGCGAGTTTTCACAACCCCAAGTTAGGTATCTGCTAGGGTTAGCATGTCACTTGCGTCATGTTAAAATTTCAAAAGAAATTGAAATGGGAAAAGGAAAACCCTCCCAAATGAATTTAATCAAATGGCCATTTTAAAAGTTGCTCCAAAAATTCCTCTGGTATTTTTGAAAAGTCCCATAATTAAGTGAGTTCACATATCAAGTGGAGTGGGTCCCACTCAATGCTCACTGATTTTTCAAAAAACCCATAATTTCTTTGGAATTAAATAAAACCCCTATTTGGATTTGAATTCAAATATTTTGAATTTAAAAATCTTCAATACTTGGGAGTGGATAGTTCTATGTCACCTAAGTCCAAGGTAAAGTTTTGAGGGTTTATTAAAATGCCCAGGTAATTATTTTACCACAACAAACAAATAACAGAACAAATAAAAATAGAGAGAAATAGAAAGAGGAAAGCAGGCCCACTTACCTGGCCTTTGGACCAACTAACCGAGGTGGCCCAGCCCAGGGACAGCGGCGTCTTCTTCCACCTGGCAGGCAGGCGCGCAACTGTGTACTGCGCATGCCGTGGCTGCCGACGTCGTCATGGCGAGATGCTTGGTGCCCTCGTCATTATCCCGTGCCTGTAAGCCGTCCTGGACACGCCGCAGCCATTTCCACCTCTCCCTGGTCGCCCTCTCCTCCTTCCTCGCCGGAATTTGTCTCCGCCCGAGAGCTCGCCGGAGCGCGGCCGTGTGCACGCATAGCCAAAGACCTCCATAGCCCCGACGAGGTTGTCCAACACGCGCAACACCGTCGTCTTCGTCTTTGAGAAGCACACCATGAGCTTCCTCGGCCCAAAACCTCCGAAATCGCCATCGATTCATCTCCGGATCCGCAACACCTCGCCCTCAAATACTCCGGACATACGTCACCCCCGAGCTCTTCGTCTACTTCATCATGCTCCTGGTGAGACGCTATTCATTTCCCCTAACCGCACTTATCCCCGCTCGTGCTGCCATGGGAGCCGAGCACAACCTCCTCCATGGATGAGCTGGAGCTCGCCCCGTGCGTCCTCCGTCCACCCCAGGCTGTCCATCATGCTCCTGGGATCTCCAGAAGTACAACTGTAAGAGCAAGTTTTGCCCCCGAAGGTTTTCGAGATTTTTGAACAAAGCAGTAGTGGAATTAATATTGTTTTCGAGTATAAACAGATACTTAGGTTCCGAAAGAATGGAGTTTGAAAGTAGAAGGTCGAAGGACAACTCACTATAGCGAAACTGCAGTCAACTACCGAAACCTTTGAAGGAAGACAACCCCCAAAAATGTCGTCGAAAAAGAAGATGCTCTCGAGTAAAACTGCAACGAGGAGAAAGCTAAATCTAGTCGAAGACTTAGTCTTTTTACTAGTTTCTCTTTATTTTCTTGAGTCGTAGGAAAAACCGTACTATCAAGAGGGGTTTGCCTTTTGAGATCTTTGTTGAAGTGAATTTGCTCTGTTCAACCTAAAACCCACATAAAGCCTATCAAGAGAAATCTTACTGAGTCGAGTGAATAGATCGAAGGCAAAGTCATCGCACTTCGTGCCTTCGAGAGAGAACTCGTTCGGTAAGTCAGCTTACTTGCTCCGCAAGTAAAGTTGTGCAGTGATTGGAATCCGACCGTTTGTAACACCCTCGGTGTCATGTAACAATAAGCACTTTTGTTAATGATAATTACTGTTGCTAAATGTCACTTTGATCATCTTTACGTTTGATCACTCCAAAAACCATTTTGGTTGATATTAAAAACAAAGTGATAAATAAAACCTTGTCCAAAAATTGTGGAACCAATTTCGTTAAATGTCTAAAAATCAGTGGACCATCTTAAACCAACATTAGATATTTATTGCAATATTTAAATATTGCAAACAATTCAAACCAGTGCTAAAACAGCCCCTTTCATCAGTTGCATATTCGAAACAAATATTAAATGATTTTATAAAAGCTCCAAACTTTTTGTAGCAGTAGTCCAAAATGTAACAATAATATTGGAGCAGGTTACACGTTTTACAAAAATATTAAATCAACTAAAACAAATAAAAACATAAAGGAAAGAAAAAAAAGAAGAAAAACAAATCCTATCTACCGCTTAGGGCGAAGCCCTCTAACTGGGCCAAGCCCACCTCCTCCCGGCCCACCTGGCCCGCCCTGGCCATCTTCTCCTACCTCCGTACAGGGGAGGCGTGGCGTCCATCCCCTGGCCATAACGCGGCCACGAACGCCGTGGAGGGAATCCAGGCCACCTCCGGCGAGGGATAAGACCCCCCTTCTCGCAGAAACCCTAGCCGCCTCCCTTCTTTTCCCCTCGCGCTCGCCCCTCGTCGTTTCCCCGCTTGAACCGAGCCCGCCCGCGTCTGCCGTCGCCGCGTCGCCACCGTGGCCGTGGCCAGCGGCCACAACGGAGCGCGCCAAGACGTCAGAAGGTCCGCCTCGTCGTCCTCGTCGTCCCCATGTGCTGGATTGAACCGGGGAGCCACTGCGTCGCCGGAATCGTGAGTTGCCTACCTCCGGCCTCCTTGACCTCTCCCCTGCCCCTACAATGAGCTGCCGCGCCCGTTTCTCCCCTCCCCCGCTCGATTCTCCACCGTTTTGGCCACCTGCACGGGCCGTGGCCGCCATGGCCGACGCTCGAGCTCTCGGGAGAGCTCGCCATGGCGTGCTTTTGTGCCCGCCTGCGTGCGCTTTCCCTGGCCGCCCTCGCGCTCTGGTCGCGAGCTGCGCGTGCCCGCGCCGCATGGCCTCGCCGCCGATGCCTTTGGCCGCCGGCGTTCCCCGGTGTGCCGTGTGGGCATACCCAGCGGGGGCTGACTGGCCACTGCCAGTTGGGCCCCTGTATAAAAAAAGGATAAAATAAATTAGTAAATGGATTAACATAAAACTGTTAAACATATGTCAATGACATGTGGGCCCTTCTAGGTATTTAGTTTAATTAATCTCATTTAGATGTATAGTGTATGACAGTGGGCCCCTTCACTGCTTACAATTAGGAAATGATTTATATTTAGCCCAGACAATGACAGATGGGTCCCACTTGTCAGTATTGACTGGTCAAATGTCCTGTTCTGGATAATGCTATTTAATTAATAAAAGAAATCTAGAAAATGATTTAAAATTGATTTAAACTTCAAAAATCAATATCTTTTAAATCGTGTATCACATGAAACAACTTTATACATGAAAATTGATCAGAAAAATATAAAGAATACAGATACGCTACCCATACCCCCACCACACCCCTCTAACACAACGAACATGGACACCCCCCCCCCGCCGGTCCGTCTGTCCGATAATTGCCCGATACCGTAAAACTCTCCGGATAAATTTATTCTGAACATGAAAGTTGTTCAGAATGGATCAACTAACACCGATACACCCTTCACTTGTTTGTCGGATGACACCTCCGGCATGATACCTTCCCCCTCCGGACACCCTGTCCGGTAATCACCCGGAACTGACAGTTCATCCACGGATGAATTCTCGCTCCGTGCTACGTGTATCGTACAACGTTAGAGCATCGTTCACTTTTCATATGTCATGTATTGTATTTGTATTGCTATTATTGCTGTGTATTTATTGTTTCTCCCCCCTCTTTTATTGTCCGGTAGTCTCGACGTCCGCTGCTAATGCCCCTGTGATCGACTACGTCGACGACGACCGTACCTCTACCGTCGAGCTTACAGGCAAGCACAGCCATTCTCTTCCCCAGATATCGCCTATCTTTCCGTACTTTTCTTGCACTAGGCATATGTCGTTGCTGCTACGTTACAATCATATTCGATTGCATAGCCTGTCATTGTCACCCTTGATGTACCTTCCGTTATCCTAGGCTGCCTATTATATATATTATATTCAGTAGTGAACCCGGCGCCTTGTTAGAAAATAGGATTAGATAGCGGGTCGTGTTCACTCTGGGAGTGAATGCGGATGCGTTACATTTCAACTGCTACAGGTACGGTTCAGAGCATACACCGCTCCAGGCCCCTACCCCGGCTCTGCCGAGCCACCTCAAGTGTGAGCTATCGAGGAGTAATCCTTTTACTCCACTCGTTGCTGACTCTGTATAGCCGTCCTAGGGTACTGAACCACGGTTGTCCTTACAGGTAAGGAGTCGGGTGACCCCACGGTGCCCGCGCAGGGTATCTTAGCGGAACGACAGGTCAGGTGTATTCCACCGGTGTGCGACGGGCCTAGTACTGTTCGTGGCCGAAGGATTCCCTGTTGTACGAAAGTCAAGCTCTATCAAGAGCACACGCGAGACAAGGTAAGGAGACGATTCACCTTGTTGGTAACCGCATGAGTTGGTGGGACGACAGGGCAGGCACCGACGTTACTGGTGGTCCTGGATGATGTCGTTGTCCGTGACTCACCGAGAAAGGGGCAACGATAACGGTTGTCCCGACAGATAATAATAAAATGACTTAACGGTTCAGGTGGATGACTTGAGTGGGTCGACGTGCCCTATACGCACTACCTCCACGTGGGATTTCGGTGTGGGCCCTCCGCGTTGTGGTCTCGTTCGAAAGCTCGGAAAGACGTCCAGTTTCAGCATTGTGGTTGGGTCGGATCGTGCTGCGGCACTGGATCCACTTGGCACACAACGACCTGGAGGGTGAGGGGCGACGGTCCAAGACCCCGTTGCGCTTAGGACTGTAGACCGGCGGGGACCTCTCTGATGAGCCGTAGGATGGGCCTCGGCGTGTCGGATAGCCTCGGTGGGGTGTTCCCTAACAAGGTGTACGCCACCCTAGAGATCCGAGCGTTTAGGGTAATAGTAGTGCAGCCCCAGCAGGGAAGATAATCTATTCGAATAGCCGTGTCCACGGTAACAGGAAGCTTTATGCTGAAGCCAGAGCCTACTACTACAAACTACTACTATTAAACCATTGGTTCCGGTTTCTCTTCCTCGCAGGGAAGTCGAGGAGGCGATTTCGGAGGCATATATAATTGTTATCTATACAACTTACTATTATACAATGCTGCATCAACTTCTGCTGCATTGTTACTTTCATTACTGTTATATTAAACTGTTGGCTGATTCTTACCTCATGCTGCAAGACTCGTCGGAAGATGCTAGTCTTCGATAGGCCTGGCTTCTTATCCTTATTCTGATTTTTACCTTCCAGTCCACTATATACAGCCTCCCCTTTCCATTTGATACAATGCATAATTTCTTAGTAGCGGACGTAAGACTCGCGGGTATGCTAGATACTCACCTTGCTTTATTTCTCCTTTTTCTCTTTGCCTGATTGGCCGCTACAGTCGACGTTGGAGCCCAGGAGCAGGAGATTCCAGGAGGAGCCTACTACGACGTCGAGTTCCCGTTGACCAGGAGTAATTCGGTGGATCCCAGGCAGGAGGCCTTGCCTTTTCGATCTGTACCTCTGATGTTATTTTTGCTAGCCTTCTTAAGGCAAATCCTGACTGACTATGTCTGTACTCAGATATTATGTTTGTATGACTTATGTATTCGGGTCCGTGTGACCCCCTTCATTGTAATATATTGGTTTATCCTTTTGTGTTTAGTGTTGTGCTGTGATATTCTTACCGTGGCACCTTGATCTCGATCATGTACCCTGCGTGTATGATTACTGTACATGATCGTAAATCGAGGGCGTCACAAGTTGGTATCAGAGCCGACTGCCTGTAGGAAGCCACCCAACCACTACCTGGTCCAAGTTGAGTCTAGACTTTGAAAAACTATTTTTCTAACTTAAGATTTGGCTTACGGGCCCACATCGATGTCACTACGTGTGATATCTATGGTATTAGGATCCTTTTCTTCGTACCTATGCTCTGGGAATCTGCGCTCTTATCCTTGCTGGTAAGTTTTACAAACTCTGACATTAGGATCACGTTCTCTTGATTCCACCCGGCGTTCTGGTGCTACCCCATTGATTGAGTCGTGTCGCAGGAGTTCTACCCCAGGTCCCAGACCGCGGATCCCATTGTCATTCTGGGCAGGCCGCGCGTCCTCTGGCATTAACTCCTGTGGCCAACAGTTTTCTTGCGGAGTGATTGACATAGTGGAATCTATGTCGCGTCGTGTAATCCTTACCGCGGTCTGCGCGCCGCCTACTGGGTCCTTTTTCCTTAATTTCTACGACGTTACGCTGTCCGATTTTGACCGACTATGTGCAACAGATCTGTATGTCTATATGACTACTATTGTGTATCTACTGCACTTCTCGTTCATTGCTCATACTACATCATGTATGACTTCTTATCCTTGCAAATGCTTTGTCTGAACTAACCCCTGCTGTTCAGGCAGGATGGCTGACGATCCCCCACCTCCACCTTATAT
This sequence comes from Bromus sterilis, assembly GCA_950022295.1. Classification (NCBI taxonomy): domain Eukaryota; kingdom Viridiplantae; phylum Streptophyta; class Magnoliopsida; order Poales; family Poaceae; genus Bromus; species Bromus sterilis. The sequence goes on from OX465598.1 coordinate 237,407,946, forward strand.
GGCCGCAGTACTGCAACAGTTTGATCTGAACCGTCAGTTTATGGCCGGAGTAATGACCTAGCTTTCAACTCAGAATGCCCCAATCACACTGCAAGAGTTCGTGCACCTCAGTCCGTCCACCTTCCGCAGCTCCGCAAATCCTATGGATGCCGATGATTGGCTCCATGATATTGCTTTTCAGATGGAGTTAGCTGATGTTGCCCCTGCCAGTTACCTCACCTTTGCGACGTATCATTTGAGGGGTCCAGCTGCTCAGTGGTGGGAAAGCCACCGACTTGCGCTGCCGGATGGAACTGTAACCACTTGGCAAGAAATCCAGTTAGCCTTCCGTGCATGGCACCTTCCTCATTGTCTGATGGACCAGAAGAAGGAGGATTTCCGCCAACTCCGTCAGGGCCAGACAACTGTTGATGAATAACATAGGAAGTTCCTTGAGTTGTCCCGCTATGCTGAGAGAGACGTCGCCACCGACGCTCGCAAACATGAAAGATTTCGAGAAGGACTGCATCCTGAAATAGAGCTCGCACTTGTCCTTCATGATTGTGCGGACTGTCAGCAAGGCTTTCCAAGTCGAAACTGCTCTGACTAAGCACCATGAGTCGCTCAAGCGTGCTCGAGATGCTGCCCATCTTCGGGTCGGCCTGCTCAGAAACTTCGAGTCTATTTCCCGCACAATGTCCATCACCGACCTGCTCCAACGCCAAGGCCATCTTATGCTGCACCTCGTCTGCCTTCGCCTCCGAGACCGCTAACGATTCCGACTGAACAGCCCAATATTATGGCTCCTCCCCCTAATGATGGCTTATGCCACTAGTGTGGACAGCCAGGTCACCGTGCACCATGTCCTCCTGTTGACCGAAAGACGAACGGTTGAAACCGTCGAACCAGAAAAGGTAATACCAAGCCGCCTCTTGTTGAACGTGGCTATGCCAATCATGTTGATGTTGAGAAGGCTAGGATGGATCCGACTATCGTGATGGGAACCCTCCTTGTTAATTCAGTACCAGCATCTGTTCTGTTTGATTCAGGAGCATCACATTCTTTCGTTTCTGAGGCATTTGGACTCAAGCAAGAATTACCATTGGAGCGCATGTACTCTCCGCTGTTGGTCAGTTCTCCAGGATCCAAGTGGGAGACCTCGATGATAGCCCACAACAACCGTATTTAAATTGGAGGATTAGTGTTCCCTGCGTCGCTCATGGTCCTCAAGGTAACTACCATAGATGTCATTCTTGGTATGGATTGGCTGGGAGCACATAAGGCTCGCATCGATTGTGACGTTAAGGAAGTCCGGCTCACGCACCCCTCTGGCCAGATAGTCTACTATTCAGCCTAGATGATTCAACATGCCGAGAACCAGATATATGCTCTGAATGCCCTGAACGCTGCACCTCTCGAAGGGATTGAAAACATTCCAGTCGTTCGCGATTTTCTCGACGTCTTCCCAGAAGAACTGCCGGGAATACCCCCGATCAGAGATGTCGAATTCGTCATTGACTTGAAGCCTGGCACCGTCCCTATTGCTAAGCTCCCTTATAAGATGCCGCCTCACCACCTCCTTGAACTTAAGATGGAGATAGACATGGCACTCCACAAAGGTTTCATCCGTCCAAGTTCCTCTGCTTGGGGAGCACCTTCGCTCTTTGTCAAGAAGAGCGATGGGACGAACCGTTTGGTCCAAGATTACCGACCTATCAACCAGGCAACTATACAGAACAAGTATCCGCTCCCTCGGATCAACGATCTATATGATCAACTTGCTGGATCTACGGTGTTCTCGAAACTCGACTTGAGATTGGGTTACCATCAGATCCGAGTCCGTGAAGAGGACATCCCGAAGACCGCTTTCATTACTCGCTATGGTTCATACGAGTACACCGTCATGTCCTTTGGCCTGACCAATGCCCCGGCCACCTTCTCTCGATTGATGAACTATATATTCATGGAATACCTCGACAAGTTCGTCGTGGTTTATCTGGATGATATCTTGGTATACTCCAAGAATGAAGAAGAACATGCTGAACACCTTCATCTTATACTGGAAAAGCTTCGAGAACACAAACTCTATGCTAAGTATTCTAAGTGTGAATTCTGGCTTCCCGAAGTAACTTACCTTGGTCATGTGATTTCCAAGGATGGCGTTGCCGTCAATCCAGAACGTATTCAGGCTATTCTTGACTGGACTCCTCCCAGGACTGTCAAGCAAGTCAGAAGTTTCCTCGGCCTCGCTAGCTATTGCCACCGTTTCGTCGAGAGCTTCTCCAAGATTGCCAAGCCTCTGACTAATCTGCTTCACAAAGGCGTTAAGTTTGAGTGGACAGACAAATGTCAGGAAAGTTTTCAAGCTCTCAAGGACAAGCTCACTTCTCCCCTAGTGCTTGCTCCCCCTGATACCAAGAAGGACTTTGTGATATACTGCGACGCGTCCCGTCAAGGATTAGGTTGTGTCCTAATGCAAGAGCGCCGCGTGATTGCTTATGGCTCTCGTCAGTTGCGTTCTCACGAAGATAATTATCCAACACATGATATTGAATTGGCAGCAGTAATTTATGCATTGAAGCTGTGGCGACACTACCTCGTCGGTAATCGTTGCGAGATCTACACCGACCACCAAAGTCTGAAGTACTTGTTTACTCAGCCAGACCTGAATCTCCGCCAAAAAAGATGGCTCGAGACAATAGCCGATTTCAACATGGATATTCATTACACCCCTGGCAAAGCTAATGTGATGGTTGATGCCCTGAGTCGCAAAGCCTATTGTAGTGAACTTGAAGTTCAGATACAACAACCACCTCTGTATGAAGAGCTTCGCAAGCTGAACATCGAGATTGTTCCGCAGGGATATGTGAACTCCCTGGTTGTCAAACCAGACCTCGTTGAAAGCATCAAGACGATACAACATTATGACTCTGACATTTGGAAGATTAAGCGTCGTGTCGCCAGCGGAGAGCCCTCATTCTTCACTATTGATGCCAATGATGATAATGCAGTGTACTTCAAAGGTCGTTTAGTGGATCCGGTAGCCAAGGCCAACCTGAACTACGCCCCTGATGTCATGAAAGAAGCTCATGATACACCCTTGTCTATCCACCTTGGCAGTACCAAGATGTACCAAGACATTCGTCAGCGGTACTGGTGGTCTAACATGAAGCAAGACACGCTCGATATGTTGATGAGTGTGACGTTTGCCGTCACGTCAAAGTCGAACATCAAAGACCTGCTGGAACTCTGCAACCACTCTCTATTCCTGAATGGAAATGGGACAAGATTGAAATGGGCTTCGGCACTGGTTTTCCACGATCACAGAAGGGTCATGATGCTATCTTTGTCGTCATCGACCGGTTCTCCAAGGTTGCCCACTTTCTGCCAGTCAAGGAGACGATCTCTGCTAGTCAGTTAGCAGACTTATATGTTTCCAGAATTGTATCACTCCATGGTATTACGTTGGAGATCAGTTCAGACCATGGCAGCATTTTCACCTCAGGATTTTGGGATAGTTTCCAAGAAGCTATGGGCACTCACCTAAACTTCAGCACCACTTATCACCCTCAGTCGCAAGGACAAGTTGAACACGTCAATCAAGTGCTGGAAGACATGCTTCGAGCTTGTGTCATCTCATTCGGTAAGAAATGGGAGGAATCCCTTCCATTTGTGGAATTCTCGTACAACAATGGCTACCAAGCTATTCTGAAGATGGCACCCTTTGAAGTTCTCTATGGACGTAAGTGTCGAACCCCTCTGAATTGGTCAGAAACTGGGGAACGAACTCTCATTGGTCCGGAAATTATTCAGCATGCTGAAGATCAGGTTCGCGTTTTTCGTGAACATTTGAAAGCTGCTCAGTCCCGCCAGAAGAGCAACTATGACCGCAAGCACAATGAAATGGTCTATCAACCTGGCGAACAAGCTTACCTTCGTGTCACTCCCATGAGAGGCACTCATCGTTTCGGGATCAAGATCAGGTTCGCGTTTTTCGTGAACATTTGAAAGCTGCTCAGTCCCGCCAGAAGAGCAACTATGACCGCAAGCACAATGAAATGGTCTATCAACCTGGCGAACAAGCTTACCTTCGTGTCACTCCCATGAGAGGCACTCATCGTTTCGGGATCAAAGGCAAGTTAGCTCCTCGCTACATTGCCCCATTCCGTATCCAGTCCAGAAGTGGACCGGTGGCATACCGGTTGGAATTGCCGCCGAACCTCTCCCAAGTCCATGATGTCTTTCATGTGTCGCAACTCCGTCGCTGCTTCAAGGACCCTATCCTAGCAGTGGATCATGGAATGCTTGAACTGCAACAAGACTTGTCTTATCGTGAACATCCGAGCCGCATTCTTGATCAATTTGAACGTCGAACCCGCAACAAGGCAATCAAGTTCCTCAATGTTCAGTGGTCGAATCACTCTGAAGAGGAGGCCACTTGGGAACACGAAGATCGCCTTCGTGAAGAATACCCCGATCTACCGCTTAAATTCTCGGGACGAGAATTCTTGTAGTGGGGGAGATTTGTAACACCCTCGGTGTCATGTAATAGTAATCACTCTTGTTAATGATAATTACTGTTGCTAAATCTCACTTTGATCATCTTTACATTTGATCACTCCACAACCCCTTTTGGTTGATATTAAAAACAAAGTGATAAATAAAACCTTGTCCGAAAATTGTGGAACCAATTTTGTTAATTGTCTAAAAATCAGTGGACCATGTTAAACCAACATTAGATATTTATAGCAATATTTAAATATTGCAAACAATTCAAACCAGTGCTAAAACAGCCCCTTTCATCAGTTGCATATTCAAAACAAATATTAAATGATTTAATAAAAGCTCCAAACTTTTTGTAGCAGTAGTTCAAAATGTAACAATAATATTGGAGCAGTTTACACATTTTACAAAAATGTTAAATCAACTAAAACAAATAAAAACAGAAAGGAAAGAACAAAAAAAAGAAGACAAAGAAATCCTATCTACCGCTTAGGGCGAAGCCCACCTCCTCCCGTCCCAGCTGGCCCGCCATGGCCATCTTCTCCTACCTCCGTACAGGGGAGGCGTGGCATCCATCCCCTGGCCAGGACGCGGCCACAGACGCCGTGGAGGCAATCCAGGCCACATCCGGCGAGGGATAAGACCCCGGCCCCCCTTCTCGCAGAAACCCTAGCCGCCTCCCTTCTTTTCCCCTCGCGCTCGCCCCTCGTCGTGTCCCCACTTGAACCGAGCCCGCCCGCGTCCGCCGTCGCCGCGTCGCCACCGTGGCCGTGGCCAGCGGCCACACCGGAGCGCGCCAAGACGTCCAGAAGGTGCGTCTCGTCGTCCTCGTCGTCCCCATGTGTTGGATTGAACTGGGGAGCCACTGCGTCGCCGGAATCGTGCCGTCTTACCTGCCACGGCCGCCACCTCCCATCGCCGGAATTGGCGCTGCCCCGACCGCCTCCGGCCTCCTTGACCTCTCCCCTGCCCCCACAGTGAGCTGCCGCGCCCGTTTCTCCCCTCCCCCGCTCGATTCGCCGCCGTTTTGGCCACCTGCACGGGCCGTGGCCGCCATGGCCGAGGCTCGAGCTCTCGGGAGAGCTCGCCATGGCGTGTTGTTGTGCCCGCCTGCGTGCGCTTTCCCTAGCCACCCTCGCGCTCTGGTCGCGAGCTGCGCGTGCCGGCGCCGCATGGCCTCGCCGCCGATGCCTCTGGCCGCCGGCGTTACCCGGTGTGCCGTGCGGGCATACCCAGCGGGGGCTGACTGGCCACTGCCAGTTGGGCCCCTGTATAAAAAAAGGATAAAATAAATTAGTAAATGGATTAATATAAAACTGTTAAACATATGTCAATGACATGTGGGCCCTTCTGGGTATTTAGTTTAATTAATCTCATTTAGATGTATAGTGTATGACAGTGGGCCCCTTCACTGTTTACAATTAGGAAATGATTTATATTTAGCCCAGACAATGACACATGGGTCCCACTTGTCAGTATTGACTGGTCAAATGTCCTATTCTGGATAATGCTATTTAATTAATAAAAGAAATCTAGAAAATGATTTAAAATTGATTTAAACTTCAAAAATCAATATCTTTTAAACCGTGTATCACATGAAAAACTTTATACATAAAAATTGACCAGAAAAATATAAATAATACGGATACGCTACCCATACCCCCACCACACCCCTCTAACAGAACGAACATCGACACCCCCCTCTGGCACGTCTGTCCGATAATTGCCCGATACCGTAAAACTCTCCGGATAAATTTATTCTGAACACGAAAGTTGTTCAGAATGGATCAACTAACACGAATACACCCTTCACCTGTTTGTCGGATGTCCATGACACCTCCGGCATGATACCTTCCCCCTACGGACACCCTGTCCGGTAATCACCCGGAGCTGACAGTTCATCCACGGATGAATTCCCGCTCCGTGCTACGTGTATCGTACAACGTTAGAGCATCGTTAACTTTTCATATGACATGTATTGTATTTGTATTGCTATTATTGCTGTGTATTTATTGTTTCTCCCCCCCTCTTTTATTGTCCGGTAGTCTCGACGTCCGCTGCTGATGCCCCTGTGATCGACTACGTCGACGACGACCGTACCTCTACCGTCGAGCTTACAGGCAAGCAGAGCCATTCTCTTCCCCAAATATCGCCTATCTTTCTGTACTTTTCTTGCACTAGGCATATGTTGCTGCTGCTACGTTACAATCATATTCGATTGCATAACCTGTCATTGTCACCCTTGATGTACCTTCCGTTATACTAGGCTGCCTATTATATATATTATATTTAGTAGTGAACCCTGTGCCTTGTTAGAAAATAGGATTAGATAGCGGGTCGTGTTCACTCTGGGAGTGAATGCAGATGCGTTACATTTCAACTGCTACAGGTACGGTTCAGAGCAGACACCGCTTCAGGCCCCTACCCCGGCTCTGCCGATCCACCTCAAGTGTGAGCTATCGAGGAGTAATCCTTTTACTCCACTCGTTGCTGACTCTGTATAGCCGTCCTAAGGTACTGAACCATGGTTGTCCTTACAGGTAAGGATTCGGGTGACCTCTCGGTGCCCGCGCAGGGTATCTTAGCGGAACGACAGGTCAGGTGTATTCCACCGGTGTGCGGTGGGCCTGGTATTGTTCGTGGCCGACGGATTTCCTGTTGTACAAAAGTCGAGCTCTACCAAGAGCACACGCGAGACAAGGTAAGGAGATGGTTCACCTTGTTGGTAACCGCACGAGTTGGTGGGACGACAGGACAGGCACCGACGTTACATGTGGTCCTGGCTGCTGTCGTTGTCCGCGACTCACCGAGAAAGGGGCAACGGTAACGGTTGTCCCGACAGATAAAATAAAATGACTTAACGGTTCAGGTGGATGACTTGAGTGGGTCGACGTGCCCTATACGCACTACCTCCACATGGGATTTTGGTGTGGTCCCTTCGCATTGTGGTCTCGTTCGAAAGAGCTGAAAGACGTCCAGTTTCAGCATTGTGGTTGGGTCGGATCGTGCTGCGGCACTGGATCCACTTGGCACACAACGACCCGGAGGGTGAGGGGCGACGGTCCAAGACCCCCTTGCGCTTAGGACTGTAGACCGGCGGGGACCTCTCTGATGAGCCGTAGGATGGGCCTCGGCGTGTCGGATAGCCTCGATGGGGTGCTCCCTAACAAGGTGTACGCCACCCTAGAGATCCGAGCATGTAGGGTAACAGTAGTGTAGCCCCTGCAGGGAAGATAATCCATTCGAATAGCCGTGTCCATGGTAACAGGACGCTTTATGCTGAAGCCAGAGCCTACTACTACAAACTACTACTATTATACTGTTGGTTCCGGTTTCTCTTCCTCGCAGGGAAGTCGAGGAGGGGATTTCGGAGGAATATATAATTGTTATCTATACAACTTACTATTATACAATGCTGCAACAACTTCTGCTGCATTGTTACTTTCATTACTGTTATATTAAATGGTTGGCTGATTCTTACCTCATGCTGCAAGACTCGTCGGAAGATGCTAGTCTTCGATAGGCCTAGCTTCTTATCCTTATTCTGATTTCTACCTTGTAGTCCACTATATTCAGCCTCCCCTTTTCATTTGATACAACGCATAATTGCTTAGTAGCGGACGTAAGACTCGCGGGTATGCTAGATACTCACCTTGCTTTATTTCCCCTTTTTCTCTTTGCCTGATCGGCCGTTGCAGTCGACGTTGGAGCCCAGGAGTAGGAGATTCCAGGAGGAGCCTACTACGACGTCGAGTTCCCGTTGACTAGGAGTAAGTCGGTGGATCCCAGGCAGGAGGCCTCGCCTTTTCGATCTGTACCTCTGATGTTATTTGTGCTAGCCTTCTTAAGGCAAAACCTGACTAACTATGTATGTACTCAGATATTATGTTTGTATGACTTATGTATTCGGGTCCGTGTGACCCCTTCATTGTAATATATTGGTTTATCCTTTTGTGTTTAGTGTGTTGCTGTGATATTCTCACCGTGGCACCTTGATCTCAATCATGTACGCTGCGTGTATGATTACTGTACATGATCGTAAATCGAGGGCGTCACACCGTTGTGGACACGCGTCAAGCGGTTGCATCAAGTCACTTCAGTCATTTCACGCATAGGGATCGCCACCTATATATACCCCGCACCTACCTGCCATTTCTGGTTGGCTGCTCCACTGAATATTCTGAGACAGAAGTACTGTGAGCATCCCAAGAGAGAACTCGAGAGAAAACCAATACCCAAGTCTGAACTGAGTTGAGAAATTCACAGAGACTTAGGTCGAGATTAGCCAATCTTTTTATCTTGGAGAACTGGAAGTCTCCTAGATGGTTAGGGGTCGCCTGTCAAGCAGTCGAAGAGAAATTTTCGTTACTAAAGGAAGTTTGTAAAGGTCTCGGAGATGTCCTGAATCATCTACCACGAGTGAGAACTGGACAAGCTCGAGGAGTTTCTTGCAGTGGAGAATAGGATGGAAAGAGTTTTGCTCCAGGTGTTCAATCACTAGTCCCTCCAACCAAACATAGCACTTTGCAGAATGTGAACTGGTTTACCAAACATCGTCGTGTCAGGCTCGTTTTCCTTCTTGTATTTACATTCAGTATTTACTCGTTGCCTGTTTGCCTTCGATGTTTTCCTTCTCTCCCAATTATTTCGACCCATGCATATATTTCGATACTGTAATTCCTTCGAGATGCCTTTAGTCCTTCGCAGTTTGCATGAATTCCTTCTAAGTTCCTTAGAATTTCTAGAAGTGATCATTCAACCCCTCCCCCTCTGATCATTCTTGAGCTTTCAATTGGTATCCGAGCTAGGCACTCCCTACGCTCTACGTATTTTGGTCTAACCTCCTGGAGTGTTGTCAATAATGTCGTTTGCAGCTGTTCGCTCAGGCGAACCGATTCCTATTTACAATGGGAAGGACTATCCTTATTGGAAGGACAAAATGAAGAGGAACATCATGACCATCAACTCTGCCGCTTGGGAAGTTGTCAAGAATGGTGTAAATGTCAAAGACAAGAGTGCTATCACCCCTGATGAGGCAAAGAAGATGTCCCTCGATTCTGAAGTCTGGGTGTTCATCACAAACCATCTGACTCCAGAAAAATATCATGAGGTCAAGAATATTTCTACGGCCAAAGGTGTCTGGGACTATCTCGAGAAGATTGGTGAAGGTGTCTCTACGCAGAAAGATGCTCGTATTGATACCCTTCGAAGAAAATTCTTTCGATTCAAGAGGCATGAGGGAGAGAAAGTTAACTCCATTTACAGCAGACTCACTTCTCTATCAAATGAACTGATTTCCCTCGGTGCTGAAGATATTACCAGTCGGATAGTTGTCAGAACTTTGCTCCGTTCTCTTGATGATTCCTTCGATCACATTGTGCTGATGATCAAGGAAAGGACTGATTTCAAGGATCTTGTTGCCGCTGATATTCTCGAGAGACTCAACACATTTGAGATGGAATAAGAAGAAAAATGTGATGTTAATGGAACTCGAAGAAAATCTCATGCACTCAAGGCCAAAGCTTCACATCACTCCTCTCCTGAAGCCAGTTCTGAATCTGGAGGTGCCTCATATGACCCCGAAAATATTGGAAAAGATCTGGAACTGATAATGAAAATATTCAACCAATTCCAGAGAAGGAATTCCTCTTCACCAAAGAAAAAATACTCCTCCAGACATTCGATCAATTCATCACAGCATCGATCATCATCGAGAAACTCTTCAGCGAAAGATACCTGCTGCTACAAGTGCAAGAAGCCATGTCACTTCATTGCTGATTGTTCTCTCTGGGAAATTGAACATAGATCCAAGCATTCTCACAGCAACTCTTCGAGCAAGTCACACAGATCGAGCAAAAACTATGATTCGCAGAGATATGATTCAAGGTCCAGAAATGACAAGAAAGATGGTTCTGATGATGACAAGAAGAAGAAGTATCACAAACATCGAGAGAGTTCTTCCTTGAAATCACATTCCTCTCGACGCAAGAATTCTCACCGTGCCAAGGCCTATCTGTGTAAAGAGATGAACTCTGAAGATGAAGCCTCTTGTTCCGAAGCTGAGTCAAACACAAGATCTGATTCTGGTTCTGGTTCTGAATCAGATGGTATTGCTGGTCTAGCTTTTGCTTCGAACAAGACTTAAAGTTCATTCTTCACCAACCAAAGAAGTGAAGATGAATCTCCATCTTACTGCTTCATGGCCAAGGATAAGGTATCCTAATCTAAGAATTCCTACGATACCTCTGATAGATCTGCTTATGAAAGTCACTCTAGGATAAGCTATGCCAAACTTGCTAGAATTGCTTCTATCCAACAAGATGAACTAGATTCTCTAAGTGAAACTATTCAAAAATCTGAGACCTTGTTGATCGATGAGACTGACAAAGGTCAAACTTTGACGAATGAGCATGCAGCTCTGAAAGAAAAGTATGATGAACTTTCCTCTCGGCACGATCTTATCTCAGTGGACTACGAGAAGCTAACCTATGAATTCCGTCAAAGGAAAATGGCTCTCGTGAAACTGAGAGAGGATCATGAAGAGTTGGAGAATATCAATCTCATGCTCATTGCTCAACAGGGCTCAGAAGAAAAAAATGAATCTACTTCACCTTGCTTGACTTGTTTGGAACGAAGTAAAATTGATTCTATTTCTGAGAAATCGAAAGGAAAAGAGCCTATTGTCATTGATGATGCTAACCCCTCGAACGAGGAAATTGTTACCGAGGAACTCCTCAGGTTGAAAGATTTATTTGATACAGGCATGTTCAAAAGGGTTTACGGGACACCAGTACCTATGTGATATCCTAAAGAAGGCTCTTCTCCATAGGAATCCTCGAAACGAAGGTGTTGGTTTCGAAAGGAAACTCGACCCTGATGGCACCTACTGTGAGCCCGAGCAGTATCCTAAAACTGTCTGGGTTCTGGCGAAAGAAAAGCCCATGGTATTTCTAACCTTTCAGGTTACAACTACAAAATTGATAAGGCTATCGTTGATGAATCACTTGATTCTGACTACAAGCTTATCAAAAATAAGGAAGGAAAGGTGTCCGCTGAATTCGTTGGTACTCCTCCGAAGAATGGTTTCTATAAGCGACAGATTTGGGTTCGCAAAACTCTCGTAGAAAAACTGCCCCCTAACCATTCTATGCAGGGAAAATCTTCGGTACCACCAAAACACTACTATTCTCTCAAGGATAGAAATGAAGCCTTGGTGCCTTCTTCAAATGTTCCCTAGAAGGAATACTATCGAGTAGATAGAAATGTTTATCGTCATCGTGACAATAAAGATAAAATTGCTTTTAACTACCAGTACTCTAACCCCTCACCGAGGAATTATGTTTATGGTGTGCTTGATGGTCCCCCTCGCCAATATGATCCTGTTCGCTATAATACCGCTGCTTCATCTAGCACTTACATGTCTTCTCAGTCACATGCTCATTTGTGGGTGGTTAAGAAGAACTAATTCTTCTGCAGGGCTATGTCTCCGGTGGATCCGAATGGGTCATGGATAGTGGTTGTACAAATCATATGACCAGAGACAAAGATTTGTTCACGGAAGACAAACTTACTAAATCTTCTCAGAGATATATTACCTTCGGTGACAACAACAAAGGAAAAGTACTTGGTTTGGGTGAGGTTGCTTTATCGAAGGACAAGCATATTGACAAAGTTATGCTTGTTCAATATCTAGGATATAATCTTATGTCTATCTCAAAACTTTGTGATATGGATATGCTTGTACTGTTCTCTGCTTCTCGTTATGTTGTCCTTTCACAGGATGATTATTCTCGCGTGTTCGAAGGATATCGCAAAGGTGATCTTTACATTGTCGATTTCTCTTCGGGACCTGCAGTATCCACATGCTTAATGGCCAAAGCCACATCTGCTTGCTAATGACATCGAAGAAAAATCTTCAAACTCTTATCTCGAAGAAGAATATCGTTGGTATTGATAATGTGAAATTCGATAAAGATCGTCTATGCAGTGCCTGTGAAGCCAAAAAGATTGCCAAGAAACATCACTCAACAAAGACTATCATGACTACTACTCGTCCTCTTGAATTACTTCATATGGATTTATTTGGTCCTCAAAATTATGCTAGTATGGGAGGCAACAAGTATGGTCTGGTTATTGTTGATGATTTCTCTCGGTACACTTGGGTTTTCTTTCTATATGACAAGAGCAAGGTTTTTGAAATTTTCAAAACTTTCGCAAAGAGAGCACAGACTGAGTATGAGTTATCTCTCAAGCATATCAGAAGTGATAATGGTACAGAATTCAAAAACACTCATATTGAAGAATTTCTTGATGAATATGGATTTACTCATGAATTCTCGGCTGCTTATACACCACAACAAAATGGTGCGGTCGAGAGCAAGAATCGAACTCATATTGAAATGGCCAGAACAATGCTTGTTGAATACAAGACTCCTATGAGGTTCTGGCCGAATCAATTAACACTGCATGTCATATCATCAACAACGTTTATCTGCACAAATTTCTGAAGAAAACTTCACATGAGCTTATCACTGGTAAAAAGCCAAATGTTTCATATCTCAAGGTTTTTGGTGCTCCATGTAATATCAAAGATATGAATCATAGCTCCAAGTTTTCCCCAAAGGCACACAAAGGTTTTCTCCTAGGTTATGGTTCGAATTCTCACACTTACAGAGTTTACAACTTTCATCTTGGCAAAGTTGTAGAAACTGTAAATGTTAGATTTGATGAAACTAACGGCTCTCAAAAGGACAAAATACCTCTTAACCTGGATGAACCACCTTTGGATGAAGTTATCAGTTACATGGCTATTGTAGATATTCGTCCTGTCAAAGGAAATGCACTTCAAGTCAACAAGGATGATGATGGTCCAATGTTCCCACACATAGCCCGAGGCGCTGGAGATCAACATCCTGAATTTAATGATGTACAGGTCGAAGGAGAACGCATAAACGAAGAAAATGCTCAACCCGAAGGTCAAGCTGAACCCGAAGGAAATGATCCCGAAGGACAAGTTGATCCTGAAGGCCAAGCTGATCCCGAAGAACAACCGGATCCACTAGCTGTTGAAGGAGCTTTATCTCGTGTTCGAAGGAGAGTGGACGTCGACTCAATACTCGAAGAGATTCGTCTACCAGGTCGTCCTACCACTCGCTCTCGCACTTGTTTAGCTAACTTCTTTGGAAATTTCTCGTTTGTATCCATGCTAGAACCGTCAAAATTTGATGAAGCTATGATGGAATCAGACTGGATGACTGCAATGCTCGAAGAACTTAACCAGTTCGAGAGAAATAAAATTTGGTCCCTTGTTGATGACCTGATCCCAAGAAGCATAATATCATTGGTACGAAGCGGATTTTTCGCAACAAGCAAGATGAAGATGGTATTGTTATAAGGAATAAAGCTTGACTGGTTGCACAAGGGTGCACCCAAATCGAAGGTATTGATTTCGGTGAGACTTATGCTCTAGTTGCTCGATTTGAATCCATTCGTGTCATGTTTGCTTTTTCCAATTACAATGCTATATTGTTATATCAAATGGATGTCAAAAGTGCATTTCTTAACGGTGAAATCGAAGAAGAAGTATATGTTATGCAGCCACCAGGTTTTGAAGACCCGAAGAATCCTGATAAGGTGTACAGGTTGCACAAGGCCCTATATGGGTTAAACCAAGCATCTCGTGCTTGGTATGTAAAAATGAAGGATTTCCTTCTGAAGAAGGGCTTCAAACCAGGAACAACTGACCTGACTCTTTTTACTCGTGCATACAAAAAGATCTTTTTGTGTGTCAAATTTAAGACGATGATATTATATTTGGCTGTACTAACCCTGATATCAGCGAAGAATTTTCTCGAATGATGTCGAAGAAATATGAATTGTCTATGATGGGTGAATTGAAGTTCTTTCTCGGACTTCAAATCTGTCAACAGAAGATTGGGACATTTATCTCAAAAGATAAGTATCTTAGAGATTGCCTGAAGAAGTTTGATCTTGTCAATTGCAAAACTATCAAGACTCCAATGCCTACGAATGTTCACCTAGATGCAGATGAGAAGGGAAAACCTGTCGATCAGAAGAAATATCGCTTGATGATGTCGCTTCTTTACCTATGTGCATCTCGACCTAACATTGTGCTATCAATATGTATGTGTGCTCGTTTTCAGGAAAATCCAAAAGAATCACATCATATTGCTGTCAAGCGAATTCTTCGATATCTAGCTCATACACCTACTTTGGGACTTTGGTATCCCAAAGGTGCCCAGTTTGATCTCGTTGGATATTCTGATTTTGAATGGGCTGGTGATCGAGTCGACAGGAAATCTACCTCGGGCACATGTCATTTTCTCGGTAGATCTCTTGTCTGTTGGGCTTCGAAGAAACAGAATTGTGTATCTATTTCTACGGCTGAAGCCGAGTATATTGCTGCCGGTTCATGCTGCACTCAAATTCTGTGGCTCAAACAAACGCTGAAAGATTATGGTATTCTCGTGAATAAAATTCCATTGCTATGTGATAACGAGAGTGCTATCAAAATTGTCCATAATCCCGTGCAACACTCTCGAACGAAGCATATTGATATTCGTCATCATTTTCTTCGAGATCACATTCAGCGAGAAGATATTGTTATCAATCATGTTCGCACCGAAGATCAATTGCCTGATATCTTTACGAAGCCCCTGGATGAGAAAAGGTTCTGTGCACTAAGGTGTGAGTTGAACATATTGGAGTCACACAACGTGCAGTAAGATCATAACTATCGGTACTCTATATTATATGTTTACTTTCTAGCTTTAGTTTAGTTTCGTTGTTTTTCCATCGCCTTTCTTTTTCGCCTATGTTATTGTTCGTTTGGTGTTGTCCTATACACTTATCACTCCGAGTTTTCTTGTCGTTTGTTTTCCCTCGGATTGATTAAGTATCGAACCCTATTTTCCCTCTATTCTATCCCTACCCCATCTTTGCTTTTCTCTCTTGAACATATATATTTGTACTCGATTAAGATTCCCTTCAAATGTCATTGATTCCAAAGGAGTTTCTATTGAAATTTTATCTTCTTTAATACTCGATGTTCGATGAGTTTGTTCTCGAACATGGAGCAACTTTCTTTCGGTTCGTTGGAATTTCTTTTGCGATTACCGCCACAAAATCCGTCTGTTGAATTCGGAGAGATGCAAGATCTGCGCCGTTGGATCAGATTTGATGGTTACGTCAGACCCCACCTCTATAAATACCGATCCACCCCACCGGCACAGATCTCACATTCCCTCGACTTCGTCTCTCCCACCTCGCACCCTAGCTCTCGCGCGCCGCTGTGCCGACTTCGTCGCCGTCGATTCCCTCGCTGCTTCACTGCCGGAAGGAAGACGCCGGAGGCTTTCCCGTCGACGAGGATCTTCATCCGCGCCGCCGTCGCCGCCGCACATCACCAAGTTAGGGTATGTGAGGCTCTAGACTTGATTCCTCTTCTATCTGTTCATCGAGTCCTAGATTTGTTCTTGATTTTCCCTTGTTTTTATTAGGTCTGTTTGATCTGTTCGGATCATTGAGCCTTGGGAAATTTGTTTCTAGTGTTCTCTGTCGATTTCCCATCCGATCTAGGTAAGAAATCCCTCGGAATTTCCCACTTAAGCAAATCTCACAGATTCATATCGACAGATTTACCCATTGAGCAATTCTTTCATACCAGTCCTTCGTTAGATTTGCACCAGTTGAAAATCTAGCCTAGCACTTACATGAAAAATTGTTTCAAGATAAATCCCTCTATAAGTTTACTGCGTTCAACTTGTTTTTCAACGCTTGGTACATCTTCACATATTTTCTGTATTTCCCTCGTACCTATCTACTTCGCAGGAAAATGTCTGAGAACGAAGGAAACTTCAAGGAACCCAAGCGTGTGGGAGGCCGTACAAAAATCACCAACAATTCTGAAGGCCTGTCTGAGGACTTGATAATTGAGAAGAAGTTGAGAACGCCTGAAGGTTCAGTTGAAGATGCTCGAACGAGAGAAAACAACCTGCTAGAGATTCGAAGGCTACAAGCGCTTCGATGCTTTGAATACAAGGAAATTATCCCTCATTGGGAAACATTGTTTGCTCTGAAGAATCCATGGTCAGATGTCAATGCTTTAAGGCCCAAGTTGACGAAAGAAAATAGAACTCGTCCTCCACCTAATGCTCACCCATCCACTCTCAAGACCCCTGATGATTTTAAAGAGTTGGTTGCTGCTCGAGCTGTACGAGCAGAAAAGAGAAAGGAGGCCAAGGCCAGGAAACCTTCTGCTGCTGCTGAGGGCAACAAAGAAGTTGCCGAGGATGTTGGTCCGAGCACCAAGTCGAAGGCTGGCAAGAAATCAGCCAAGCGACAGAAAAAGGTCGTTTTTGTTTCTCCACCAGAGGCAACTTCTGACAAATAAGAAGTCAGCACCGAAAGACAAGACCCTGGCACTGAGGCTGATTTCGAGGATATACCTCTAAAAAAGAAGCCGAGCAACAAAGGCATCAGGATCCAGGAGCCAGCTGCAAAGGCTCCTCGAGCAAAAATTGATATGACCAATTTGGTCACTGATCCACCAATTTCCTCTGCTCCCCCGGTGCCCCCGCGTC
Organism: Bromus sterilis; assembly: GCA_950022295.1. NCBI lineage: Eukaryota > Viridiplantae > Streptophyta > Magnoliopsida > Poales > Poaceae > Bromus > Bromus sterilis. The sequence continues at coordinate 237,425,030 of OX465598.1, forward strand.
GTCAAAAACCCTGGGCCAGGTCCAAGGGGAAGAAAGCACAAGTGGTCGAAGATGATGAAACCCTGATCCAGTAAAAGGAAAGGTTGGCCAAGCAACAGGAACTTGAGGCACAAGACTTGATAAAGTCCAAGCTTCTAAACTTCCATAGTCAGCCCGAGGATAAGAAGGCAAAGGTTGCTCGACAATTGGGCATATTACATTTGGTCAATGAGAGGTACAGACGTCAGATCGAAGGAATTTCTGCCCACAGTGCCCCGAAAGAAAAGGTTGTGGCCCCAAGTGCCGCCGAGAAAGTAGTGAATCCCAAAGTCACGAAGGAAAAGGATGCAGCCGCTAGTGCTGCAAAGAAAATTACTGAGGCAACTGGTGCCTCGAAATATAAAGCTGCGGCCCCAAGCGCCGTACCAAAACCAGTTGATGCTGCCAAGGCCACCAAGGAGGCCGAAAGGAAAGCCAAAGAGGCTAGGCAGAAGTCACAGACTGCTCCAGTCCATCGAGCTTCCCCTTTCCTTGCTCCTGCTGCTCCAGTTGTGTCTGACCCTCGTGCCGATGAAGAGAGCTCCAACGAAGGAGATTCCACCACCAATGCTGCATGGGATGTAGTTCAGATTTCAAACGTTCTTTGGCGAATGGCTACCACTCCCAGCAAAGTGTCTCGTGAGGATGATGTACCTCCTGAAATCCAAGACCGAGTTTCTCGCTACATGATTCGATGGGATGGTTATCTCACCCAGGATCGCAAGGATCGCGAGAAAGAAATATTCTACACGAATCAACTTCAAGAAGAAACTAAGGACATGGAGTCCCGACAGTTTTTCAAGTCCAAGCTTGCCACTCTTGCTGAATCAAGAAGAGCCCAGAAGGAAAACATCACAGCTGTCAATGAAAAAGTTCGACAGATTGTGACAGATATGTGCAAAGATCACAATGCTTCCCTCACCAAAAGACAATCTCAAAAGAGAAAGTCTGCTGCCCCATCCTCTGTGCGTGGGACGCCAGAGATCGAGAAGATTTCCAAGAAGAAGTCTACTGAAGTCGAAGCTGCATCAGCTCGACAAGAAACTGCTCCTGCCCCATCCAAACAACCCACTCCACCCCAATAAAAAATGCCACCACCTCGCCAACAAACTCCACCCCCACGTCAACCCTCTCTGCAAAAGGCTTTGTCGCCACCAACCAACCCACCATCACAACAACAAGTCATTCCCGCGTCCACCCCAGCTGTCGAGCCCCAGGCTCAAATTGAGACCTATAAAAATGCTCAGGTCGAGCAAGAACCACCTGCCCCACTTCCATCGGTGCAGAAGGATTACTCCTCTGCCCAAACGCTGAACGAAGGAGAAGATGCACACGTGGATGTAACCAAGGTTTCCTCTCGTCAAGAGGCACCGCCTGCACCAGAAGAGGCTGTTGCCGAAGAAGAAAGTTCATCTAACTCCAGTTCATCTGATAGCTCGTCCTCATCTTCAAATTCTTCGAACGAAGAAATACTTGATGCTTTTTCACAACTTGATGAAGATATCGACGCCATGGAGATTGAGGAGGCCGAGAAAAATGAGAATGCCGACGAAGGAGATGTCGTCGAGGAAAATGCTCATGCAGCTATTCCGACTCAGGACATTGTCAATGTTCCATCTTCATTTCTTCTCCCCGCTGAGCCCGTTCTTCAAATGCCAGCAAATGCAGATGCAGTGTTTCCGGTCGATGAGCTACTGCACTCTACTCATCCAAGAGAAATGCTGCCTTTGTTCCGCCCTGATGTCCCTCGAGGAGGTCCTATCTTCTAAAGGCGGGAACACAAGTCATTTTTCTTCGGGGCAAATCCCTACAAGAACCCAAGGAATGCATATTCTCTTCGGTTTTGGACCGAGGAGCAAGCCATCTACTACACTCGTGTGCTTTACAACAAGGCTAGAGTTTTTCAACATCAGTATCCTCATATGCCTTCGGTGTACGCCACATCATGTTTCGAGAATCTTGCCGAAACTATTGATGGTCTTCATGCTCACAGGATGTTTGCTCTCGATTCTGGATATAATCCTGAGCTCAACAAGCAGTTCTATGCCACACTTTATGTCACTGGTGATCCAGAAAACTCAAAGACTTGGAAGTTTGATTACATGATTCAAGGAAAAGTGTTCCACATGACTGTCGATGAATTTCTGGCAGTGCTCAACTTGCCTCGTTTCGAAGGATTTCCACACAAGCTGCATGATCTGCCTGCTCCAACTCCTACTGATGAATCCGGATGTCGTGGGAGATCACTACCCCACTGAGCCTATGCTCTAGCACTTAGTCTTCGAAGCCAAGTCATGGTTTTACATTCTGTCGAAGACTTTGATGTCAATGCTCGATGTGCACGACAATTTTCCCATCCCCAATGATGTGCAACTTGCTCTTATGAACTTAGTCCATGGTCATCCCTTCGATTTTGAAGACTACTTCATTCGCACGATGGCTTCCTGTGCTGATGATCACAGTTCTCACAAGACATATACACCCTGGCTGATGGCAATCTGCAATTACTCTCGGGATTTTCCATTCCTCGTGTCAATTCACCCAAAAATCTCTACTCCTCCAGTAAGGGAAGTGTTGCAGATTATTGCTCGACCCAACGATCAATTTGCTGAGCATACTGGCATCCAAGCATATATGACTGAATGTAATATTTGCTCGAAGTTCATCAAGCCAGTGCATCACATGGAAGTATCTCTTCGGTCTCATCAAATGCTTTAGTATCATATTGACCAAGATTTCCTTCAGAAACAGAAGATGATGGATGAAATAAACCATGTGCGCAACATCACAATGAACAACAATCATCTTCTGCATGAATGCCTTCGCCGGGATTGGAAAGGACTGCGCAAGTTTAATTCCCTCAGTCATCTCCAGCGCTGCGGATTCGAAAAATATCCTCCGCATCTGCACTGGCAATGGACTAATGATGACCGTGTCGATCGACCAGATTCAGACATTCCATTACTACCAAAGAATAGGGATGTACTCAGTGTAGATGATTTCTACCACATCACGGTAAACACCATTTCCTCCGACTCCGAACTCCGAGCAAGAACCAAGGTGTCGACTGAGAGTTTACTCTCCTCTTCCCCGAAGCCCTCGGACTGCTCCTGACTCGCAGCTGGACACATCTGATGATCAGCATTCTTTCAGGACGAAGATTACTCCACCAGGCGGTCGCCCCATCCAATGTCCTTCAACGCTCGCCGAATCTTCTCGACGTCGCTAGCGCCGCTCCAGCGAGTAGGGATTTCTTTTGACCCTATTCTCTCGACTTTTTGTACGTTGTGACAAAAAGGGGGAGATGTAGTGGCATCGAAGAAATTAGTTTGCCATCGGGGTTAAGGGCATTGCTTTTTGGTCGTGAACTTTAAACTTTGAGTTTCTGAGTGGTTTTAACAAAAATTCGATTCATATTCGATCTGGTTGTAACTAACTCTAAGTAGGTCTGTGAACTACTATTTTATCGTTAGATATCTATCTGCTATGCTTGCGATACTTAAACTTTTGCAAGAAGCTATCTTTCATATAAGTTCACAGGTTATTCGAGGAGATTGCATATTTCTCATTGAATATTATTTAGACTGCTCGCTAAGATTATGATGTTTTCCCCTCGACTCAATTCTTGTCAAATGTGTACTTCATTGAAAATTTATATCTTCCATGCACACATCAAGGGGGAGTATTTCATCGATCTTAGCACTGGTTTATCATCGAAAACTCAAAACTCTTCAATTATTTATCGATGTCTGTTTTTTCAACAATCGTCCAAAAAGGGGGAGATTGTAAGAGCAAGTTTTGCCCCCAAAGGTTTTGGAGATTGTTGATCAAAGCAGTAGTTGAACTAATATTGTTTTCGAGTATAAACAGTTACTTAGGTTCCGAAATAATGGAGTTTGCAAGTAGAAGTCAAAGGACAACTCATTGCAGCGAAGCTGCAGTCAACTATCGAAACCTTTGAAGGAAGACGACCCCCAAAAATGTCGTCGAAAAAGAAGATGCTCTCGAGTAAAAGCGCAACGAGGAGAAAGCTGAAGCTGGTCGAAGACTTAGTCTTTTTACTAGTTTCTCTTTATTTTCTTGCGTCGTAGGAAAAACCGTACTATAAAGAGGGGTTTTCTTGTTGAGATCTTTGTCGAAGTGAATTTTCTCTGCTCAACCTAAAACCCACATAAAGTCTACCGAGAGAAATCTTACTGAGTCGAGTGAATAGCTCGAAGGCAAAGTCATCGCACTTCGTGCCTTCGAGAGAGAACTCGTTCGGTAAGTCAGGTTACTTGCTCCGCTAGTAAAGTTGCGCAGTGATTGAAATCCGACCGTTGTGGACACGCGTCAAGCGGTTGTATCGGGTCACTTCAGTCATTTCACGCATAGGGATTGCCACCTATAAATACCCCGCACCTACCCGCCATTTCGGGTTGGCTGCTCCACTGAATATTCTAAGACAGAATGTCAGAACCCTCTGTTAGGTATGTGCTAGGGTTAGTTGGTAACTTTGCATTAATGTCAAAATTTTCAAATTGAAATTGAAATGGGAGAGAGAACACCCCCCAGATGAATTTAATTCAAATGGCCAGAATAAAAGTTGCTCCAAAAATTCCTTTTGCATTTTTGAAAAGTCTCCTAAATGAGTGTGATCACATATAAAGTGATTTGGATTCAAACCCATGCTCATAGATTTTTCAAATTTTCAAACAGGAGCATGGAATTAAATAAATACCCCTATTTGAATTTGAATTCAAATATTTTGAATTTAAAAAAATTCTCAAACTTTGGATGTGACTAGTCACTGGTCATGTAAAGCCATATATAAATTTTGGGCATTTATAAAAATGTCTAGCTATTTTTTTAGCCAAGACAAAACAAATGTCAGAAAAAGAAACAAAAAAGAAATAAGAAAAAGGGAGCAAACCTGGAAGCAGCCCAACTTAAGCCCCAGGCCCAGCTAGCCGGCCCAGCCCAGCTTCCCCCGCTTGTCTCTTCCTCCCCGCACCCCGAAGGTGCTTGGTGGAATGCATTGAGCACTCCACCGACGCCGCCGACGAGCCGTGGCCACGCAGCTGCTTCCCAGGCCACGAATACGCACCACGAAGATGCATTGCACCTTCCTGAACACTTTCCCCCTCCAGCTCAGCTCTTCCTCGCCCTCTCTCGCCATGTTTGTCGACAACCGAAGCTCGCCGTCGCCGCCGCAGAGCACCGTCGCGCCCCGGCGTGGCCAACTACGTCGAGGAGGCAAACCGGCGTGTCCATCGCGCTCCCCGTCTTCGACTTCGTCACCACGCCAACTTTCGCGAGCTGGAGAGCTCTGACGATGACAAATCGAGCTTTCTTCCTCCTCCACGGCCGCCTCACGCCGGCGAGGAATTCGTCTCCTCCAGAGCTCTTGCGACCCCGCCGTCTTCTCTGTTAGCACAGGGGTGAGCTTCCCCTTCTTTTTCTCCTTGAAGCACTCCTCCCCGTGGACGAAATCACCGCGCCCGTCGAGCTCAACTCTGGCCGCCGTGCACGAGTCGTCTCCAGTGGAGATTCCGACAGCCCAGGAGACCCCCACCTGCTCCATTCGACGCGGGTGAGAACGAGGAGCACGCTAGTGCCCTCCGTTTGTCCTTTGGAGCCCTGCACCGCCGTCCCGTGCGGGCGCCACCGCGTTTAGGGACGCCAGCGTTGAGCCGCCGGCAGCCCGTGACGTGGCCGGCCATTAGTCACTAACCCATCCCCTAATCCACCCCTTAAGCCACTGACCAATGGGCCCCCTGCCCCTGTTAATCCCCTGTTAACTTAAATCAAATTGATTAATTAAACAGAGCCACTGACAAAGAGGCCCCACATTTCAGCACCCCCCACGTCTCCTTGACGTCATGCTGACGCAATAAAAGCTTTTCCATTTAAAAAGAATTCCAGAAAAGACAGAAAATGAATTAAACTTTAGAAATTCATAACTAATTCATTTTAACTCCAAATTGGACAAATAATATATGTAAAATTATCAGTAAAATGCAAGGAATGTGAATATGGACTTTGTTTTCATGTTTGACCAATTTAAATTGGGTGAACAGTGGCATTTGTCCATATGGCATTAATTTGAATTCAAATTTGGAGTGAATTTGCAAATGACTTTGCAATGCACTTCTTTTAAATGGAATTGTACCCACATGGTAACCATGAACATCACACTACAATCTTAATCATGTGTTTGTGCATTTAAATTATGTTGATCCTTTGATTGCCATGTTTGTCGAATAGAAGTGGAGCCGGATTCGGAGGCCACCCCTTCTTTGAAGACACTGTGTTTGAACCTCGTCAGGAAGGCAAGCAACCCCCATTGATCATGTCGATATAAGCCCACTTCCCTATCAGTCTCGCTTATGCATTGTTTACGATGATTACCATGATAATGTTTCTACCGCATAGTTGAACCCTATCGTTTGCATGACTATCATTTTGTCACAGTAGTAAGAAAACCACAATCCTAGCAGATGTAGGAGTTGTTTTATATCATGTGGCCCCTGCAACTTTTACTGCTTATTGCATGCTTAGAGTTACAATGAGGTTACTCTTTTGTGAGTCGGGATGGTAGTGATCATGTTGATGATGGTGGAAATGTGTTGGTTAATCTACCCTAATACAAGGTGAACGATCAAAGGATGTGTAGGAGTACACAGTGGGTTGTCTTGTTGAACACCGCCTTAAGCCCGAGTTCTTGTGTGGTGATCCAAGACAAAGAGTACTACCACATGTTGGGCAAACGGACCCCCACTCAACCTACTAACTCACCCCTTCTCAGTTCAATGATTCGTAGTAGTTCGGAGTTCTGGTAGGTCTGTGGCACGGTCTGCGAAGTGGAAGAACGGCTATTCAGACCGGCTTGGGACCCTGCACACATCTTCTGGGACCACATCGCTAAACCGGCCGGGTTCACGATGTGGAATCCAGCCCAGATAGGCGTCTCCATTGGATTTGAGTTGGCTGGGAGGTAAAAGTTGTGGAAATTATCCTCGCCGACACCCGCTTGAAGGGTGACGAGATCCCGTCGGTAACCGATCGTTTCATGTGTGTAGCAGTACACCCCTGCAGAGTTAATAAACTATTCGAATAGCCTCGTCCGCGTTAAGGGTCTAGTTGGAAAGTTGTGCTCGATTATTAGACAACTTCAATGGATACTGATAAAACTTGCCAAGATTAGTGTGAGTCCAATGGCGTGCTTTCTCGTGGGATGTCGAGGAAGGCACCATAGTGGTGTAATTGGTTGGAGACATGTAGTGGACTCGTGTACGCTTCTTACCTCAAGTCTGGTACTCGTAGTTCAGGACTAGCCAAGTCAAAGCTGGCACTTCTGCATTTGAACCCCACCTCCCTTTACCTTGATACATGTGCATGAGTAGTATAGCTCCTACGTAAGTCTTGCTGAGTACGAATTTGTACTCACGTTTTCTTATTCTTCCTAGAGCTCGACGACTGATCAAGCTAGTGTAGTCCCAGTCAGACGACTGGTCCCTCGTGGAAGGGCTTGTTTATAAATAAGGCTTCTCTAAGCCATTTGTTAAACTTGTCTGTACTCAGACCTACTTTGCTTCCGCATGCTTGATGTAATGTTGGATCACGGTCTTGTGATCTCTGTGTGCACTCTGTAAGAGTTATCAATAAAGTTGTAAACTTTGTAGAGAATTGCAATGATACATGCTGTTCATACTAGACATGTGTGCTGCGTGTATGATTATTAGATGCATGTCTTGGTATGGGTTTTCGAGACTTTAGTTGTGATCTGGCTGGCGGTCTTTTATACACCAAGTGGCCTTTAGATGTGCGCACCTTGGGGCATCGCGATGCGATTGCTCGTGACTCCGTCACGTGCACACTTTGATGTATGATCGAGCCCGCCCTAGACCCGGACTAAGTGATCCGGCTGGAGTAAGTCTATGTAAGTGTTATAATACAATCGATAGTATGGTTGAGGCGACTTGTCTATGAGTATGGGAGTTCACCACCCATCTCATTTATACTTGTGTGCGGACGATGAGGACCCATCTGAGTTGATCATCCGGACTGGATGGGATGCCACTCACGTTCGATGCTTTCCGAGAACGTTCTGTGCTTGGCCTTGTCTGCTTAGACAAGTGGGTAAGATTCTCGGCTCTCCATATGATTGTGTTGTAGCAGATCTTGCATACGCTAACCCCGGGTCCCGACACAGAAGTACTTTGAGCATCCCAAGAGAGAACTCAAGAGAAAACCAATACCCAAGTCTGAACTGAGTTGAGAAATTCAAAGAGACTTAGGTCGATATTAGCCGATCTTTTTATCTTGGAGAACTGCAAGTCTCCTAGACGGTTAGGCGTCGTCTGTCAAGCAGTCGAAGAGAAATTGTCGCTGCTGAAGGATGTTTGTAAAGGTATCGGAGATGTCCTGAATCATCTACCACGAGTGAAAACTGGACAAGCTTGAGGAGTTTGTTGCAGTGGAGAATAGGATGGAGATAGTTTTTCTCCAGGTGTTCAATCACTAGTCCCTCCAACCAGACGTAGCACTTTGCAGAGTGTGAACTGGTTTACGAAACATCGTCATGTCAGGCTCATTTTCCTTCTTGTATTTACATTCATTATTTACTCGTTGCTTGTTTTCCTTCGATGTTTTCCTTCTCTCCCAATCCTTTCGACCCATGCATGTCTTTCGATACTGTAATTCCTTCGAGATGCCTTTAGTCCTTCGCAGTTTGCATGGATTCCTTCTAACTTCCTTAGAATTTTTAGAAGTCATCATTCACCCCCTGTCCCTCTGATCATTCTTGAGATTTCAAAAACGAGCCAATGCATGCGTCCTCTCATGCTAGGAATCCAAGTGTCATCGACACCCATGGCTCCGACCGCTGCTAGAGGCGTCGCCGGCGTGGATTCCAATCATGCCCGTGCTCCCCTGTGTGCTCTGGGTGATGCACGCTAGAACGCTCTAGCTAATGGTGGCCCCAACGAAGAGAATGGTGGCCGGAACCACAATCCCGTGCGTCGCCGGCGCGTTTGATGGTCGCCTGCATTGAGCCGCCGGTGAGCTGACGTGGTCGACGTCATTAGCGCTAACTAAACCACCCCTGGTTCACTTACAGATGGGCCCCAGGCCACTAATTAAAACCCCCTGCTTAATTAAACCGGGGTTAACCCTAGAGAATATGACATGTGGGACCCCATGTTAGTTTGACCTGGGTCAAACCCCCCTGACGTAAGCATCACCTCACAGTGACGCATTAAAGCTTTTCTATTTATCAGAAATTCCAGAAAATACCCCAAACTTCAATAAATCATAGAAAATTAACCATAAGTCCAAATTAAACAAATAATATATGAAAAATTATCAGAAAAATTCAAGGATTCTGAATATGCACTTTGATTTCATGTTTGAATATTTTAAAATGAGGGACCAGTAGCAAATTTGCATATGAACCCTTTTTGAATTCAAATTTGGAGTTGAATTTGCAAACATTTTGCAATGCACTTCATTTAAATGGAATGAACAACACATCAGAACCCTTTACATCATATTACACCACTTGATCATGTGTTTGTGAATTTTACATGTATTGATTGTTACTTCATATCTTGATTGCTATCGATAGAGGTGGAACCGGAACCGGAAGTCACTCCTGGAGCAGAAGACTGTCAGTACGATCCCCGTCAGCAAGGCAAGCAAACCCCATTGATCATGTCGATAAAAACCCATTTCCCTCTCTTTCTCGCTTATGCATGTTTAGGATGTCACCATGTTGCATTTCTACCGCATAGTTGAACCCATTCCTTTGCATGACCTATCATTTTGTCACAGTAATAAGAAAACCACAATCCTAGAAAATTTAGGAGTTGATTGTTGATCATGTGGCCCCTACAACTTTTACAGATTATTGCATGCTTAGAGTTACATGAGGTTAATGTTGTGTGAGTCGGGATGGTAGTGATTATGTGAATGATGGTGGAAATGTGTTGGTGAATTTGACCTAAACAAGGTGAACGATGAGAGGCTGTGTAGGAGTACACAGTGGGTTGTCTCGTTGACCACTGCCCTAAGTCTGAGTTCTTGTGTGGTGATCCAAGACAAAGAGTACAACTACACATTGGGCTCACTGACCCCTCACAACCTATTAACTCATCCCGTGTCGATGTCCAGATGTCGTAGTAGTTTGGACTTCTGGTAGGTTTGTGGCCTGCCTGCTAAGTGAGAGAATGACTCAATCAAGACCGGCTTTTTCACTAATCACACATCATCTGGGTCAACTTTGGTAAACCGTCCGGGTTCACGATAGTGGTAACCAACCCAGATAGGCGGCTTTCTTGGACTAGATCGGCTATGAGGTAATAGTTGTGGTGAGCATCCTCGTCGGCACCCCTTGAATGGTGAAGAGACCTGGCGGTAACTGATGGTCATGTGTGTGTAGTTGTACACCCTGCAGGGTTAATAATCTATTCGAATAGTCGCGTCTGCGGTAATGGGCTACATGGTTATCTGTGCTTGATTGTTAGACAACTTTAACTGAAACTCTAAACTTGCCAAGATAAGTGTGAGTGCTATGGTTCTCTTTCTCGTGGGATGTCGAGGAAGGATCCATAGTGATGTATTGATTGGGAGACTTGGATAGTTGGACTCGAGTATGCTCCTTACCTCATTCTGGTAATCGTAGTTCAGGTTAGCCAAGTCAAAGATGGAACTACAACATTACAAACCCACCTCCCTTTGCGATGAAACTTGAGCATGAGTATTATAGATCTGATGTAAGTATTGCTGAGTACAACTTTGTAATCATGTTTGCTTATTTATATTTTTAGATGAACCCACTGACCCAAATGGTGGTTTCTTCTTGGAGCTCGACATGGACTAACCTAGTGTAGTCTCAGACAGCAGTCTGGTCCCTCGTGGAAGGGCTTGTATATTGAATAAGGCTTCTCTAAGCCATTTGTTAAACTTGTCTGTACTCAGACCTATGCTGCTTCCGTTGCTTGTATGAATGTTGGCTCATAGTTATGTGATCTCTTTGTGTACTATATATGTAAGTCAATATAGATGTATACCTTGTAGAGTTCATGTGATGAGTACCTGTTGTTTACACTGGACATGTATGTTGCGTGTATGATTATAACGTGCATGTCTTAGTGTGGGGTTCGATAGCTTAGTTGTGGTCTCACCGGCGATCTTTCTTACAGCCAGGTAGCTTTGTGTTGTGCGCAGCTTGGAGCATCGCGATGCGATTGCACGTAACTCCATTACGTAGCACACTTTGTTGTACGATCGAGCCCGCCCGAGACCCCGACTATGTGAATCGGGTCGAGTTGTCTATGTAAATGTTGTGATTCAATTGATAATATGGTTGAGGCGACTTGTCTATGAGTGTGGGATTTCACCACCCATAAGCATTTAGACTTGTGAGTGGACGATGAGGACCCATCTCAGTTGATCATCTGGGCCTAGATGGGATGCCCATCACGTTTGAGCTTTTTGAGAGTGTCTTGTACTTGGCCTTGTCTGCTTAGACAAGTGGGTATGGATCTCGGCTCTCCATATGATTGATTTGTGACTAGAATTACATATGCATATTCCGGGTTCCGACAGGCCCATACGTCTAAATGTCGAGTTATGGGCTTGGTCCAACCCCCCGACAAGAACCCAACTACTTATGGGACTCGAAATTCAGCATCAGCTTTTCGCAAGAGGACACCCACCTGCAATTCCATGACCAGGGCACGCACCACTGGTTCTTGAGGCGCAGATCAGAGGATACGTTATGACTTGAGTATTCATGGACGGAGGAAGCAACCTACATATCATCTTCTCTGCCACCCCACGAAAGATGTTCATCCCATGATCAGTTTGGAAGAACTCAGGCTTCACACTCTATGGCATAGTACCAGGAGAGGTGGCCTCTTCCCTGGGGACAATAAAGCTAGACGTAGTTTTTGGCAAAAAGATCAACTTTGCAAGAGAAACACTAGAATTAGAAGTGCTCGATTGGCAGTCCCAATACCATGCCATACTCGGCCTACCAGCATTGGCCCAGTTCATGGAAGTACCGCACTATGCATACCTCAAGCTCAAGATGCCAAAACCCACAGGGGTCATCACAGTCAGTGGAAACTTCCTCAACTCAGATCAATACGATAGAGACTTCCATCAAGTCTCCGACACATTTGGAGCACAACATGAACTCGAAGAAATAGCAATGGTGGTAGACAGGAACGTTTTGCCACTTCCCAGCTGAAGTGAAATGAAGGAAATCACTCGCGACTTCAGCGTTGACAGCGACACCATCAACCACAAGGTGCACCCGACGGACCCAGACAAGGTGGTTCGGATCTACGCCCACCTACCCGAAGAACAGGCGACAACCCTCCTAGATTTCCTACGTAAGGAGTGGAACATCTTCACTTAGTTTCCAGACGAAATGCTTGGAATACCACGATAATTCGCGGAGCATGCACCACAGATCTACCCAAATACCAAACCAGTAAAGCAGGCACTACGCCAATTCTCCGAGCCAAAACGCAGAGCCATCGGAGAAGAAGTCAACGGACTACTCAACACAAAGTTTATCCAAGAAACAAAGAGGGCTACGTGGGTTGCTAATCCCATGCTAGTGCCCAAGAAAGACACCGACGTACTATGCATGTGCGTCGATTACGGACCCATCAACAAGCACTGCCCGAAGGATCACTTCCCTCTCCGAAGAATCGACCAGATCATCGAATCCACTGCAGGATGTGACCTCCTATCCTTCCATGATGCATACTCAGGGTACAACCAGATCATGATGAAGGAGGGAGATGAAGAGCACACTTCATTTATCACTCTGTATGGTGTATTCTGCTACAGGACATTGCCCTTTGGGATAAAAAACACTGGAGCTACATACCAGCGGATGATGCAAGCATATCTTTGGGAGAAAATTGGCAGGAACGTCCAAGTCGACATCGACAACATCGTCACTTAAAAATACAAATCAGACACATTACTCGACGACCTCCGAGAATCCTTTGGGGCACTCAACCGATAGAGGATAAGCTCAACCCAAAAAAGTGTGTGTTCGTCATCCCAGCCGGAAAGCTACTGGGGTACATCGTATCTGCTCGAGAGTCAAAGACAATCCGGAAAAATTTCAAGCACTCGCCAGGATGCAAGAACCTATCAACATAAAGGCTGTACAACAGCTCACCGGGCGACTCGCAACCTTGAGCTGCTTCATCAGCATGCTAGGAGAGAGTACCCTGCCATTTTACCAGCTACTCAGGAAAGGAGGCAAGTTCAAGATGACTGAAGAAGCACAGAACGCATTCACAGACCTGAAGAAGACCCTCTACTTCGCCAATCCTAGCAGTGACCAAGGAACGAGAGCCCCTATATCTCTACATAGTGTCACGAAGTAGCGTAGTCAGCACCGCACTCGTTGTCGAACACATCGAAGAAGGCAAAGTACAAGGCATCCAGAGGCCAATCTACTATCTCAATGAACTCCTCAGCGATCTCAGCAAAGATACCCGAACTACCAGAAGCTCGTGTACGCCATCATCATGACATCGCGCAAAGTAACTCACTATTTTGACGAGCATCCAATCACGGTAGTAAGCAGCGCACCACTCTCAGACATCCTCAACAACCCGGGAGCCACAGGTTGAGTCGGCGAGACTATTGAGCTCAGTCCTCACGAACTACAGTTCAGGAACCAAACGGCAATCAAAGCACAAGTCCTCCTAGATTTCGTGGTTGCGTGGATGGAAGTACAAACACCCGGCCCACTAGACCTCTCCAACTCTTGCAAGATGTTTTTCAACGGATCAAAAAGGAAACAAGGAGCCGGAAAAGGTGTCGTATGAATCTCACCCAAAGGAGACAAGATAAGATACATACACCAGATTAACTTTGAGAAAGTATCCAACAATGAAGCGAAATACGAGGCCCTTCTTCACAGAATGCGCATGGCAAAAGCCTTCACCGCCTCTCGCCTCATAATCTACGGCGACTCCAACCTTGTCGTCCAGCAAGCAATGAGAGGTTGCGAGGCAGTCGTAGACAACATGTCGGCATACCAGAAGCTCTACAACACTTTAGAACGAGAATTTGATGGGTGTGAAATCAACTACGTCACCAGAGAAAACAACACCGAAGCAGACGAACTCGCAAACATAGGGTTGAACCGAGGGCCAATCCCCCCAGGTGTCTTCCTCGAAAGCATCAGCCAGAGATCGATCAAGACAAGAACACTCAAACCAGCAATAGGTGTAGCAGCCAACAAGGCAAACAGTCTAGAACATGTAGCACCAGCAGATCCAGCCGTCGGTGAAGAACGCAACAACGTAGTCGCAGAGGAAGAACCGGCTCCACCCGAAGGCCCCACATGGATAAGACCTTTTCTCAATTATTTGATACACGACATCCTGCTGAAGGACATCACAGAGGCGTGATGCATCACTAGAAGATCCAAGGGATTCACCATAATAAACGGGCAACCCTACAAGAGCAGCATCTCCCAGGTGCTCTAAAAATGCATCGAAGAAGAAGACAACAAGGCATTACTGCTCGAGATCCATGAAGGAATCTGCGGACACCACGGAAGAAGCCGCGCCCTGGTGGCCAAAGCCTTTTGAGAAGGTTTCTACTGTCCAACTACCATGCAAAACGCAGAGGACATCGTGCAGCGCTGCATCGCCTGCCAGAAATTCGCCAGCAGGCCTCATGCACCCGCATCGAAGCTCAAAACCATATCACTATCCCGGGTATTCGCAACATGGGGTCTCAATATGGTAGGCCCACTCAAGAAATCTTCAAACGATGGTCGCACGCACCTCCTGGTAGAAGTTGACATATTCACCAAATGGATCGAAGCAGTGCCAATCACTAGCTCGACCTCTCTCACAACAGTAAACTTCATCAAGTATATCATGTTCCGGTTCGGTGTGCCGCACAACATCATCGCTGAAAATGGCACAAATTTACAGCAGCTGAGTTCCAGAACTTGTGCCAGGAACTGGGCATCAAGATCAAGTAAGCATAAGCCACGCACCGACAGTCCAACAGACAAGTCGAGAAAGAAAACGGGCTAGTATGCGGTGGAATCATAAAGTTTCTCCTCGCACCACTCGAGCAAGACGCATGTAATTGGGTAGAAGAACTGCCAGCTGTCCTTTGGAGCTTGCACACTGCACCAACCGCTTCAACCCAATACAACCCTTTCTTCATGGTTTACGGAGCGGAGGCAGTACTCCCACACGACCTCAGGTCCGGTGCCCCGCGTATCTCGGGGTACGAGGAAGAAGAAGCAGAGGACGCACTTGAAGACGACAAGATCGTGGAGGACGAAGCAAGAGACATAGCCTTATCATGGTCACTAGGGTATCAGGATAAACAACGCACCTATCAGAGCAGTCGACTCCACACACGAGTTTTCAATGAAGGGAACCTCGTCCTGCGACTAACGCAGGAAAAAGTTCACAAGCTTGCCCCATAGTGTGAAGGACCCTCATAATCTCAGAAGTAATCGGAGGAGGATCTCATAGACAAAGGAACCCGACGATTGGCGAAGACATGGGCAACTCCTGGAACGCGGAAAACTTACGCCTCTTCTACCCATAAGATTGCCTGCGACTACTTTCGCCGCACCGCCTTCTCGATATCATCATAACCTCCACAGGAAACTCATGTAAAAAACATAAGTAATAAAACATGTGTTCCCCAATTATAGACCCTGGCACTCAGGGGCTCGAGCGTGGACTCACCCTCTCCCCTGAGGCGTTCTTTATCTTACGCACCGTTTATACACTGGCACTTGGGGGCTCGAGCGCGGACTCACCCTCTCCCCCGAGGCGTTATTTCTCTTACGCGATGTTTATACATTGGCAGTCGGGGGCTCGAGCGTGGACTCACCCTCTCCTCCGAGGCGTTATTTCACGTACGCAACGTTTATACATTGGCACTCGGAGGCTTGAGCGCGGATTCACTCTCTCCCCCTAGGAGTTCTTTCGCTTACGCGACGCTTACACAAATAAGAACTCGGGGGTTCGAGCGTGTTTTCTACCTTTTCACCCAAGACATCTTTAAAAATTACTCGGGGGCTCGAGTGCGACTTCGCCCCTTCTCTGAAAATCTCCCCCTCTCCAATGAAATTTTTGAGCTTAGAAGACCCAAAGAAGGCCCACAGAATGCTCAAAATCTTGAAGAAAAAAATGCCAATCGGAGGAAAAGAATCAAAGTACCCAAAAAAGCACTCGCGCTAGGGCAGTTATAAAGCTACATAGCCTCCGCCCAATCGCAAACGATTGGCCGAAGCCTCGGGGGCTACTCCCATCGGGAGCGCTGCCGCGCACCCGATATTACCAGACCCAGAAATATAAAGGAAGATGAAGGAAGCACTCTCAAATAAGAAAACAACGAACCTTCAATATATTGATCACATCAAGCATTACAAAGTGATTTCTCTACATCAAAAAGAGTACAAGGCCAAGCATTACAAGGAATTATGACTTCTACATGAGTGCCCATGCTGAGGTAATTGACACTCTCCCACATCTTGACGAGCATCATCACAGACAAAGGGAAGCTATCTACCCTAAGCCTACATGGTGAAGCTCGACTTATGCTTGAGCTTGTTGGCCTTTTCCTACCGGCGCACCCGCTTGGTCGGCGCCTTAACATCAGCATCTTTGTCACAACCCCAAGTTAGGTATGTGCTAGGATTAGCAAGTCACTTTGCATCATGTTAAAAATTTCAAAAGAAATATATTGAAATCAAATTCAAATGCAAAATGGGAGAAGGAACCCGCCAGATGAATTAATTCAAAAGGCCAGAAATAAATCTTCTCCAAAAATTCATGTTCGATTTTTGAAAAGTCCTATAAATGAGTGTGATCACATATCAAGTGATGTGGGACCCACCCCATGCTCATGGATTTTTCAAATATTCAAACATGACCTTGGATTAATTCAAAAACCCCTATTTGATTTAAGATTCAAATATTTTGAATTTTAAAAAGTGCGAAACTTTGCAAATGGCTAGTATATATTATTATAGGGACATATAAAAAGTTTTAGCATTTTACAAAATGGTTTGCTATTTTATTTAGGAAAACCAAAACAAAGACAAAAAAGAAATGAGAAAAGAAAAACAGAAAAGAGAGAGAAAGGCTTACCTGTCGCCTAGGTGAAGGCAGCCCAGCCAACCCACCCGGCCCAAAGGGGCAAGGGGATCTTCTTCCCCACCCCGCGCCTCCAAGCTGCTCGGTGGAATGCCACTGAGCTAGCCGAGAACGTCGCCGCTCTCCCAGTCGCCACCTGTCCCTCTGGAGCCTTCTAGCCGCGCCACGCCACGCCTGGACGAGCCGTGCTTCCATTCCCCCCTCCAGAGCCTCTCCCCCTCTCTCTCTCGGCGAGTTCGACGACGAACCGATCGCCGCCATCGCCATGGATTGAAGCCTGCGTGGTCGCTGTCCTCCCCGAGCCGCGCCATCGTGTCCATCGTCTTCGCCTTCGTCGTCTACGCCGAGCCGCAGAAGGAATCGCCCCGGGACGCTCTATAGCCAACGTGCGCTTCATCGTCTTCCACTCCGGCCGCCGTGGATCCACTTCGAATTCCGGCGCCACGGTGACCTCCCCGCCTCCATCAGCTGCTCCGTCGTGTTCCTAGCACCACGGTGAGCTTTTCCCCTAACCTATCGAAGCCCCGCTCGCCCTCTATGCCTTTCCACCATGAGAGCCAAAGCATCCCGCCGCCATGGTCCATGTCGGCGAGCCCCGGCTACGCAATCGAGCTCGCCGCCGTGCCCATGGTGACCCCCTCGCTCCGCTGCTCCTTTTGCACCTACGCCCGCTCCAAATGGCGCACCCCCAGCGAGTTTTACCCCGAGCCCGTGGCTTCGCCTCCGCCAAAGCTCGTCGCCGACGACGTTCCGGTGCACCCCCGCCCTGGTTCTTTGTTCCATTCGATGCGCGACGCCAAGAACTCCGCCTCAGTGGTCGCAGCACTCGATTTGGGCCAGGGATTCGAGAACCCGAGCAGCGCCTCCGCGGTTTTGGTCACCGGCGGCTAGCCGCCGGCGAGTCCGACGTGGACGTCATTAACTTAGCACCCGTACTTGCGCCTCCAGACACCAAAAAGGATTTCGAGATCTTTTGTGACGCCTCACGGGAAGGGTTAGGATGCATACTTCTGCAAGATAGACATGTGGTAGCTTATGCTTCACACCAGTTGCGTCCACATGAAGAGAACTATCCTACCCACGATCTTGAACTCGCTGCCGTAGTTCATGCCCTGACAACTTGGCGACATTACCTCCTTGATAATCGTTGTGAGATCTAATCCGACAACCAAAGCCTCAAATATATATTCACCCAGCCAGATCTTAATCTCACGCAAAGACGCTGGATTGAGTTGATAAAAGATTACGACGTAGGAATTTCTTACACCCCAGGCAAAGCCAATGTCATGGCTGATGCACTAAGTCGTAAGTCGTATTGTAACAACCTCATGTTACAACAGTATCAACCACTTCTTCATGAGGAATTTTGCAAACTCAATCTTGAGATTGTTACTCATGGTTATCTTTCTACCTTGGTGGCGAAACCAAACCTTGAGGATAAAATCATAGCCTCTTAGAAACGTGATAGTGGCATTCGAGAGATCAAGAAGAACATTTCTAGCGGAGTTGCTAAATGTTTCTCCATAAATGATCAAGGTGTCGTTTTATTTGGCACACGATTGGTTGTACCACGAAAACACAATCTTAGGAGGCTAATTCTCAAGGAGGCCCATGACACACCCCTTTCGATTCATCCTGGCAGCACAAAGATGTACCGAGACCTATGCAAGAGATTTTGGTGGACTAGGATGAAGAGAGACATTGCTCGATTTGTGGCCGAATGTGATGATTGTCGTCGCATTAAGGCAGAACATCAAAGACCTGCTGGTACACTTCAACCTTTGCCTATTCCAAAGTGGAAATGGGACAAAGTCGGTATGGACTTCATCACCGGCTTTCCAAAAACCCATAAAGGAAACGATGCCATCTTCGTTGTCATAGATAGACTTTCCAAAGTTGCTCACTTCCTACCCGTTCACGAGTCTATAACTGCTAGGCAGTTAGCGGACTTGTATGTCTCTAGAATTGTGTCTCTTCATAGTGTTCCTTTGGAAATCAATTCTGATCGTGGTAGCCTTTTCACCTCTAGGTTCTGGGGAAGCTTTCAGAATGCTACGGGAACTCATCTCTCCTTTAGTACAACTTTCCATCCTCAGTCTAGCGGTCAAGCCGAAAGGGTTAACCAAATTCTTGAGGACATGCTCAGAGCTTGTGTTATCTCATTCGGAAAGAATTGGGAGAAGTCTCTTCCATTCGCCGAATTTGCTTATAACAATAGTTTCCAACCTAGTCTGAACATGGCTCCTTTTGAACTCCTATATGGACGACGATGTCGAACACCCCTAAACTGGTCAGAAACCGGTGAAAGACAATTCTTTGGACCGGATATGATCATGGAAGCAGAAGAGCAAGTTTGCATTGTTCATGATCAATTGGAAGCATCCCAGTCTCGTCAGAAAAGCTACTATGATCGTCATCATAGGCAAGAGAGCTACAATCTGGATGAGTAGGCTTACCTTCGGGTTACTGCTCTGAAGGGAATCCAATGTTTCAGTATCAAAGGCAAGTTGGCCCCACGTTACATCGGACCTTTCCGCATTCTTGCTAAACGTGGAGAAGTTGCCTACCAACTTGAACTACCCCCGCACCTTTCCCGAGTACATGATGTATTCCATGTGTCACAACTCAGGCGTTGCTTCAAGGACCACATCCGCGAAGTCGAACATGAAACGCTTGATCTCCAAGATGACCTTTCTTATCGAGAATACCACGTTCGTATTCTTGATTCCGCAGAGTGTCTCACTCGCCGTCAGAAGATTAAGTTTCTGAAAATGCAATGGTCACACCAGTCTGAGAGAGAAGTCACGTGGGAAAGAGAAGAACGTCTCAGTGCCGAGTACCCCTCCTTTCTCCCGCAGACTTCTGAATCTCGGGACAAGATTCTTTTGAGTGGGGTGAGTTGTCACAACCTCAAGTTAGGTATGTGCTAGTATTAGCAAGTCACTTTGCATCATGTTAAACATTTCAAAAGAAATCAATTGAAATAAAATTCAAATGCAAAATGGGAGAAGGAACCCTTCAGATGAATTAATTCAAAAGGCCAGAAATAAATCTTCTCCAAAAATTCATGTTTGATTTTTTGAAAAGTCCTATAAATGAGTGTGATCACATATCAAGTGATGTGGGACCCACCCCATGCTCATGGATTTTTCAAATATTCAAACAGGACCTTGGATTAATTCAAAAACCCCTATTTGATTTAGGATTCAAATAATTTGAATTTTAGAAAGTGCCAAACTTTGCAAATGGCTAGTATATATTATTATAGGGCCATATACAAAGTTTTAGCATTTTACAAAATGGTTTGCTATTTTATTTAGCAAAACCAAAACAAAGTCAGAAAAGAAATGAGAAAAGAAAAACAGAAAAGAGAGAGAAAGGCTTACCTGTCTCCTAGGCGAAGGCAGCCCAGCCAGCCCACCCGGCCCAAAGGGGCAAGGGGGTCTTCTTCCCCAACCCGCGCCTCCAAGCTGCTCGGTGGAATGCCACCGAGCTAGCCGAGCACGTCGCCGCTCTCCCAGTCGCCACCTGCCCCCTGGAGGCTTCTAGCCGCGCCATGCCACGCCTGGACGAGCCGTGCTTCCATTCCCCCCCTCCAGAGCCTCTCCCCATCTCTCTCGCCGAGTTCAACGACGACCCGAGCGCCGCCGTCGCCATGGATTGAAGCCCGCGTGGCCGCTGTCCTCCCCGAGCCGCGCCATCGTGTCCATCGTCTTCGCCTTCGTCGTCTACGCCAAGACGCAGAAGGAATCGCCCCGGGACGCTTTGTAGCCGACGTGCGCTTCATCGTCTTCCACTCCGGCCGCCGCGGATCCACATGGAATTCCGGCGCCACAGTGACCTCCCCGCCTCCATCAGCTGATCCGTCGTGTTCCTAGCACCACAGTGAGATTTTCCCCTAACCTATCGAAGCCCCGCTCGGCCTCTGTGCCTTTCCACCATGAGAGCCGAAGCATCCCGCCGCCGTGGTCCATGTCGGCGAGCCCCCGCTACGCAATCGAGCTGCCGTCGTGCCCATGGTGATCCCCTCGCTCCGCTGCTCCTTTTGCACCTACGCCCGCTCCAAATGGCGCACCCCAGCGAGTTTTACCCCGAGCCCGTGGTTCCGCCGCCGCCAAAGCTCGTCGCCGACGATGTTCCGGTGCACCCCCGCCCTGGTTCTTGGTTCCATTCAATGCGCGGCGCCAAGAGCTCCGTCTCAGTGGTCGCAGCGCTTGATTTGGGCCAGGGATTCGAGAACCCGAGCAGCGCCGCCGCGGTTTTGGTCACCGTCGGCTAGCCGCCGGCAAGTCCAACGTGGACGTCATTAACTTAGCACTAATCCCCCTCCCTCCATTCACTGACACTGGGCCCAGGAACCTTAATCTAATTAGGATTAGATTAACAACACGGTTTAGTTAACCCAGCCACTAACCAGTGGGTCCCAGCAGTCAGCCACCCCCCCTTACGTCAGCCTGACGCCATGCCTACGCAGTAAACCGAATAATTGATTTATTTAAATCCAGAAAATCCAGAAAAAGGCTGAAACTTTGAAAATTCATAGAAAATTCATATTAACTCCAAATTTAACATATAATATATGAAAAATGATCAGGAGAAAATAATCTATCCAAATATACAACTTTCAGCTATGTTTGAGTTAAATTTAAAATGGGACCAGTAGCATTTGCTATTTGGTTTAATTGGAATTTAATCAAATTAAATTCAAATGCTTTTGCAATTTGAACCTTAGCAACATACCCCAATTCACTTGAACATCAGAGGCATATCATACACATGTAAAGATGAATTACATTTTTCAAACAATAAATTTTGCAACTTGGCTAAATTGAATTCAAATTGGAGTTTGAATTTGCAATTCTTTTGCAATATACTCCATTTAAATGGAATTGCCTCACACATCAGAAGCATGCAAACCAAGTTTCAACCTTCAACCATGTGCTTGTGCACTGTATTTCCTTTGCTACTTTGTTTGTTGTTTGTCGAGTAGAAGTTGAACCGGAACAGGAGGCTGCCCCTTCGTTGAAGATCCCAAGACTGAACCTCGTCAGCAAGGCAAGCAAACCCCCATTGATCATATCGATAAAATCCCACTTCCCTCTCATGTCTCGCTTATGCATTGTTTAGGACGATTACCATGCTACGTTTCTACCGCATAGACGAACCCATTCCTTTGCATGACCTATCATTTGTCACAGTAGTAAGCAAACCACAATCCTAGCAAATGTAGGAGTTGATTGATATCATGTGACCCCTGCAACTGTTACTGCTTATTGCATGCTTAGAGTGATACAATGTTGATACTGTCATGTGAGTCGGGATGGTAGTGATCATGATGATGATGGTGGAAATGTGTTGGTGAATCTACCCTAATACAAGGTGAACGATGAGAGGTTGTGTAGGAGTACACAGTGGGTTGTCTCATTGAACACCGCCTTAAGCCCGAGTTCTTGTGTGGTGATCCAAGCTGAAGTGTACTACCACATGTTGGGCAAACGGATCCCCGCTCAACCTACTAACTCACCCCTTCTCAGTTCAATGAGTCGCAGTAGTTCAGAGTTCTGGTAGGTTTGTGGCCTTGATGCAAGGTGAGAGAACGACTCAACCGAGACCGGCTTATGCACCACGCACACATCTTCTGGGACCACTTCGGTAAACCGGCCGGGTTACGAATGTGGAAACCATCCCAGATAGGCGTCTTCATTGAACCTGAGTTGGCTATGAGTAAAAGTTGTGGAGATTATCCTCGCCGACACCCGCTTGAAGGGTGACGAGATCCCGGCGGTAACTGATGGTTTCATGTGTGTAGCAGTACACCCCTGCAGGGTTAATAAACTATTCGAATAGCCTCGTCCGCGGTAAGGGACTACTTGGAAAGTTGTGCCGGATTATTAGACAACTTGAACTGGATACTTATAAAACTTGCCAAGATAAGCGTGAGTGCTATGGCGTGCTTTCTCGTGGGGAAGTCGAGGAAGGCACCATAGTGGTGTAATTGGTCCGAGATGTGGTGGACTCGTGTACGCTTCTTACCTCAAGTCTGGTACTCGTAGTTCAGGACTAGGTAAGTCAAAGCTGGCACTTCTGCTTATGAACCCCACCTCCCTTTACCTTGATACATGTGCATGAGTAGTATAGCTCCTACGTAAGTCTTGCTGAGTACGACTTTGTACTCATGTTTGCTTATTCTATGTTTTAGATGAACCCACTGACCCCAAAGGTGGATTCTTCATCGAGCTCGACGACTGAAGACCAAGCTAGTGTAGTCCCAGTCAGACGACTGGTTCCCTCGTGGAGGGCTTGTGTTTAAATAAGGCTTCTTAAGCCATTTTTTAAACTTGTCTGTACTCAGACCTACTTTGCTTCCGCTTGTTTGTTGTAATGTTGGATCACAGACTTGTGATCTCAGTGTGCACTCTGTGAGAGTTATCAATAAAATGTATACTTTGTAGAGAATTGCAATGATACCTGCTGTTCATACAAGGCATGTGTGTTGCGTGTATGTTTATAACATGCATGTCTTTGTATGGGTTTTCGAGACCTTAGTTGTGATCTGGCTGGCGGTCTTTTATACACCAAGTGGCCCTTAGATGTGCGCATCTTGGGGCATCGCGATGCGATTGCTCGAGACTCTATCTCGTGCACACGTTGTTGTATGATCGAGCCCTCCCTAGACCCCGACTAAGTGATCGGGCTGGAGTAAGTCTATGTAAGAGCTATGAGATAGTCGATAGTATGGTTGAGGCGACTTGTCTGTGAATATGGGAGTTCATCACCCATATCATTTAGACTTGTGTGCGGACGATGAGGACCCATCTCAGTTGATCATCCGGCCTGGATGGGATGCCCCTCACGTACGATGCTTTCCGAGAACGTTCTGTGGTTGGCCTTGTCTGCTTAGACAAGTGGGTACGGTTCTCGGCTCTCCGTATGACTATGTCATAGCGGGACTTGCATACGCTAACCCCGGGTCCCGACAGACTTGGTATCAGAGCAGGACTGGCTGTAGGATTATCAGCCTTGGCCGAAGTCGAGTCTATCTTGCTATAGTTATATAGTTACTCTGGGTATATAAGGGAACAACGTAAGGCTTCTTTTTCTCCTTACCCTCATCATTCTGAGTTCTGAGTCACCCTCATCTTGTTCTACGGGAAGATAGGACTAGGCTCACCTCTGTCTGATTAGAACATCTCGTTGTTTGCTTCCTTGTTGCCGTAGGAAAGTTGTGTTTGGTTTCCTAGCGTTGTTGTGCTTCCTGATTTCTTACATCGTATGTAAGTGTTGTTTTCATGTTGTAAGAAATAGTCATTTCTTACAATTACAGCCGTTATGATGTCCGAGTCTTTCCAGGTTTCTTCATAATCTGATGCATTTGCAAACTCCTTCTATCTATTTCGGATGTCTTTCCAGAAGATTTGCTAGGTGGCATTCCCGACAGTTCCATAGTGTTTGATGTAGGTTTTGTTCTAGAAACCTATACTGAATCATTTGCAGCTCTTCCTCCCACTTTAGATGTCTTCTAGCCAGAAGAACCACACTAACCATTGTGTTGGGGTACTTTGCTACTCTGATGTATCTGTTGTAACCCCTAGTAGGCCATGGTCCTCATCTAGGAAAACCATCCAGTAACCCAACTCCTTAAACCTAGCCACCCGACAGATGTGTAGAGTTCATAGTAGATCTTATGCCAGGAACCACACCAATTTCCAGACGCCCATAAAAAATGGCCCCATGTGAGTTAGCTGAGCTTAAAACCCAACTTGAAGCTTTGTTGGAAAAAGGCTTCATCCGCCCTAGCTCATCGCCATGGGGTTGCCCCTTTTTGTTCGTAACGAAGAAAGATGGAACAGAAAGGATGTGCGTAGACTATTGCCCGCTAAATCCAGCGACGATAAAGAACAAGTACCCACTGCCCAGGATCAATGATCTTTATGATCAACTTGCTGGATCCTCGGTCTTCTCCAAAATGGATTTGAGATTAGGCTATCATCAAATCAAAATCCGAAACGAGGACATTCCAAAAAAGGCTTTCACTACTCGTTATGGTCTTTACGAGTACACCATCATGTCCTTCGGTTTAACCAATGCCCTCCACATTCTCGCGCTTAATGAATTCAATCTTCATGGAGTACCTAGATAAATTTGTTGTAGTTTATCTTGATGAAATTCTCGTCTACTCGAAGAACGAAGAAGAGCACGCAGAACATCTTAGGCTGGTATTGATGAAACTTCGAGAGCATCGCCTATATGCCAAGTTCTCTAAGTGCGAATTTTTTCTACCAGAAGTGACCTACTTAGGCCACGTGATTTCTGCAAAATGCATTGCTGTGAATCCCGAGAGAGTTCAGGCCATCCTTGACTGGACTCCACCTGAATCGGTTAAGCAAGTTAGGAGTTTTCTTGGCTTAGCAAGCTATTGCTGCCGCTTCGTCGAGGACTTTTATAAAGTTGCAAAGCCTCTGACTGAACTCCTTAAGAAAGATAAGAAATTCCTGTGGACTCCCAAGTGCGAGGAAAGCTTTCAAGAGCTAAAAAGAAGATTGACTTCTGCACCCGTACTTGCGCCTCCAGACACCAAAAAGGATTTCGAGATCTTTTGTGACGCCTCATGGCAAGGGTTAGGATGCATACTTCTGCAAGATAGACATGTGGTAGCTTATGCTTCACACCAGTTGCGTCCACATGAAGAAAACTATCCTACCCACGATCTTGAACTCGCTGCCGTAGTTCATGCCCTGACAAATTGGCGACATTACCTCCTTGGTAATCGTTGTGAGATCTATTCCGACCACCAAAGCCTCAAATACATATTCACCCAGCCATATCTTAATCTCAGGCAAAGACACTGGATTGAGTTGATAAAAGATTACGACGTAGGAATTTCTTACACCCCAGGCAAAGCCAATGTCATGGCTGATGCACTAAGTCGTAAGTCGTATTGTAACAACCTCATATTACAACAGTATCAACCACTTTTTCATGAGGAATTTTGCAAACTCAATCTTGAGATTGTTACTCATGGTTAGCTTTCTACCTTGGTGGCGAAACCAACCCTTGAGGATAAAATCATAGCCGCTCAGAAACGTGATAGTGGCATTCGAGAGATCAAGAAGAACATTGCTAGCGGAGTTGCTAAATGTTTCTCCATAAATGATCAAGGTGTCGTTTTATTTGGCACTCGATTGGTTGTACCACGAAAACACAATCTTAGGAGGCTAATTATCAAGGAGGCCCATGACACACCCCTTTCGATTCATCCTGGCAGCACAAAGATGTACCGAGAACTACACCAGAGATTTTGGTGGACTAGGATGAAGAGAGACATTGCTCGATTTGTTGCCGACTGTGATGTCTGCCGTCGCATTAAGGCAGAACATCAAAGACCTGCTGGTACACTTCAACCTTTGCCTATTCCAGAGTGGAAATGGGGCAAAGTCGGTATGGACTTCATCACCGGCTTTCAAAAAATCCAGAAAGGAAACGATGCCATCTTCGCTGTCATAGATAGACTTTCCAAAGTTGCTCACTTCCTGCCCGTTCACGAGTCTATAACTGCTAGCCAGTTAGCGGACTTGTATGTCTCTAGAATTGTGTCTCTTCATGGTGTAACTTTGGAAATCAATTTTGATCGTGGTAGCCTTTTCACCTCTAGATCCTGGGGAAGCTTTCAGAATGCTATGGGAACTCATCTCTCCTTTAGTACAGCTTTCCATCCTCAGTCTAGCGGTCAAGTCGAAAGGGTTAACCAAATTCTCGAGGACATGCTCAGAGCTTGTGTTATCTCACTCGGAAAGAATTGGGAGAAGTCTCTTCCATTTGCCGAATTTTCTTATAAGAATAGTTTCCAATCTAGTCTGAACATGGCTCCTTTTGAACTCCTATATGGACGACGATGTCGGACACCCCTAAACTGGTCAGAAACCGGTGAAAGACAATTCTTTGGACCGGATATGATCATGGAAGCAGAAGAGCAAGTTTGCATTGTTCGTGATCAACTGAAAGCAGCCTAGTCTCGTCAGAAAAGCTACTATGATCGTCATCATAGGCAAGAGAGCTACAATCTGGATGAGAAGGCTTACCTTCGGGTTACTCCTCTGAAGGGAACCCAACGTTTCGGTATCAAAGGCAAGTTGGCCCCACGTTAAATCGGACCTTTCCGCATTCTTGCTAAACGTGGAGAAGTTGCCTACCAACTTGAACTACCCCCGCACCTTTCCCGAGTACATGATGTATTCCATGTGTCACAACTCAGGCGTTGCTTCAAGGACCACATCCGCGAAGTCGACCAGGAAACGCTTGATCTCCAAGATGACCTTTCTTATCGAGAATACCCCGTTCGTATTCTTGATTCCGAAGAGCGTGTCACTCGTCGTCAGAAGATTAAATTTCTGAAAGTGCAATGGTCACACCACTTTGAGAGAGAAGCCACGTGGGAAAGAGAAGACCGTCTCAGTGCCGAGTACCCCTCCTTTCTCCCGCGGACTTCTGAATCTCGGGACGAGATTCTTTTGAGTGGGGGCGAGTTGTCACAACCCCAAGTTAGGTATGTGCTACGATTAGCAAGTCACTTTGCATCATGTTAAAAATTTCAAAAAAAATCAATTGAAATCAAATTCAAATGCAAAATGGGAGAAGGAACCCCCGAGATGAATTAATTTAAAAGGCCAGAAATAAATCTTCTCCAAAAATTCATGTTTGATTTTTGAAAACCCTATAAATGAGTGTGATCACATATCAAGTGATGTGGGACCCACTCCATGCTCATGGATTTTTCAAATATTCAAACAGGACTTTGGATTAATTCAAAAACCCCTATTTGATTTAAGATTCAAATAATTTTAATTTTAAAAAGTGCCAAACTTTGCAAATGGCTAGGATATATTATTATAGGGCCATATAAAAAGTTTTAGCATTTTACAAAATTGTTTGCTATTTTATTTAGCAAAACCAAAACAAAGACAGAAAAAGAAATGAGAAAAGAAAAACAGAAAAGAGAGAGACAGGCTTACCTGTCGCCGCGAAGGCAGCCCAGCCAGCCCACCCGGCCCAAAGGGGCAAGGGGGTCTTCTTCGCCACCCCGCGCCTCCAAGCTGCTCGGTGGAATGCCACCGAGCTAGCCGAGCACGTCGCCGCTCTCCCAGTCGCCACCTGTCCCTCTGGAGCCTTCTAGCCGCGCCACGCCACGCCTGGATGAGTCATGCTTCCATTCCCCCCTCTAGAGCCTCTCATCCTCTCTCTCTCTCTCGCCGAGTTCGTCGACGACCCGAGCGCCGCCGTCGCCATGGATTGAAGCCCGCGTGGCCGCTGTCCTCCCCGAGCCGCGCCATCGTGTCCATCGTCTTCGCCTTCGTCGTCTACGCCAAGCCGCAGAAGGAATCGCCCCGGGACGCTCTGTAGCCGACGTGCGCTTCATCGTCTTCCACTCCGGCCTCCGTGGATCCACTTCGAATTCCGGCGCCACCGTGACCTCCCCGCCTCCATCAGCTGCTTCGTCTTGTTCCTAGCACCACGGTGAGCTTTTCCCTAACTTATCGAAGCCCCGCTCGCCCTATGTGCCTTTCCACCATGAGAGCCGAAGCATCCCGCCGCCGTGGTCCATGTCGGCGAGACCCAGCTACGCAATCGAGCTCGCCGCTGTGCCCATGGTGATCCCCTCGCTCCGCTGATCCTTTTGCACCTACGCTAGCTCCAAATGGCGCACCCCAGCGAGGTTTACCCCGAGCCCGTGGCTCCGCCGCCGCCAAAGCTCGTCGCCGACGACGTTCCGGTGCACCCTCGCCCTGGTTCTTGGTTCCATTCGATGCGCGGCGCCAAGAGCTCCGTCTCAGTGGTCGCAGCACTCGATTTGGGCCAGGGATTCGAGAACCCGAGCAGCACCGCCGCGTTTTTGGTCAACGGCGGCTAGCCGCCGGCGAGTCCGACGTTGACCTCATTAACTTAGCACTAATCCCCCTCCCTCCAGTCACTGACAGTGGGCCCAGGACCCTTAATCTAATTAGGATAGGTTAACTGCACGGTTTAGTTAACCCAGCCACTGACCAGTGGGTCCCAGCAGTCAGCCCCCCCTTACGTCAGCCTGACGCCATGCCTACGCAGTAAATCGAATAATTGATTTATTTAAATCCAGAAAATCCAGAAAAAGGGTGAATCTTTGAAAATTCATAGAAAATTCATGTTATCTCCAAATTTAACATATAATATATGAAAAATGATCAGGAGAAAATAATTTATCCAAATATACAACTTTGAACTATGTTTGAGTTAAATTTAAAATGGGACCAGTAGCATTTGCTATTTGGTTTAATTGGAATTTAATCAAATTAAATTCAAATGCTTTTGCAATTTGAACCTTAGCAACATACCCCAATTCACTTGAACATCAGAGGCATATCATACACATGTCAAGATGAACTACATTTTTCAAACAATAAATTTGTCAACTTGGCTAAATTGAATTCAAATTGGAGTTTGAATTTGCAATTCTTTTGCAATATACTCCATTTAAATGGAATTGCCTCACACATCAGAAGCATGCAAACCAAGTTTCAACCTTCAACCATGTGCTTGTGCATTCTATTTACTTTGCTACCTTGTTTGTTTTTTGTCGAGTAGAAGTTGATCCGGAATAGGAGGCTGCCCCCTTCGTTGAAGATCCCGAGACTGAACCTCGTCAGCAAGGCAAGCAAACCCCCATTGATTATATCGATAAAATCTCACTTCCCTCTCATGTCTCGCTTATGCATTGTATAGGATGATTACCATGCTACGTTTCTACCGCATAGATGAACCCATTCCTTTGCATGACCTATCATTTGTCACAGTAGTAAGCAAACCACAATCCTAGCAAATGTAGGAGTTGATTGATATCATGTGACCCCTGCAACTGTTACTGCTTATTGCATGCTTAGAGTGATACAATGTTGATACTGTCATGTGAGTCGGGATGGTAGTGATAATGATGATGATGGTGGAAATGTGTTGGTGAATCTACCCTAATACAAGGTGAACTATGAGAGGCTGTGTAGGAGTACACAGTGGGTTGTTTCGTTGAACACCGCCTTAAGCCCGAGTTCTTGTGTGGTGATCCAAGCTGAAGAGTACTACCACATGTTGGGCAAACGGATGCCCGCTCAACCTACTAACTCACCCCTTCTCAATTCAATGAGTCGTAGTAGTTCGGAGTTCTGGCAGGTTTGTGGCCTGGATGCAAGGTGAGAGAACGGCTCAACCGAGACCGGCTTATGCACCACGCACACATCTTCTGGGACCACTTCGGTAAACCGGCCGGGATACGAATGTGGAAACAATCCCAGATAAGCGTCTTCATTGAACCTGAGTAGGCTGTGAGGTAAAAGTTGTGGAGATTATCCTCGCCGACACCCGCTTGAAGGGTGACGAGATCCCGGCAGTAACTGATGGTTTCATGTGTGTAGCAGTACAACCCTGCAGGGTTAATAAACTATTCGAATAGCCGCGTCCGCGGTAAGGGACTACTTGGAAAGCTGTGCCGGATTATTAGACAACTTGAACTGGATACTTATAATACTTTCCAAGATAAGCGTGAGTGCTATGGCGTGCTTTCTCGTGGGGAAGTCGAGGAAGGCACCATAGTGGTGTTATTGGTTGGAGATGTAGTGGACTCGTGTACGCTTCTTACCTCAAGTCTGGTACTCGTAGTTCAGGACTAGCTAAGTCAAAGCTGGCACTTTTGAACCCCACCTCCCTTTACCTTGATACATGTGCATTAGTAGTATAGCTCATACGTAAGTCTTGATGAGTACGACTTTGTACTCACGTTTGCTTATTCTATGTTTTAGATGAACCCACTGACCCCGATGGTGGATTCTTCATCGAGCTCGACGACTGAAGACCAAGCTAGTGTAGTCCCAGTCAGACGACTGGTTCCCTCGTGGAGGGCTTGTGTTTAAATAAGGCTTCTTAAGCCAGTGGTTAAACTTGTCTGTACTCAGACCTACTTTGCTTCCGCTTGTTTGTTGTAATGTTGGATCACAGACTTGTGATCTCTGTGTGCACTCTGTGAGAGTGATCAATAAAATGTATAATTTGTAGAGAATTGCAATGATACCTGCTGTTCATACAAGGCATGTGTGCTGCGTGTATGTTTATAACATGCATGTCTTTGTATGGGTTTTCGAGACCTTAGTTGTGATCTGGCTGGCGGTCTTTTATACACCAAGTGGCCCTTAGATGTGCGCAGCTTGGGGCATCGCGATGCGATTTCTCGAGACTCTGTCTCGTGCACACTTTGTTATATGATCGAGCCCGCCCTAGACCCCGACTAAGTGATTGGGCTGGAGTAAGTCTATGTAAGAGCTATGAGATAGTCGATAGTATGGTTGAGGTGACTTGTCTGTGAATATGGGATTTCATCACCCATATCATTTAGACTTGTGTGCGGACGATGAGGACCCATCTCAGTTGATCATCCGGCCTGGATGGGATGCCCCTCACGTACAATGCTTTTCCGAGAACGTTCTGTGCTTGGCCTTGTCTGCTTAGACAAGTGGGTACGGTTCTCGGCTCTTCATATGACTATGTCGTAGCGGGACTTGCATACGCTAACCCCGGGTCCCGACAATCCTGCTCAAAACTGGAGTAGCTAGCACCATCTCAAGTAGATGAGTCACCAGAACGAGAAGCACCACTTCCAATCGGTGAGTCGCCAGAACAAGGCGCGGCAGGAGAGCCACCAAAAGAAGAAGAAATGGAAGCACCTCCTGTGCCCCCAGAATCGTTGCCACTCAAACTCTCCCAGCAAGGCTCCAGACGATTCCCTCCGGCATCATAGGCCCTAACGGTGAGAGTCTGTCCACCATCAAAGCGGCAGCAGAGACTATCAACATCGTGTAGGTTCAGTTGACGAGAAAACGCTCTCTAACCGGGCCCCAAGAAAGAGCTCTCAACCCGAAGCTTTACCCAGAATGGGGATTGGGAGCATCCTTGAAGCCAAAGCCAATGACCATCCAATCCAAGCTCAGAAAAAACAGATGCAAACGAAAACAGAAGAGGGATCCAACTAACAATGCAGCTAAGAACACGAAGGAGGAAATCATAGCCATAAACTCCCTCGACAGCAGCAGCAGCAGCTCCGCTCCCCCAAGAACCTCCGCGCCCTCGCCGGCAGTGTAAAGAACGGGGAGCATGGGAACCACGACGGCGGCGGCCTCGTCTAACAATGCCACGAGAAGCACCACCGGAGGCTCCACAAGCGCGGCGCTTGGGAGCCATGGAAGGAAGAAGGAGAGCAAAGGTAGAAGGGTGGATGGCCAACACACTTCAATAAAACATCCGATATTTATACACCATCACAAGGGAAAAAGAGGAACATCCCAGGAAATCCGAAATGGCGTCGCGAGATGAAATTAAAGACCAGAGCATGCAACACTACAGATTCCAAGACAGGGCATCTGACGAGGGGGTGACCCCCCGACTCCTGCGTGTGAGGATACCTGGTGCGTAACAAAGACGAAAGGCCCGATAGGAGCCTCGACGGGTCCATGACTGGCCCACTCAAAGCACCGACGTAGGAGTCCGAGATTAACAAGGAAGTCAAGACTTGGCGTCCAAGCTGAAGCTAGTTTAGGAAATCGTCCTTGTAACCTAAGTTGGACTCCCCGAGACCCAGCCTAGTATATAAAGGCTGGGAGGGGTGACGACTTAGGACATCCAATCTAGAATCAACACCTCCGGTCTTGGGAGAACTCGCCTAGACCTCCACTGTAATTGCCCCCTCGCATAATACAATCGAGAAGGAAGTGCTTCACCTGTTAGCCGACGTGTATCATCAACCTGTTCCTTCTCTACGATCTAACCAAGGGTCCCTGACCATGGGATTTGTCGAGGCTAATCCTCGTCAATTAGCGCCGTCTGTGGGAACTACACAGGTTGGAATCACGATCTCAGCGGTCCCGTCTCCAGCAAGTCACAACTCAAGGGCTCGAGCAAGATCCAACCAACTCGAAGAACTCAAGTTCATTGCAAAACTCTCCATCGCACCACCAAGATTGGTTGGTCCACAGCTAGGCCAAGTTCAATCTTTTTGCGACTACCAAAGTCGTCACGGGAGGAAAAGAACTCGACGATCCAGAAGGAAAGCACAAGCCGCGACCGCGAAGCCAGCCAAGACGATGGAACAAGTACAAGAAATCTTCATAGAAATCCCACTCGAGGAGTCGCAACGTGTGACAGAAGCCTCGCCAGCCACTCGAAGACCCGCCGCCACCCGGACACCTGCCGCGGGATAGGACAACGACTCCGAAACACAGTCCGGCGAGTAGTACGACCCAGATCGAAGACCATATGAGTTCGCCAAGTTTATTCGGAACCACTCGATCAACGACGGGATAGATCTCGACCCGAGGTTCCACTCCATCTTAGAAGACCACTCGCAGTCGTTCCAAGTCACAAGAAGAAGAAGGCACGCCGTCTCCAGCAAGCTCACAGCCAAAGAACAGATGGATGGACCCTGCACAATCCACTGTTTCAAAGATGACTGGGGGCGCCTTAGAGCAGGCCAGACACTGAGAGATTGTCGTCTGTTCACCGAACTCTCCAACAGCCTCAAGGAAGAGAAGCAACGCGAAGCCAAACGGGCTCGAGGTACCGCGCAGCCGCCAGCACCAAATACAGAAGAACAATACCCTATGTCTCATGGACGGGTCTGCATGATCCAAGAAGGACGACCCTCAAAAGAAAAACAGGACGCCCACACCCTGCAGACCCGAGCAGCCGAGGGCCTAAAAACAGCAGAAGCCTACCATCTGTATGGCGCAGAACATTACCTTCTCACAAAGCGACCACCCACCCGCAATTCCAAGGTCAGGGCACTCACCGCTGGTCCTCGACACCCAGATCGGCGGTTACGACATGGACAGAGTTTTCATGGACGGGGGCAACAGTTTAAACATAATCTTCACCAGCACCCTATGCAAGATGCTGATTCCGCGGTCAGTCTGGAAGAATTCAGGCGTCACACTCTACGGCGTAGTTCCAGGTGAAGCAGCTGCCTCCCTCGGAACAATGGAGATCGATGTCGTCTCCGGCAGCAGGGGAACTTCGGAAGAAAAGTCCTCGAGTTCGAAGTACTCGACTGGCAGTCGCAATACCACGCCATACTCGGGCGGCCCGCATTCGCTCAATTTATGGCGGTCCCACACTATGCATACCTCAAGCTCAAGATGTCAGGACCCTGAGGGGTCATTACGGTCAATGGGAGTTTTATCAAATCATACCAATGTGACCGAGATTTTCACGAAGTTTCCGACACGTTTGGAGCTCAGCAGTAGCTCGAAGAAATAGCCATGGTGACAGACAGAAGCATTTTTCCACTGTCAAGCAGAAGCGAATCAACAGAATTTACTCATGACTTCAGCGTCGATAGCGACACAATCGCAGATCAGGTGCACGCAACGGACCCAGACAAGACGGTCTGAATCTATGCCCATCTCCCGGAAGAACAAGCAACTGCCCTCATGGCCTTCCTCCGCGAAGAATGAGAAATTTTCTCCTGGTGCCCGGCGGATATGCCCGGAATACCACGAGAGTTCGCAGAGCACGCGCTATACATACATCCAAACACCAAACCAGTAAAGCAGGTGTTGCGCTGATTCTCAAAACCTAAGCGCAGGGCCATTGGAGAAAAGATCAACCGACTACTCGATGCGCAATTCAACTGGGAGACGAAGAAGGCCAACTGGATCGCAAATCCAGTCTTGGTACCTAAAAAGGACACCGACGTACTACGGATGTGCGTTGACTACGGGGTCGTCAAGAAACACTACCCAAAGGAGCACTTTCCCCTGCCAAGGATAGACCAGATAATCAACTCCGCCGCACGATGCGACCTCCTATCCTTCTTCGACGCCTACTCAGGATACAACCAAATCAGGATGAAGGAAGAAGACGAAGAACACACCTCGTTCATCACCCCCTATGGCGTATTCCGCTACAGAACAATGCCTATCGGACTGAAAAACGCCGGAGCCAGGTACCAACGGATGATGCAAGCATGCTTAAGACACCAAATCGGCAGAAACGTCCAAGTCTACGTCGACGACATCGTCATCAAAACTTACAGCGCAAACACGCTACTCAACGACCTCCGTGAAAACTTTGCAGCACTCAACAAATACAGAATAAAGTCAACCCAAAAAAGTGTGTGTTCGGCGTCCCAGCCGGAAAACTGCTCGGATACATGGTCTTTGCTCTTGGAGTCGAAGCGAACCCTGAAAAAGTCCAAGCAATCGCCAAGATACAAGAACCACTGAACATCAAAGGCGTACATCAACTCACAGGAAGACTCGCAGCACTGAGCCGCTTCATCAGCAGGCTGGGAGAAAGGACCCTACCATTCTACCAGTTGCTTAGAAAAGGAGAGAAATTCGAGTGGACTAAAGAAGCTCGAAACACATTCGCAGATCTAAAAAATACCCTCTCGACACCACCAATCCTGGCGGTGCCCAAGGAACGAGAACCCCTCTACCTCTACATAGCGGCACACAACAGCGTAGTCAGCACGGAGCTCGTCGTTGAGCGCACGGAAGAAGGAAAAGTCCAGAGCATACAAAGTCCAATCTACTACATCAGCGTGATCCTCACAAAATCTCAGTAGCGGTACCCGCACTACCAGAAGCTGGTATATGCCATCGTCATGACTTCAAGGAAAGTAACACATTACTTCGACGAACACCTCATCACGATTGTGAGCAGCGCACCACTCGCAGACATCCTCAACAACCCTGGAGCAACTGGCTGAGACGCCGAATGGAACATCGAGCTCAGTCCCCGTGACCTGCAGTTCAAACATCCAACGGCAATCAAAGCCCATGTACTCCCAGATTTTCTGGTCGAGTGGATAGAAGTGTAAACACCTGGCCCTCCAGACCGTCCAACTCACGGACGATATTCTTTGATGGATCAAAAATACATCAGGGAGCTGGAGCAGGCGTCCTACTAATCTCGCCACGACTCCTATGGATAAGCCTACCCGGCGTACCCGAACACAGAAGGCCCACAGAGATGCCGCCTGGGTCCAGCCTTGGCCCACTATTGGCACCGACGTAGGAGTCCGCGACTCATAAGGAAGGTGCAAACTTCCCATACGGTACAAGATCAGGGTTAGGAAACCTCATCTGTAATCCCAGACGGACTCGCCGAGACCTAGCCTAGTATATAAGGGCTAGGAGGGGAGGCGTCGAGATCAAGCAATACACAATCTGTAACCCTAGACTTGTGCGCACTAGCCTTGGCTCCCCTATAATCGCCATCTCCAATCAATAACATCGAGCAGGAACGTATCCTCCTATTAGCCAACGAGCTATCGTCCAACCTGTTCCTCTCATGACTAACCCAGGGTCCCTGACCATGGGATTTGCCGGGGTACATCCCCGTCAATTGGCGCCGTCTGTGGGAACTACACAGGTTGGAATTACGATCTCGGTGGTTCCGTCCACAGCAAGCCACAACTCAAGAGCAAGAACCGGATGCAATCCACCCGAAGAATTCAATATCACGGCAACCATCTCTGCCGCACCAGCGAGATCGCTCAGCCTGCAGCCGTGCCAAGACCAATACTACGGCGGCAATCGAGTCCACCGCCAGCGAAAGAGAACTTGACGACCCAAAAGAAAGGCTCGAGGGTTCCACATGGAGATCCCGATCGACGAGCTACAGCACGAAGCAGAGGGCTTGCCGACCACTCGACGACCCACTGCCACCCAGGCACCCGCCGCGCAACAAGACACCGACTCCGAGCTCGAGATCAGCGATCGCCAAGATCATCACCGACAAGGAATAAACCGATGACCCAGAAGACAGGCGCGAGGATTCTAAGAAGGGACCCCACTCGACGGGTCGAGCTATACAGCCACGCGCTCGCCGACCACTCGACGACCCGCCGCCGTGCAGACAACTGTCACCCGCCAGGACAACGACTCTGAGACTCGGACCGACGAATACTACGAGCCAGATCGAAGACCAGAAGAATTCGCCAATCTCATAAGAAGCCAGAATCTAAGCGAGGGGATCGAAATTGACCGCGAGTTCACGAGAACCCAGCGGATCACGCGCTATTCTTCCGAATCTCAAGGAGTAAACGACACGCCGGATCCAGCAAACTCACGGTCAGGGAACAGCTAGAAAGACCCTGCATGATCCACTGCTTCGAAGACAACCGGGGACACATCCGATCGAGCCACACCCTGGGAGACTGCCGCCTGTTCAACGAACTCGCCGACTGCCTCAAGGAGGAAAAACAACAAGAAGCAAAGCGCACCCGACGAACCAAGCAATCGCCGAATCAAGGACAGGTGTACACAATCCAAGAAGGCAGGGTATCGCAAGCCCAATAGGATGCCTACACCCTGCAGGCCAGAGCAGCCGAGAATCTAAGCACAGTCGAAGTCTACCAGCTACATAGCGCAGAAACCAGAATCACGTTCTCCTAGAGCGATCACCCGCCTGCAGTCCCAAGGCCGGGGCACGCGCCCCTGGTACTCGACGATCAAATTGGAGGGTACGACATGGAGAAAATCTTCATGGACGGAGGCAGCAGCATGAACATAATCTTCGTCACCACCCTACGCAAGATGCTGATCCCGTGATCGGTATGGAAGAAATCAAGCACTGTGTTATACGGAGTAGTCCTAGGAGAAGAAGCTACTTCCCTTGGATTAAGCGAGCTCGAAGTCATCTTTGGCAGCAGACGCAATTTCGCAAGACACACCCTTGGGTTCGATGTACTCGATTGGCAGTCGCAGTATCACACCATATTGGGACGTCCAGCGTTCGCGCAATTCATGGCGATTCCGCACTACGCCTACCTCAAACTCAAGATGCCAGGATCCGCGGGCGTCATTACAGTCAACGGGAGCTTCACCAAATCAGACCAGTGCGATCGCGATTTCCATAAAGTCTCCGACACCTTCAGAGCCAAGCAAGAACTCACAGAAATAGCCATGGCGACAGACAAAAGTATCTTTCCGCTAGCAAGCCGAAGCAAGACAAAAGAGTGTGGACGGGACTTCAGGATCGACAGCGACACGATCACCCACCAGGTGCACCCGGCGGACCCAGAAAAAACAGTCCGCGTGTACGCCCACCTCCCGAAAGAGCAAGCGACCGCCCTCATCGCTTCCCTCCGCAAAGAATGGGAAATCTTTGCCTGGTGCCCAGCCGACATGCCAGGAGTACCTCGCGAGTTCGCGGAACACGCACTGCACATCAAGCCAAACATCAAGCCAGTGAAGCAGGCGCTACGAAGATTCTCAGAACCCAAGCGCAGAGCAATCGGAGAGGAGGTCAACCGAGTACTCGACGCCAAATTCATCCGTGAGACGAAGAAAGCCACTTGGATCGCCAAGCCTGTGCTGGTCCCCAAGAAAAACACAGACGTGCTGCGAATGCACGTCGACTACGGGCCAGTCAACAAATACTGCCCCAAGGATCACTTTATCCTGTCAAGAATCAATCAAATAATCGACTCGACAGCAGGACGCGACCTACTATCGTTCTCCGACGCCTACTCGGGACTTAATCAAGCCAGAATGGAGAAAAAAGACGAAGAGCACGCCCTGGCCACCAACCCTCGCGGCACACCCTGCCGCCCATAAATGCCCTTCGGTCTAAGCAACGCAGGAACAACATACCAGCGAATGATGCAGGCTTTCATGAGAAACTAGATTGGTGGAAACATCCAGGCCTACATAGACAAGATCATCACCACAATCAAAGAACTCGGACCAGAAACAGATACAGAGGACGACAACACAGGTGAACCAGTGCAAGTGGCAGCCGCAAACCCAATCGTTAATGAAGATGCAGTCGAGGAGCCAGAGCCAGCCGCACCCAAAGACCCATCTTGGAGAGAGACGCTCCTCAGATTCTTAATCGACGGCACCCTACCGCAGGACGTCGCAGAAGCCAAACGCATCAGTCGGCGATCCAAAGCTTTCACAGTAATCAATGGGCAACTCTACAAGCGAAGCATTTCCAAGGTCCTACAAAAATGCACAGACAAGGAAGACGGCAAAACCCTACTACTGGAGATCCACGAAGGCACCTGCGGGGACCATGCCAGCAACCGAGCACTCGTGGGAAAAGCCTTTCGAGCAGGACTCTACTGGCCAACAGCCATGAGGCAGAAGACATCATGCGGCGTTGCATCGCCTGTCAAAACCTCTCCAGCAGACCACACACTCCAGCCTCAAAACTCAAGACCATACCACTATCATGGCCATTCAGCACCTGGGGACTCGACATGGTGGGCCCGCTCAAGAAATCATCAAAAGGAAGAAGAACGCACCTGCTAGCAGTAGTCGTCAAGTTCACCAAATGGATCGAAGCACTACCCATCACCAGCTCCACTGCCCTCATGGCAGTAAATTTCATCAAACCAATAATCTTCAGGTTCAGAGTACCACACAACATCATCATGGACAACTCTACGAACTTCACAGCGGCAGAATTCCAGAACTTCTGCGAAGAACTGGGCATCAAAATCAACTACGCATCAGTCGCGCACCCGTAGTCCAACGGCCAAGTGGAAAAAGCAAATGGCCTAGTATGCGGAGGAATCAAAAAACGGCTCATTGCACCACTCGAGCAGGCCGCAGGCAACTGGACAGAAGAACTCCCTGCAGTACTTTGGAGCCTGCGTACCATCCCAAATACCGCAACCCATTACACACCTTTCTTCATGGTGTACGGGTCGGAAGCAATGCTACCACATGACCTCAAATTCGGGGCGCCCCGGATCTCGGGGTACGAGGAAGAGGAAGCAGAAGAAGCACTGCAAGATGACAAAGATACAACAGATGAAGCGAGAGACACAGCCCTAGCAAGGTCAGAGGGGTACCAGGACAAGCTGTGCACTTACCAAAGCAGCCGCCTGCGCACCAGAACCTTCAACAAAGGAGACCTTGTCCTACGGCTCATACAAGAGAAAGTCCACAAGCTTGCCCCCCAATGGGAAGGACCGTTCATAATCTCAGAAGTCATAGGAGGAGGCGCCTATAGACTGAAGAACCCGAAGACTGACGAGGACGTGGTAAATCCATGGAACGTGGCGAACCTATGCCTCTTCTACCCATAGTATCCACCAACCGGACTCAACTGGCAGCTCACGTAACCCTTCGACGCAATAAAATGATGTTGCCCAAATACTACAACCTCAAAGCACTCGGGGGCTCGAGTACAAAACTCCCCCCGAGAGACGCTACCGGCTCTCACACGATCTTTACCCAAAGCACTCGAGGGCTCGAGTACAAAACTCCCCCCGAGAGACGCTATCGTCGCTCACGCGATCTTTACCCAAAGCACTCGGGGGCTCGAGTACAAAACTCCCCCCGAGAGACGCAATCGTCGCTCACGCAATATTTACCCAAAACACTCCGGGGCTCGAGCACCACCTACCCCCGAGAAACGCTCACGCAGTCCGAAACTCAAGGGGCCCAAGCAGCAACCCTGACAGGCTCCACCTGTTGAAAAACGGTTCGGAAGACACGGCTACAACCAGATGAAACACAAAGCACTCTGGAGAAATATGGATGGAGCACGGGACGCAGAAAATCCTTTAGTCTTCACCTGATCGCCAACGATCACCTAAAGACTCGGGGGCTACTCCGATCGGGAGCGCTGTCGCGCACCCGATAAAAGACAGAAATTAACAGAAGAACGACAAAAAAACAAAACTCCCCCCGAGAGACGCTATCGTCGCGCACCCGATAGAACCCACAGTGCAAAGATTTTATGGACTCGAAGACAGCTCTTGTTTGCAAAGGACTCAAACACAGCTCTCGGTTGCAAAGGACCCGAAGACACATTCCACTACAAAGACTCAAGCACAGTTCGCATTACAAGGACCCGAAGATCATTCTCAGTACAAAAATTCGAAGTGCATTGGATAGAAAGAAGCTCTGATTACTCAAAGACAATCCTCATTACATGGAGAACCAACCTAGTTACAAAAGACACAAGCAACCGATAAGTCTACAGCATCAATCACCCAAGGAATTATGACTTCTACATGTGTACCCATGCTGGGATAATAGGCACTAAGACAACGAGCATCATCACAAACAAAGGAGGAGTCTAAGCTGCCAGCTCATGATGCTAATGACATAACAAAAGGTGAAGCTCGACTTATTTGCGGAGCACCGAGGATGATGCTCCACCAGCTTCTTCTCCTGCTCCACCAGCTTCTTCTCCAGCTCCACCCGAGCTGCCGGCGAAGATGACGCCACTGCCTCCAGTTCTACAAGGTCGTCTGGCGCGCCCGCTTGATTGGTGGCTTGACGTCGAGATTCTCCTCAGAGCCGGAGGAGGAAGCAGTTGAAGACAGCACATCATCACCACCCGCAGAGTCACCAAAGGAGGAAGCAGTTGAAGACTCAGGTGCAGAACTCCTCGACCTGCCAGAACCATCGCTGCTTGTCTCCGGTCAGTACGGATCCATGCGGTTTCCTGTCGGGTCAAAGGCGCGGATGATAAGAGTGTCTTCTCCATCAAAACGGCAACAAAGAGTGTCACCATCACGCAAGTTCAAGCGTCGAGCAAACGACTTCCACCCAAAGCCAAGAAAAATCAAGCGGGAACTGTCGATCTCCAACTTAACATAAGAAGGAAATCGAGCGCACCCCTGAAGACGAAGCAGAAAGCCATCAATACTGCGCTCAGAAACAAGGGCAGAAAATGCAGAAGGAAGAAGAATGGGAGCGGCGTTCCAGCCACGGACGCGCAAGAGGAAATCATAGCGCCAAAAATCCTCCTCCGAGGAAGAGGAAGGCGTCGATGGTGCACCACGACGGCCACCACGAGAAGAGCGCGAAGTACGACAACCGTGACCACGGCGAACCCGGGCGCGGCTAGTCACACCTGCACCTCGCTTTGGCCCCATGAGAAGATGAAGAAGAGGAGCAAGATGGGCAGAGGACGAACATTACTACCAAGTGAACAAAAGGGGGCTATTTATAGCACAAACCCAAGAGCACGCAGAAGCCCAGACGACTGGAGCAATTAATTCAAAGACCAAGCATGCCGGGCGATTCGAATTCCGAGACAAAGATGCCTTCACACGGGCGGCACTGTGCGCTGGACGCGTCAAATCTCGCGCGTTTTCAATGTGCGCATCGATAACTCAACAGGCGGCTGCAGCACGCCACCAAAAACCATCATTATGACCGGTCATGAAGACATGACGGTTAGCAAACAGAGCATCTTTGACGGTCCTCCAGCAAGGAGATAGTTATCCTCACCAACAAGAGGTAAATCAAAGGGGCAGAGAACAGAAAATGCAGCCTGCAAGCACCAATTTTACATGGTTTAAATACATTCTTCGAATATATTTAACTCCCATCGGGAGCGTATCCACCCATGAGAGTTTCAGGTGCTCCCTCACCCAGAAGTAAAAACGTGCTCGAGTGATTACTCACACCCATGAGAGTTTCGGGTGCTCCCTCACCTAGAAGTAAAAACGTGCTCGAGTGATTACTCGCACCCATGAGAGTGTCGGGTGCTCCCTCACCTAGAAGTAAAAATGTGCACAAGTGATTACTCGCACCCATGAGAGTTTTGGGTGCTCCCTCACCACGACAGAATATAAGCCGATAGATCGAGCGGTCCCAGAGTATCGGGTGCTCCCTCACCCCGAGAGAGAAGGCGATACTCTCAAAAAACTCTAAGTAACTGAACACTCGAAGACCTCCCGAGGAAGTACTCCTCTACATTACTCCTCGCCCGAGCGCTCGACCAAGCTCCGCGAGGGACTGCTCAAACAACTCACTTGATTGTTTATTCCAAGTGGGCGCATTATCAACTAGGCTCCGCGCCTCAATAAAAATACACATTCCTGGAACACGATACATTGTGCCCAGATGCCACGCAATATTAGCGTGTAGGTAAGACCCCGCTGCCCAGATCGGCCGGGCTGGGACTTGCCGCAGAGAGATTTCACTCCCAACCTTTTCCATGCGCTTGCATGATTGAAAAAGCCGGGCGGACGCGCCTAGGCTACGAACTTTACTGGCGGCAATTGATCACTGTAAGACCTGCAGCGGCATGACTTTTTCTCGACACCATTGTTCCAAGCTCATGTCGAGGGACGTGGGTTTGATTGGGCTACTGCGGTTTTTGCCACTAGTGCAATTCACCAAGGCTCGACCAGTCGACTCTTTGGGCCCTTTCAGCTTAGCAATCCCTCGAAACAGGTTTTGTCATGGCCCCAGACTGCCAGCGACCTGCGGTTGAACCGTGCATACATCGAAAAGACGCAAGAATGGACTCGAGTCCCCCAGGCACTCGGGGGCAACTGACGAGGGGGTGACCCCACGACTCCTATGGATGAGCCTACCCGGTGTACCCGAAGATAGAAGGCCCACAGAGATGCCGCCTGGGCCCAGCCTTGGCCCACTATTGGCACCACCCGGTGTATCCTAAGGAAGGTGCAAACTTGCCATACGGTACAAGATCAGGGTTAGGAAACCTCATCTGTAATCCCATACGGACTCCCCGAGACCTAGCCTAGTATATAAGGGCTAGGAGGTGAGGCATCAAGATCAAGCAATACACAATCTGTAACCCTAGCCTTGTGTGCACTAGCCTTGGCTCCCCTGTAATCGCCATCTCCAATCAATAACATCGAGAAGGAGCGTATCCTCCAATTAGCCGACGAGCTATCGTCCAACCTGTGCCTCTCATGACTAACCCAGGGTCCCTGACCATGGGATTTGCCGGGGTACATCCCCGTCAGAGGCACTACTCCATGGCATGCGTATGGCAAAATCTTGCTTCGCCACTCGTCTCTCCATCTACGGCCACTCCAACCTCGTCGTCTAGCACGCAATGAGGGACTGTGAAGCATTCGCAGAAAACATGATAGCTTACCAGAAGCTCTACAACACCCTAGAAGGAAGATTCGATGGCTGCGAGCTAAACTACTTCACCAGAGCAAATAACACAGAAGCAGACGAGCTCGCAAACATTGGATCAACCCGAGGACCAATTCCCCCAGGAATTTTCCTCGAAAGTATCAACCAGAGTTCAACCAAAATCAAGGAAATCGCATCGGAGGCAGCCGCAGAGGATGAGGACACAAGCGAACCAGAACAAGTTGCGGCTGCAAACTCAACCGATGACGGAGGCAACAAAGCAGTCGAGGAAGCAGAGCCAGCCGCACCCGAAGGCCCAGCTTGGAAAAACCGTTCCTTCGATTCCTAATTCAAGGCACCTTACCACAAGACGTTGCAGAAGCCCGAAGCAACAGTCGACGATCTAAAGCTTTCACAGTAATCAA
This sequence comes from Bromus sterilis, assembly GCA_950022295.1. Taxonomy (NCBI): domain Eukaryota; kingdom Viridiplantae; phylum Streptophyta; class Magnoliopsida; order Poales; family Poaceae; genus Bromus; species Bromus sterilis. The sequence goes on from OX465598.1 coordinate 237,469,514, forward strand.
CGGACAGCTCTACAAGCGCAGCATCTGTCAGGTCCTCCAAAAGTGCATCGAGGAAGAAGACGGCAAAGCCCTGTTGCTCGAGATCCACGAAGGCACTTGCGGGCACCATGCGAGCAGTCGCGCACTCGTGGCCAAGGCCTTCAGAGCAGGTTTCTACTGGCCAACCGCAATGCGAAACGCGGAAGACATCATGCGATGTTGCATCCCCTGCCAAAAATTCGCCAGCAGGCCACACGCCCGAGCATCAGAACTCAAAACCATACCACTATCCTGGTCGTTCGCCACTTGGGGACTTGATATGGTGGGTCCACTCAAGAATTCCTCAAAAGAAGGTCGAACACACCTCCTTGTAGCAGTAGACAATTTCACCAAGTGGATCAAGGCAGTACTAATCACCAGCTCAACAGCCCTTACGGCAGTTAACTTCATCAAGTCCATCATCTTCCGATTCGGCATACCACATAACATCATCACAGATAACGGTACAAACTTCACAGGAGCAGAATTTCATAATTTTTTCCAAGATTTGCGCATCAAAATCAACTACGCATCAGTCGCGCACCCACAATCTAACGGCCAGTTGGAGAAGGCAAACGACTTAGTGTGCGGAGGAATAAAAAAGCGGCTCCTCGCACCACTCGAACAGGCTGCAGGCAACTGGATAGAAGAACTCCCCGTAGTCCTGTTGAGCCTGGGCACCACCCCCAACGCCTCAACCCAGTACACACCTTTTTTCATGGTATATGGGGCAGAAGCTGTACTACCACACGACCTAAAGTTTGGAGCTCCCCGAATCTCGGGCTATGAAGAAGAAGAGGCAGAAGAAGCACTCCAGGATGATAAAGACAGCGCAGACGAAGCAAAGGACACAGCGATAGCAAGGTCAGAAGGATACCAAAACAAACTACGCACATTCCAAAGCAGTCGCCTGCGGACAAGAACTTTCCGCAAAGGACATCTTGTCCTGCGACTAATACAAGAAAAAGTCCACAAGCTTGCCCCGCAGTGGGAAGGACCCTTCATAATCTCGGAGGTTATAAGAGGAGGATCATACAGGCTGAAGAACCCGAAGACCGACGAAGACGTGGGAAATCCGTGGAACGTGGCAAACTTGCGCCTGTTCTACCCATAGTCCACCCATAGGTATTCTTAGCAGTATCGGCAGCAGCACCGATCGGCAACCCATGTAAAACACGAAGCAATAAAAGAGGTGTTGCCCAAAGAGTACTACTTAAAGCACTCGGGGGCTCGAACGCAGAATCCCCCCGAGAGGCGCTATTTCGCTCACGCGACACTACTTAAAGCACTAGGGGGCTCAAGCGCAGACTCCCCTCGAGAGACGCTATTTCGCTCACGCGACGCTACTTAAAGCACTCGGGGGCTCGAGCGCAGACTCCCCCTGAGAGAGGCTATTTCGCTCACGCGACGCTACTTAAAGCACTCGGGGGCTCGAGCGCAGACTCCTCCCGAGAGACGCTATTTCGCTCACACGGCACTACTTAAAGCACTCGGGGGCTCGAACGCAGACTCCCCGCGAGAGACGCTATCTCGCTCATGCGACGCCACTCGGGGGCTCGAGCACAGACTCCCCCTGAGAGACGCTATTTCGCTTATGTGACGCTACTTAAAAAACTCAGGGGCCCGATGATACGTCCAAAACGTATCTATAATTTCTGCTTGCTCCATGCTTCTTTTGTGTGATATTGCTATGATATTGATGAACTTCCATACACTTTTGATCATATTTGGACTAACCTATTAACCCAACCCAGTGCACCCCAGTGCCAGTTCTTGTTTTCTGCTGTTTTTGTATTTCAGGTTTTCCCATTATTTATAGTGCAAGAAAATTCCAGGAAAAATATAGGAAAAATCAGCGTACAGGAAGCTTCGGGAAGAGCCCAAGTGGGTCCAGAGGGAATCCAGGGGTGGCCCAGGCGGCCACCAGGCGCTGCCACCCCCTAGGTCGCACCAAGGGGGCGCCTGGGGCCCCTGGTCCACCTCTGGCTGCCCCCCTTCGCCTATATAACCCTCTCGTCCCGAAACCCTCGAGGACAGAACCCTTTTTAGCGATCTATCCTCTGTTCCGCCGCTACGCTTCGAAGATCGGGAGCACCAGGAGCCCTTTTCCCGGCACCCTGCCGGAGGGAGAACCACCTCCGGGAGGTTCTCCACCACCATGGATGCTTCCTGGATGAACCGTGAGTAGTCCACCTTGGACCATGGGTCTATGATCAGTAGCTATGTGATGTTCTCCTCCCCTCTTTGTTCTTCATGGTTTATACCTCGTGTGCTGCCCTACATGATCGAGGCACATATGTAATCTTTCTTTTGTTGCTATGCTGAGTTTGCTGGGATCTGATGGATTATGAGACTATGTTCAGATTGTGTTTGAGTAATATATTTGATTCTCCTGTTTTATATTTATGTTCTTGAGTAATTCTTGCATGTTCTTCATTGATGTTTATTGCTTTGGACAAGTAGTAGGTAGTGACTCCAAGAGGGAGCGTTATGCATGATTGTGGGTTCATGCCCCCTGATTACCAGCTTGTGTGACAGAAACATGAGTCTAGGGGATGTTCTGTTGCCACAAGGGAGAAAACAATGGTGCTTGTACCTGCGGGTGCAAGGAATATTTACTTTACGCAAAGTTCTTTAATGCAGTTATCTGTTGCTTTGAGTTTACACTTTGGGTGGGATTCGCAACTTAATACCAGCGAGACGTTCTGGATAGATATCTCAAGGTGGATGATTAGTAGGTAGATGCAGATGGATTTCGGTCTACTTGTCTTGGCGTACCGCCCATGCTTTTGAGCCTCTTCCTTTCTTTATAGCATAGTTAGCATTGGTTTGCGCACATAATCTTGTCAATTGCCCAGCTGTAATTTGTTTACCTTGCATGGCTATTTTATCGTCTTTTGGGAGAGAGACATCACTAGTGAACATCATGGGACCCCGGTCCATATTTCCATCGCTGTTTACACTCGCTATTTATTTTTTGCTTTATTTCCTTTTCCGTTGCTATCACTATCATTATTATCCCGTGCGTTTGATCCTTTGTAAACAATAAGGACGGAGGGATTGACAACCTCTCTGAACTCAATGGGAGCAAAGTTATCTGTTGTGTGTGCAGGTCCACGTCAACCGCCTAATTGCTGGCTCCGTTTTCACCTTCCTGTCGTTGTCAGAGTCCTACTGGAGACAAACATTGGTATCTTCATCGAGGGAAATTTGCTGCTGTCTACATCTCAACCTTTCACTTTGGGTAACCAACGAGGGGCGAGAAGCCATCAAAGCTAATTTCTGGCGCCGTTGCCAGGGGCTCCACTCTTCAAGATAGGGGAGTTGCACACTATCTTTTATCTTTGCTTTTTAGTCTTGTTAGTTTACCTTTCAGTTTCTGCTTTAGTGTCCTTTATCAAAAATAAATAAAAATAGTTATCTTGCTTGTTGCTGTTATGGGTTCCTCCGAGAACACAAAGTTGTGTGACTTCACTAGTCATAACAATAGTGACTTTATCTGCACTCCTATTGCTCCACCTGCCACTTCAGCACCTTCTTATGATATTAAACCTGCTTTGCTGAACCTTGTTATGAAAGATCAATTCTACGGTGCTGGAGATGATGTTGCTTTACACTTAAATACTTTTGTTGAGCTCTGTGATATGCAAAAGTACAAAGAAGTAGATGGTGATATCGTTAAGCTTAAGCTTTTTCCTTTCTCCTTGAGAGGAGGAGCTAAAATCTGGTTTCACTCCTTGCCTAGGAATAGCATAGATTCTTGGGATAAGTGCAAGCATGCTTTTATTGGGAAGTACTACCCCCCAGCTAAGATTATCCAATTGAGGAGTAATATTATGAATTTTAAGCAATTGGATAATGAACTCGTTTCCCAAGCTTGGGAACGCATGAAATCTCTTGCTAAGAATAGCCCTACGCATGGTTTGACTACTTGGATGGTTATCCAAACTTTTTATGCAGTCTTGAACTTTAACTCGCGGAACTTGCTAGATTCGGCCGCGGGAGGAACCTTTATGTCAACAACGCTTGGGGCTGCCACAAAACTACTCGATGAGATGATGACCAACTATTCCCAATGGCACACCGAAAGAGCTCCAACAGGTAGTAAGGTAAACTCTGTCGAGGAGATCTACTCCCTAAATGAAAAAGTTGACTTGATTATGTCTCTACTTACCAAGCAATCTCCTATTGATCCTCATGATGTTCGTTTAAATTCTTTGATTGCTCAAGATCAAGTAGATGTGAACTTTATCTCTAGAAACAACTTCAATAACAATGCTTATAGGAGAAATTTTGGTAGCAATCCTAGACCGTTCCCCTCCAACAACTATGGGAACAACAACACTTATCCTAGCACCAAGAACTCCACTTCTGAACTAGAGATTATGCTTAAAGAATTCATCACTACCCAAAAATCCTTCAACAAGAGTGTAGAGGAAAAACTAGACAAATTAGATAATCTCTCGTCGAAGGTAGACAATTTCTCCCATGAAGTAGAATTTCTTAAAATTAGAACTTCTCCTCTTGAGGAGAGGAAGGTCACTCCTATGAACGCTATTCAAGTGCAAATTAATGAAAACATTAGGATGATGGCTAAACTTAAAGAGATATGGGCTAGAGAAAAGGAGGAAGAAGATAGAATTAAGAGCCTTCCTACACACCATACCGTTGCTACTATCCAAGTTGTTGAGGATATCCAAACTCTTAGCACCCAATGCACCCCTAGTTCCATAGGACCTATTAATGGTGATGCTATGACCTCAACCGTAGAAGAAGAAACTCCTATGACTATAGAGGCCACCAAACAAGTCAGCCTAAAGGACACCACTACTACTTTACTTGATAGTAGCGACCTTGATTTTGATAATTGCACCCTTTATGAAGTTATTCGTTTCCTTCACAAGATGTCTAGAGATCCCCGCACTAGCACACTTAATCTTGCCCTCACAGAGCATATCACTAATGCTCTCATTAAAGCTAGGGAGGAGAAGCTTAGGGTAGAAGCCTCCATACTAAGAAAGCTAGAAGATCGTTGGGATCCTATGATTAAAATTAAGTTGAATAACTTCTCTTTCTATGCGTTATGTGATGTTGGGTCTAGTACCTCCGTTATGCCCAAAAGAATGTATGATATATTTGAATTGAAACCTGTAGACCCTTGTTCTTTCGGTGTTCGTCTTGTCGACTCTTCCGTAAAGAAACCTTTGGGGAAGATCGATGATGTTCTTATCATTGTCAATGACAATTATGTTCCCATCGATTTTACTATTATGGACATTGAATGTGAACCTTCTTGTCCAATTATTTTGGGACGTCCATTTCTTCGCACCGTTGGTGCTGTTATTTATATGAAAGATGGGATTATCAAATTCCAATTCCCTCTCAAGAAATGTATGGAACACTTCCCTAGAAAGAATATTAAGTTGCCTTTTGAGTCCGTCACACGGGCTAGTTATTTTCTTGATAAGACTTGATCTTTTTGCATCATGCCTAGCTTAAAGGCATAAAAGAAAGCGCTTTTGGGATGGCAGCCCGCAACTAATTGAGGTTTTACTTTTTGTTTTTGTTCTGTTTTTAGTGGTCTTAATGATTGTTACTACTGTAGCAACATCATTGTATCTTTACTTTTCATGCTTTGTGCCATTTATAGCCTCATATGATAAGGGAAGTGAAAGTTGTGACATGTTGTCCAGAAAACAGATTATGTCCTCGTGACAGGAAAAATCATAAAAAAAATACCAGTTCATCTTTTTGATCTGAATTTTTTACACAGCGTGTTCTATACAATCACGGAACTTTCGTGTGTTCTGAGTTTTTGATTTGAATTGCAGAAGTATCCCTAAAAAATCTTTATTACCTGCTGTTATGTATTTCACAGATTCTGCCACGTTTTGTCTCTCCTAACTTTTGCAAACCTTAAGCTTGCTTTTTCTTTGCAAAAACTTTTTGGAGATCTTAAGAAACAGTAGCTCTTCAAGAATATTTTTATTTCCAGTAGAGAAAAAAATTATTTTATTATGGGTGCTAACCTCGCTAATCAGATTATGATGAGTTATGTATGAAGGGAGTTTTCAAGTGTGTGAGGGAAGATGATAAAAGAAAATTCAGGAGTGTCAAACGCTCAAGCTTGGGGATGCCCCCATGCATCCCCAATAAATGTTCAAGGAGACTCAAGCGTCTAAGCTTGGGGCTGCCCCCATCCATCCCCTTCTCCATCAACCATTATCAGTTCGTCTTTCGTTCCACTATATTTTTATCACTTCATGCGTTATGTGCTATGCTTGGAGCGTCTTGCTCTTTATTTTCTTTTTAGTTTTCTTTAGCTTTGCTTGCTTTTCATAACAAGTTATAACCCAAATTTCTTTGTGTGGGAGAGAGACACGCTCCACTTCACCCTAGAACACAACATAGGATTTTCATGCTTGTCTTTGCTGTGTGTGTTCTTTATCTTTTTTGTAGGTGTTGTCATGTTTAGCTCTTAGTTTTCATGCTTATCTTTTTAAGAGATTTTGTTTAGTTTGTTGCTAGAACTCTCTTGAGTTTTCATGTTCATCTTGTTTAGAGAGTTTGCCTATTGCACCGAGTTTTGTGTCTTGACTTGAAGTAGGTAATTGAGGTTGCTATTCAATTGTAGTAGTAATTTGCAATAGTTTTGAGGTATTGCTTTGAGTAATGTTTGAACTTTTGGTGTTAAGAGCTTTAGCCTATTAGTGATAGATGTCGTATTTTGGGCAACCGTGTTTATTTTCGAAAAATCTACAAAATAAGTTGAGAACTTTAGCTACTATATGGATCACTAATCTTTGGAGGGATCGAATATTAGAGTACACTCACGTACCATGAGTCGAGGATGAGCAAGGATAATCAAACCCCCATACACTCCTCCTCGGGGTACTTGTCTCTCTGTGAACCTCCTAATTAGATTGAGAGTTACCGATAATAAGTGCATGAGTTCTTCGGACTAATGTGAGTATTCGAAAGTTGACACTTCCACCTACCCATATTTTTCTAGCCTCTCCTGTGCCGTGCATTGCCTCCTTCTCACTCCGAGAGTTGGCATCCACCTTCGCCGGTACATCCAAATCCTTGGCATGATAGGCTCTGTCATCATAAGCCTCATTATGTCCTTCCTTAAAATAGCCACCATACCTACCTATCGAGGCATTTACATAGCCTTTCCGAGATACATTTCCATGCAACATCCACCTTCTCATTACTTGATCTTCATGTCATACATGCTTTCTCTTGATCGATGAGCCGCATGCTAGTTGGACCTTGCCCTAATCATTGCTACATGACGCGCTAGTATCATTGCATATACTGCTACACTGGCAGAGGCATACATTTGCATACATCATGATAGTTTCATTTTATTTATGTTGAGTACTTTTGTAAAGTGTGAAAGATCTTCTATACTTCTTGTAATATATAGAGTGTTTCCCCTAAAGTGAGGAAAAGATCCCAAAGAGGAAAAAATCAAAAGATCCCAAAGAGGACAAAATCGAAAGATCCCAAAGAGGACAAATGAGATAAATAGAAAGAGCCATTGAGGCCACCAAAAAAATACAAAAAATAGAAAAAATAGAAAAAGAAATAAAAAGAAAGAAGGGGGCACACTTATATTCCTTTTGATCGATCCACACTCGTACTCCCTCTTATACATTGTACTCCATAGAGATTATCATTCATGCATATAGCTATGTGGGGACCTTCACACTATAGAACTTGGCTTGTATATTCCAATGATGAGCCTCCTCAAATGAGCTCTAGGTCTTATTGAGCATGCAAGTTGGATGCACCCCCACTAGTTCCATTGGAGAGCTTACCTTAGCTCATATGTGCATCCGTTGCATGGCAATCCCTACTCATCACATCATATGTATCATTTGGCTTTCTCTCGCCTATGATTGTCCTCATTTATGTGAGCCTTTCTCACCTTTTTGTCTTCCTCCCCATCATTTTTTTCTCTTTGCCATCCTAAGTGTCAACTTTCTTGCTTACGCTCATCCATTGCATAAGTGCTCAAAATATCGAAAAGGAGTGGATCATTTTGACTTATACCTGGCTAGTGGTCTTAGGATGAGTCAAGATAAGATTCCAAAGAAGACCAAGTGTGAAACTTTAGTAGACTTAGTTCTCAACAATAAAAACTATGTTTTACTCTCTCGTATATCCCTATCCCCTTTCTTGCACGCAAACACCATTTGGAGAAATTCGAGTCACGGACAGCGAGAGCTCTTGCACCTTTATGTTCTTATGTTGCTTGTTTCAATGCTAATATAGACTCTTTCCTGTTATGACTTGAATTGGATTACATGCCTAGATTTCTTTACTTAAAATTCTTATATGGTTGGTAGCATGTCACCACAGAAATTATGTTTGTTATCATTTACCTACTCGAGGACGAGCAGGAATTAAGCTTGGGGATGTTGATACGTCCAAAACGTATCTATAATTTCTGCTTGCTCCATGCTTCTTTTGTGTGATATTGCTATGATATTGATGAACTTCCATACACTTTTGATCATATTTGGACTAACCTATTAACCCAACCCAGTGCACCCCAGTGCCAGTTCTTGTTTTCTGCTGTTTTTGTATTTCAGGTTTTCCCATTATTTATAGTGCAAGAAAATTCCAGGAAAAATATAGGAAAAATCAGCGTACAGGAAGCTTCGGGAAGAGCCCAAGTGGGTCCAGAGGGAATCCAGGGGTGGCCCAGGCGGCCACCAGGCGCTGCCACCCCCTAGGTCGCACCAAGGGGGCGCCTGGGGCCCCTGGTCCACCTCTGGCTGCCCCCCTTCGCCTATATAACCCTCTCGTCCCGAAACCCTCGAGGACAGAACCCTTTTTAGCGATCTATCCTCTGTTCCGCCGCTACGCTTCGAAGATCGGGAGCACCAGGAGCCCTTTTCCCGGCACCCTGCCGGAGGGAGAACCACCTCCGGGAGGTTCTCCACCACCATGGATGCTTCCTGGATGAACCGTGAGTAGTCCACCTTGGACCATGGGTCTATGATCAGTAGCTATGTGATGTTCTCCTCCCCTCTTTGTTCTTCATGGTTTATACCTCGTGTGCTGCCCTACATGATCGAGGCACATATGTAATCTTTCTTTTGTTGCTATGCTGAGTTTGCTGGGATCTGATGGATTATGAGACTATGTTCAGATTGTGTTTGAGTAATATATTTGATTCTCCTGTTTTATATTTATGTTCTTGAGTAATTCTTGCATGTTCTTCATTGATGTTTATTGCTTTGGACAAGTAGTAGGTAGTGACTCCAAGAGGGAGCATTATGCATGATTGTGGGTTCATGCCCCCTGATTACCAGCTTGTGTGACAGAAACATGAGTCTAGGGGATGTTCTGTTGCCACAAGGGAGAAAACAATGGTGCTTGTACCTGCGGGTGCAAGGAATATTTACTTTACGCAAAGTTCTTTAATGCAGTTATCTGTTGCTTTGAGTTTACACTTTGGGTGGGATTCGCAACTTAATACCAGCGAGACGTTCTGGATAGATATCTCAAGGTGGATGATTAGTAGGTAGATGCAGATGGATTTCGGTCTACTTGTCTTGGCGTACCGCCCATGCTTTTGAGCCTCTTCCTTTCTTTATAGCATAGTTAGCATTGGTTTGCGCATATAATCCTGTCAATTGCCAAGCTGTAATTTGTTTACCTCGCATGGCTATTTTATAGTCTTTTGGGAGAGAGACATCACTAGTGAACATCATGGGACCCCGTGTCGGGACCCGGAATTAGCTTATATAAGCCTTGCTACAACACAATCATATGGAGAGCCGAGAACCGTACCCACTTGTCTAAGCAGACAAGGACAAGCACAGAACGTTCTCGGAAAGCATCGAACATGAGGGGCATCCCATTCAGGCCGGATGATCCACTGAGATGGGTCCTCATCGTCCGCACACAAGTCTAACTGATATGGGTGGTGAATTCCCATACTCATAGACAAGTCGCCTTAACCATACTATCGATTGTATTATAACCCTTACATAGACTTACTCCAGCCCGATCACTTAGTCGGGGTCTAGGGCGGGCTCGATCATACATCAAAGTGTGCACGAGACAGATTCTCGAACAATCGCATCGCGATGCCCCAAGCTGCGCACATCTAAGGGCCACTTGGTGTATAAAAGACCGCCAGCCAGATCACAACTAAGGTCTCGAAAACCCATACAAAGACATGCATGTTATAAACATACACGCAGCACACATGCCTTGTATGAACAGCAGGTATCATTGCAATTCTCTACAAAGTAAATATCTTTATTATTAACTCTTACAGAGTGCACACAGAGATCACAAGCATGTGATCCAACATTACAACAAGCATACGGAAGCAAAGTAGGTCTGAGTACAGACAAGTTTAACAAATGACTTAGAGAAGCCTTATCTAAAAACAAGCCCTCCACGAGGGAACCAGTCGTCTGACTGGGACTACACTAGCTTGGTCTTGGTCTGAGTGTTCATTCTTCGAGCTTCGGATAGAAGCCACCATCGGGGTCGGTGGGTTCATCTAAAACATAGATTAAGCAAACGTGAGTACAAAATCGTACTCAGCAAGACTTACATAGGAGCTATACTACTCATGCACATGTATCAAGGTAAAGGGAGGTGGGTTCACTTGCAGAAGTGCCAGCTTTGACTTGGCTAGTCCTGAACTACGAGTACCAGACTTGAGGTAAGAAGCGTACACGAGTCCACTACATCTCTTCAACCAATTACACCACTATGGTTACTTCCTCGACTTCCCCACGAGAAGCACACCATAGCACTCACGCTTATCTTGCGAGTTTTAGAAGTATCCAGTTCAAGTTGTCTAATAATCAAGCTAAGCTTTCCAAGCAGTCCATAACCGCGGACGCGGCTATTCGAATAGTTTTGTTAACCCTGCAGGGGTGTACCACTACACACACGTGCCATCAGTTACCGCCTTTTGCGTGTCACCGTTCAAGAGATGACAGCGAGGATGCCACCACAACCGTTAGCTCATAGCCGATCTAGTCCATGAAAGACGCCTATCTGGGTTGTCTGCCACTATCGTGAATCCGGCCGGTTTACCGAAGTGGACCCAGAGGATGTGTGCGTGGAGCGCAAGCCGGTCTCGGATGAGTCGTTCTCTCACTTGGCTACCAGGCCACAATACCTACAGAAATCCGAACTATTGCGACATCTGGACATCGAAGGGGATGAGTTAGTAAGCCGAGAGGGGTCAGTGAGCCCAATGTGTGGTTGTACTCTTCATCTTGGATCACCAAACAAGAACTCGTGTTAGGGCGGTGTTCAACGAGACAACCCACCGTGTACTCCTACACAGCCTCTCATCGTTCACCTTGTATTAGGGTAGATTCACCAACACATTTCACTTTCATCAACACCATGTTTATCATCATCCCGACTCACATCATTAGCAACCTCATTGTACCACTAAGCATGCAATAAGCAGTAACAGTTGCAGGGATCACATGATATCAATCAACTCCTACATCTGCTAGGATTGTGGTTTGCTTACTACTGTGACAAGATGATAGGTCATGCAAAGGACATGGGTTCAACTATGCGGTAGAAACGTTATCATGGTGATCATCCTAAACAATGCATAAGCGAGACATGAGAGGGAAGTGGGATTTTATCGACATGATCAATGGGGGTTTTCTTGCCTTGCTGACGAGGTTCGGGTTCTGGATCTTCAGCGAAGGGGGTAGCCTCCTGCTCCGGTTCCACTTCTATCAACAACATGACAATCATAGGATCAACATAATGTACAATGCACAATCACATGAATAAGATTGTAATGGTGATGTTCAAGGTACTGATGTGTTGAGAATTCCATTTAAAAGGAGTATATTGCATTTGAAATGCAAATTCAAACTCCATTTGATTTATCGATGAATTTCAATGCATTTGAATGCATGAAAGTTCATTTGAAAATGTTGATCATGAAGTGATGTTGTATAGTTGAAGTAATGTCTCTGATGTGTGGATGAATCCATTCAAAATAAGTTTGTTGCAAAGTCAATTGCAAAATCACCCCAAATTTGAATTTGAAAAGGATCCATATGCATGTTTGCTACTGTTCACCCATTTTAAAATGGTCAAACATGAAAACAATTTTCATATTCATAATCCTTGTATTTTTCTGATAATTTTAGACATATTATTTGCTATATTTGGAGTTAGGATGAATTAATTATGAATTTCCAAAGTTTATAGCCTTTTCTGGAATTTCTCTGATTTATTAAATCGATTTGAAACCATTACTGCGTCAGCCTGGCGCAGTGCTGACGTCAGGGGGCAGCTGACGAGTGGGGCCCTGCTGTCAGTGGGGGGGGTTTAAACCCGTTTTTAAAAAAATATTTTGATTAACTTAGAGGGGGCTGGCCCCACCTGTCAGTGGCCCAAGGCCTAACTAAACAGGGGTTAGCCCCCTAATTAATCCAGCCACGTCGGCGTCCACCGGCGGTTAAACGCCGGCAACCACCGAGACGGCGGCGCTCACGGGGACAGAGATTCCGGCCACGGTTTGCCAAACCGAGGGCACAGAAGTGCTCCTCGTTCCCGCCCGCATCACGTACACCACAAGGGCGTCACCGGGGTGGCCGGAGTTGACGCCGGTGTCGACTTGCGCGGCGGCCGGTTTCGGGCTCAGTTGGAAACGGCGACAGAGGCCAAGGGGAGAAGAACTGAGGGCACGGGCGTGCAGCTCTCGGTCGTCCGCGACGGATGGAGCAGGCAGGGGTCAAAGGCGTGGTCTCAGGCCACGGCTACGTCGTCGGGCGCGGCGGCCGGACTACTGTCGACGGCGACCAGAAGAAATCGGGCACGGGAGAGGCTGGGGATAGGGGGGAAACGCAGAGGAGCTCACCAGGAGCACGCCGGGGTTGGCTAGGGAGGCTGGGGAAGACGGACGTCGGGGAATTCGTCGACGGAGCTCGCGGCGGCTGGCGATGGATCCTTGAAGCTGGCGTCGCGCTCGGGGCTTCCGGGCTCGATTCTTGTGCTTGAAGACGAAGACGACGTCGGCGGTGCGGCTGGACAAGCTAGTTCGGTGTATGCCTGCCGTTGGCCACGACTGGGCGGCGGTGACGCTCTGCGGGGTGCTCGGGTTTTCGTCGCCGAAGGGGAAGGAGAGGGGATGGGTTGAGCTGGAGGTGCGGGGGGGTTCTGCGCCGTTGCGAGACGCAAGAGAGAGGGAGGGGGAGGCCTAGAAGCAGCCCGGCGTCGTCGTGGCGCCATGTCCGTGCTCTGCCTCTCCAGCGAGGTGCTTGGAGGGGCGGGGAGGAAGACGACACGCGCCTGGGGTGGGCTGGGCCGAGGCCAGGGAAGGTGGGCCTTCGCCCCTGGGCGACAGGTAGGTCTCCCCCTTTCTCTTTTCTTTTTTATTTTTCTGTTTCATTTGTTTTTCCTAGATTTAAAATAGCTAGGCATTTTTAATAAATGTCCAAATACTTTTATAAATCCTAGGTGACCAGTAGCTAGTCACATAAATAATTTGGACATTTTTGTAATTCAAAACATTTGAATTTCAATTCATATAGGGGTAAACTTTAATTTCCAGAGCACCTTTTGAATATTAGAAAATTCCATGTGCATGGGATTGATCCCAAACCACTTTTAAAATGATCAGCAACATTTATAGGAATTTTCCAAACATTCAAATGATTTTTGGAAAAGATTTTTATCTGGCCATTTGTTTTAATTTCTCAGGGCTTTTCTATTCCCCATTTTTTATTTTCTTTTTGAATTTTTGCATGATGCAAAGTAGCACTTGATCCTAGCATACACCTAACTTGGGGTTGTGACACCCCGGTCCATATTTCCATCACTATTTATTTTCGTTTTATTTCCTTTTCCGTTGCTATCACTATCATTATTATCCCGTGCATTTGATCCTTTGTAAAAAACAAGGCCGGAGGGATTGACAACCTCTCTGAACTCGTTGGGAACAAAGTTATCTGTTGTGTGTGCAGGTCCACGTCAACCGCCTAATTGCTGGCGCCGTTGTCACCTTCCTGTCGTTGTCGGAGTCCTACTGGAGACAAACCCTTGTATCTTCACCGAGGGAAATTTGGTACTGTCTACATCTCAACCTTCCAGTTTGGGTAACCAACGAGGGGCGAGAAGCCATCACTCGAGCGCGGACTCCCCCTGAGGGACGCTTTTTTCGCTTACGCGACCACAAATCAAAAGACTCGGCGGCTCGAGCACAAACTTCCCCCGATGGGCATCGCTTCGCTCGTGTAAGGATAAATCAGGCATCGGACAGAGTAATTCTTAGTCTTCACCTGATCACAAGTGATCACCTAAAGACTCGGGGGCTACTCCCATCGGGAGCGCTGCCGCGCACCCGATAGTTTTCCAAAGGACTGGGAGCCAGTTCTCAATACAAAGGACTCGAAGACGGTTCTCAGAACAAAGGACTCGAAGACATTTCTCATTACAAAGGACTCAAAGACAGTTCTCAGAACAAAAAGACTCGAATACAGTTCTCATTACAAAGGAATCGAAGACAGTTCTCATTACAAAGGACTCGAAGACAGATCTCATTACAAAGGACTCGAAGACCTCAAGTTACACATCAGAGACATATCAGTACAAAGTTCCCACCACATACCAAAGATTACAAAGGGACTCGAGCAATTACAAAAAAGACTACAATACCAATCATCCCAGGGAATTATGACTTCTACATGTGTGATCATGATGAGATAATTGGCACTTTCGGCCCACATCTTGACGAGCATCATCACAGACAAAGTAAGAACCAAGCCTGCGAAGAAGCAACTCGCCTCCTTCCCGAGCCTGGTGACCTTGCCTACTGACGCGCTCGGTTGACGGGGGCTTGATGTCGAGCTCCTCCCTAGAACTAGAAGAGCAAGTACCACCAGCCGAGGAGTCGGCCGAAGATGAAGCCACAGGAGAAGCAGTCGAAGCATCCGTCGACTCACCAGGTCTGTCGCTGCTTGTTTCCTCCCAGTACGGGTCTAAACGATTGCCATCGGCATCAAACGCACGGACGACGAGAGTATCTTCGCCATCAAAACGACAACAAAGGCTATCCCCATCACGCAAATTCATTCGTCGCGAAAACGACCTCCAGCCAGATCCAAGAAAAATCAGGACCGAACTATCAACGACCAGCTCCACCCAAGACGGAGATCGAGCACACCCTTGAACCCGGAGCCACAAACCCCTCAAATTAAGCTCAAAAATCATGGAGGCCAATGAGAACGGAAGAGGGATCCGAGTAGCGGTCCGGCTAAGAACGCGCAGAAGGAAGTCGTGGCGCCAAACACCCTCCTCCGCGTAAGAAGAAGAGGGCGTCGTCGTAGCTCCACGACGTCCACCGCGAGAAGAACGAGGCCCACCACGGCAGCGCCGTCCACGACCTCGGCCAGCCAAACTACCACCACTCCTGGGCGCCATATCAAAAAGAAGAAGGGAAGAATGGGAGAAGAACAGATGCCGAGCCCAAGCAAACAACAACAGGTATTTATAGCACAGGCCAGGGGCAAGCAAGGAAAATACACAGAAGCCCAGGCGGTACCATCATTAATTCAAGACCAACACGCTGGGCGTTATGAATTCCAAGACAATATTCCTTTTCACAGCTTGAACTATTCCATAAAGGACACATCAAATCTCGCGTGTTTCCCGTACACACCTCGGAAATCCAATGGGCAGCAATAGCGCGGCATCCATATTGTCATTATGACAGATCAGGAGATGCGACGGTTCAAAGACCAAGCGTCGACACCACATCGGGCACCAAAAGAATTTTTAAGATGCTTATCTCTGCAGCATCCCAAGAAGAACGATTCAAGATAAAAGCAACTTGAAAAATAAAGGCCGGCGAAGACTACCTGTCTCTTGGTGCCAAATATTCTGATTTTTGATCCAAAAATTTTACTCCCATTGGGAGTACCTTGCCTTTACTAAAAAGAGAGCAAGATCCAAAACCTCAAGAATTCGGGTGCACCTTCACCCAAAAGGCGAAGACATGATCGAGCTGACCGCTCGCACTAACAAGCAATCACTGAACCCAGGGTGCTCCCTCACCTAGAAGGAAATAATGTGCTCGAGTGATTACTAGCACTAAAAACGCGATACCTCTATAGAGTTCGGGTGCTCCCTCACCCTGAAGACGACGACGCATTTGAATGACTACTCGGAAGACTCAACTAAATATCCGACAAGACTCAAAGATAATCTGCCCATGCACTCGAGAACTATACGAGTGGGCGCTTTCTTATCGACTCCTCGCCCGAGCTCGCAGAGGTTCCGCGAGTGACTACTAATAGTACACTTGATCGTTTATTCCAAGTGGGTGCATCTCTAATTAGGCTCCGCGCCTCTATAAAAATGATGCACGGGCTACGAGTCGCCGTACCCCAGATGTCGTGCAAGCTTAGCGCGTAGGTAAGACCCCGCTGCGCAGTCGGATGGGCCGGGACTTGCCACAACGCGAATTCACTCCCGACGTTTTCCATGCGCTTGCATGATAGAAAGATGAGCCGATAACGGACCTGCAGCAGCATGGGCTTTGCTAGACACCGGTCATTTCCCAGTTCGCGTCGAGGGACACGAGCTTGATTGGGCTACTGAGGTGTTTGCCACTAGCGCAATTCACCAAGGCTCAACCAGTCGACTACCTTGGGACCTTTCAGCTTATAATCCCTCGAATAAACATTGTCATGGATAAACTGCCAACGACTCGCAGCCGCGCTGCGCATATGAAAGCAAGTGATGATGGATTCGAGTCACTGCGCGACTCTTCGAGTCCCCTAGGCACTCGGGGGCTACTAATGAGGTGGTGACCCCACGACTCCTGCGTGTGAGGATACCTGGTGCGTACAATGACAGAAGGCCCGATAGGAGCCTCGACGGGTCCATGACTGGCCCACTCAAAGCACCAACGTAGGAGTCCGCGATTAACAAGGAAGTCAAGACTTGGCATCCAAGCCAAAGCTAGTTTAGGAAATCGTCCTTGTAACCTAAGTTGGACTCCCCGAGACCCAGCCTAATATATAAAGGCTAGGAGGGGTGACAACTTAGGACATCCAATCTACAATCAACACCTCCGGTCTTGTGCGAACTCTCCTAGACCTCCACTGTAATCGCCCCCTCGCATAACATAATCGAGAAGGAAGTTCTTCTCTTGTTAGCCGACGAGTATCGCCAATCTGTTCCTTCTCTACAATCTAACCCAGGGTCCCTGACCATGGGATTTGCCGAGGCTAATCCTCGTCAGCGTCTCTTCGCATCAAGCAACATATAAAATGGCAATAAATTATGTGTGTTCCCACGTAATCTCGAAAACCCAACATGAGGCAGAAGCATAGAGACCACAACACGTTACCCAAGGCATTATCATAACTGCCAAACGGATGCAACGGTTCACAGCCTTTTACCGTCATCTTCAACACGTCATCAACAAGCATCATTACGACCTTTCACATCCCGGATGCACAGATGGGACGGTTCGATGCCAACGCAGGCGCTCTGACAATGGAAAGATGCTCTCTCTCTCCCTCTCAGATTTTTTTATTCTTCTTATAATTTTGATTACATCAAAATTTTACTCCCATCGGGAGCGCCCTGCCACCGTTAAGCAGAGCACAGGCACCATGGACTAAACTCCGAGGGTCAGAGTGGCAACTCCCCTCCGAAAGGAATAAGACGTCTACATGGCTTGAGTGCTCACTCGCCCGATAAAAAGTGCTCGATTGACTACTCGCACTAACATACAAGACCCAAAAGACGAGCAGACGGACTCCCCGTTCGAGCACTCGGACGCTCCACGGGTTCTCACACTACTAGCCCACTCGACGACCTTCCGAGTGGGTGCATCATATAATTATTCCTCGCCTGAGCACTCGAATGCTCCTCAAGTGACCATGATATTTGTCCACTCGATCATTTTCTGAGTGGGTGCAAACTATCTTTGCACACGCCCCTACAAACATTGCCTAGGCTGCGATATACCCACCCTAGATGCCGCGCAAACTTGCGTGTATGTAAGACCCCGCTGCACAGACGGCCGGGCCGGGACTTGACACAGCGCGGCTTCACTCCGAACGGTTCCATGCGCGGTGCATGATTGAATGTTAACCACTAACGAATGCGTTAGGGTCATATTCAGTACTTAAACTGGTGGCATTGATCCTTTAAGCCATGCAGCGGCCTCGAACTTGCTTGACACCAGTCATATCCAAGTTCGTGTCATGGGACACGAGCTTGATTGGGCTATTGCGGTATTTTCCGCTAGCGCAATTCACAAAGGCTCGACCATTCTTGTACCTTGGGCCCTTTCAGCTTATCATCCCTCGGAAAGCTATCTCTCATGAACAAGAGACGATGAATCGCAACAATCTGACACACACTACTACGTCCGATCACAGATTTAAGTCCCTAAGCGACTCTTCGAGTCCCCCAGGCACTCGGGGGCTACTGATGAGGGGATAACCCCCACGACTCCTATGCATGAGGGTACCTGGTATGTGTCAAGACGGAGGGGCCACTAGAAGCTTTGACTGGACCATGACTGGTCCACCTGAAGCACCGACGACTGCACCGACGTAGGAGTCCTCAGCATTATGGAAACCAAGACTTGGCGTCCAAGACTAAAGCTAGATTAGGCAACTGCCTCTGTAAACCTAGGTGGACTCCTTGCGAACCAGCCTAGTATATAACGGCTGGGAGAGGGGATGCCTAGGGCATACAATCTCATAGAAACACCTTCGGTCTCGAGCGATCTCGCCTTGACCGCCACTATAATCGCATCCATCATAATACAAAAGAGCAAGAAGTAGGGGTTTTACCGATCGAGGGCCTTAAACCAGCATAAATCCCTGACTCCTGTTAGCTGACGAGCATCGCCAACCTGCACCTCTTTCTACGATCTAAATCCAGGGTACCTTACCATGGGATTTGCCGAGGCCGATCCTCGTCACTTGGCATCACTCAGCCGATTCCTCAGTCGACTGAGAGAGAAGGCAATTCCATTGTACCAACTGATTAAGAAAACGGAAAATTCGACTGGAATCCGCAAGCGGATGAAGCTTTCAAGGAACTGAACAACATGCTTTGCACTACTCTAGTACTAGTCGCGCCGACCGAGAAAGAACCGATGATGTTATACATCGTGGCTACTACTCGCGTGGTCAGTGTGGTCGAGCGACCTGAAAAGGACAAAGCGCAATTGTTCTAAAGGTCATTATACTATGTCAGTGAAGTGCTATCAATATCCAAGACAAACTACCCGCACTACGAGAAGATGTGCTATGGCGTGTACTTGGCATCAAGAAGAATGAAGCCCAATTTTCAGGCACATCCGGTTATAGTCATCAGCTCGGCACCACTTGCTGACATCAATGGCAACAGGGATGCAACCGACCGAGTGGCCAAATGAGTAATTGAAATCGCCGCACACGGCATCAAGTATGAACCTCGCACAGTAGTCATGTCCCAAGCCTTGGACAATTTCTTGGTGGATTGGGCCGAGACTCGGTACGATCCGCCTTGACCCGATTCGGATCATGCACTTTGGGTGATGGCATTGTCCTGTCCTCTCCCAAGAATGACAAGATCCACTATGTTTTGAAAATTCACTTTGCAGCATCCAACAACATGGCCGAGTATGAAGCACTTGTCCATGGCATCAAGCTGGCAAAAGAGACCGACATTCGGCAGATTCTGTGTTTTGGTGACTTCGATATGGTAGTCCAGAAATGGACATGAAATTCCGATGCAAAGGATGCAAACATGGCAAGCTACATATTCCTAGTTCAACAGACTTGTGGCTCCTTCGAGGGTTGTGAATTCCATCATGTGCCAAGAGCAGGGAATGAGGCAGCAGATGCACCCTCCAAGCTAGGATCCACCAGAAAATTAATACCAGCAGGTGTATCCCTGGAGCACATCCACACGACGTCGATCAAGACTTCCCCAGAATTAGAGTCCATCTTTATTCCGGTCGACTTGGAGGCACCGATTGCAAAAGGCGCAGAACCGACCAAAACATCCAGCAAGAAGGCATAATTGGCCACACCAGGGGCTGCAACCTCCTCCGAGCTAACAACACCATGGGCTGCCGATTGTGAACCAGGGGCTTCTGTCGTCAGGTCTGCCACTGACATTGTCATGCAAGAGGCGTCCGAATCCAACAACGAAAAAGCAATAACACCTCCACCAATGGCAGTAGTCGTGTTGCTGATTGTGACTGCAACATCCTGGGTGCAGCCATTTCAAGATTTCCTGGTGGATGGTACTCTTCCTCCGGATGAAGTAGAAGCTCGGCTGATCCAGCGCCGATTATGGCACCCAGGCTCAGAGAAACCGGATTGCTTCACATTGCCAGCCTAGAGATCATGTCTTCTGGCAATGCACCACATATTGGTACAGAAACAACCGCTTCATTAATAATTATACAGGTACATAGGTTCGGGATACAAACTTCTACGAGGCATGGAGACACATCTTGTGCGGCAACAATATCTACATTATTTATGTCACAACTCGGGCCTCGATACGATCTTCCACGGGGACACTGCTGGGACACGGCCTAGTTCGCAAAGTACGACACACTAGAGTCTTCAGGCACAACTTCTCCTGCATTTGGCATGACACGCCAGGTCAGTACATCGAATGTCCTTGCAAGCTAACACCAGCCATGTCATCAGAGTAAACAATAGCATGATAACAACAATGAAAACAACATGATGAGCATAACATGATATCAATAACAAGGTTAGTGCAATAACCAGCATCCCTCGAGGTCACCACCGAACCACACAGCTTACCTCTGAGTCCTTAGCGACTCGTCAACCAATTCACGGGTCAAACTTGACCGAACGGGTCTCCGCACGACCAAACGGGTCGACGCGAGACCAAACGGGTTAGGTGTGATCACGTTGCCACCCAACCATCGGTGTGACCAAACGGGTCACCACATGTCCAAACCACTTTAAGCAACCGAGTTCATGTTGACCTACAATGTGACCTAGTACGAACTTGTCCATAACCGAGGACGCGGCTATTCAAATAGATTTTTGACTCTGTAGAGTTTGTGCACTTTACCCACACTATGGAGCTCCTTGTCGAACGGACTAAGACTACTCCAATGAAACTTGTCCACCGCGTAACCTTTCTATGGGTATCACCGACATCACGTCTTGGGTATCCATGTGTCCTCCCGACAACGGCCAAATCCCTTGGCAAACGACCACCACGTGGAAAATACATTGTCCCAAACGGGGACTCCCGGGTAACATATCAACTCTGGATCTCGAGATTATCACCACCTACCCGATCAGGGTAGCATGCATGCATAACCTCCCCTCTTTGGTGATACTCGAAAAAGGAACAACGATGGACCAAGCTAAGGCCTGCCCATACAGGCAAATGTGGCCGCACAAAATAAGTTCGATTCGGTGGCACTCGAACAACTGTTAATTCATGTTCGTTACGCTTTAACCATAATCATTTGCAATATGAGATTAAGTCATGAACTTAGCATGATAATAAACATAAGAACATGATACGACCACCAAACATGTGCAGCAACTAGCATGACATAGCAAAGCATGATCATCAAGGCATGAATAGGATCAACACGTATGAATCACTAGCATGGACATGATGGACATAACCTAAACATGATATAAACTTAGACAAGCATGTAATTAACAAGCGGACATGGCATGGGTATATCGCATCAATTAAGCATGGGGTAATAAATATTATAGCAAATAAATCCAAGGTAAATCCAAGTCAAATGATCAACGCAGGGTTTAGCAATTCAAGACCCTCAAGAAATGAATGTTGTGGCTTGCCTTGGTCATGTGGAGTGTCACTAAACTCCTGGTACTCAGCAAGCAAGTTGTTGTCCTCTGAAAACAATTTCAAATGGCAAAACAAAATAAGGCAAATGAACAATCTTTCTGTCCTGTGTACCTAGACAGAGAGACAAGCTACCAAACTTTGCCAATTTAAAGAGAAGACCAAGACAAAAATGTAGCAAAAAGTCAACTCATTTGGCATTGTAGTTTAGGAGATAATAGTGGTCAAAGTTGGGTCAAAGTTCATTTTAAAATTGATTTAAATGAATTTCCAAGGAATTTCCAGAAGCAGCCACGTCGAAGACGTATTTGGAGAATACGCCTCCACTTGATACCCTTTCGGTCTGGCCTGAGTGGCTGACAGTGGGCCAGCCCTGTCAGGCTTAAGTGAGGGAGAGAGGGGAACAAGCCCCGACGGCTCCGGCGAGGGAGTTCGCCGGCGACGAGGCTCAGACGGCGACGGCTGAATGCACTAGTGGACGGAGGAGACGACGGCGAGCAAGTACGTACCCAGAACACGACGAATGGAGACTGGACGGCGTGGCAAGGTTCTTCTCCAGCTACGATCGGCGGAGGTGCTCGTCGGAGTCAGAAATCCCTGCAGGGAGTTCCACCGGCGAGCACGGCATTAGAACCTAGTGAGAATGGAGAGTCTACTGGAAGCAATAGCGAGGTTGGGGAGAAACCAGAGGTGGCAGGCCACGATGGCGATCTCGCGGCAGTGCTCCGGTGAGGTCCACTGCTTGGGGCCTCCCCGACGGGGTTTACAGGGCTTTGTGCTCAATTGGAGTAGGGTGGAGGTGATTGCCATTCTCGGAAGCGAAGAGGGTGCGGGTTTTTATAGGGGGAGACGGGATTCCGATGAGGGCGCCGCCAAGCAGAAAAATTCGGAGGAGTGCTCGGCGTGGATGAGCTCGGGCTATTCCCGGCGGGTCTAGGGTGTTCTGGAGGTGAGCTGGCACGCGTGCGGGCGACTCCCGAGGCTCTGCATCGAGGGGGCGATGGTACGCGACAGTGATGGCTGCGGCGGCGGCTCTGCGACGAAGAGCTAGGTGGCGGGCGGCGCGGCTTTGCCGTGGACAGAAGGCACGCGGGCGTGCGATGAGGTTGGCGACAAGCAGACGCCTCCACAGGCAACGCGGAGGCGTGCTGTCCACGGCGGCCGTCACGCGTGCTCTCTGTCGAACAGTGGCGGTGATGGTGCGGGCTCCGGCGAGCGGCGGGGATTTGTGCGAGGACAGGTGGCGTGCGGGTGAGCTGCTAGCACTACTGACACGGAGGTGCGGCTGCGGGCTCTTCGGGCGAGGTGTGCCCGTGATGGCGACGTCTCGGCCACGGCCAGAGCACGCCTTTAGCAGGAAGTGAGCGTGCTCACCCTGTGCACGCGTGTACTGGGTGCAGCCAATGCTCCCCAAACGTGTCCCTGACGCGTAGGCAACGTCCAGAAGTGCACCTGGGGGCTTGGGTGATCTGGGGGAGGCTACATGCGGATGCCAGCTTTAAAAAGGTGTTTATGCAGGAAACTTTGGGAATTTCTGTAGGCTAAATTGCTTGGTATTTGGAGATGAATCTTGGTGTGCTGGCTTCACTTAGGAAGATTCAGATGTGGTAAAATTTTCAGGGCCAATTGACCAGTGTGCAGGGTACTTCCTTCACAATGTGTTCCTCTAACCAGAAATGAAAATGAATTTCTACAGAAGAAAAATTGCACTGAGCTTGATGATCTTTTTCCATTGAATCATGATGCATGATCCTAGAGCTCAGCACAAAAAAATTAAAGGCAATTGAAGAAACAGAAGAATTTCTTGCTTCTCAAATAAGGAGGAAAAAGGCTTATTCCTTTAATGAAAAAGGAATTTCTTGTGGAATTGAAAATATGGCAAGGGCATAGATGACCAGATCTTGATCTTGTCCATGAGGGAGAGAGGTTTTGAGGTCATGACGAGGGGGTGACCCCACGACTCCTGCGTATAAGGATACCCTGTGTGTATGAAGAAAGAAGGCCCATTGGAAAGCCTCGACAGGCCCACGACTGGCCCAATCAAGACACCGACGTAGGAGTCCGCGACTGATATGGAAGGCACAACTTGGCGCACAAGGCAAGACTAGAACTAGGAAACTATCTCTGTAATCTAGTACGGACTCCCCGAGACCTAGCCTAGTATATAAAGGCTGGGAGGGGAGACGTCTTGTTCATCCAATATCCAGTCTACTCTCCTGGTCTTGCGAGAACTCGCCTAGGCCTCCCTTGTAATCGCCTCCTCACGCAATAATATCAAGCAGGAAGTGCTTCTCCTGTTAGCCGACAAGTATCGTCCGACCTGTTCCTTCTCTATGACTAACCCAGGGTACCTGACCATGGGATTTGCCGAGGCTGATCCTCGTCAATTGGCGCCGTTTGTGAGAACCACACAGGTTGGAATCACGATCTCGGCGGTCCCACCTTCAGCAAATCATGACTCGAGGACTAGAGCCAGATCTAGCCCGCTCAAGGAGTTCAAGTTCACCACAAGCATCTCCATCGCCCCGTCAACATCACTTAACCTGCAGCCGAATCAAGTCCAGCACATCGACGATCGCCAGATCTATCACCGACGTAAAAGAACCCGATGACACAGGAGACAGGCGCGAGGACTCTTCACGAGATCCCCACTCGAAGAGTGGCGGCACGTGACAGAAGACTCGCCAACCACTCGACGACCCGCCGCCATCCGTACTCCCGCCGCGCGACAAGACAGCGACTCTGAAACCCAGACCGGCGAGTACTACGACCCAGGCCGAAGACCAGACGAATTCGCCAACTTCATCTGGAACCAGTCGCTCAGCGATGGGATAGAGCTTGACCCAAGATTCCACAACCGAATGAAAGACCACTCACAGATTTTCCAAGTCTCACGGAGAAGAAGGCACGCTGGCTCCAGTAAGCTCACAGCCAGAGAGCAACTGGAAGGACCTTGCATGATCCACTGTTTCGAAGACAGTTGGGGAAACCTCAGAGCAAGCCACACCCTAGGAGATTGTCGCCTATTCAACGAACTCTCCAACAGCCTCAAGGAGGAAAAGCAACATGAAGCCAAGCGCACTCGAAGAGGCGCGCAATCAGCAGCACCAAGTACAGAAAGACAATACCCTATGTCCCATGGACGAATCTGCATGATCCAAGAAGGAAGACCCTCAAAAACAAAGCAGGACGCTTACACCCTGCAGGCCCGAGTAGCCGAGGGCCTAAAGATAGCAGGAATCTACCAACTATGCGGCGCCGAGACCAGCATCACCTTCTCTCAGAGCGACCACCCGCCCACAGTCCCAAGGCCGGGGCACGCACCCCTGGTCCTCGAAGCCCAGATCGGAGGTTACGCACATGGACAGAGTCTTCATGGATGGAGGCAGCAGCCTAAACATAATCTTCGCCAGCACCCTACACAAGATGCTAATCCCATGATCAGTTTCGAAGAAGTCAGGCACCACAATATATGGCGTAGTTCCAGGCGAAGCAGCTGCCTCCATTGAAACAATCGAGCTTGATGTCATCTTCAGCAGCAAGCGCAACTTCTAAAGACAAGTCCTCGAGTTCGAAGTGCTCGACTGGCAGTCGCAGTACCACGCCATACTCGGGCGACCAGCGTTTTCACAACTCATCGCGGTTCCACACTATGCATATCTCAAGCTCAAGATGCCAGGACCTGCAGGAGTCATCACAGTCAAGGGAAGCTTCACCAAATCGGACCAATGCGATCGCGACATCCACAAAGTCTCCGACACGTTTGGAGCCCAACAACAACTCAAAGAAATAGCCGGTGACGGATAAAAGCATATTTCCACTGGAGAGCCGAAGCGACTCAAAAGAATTCGGCCACGATTTCAGCGTCGACAGCGACACAATCACCCACCAAGTTCACCCAACAGACCCAGAGAAGACGGTCCGCGTATACGCCCACCTCCCAGAAGAACAAGCAACCGCCCTCATAACCTTCCTTCGCGAAGAGTGGAAATTTTTTGCCTGGTGCCCCATCAACATGCCTGGAATACCGCGAGAATTCGCAGAACACGCGCTCCACATCAAGCCAAACACCAAGCCAGTAAAACAGGCGATGCGATGATTCTCAGAGCCCAAGCGCAGAGCAATCGGAGAAGAAATCAACCGACTACTCGACGCACAGTTCATCTGAGAGACGAAGAAAGAAACCTGGATTGCAAATCCCGTCCTAGTCCCTAAAAAATACACTGAGGTACTGAGGATGTGCGTCGACTACGGGCCTGTCAACAAGCAATGCCCAAAAGATCACTTCGCTGCCGAGAATCGATCAGATAATTGACTCCACAGCAGGATGCGACCTCCTATCCTTCCTCGATGCATACTCAGGATACAATCAGATCAGGATGAAGGAAGAAGACGAAGATAACACCTCGTTCATCACCCCCTACGGCGTGTTCTGCTACCAAACAATGCCCTTTGGCCTAAAAAATGTCAGAGCCACTTACCAACGAATGATGCAAGCATGCTTGAGAGACCAAATTGGAAGAAACGTACAGGTCTACGTAGACGACATTGTCATCAAAACCTAAAGCGCAAACACGCTACTCGACGACCTCCGCGAAACATTCGCAGCCCTCAACAAGTACAGAATCAAACTAAACCCAAAAAAGTGCGTGTTCGGCGTCCCAGCCGGAAAAATACTCGGGTACATGGTCTCCGCTCGAGGAATCGAAGCAAACCCTGAAAAGGTCCAAGCAATCACCAAGATGCAAAGGCCAACCAACATCAAAGGCGTGCAGCATCTCACAGGAAGGCTCGCAGCACTGAGCCATTTCATCAGTAGGCTAGAAGAAAGGACCTTACCGTTCTACCAACTACTCAGAAAAGGAGAAAAATTCGAGTGGACCGAGGAAGCCCGTAATGCATTCGCAGACCTAAAGAAAACCCTCTCGACTCCACCAATCCTGGCGGTGCCCAAAGAACGGGAGAAACTGTACCTCTACATTGCAGCGCGCAGCAGTGTAGTCAGCACGGCGTTCGTCATTGAGCGCACCGAAGAAGGAAAAATCCAGAGCATACAAAGACCAATCTACTACCTTAGCACACTGCTCAGAAAGACAGAGCAACGGTACCCGCACTACCAGAAGCTCCTGCTCGCCATTATCATGAACTCCAGGAAAGTATCGCATTACTTCGACGAACACCCCATCACAATCGTGAGCAGTGCACCACTCGCGGACATCCTCAACAACCCCAGAGCGACCGGCCGAGTCGCTGAGTGGAACGAGCTCAACCCGCGAGACCTGCAGTTCAAACACCCAACAGCAATCAAAGCCCAAGTACTCCCAGACTTCTTGGTCGAGTGGACGGAGGTCCAAACACCAGGCCTCCCAGATCTGGCCAACTCATGGAAGATATTCTTCGGCGGATCCAAAAGACAGCAAGGAACCGGAGCAGGCGTCGTACTAGTCTCCCCCAAAGGAACGAAGCACAAATACATCCTCTAGATCAACTTCAGCAATGCCTCAAACAACGAAGCAG
This sequence comes from Bromus sterilis, assembly GCA_950022295.1. Lineage (NCBI taxonomy): Eukaryota > Viridiplantae > Streptophyta > Magnoliopsida > Poales > Poaceae > Bromus > Bromus sterilis. The sequence goes on from OX465598.1 coordinate 237,496,907, forward strand.
AATACGAGGCACTACTCCACGGCATGCGCATGGAAAAAACTTGCGGCGCCACTCGCCTCTCGATCTACGGAGGCTCCAACCTCGTCGTTCAGTAGGCGATGAGAGACTGTAACGCAGTCGCAGACAACATGACGGCCTACCAGAAGCTCTACAACACACTAGAGGGAGGATTCGACGGCTGCGAACTCAACTACGTTCCCAGAGCAAATAACACAGAAGCTGACGAACTTGTGAACATCGGATCGACTTGAGGACCAATACCACCAGGTGTTTTCCTCGAGAGAATCAACCAGTGATTAATCGAAGTAAAACCAGCGGCGCCCGAGGCAGTCGCAGAGGCATATGACGCAAATGAACCAGCACAGGTGGAAGCAACGAGCACAGCTGACAACTCAAGCAGCCAAGCAACCGAAGTTGCAGAGCCAGCCGCACTCGGAGACCCGGCCTGGACAAAACCATTCCTTCGATTCTTAATCGAAGGCGCCTTACCACAGGACGTTGCAGAAGCTCGACGCATTAGTCGATGATCCAAAGCATTTACAGTAATCAACAGACAACTGTACAAGTGCAGCATCTCTCAGGTCCTCCAAAAGTGTATCGATGAAGAAGACGGAAACGCCCTACTACTCGAGATTCACGAAGGCACCTGTGGGCATCACGCGAGTAGTCGCACACTCGTGGCCAAGGCCTTTCGAGCAGGTTTTTCCTGGCCGACATCCATGAGAAATGCGGAAGATATCATGCGACGTTGCATCGCCTGCCAAAAGTTCGCCAGCAGGCCACACGCCCCAGCATCAGAGCTCAAAACTATACCATTGTCCTGGCCTTTCGCCACATCGGGACTCGACATGGTGGGTCCACTCAAGAAATCCTCAAAAGGTGGACGAACGCACCTACTAGTCGCAGTCGACAAGTTCACCAAATGGATCGAAGCAGTACCAACCACTAGCTCAACAGCCCTCATAGATGTCAACTTCATCAAGTCAATCATCTTCAGATTCGGCGTACCACACAATATCATCACAGACAACGGTATAAACTTCACAACATCAGAGTTCCAAAACTTTTGCCAGGAGCTGGGCATCAAAGTCAACTATGCATCAGTCGCGCACCCACAATCCAATGGCAAGGTGGAGAAAGCAAACGGCCTAGTATGCGGAGGACTTAAAAATGACTCCTTTCACCACTGGAACAAGCCACAGGCAACTGGGTAGAAGAACTTCCCGGGGTACTATGGAGCCTGCACACCACCCCAAACAGATCCACCCAGTACACACCTTTTGTAAGGCCCGATATGCGGTACTGTTCCAGATCTAGATGTTTTCATCCAGATTCGGGGACGAAGCACATATCGGTCCCACCGCGACATATGACGAAGTCCAACATGATATCACAACATTACAAATACAAGGATACAACATCTCATACAATCGGCATACAACTGCCTTAAATACAATACAACAGCGGAAGAGACATGTCTGAGTAGAGACTACAATCAAATGCCTAGTGGCAAAGAGAAAAACATCGATCCCATAATCACACGGGTCCAGGCCCTCCGCCGGGATCCGCCTAACTAGTCGTCGTCGAGTCTCCACGTGAAACATCGATCACCATACCTGTTGTCGATCAAGAACCCTGAAAAGAGTTTGGGGGTAGTATCATGAGTACCAAAGTACTTAGCATCCAACTGTAGTGGTCATCTGACCCAGCAAGGACTTCATCACTCGTCATTCTAGGACAACTAGTAGTTTACGGTAAGGATGGGGTAAGTGGTGAGGTTTCTGCTGCACTATCATTTATGAAGTGGCTAACGATCTAGAGAGTAAGATAAGAAGCCAAGCATTCGATGAGGAATCGCCTCCAGCAAGTCTTGCTATCAACTACTACGCAAACATAACACCTATCCTATCCTTGTCCTCCTCTTCGCATCCCGACGAAGAAGAAGCAGTCAAGGCACACACACATTGATCAAGTTATATTAATATTATTTCAGTTGTTGTTGTCTATGAACAAGGAGTAGGTCTCAAGTCGTCCATAACCGTGGACACGGCTTCTCAAAAAGATTTAACCCTGCAGGGGTGTACCAACTGCCCATTACAAGGATCCGCACGCACGCCCATCTCTCTCAGTTGCTACGCATCACAGGCAACCATTTTATGATTTAGTTCCAAGAGATCCGAAACGACAGGTCCCTCTAACTAACAACGAACAAATCCGGGTGGCCCCCGGGGAGTCGACACCCAACCCAAAAGCCGGCCACGCTCTCAGATCGGACTCTTCCGTATGGCTAAGGTCGGGGTTAGCCTCACCTATATAACAGGGGACTTCCCTAGCTCACCAGTGTGGACCAACAAAGGAACTCTGTCTCTGCTGGCCCGAGTTGTTTTAAAACCACTGGCTGCAGACCAGTAACGCACCCGGTTTCAAATGGTAAATTAGCTTGGGCCACCTCTAGAAATGTTTGAAGCTAGGTAGGGAAGAAAAGGCGACCCCATAAAATCCCACACGCGGTTAGGCACGCTCAGTCTTAAAACCAATACCCGGAATTCGGGTCCTAGGTGACTCGAATGGAACAAAGCGTCGAGGCGGGATAGCCTAGACCTTCCATCCTTCGTCGAGTATAGTCAACATTTATAATAATCATATCATCAACAACAATAATAATAATGTGATAGCCCAGCCAAGGAGTAACAGGGTAACATCGTAGCATCCTAAGCATGCATACTAAGCAGGGGCTGAGCAACGTGCAATAGTAACATAGCAGTACAAGGTTTGCTGGGAGGGGGCATGGCTGTATCGGTTTAAAAGATGTTGTAAGCATGTGGTAGGATCAAACATCGAACCTAACCTAGACTAGCATGCAAACCGCTGGTTGAAATAGAATGGATCATAAGTAATGTATAGTCCTTGCCTGTTGATAAGTCGGGTTCCGAAGGTGTAGTTGATCGCAAGCTCGCATCGTCTCCGAGAGGTACCCGCGGGAGCACACAAGAGGGTAAACACTGGAAAGCAATCAACGAGAAAGCATCTATTACTACCAAGCAAACACGAGCAAGCATCAACAAGAATGCAACACGAGACATCGCACCAACCGTCGAGAGCGGTTACTAACAGGTTAAGTGGAGTAATCGTCACACACGACGATACTGCACAGTTTAGAAAGGTTCAAGTTGTTTAGCTACAGGTGATCAAAAAGGTTGTTAACATGGCAACTCACTCAAGCACGGCATAGCACACAAGCATGGAAAGAGGTGAAGAATAAATAAACTACCTAAGCTAACCAATTTAAGTGGGGGGTAAAACCTATACATGCCGACTATTACGGACCCCATGACAATTATTGCATTTGATACTGTTTTTCCCTAAACAATATTTTATTATTTTTATTAGCATGCAATAGCAGCATAAACACAATCTACATGCAATTCTAGTCAAGTTACATATAAGAAACATTTTAATTGGAGCAACGGTTAAAAAGTTACTAATTAAACAGTTTACAGTGGCAAGCAGTGTAATTAGCAGTCAAACAACATGTAAACAAAGTCAAACATGGCAACAAAGCACATTTTATTAAACTACACAAAACTCTAAGCAACTTTTATGTCTAAATCGTCGCGATCCGAGCTACGAGCTAAAAGATACGGGCACTGCAAAAATAAAACACAATCTGCCAAAATTAAACTAGAAAAGAAAAAAAAAGAACTACCGGGCCAACAGTACTGGGCCTAGCCCAGCAGCAAGCAAGAAAAGAAAAAAATTAAAATAATAAAAAAAGGCGCTCCTCACCGGTGGGCCGAGCCCATCTGCAGGGGTGCGGGAGTTGGGCCGCTGGGCTGTTGGTGTCCGTCGGCCCAGCTGGGAGGACCGAGCGGGACGCTCGTCCACGTCCTTGTCCCGACTAGAACCGGCCTGCAGCGGCAGCGCTGGACTCGGTGGCCGCTCCAGCGAGGCGCGTCGGTAGCCAGGACGCAGATGGGCGGCGAGGAGGCGCGGAGGGAGGTGGAAGGCGACGGGCGCGTGGTCGCGGCGGCTCGCCGGCCGGTGGCGGGCGGCATCCATGGCAAAAGAAGGCGGCGGCTCGTGCGCGTCAAGCTTCTGGAGGCCTCCCATGGCGTCGGCTTCAACACAGAGAGGGACCGAGAGATTAGAGAGAGATGCTGAGAGGAGAGAAAGGGGAGGAGGAGAGGCGCGGCGTGACCTGCTGGGGCGTGCCGGCGCGCTCGCCGGCGCGGGCGTGGAGGCGGCGGCGCCATGGAAGAGGAGGCTCGGGCAGGCGGTTGGGGTTGGCTGTGGAGGCCACGTGGCACGATCTGGGCCATCAGATCACAGATCTGATGGTCCAGATTTGAGGGGAGCTAGGGTTGGATGAAAAATGGGGTATTGGGCAAATTTGGAGGCAGATCTGAGGGGGTGGCTGCAATTTTTGGCTAGGGAAACCCTAGAAAGGGGTGGGAGTGTGGTGGTCTTTATATAGCCCAGGTGGCTGGCAGTTTGCAAAAACATCCCCGGTTTTTCTCTCGCGCGCACGGTGCTCACGTTTCTGACCACCGGGGGTCCGCAGTACCTCCGATTCGGGTAAAACTTCGAACTGCCCGATCAGCGCATCGAGCCAGCGGCGTTCACCTCACGCTGGAATCGTTCCGAGAACACTGTCCGGCACGCTATAAAAATATCCCATTTACTTATTAAATGGGGTTTTTCGTTCCGTTGGCTGCGGCTGGTCTCGTGCGGTTTTCGCGACGGTGTTCGGGTGAAACCCGGTGTCACAAAGGTCGAGTGTCAGGGTGGCAAGGGTCGGTCTCCGTCCGGTACGAGATAAGAGGGGGAAAAATAATCGTCGATCGATAAATCGGGGATGCAAACACCGCAAACAAATCAGACAATCAAAAAATTCACACCGAAAACAATTTTTTTAATTTTTTTGAAAACTGGGCTGTTACACCTTTCTTCTTGGTATACGGGGCACAAGCGGTACTACCGCACGACTTAAAATTTGGAGCCCCCCGCATCTCAGGGTACGAAGAGGAAGAAGCAGAAGAAGAACTAAAGAACGATAAAGATACAGCAGATGAAGCACGGGACACAGCGATAACTAGATCTGAAGGATACCAGGACAAGCTGCACACATATCAAAGCAGCCACCTGCGCACAAGAACCTTCAGCAAAGGAGACCTCGTCTTGCGACAGATTCAAGAAAAAGTACATAAAATCGCTCCACAATGGGAAGGGCCATTCATAATCTCGGAAGTCATCGGAGGCGGCGCATACAGGTTGAAGAACCCGAAGACCAATGAAGACGTGGGAAACCCATGGAACGTAGTGAACCTACGCTTGTTCTACCCATAGCCCTCTAAACACTACAGTGGCATCGGCAGCAGCACTGATCAACAACACATGTAATACCCGAAGAAATAAAATAATGTGGCCTAAGCATTATTACCTAAAATCACTCGGGGGCTCGAGCATAAACTCCCCCCGAGAGACGCTATCCTCGCTCATGCGACTTTACTTAAAAGCACTCGGGGGCTCGAGCATAAACTCCCTCCGAGAGACGCTATCCTCGCTCATGCGACTTTACTTAAAAGCACTCGGGGGGCTCGAGCATAAACTCCCCCCGAGAGACGCTATCCTCGCTCATGCGACTTTACTTAAAAGCACTCGGGGGCTCGAGCATAAACTCCCCCCGAGAGACGCTATCCTCACTCATGAGAATTTACTTAAAAGCACTCGGGGGCTCGAGCATAAACCCCCCCCCCCCCCGAGAGACGCTATCCTCGCTAAAACGCGACCTTCTCTGCAGGCACCGGGAAACCAGAACACAAGATCTCTGTCACGCACTAAGAGTTTTCCACAAAGAGAATCACATCGAAAAATGCAAAGTTCCTTAGTCTTCACCTGATCGAAAGCGATCACCTAAAGACTCGGGGGCTAATCCCATTGGGAGCGCTGACGCGCACCGACCAAAAAACTTAGAATAACTTCAAAATAGCCAAGAGAAGGGACAGCCCAAGTAGAACTCACAGCCTACACCTGATTCTACAAATCACGCGTAGCCTCGGGGGATACTCCCATCGGGAGCGCTGCCGCGCACCCGAAGGACAATTGATCATCACAAAGGGAGCCGAGGACAATTTTCATCACAAGGCAGTCGAAGATAGTTTTTTTTACAAAGCAGTCGAAGACAGTTTCCCATTACAAAAGGAGCCGAAGAAAGTTTTTCATCACACTACAGTCGAAGAAAGTTTTCCATTACAAAAGAGTCAAGGACAATTTCCATTACAAAGGAGTCGAGGACCATTTTCATTACAAAGAAGCCGAAGACAACCTACATTACCAAGGAGCCGAACACAGTTTTTTCATTACAAAGGTGTCAACGGACAGCTACCACTACAAAAAAGACTCAAGCAACTACCAGACGGGTTACAATTATCCCAAGGAATTATGACTTCTACATGTATGCTCATATTGAGATAATTGGCACTTTCATACCACAACTTGACGAGCATCACCACAGACAAAGTAGCAACTCAGTCTGCGAAGAGTCAGGTCGCCGTCCTCTAGTTCTACAAGGTTCCTCTCCCATTGACACAGCCGCTTGACGACCGGCTTGACGTCCAGCTCATCTTTAGAACTAGAAGAGCAAGCACCATCAGCCGAGGAATCGGCCGAAGACGAAGTCACGGGAGAAGCAGGCGAACCACCACTCGACCCATCAGAATTATCACTGCTTGTTTCCTCCCAGTATGGATCCAGACGATTGCCACCGGCATCAAATGCACGAATGGTGAGAGTATCTTCGCCATCAAAACGACAACAAAGGCTATCTCCGTCACGCAGATTCAACCGACGAGAAAACGCCCTCCAGCCAGATCCAAGAAAAATCAGGGATGAATTATGAACTTCCAATTCCACCCAATAAGAAGATCGAGCGCATCCCTGAAGATGGATCCAGAGACCCCTCAAATTAAGCTCAGTAGCAATGGAGGCAAACGAGAACGGAAGAGGAATCCGGGCAGTGGTCCGGCTAAGAACACGCAAAAGGAAATCATAGCGCCAAAAACCCTCCTCCATAGAAGAAGAAGAAGGTGATGATGCGGCACCACGACGTCCACCGCGTGAAGAACAAGGCGTGTGGCCTCCAGGGCCGCGGCGGCCACGACCTCGCCTAGTCACACCACCACCACGCTTGGGCGCCATATGAAGAAGAAGCATAAGAGAAAGGCGCGAAGAATGGATGCCAAGGACAGGAAAACCATAGGAGGTATTTATAACACAGTCCAAGGGCAAACCAGGAAAACAAGCAGAAGCCCAGGCGGCGCCATCATTAAATCAAAGACCAAACACGCCGGGCGTTACGAATTCCAAGACAAGATGCCTTCACACGGTCAGCACTATTTAAAGGACATGTCAAATCTCACTTGTTTCCCATACACGCCTTGGAAATCCAACAGGCACCTGGCAAAACGGCGTCCAAGCCGTCATTATGACTGGCCAAAAGACGCGAAGGATTGAAGACCAAGCATCATCATAGGTCACCAAATAGCATGACAACGCCTATCAACGTGACATATCAAGATGGACGGATCAAGATAAAGGCAATTGGAAAAAACAAAAGACTGCAAAAGCTACCTATCTCTTGGTGCCAAAATATTCTGATTCTAAAATCTTTTACTCCCATCGGGAGTACCTTTATTTGAGTTCGGGTGCTCCCTCACCCAGAAGGCAGACACGTGCTCGAGTGATTACTCGCACTAGCAGAAACAACATACCTTCATAGTTCGGGTTCTCCCTCACCCTGAAGACAATAAATCATTCGAGTGACTACTCGCAAAGACTCAAACAAGTATTCGACAATATGATCTAATCACGCACTCGACGACTTTCCAAGTGGGCGCTTTCTTATTTCACTCGCCTGAGTTCGCAAAAAGCTTCGCGAGTGACTACTAACAGCTCACTTGATTGTTTATCCCAAGTGGGTGCATCGCTAACCAGGCTCCGTGCCTCTACAAAACACAATTATACCTGGGCTACGACACACTGTACCCAGATGCCACGCAAGCTTAGCGTGTAGGTAAGACCCCGCTGCGTAGAACGGCCGGGCCTGGACTTTCCGCAGAGCGATTTCACTCCCGACCTTTTCCATGCACTCGCATGATAGAGAGAGCCGAGCGGACGCGCTCAGGCTATTTTCTTAGAATGTCAGCAATTGATCCTATAAGACCTGCAGCGGCATGACTTTGCTAGACACTGGTCGTTCCAAGTTCATGTCGAGGGACGTGAGCTTGATTGGGCTACTGCGGTATTTGGCACTAGTGCAATTCACCAAGGCTCGACCAGTCGATTCCTTGGGCCCTTTTTAGCTTAGCAATCCCTCGAAACAGGTATTGTCATGGCTCAAAACTGCCAGCGACCCGTGGCTATGTTGCGCTTACAAATAATAAAACATTGATAAATTTGAGTCCCTGTGCGACTGCTCGAGTCCCCCAGGCACTCGGGGGCTACTGACGAGGGGGTGACCTCACGACTCCTGCGTATAAGGATACCCAGTGTGTATGAAGATAGAAGGACCGTTGGAAAGCCTCGACAGGACCACGACTGGCCCAATCAAGACACCGACGTAGGAGTCCGCGACTGATATGGAAGGCACAACTTGGCGCACAAGGCAAGACTAGAACTAGGAAACTATCTCTGTAATCTAGTACGGACTCCCCGAGACCTAGCCTAGTATATGAAGGCTGGGAGGGGAGACGTCTTGATCAGCCAATATCCAATCTACTCTCCTGGTCTTGCGAGAACTCTCCTAGCCCTTGTAATCGCCCCCTCACGCAATAATATCGAGCAGGAAGTGCTTCTCCTGTTAGCCGACGAGTATCGTCCAACCTGTTCCTTCTCTATGACTAACCCAGGGTCCCTGACCATGGGATTTGCCGAGGCTGATCCTCGTCAGGTCACTTGGCCTAGGAGAGAATATTAGGCCCAAGTGATCAAGGACAAAAGAGTTGCAAAACTCACGCAAATAAGATTCAAATCCAGAAATCAGCAAAATGCTTTGCAAATAAAAAGGGCCAAAAACCATGGTGTCACAAACCTACCCCCCTTAGGGTAAATCTCTTCCTCGAGATTTGGTTGCTCAGGGAACAGATACAGATAGGAGGCTCTCAGAAAATTTTCCCTTTCACAAGTAGCCTCTTCCTCGGTATGGTGTGCCCATAGTACCATGTAAAACCGTATTACTTTACTGCGGGTGGTCCTTTCCATTTTGTCCAAAATTCTGACTGGCTTCTTCTCATAAGTCAGATCCTGTGTCAGCTCTAATTCCTTCATATCCACTTGCTTGACTGGTGGTGCAATGCATTTGCGTAACTGTGATATGTGGAACACATCATGAACATCGGACAGTTCCGGGGGTAGTTCCAATTGGTATGCTACCCTTCCTCTTCTAGCCATTACTGGGAATGGGCCGATGTATCGCGGGGCAAGATTCCCTCGAGTGTGGAATCTCCTCATTCCTTTCATCAGGGTTACTCGAAGGTAGGCATACTCTCCGGGCTCAAAGTTCACTTCCCGATGTCTCGGGTCATAGTAGCTCTTCTGGCGAGACTTGGCTGATTTAAGACGGTCCTGAATCTCTTTGGCTTGCTTTTTGGCTTCAAGCATCAAATATGTACCAAAGATACGCCTGCCTCCTGTCTGTTACCAATTCATAGGGGTACGACACTTACGCCCATATAGTGCTTCAAATGGCGACATCTTGAGGCTGGACTGATGACTGTTGTTGTAAGGGAATTCCGCATATGGCAGACAATCTTCCCACTTAGTTCCATAGGCTAGTGCACATGCCCTGAGCATATCTTCCAGAATCTGGTTAACAAGTTCAGTTTTCCCATCAGTCTGCGGGTGATAGGCCGTACTTTGCTTTAGTGCGGTTCCCAAGGCTTGATGTAGTCGCACCCAGAATGCTGATGTGAATTTTTACCCTCTATCGGAGGTGATCGTCTTGGGTACGCCATGGAGGCTAACGATTCGGGACATGTATAGCTCCGTTAGCTGATCTGCTTGATAAGTGGTTCTGACCGGAATAAAGTGGGCCACCTTGGTGAGCATGTCCACAATAACCCAGATGGAATCATAGCCTCGGGCTGATTTGGGAAGCCCCACGACGAAGTCCATGCATACGTCTTCCCATTTCCACTGAGGGACTCGCAGAGGTTGCAGCAATCCAGCGGGCTTCTGATGCTCGGCCTTGACTCATTTGCATATATCACAGCACGCCACATAGTATGCATTATCCTTCCTCATTACGGGCCACCAAAATGTCGTCCTCAAATCTTGGTACATGTTGGTACCTCCTGGGTGAATGGAATATGCGGAATCATGTGCTTCTCGCAGTATTTGATGTCTTAGGCTGTTCTGGTCTGGTACACATAGTCGGTCCTTAAACTAGAGAGTCTCCTGGGTGTTGATACGGAAGGACGCGGCTTTGCCTTGCCATACTCTCTCCTTGATCTCCTGGATCTCCGGATCTCGTTTCTAGACTTCCTTCACTTCTTCTATGAGAGTTGGGGTAATATCCAATGTCTTCACATGCAGCGGGACGCATAGTACCAGGTTGAGACTAGCAAATTCCTTTTGTAGTTTTGGATTCATCCCTTTCCAAAGTGTGTGGACCATCTTAGCTTTCTACTGAGGGCGTCAGCCACCACATTGGCTTTCCTGGGGTGATAGTTGATCCTGAGGTCGTAGTCCTTGACCAATTCCAGCCATCTCCTTTGTCTGAGGTTGAGATTCGGCTAGGTGAAAATATACTGGAGGATCTTGTGGTCCGTTTATATTTCACACCGTTGGCCGATAAGATAATGCCTCCATATCTTCAAAGCATGCACTACGGCTGCTAGTTCCAAATCATGGGTGGGATAATTTCCTTCGTGTGGGCGTAGATGCCGGGAGGCATATGCTACAACCTTTCCTTCTTGCATCAGCACACAGCCGAGGCCACGCCTGGAGGCATCACAATATATGTCGAATCCCTTATGAAGGTCTGCAAAGGTTAAGACAAGTGCGGAGGTTAACTTTGTCTTTAGCTGCCTGAAGCTATCATCACATTCCTTGGTCCAGAAATTTTTTTGATTCTTCTTAAATAGCTCGGTCAATGGCTTGGCTATTTTGGAGAACCCTTCAATGAATCGGCGATAATATCCAGCCAATCCAAAGAAACTCCGGACATCAGTCACGGTGGTGGGTGGCTTCCAGTTTAATACATCGACCACTTTACTGGGGTCTACCGCTACTCCTTGTGCTGACAGGATGTGCCCCAGAAATCCTACTTCCTTTATCGAGAATTCGCACTTTCTGAATTTGGCGTATAGCCGGTGAGCTCGTAGTCTCTCCAATACGATACGGAGATGCTGCTCATGCTCTTCTTCACTTCTGGAGTATATGAGGATATCATCAATAAATACCACCACAAACTTGTCCAGGAAGTCCATAAAGACCTTGTTCATCATGCCCATGAAGTATGCTGTAGCATTTGTTAACCTGAATGACATAACTTTGAACTCATATATGCCATATCTCGTGGTGAATGTTGTCTTGGGTATGTCTTATTTCTTGATCTTCAGCTGGTAACAGCCCGTACGGAGGTCTATCTTGGAAAATACCCGTGCACCATTTAGTTGGTCGAACTGATCATCAATGCGAGGTAGCGGGTATTTGTTCTTGATGGTGACTTCATTTAGTGTGCGGTAGTCCACACACATTCGCAGGCTGCCATCCTTCTTCTTGACAAACAACAACGGTGATCCCCACAGTGAGGTGCTGGGACGAATGTATCCTTTCTGCAATAACTCGTCCAACTGCTTCTTCAGCTCTACCAGTTCGGTAGACGGCATTCAGTAGTACTTCTTGTATATTGGGGCTGTTCCGGGAACAATCTCAATAGCAAACTCTAGTTCCCTATCTGGTGGCATACCTGGCAATTCTTCTGGGAATTCTCTGACCAATGGAATCTTGTCCATGTCATCTGTGGTGATCTAGCATACCAATAACTCCTTCTTTCGTGGCATTCCAACGGCGGTGAACCGGACTGCTTTCCCATCTGGGTTTACCAGCTTCACTATACTAGTCTGGAAGGCGAGGCGGACCGGATGACATGTGAGCCAATCCACTCCGAGAATTGCATCTAGCCCTTTGGATTCCAAAAGGACAAGGGAGGCTGGGAACTTTACTTCATATATCTTGATTGACAAATCTTTTCATATGTTGTCCGCTCTGAGCACGCCCCCAGGGGTTTGTACCACCACGGTATTGTCCAAAAGAGAGATGGGAAAAAATCGGGTGGAAAAACTCCGCGAAATGAACGAGTCGGTTGCCCCGGAATAAAATAATATAACTACGGGTATGTTATTAATAGGGAACATACTGATGAACACGTCGGGGGACTCGTGGGCTCCTTTGGCCGAGACGTGGTTGACTCGAGCCTGGCGATTGTTTGAGTTGGGATGGCCCCCAATGTTGTTGACTTGGGGTGTTGTTTTCCCCGTCCTGGTTGGGCATTGCTTGGAGTAGTGCCCTGGCTTTCCACAAGTGAAGCAAGTGTCGTTGCGCAAGCAGTCTTCCCTTACTTGATTTGTAATGTAAGGCTTCCCCGGGTTTGTCGTCTTGTTTGTCGCGGCGTTGCCATTGGTCCAGGAGGGCCTAAAATAGCTCAGAGCATGGAGCAGCATTGATAAGAAGAAGGCAGAGGTACCCTAATACGGCCGAGAATACAGCTCAGAACTTAGGGTCTCCACTGCGAAAAGAACCTCAACAACTACCCGAGACGGCCGAAAAGCATCTCAGAACACGACCAGGCTGTTGAACAAAGAAAGGTAAAATAGGCATCCACCCCGGACGGCCGACCAAGAATCAGCTCAGAGCCAGGCGTGGTACCATTATCAAGAGAAAGCGAGCAGGGGTCCGTCCTAGTCACCACTTCAACATCAGCGGGAAGAACGAGTCAATATCAACCTTAAAAATAGCCGAATGAAAACGAGATGGAGGCCCATAATTATACATAGCATTACAACCTCATACATAGAAAACTAGTAGGGGATAGCATGACCAGTACTACTCATACGGCGGTTGACAACATGCACGACATTACGATAGGTGCGGAACATAATCATGCTGCTACTCGACATCGCTCTAGTCGTGGAAGTGAAGCGGGTACTGAAAGTTAGTGAAACCATTGGAGTCATCCTCGGAGTCGGAACTAACGACATGGATCGTGCTGCGACACTGACGGGAAGACTCTCCCTCAGGAGGAGGGGGAGTACGCTTCCTAAGCATCGGAGGAGCAGGGGTGGCAGTCAATGTGACCCACTCCTCTGGGGTCTCGCATCGAGTGACAGTCGGAACATCTGGAGTCTCTAGTGTGAGTGAAGGTGGAGCAGGCGGAGTGGGCATGGGTGCAAAGGTGGAAGGTGGAGGAGGAGGCGGTGACTGAGCTATATTGATAGAAGCAAGTGCCTCCCTAAAACAAGCCATCTCCTCTGCAATACTAATGATCAACTCGTACTGAGTGGTAATGTAACGAGTGAGGTGGACGACTGCCCGGTCGCACTCCGACGGGTGGAAAAAGAACCTACGCTGTGGAAGACAAGGTGGGGTAGTGGGAGAAACCTGGGTGAGTCTGCATCTCAACCTCCTGCTGGCGCAAGTCGAGAAGAGCGTCCAGAGAAGCATAGAGGATAGCCTGCTCTGGAGTGGAAGCGGGTCCTCCCTTCGCCGAACGCGAAAGGCTTCCGATCGCGGAGCTCGTGAAAAGGAACACCTCCACGCGCTACTCGTACACAAAGTCGGCTAGCTTCTCGCGGTACACCTGGAACACCGAGTCTTCTCCCTGAGGGTACATTCGGAGCCACACTCGGCGGAGCAACAACGGAAAGCATGTCGACTCGTACTCAAAGAGGTATGGAATAGGTGCCATCTAAACTCACAGGCTTATCCATTAGTAACAATAGTCAATGCATCTACATGCATGCCATGCAACCATCTAATGCATCCATCAAGGTGCACAAGACAAGCAAGACTCTAGACTAGCGTTGATCTAGCGCTCGCGAACTAGCATATCCTACAGTTAGCGCGGCTCTGATACCAATTGTTGTGGCACCCTGGCTCAGAGCAACCGGATTGCCTCACATTGCCATCCCAGAGATCATGTCTTCTGGAAATGCACAACATATTGGTACAGAAACAACCGCTTCATTAATAATTATACAGGTACATAGGTTCGGGATACAAACAGCTACGAGGCATGGCGGCACATCTCGTGCGGCAACAATATCTACATTATTTATGTCACAACTCGGGGCCTCGATATGATCGTCGAAGTACTCTACGGCAGCGGAATAACGGGGTGATGGAGCTCCACTCCACGGGGACACTGCTGGGACACGGTCTAGTTTGCAAAGTACGGCACACCAGAGTCCTCAAGCACAGCTTCTCCTGCATCTGGCATGACACGCCAGGTCAGTACATCGAATGTACATGCAAGCTCACAACAACCATGTCATCATAGTAAACAATAGCATGATAACAACGATGCAAACAACAAGATCAGCATAACATGATATCAATAAAAAGGTTAGTGCAATAACCAGCATCCCTCGAGGTCACCACCGGAGCACACAGCTTACCTCCGAGTCCTTACCGACTCGTCAACCAATTCATGGGTCAAACTTGACCGAACAGGTCTTCGCACGACCATACGAGTTGACGCAAGACCAAACGGGTTAGGTGTGACCGCGTTGCCACCCAACCATCGGTGTGACCAAACGGGTCACCACATGTCCAAATCACTTTAACCAACTGAGTTCATGTTGACCTACAGTGTGACCTAGTACGAACTTGTCCATAACCTAGGACGCGGCTATTAGAATAGATTTGTGACTCTGCAGAGTTTGTGCACTTTACCCACACTATGGATCTCCTTGTCGAACGGACTAGTACTACTCCAACGAAACTTGTCCACTGTGTAACGTTTCTACGGGTATCACCAACATCCCATCTTGGGTATCCCTGTGTCCTCCCGACACCAGCCAAATCCCTTGGAAAACGGCCACCACGTGGAAAATACATTGTCCCAAAGCGTGCATAACCTCCTCTCTTTGGTGATACTCGAAAAAGGCACAACGATAGACCAAGCTAAGGCTTGCCCATTATAAAACCAGAAGCAATATTATATTCCAAGTTGTAATTTTGCTTTCATCAATGGCTTTGAAACTTGTTATGATGCAAGAGGATGTAATTCCATGTGCTGATTTTAAATGCCAAGGAGTTTTGAGTACATTTAATGTGCTTTTGAATTCAAATTGGGTGATTAAAGAAGGGTGTTAGGCGAATTTTCCCATGTGCATGTGTGCTCCCCTAAACCCCAAAGCTGGCATAGCTTAACCTTTCCCCTTCCCAAGCCTTTTAAAAACCATGCACCAATTCCCCCCCCCCCAAAGATGTGGGTCCCTATTTAAAGTGAATTTGAATTTCAAATGGCCCCACATTTTTGTTGCTCCAAAATTGGTCAAACCATTTTTAGAAAATGGAGAATATTGCAAGGGTTCAGGAACATATTTTTATATGTTTATCTCCTTTGTGGATTGCCCACAAAAATTCTTGGATGTTTTCTATTTCAGTAAATAGAAAGCAGTCTTTTTTTTTCCTGGAGACAGTGGACCTGCCAGGCCCAGCCCAGCAGGCCTCTCCATTTTCCCCGTGGCCCAGCTGGCCCGTGCTAGTGAAGCGTTACGCAGGTGCGATTCTAGTCGCATGATCATGATCCAAGGGCCCCCCTTCATCGCCTTTCCACCGTGGCCACGGTCTCCTCTTCCTCCTCTCTCACAGCTGGCGGGAACGTCGACGTCGACGCAAGTGGACGTGGCCAGGTGTCGGGAACCGGGGTTAGCGTATGCAAGTCCAGTTAAGGCATAGTCATATGGAGAGCCGAGAACCGTACCCACTTGTCTAAGCAGACAAGGCCAAGCACAGAACGTTCTCGGAAAACAACGTACGTGAGGGGCATCCCATCCAGGCCGGATGATCAACTGAGATGGGTCCTCATCGTCCGCACACAAGTCTAATGATATGGGTAGTGAACTCCCATATTCAAAGACAAGTCGCCTCAACCATACTATCGACTATCTCATAACTCTTACATAGACTTACTCCAGCCCGATCACTTAGTCGGGGTCTAGGGCGGGCTCGATCATACCACAAAGTGTGCACGAGACGGAGTCTCGAACAATCGCATCGCGATGCCCCAAGCTGCGCACATCTAAGGGCCACTTGGTGTATGAAAGACCGCCAGCCAGAACACAACTAAGGTCTCGAAAACCCATACAAAGACATGCATGTTATAAACATACACGCAGCACACATGCCTTGTATGAACAGCAGGTATCATTGCAATTCTCTACAAATTATACATTTTATTGATCACTCTCACAGAGTGCACACAGAGATCACAAGTCTGTGATCCAACATTACAACAAACAAGCGGAAGCAAAGTAGGTCTGAGTACAGACAAGTTTAACAACTGGCTTAAGAAGCCTTATTTAAACACAAGCCCTCCACGAGGGAACCAGTCGTCTGACTGGGACTAGACTAGTTGGTCTTCAGTCGTCCAGCTCGATGAAGAAGCCACCTTCGGGGTCAGTGGCATCATCTAAAACATAGATTAAGCAAACGTGAGTACAAAGTCGTACTCAGCAAGACTTACATAGGAACTATACTACTCATGCACATGTATCAAGGTAAAGGGAGGTGGGGTTCACTTGCAGAAGTGCCAGCTTTGAATTGGCTAATCCTGAACTACGAGTACCAGATTTGAGGTAAGAAGCGTACACGAGTCCACTACTTTCTCCAACCAATTACACCACTATGGTGCCTTCCTCTACTTCCCCACGAGAAAACACGCCATAGCACTCACACTTATCTTGGTGTGTTTTAGAAGTATCCAGTTCAAGTTATCTAATAATCAAGCTAAGCTTTCCAAGCAGTCCATAACCGCGGACGCGGCTATTCGAATAGTTTTGTTAATCCTGCAGGGGTGTACCGCTACACACACATGATCATCATTTACCGCCTTTGTACTCGACACCGTTCAAGAAGTGTCGGCGAGGATGCTCACCACAACTGTTACCTCATAGCCGATCTAGTCCGAGAAAGCCGCCTACTTGGGTAGGCTACCACTATCGTGAACCCGGCCGGTTTACCGAAGTGGACCCAAGTGATGTGTGCGTGGTGCATAAGCCGGTCTCGGATGAGCCGTTCTCTCACTTAGCATCCAGGCCACAAGCCTACCAGAACTCCGAACTATTGCGACATCTGGACATCGAAAGGGATGAGTTAGTAAGCTGAGAGGGGTCAGTGAGCCCAATGTGTGGTTGTACTCTTCATCTTGGATCACCACACAAGAACTTGTACTAGGGCGGTGTTCAACGAGACAACCCACCGTGTACTCCTACACAGCCTCTCATCGTTCACCTTGTATTAGGGTCGATTCACCAACACTTTTCTACCATCATCAACATGATCACTACCATCCCGACTCACATCATAGTAACAAAATGGTATCATACTAAGCATGCAATAAGCAGTAACATTGCAGGGGCCACATGATATCAAACAACTCCTACGTTTGCTAGGATTGTGGTTTGCTTACTACTGTGACAAAATGATAGGTCATGCAAAGGAATGGGTTCATCTATGCGGTAGAAACGAATCATGGTGATCATCCTAAACAATGCATAAGCGAGACATGAGAGGGAAGTGGGATTTTATCGACATGATCAATGGGGGTTTGCTTGCCTTGCTGACGAGGTTCGGGTTCTGGGTCTTCAACGAAGGGGGCAGCCTCCTGCTCCGGTTCCACCTCTACTCGACAAACAACAAGCAAAGTAGCAAAGTAAATACGATGCACAAACACATGATGGAAGTTTGAATCTTGATTTACATGCTTTGATGTGTGAAGCAATTCCATTTAAATGGAGTATATTGCAAATTGAATTGCAAATTCAAACTCCACATTTGAATTCAAATTAACCAAGTTGCATGTGACATTGTTTGATCATTTTGAATCATCTTCAAATGTTTATGATATGCCTCTGAAGTGTGGTTGAATTGTAGCATAATTCCATGGTCCAAGTTGCAAGATCATTTGATTTGAATTTGAATTAATTCCAAATAATTCAAATGACATATGCTACTGGTCCCATTTTAAAATCAACTCCAACATAGTTGAAAGTTGCATATTTGGAAAGATAATTTTCTCCTGGTCATTTTTCATATATTATTTGTCCAATTTGGAGTTAATATGAATTTTCTATGAATTTTCTATGAATTTCCAAAGTTTGGGGTATTTTCTGGAATTTCTTTAATTCAAATAATCTCTCGAAATTCATTTAAATGATTTATTGCGCCAGGATGACGTCAGGGGAGGGCTGACAAGGGGGTCCCACCTGTCAATGGATGGGTTTAATTAACCGTGGGGTTAATTAATCCAGTGGCTTAATTAAGCCAATGGGCCCACTGGTCAGTGACCCAGGGGGTCATTAGCCGGGTGATTAGGGGGGGGGGGGTTTGGTTGACACGCCGGCGGCTAAACGCCGGCGACTGGAGCCGCGGCGGCGCTGCACGGGATCACGATTCCGTCGACGATTTGGAGCGCCAAGACCACCAGATCGAAGCCCTTGCTGATGCGCGTCGAATGAGACCGATTCCAAGAGCTGGGGTGCACTGTACGCTTGCCGGCGTCAACTTTTGCGGCGACCTAGCTACGGCCGTGATCGGGAAATCGCTACAAGGCACAGATTGAAGCGGGGTTGGGCTGGTTCGAAGAGGAGGAGCACGGGGAACATGATGGACAACATGGCGGGTTCGATTTCATAGCGGTTGGACGTCGCCATGGATCCCGGCGGCGAGGAGCTTCGGCTCTCATGGCGGCCAAGGCTAGAGGAAGCAATCGAAGGGGGAAATTTAGGGGTTTTGAACCCGAGCTCACCAGGAACTCAGTAGAGGTGGTGGCGATGGCTGGGGTGGCTCAACGGCGACGGAATTGACGAATTCCTTCACGGTGGCCGTCGTGAACTCGAGGAAGAATCCGGCGTCTACGCGGGCTCCGGGCTCGATTCCTTGCACTGCTCGACGAAGAAGACGACGGTGAAGACGATGGACAGGCTACGGGGGCTTCTCGGCGTCGATGGCTACACGGGGGCTCGACGGCGTTCCGGCGTGCTTTTCGGGTGGCGACGAATCGGGCGAGAGAGGAAGGGGAGGTGGTCCTGGAGGGAGGGGAATGAACTGGGGCAGTTCCAGGATGCGTCCAGACGAAGAGATAAGGCCTGGGGAGGCCTGGAAGCTTGAAGGCGTCGCGGTGGCGTCCACGGCGTCGGCGCCTCGCCACCGTGCTGCTTGGCAGCGCGGGGTAGAAGACGACAAGGGGGTTTCGCGGGCTGGGCTGCGGGAGAGGTGAGTTGGGCCGAGGTGGCCCAGGTAAGTGGGCCACTTTCCTATTTTCTTTTTCTTTCTGTTTTCTCTTCTGACATTTGTTCTGTTTAGCTAAATAAAATAGCTAAACATTTTATTAAATGCTGAAAACTTTTATATGGCCTCATAATAATATAGAATAGCCACTTATAAAGTTTCAACATTTTTAAAATTCAAAAGATTTGAATTTTAAATCAAATAGAGGTATTTCTTTAAATCCAAGGCACTGTTTGGATATTTGAAAAATCTATGAGCATGGGATGGGTCCCACATCACTTGATATGTGATCACACTCATTTATAAGACTTTTCAAAAAATCTAACATGAATTTTTGGAGAAGATTTTTATCTGGACTTTTGAATTATTTCATCTGGGGGGTTTTCTTCTCCCCTTTTTTTGATTTTTAAGTTGAATTCAAAGATTTCTTTTGAAATTTTGACATGATGCAAGGTTACTTTGATCCTAGCACATTACCTAACAGAGGGTTCTGACACCAGGGGCCTCCCCCCGTATAACCAGGACCCGTGCTGAGATCCGGGAACCCTAGGGCACCCACTCCCCCCTCAAGTTATCGCCGCAGCCGCCTCCATGGATGTCGGGAACCTCCCCTGTCCCGCTTAAATTCCGGTGAGCGCCGAGCGATACGCCACCGTCCCGCTGCGGTGATGAGCGCGCGCTCGATTTCACTCTCTTGTAGCACACCTGGAGCTGTTCCTGCGCGCAGGTCGGAGCGAGACGTGCCGATTTCCACCAGCGACGAAGCAGCACAGCCGCGGACGCCTTCTTCCTTGACGACGGCCGCCGCGTCCTCTTCTTCCCCTTCGCGGCCAACCTCGTTGCCAACCACCCCTAGGTGAGCATGCGACTCCTCCTCTTTCCGTCTCCCTTCATGCATGTAGGAGTCCTCCCCGTAGCCGTAGGCCTCCACTCCGATTTTCGTCGCCGCCGTGGAGCCTGATTTTGATTCCTTGCCGAAGTTGATTTGGAGCACGTATCTGAGCTTATCTCCTTTGGGTGAGATTAGCACGACACCTACTCCAGCCCCTTGATGCCTTTTTGATCCGTCGAAGAACATCTTACATGAGTTGGAGAGGTTTGGAGGGGCGGGTGTTTGTACCTCCATCCACTCGACCAGAAAATCTGGGATTACATGAATTGCAGGTCACAAGGGATGAGCTCGATGTTCCACTTGGTAACTCAACCCGTTGCTCCTGGGTTGTTGAGAATGTCGGAGAGTGGTGCACTTCTTACAACCGTGATTGGGTGCTCCTTGAAGTAATGCGTTACTATCCGTGATTTCATGACGATGGCATACACGAGCTTCTTGTAGTGCGGGTACCGCTGCTGAGATTTTGTGAGGACCTAGCTGAGCTAGTAGATTGGCCTTTGTATGCTTTGTACTTTGCCTTCTTCCGCACGCTCGATGACGAGCGCAGTGCTAACCACGCTGCTTTGTGCCGCTATGTAGAGGTAAAGGGGTTCTCGTTCCTTTGGTACTGCCAGGATTGGCGGGGTCGAGAGAGTCTTCTTTAGGTACGTGAATGCCTTCTGGGATTCTTCAGTCCACTAAAATTTTCCTCCTTTCATGAGTAGTTGGTAGAATGGCAGAGTCCTCTCTCCCAGCTTGCTGATGAAACGGCTCAAGGCTGCGAGTCTTTCACTGAGTTGGTGTACGCCCTTGATGTCGACCGGTTCCTGCATCCTTGCGAGTGCTTGGACTTTTTCTGGGTTGGCTTTGACTCCTCGGGCAGAGACCATGTACCCGAGCAGTTTTCCGGCTGGGACGCCGAACACACACTTTTTTGGGTTGATCTTGATTATGTATCAGTTGAGTGTTGCGAAAGTCTCTCGAAGGTCGTCGAGTAGTGTGCATGTGTTGTATGTTTTGACGACGATGTCGTCGACGTAGACTTGGACGTTTCTACCAATTTGGTCCCTATACATGCTTGCATTATCCGCTGGTACGTGGCTCTAGCGTTTTTCAATCTGAAAGGCATTGTCTTGTAGCAGAATACACCGTAGGGGGTGATGAACGAGGTGTATTCTTCGTCTTCTTCCTTCATCCTGATTTGTTTGTGCCTTGAGTAGGCATCGAGGAAAGACAGAAGGTCGCATCCTGCGGTAGAGTCAATTATCTGGTCTATCCTTGGGAGAAGGAAGTGGTCCTTTTGGCAGTGCTTGTTCACGGGTCCATAATCGACGCACATGCGTAGTACGTCGGTGTCATTTTTAGGCACTAGAACTGGGTTTGAGACCCAGGTGGCTTTCTTCGTTTCCCAGATGAATTGTGCGTCGAGTAATTGATTGACTTCTTCTCCGACGGCTCTGCGCTTGGGTTCAGAGAATCTGCGTAGTGCTTGCTTCACTGGTTTGGTGTTTGGGTAGATTTGCAGTGCGTGCTCTACAAATTCTCGTGGTATTCCGGGCATGTCGGCCGGGGACCAGGAAAAAATTTCCAACTCCTCGCGGAGGAAAGTCATAAGAGTTGTTACTTCTTCTTCTGGTAGATGAGCGTAGATTTGTATCGTCTTGTCTGGGTCCGTTGGATGCACTTGGTGGGTGGCAGTGTCGTTGTCAACGCTGAAGTCGCGAGTTATTTATTTTGCTTCGCTTTTGCTGGCTAGTGGGAAGATGCTCCTATCTACCACCATATCTATCTCTTCTAGTTGTTGTTGTGATACAAATGTGTCGGAGACTTGATGAATGTCTCGGTCGCCTTGATCAAATTTGGTGAAGCTTCCATTGAACGTGATGACCCCTGAGGGACCTGGCATCTTGAGCTTGAGGTATGCGTAGTGCGGGACCGCCATGAATTGCGCAAATGCGGGCCGGCCGAGTATGGCATGGTATTGGGACTGCCAGTCGAGTATCTCGAACTCGAGGGTTTTTCTTGCGAAGTTTCCCTTGCTGCCAAAAATGACATCGAACTCGATTGTTCCCAGGGAGGAGTGTCACATCCCAACTTTTACTCTCCTGTTAATTTAGGTAGCCAAACATTGGAGCCAACAAAAACCTTGCATGTTAGGTTGTTGTTTCAATGCTTGAACTTGTGTGCTTAGGGTTACTCATGTTGTTGCTTGATGATGCACTTGTGATGATGATCATTTGTGATGCATGCGATTAGATAACCCAGTGACTATAGTTAACAATATATGTCTACCATACATGCAACTCATCTTGAGATGATCATATAATGCCAACTTGATAAATTCTAAAACCCCTTAGTGCTAAAACCTAATAAATTTTCTGTATAATAATAATACTAATAATTGTAACCACCACAAAACCCTTAGGCATTAAAGTTTTGTTGATTACAAATAACTAAAACAATTATCAATAAAAGTACCTAACTACATAAAATCTTAATGAGATGAATGCATGACATTATAACTAATCTAATAAAGATAATAATATAAGACAGAGATATTATTATTAACATAAGAAAAAAATATGAAATAATACTAGCCTAACCACCCCCACTAATCTCTCTCTCCCTCTAACCTCCCTCATCCCTCCCCCACGAACAGAGAGAGGTCTCTCTCTCTCACCTCTCTTCTCTCTCTCGAACACCCATCGGTCAGCCCTCGCCCCGTTTTCCCAACCAGAGACAACGCCCTCGGATCGTAAACGTGGCATGACAACCCAAACGTACCCCCAATCCTTCGCTGCGATGTGGCCAGCGACTCCCACATCGGAACCTACCCACCCGCGCTCTCTCACGAGCTCTCCCGCCGCCCCTCTTGCCCAGCTAGTGGTGAGGCCACGGATTGCTCGCGTGGAGTCTCACCCGTTGCCGCTAGCCGTTCCAACCCTTTGCACCCTCCCCTCTGCTTGGCTATAAAAGGACGCCCGGGGCACCCTCTCCACACCAGCCAACTCGCCCCCTCGCCACTCATCCCACCCCACCACCCAGCTCCACACCACCTCGCCTCGCCCCGTCCAGAATAGAAGGAAGGAGGAGGAGATGGAGTAGCAGGAAAAATAAGTTGGAGGAGAGGAGGAGGAGGGAAGTCGGAGGAGGAGGAGGGGAAGCCGGCGCGCCCACCCCTCTGCCTCTCACCGCGCCCGGCGAGGCCGCGTCCAGGAGGAGGCGCCGCCCGAGCCGACGACGGCCTGCCCCGAGCCGTCCTCTGCTCCGCTGCACCCTGGTCGCCGTTCGCCTTCCTGACGCCAAAAACGGAACGCCCCGGCCATCCCGCACCTCCGCCACACCTCGCCGTCGCCAACAGCCGCTCGGAGGGCCCCCGGTGAGCACCTCCCACGCCCCTGTACGCCATGCACGCTCCCAGGCTGAGCCCTAGCGTCAAAGGTAGAATACGCACCCTGGCCACCAGATCTCACTTGATCCAACGGCCAGGGATAGCAGATACCCCTTCCCTTTTAAAAAAAATGAAGCAGCGCCCAGGAAGGCCGGCCCGCAGAAATAAAATGCCCCCGGGCGAGACATGGAACTAGGCCGGCCCGTTTGTTTTCTTCCCAGTTTTATTAAATCGCAAAAACTAAAATAGTTGTTTAAAAATCATTAGGACTCAGAAAAATATGCCTTAAATTTTGTTGTGCTCCTAGATTTATGCTCTCCTTTTCTGTATAGGTACATTTATAAGTACTTAAAATATTATAGTGGTAATTTTATTATTATTAATGTTGCTTTACTTGTTGCTTAAACAATAGTGTTAAACTTTCTATTAATTATTTATTTAAGAATAAATTTATAAGTAATATCTTTGTTTAGTACCTAATTGTTGCATAGTTAAATAATACATATAAAATTAAGATAAGACAATCATAATGAAAAGAATACTTTATCTATAGTTGTACACATTAATGCTTAGTATACATTTAGTTAAATCACTAATAATGAAATAAGTTAGATTTAAATTCCTATAATAATATTTCTAAACAGTAGCTATTTATTATGTTTATTAGATAATTGTTATGCATTATTTAGCAAGTTGATTATATAAAGAAGTGTGTAAACAGAGTTATTACACTGGCCCAACCCACTGTAGAAATTTACACCCTGAGCAACTTATTAAACTGGGCCAGGGCTGAACATCTTATCTTTATTGGTTTTGTACAGAACTGTTATATTATTAGAAAAATAATTACTCATCAGAAAAATGTGAAATAAAATTTTCTCTGATCATGTGTTTATGCTTTATTTTTCTGTTTGAGTGGAATTGTTTATTGCTTAAATCAAATTCAAGACCATGTTATTATTAATGAAAGTATTTCATGCTTATGATAATTTTAGTTTATATTCTGTTAACAAATTATATGTTAACATTTTATTATGTTTGTCTCTGGACAGTAGCTAATTATTGTATTGTTATTTAATTAAATTTATTAAATAAAAACATGACCTAAGGCAATAAAAATAAAAATAAAAAGACTTGTGTAAACTCCTATGTAGTGTGTTGCTTAAATGTTTGATTAGCCTTATAAACTTATTAATCCACCATTAAAGAAATTCCCACGTGTGATAATCTGCATATACTTGTTGGTATGACTCATGTGATGATTTGATTGAGTGCTAAATGATTGTTTTGTTGGATTGAATCTTTGTTTTGAATGATGTGATGGTAATTGTGTGCTATTTTTCGCAACGTGTAGACGAGACGCTTGACGTTGCAGGTGAAAACTCCTTCCAAGCCGAAGATGCCGTACCAGGAGACACCGCCGAGGAAGGCAAGCCACCTTCAAAAACTTAACCCTTGTCCTACATTTTTTTTACTTTCTTTGTACCATATTATATATCATGTTATTGTTATATCATTGGGTTGGGAATTGTATTAGTTTATTAGGTGAAACACCACCTACCTTGTGAGCCTACCTATTTGGGAGAAAGAAATTAGACACCGGTGATCTTGATCACTAGCCTTGCTAAAGAACTAATGACAACCTAATAATTTGATTAATCTTGCTCCACCCTAGGGTGATGGCATACATCTGAGAAGGTGTGATGCAATACATCTGAGATGGTGTGATGGACAAAATTGTGGTTGTTGGAAACATCGTTGAACATATTTAAAGTCTGGAGGGACTCTCTATAAGTGTCGCCGAAACCTAGTCTTACAGTACAACCACAATACTCTGGTATGGGACAGGGCTAGTTGGAAACTTGTTTATCTTCGTACGTGGGTCTTATAACTACAGATGAATGTTTGATTCCACGAATCTGATAGCCCTCGAAGTCGAGTGGTGAAATTCGCTAGGCTTGGCGTCAGAGGGAACCTTAGTGCTCTTCGACTACGGTGCAGGCTTGGGTCCAAGAGGAGCATGACCTGGCACGCGGACAGTCCATGTAGTACGCAAGGGGTAGATTCACCTGTACTAGGATAGACAAGGGGAAGACTACGGTCGATTATCCGAAAACCGCATACTGAGGTATGACGAACCGTGGGGACTCACGGCGGGTGTATCGAATGTTGTGGGTAAAGTGTACAACCTCTGCAGAGTGAAAACTATTCGAGTAGCCGGAGTCCACGGTCATGGACAGCTAGTGAGGCCACACTTTGTGGGGAATAGATGAGAAATTCTAGTACTGAGATTATGGTTCACGATGATGATGTTGGTATTATGAAAAGGGTTGGACATGATTAAATTAAATATATTTGTGGGATTAAAATTTGTCAAGATTAAAATGTTGCCAACTTAATTAATAATGAGTAGTTAGGTTCCCCCATGTTAAACTCCACCATATAGCCATCCCATTATTTCCTTGTAAAAAATCATTGTTCATTTTTTTAGGTGGTTTGCGAGTACTTTGTATGTATTCACGGCTTTGTCCCTGTTATTCAATCGACCAGGCTTGGAGGAGCAAGTATTTGACGATGACGCTACTGACGAGTACTAGGATGTGCTACGCTCTGAGCTTACCTGTGGATTGTGCCTCTACTATCTAGGATGCTTTTGCTTATTTCGCTGCTATTTGAGCCCGATGAGGCCGTGTAAGACTATGTTGTTGTATAACTTTGTATTCGGTATTGTATGAACCTGTGACTGTGATATCCATTGTCGAGTTGTGCGTCATGCGAAACTGATCATGGGAGCATGACGGTATGCACAACTTGCCGCTTCGGACATATAGTCCGGGTGCCCACAAGGAGGCTGCTTCGCGGGGTACTATGCCATAGAGCGTGACGCTTGAGTTCTTCCAGCCTGATCGTGGGATCAGCATCTTGCGCAGGGTGCCGGTGAAGATGATATTTAAGCTGCTTGTAACAGCCCAGTTTTCATAAAAATTAAAAAATTTGTTTTCGGCGTGAATTGTTTTATTGTCTGATTTGTTTGCGGTGTTTGCATCCCCGATTTATCGATCGACGATTATTTTCCCCCTCTTATCTCGTACCGGACGGATACCGACCCCTGCCGCCCTGACACCCGACCTTTGTGACACCGGGTTTCACCCGATCACCGTCAAGAAAACCGCACGAGACCAGCCGCACCCAACGGAACGAAAAACCCCGTTTAATAATTAAACGAGATATTTTTGTAGCGCGCCGGAAAAATGTTCTCAGAACTGTTCCAGCGCGAGGTGAATACCACTGGCTCGACGCGCCGATCGCGCAGTTCGAAGTTTTACCCGAATCGGAGGTCCCGCGAACCCCCGGTGGTCAGAAACGTAAACACCGCGCGCACGAGAGAAAAACCGAGGATGTTTTTGCAAACTGCCAGCCACCTGGGCTATATAAAGACCACCACACTCCCACCCCTTTCTAGGGTTTCCCTAGCCACAAAATTGCAGCCACGCCCCTCCAAATTGCCCCAAAATTCCCCAAGCCCTTCCAGATCTGAAATCCCAACCAGAGGCAATCTCAGCCGTTGGATCTGACCATCCAATAGTTCATATCCGTCCCAGCCTCCACCAAACTCCAGCCCGAGTCGCCGCCGCCCTGGACTTCGGCGCCGCCGTCGGCAGCCGACCTCGTTGCGCCGTCGACCAGCCCCGGTGGGCTCCCTCCTCCACGCGCCTCCTCCTCCCTCTCTCTTTTTCCTCTCTCTCCCTTCTTTTCTTCCCTCACCTCTCCTCCCTGTCTTCTCCCGCAAGCCATGGCTTCCGCCGTGAAGAGCTTGGGCCGGAGCTTCCCGCGGCCGGCCACCGCAGCACCCTGGAACGCGCCGACGTCGCCCCTAGCCAGCCGGATCCGCCCATCCCCGCAGCTCCCGGCCGTCCTAGCCCTGCCAGCTCGCCGGAGAGCCCGGTCGCCGCCTCTGCCGCCCGCTGGTGCGGGATCGAGCGGAGCCGCCGCCGCCGTTGAGCGCACCGGCCAGGTGGGCCAGGCCACGGCCCAGCTGCCCAGCCAGGCGCCCCAGGCCAAGCCGGCCTCCCTGGCAGCCCAGCCGCCCCTCCAAGCCAGATGGGCTCGGCCCATTAGGTGAGGCGCCCTTTTTTCCATTTTTTATTTTTTGTTGGGCCCAGTAGCTTTCGGCCCGTTAGACGTTTTTTCTGGTTTAATAAAAATTGCAGATTGTATTAATTTTGCGATGCTCGTATCTTTTTAACAGTAGCTCGGATTGCGACGCGTTTAATATGAAACTTTCTTAGAATTTTGTCTAGTTTAATAAAATGTGCTCCTTTGCCATGTTTGACTTTGTTTACATGTTGTTTACCTTCTAATTACAACTGCTTGCCACTGTAAACTGTAATTGCTATAACTTTTTAACCGTTGCTCTGATTAAAATGTTTCTTACATGTAACTTGACTAGAATTGCGTGTAGATTGTGCTTATGCTGCTCTTGCTTGCTAATAAAAATATTAAAATATTGTTTAGGGAAAAACAGTATCAAATTCAATAAATATCGTGGGGTCCGCAATAGTTTGCGATGTATAGGTTTTACCCCCACTTAAATTGACTAGCATAGATAGTTTACTTTGTGCTTCACCTCTTGCCATGTTTGAGTGCTATGCCATGCTTGAGTGAGGTGCCATGTTAATAACCTTTGCTCACCTTGTGTAGCTAAACAACTTGAACCTTTCTAAATGTGCGGTATCGTCGTGTGTGACGAGTACTCCACTTAACCTGTTAGTAACCGCTCTCGACGGTAGGTGCGATGTCTCGTGTTGCCTTCTTGTTTATGCTTGCTCGTGTTTGCCTCGTAGTAATAGATGCTTGCTCGTTGATTGTTTTCCAGTGTTTATCGTCTTGTGTGCTTCCGTGGGTACCTCTCGGAGACGATGCGAGCTTGCGATCAACTACACCTTCGGAACCCGACTTATCAACAGGCGAGGACTATGCATTACTTATGATCCATTCTATTTCAACCAGCGGTTTGCATGCTAGTCTAGGATAGGTTCGATGTTTGATCCTACCACATGTTTATAGCCTCTTTCAAACCGATACAGCCATGTCCCCTCCCAGCAAACCATGTACTGCAATGTTACTATTGCTCGTTGCTCAGCCCCTGCTTAGTATGCATGCTTAGGATGCTACGATGTTACCCTGTTACTCCTTGGATTGGGATATCACATTATTATATTGTTGTTGATGATATTGATTATTATAAATGTTGACTATATTAGACAAAGGATGGAAGGTCTAGGCTATCCCTCCCCGACGCTTTGTTCCATTCGAGTCACCTAGGATCCGAGTTCCGGGTATTGGTTTTAAGACTGAGCGTGCCTAACCGCGTGTGGGATTTTATGGGGTCCCCTCTTCTTACCTACCTAGCTTCAAACATTTCTAGAGGTGGCCCAAGATGATTTACCATTTGAAACCATGTGTGTGCTTGGTTGGGCCCCCAGCAGTTTTAAAACAACTCGGGCTAGCGGAGACAGAGTTCCTCTGCTGGTCCACACTGGTGAGCTAGGGAAGTCCCCTGCTATTTAGGTGAGACTAAACCCGACCTTAGCCATACGGAAGAGTCCGATCCGAGGGCGTGGCCGGCTCTTCGATTGGGTGTCGACTCCCCAGGGGCCACCCGGATTTGTGCGTTGTTAGTTAGAGGGACCTGTCGTTTCGGATCTCTCGGAACTAAATCATAAAATGGTTGCCTATGATGGGTAGCAACTGAGAGAGATGGACGTGCGTGCGGAGCCTTGTAATGGGCAGTTGGTACACCCCTGCAGGGTTAAATATTTTCGAGAAGCCGTGTCCACGGTTATGGACGACTTGAGACCTACTCCTTGTTCATAGAAAACAACAACTGAGATAATCTTAATATAACTTGTTCAACGTGTGTGTGCCTTGACTGCTTCTTCTTCGTCGGGATGCGAAGAGGAGGACAAGGATAGGATAGGTGTTATGTTTGCGTAAGTAGGTGGATAGCAAGACTTATTGGAGGCGATTCCTCATCGAATGCTTGGCTTCTTACCTTACTCTCTAGATCGTTAGCTACTTCATAAATGGTAGTGCGGCAGCAACCTCACCACTTACCCCTTCCTTACCGTAAACTACTATTTGTCCTAGAATGACGAGTGATGAAGTCCTTGCTGGGTCAGTTGACCACTACAGTTGGATGCTGAGTACTTTTGTACTCATGATACAACCCCCAAACTCTTTTCAGGGTTCTTGATCGACAACAGGTATGGTGATCGACGTTTCACGTGGAGACTCGACGACGACTAGTTAGGCGGATCCCGGCGGAGGGCCTGGACCCGTGTGGTTATGGGGATCGATGATTTTCTTTTTGCCACTAGGCATTTGATTGTAGTCTGTACTCAGACAATATCTTCCGCTGCTGTATGTTATTTGAGGCAGTTGTATGCCGATTGTATGAGATGTTGTATCTTTGTATCTGTAATGTTGTGATATCATGTTGGAAATCCGGGGCATATGACATTGTCATATGTCGCGGTGGGACCGATATGTGCTTCGTCCCCGGATCTGGATGGAAACATCTATATCTGGAACAATACCGCATATCGGGCCTTACACTGCTGCCCCTATCCATGAATACTCGGTCCGTGTCGTATCCGCTGATCTGGGCTTCGAGTACCAATGGTGCGTGCCCTGGACTTGGAATTGCGGGTGGATGCCCGTCTTGCGAGAAAGTGATGTTGGTTTCTGAACCATATAAGTGATAGGTTTCTTCTGTCAATAAGTCCTCTGCTGCTTGGGCTTGCAGGGTGTGCGCGTCCTGCTTTGCCTTTAAGGGTCGTCCTTCTTGGATCATGCAGACTCGTCCGTGAGACGGGGGGTATTTCTCTTCCGTGTTAGGTACTGATGGTTGCGCTGCTCCTCGAGCCCGCTTGGCTTTGCGCTGCCTCTCTTCTTTTAGCCTGTCGGAGAGTATGGTAAACAAACGACACCTCCCTAGGGTGTGGCCTACTCTGAGGCGTCCCCAATCGTCTTCAAAATAGTGGATTGTGCAGGGTCCATCCAGCTGCTCTTTGGGTGTGAGTTTGTTAGAGCCGGCGTGTCTTCTTCTTCTTGCGATGCGGAACGACTGCGAGTGATCTTCTATACGGTAGTGAAACCTTGGGTCGAGCTCGATTCTGTCATTGATCGAGTAGTTCTGAATCATCTTGGCGAACTCGTCCGGTCTTCGGTCAGGGTCTTAGCATTCGCCGGATTGAGTTTCAGAGTCCCCGCGTGTGGTGTGGCAGTTGTCCGGGTGGAGGTGGGTGATCGGGTGGCACCGGAATTGCTGTAGCATGTGGTGGCTGCTCGAGTGAGATTTCCATGTGGACTTCTTGCACTTGTTCTGGCGCCGTAGCTGACTTCATGGCTATGGCTTGTGTTCGTCTTCTGGGTCATCCAGTCCTTTTTCGCCGGGTGCAACTTTGGTAATCGCCGAAATATTGATCTTGGCTCGGTTGCTGGCCAGGCGAACTTGGCGGTGCAACAGAGAGGCTTGCGATTAACTTGAGTTCTTCGAGTGGGTTAGATCTTGCCCGAGTCCTTGAGTTGCTGGTTTCTGATGACGGGACCGACGAGATCGTGATTCCAACCTGCGTCTTCCCAACGGGCGGCGCCAATTGACGAGGATTGACCTCAGCAAATCCCATGGTTAGGAACCCCGGTTAGATCGTCGAGAAGAGGTGCAGGTTGGCGATACTCGTCGGCTAAGAGGAGACATGGATTTACCTAGGTTCAGGTCCCTCGATCTGTGAAACCCCTACTTCATGCTCTTTTGTATTATGATGAAGGCGATTACAGTGGCGGTCAAGGCGAGTTCGCTCGGGACAGGAGGTGTTGCTATCAGATTGGATGCCCTAGACGTCCCCTCTCCCAGCCTTTATATACTAGGTTGCGTTGCAAGGAGTCCATCTAGGGATACAAAGACAAATGCCTTGAAAGTGCAATCTTGCCCTCAAGCATATTTTGTTGTTGATGACAATATACATGTAGGGGACTAACTACGTTTGCTAAGTGATACACATGAATTGTTAGTTCTATTAATGTCATCGTGTAGGGATCATGTGTGAACACCTAAGTCATTCTCAAGGACTCAACAAAAGGACGGAAGACGACGTTAAGTCTTCTTTATCATTTCCTTCTTGAGTCATAGGGATCCCCGCACTATTAAGAGGGGATCATAAGGATGAGTTCTAGACTAGCTCAAGTCATAAACTACTGGAACATATAAAAATACACTGTTCGACAACCTATGAAAATGTGGTAGTTATGTAGGAAAATCAACACACGAAGTTTCGTGTATACAATGTATATGTCGGACCGTCCGAGATACAAGTCGCACCGTCCGGGTTGTGCCCGGACCGTCTGAGATATGTTGTCTGATGGTCCGTGGAATTTTCACCCTGGGTCGGACCGTCCGGGCTCTGTCCCGGACTGTCCGACATTCGGTGCCAAGTGATCAGTGGTATTTACACCACTTGTCAGACCGTCTGACGTATAGGTCGGACCGTCCGGGCTTGTCTCGAACCGTCCGACATATAGCTCGGACCGTCCGACCCCTTATGACTGCACCAAAACGGCTAGTTCTTGAGCCTCTATATATAGCCCCTACCCACTCCATTCATTTCACTCAAGAACACAAAGTGCTCCCTCTCACTTATCTCCTACACTAAAACCAAGATCCCAGAGATATTTTTGAGAGTTCTTGTCGAATCTTTCACCCCGTGATAGATCCATCCCTCGCCCATCTTCCGACCAAAGCAACTCGTGATTTGAGCAAGTATTGAGCTTTTCCGCATTTATCTTGTTACTCTTGGAGGTTGGAGACTCCTAGGCGGGTAGGAGTTCTTCGGAGAGGAATCGACCATTGTGATTGCCCCCGTTGAGTTTGTGAGGGTTTGGTGACCACATTTAAGGTCAACCGGTACTGGTTGGGAATTGCCTTTGTGGTGATATCTCAAGGGGAATAGAGTGAGCCTTCGTGGCATTGGTGTGCCTTCGTGGTTTCACCCACTCTCTCCGAACGGTGAGTAGCTTCCCTCCAAGGAAGTGAACATCGGGATACATCTTTGTCTTCGCGTTATTCGGTTATCCCTACTCTTTCCCCTTATTACTACCCTTGCTACCATATTATTCATCCCTCTCTTGCTTTAGTATATTGTGCTTATTGTTATCTTGTCATATCTAGGTCATCCTTGAAATTGTTAGGCACATATTTATCTTCCGCATTATTGCCTAAAATTGCTAAGTAGTGTTAAAATTTGTAATAAGACCTATTCACCCCTGTAAGAGCAAGTTTTGCCCCCGAAGGTTTTGGACATTGTTGGACAAAGCAGAAGTGGAACTAATATTGTTTTCGAGTATAAAAAGATACTTAGGTTCCGAAAGAATGGAGTTTGCAAGGAGAAGATCGAAGGAAAACTCACTGCAGCGAAGCTGGAGTCAACTACCGAAACCTTTGAAGGAAGACAACCCCTAAAAATGTCGTTGAAGAAGAAGACTCTCTCGAGTAAAAGCGCAACGAGGAGAAAGCTGAAGCTGGTCGAAGACTTAGTCTTTTTACTAGTTTCTCTCTATTTTCTTGAGTCGTAGGAAAAATAGTAGTATCAAGAGGGGTTTGGTAGTTGAGATCTTTGTCGAAGTGAATTTGCTCTGCTCAACCTAAACCCACGAAAGCCTACCGAGAGAAATCTTACTGAGTCGAGTGAATGGCTCGAATGCAAAGTCATCTCACTTCGTGCCTTCGAGAGAGAACTCGTTCGGTAAGTCAGCTTACTTGTTCCTTAAGTAAAGTTGCGCGGTGATTGGAATCCGACCGTTGTGGACATGCGTCAAGCGTTCGCATCGGGTCACTTCAGTCATTTTACCCATCGGGATCGCCAACTATAAATACCCCACACCTACCCGCCATTTCGGGTCGGCTGCTCCACTGAAGGATCTAAGACAGAAGTACTGTGAGCATCCCAAGAGAGATTCATCGAGAGAAAACCAAAACCCAAGTCTGAACTGAGTTGAGCAATTCACAGAGACTTAGGTTGAGATTAGCCGATCTTTTTATCTTGGAGAACTGCAAGTCTCCTAGATGGTTAGGCGTCGCCTCTCGAAGAGAAATTGTCGCTGCTAAAGGAAGTTTGTAAAGGTCTCTGAGATGTCCTAAATCATCTACCACGAGTGAAAACTGTACAAGCTCGAGGAGTTTGTTGCAATGGAGAATAGGACGGAGAGAGTTTTTCTCCAGGTGTTCAATCACCAGTCCCTCCAACCAGACGTAGCACTTTGCAGAGTGTGAATTGGTTTACCAACCATCGTCATGTCAGGCTCGTTTTCCTTCTCGCATTTACATTAAGTATTTACTCATTGGTTGTTTGCCTTCGATGTTTACCTTCGCTCCCAATCCTTTCGAGCCATGCATATCTTTCGATACTGTATTTCATTCGAGATGCCTTTAGTCCTTCGCAGTTTGCATGAATTCCTTCTAAGTTCCTTAGAATTTTTAGAAGTGAGCATTCACCCCCTCCCCCTCTGATCATTCTTGAGCTTTCAATTGGTATCAGAGCTAGGCACTCCCTACGCTCTGCGTATTTTGGTCTAACCACCTAGAGTGTTGTCAAAAATGTCGTTCGCAGCCGTTCGCTCGGGGGTACCGATTCCTATTTACAATGGGAAGGACTATCCTTATTGGAAGGACAAAATGAAGAGGAACATCATGGCCATCAACTCTGCCGCTTGGGAAGTTGTCAAGAATGGTGTAAATGTCAAAGACAGAAGCGCTATCACTCCTGAAGAGGCCAAGAAGATGGCCCTCGATTATGAAGTCTGGGTATTCATCACAAATCATCTAATTCCAGAAAAATATCATGAAGTCAAGAATATTTCTTCGGCCAAAGGTGTCTGGGACTATCTCGAGAAGATTGGTGAAGGTGTCTCTACTCAGAAAGATGCTCGTATTGACACCCTTCGAAGCAAATTCTATCGATTCAAGAGGCACGAGGGAGAGAAAGTTAACTCCATATACAGCAGACTCACTGCGTTGTCAAATGAACTGATTTCCCTTGGTACCAAAGACATTACCAATCGGATCGTTGTCAGAACTTTGCTCCGTTCACTTGATGATTCCTTCGATCACATTGTGTTGATGATCAAGGAAAGGACTTATTTCAAGGATCTTGTTGCGCTGATATTCTCGAGAGACTCAACACTTTCGAGATGGAAGAAGAAGAAAAACGAGATGTCAACGGAACTCGAAGAAAATCTCATGCACTCAAGGCCAAAGCTTCACATCATTCCACTCCTCAAGCCAGTTCTGAATCTGGAGGTGCCACTGATGACCCCGAGAATATTGGAAAGGATCTGGCACTGATAATGAAAAGATTCAACCGCTTACAGAGAAGGAATTCCTCTTCACCGAAGAAAAACTACTCTTCCAGAGATTCGAGCAATTCATCACAGCATCAATCATCATCCAAAATCTCTTCAGCGAAAGATAACTATTGCTACAAGTGCAAGAAGCCAGGTCACTTCATTGCTGATTGTCCTCTCTGGGAAATTGAACTTAGCTCAAAGCATTCTCACAGCAACTCTTCGAGCAAGTCACACAGATCGAGCAAAAACTATGAGTCGAAGAGATATTATTCAAAGTCCATAAAAGATAAGAAAGATGGTTCTGATGATGACAAGAAGAAGAGGTATCACAAGCATCGAGAGAGTTCTTCCTCGAAATCACATTCCTCTCGACGCAAGAATTCTCACCGTGCCAAGGCCTATTTGGGTAAAGAGATGAACTCTAAAGATGAAGCCTCCGGTTCCGAAGCTGAATCAAACTAAAGATTTGGTTCTGGTTCTGGTTCTGAATCTGATGGTGTTGCTGTTTTAGCATTTGCTTCGAACAAGACTTCAAGTTCATTCTTCACCAACCAAAGCTGTGAAGATGAATCTCCAGCTTACTGCTTCATGGCCAAGGCTAAGGTATCATCTTCTAAGAATTCCTACGATACTTCTGATGGATCTTCTTATGAAAGTAACTCTAGGATAAGCTATGCCAAACTTTCCAAAATTGCTTCTATCCAACAAGATGAACTAGATTCATTAAGTGAAACTATTCGAAAATATGAGACTTCGTTGATTGATGAGATTGAGAAAGGTCAAACTTTGACAAATGAGCATGCTTCTCTGAAGGAAAATTATGATGAACTTTCCTCTCGGCATGATCTTCTCTCAGTGGACTACGAGAAGCTAACCGATGAATTCCTTTAAAAGAAAATGGCTCTCGAGAAACTGAGAGAGGCTCATGAAGAGTTGGAGAGTGTCAATCTCACGCTCATTGCTGAACAGAGCTCAGGAGCTAAAAATGAATCTACTTCACCTTGCTTGACGTGTTTGGAACGAAGTAAAATTGAGTCTATTTATGAGAAATCGAAAGGAAAGCAACCTATTGTTATTGATGATGCTAACCCCTCGAACGAGGAAACCATTACCGAGGAACTCCTCAGGTTGAGAAATTTATTTGAAACAGGCATGTTCAAAAGTGTGCAGGGACACCAGTACCTATGTGATATCCTAAGGAAGGCTCTACTTCATAGGAATCCTCGAAACGAAGGAGTTGGTTTCGTAAGGAAACTCAACCCTGATGGCACCTACTGGGAACCCGAGAAGTATCCTAAAACTGTTTGGGTTTTGGAAAAAGAAAAGCCCATTGATATTGCTAAGCTTTCAGGTTTTAGCTGCAAAATTGATAAGGCAATTGTTGATGAATCACTTGATTCTGAATACAAGCTTATCACAGATCAGGAAGGAAAGGTGTCGGCTGAATTCGTTGGTACTCCTCCGAAGAATGGTTTCTATAAGAGACAGATTTGGGTTCGCAAATCTCTCGTAGAAAAATTGCCCCCTAACCACTCTATGCAGGAAAAATCCTCGGTACCACCGAATCACTACTATTCTCTCGAGGATAGAAATGAACCCTTGGTGTCTGCTTCAAATGTTCCCCAGAAGGAATACTATCGAGTCGATAGAAATGTTTATCTTCATCGTGACAATAATACCAAAACTGCTTTTACCTATCAGTACTCTAACCCCTCATCGAGGAATTAAGTTTATGGTGTGCTTGATGGTCCCGATCGACAATATAATCTTGTTCGCTATAATATCGCTACCTCATCTAGCACTTCCATGCCTTCTAAGTACCCTGCTCGTTTGTGGGTGGTTAGGAAGAACAATTCTTCTGGAGGGCTATGTCTCCGGTGGATCTGAATGGGTCATGGATAGTGGTTGTACAAATCATATGACCGGAGACAAAGATTTGTTCACCGAAGACAAACTTACTGAATCTTCACAGAGATATATTACCTTGGTGACAATAACAAAGGAAAATTACTTGGTTTGGGTAAGGTTGCTATATCAAAGGATAATCATATTGACAAGGTTATGCTTGTTCAATCACTAGGATATAATCTTATGTCTATCTCAAAACTTTGTGATATGGGTATGCTTGTACTGTTTTCTGCTTCTCGTTGTGTTGTCTTTTCACAGGATGATTATTCCTTCGTGTTCGAAGGATATCGCAAAGGCGATCTTTATATTGTTGATTTCTCTTCGGGACCTGCAATGTCCACATGCTTAATGTCTAAAGCCACTTCTGGTTGGTTATGGCACCGAAGACTTGGTCATGCAGGAATGAAAAATCTTCAAACTCTTATCTCGAAGAAGAATATCGTTGGAATTGATAATGTGAAATTCTATAAAGATCGTCTATGCAGTGCCTGTGAAGCAGGAAAGATTGCCAAGAAACATCACTCAGCAAACACTATCATGACTACTACTCGTCCTCTTGAATTGCTTCATATGGATCTATTCGGTCCTCAAAATTATGTTAGCCTTGGAGGTAACAAGTATGGTCTGGTTATTGTTGATGATTTCTCTCGATATACTTGGGTTTTCTTTCTAGATGACATGAGCAAGGTTGTTGAAATTTTAAAAAACTTTCGCAAAGAGAGCTCAGACTGAATATGAATTATCTCTCAAGCATATCAGAAGTGATAATTGTACAGAATTCAAAAACACTCACATCGAAGAATTTCTTGATGAATATGGATTTACTCATGAATTCTCGGCTGCTTATACACCGCAACAGAATGGTGTGGTCGAGAGAAAGAATAGAACACTTATTGAAATGGCCAGAACAATGCTTGATGAATACAAGACTCCTATCAGGTTCTGGGCCGAAGCAATTAACACAGCATGTCATATCATCAATGTAACAGCCCAGATTTCACAAAAATTAAAAAAAAATTGTTTTCAGTGTGAATTGTTTGATTGTCTGAATTGTTTGCGGTGTTTGCATCCCCGATTTATCGATCGGCGATTATTTTACCCCCTCTTCTCTCGTACCGGATGGAGACCGACCCTTGCCACCCTGACACTCGACTTTTGCGACACCGGGTTTCATCCGATCACCGTCGCAAAAACCGCACGAGACCAGTCGCAGCCAACGGAACAAAACCCCGTTTACTAATTAAACGGGTTATTTTTATAGAGCGCCGGAAAGTGTTCTCGGAACGGTTCCAGTGCGAGGTGAACGCCGCTGGCTCGACGTGCTGATCACGCAGTTCGAAGTTTTACCAGAATCGGAGGTCCTGCGGACACCCGGCGGTCAGAAACGTAAACACCGCGCGCGCGAGAGAAAAACCGGGGATGTTTTTGCAAACTGCCAACCACCTGGGCTATATAAAGACCACCACACTCCCACCTCTTTCTAGGGTTTCCCGAAGCAAAACTTGCAGACACCCCCCTATTTTTTTTCCCAAATCTGCCCAATAAGCCCCCAAATCCCGAAACCCTAGCTCAGACTGCTCTCGGCCGTCGATCTGCAAGATGGAGGGCTCGCAGGCGGCCACGTCACCCCCACCGGACCCCCGCGCCCGAGCCTCCTCCCGTGGAGGAGCTCCTCTTGCCCGTGCCCGAGCGCCGCCGTGTTCCGGCCGTGCGCTGCGCTGCCGTGAGTCCGGCGAGCTCGCACCACCACCCAGGTCCTTCCTCCCGCGCCGTTCTCCTCTCCTTATTCTCCCTCCTCTCTCTCAACCTCCCCCTCTCTTCGTTTCCAGCAGGAGCTAAGCACAAAAACGCCATGGACAGCCGAGCCAAGGAGATCGCGGCCACCTCGTCCTTGCCGCGCCGGGGAGCTCGAGCCCGGCGACCATCCTCCCGCCCTGGATCTGGCCGGAGGCCACCCAATCCGCGCCGCACCCATCCCCGTTCCGCGTCGGAGCCTGCCCAGCTCCCTGGCGTCGAGCCTGGCGCCGCCGCTGCCACGGGAACGGACCCAGCCGCGGCCTCCCCTCCGTTGGACGCCCACGTGGGCTGGCCTCGCCCCGACGGCCCGCCTGCGCAGCGCACTCACGGCCCAAGCGCCCCAGCCGGCCAGATGGGCCTCAGCCCAAGTGAGGCGCCCTGTTTTTTTTCCTTTTTTATTTATTTTTTATTTGCTGTTGCTGCTGTTGGGCCGGCCCGTGTGTAGTGCAGCGCCTTGGGCGTTTTTTTATTTCGTGCTTGCTCTGTTAGGCCCGTTGGTGCTGTTTCAGCCCAGTAAGTGTTTAGCGAGGACGATATCTTTTTGCTCGTAGCTCGGATTGTGATGGTTCAAACGTCAAACTTGCTCCGTTTTGTGTGCAGTTTAATAAATTGTGCTTTGTTGCCATGTTTGACTTTGTTTACATGCTGTTTGCCTGCTAATTACAACTGCTTGCCACCGTAAAATTGTTTCTTTAATAACATTTTAACCGTTGCTCTGTTTAAAATGTTCTTTACATGTAACTTGACTAGAATTGCATGTAGATTGTGTTTATGCTGTTCTTGCTATAAAATAATAAAATATTTTTTAGGGGCAGAACAGTAGTAAATCTATTAATTGTCGTGGGGTCCGTAATAGTTGCCATGTATCCCACTTAAAGTGACTAGATTAGATAATTTATTTTTCTTCACCTCTTGCCATGCTTGTGTGATATGCCATGCTTGGGTGCCTTGCCATGTTAAAAACCTTTGGTTGATCACTTTTATCTAAAGAACTTGAACCTCTCTAAATGTGCGGTATCGTCATGTGTGACGAGTACTCCACTTAATCTGTTAGTAACCGCTCTCGACGGTAGGTGCGATGTCTCGTGTTGCCTTCTTGTTGATGCTTGCTCGTGTTTGCTTCGTAGTAATAGATGCTTGCTCGTTGATTGCTTTCCAGTGTTTATCCTCTTGTGTGCTTCCGCGGGTACCTCTCGGAGACGTTGCGAGCTTACGATCAACTACACCTTCGGAACCCGACTTATCAACAGGCAAGGACTATACATTACTTATGATCCATTCTATTTCAACCAGCGGTTTGCATGCTCGTCTAGGTTAGTTTCGATGTTTGATCCTACCACATGTTTACAACCTCTTTCAAACCGATACAGCCATGTCCCCTCCCAGGAAACCTTGTACTGCTATGTTACTATTGCTCGTTGCTCAGCCCCTGCTTAGTATGCATGCTTAGGATGCTACGGTGTTACCCTGTCACTCCTTGGTTTGGGATATCACATTATTATTATTGTTGTTTTTGATGATATGATTATTATAATGTTGACTATATTCGACGAAGGATGGAAGGTCTAGGCTATCCGGCCCCGACGCTTTGTTCCATTCGAGTCACCTAGGACCCAAGTTCCGGGTATTGGTTTTAAGACTGAGCGTGCCTAACCGCGTGTGGGATTTTATGGGGTCCCCTTTTCTTACATACCTAGCTTCAAACATTTCTAGAGGTGGCCCAAGCTGATTTACCATTTGAAACCGCATGCATAACTAGTCTGCAGCCAGTGGATTTAAAACAACTCAGGCCAGCAGAGACAGAGTTCCTTTGTTGGTCCACACTGGTGAGCTAGGGAAGTCCTCTGTTTAATAGGTGAGGCTAACCCCGACCTTAGCCATACGGAAGAGTCCGATCCGAGAGCGTGGCCGTCTTTTGGATTGGGTGTCGACTCCCCGGGGGCCACCCGGATTTTCTTCGTTGTTAGATAGAGGGACCTGTCATTTCAGATCTCTTGGAACTAAATCATAAAATGGTTGCCTGTGATGGGTAGCAACTGAGAGAGATGGGCGTGCGTGCGGAGCCTTGTAATGGGAAGTTGGTACACCCCTGCAGGGTTAAATCTTTTCGAGAAGCCGTGTCCACGGTTATGGACGACTTGAGACCTACTCCTTGTTCATAGACAACAACAACTGAGATAGTCTTAATATAACTTGATCAACGTGTGTGTGCCTTGACTGCTTCTTCTTCGTCGGGATGCGAAGAGGAGGACAAGGATAGGATAGGTGTTATGTTTGCATAGTAGTTGTAAGAGCAAAGTTTTTCCCCCGTGTGTTTTGGATATTGTTGGACAAGACAGTAGAGGAACTAACAATGTTTTCTAGTGAAAACAGTTGTATAGGTTTCTGAAGGACAAGCTAGGTGATAAAGCTTCAGGGAAGGTCTTCAAGTTATGGAAGCATTACCCCCTGAGCGAAGCTTAATCACGGACGATGACCCCCAAAAATGACGGTTTCCTGAAGCTCAATTCATTGAAGGAAATGAAGAAGACAGTGCAAGACTTAGATGTTTTTGTGTAGTTTTTTTTCTGTTCTTTGAGTCATAGGACAAACCGTACTATCAAGAGGGGTCTTTAGTTTGTGGACACCAAAGTCATTGAGAAAATGATCAGATCAAATCCAAACCAAGTGAGAAGCCTGAGCGAAGAAATCTCATGTGCAATGAGTTAAGCTTCAGTAGCAAAGACTTCGTTCTTTGGCTTCTGAAGCAGAACTAAGTCCGTGAGTCAGCTTTACTTGTTCCGCAAGTAAAGTTGCGCAGTGATGACAAATCCGACCGTTGTGGACACGTGTCAAACTGTCACCTCAGGTCAATTTAGTCATTCCGCATGTAAGGCCCGATATGCGGTACTGTTCCAGATCTAGATGTTTCCATCCAGATCCGGGGACGAAGCACATATCGGTCCCACCGCGACATATGACAAAGCCATATGCCCTGGATTTCCAACATGATATCACAACATTACAGATACAAGGATACAACATCTCATACAATCGGCATACAACTGCCTTGAATACAATACAAAAGCGGAAGATACATGTCTGAGTACAGACTACAAGCAAATTCCTAGTGGCAAAGAGAAAAACATCGATCCCATAACCACACGGGTCCAGGCCCTCCGCCGGGATCCGCCTAACTAGTGGTCGTCGAGTCTCCACGTGAAACGTCGATCACCATACCTGTTGTCGATCAAGAACCCTGAAAAGAGTTTGGGGGTAGTATCATGAGTACAGAGGTAGTCAGCATCCAACTGTAGTGGTCATCTGACCCAGCAAGGACTTCATCACTCGTCATTCTAGGACAACTAGTAGTTTACGGTAAGGAAGGGGTAAGTGGTGAGGTTGCTGCCGCACTAGCATTTATGAAGTGGCTAACTATCTAGAGAGTAAGATAAGAAGCCAAGCATTCGATGAGGAATCGCCTCCAACAAGTGTGGCTATCAACTACTTACGCAAACATAAAACCTATCCTATCCTTGTCCTCCTCTTTGCATCCCGACGAAGAAGAAGCAGTCAAGGCACACACACACGTTGATCAAGTTCTTAAGATTATCTCAGTTGTTGTTGTCTAAGAACAAGGAGTAGGCCTCAAGTCGTCCATAACCGTGGACACGGCTTCTCGAAAAGATTTAACCCTGCAGGGGTGTACCAACTGCCCATTACAAGGCTCCGCACGCACGTGCATCTCTCTCAGTTTCTACCCATCACAGGCAACCATTTTATGATTTAGTTCCAAGAGATCCGAAACGTCAGGTCCCTCTAACTAACAACGCACAAATCCAGGTGGCCCCCGGTGAGTCGACATCCAACTCAAAAGCCGGTCGCGCTCTCGAATCGGCCTCTACCGCCTGGACGAGGTCGGGTTAGCTACCCAAACAGATGTGGGCAGCCCCCTAGCTTCCAGGTTTTGACCAACAGAAAAACTATGTCTCCGCTGGCCCGAGTTGTTTTGAAAACAGCTGGGGCGCCAACCAACACACACACGTTGCAAAAGGTAAAACCAGCTTGGGCCACCACTAGAAATGTTTGAAGCTAGATAGGTAAGAAAAGGGGACCCCATAAAATCCCACACGCGGTTAGGCACGCTCAGTCTTAAAACCAATACCCGGAACTCGGATCCTAGGTGACTCGAATGGAACAAGGCGTCGGGGCGGGATAGCCTAGACCTTCCATCCTTCGTCGAATATAGTCAACATTATAATAATCATATCATCAACAACAATATAATAATGTGATATCCCAAACCAAGGAGTAACAGGGTAACATCGTAGCATCCTAAGCATGCATACTAAGCAGGGGCTGAGCAACGAGCAATAGTAACATAGCAGTACAGGGTTTGCTGGGAAGGGACATGGCTGTATCGGTTTGAAAGAGGCTATAAACATGTGGTAGGATCAAACATCGAACCTAACCTAGACTAGCATGCAAACCGCTGGTTGAAATAGAATGGATCATAAGTAATGTATAGTCCTTGCCTGTTGATAAGTCGGGTTCCGAAGATGTAGTTGATCGCAAGCTCGCATCGTCTCCGAAAGTATCCGCGGGATCACACAGGAATTAAACACTGGAAATAAAGCAACGAAGATACCACTATCACTACGGAGCAATCATGAGCAAGCAATAAATAAGCAATCAAGATCAAGTATGATGCATGTCATTTGATTATCATGGCATGAACATAAGAACGAGCAAATTTAAATGAAGCATCGGGAAGCAAGGGTGCAATGCTATCGACAACCTTCATAGGCATTAGGTGGGTGCTCAATGGACCCGGAGGATCCTTACGTTGTAGATATTATGATGCATGATCATGGCATAAACAAAAGACTAGAACATAACATGAACAAGAATTTCCCACACACGAAGATGGACCTCGAGATGGGATTCATTCAATTTAATAAATGCAATATGACATGGCAATATTATGATGCACCTAATGCAATCTATTGCAAGCAATGAAATAAAACGCAATACTACGCTACCGGCAATCTACGGTCACCGGATCGCAACAACAAGGAAAAAAATAATGAAAGAAATACACCATGTGCATCATCATGAGGGGTTTCGTGCAAAATACACCATCACCCAGATAATGCTAGCTCGTATAGAAAAATGAACAGCACCATGACGTTCCTCATGTTTTTCTACCCCAAATTCATGTATGACATGAATTCTTTGTAGCTAGGATGCACATAGCACAAGAAACGCAAAAAGATGGCAGATTTGGTTCGATTCAAATCATCTTTGAATTTATTCCAAAAAGAAAAAGAAGGAGAAATCCCCATTGGGCTGAGTTTGGCCGAGGCGTCCCGAAACCTCGCAATGCTACTCTATTGAGCGCCCACGAAAAAAAAGAAAAGCACTGGGCCAAGCCCACTATGCGCTGCTGCAAAAAAAACAGAGGGAAAAAGAGGCAATATCTAAGGTTTAATTCGTTCCGAGGGGGATCTAACCAGGGACCTCTTGGATGCAATCAGGTCTCCCACACCGCTGGGCTACTGATCGAATTGCAATAGGATAACTAACTGAAACAACATAGCGCAAGCTGCACGGGATAGCTGAAACTGCAGCAACATCGAACACTGATAAAACTGAACGTGC
Source organism: Bromus sterilis (assembly GCA_950022295.1). Classification (NCBI taxonomy): domain Eukaryota; kingdom Viridiplantae; phylum Streptophyta; class Magnoliopsida; order Poales; family Poaceae; genus Bromus; species Bromus sterilis. The sequence goes on from OX465598.1 coordinate 237,541,432, forward strand.
GATGCAAAAATATAGAAAAAAGGGGCGCCTTGCGTGGACGGGGATTCGAACCCACGACCTCTCGCATACATCCAGAGCATCCACACCACTACACCATCCAATCGAACGTGATTCAACTGGAAACCAAAGTTACATATAGCAGGTGTAGCGCTAACTCTGACGAAACTGAATTTGCGACGGGCGGATGACAGGAGCAAACACCGGCGACGATTGCGATGGCTGCGCTGACCCGGCGGCTCAAAGGCTGCGTGTTGTGAGGAGCTGGGACATCCAAGAACCAATTTTTGCATAGATCTTGCACAGGTGCCTCAAGGACGGAGGCTTGGCCTTGCCGGAAAGTCATGGCGACCACACGGTTTGCATCTCTGAAGTTAACGACAACCGCGACGCAAAGGGGAACAGGGGCACGCGCTGGTGCACGCAGGGGCGTCGCGCGGGCGCGCAGGACGTGCTTGGGGCACGAGCGGGCCACGACGAAGTCGAGCTGCTTACGGCGGCAGAAGAAACCGGGCGCAGAGAGGCTACGACAGGCAAAACGGCGACGACCTATACATCATGACGAACGGCAAGGACAGCTATCTACGCGAGGCAGAAGGGGTCAGGGAGGGAGGCGAGGCTCACGAGGGGAGGCTTGGCGTCATCGATCAGGATCGGGGTCGACGAACTGCTCGGCGAAGACGCCGGCTCGACGGAGATGGCTTGAGGCGGCGCCGGACGAGGAGGAAGAAGACGACGGTTGAAGGAGAGGTCGCGGAAGAAGACGCGCCTCTACACCTTGGAGGAAGGCACGCCTGCCTTTTTCCTGCTGCTCGGGGACGGGCTTGGGTTCGAGGATGTCCACGGCGACGGTGATCGGGCTCGGCTCGGTCAAGAACTTCAGGTCATGGTCCTCTTGTCCATGGTGGCTGAGCAAAGAAGAAGAGGAGGGGAAAGAGGTGATGGCGGCGGCTGCAAGGAGAGGGAATCGGATAGGGTTCGCAGGGCTCCAGAAGGGGCTAGATATAGAGAGAGGGGAGGGGCGACGTGGCTCCAGGATCTCCTCTCCTCCACAGCCACGCCATGTGCATGAGGGGAAAAGGTGGGGGGTGGGAAGATGACAAGTGAGGCAGGCTGACAGGAGAGGGAAAAGAAAGGAAAAGATCAAGAGAAGGGGGCTCGGGCTGGGCTGGAGATGGACTGAGGGGAGAGAGGAGAGGCCCAAGTGCCCTCTGGAAAATCCCTTTTCTGCATTTTATTCTTTCCAATAAAAGACAGCAGAGAAAAATGGGAAAAAGAAATAGAAAAATGAGTTCCAAAAGTCATATAAAATATGATTACAAATGATCATGATTTACAGGATTTTTGGAAAATTAATTGGGTCAAACATATTTAAGTAATTCTCATGGCATTTAAATAAATTCAAATGTCATTTGAACTACAACCCAATTTCCTAGACATGATAAAATCATGGGGAAATGGAAGGGAACTTTATCATGGTAAAACATGATGGAATCCAAAAGAGTTTTCTTAGAATATCAAAGATGATCATCAAAGAAAAATGCAAAGGCTAGAAAAGGAGGAAAAGAAAGAATTCAACATAATCCTTTTATATAACCTGAAAATGCTTGAGAACTTTTCTTTTACATGGGTTATTGCCAAGAATAATTGTGCAAAATTTCATCCCCAATGGGAAAAAATAAAAATGAAAATTTTTGAATTTTGTCAGTTTTGGGTTGTTACAACTCGCCACCACCAACAGAGGATCTCGCCTGAGATCCGGCATAACCCGGGGGAAGGGATCGAGAAGTTGCAAGAAAGAAGATCAACCGAGAGGTGAAACTTCCCGACACCACCAACATAGGCTTCGCTCATCGTGACAACGATGTTTGCCCCGTCAGGATCCAACCTGACTGGAGATGTCGACGTCGAAGAAGAAAACTTCCGAAGGTGCGGGAAACTAATCGAGAGCAAGCTAGGATTCAACGAGGGGATATCACACCCAAACTGATTCCACTCGGGGAAAGAAACTCGAGGTTTCCGTAGAAGATTACCTAGGTACTACTGGATGACACGAAAATGAGAATCCGAATCGAAACAATACCATACCAGCATTTCTACAATAACATCACTCAGGAAGGTGTGATAACCTGGACAACGAGACGGGACAGAGGAGGACCCACACACAGTTCCGACTCAAGCGGAAAAAGGAGACAGACGAAGCGGGAGGTTCAGAATCCATTAGTTGGATAATAACCAGGCAACCCGGTTCGTTGTTTCACATAGGCCGCACATTTGTCGATGTAGAGTGACAAGCCCACGAGCCATGCTCAGCCAGTTCGAAGTACGCCGACCAACCCGCTGCTGGTAAAGTATTGGTCCGACTGAAATCTCCTAAACGAGAACCTAGATGTCATTTTGAAGAGGATAAGTTTAAGGAGAAAATCATTACGTCACACTTCCTTACCAGAGGGAGGGGATAAGGAGTAAAAAGAATCCTACTCTCCGATAACTAACTTAGTAACTACAAAATAGTTTTTGTCTAGACTCAACTTCGGCCAGTAAAGGGATCCTACAGTCGGTAAGGCTCTGATACCAAGTTTTAAGGCCCGATATGCGGTACTGTTCCAGATCTAGATGTTTCCATCCAGATCCGGGGACGAAGCACATATCGGTCCCACCGCGACATATGACAAAGCCATATGCCCCGGATTTCCTACATGATATCACAACATTACAGATAAAAGGATACAACATCTCATACAATCGGCATACAACTGCCTTGAATACAATACAACAGCGGAAGATACATGTCTGAGTACAGACTACAAGAAAATGCCTAGTGGCAAAGAGAAAAACATCGATCCCATAACCACACGGGTCCAGGCCCTCCGCCGGGATCCGCCTAACTAGTCGTCGTCGAGTCTCCACGTGAAATGTCGATCACCATACCTGTTGTCGATCAAGAACCCTAAAAAGAGTTTGGGGGTAGTATCATGAGTACAGAGGTAGTCAGCATCCAACTGTAGTGGTCATCTGACCCAGCAAGGACTTCATCACTCGTCATTCTAGGACAACTCGTAGTTTACAGTAAGGAAGGGGTAAGTGGTGAGGTTGCTGCCGCACTAGCATTTATGAAGTGGCTAACTATCTAGAGAGTAAGATAAGAAGCCAAGCATTTGATGAGGAATCGCCTCCAACAAGTGTGGCTATCAACTACTTACGCAAACATAACACCTATCCTATCCTTGTCCTCCTCTTCGCATCCCGACGAAGAAGAAGCAGTCAAGGCACACACACACATTGATCAAGTTGTTAAGATTATCTCAGTTGTTGTTGTCTATGAACAAGGAGTAGGTCTCAAGTCTTCCATAACCGTGGACACGGCTTCTCGAAAAGATTTAACCCTGCAGGGGTGTACCAACTGCCCATTACAAGGCTCCGCACGCACGTCCATCTCTCTCAGTTGCTACCCATCACAGGCAACCATTTTATGATTTAGTTCCAAGAGATCCGAAACGTCAGGTCCCTCTAACTAACAACGCACAAATCCGGGTGGCCCCCGGTGAGTCGACATCCAACTCAAAAGCCGGTCGCGCTCTCGAATCGGCCTCTACCGTCTAGACGAGGTCGGGTTAGCTACCCAAACAGATGTGGGCATCCCCCTAGCTTCCAGGTTTGGACCAACAGAAAAACTATGTCTCCGCTGGCCCGAGTTGTTTCGAAAATAGCTGGGGCGCCAACCAACACACACACGTTGCAAAAGGTAAAACCAGCTTGGGCCACCACTAGAAATGTTTGAAGCTAGATAGGTAAGAAAAGGGGACCCCATAAAATCCCACACGCGGTTAGGCACGCTCAGTCTTAAAACCAATACCCGGAACTCGGATCCTAGGTGACTCGAATGGAACAAAGCGTCGGGGCGGGATAGCCTAGACCTTCCGTCCTTCGTCGAATATAGTTAACATTATAATAATCATATCATCAACAACAATATAATAATGTGATATCCCAAACCAAGGAGTAACAGGGTAACATCGTAGCATCTTAAGCATGCATACTAAGCAGGGGTTGAGCAACGAGAAATAGTAACATAGAAGTACAGGGTTTGCTGGGAAGGGACATGGCTGTATCGGTTTGAAAGAGGTTATAAACATGTGGTAGGATCAAACATCGAACCTAACCTAGACTAGCATGCAAACCGCTGGTTGAAATAGAATGGATCATAAGTAATGTATAGTCCTTGCCTGTTGATAAGTCGGGTTCCGAAGATGTAGTTGATCGCAAGCTCGCATCGTCTCCGAAAGTATCCGCGGGATCACACAGGAATTAACCACTGGAAAGCAAGCAACGAAGATACCACTATCACTACGGAGAAATCATGAGCAAGCAATAACTAAGCAATCAAGATCAAGTATGATGCATGTCATTTGATTATCATGGCATGAACATAAGAACGAGCAAGTTTAAATGAAGCATCGGGAAGCAAGGGTGCAATGCTATCGACAACCTTCATATGCATTAGGTGGGTGCTCAATGGACCCGGAGGATCCTTACGTTGTAGATATTATGATGCATGATCATGGCATAAACAAAATACTAGAACATAACATGAACAAGAATTTCCCACACACGAAGATGGACCTCGAGATGGGATTCGTTCAATTTAATAAATGCAATATGACATGGCAATATTATGATGCACCTAATGCAATCTATTGCAAGCAATGAAATAAAACGCAATACTACGCTACCGGTAATCTACGGTCACCGGATCGCAACAACAAGGAAAAAAATAATGAAAGAAATACACCATGTGCATCGTCATGAGGGGTTTCGTGCAAAATACACCATCACCCATATAATGTTAGCTCGTATAGAAAAATGAACAGCACCATGACGTTCCTCATGTTTTTCTACCCCAAATTCATGTATGACATGAATTCTTTGGAGCTAGGATGCACATAGCACAAGAAACGCAAAATGATGGCAGATTTGGTTCGATTCAAATCATCTTTGAATTTATTCCAAAAAGGAAAAGAAGGAGAAATCCCCATTGGGCTGAGTTCGGCCGAGGCGTCCCGAAACCTCGCATTGCTACTCTATTGAGCGCCCACGAAAAAAAAGAAAAGCACTGGGCCAAGCCCACTATGCGCTGCTGCAAAAAAACAGAGGGAAAAAGAGGCAAAATCTAAGGTTTAATTCGTTCCGAGGGGGATCTAACCAGGGACCTCTTGGATGCAATCAGGTCTCCCACACCGCTAGGCTACTGATCAAATTGCAATAGGATAACTAACTGAAACAACATAGCGCAAGCTGCACGGGGTAGCTGAAACTTCAGCAACATCGAACACTGATAAAACTGAACGTGCGATGCAAAAATATAGAAAAAAGGGGCGCCTTGCGTGGACGGGGATTCGAACCCAAGACCTCTCGCATACATCCAGAGCGTCCACACCACTACACCATCCAATCGAACGTGATTCAAATGGAAACCAAAGTTACATATAGCAGGTGTAGCGCTAACTCTGACGAAACTGAATTTGCGACGGGCGGATGACAGGAGCAAACACCGGCGACGATTGCGACGGCTGCGCTGACCCGGCAGCTCGAAGGCTACGTGTTGTGAGGAGCTGGGACATCCAAGAAACCATTTTTGCATAGATCTTGCACAGGTGCCTCAAGGACGGAGGCTTGGCCTTGCCGGAAATTCATGGCGACCACACGGTTTGCATCTCTGAAGTTAACGACAACCGCGGCTCAAAGGGGAACAGGGGCACGCGCTGGTGCACGCAGGGGCGTCGCGCAGGCGCGCTGGACGTGCTTGGGGCACGAGCGGGCCACGACGACGTCGAGCTTCTTGCGGCGGCAGAAGAAACCGGGCGCGGAGAGGCTACGACAGGCAAAACGGCGACGACCTATACGTCATGACGAACGGAAATGACAGCTATCTACGCGAGGCGGAAGGGGTTAGGGAGGGAGGCGAGGCTCACGAGGGGAGGCTTGGCGTCGTCGATCAGGCTCGGGGTCGACGAACTGCTCGGCGAAGACGCCGGCTCGACGGAGATGGCTTGAGGCGGCGCCGGACGAGTAGGAAGAAGACGACGGTTGAAGGAGAGGTCGCGGAAGAAGACGCGCCTCTACACCTTGGAGGAAGGCACGCCTGCCTCCTTACTGCTGCTCGGGGACGGGCTTGGGTTCGAGGATGTCCACGGCGACGGTAATCGGGCTCGGCTCGGTCAAGAACTTCAGGTCATGGTCCTCTTGTCCATGGTGGCCGAGCAAAGAAGAAGAAGAGGGGAAAGAGATGATGGTGGCGGCTGCAAGGAGAGGGAATGGGCTAGGGTTCGCAGGGCTCCGGAAGGGGCTAGATATAGAGAGAGGGGAGGGGCGACGTGGCTCTAGGATCTCCTCTCCTCCACAGCCACGCCATGTGTGTAAGAGGAAAAGGTGGGGGAGTGGGAAGATGACAAGTGGGCCAGGGTGAGAGGAGAGGGAAAAGAAAGAAAAAGATAAAGAGAAGGGGGCTCGGGCTGGGCTGCAGATGGACTGAGGAGGAAGAGGAGAGGCCCAAGTGCCCTCTGGAAAATCCCTTTTCTGCATTTTATTCTTTCCAATAAATGACAGCAGAGAAAAATGGGAAAAATAAATAGAAAAATGAGTTCCAAAAGTCATATAAAATATGATTACAAATGATCATGATTTACAGGATTTTTGGAAAATTAATTGGGTCAAACATATTTAGGTAATTCTCATGGCATTTAAATAAATTCAAATGTCATTTGAACTACAACCCAATTTCCTAGACATGATAAAATCATGGGGAAATGGAAGGGAACTTTATCATGGTAAAACATGATGGAATCCAAAAGAGTTATCTTAGAATATCAAAGATGATCATCAAAGAAAAATGCAAAGGCTAGAAAAGGAGGAAAAGAAAGAATTCAACATAATCCTTTTACATAACCTGAAAAATGCTTGAGCACTTTTCTGTTACATGGGTTATTGCCAAGAATAATTGTGCAAAATTTCATCCCCAATGGGAAAAAATAAAAAATGAAATTTTTTGAATTTTGTCAGTTTTGGGTTGTTACAACTCGCCACCACCAACAGAGGATCTCGTCCCGAGATCCGGCATAACCCGGAGGAAGGGACCGAGAAGTTGCAAGAAAGAAGATCAACCGAGAGGTGAAACTTCCCGACACCTCCAACATAGGCTTCGCTCATCGTGACAACGATGTTTGCCCCGTCAGGATCCAACCTGACTGGAGATGCCGACGTCGAAGAAGAAAACTTCCGAAGGTGCGGGAAACTAATCGATAGCAAGCTCGGATTCAATGAGGGGATATCACAACCAAACTGATTCCACTCGGGGAAAGAAACTCGAGGTTTCCGTAGAAGATTACCTAGGTACTACTGGATGACACGAAAATGAGAATCCGAATCGAAACAATACCATACCAGCATTTCTACAATAACATCACTCAGGAAGGTGTGATAACCTGGACAACGAGACGGGACAGAGGACGACCCACACACAGTGCCGACTCAAGCGGACAAAGGGAAACAGACGAAGCGGGAGGTTCAGAATCCATTAGTTGGATAATAACCAGGCAACCCGGTTCGCTGTTTCACGTAAGCCGCACATTTGTCGATGTAGAGTGACAAGCCCACGAGCCATGCTCAGCCAGTTCGAAGTACGCCGACCAACCCGCTGCTGGTAAAGTATTGGTCCGACTGAAATCTCCTAAACGAGAACCTAGATTTCATTTTGAAGAGGATAAGTTTAAGGAGAAAATCATTACGTCACACTTCCTTACCAGAGGGAGGGGATAAGGAGTAAAAAGAATCCTACTCTCCGATAACTAACTTAGTAACTACAAAATAGTTTTTGTCTAGACTCAACTTCGGCCAGTAAAGGGATCCTACAGTCGGTAAGGCTCTGATACCAAGTTTTAAGGCCCGATATGCGGTACTGTTCCAGACCTAGATGTTTCCATCCAGATCCGGGGACGAAGCACATATCGGTCCCACCGCGACATATGACAAAGCCATATGCCCCGGATTTCCAACATGATATCACAACATTACAGATACAAGGATACAACATCTCATACAATCGGCATACAACTGCCTTGGATACAATACAACAGCGGAAGATACATGTCTGAGTACAGACTACAAGAAAATGCCTAGTGGCAAAGAGAAAAACATCGATCCCATAACCACACGGGTCCAGGCCCTCCGCTGGGATCCGCCTAACTAGTCGTCGTCGAGTCTCCACGTGAAATGTCGATCACCATACCTATTGTCGATCAAAAACCCTGTAAAGAGTTTGGGGGTAGTATCATGAGTACAGAGGTAGTCAGCATCCAACTGTAGTGGTCATCTGACCCAGCAAGGACTTCATCACTCGTCATTCTAGGACAACTCGTAGTTTACAGTAAGGAAGGGGTAAGTGGTGAGGTTTCTACCGCACTAGCATTTATGAAGTGGCTAACTATCTAGAGAATAAGATAAGAAGCCAAGCATTCGATGAGGAATCTCCTCCAACAAGTGTGGCTATCAACTACTTACGCAAACATAACACCTATCCTATCCTTGTCCTCCTCTTCGCATCCCGACGAAGAAGAAGCAGTCAAGGCACACACACACGTTGATCAAGTTGTTAACATTATCTCAGTTGTTGTTGTCTATGAACAAGGAGTAGGTCTCAAGTCGTCCATAACCGTGGACACGGCTTCTCGAAAAGATTTAACCCTGCAGGGGTGTACCAACTGCCCATTACAAGGCTCCGCACGCACGTCCATCTCTCTCAGTTGCTACCCATCACAGGCAACCATTTTATGATTTAGTTCCAAGAGATCCGAAACGTCAGGTCCCTCTAACTAACAACGCACAAATCCGGGTGGCCCCCTGTGAGTCGACATCCAACTCAAAAGCCGGCCGCGCTCTCGAATCGGCCTCTACCGTCTGGACGAGGTCGGGTTAGCTACCCAAACAGATGCGGGCAGCCCCCTTGCTTCCAGGTTTGGACCAACAGAAAACTATGTCTCCGCTGGCCCGAGTTGTTTCGAAAACAGCTGGGGCGCCAACCAACATACACACGTTGCAAAAGGTAAAACCAGCTTGGGCAACCACTAGAAATGTTTGAAGCTAGATAGGTAAGAAAATGGGACCCCATAAAATCCCACACGCGGTTAGGCACGCTCAGGCTTAAAACCAATACCCGGAACTCGGATCATAGGTGACTCGAATGGAACAAAGCGTCGGGGCGGAATAGCCTAGACCTTCCATCCTTCGTCGAATATAGTCAACATTATAATAATCATATCATCAACAACAATATAATAATGTGATATCCCAAACCAAGGAGTAACAGGGTAACATCATAGCATCCTAAGCATGCATACTAAGCAGGGGCTGAGCAACGAGCAATAGTAACATAGCAGTACAGGGTTTGCTGGGAAGGGACATGGCTGTATCGGTTTGAAAGAGGCTATAAACATGTGGTAGGATCAAACATCGAACCTCACCTAGACTAGCATGCAAACCGCTGGTTGAAATAGAATGGATCATAAGTAATGTATAGTCCTTGCCTGTTGATAAGTCGGGTTCCGAAGATGTAGTTGATCGCAAGCTCGCATCGTCTCCGAAAGTATCTGCGGGATCGCACAGGAATTAAACACTGGAAAGCAAGCAACGAAGATACCACTATCACTACAGAGCAATCATGAGCAAGCACTAAATAAGCAATCAAGATCAAGTATGATGCATGTCATTTGATTATCATGGCATGAACATAAGAACGAGCAAGTTTAAATGAAGCATCGGGAAGCAAGGGTGCAATGCTATCGACAACCTTCATATGCATTAGGTGGGTGCTCAATGGTCCCGTAGGATCCTTACGTTGTAGATAATATGATGCATGATCATGGCATAAACAAAAGACTAGAACATAACATCAACAAGAATTGCCCACACACGTAGATGGACCTCGAGATGGGATTCATTCAATTTAATAAATGCAATATGACATGGCAATATTATGATGCACCTAATGCAATCTATTGCAAGCAATGAAATAAAACGCAATACTACGCTACCGGCAATCTACGGTCACCGGATCGCAACAAGAAGGAAAAAATAATGAAATAAATACACCATGTGCATCATCATGAGGGGTTTCGTGCAAAATACACCATCACCCAGATAATGCTAGCTCATATAGAAAAATTGACAGTACCATGACGTTCCTCATGTTTTTCTACCCCAAATTCATGTATGACATGAATTCTTTGGACCTAGGATGCACATAGCACAAGAAACGCAAAAGGATGGCAGATTTGGTTCGATTCAAATCATCTTTGAATTTATTCCAAAAAGAAAAAGAAGGAGAAATCCCCATTGGGCTGAGTTCAGCCGAGGCGCCCCGAAACCTCGCAGTGCTACTCTATTGAGCGCCCACGAAAAAAAAGAAAACCACTAGGCCAAGCCCACTATGCGCTGCTGCAAAAAAAACAGAGGGAAAAAGAGGCAAAATCTAAGGTTTAATTCGTTCCGAGGGGGATCGAACCAGGAACCTCTTGGATACAATCAGGTCTCCCACACCGTTGGGCTACTGATCGAATTGCAATAGGATAACTAACTGAAACAACATAGCACAAGATGCACGGGATAGCTGAAACTGCAGCAACATCGAACACTGATAAAACTGAACGCGCGATGCAAAAATATAGAAAAAAGGGGCACCTTGCGTGGACGGGGATTCGAACCCAAGACCTCTCGCATACATCCAGAGCGTCCACACCACTACACCATCCAATCAAACGTGATTCAACTGGAAACCAAAGTTACATATAGCAGGTGTAGCGCTAACTCTGACAAAACTGAATTTGCAACGGGCGGATGACAGGAGCAAACACCGGCGAAGATTGCGACGGCTGCGCTGACCCGACGGCTCGAAGGCTGCGTGTTGTGACGAGCTGGGACATCCAAGAACCCATTTTGCATAGATCTTGCACAGGTGCCTCAAGGACGGAGGCTTGGCCTTGCCGGAAAGTCATGGCGACCACACGGTTTGCATCTCTGAAGTTAACGACAACCGCGACGCAAAGGGGAACAGAGGCACGCGTTAGTGCACGCAGGGGCGTCGTGCGGGCGCGCTGGACGTGCTTGGGGCACGGGCGGGCCACGACGGCGTCGAGATGCTTGCGGCGGCAGAAGAAACCAGGCGCAGAGAGGCTACGACAGGCAAAACGGCGACGACTTATACGTCATGACGAACGGCAACGACAGCTATCTACGCGAGGCAGAAGGGGTCAAGGAGGGAGGCAAGGCTCACGAGGGGAGGCTTGGCGTCGTCGATCAGGCTCGGGGTCGACGAACTGCTCGGCGAAGACGCCGGCTCGACGGAGATGGCTTGAGGCGGCGCCGGACAAGGAGGAAGAAGACGACGGTTGAAGGAGAGGTCGAGGAAGAAGACGCGCCTCTACACCTTGGAGGAAGGCACGCCTGCCTCCTTCCTGCTGCTCGGGGACGGGCTTGGGTTCGAGGATTTCCACGGCGACGGTGATCGGGCTCGGCTCGGTCAATAACTTCAGGTCATGGTCCTCTTGTACATGGTGGCTGGGCAAAGAAGAAGAGGAGGGGAAAGAGGTGATGGCGGCGGCTGCAAGGAGAGGGAATGGGCTAGGGTTCGCAGGGCTCCGGAAGGGGCTAGATATAGAGAGAGGGGAGGGGCGACGTGGCTCCAGGATCTCCTCTCCTCCACAGCCACGCCATGTGCGTGAGGGGAAAAGGTGGGGGGTGGGAAGATGACAAGTGGGCCAGGGTGAGTGGGCCAGGGAAAAGGTGGGGGAGTGGGGGAGTACAGACTACAAGCAAATGCCTACTGGCAAAGAGAAAAACATCGATCCCATAACCACACGGGTCCAGGCCCTCCGCAGGGATCCGCCTCACTAGTCGTCGTCGAGTCTCCACGTGAAACGTCGATCACCATACATGTTGTCGATCGAGAACCCTGAAAAGAGTTTGGGGGTAGTATCATGAGTACAGAGGTACTCAGCATCCAACTGTAGTGGTCATCTGACCCAGCAAGGACTACATCACTCATCATTCTAGGACAACTAGTAGTTTACGGTAAGGAAGGGGTAAGTGGTGAGGTTGCTGCCGCACTAGCATTTATGAAGTGGCTAACGATCTAGAGAGTAAGGTAAGAAGCCAAGCATTCGATGAGGAATCGCCTCCAACAAGTCTTGCCATCAACTACTTACGCAAACATAACACCTATCCTATCCTTGTCCTCCTCTTCGCATCCCGACGAAGATGAAGCAGTCAAGGCACACACACACGTTGATCAAGTTATATTAAAATTATCTCAGTTGTTGTTGTCTATGAACAAGGAGTAGGTCTCAAGTCGTCCATAACCATGGACACGGCTCCTCGAAAAGATTTAACCCGGCAGGGGTGTACCAACTTCCCATTACGAGGCTCCGCACGCACGTCCTTCTCTCTCAGTTGCTACCCACTATAGGCAACCATTTTATTATTTAGTTCCAAGAGATCCGAAACGACAGGTCCCACTAACTAACAACGAACCAATCCGGGTGGCCCCCGGTGAGTCGACATCCATCTCAGGAGCCGTCCGCGCTCTCGATCTGGTCTCAACCGTCTGTCGCAGGTTTGGATAGCCGGTTAATCACACATGGGACACCGGGTCCTCAGCCAGACAAGGTTGACCAGCAAGCGAACTATGTCCTCACTGGTCCAGGTTGGTTTGTAAACAACTGTCGGCCGACCAGCACACACACGGTTTCAAATGGTAAATCAGCTTGGGCCACCACTGGAAATGTTTGAAGCTAGGTAGGTAAGAAAAGGGGACCCCATAAAATCCCACACACGGTTAGGCACGCTCAGTATTAAAACCAATACCCGGAACTCGGATCCTAGGTGACTCGAATGGAACAAAGCGTCGGGGCGGGATAGCCTAGACCTTCCATCCTTCGTCGAATATAGTCAACATTATAAAAATCATATCATCAACAACAATATAATAATGTGATATCCCAAACCAAAGAGTAACAGGGTAACATCGTAGCATCCTAAGCATGCATACTAAGCAGGGGCTGAGCAACGAGCAATAATAACATAGCAGTACATGGTTTGCTTGGAGGGGACATGGCTGTATCGGTTTGAAAGAGGTTGTAAACATGTGGTAGGATCAAACATCGAACCTAACCTAGACTAGCATGCAAAACACTGGTTGAAATAGAATGGATCATAACTAATGCATAGTCCTTGCTTGTTGATAAGTCGGGTTCCGAAGGTGTAGTTGATCGCAAGCTCGCATCGTCTCCGAGAGGTACCCGCGGAAGCACACAAGACGATAAACACTGGAAAGCAATCAACGAGCAAGCACTCTATTACTACGAGGCAAACACGAGCAAGCGTCAACAAAAAGGCAACACGAGACATCGCACCTACCGTCGAGAGCGGTTACTAACAGGTTAAGTGGAGTACTCGTCACACACGACGATACCGCACGTTTACGATGGTTCAAGTTGTTTAGCTACACAAGGTGGGCAAAGGTTATTAACATGGCATCTCACTCAAGCATGGCATAGCACACAAACATGGCAAGAGGTGAAGCACAAAGTAAACTATCTAATCTAGTCATTTTAAGTGGTGGAGAAATCCTAGACATGGCAAACTATTACGGACCCCACGATAAAATGGAATTTGGTACTGTTCTGCCCTAAACATATTTTATTATTTTTATTAGCAAGCAAGAACAGCAAAAACACAATCTACATGCAATTCTAGTCAAGTTACATATAAAGAACATTTTAAACAGAGCAACGGTTAAAAATTTATTGCAATTACAGTTACAGTGGCAAGCAGTTGTAATTAGCAGGTAAACAGCAAGTAAACAAGCTCAAACATGGCAACAAACAACATTTTAATAATCTACGCGTAAAAAGATACGCACAACGCAAGAAGCTAATACAATCTGCCTAAATTAATTAAAAAAACTAGCAGCAAAAAAAACTAAATGGGCCGAAATCTACTGGCCCAACAGATAAAAAAACAAAACAAAAAAATAAAAAATAAAAAAGGGGCTGGGGCGCTCACCTCTGGGTCGTGGCCCAGGCCGGTTGGGGAGGTTGAGGCGCCTGGTGGGCCGAGGGAGGGGAGGCCGGCCCAGGGCGGTTCGCGAGCAGGGAGGCGGCCGGCTCCCGTCGTCTCCAGGACGAGGCCGCGGCGCAGAAGCTCGCCGGCCGACGAGGGAGGCGCGCAGGGGGGCGGTGCTGGGTGGCGGATCCGAGGCGCGGCGGCCGGGATCTGGTCGCCGGCGTGCAAGGGCGGCCACGACTCCTGTCTGCGGCTAGGTCGGGGCCATGGCCAGCTCGGCCCGAGCATCCATGGCGCGGAGGCTTGAAGGACCTGCAGAGGGGAGGAGACGGAAGGTGAGGCCGATGGGAGGAGAGAGGCGCGGGAGGTGGGAGAGGAGAGGAGGTCGGCCTGGACGGGGGGGGGGGGGGCGCAGGCGGCCGGAGATGGCCGGAGTTGGTGGCGGCGGGTGCGTGGTCCACGGGCTGGAGGTAGGAGAGAGCTCGGGCTGGGGAGACCAAACTGATGACGTGGCACCACGCGGTTCGTCTAATCTGGATCCGACGGATCAGATCAGCGGTCTGAATCTGAGAGGGGTTTGGCTGCAAAATTGGACTAGGGAAACCCTAGAAATGGGTGGGAGTGTGTTGGTCTTTATATAGCCCCGGTGGCTGGCAGTTTGCAAAAACATCCCCGATTTTTCTCTCGCGCGCGCGGTGCTCACGTTTCTGACAGCCGGGGGTCCGCGGAACCTCCGATTCGGGTAAAACTTCGAACTGCGCGATCAGCGCATCGAGCCGGAGGCGTTCACCTCGCTCTGAAACCGTTCGAGAACACTTTCCGGCGCGCTATAAAAATATCCCGTTTAATTATTAAACGGGGTTTTTCGTTCTGTTGGCTGCGGTTGGTCTCATGCGGTTTTCGCGACGGTGATCGGGTGAAACCCGGTGTCGCAAAGGTCGAGTGTCAGGGTGGCAAGGGTCGGTCTCCGTCCGATACGAGATAAGAGGGGGGAAATAATAGCCGATCGATAAATCGGGGATGCAAACACCACAAACAAATCAGACAATCAAACAATTCACACCGAAAACAAAAAATTTTAATTTTTGTGAAAACTGGGCTATTACATTATGAGAAGCTCACCTATGAATTTCTTCACAGGAAAATGGCTCTCGAAAGACTGAAAGAGGCTCATGAAGAGTTGGAAAATGTCAATCTCTCTCTCATGGCTCAACAAGGTTCTGAAGCAAATCATAAAACTGATTCACCTTGCTTAACTTGTCTGGAACGAAGCAAAACTGATTCCAAAGGAAAAGCTCCTATTATTATTGATGATACTAATGCCTCTGATCAGGAAAATCCTGCTATTATTGATGGTACTCCTCATAAGAATGGCTTCTATAAGAGGCAAATATGGGTGCAGAAAGCACTTGTGGAAAAAATGCCTGCTAATCATACCATGCAGGGAAAGCCTTCGGTACCATCGAATCATTTCTATTCTCTAGAAACGAGAAATGATTCACTGGTGCCCGAATCAAATGTTCCGCAGAAGCAATACTATCGCACTGGTCGTTATACTTATCGTCCTCATGATAACAGTACTAAGATTTCAT
This sequence comes from Bromus sterilis, assembly GCA_950022295.1. NCBI lineage: Eukaryota > Viridiplantae > Streptophyta > Magnoliopsida > Poales > Poaceae > Bromus > Bromus sterilis. Next base: position 237,557,133 of record OX465598.1, read on the forward strand.
ATGCTCATACTTATCCTAACCATTTGCGGAGGACTTACATTTATGGCGTGCTTGATGGTACACCGAAGCAATACATGTTCGCTTTAATATTGCTTCAACCAGTGCTTCAACATCTTCTCAGTCACCTGCTCGTTTGTGGGTGGTTAAGAAGAACTAATTCTTCTGCAGGGCTATAACTCCGGTGGATCCGAATGGGTCATGGATAGTGGTTGCACAAATCATATGACCGGAGACAAGGAGTTATTCACCGAAGAAAAACTATCTCACTCTTCTCAGAAGTACATTACCTTCGGTGATAACAACAAGGGTAAATTTTTAGGTTTGGGTAAGGTTGCCATATCGAAAGATAAGAACATTGACAAGGTTATGCTAGTCCAATCCCTTGGATATAATCTTATGTCTATTTCTAAGTTATGTGATATGGGTATGCTTGTTCTATTTTCTGCTTCGCGTTGTGTTGTCTTTTCACAGGATGACTATACGTTTGTCTTCGAGGGTTACCGAAAAGGAGATTTATACATTGTTGATTTTTCTTTGGGCCCTGCCGTATCCACTTGCTTAATGGCAAAAGCTTCATCTGGATGGTTATGGCATCGAAGACTTGGTCATGCAGGGATGAGAAATCTTCATAATCTAGTGAAGAAGAACCATGTTATTGGTCTTAGCGAAGTAAAATTCGATAAGGATCGTCTCTGCAGTGCTTGTGAAGCTGGTAAAATTACGAAGAAACATCATTCAGCGAAGACTATCATGACTACTACTCGTCCTCTTGAATTGCTTCATATGGATCTTTTTGGTCCTCAAAATTATGCAAGCCTGGGAGGAAACAAATATGGTCTTGTTATTGTTGATGATTTCTCTCTTTATACTTGGGTTTTATTTTTGGATGACAAGAGCAAAGTTGTTGAAATCTTCAAGTCATTCGCTAAGAGAGATCAAACCGAATATGAATTATCTCTGAAGCATATCCGAAGTGATAATGGAACTGAATTCAAAAATACTCATATTGAAGATTTTTCTTGATGATCATGGTTTTACTCATGAGTTATCTGCTGCTTATACACCTCAACAGAATGGTGTTGTTGAAAGGAAGAATAGAACTCTTATTGAAATGGCCAGAACTATGCTTGCTGAATACAAGACTCCCATTAGGTTCTGGGCCGAAGCAATTAACACAGCATGTCATATCATCAACAAGGTTTACCTTCACAAACTTCTGAAGAAAACTTCACATGAGCTTATCACTGGTAACAAACCAAATGTTTCGTACCTTAGGGTATTTGGTGCTCCTTGCTTTATTAGAGATATGAATCATAGCTCCAAATTTGCCCCTAAGGCACATGAAGGTTTTCTTTTAGGTTATGGCTCAAACTCTCACACTTACAGGGTCTATAACTCTCACTTTGGGAAAGTTATGGAAAATGTGAATGTGAGGTTTGATGAAACTAATGGCTCTCAAAAAGAGCATTTGCCTCATGATCTAGATGAACCACCTCTTGATGAAGTGATCGGGTCCATGGCCATTGGAGAAATTCGTCCTGTTGAAGCCAATGCTCGTCAAGCTAATAGAGATGATGATGGTCCAATGTTCCCACACATAGCCCGGGGCGCTGGAGATCAACATCCTGAAGCAAATGATGAACAGGAAGAAGAAGAACAAGGGAACGAAGGAAATGCTAATCCCGAAGGAAACGCTGAAGCTGAAGGTCAAGAAGATCTTGAAGCTGAAGCAGATCTTGAAGCAGAAGCTGAGCATGAAGCAAATGATTCAACCTTATCACCAGTTCGAAGAAGAGTTGATGTTGATTCGATCCTTGAAGAAATTCATCAACCAGGTCATCCCACAACTCGCTCTCGTACTCATTTGGCTAACTTCTGTGGAAACTTTTTGTTTGTCTCCATGCTAGAACCTTCAAAGTTTGATGAATCCATGAAGGATCCAGATTGGTTAACTGCTATGCTCGAAGAACTTAATCAGTTCGAACGAAACAAAGTCTGGTCCTTAGTTCATAGACCTGATCCAACGAAGCACAACATCATTGGTACAAAGTGGATTTTTCGCAACATGCAAGATGAAGACGGTATAGTGGTAAGAAACAAAGCACGATTGGTAGCACAAGGATACACCCAAATCGAAGGTATCGATTTCGGCGAAACTTATGCTCCAGTTGCTCGTCTCGAATCCATTCGTGTTATTCTTGCTTTTGCAAATTTCAATGGTATTCTACTTTATCAAATGGATGTGAAAAGTGCTTTTCTTAACGGAAAAATCGAGGAAGAAATGTATGTTATGCAGCCTCCAGGTTTTGAAGACCCAAAGAAACCCAACATGGTGTACAGGTTACACAAAGCCCTCTATGGGTTGAAGCAAGCACCTCGTGCTTGGTACGACACATTGAAGGATTTCCTTCTGAAGAAAGGCTTCAAACCAGGAACAACTGACCCAACACTTTTCACTCGATCTTATAATGGTGATTTGTTTGTATGTCAAATTTATGTAGATGATATCATTTTTGGATGCACTAACACTGAAATCAGCGAAGAATTTGCCAATATGATGTCGAAGAAATATGAGATGTCAATGATGGGTGAATTGAAGTTTTTCCTTGGACTTCAAATTCGTCAACAGAAGAATGACAACTTTATTTCTCAAGAAAAATATCTCAAGGATTGCCTGAAGAAGTTTGGTCTTACTGATTGCAAAACTATCAAAACTCCAATGCCAACCAATGGCTTCTTAGATGCAGATGAGAAGGGCAAAGCCTTCGACCAGAAGAAATATCGGTCTATGATTGGATCTCTTTTATATATTTGTGCATCTAGACCTGACATTATGCTTTCAGTATGTATTTGTGCTCGTTTTCAGGCCAATCCAATGGAATCACATCATACTGTTGTAAAGCGAATTCTTCGGTATCTTGCTCACACACCAACCTTGGGTTTGTGGTATCCCAAGGGAGCTCAGTTTGATCTTATTGGCTATTCTGATTCAGACTGGGCTGGTGATCGTGTGGATAGGAAATCAACTTCAGGGACTTGTCATTTCCTTGGAAGATCACTTGTGTGTTGGGCTTCAAAGAAGCAAAACTGTGTTTCAATATCTACTGCTGAAGCTGAATACATTGCTGTTGGATCATGCTGTACTCAGATTCTATGGCTGAAGCAAACACTGAAGGATTATGGTATTCATGTGAAGAAAATTCCACTTCTATGTGATAATGAGAGTGCAATCAAAATTGCTCACAATCCTGTGCAGCACTCTTGCACGAAGCATATTCACATTCGCCATCATTTTCTTCGTGATCATGTTCAGCGTGAAGATATTGTTATAAGTCATGTCAGAACTGAAGATCAACTGACTGACATATTTATGAAGCCATTGGATGAGAAAAGGTTATGTGCGTTAAGGTGTGAGCTCAATATATTGGACTCACGAAATGTACTGTAAGATCGAACCTTTTTCTCCTGTATATATCCATTTACTTCGTTGCTCACTTTTTGGTTTCGTTGTTTGATTTTGTTTCGTTTATTCTATTTTATTTCGCTTGGATTTAGTCCTCTATGCTTATCACCTTTTGCTTCGTTTAGTTTTTCTTCAAGGTGATAAGTTTCGGACCCTACCCCTTCTATTATTCTTCTTTCTTATTCTGTCTGTCCAAAGTGGTTGAGCACAATTGAAACGGAAAGTATTTTGCTTCGAACATCCTTGAGTTCCGAATCAAATGCTTCCATTTTTTATCGAAGTTTTACTCATGTCGAGGACTTATTCTTCGGTCGTTGAGATCCCATCAAATCTGGGTCGTTGAGATTCTCTCGCGATTCGCCACGAAATCCACGTCGTAGAATCCGAGAGACGGACGCTGGGAGCCGTTCGATCTGATCTGACAACTCCTGTCAGATCGGCCTATATAAGGCATCCCACCCCAGCGAATCCTTCTCACCTTCTCATTCGCATCTCTCCGGAACCCTATCTCTCGAGCGCACCGCCGAGCTCTTCGTCTCCGCCGCCGCTCTCGCCGCAACACTGCCGAAAGAGCGCCGCCGTGGACTTCACGCTGTTGACGAGCACGTCCTCCCCGCTCATCGCCACCGTAGCAGCTCGTCGCCACCGAGTTAGGGTACGCCGAGCCCTCGATCCAATCTCTTCTTCTCCTTGTTCTTCCTCTTCTCAATCGGATCCCAGTTCTTAGTTTTTTTTTGGATGATTTCCTTAGGTTTCTTTGATCCGTTGGATCGTTGCACTATTGGGAAACTTGTTTCTGATAGCAAAAGCTTCCCATCCCGATTCAGGTTAGAACTTAGGGTTAGATGTTGTCTGTTCTGTGTTAGGGTTTGACACTCGTTTGAGCTTGCTAAGTCTAGCTCAGAACAGATTGGATATCTCTCCCATATTCTTCACTGAATATCTTGTCAAAACTTTTTGTTTTTGAATCGAAACTTTTGCTGGTGCTCATTCCATACTTACCTTTTCCCTCGCTACCTTTATGCTTTTCACAGGATGTCTGCAGAGTTAGGCTTCGGGAATGAGTCACCCAATCTTGACCACATCAACGAAGCAGAATGGTCTTCTCCGAAGAAGAAATGTGGCAGAACGAAGGAAACCAACAATGCCAGAGGCATCCCCGAATCCATTCGCCGTGAACTGGGGTATGACACGCCTCCTGAAGAAACCAAGGATCAGCGCAAGAATCGCTTGCAAAACATTCGCCGGTACTGGGCTTTTAGATGGTACAAGTACAAGAGCATTCCTGACTGGAAGTGGGCTATGCAATTTGCCTTCAGTCCACCCTTTCAATATACTTCGGCCATGTGCAGTCAGTAAACCGAAGAAAATCGCCATTTATATTACCCAGTTCCACAAAAGTTTCCACACCCCAACACTCTCAAGACTCCGGCTGACTATCCTGAAGAGGAAGAACTTTTGAGGATTGCTGCTGAAAACAAGAGACTGAAAGAAGATAAGAAGGCAGCCAAGTTGGCTAAAGCTGAAGCCCATGATGTTGGGCCTAGCTCGAAGAAGAAGAAGAAGTTGAAGAAGAAATCTGCTTCTCCTCCTCATGCTACCACAGAAGATGAAGAGCAAGCAAGACAAGAACAAGCAGCTCTGGAGGATTCAATGTTGGACGAATCAAATGATGCTGACAACGAATCAGAATCTGAAGCAGATGATGAATCTGATGATCCTGCTGCCCCCAAGAAACAAAGGCTTCAGATTCCATTGAAGAAAAAGCCAGGGGAAAACCTGCTGCTAAGGGTATTAAGATTCAAGACCCCAAGGACAAGCCCTCAGCTCGCCCCACCATTGACCTATCTCACTTGGTGGTTGCGAAGCCCTTGGCCTCCAAGCCACCGGCTGATGCTCTCAATAATGAGAAGAGATCGAAGCAGAGGCATGACCCTGCTAAGAAACAACCTGTAAAGTCTTCGGCACCAACGAAGCCCAAGCAGTCTGCCCCACCAAACCCTTCAGCGAAGCGAAAGCTCACTGAAGAATAATTGAGACAGAAAGACCTCGCTGAAGCACTGGAGCGCAGCATTCTTGCCAGAAGTTCTGCAGAAAAGAAGAAAGCAGATGAGGACGCTGCGAGAAAACAAAAGGAGTTGGACTCCGCCAGACTGGCTGCAGAGAAGGCTAAGACGAAGCGCAAGCTCGCCGAAGCCGAAAAGAACGAAGAGAAAGCTGCCGCTAAAGCTAAACAGCTGGCCGAGCTTGAAGCAAAACGCAAGGCCACTTTAGACAGCCTCAGGACAAAGAAAGCTGAGAAAGCAGCTCGGGCAAGTCATAAAAATCCCGTTGTTGATATGACTCCCCCCACTGAAGCTAATCCATCGAAGCAGAAAGGCATATCTCTGCCTGAAACTCAAGCTGAAGCTGATCGCCATAGTGAACATTTGTTCCCTGACCCACGCGAAGGCGAACTATGGGATCAGTTGGGCATCACTGAAGCCCTTTGGGAAAAATGTGTTGCTGAAGAGCCTGAAACTGTTGATCTTGGAGAAATTTACATCTCAAGCTCCATCGAAGCAATGATCTCCACAATGATCAGTCTGTTGAAGGATTTGCATTCAAGAGATAGGGATGAAATCAAGAAGATTCACAACTATCAGAAGCGCGCTGAATCTGAACCAGATGAAGAATTCAAACAGCACACTCTGAAATTGCTTCAGCAAGTGACGGACGTCAATTCCACCACCAAGAATAATATCAAAATCTTCAAAGGCAAAGTCAAGGCCGCTGTGGATGAAATGGTGAAGACCCATAATGCATCCATTATGGAAAGGGATTCAAGGAAGCGAAAGGCTTCGCCCGAAGCTGAACCAGTTGTTGCACAACCATCGGCTATAAAGTCTACTGCTTCAAAGGCTTCGGGTCCTTCACCCAAGAAGAAAACCACCAAGAAGAGGAAGGTTACTCTGGCTTCAGCTGCCGACATGGACACCAGTGATGAACAGCCGAAGGAAACTCCTGAAGTGGTTCCCACTCCTACTCCGAAGCCAAAGCCATCCCAGCCCACACCAAAGCCTTCAGCTCCTCCCACCAAAACTCTCACACCTCCTCCTACCAAAACCACCCCCAAACCAACTCCACCTCAAAGAGCACCTACCCCAACTCCATCAACTGCACGCACTCCCACACCAATTCCACCCCGTGCACCCACACCCATCCGTGCTCCAAACTCCTCACCACAAAGAATTCCACTCCACCAGTTGCTCCCGCACCACCTCCATCACCTCCCCATATAGAAAATGCACCATCCCCAACCCACTCGAGAACACATGTCACCCGAGACTTTTATCCTGCCAGAACTGCTCACGACTCCGAATCCAATGTGCCTCAAACCGAAGCACATGACGACGAAGAAGAACAAGTTCAGATATTGAATCTGTCGCAAGAGCAAGCACTTATAGTCGCTCAAACTGCTGGCCCTCCTAGAGCCAATCCAATTGCTCCTCTACAAAGGTTTCGCGCGCATTCGCGCCCCTGCCAAGATACCCAGCTTGACTCAAATTACCCTCGTGAAACTTTTCCCATTTTCAAGGGCGCTGGTTATCCTTCAAGGCATGGCCCGGACTTCAACTTGGAACAGCATCAGAAGCGCCACCGGTTCTTTGGTGTTAGTCTGTATGCTTCAGATCGCACCGCAGATGATCTTCGCTTTTGGACTGCAGAGCAACAAATCCTATGCACCAAAGTCTTCTGTCAGCAAGGAGTTCTGTTTAGGCATAAATTTCTGGATATGCGAAGTCTTTCCACTGCCACTTGCTTTCAAAACATCGTCGAAACTATTGAGAATCAGAATTTGACTCGGCTGTTTGCTTTAACCACTCCCTTCAATTCTGAACTCATCAAGCAATTCTATGCAACTCTTTATGTTTCTGGCGAAGCAAATGAACCCACCTCATGGACGTTGGAATGGATGATTCAAGGTAAAATCTTCAGAATGTCCTCTCCCGAATTCATGGAGATTATCAATATTCCAAGGCATTCTGGAGTCCAAGAAAAGATTCACTTAGAACCTGATCTGGCCGAAGAAGAATTTGCTAGTCTGTTGGACTCTGAAGTCTCTGCAAGCTCCCTTCCTGAAAACATTCGCCCGAAGCATTTGAACTTCATCTCCAGGACTTGGTTCTACATCTTTTCCAACTCATTGATCCCTTTGAGTACTGCTTCGGAAGAATCGAACATTTATCCAGAGACAAGGCATGCCATTATGAAGCTCACTCATGGTCTCATCTTTGATTTTGAGGATTGCTTCATTAGGAACTTGGTTCATGCAGCAGAGCTACCATTCACACTGAAACCTTATGCTCCCTGGCTGCAAGTTGTCTGCGATTATGGCAGGAACGAAGACTTTGTGGCTCGCCATCATCCGAAGCTATTCATTCCACCAGTGCGTGACACTTTGGCATTGCTGAGGAAGCCCAATGATCCTTTTGCCACATATGTTGGCGTGCGCCATGAAGTCAATGAGCGAAACTTATCAAAGAAGTTCCAGAAAGACTGCCACCACTTTGAAGTTAATCTTCGGTCGCAGAAAATACTTGACAACTACATTGAAGCCAATCAGCGCCAAATGCAATTTCTTGCTGATGAGATCAACCGAGTTGGCAACATTGCACTCAACAATAATCAGTATTTGCGTGTTCTCAAACGACATTCCTGGAAGGGGCTCTGGAAATTCAACTCTGTCAAAGGCCTTCATAAAGATCGCATCTACAAAGAGTATCCGCACCTTCAGCGAAACTTTTCTCGTGATGATACAGTTGACCCCCAGAATCAGAAGATCCCCCCCCCTGCACAAGATTGATGAAGTGTTCTTCGTCAACAAACTGAACCCATCCGGCCTGATACCGTCGCGGAAAATGACTCCATTACTTCAAAGGACGACGACGGCCTCGACGACGGCGACCTCGACATCAACCTCATCACCCAGACGCGCCACGAAGCTATTCCTTCGTCTTCTTCCGAAGAAGAATCCTCTGGCGATCAGTCTTCATCGGATGAGTCTTCGTCAAGCTCAGCTTCGTCGGGTTCCCAGGATGCTGATGCCGCTAAATATATCTCTCGAACCTTTTCTCAACCTTTTGTCCAATCATTGACAAAAAGGGGGAGAATGAGGGCATCGATGAGTTAGATTTGCATCGGGGAAAGGGTTTGCCATTTGTTTTTTGCTTCGTTCGGTTAAGTTACAACAAACAATCCATTCTCTTTGATTGGGTTGTAACTTAAGTTTAACTTCGGTCCTGCTACTCCTGTGATACGCTTAAGTTTTAATAACCCCTTTGCTTGCAAGTATTGCTTCATATCTTCTATCTTGCAGGTGGTTATTATTTTCTAAGTCACAGGTCATTGGAAGCAATTGCATACATTATTGGATATATATCTTCAACTGCAATTGTCTTTGCTAAGATAGTTGTTTTGCTCTCCACCAAAGAAATTTCCTTCAAGCATTAACTTCGATTATATAAATCTTCGATGCTTGCATTCAGGGGGAGCCAAAAACTTCATATCTTAGAGTTTGTCCCATCACTTCACAAAAACTTCAATATCTTTTATCGATGCCTGTTTTGTCAACAATAGTCCAAAAAGGGGGAGATTGTAAGAGCAAAGTTTTGCCCCCGTGTGTTTTGGATATTGTTGGACAAGACAGTAGAGGAACTAACAATGTTTTCTAGTGCAAACAGTTGTATAGGTTCCTGAAGGACAAGCTAGGTGATAAAGCTTCAGGGAAGGTCTTCAAGTTACTGAAGCATTACCCTCTAAGTGAAGTTTAATCACGGAGGATGACCCTCAAAAATGAAGGTTTCCTAAAGCTCAATTCATTGAAGGAAATGAAGAAGATGGCGCAAGACTTAGATGTTTTTGTGTAGTTCTTTTTCTGTTCTTTGAGTCATAGGACAAACGGTACTATCAAGAGGGGTCTTTAGTTTGTGGACACCGAAGTCATTGTGAAAATGCTCAGATCAAATCCAAACCAACTGAGAATCCTGAGCGAAGAAATCTCATGTGCACTGAGTTAAGCTTCAGTAGCAAAGACTTCGTTCTTTGGCTTCTGAAGCAGAACTAAGTCCGTGAGTCAGCTTTACTTGTTCCGCAAGTAAAGTTGCGCAGTGATGATAAATCCGACCGTTGTGGACACGTGTCAAACTGTCACCTCAGGTCAATTTGGTCATTCCGCACCTCAGGATCGCCAACTATAAATATGCCGCCCCCTCCTCCATTTGCGGGTGGCTGCTCCAAGAATATTCCTGAGAGAGATTGAAGAGAGCACCCCAAAGACTTCACCGAAGCAAAACCCAAAATCCAGAATACTGAAGCCTAAGTCCCATTGATCTGAGTAGATTCGAGATGACTTAGGTGAAAGCTTACTAGCCTTTTTATCTTGGAGAACTGCAATTCTCCTAGACGGTTAGAGTGTTGTTCTTCAGAGAGCGAAGAGTTATTGTCGCCTCGAAGTCCAGTTTGTCAAAGGTTTCGGTGATTTCCTCAATAATCAACCACGAGTGAAGAACTGACCAAGCTCAAGGAGCACAATGAAAAGGTTCGACAAATTGTATCTGCTATGTGCAAGGAGCACAATGAAGCCCTGTCCAAGAGACAATCTCGAAAGAGAAAGTCTGCTACCCCTACCTCTGCGCGTGGGACACCAGAGATCGAGAAAAATGCCAAGAAGAAAAAGTCTACTAAGGTCGTTGCTGCAACAGCACGACAGGAAACTGCACCACTCCCCACCAAGAAACCCACTCCTCCCCGAAAGAAAACTCCACCACCTCGCCAAGCCACTCCACCACCTCGACAACAAACTCCACCACCTCGTCAACCCTCTCCACCAAAAGCTTCGTCGCCACCACCCAACCCGCAATCACCACCTCATGACATTCCATCGACAACCCCAGCCATCGATCCCCAAGCACAAGTTGTGACCGAGCAACCAGCTCAGGTCGAGCAAGAACACCATGCCCCAATTCCATCAGCGCAGAAGGATTATTCCTCTGCCCAGACTCTGAATGAAGGAGAAGAGAAAGAAGTTGATATCACAACTGTTTATTCTCGTCAAGATGCTGTCGAAGAAAATAGCTCTCGAGATGCTAGCTCAAGTGACAGTTCTTCCTCCTCCTCATCAAACTCTTCGGACGAAGAAATGTTGGATGTTTTTTCCCAACTAAATGAAGATATGGAGGCTATGGAGACTGAGGAGGCCGCCCAAAATGCCCCTGCCGACGAAGCAGTTGCCGTCGAAGAACAGGCCGAGGAAAATGCTCCTGCAGCCATCCCAACTCAGGATATTGTCAATGTCCCATCTTAAATTCCTCGCCCTGCTGAGCAAATATTTCAAATGCCAGATAATGCTGCTGAAGTCTTTCCTGTCGATGAGCTGCTTCATTCTGCTCATCCGAGAGAAATGCTGCCATTGTTCCGCCCAGATGTTCCTCGAGGAGGCCCTATCTTCAAGAGGCGGGAACACAAGCCATTTTTCTTCGGGAACAATCCCTACAAGAAGCCCAGGAATGCATATTCTCTTCGGTTTTGGACCCAGGAGCAAGCCATCTATTACACTCGTGTGCTGTACAACAAGGCGAGAGTTTTCCAACATCAGTACGTCGATATGCCTTCAGTGTGCGCCACTTCTTGTTTCGAGAATTTTGTCGAAACTATTGATGGTCTGCATGCTCATAAAATGTTCGCTCTCGATTGTGGCTACAATCCCGAGCTTATCAAGCAGTTTTATGCCATGTTGTATGTCACTGGTGATCCTGAGAATTCGAAGACGTGGAAATTTGGTTACATGATTCAAGGAAAAGTGTTCCATATGACTGTCGATCAATTTCTGGCCATCATCAATTTACCTCGGTTCGAAGGATTACCACACAAGCTACATGATTTCCCTGCTCCAACTCCTGCTGAATTCTCTTCGTTGATGAATCCAGATGTCGTAGGAGATCACTACCCTGCTGAGCCAAAGCAAAGGCATCTTGTGTTTGAAGCAAAGGCACGGTTCCATATTCTTTCGAAGACCTTAATGCCAATGCTCGATGTGCACGATGATTTTCCAATTCCTCACGATGTGCAACTTGTTCTATTGAAGTTAGTCCACGGTCATCCCTTCGATTTGGAAGACTACTTCATTCGCAAGTTGGTGTCTTGTGCTGATGATCACAATTCTCACAAGCCATATGCACCTTCGTTGATGGCGATCTGCAATTACTCTCGGGACGTGCCATTCCCCGTATCAATATTCCCGAAGATTTTCACTCCACCAGTAAGGGAAGTATTGCAGATTGTTACTCGACCCAACGATCAGTTTGTAGAACACACCGGCATCCGCGCCCAAATGAATGAGTTCAATATTTGCTCGAAATTTATCAAGCCAGTGCACCACATGGAGGTTTATCTTCGGTCCCAGCAAATGCTTCAACATCATATTGACCAAGATTTCCTTCAGAAGCAGAAGATGATGGATGAAATCAATCATTTGCGCAACATTGCCATGAACAACAATCAGATGCTGCGTGAATGTCTTCGCCGTGATTGGAAAGGGCTGCGCAAATTCAATTCCCTCGGTCAACTTCAGCGCTGTGGCTTCAAAGAATATCCTCCTCATCTGAACAGGAACTGGACAAATGATGATCGTGTTGATCGCCCGGATTTTAATATTCCTCTGCTGCCAAAGAAGAGGGACGTGCTCAGTGTTGATGATATCTATCACATCACAGTGAACACCATTTCCTCCGACTCCGAGAAAGATGAAGCGCCTCCACGCCAAGCAAGAGTTTACGCTCCACTTCATCGAAGCCCAGGACCCCGCCGGAATCGCAACTGGAATCTTCTGGAGATCAACGTTCCTTCAGAACGAAGATTACTCCACCAGGCGGTCGCCCCATTCGTCGTGCTCCAACGCTCGCCGAATCTTCTCGACGTCGCCAGCGCCGCCCAAGCGAGTAGGGATTTCTTTCAACCCTATTCTCTCAACTTTTTGTACGTTGTGACAAAAAGGGGGAGATGTAGTGGCATCGAAGAAATTAGTTTGCCAACGGGGTTAAGGGCTTTGCTTTTTGGTCGTTGAAATTTTCGATCTATGGAGTTTTCGAGTAGTTTCAACAAACTTTCGATTCATATTCGATCTGGTTGTAACTGACTCTAAGTAGGTTTGTGAACTGTCATTTTATCGTAAGATATCTATCTGCTTCTTGAGATACCTAATCTTTTGCAAGAAGCTATCTTTCATATAAGTTCACAGGTCATTCGAGAAGATTGCATATTTCTTATTGGATATTACCTGGAATGCAATTTCACTCGCTAAGATTATGATGTTTTCCCTCGACACTCTACTTGTCAAATATGCACTTCATAGAAAATTCTTATCTTCCGTGCATACATCAAGGGGGAGTATTTCATCGATCTTAGCAATGGTTTATCATCGAAAACTCAAAACTTTTTCAATTATTTATCGATGCCTGTTTTGTCAACAATAGTCCAAAAGGGGGAGATTGTAAGAGCAAGTTTTGCCCCCGAAGGTTTTGGACATTGTTGGACAAAGCAGAAGTGGAACTAATATTGTTTTCGAGTATAAACAGATACTTAGGTTCCGAAAGAATGGAGTTTGCAAGGAGAAGGTCGAAGGACAACTCACTGCAGCGAAGCTGCAGTCAACTACCGAAACCTTTGAAGGAAGACGACCCCTATAAAGTTTGGGTGCCAATGTGGAGGAGGTCGCAATTGCTGCGGATGTCGCTGCTAGTTCGGAAGCCGAGAGATTGGCTGCCGAACGAAGGGCCTCCGCACATGTTGTGTTGCCTCCTACCACGGGGAATGTTAACTATGAGATTGAGGATCCTAAGTTGTTCACCTCCGGTGATATGGAAAAACCTTGCAAAACGCTTTACACAATCAAAGGAAGGAAATGGAAGCCTCCTTTGAAAGGATGAAGGCTCCGTCATCGGAGTCACAAACCTCAAGTGGTGCGGCCCCAAGGTCCCCACAAGCGACCTTTGTGTACCCCGGTTCTGAAGTTCCCTTGCAAAGAGGTGGTCCCTACCAATGGGAATATCCTGCTCCTAAGCTTGTGGAACCTAAGTATAACTTCAATGGCAATCCGCCGGTACTAACCGAGAACACTAACTTTTTGGATTGGAAAAGTCTTATGGTAGATTATCTTAGGTTTGTGTGCGAACCCATGTGCAACCTCATCGACTCTGGGAAAGGCTATTAGCCCGTTGATCCAAACAACCTTACACTAAGTGAAGTGTTTGATAGACATCTCAACCTTGTTGCTATTGGGTTCTTGAAAAGAGGAATGGATGAGTTGACACGTGCACCATTTCTCCATATCACCAATGCCAAGGAGATGTGGGATACTCTTCTCATTGCCAAGTCCGGCACCGGTTCTCTTCAAATGACAAGATATGAGACCGCGAAGAATACATTGCACAACCTTCACATGAAGAAAGATGAGACGCCCCAACAACTCCATACGCGTCTCAAAGTTCTCTCCGCTCATGTCCAATCCTTCACATGTGAGAAATCCTTGGATGGATATCAAATAACCAACCGTTACCTTGTGGACAAGATGTTGAACGCTCGCATGGTATATTCTCATCAAATGGTGTGGGAATTGAGGTGTATGCCTGATTTCTTCAAGATGACACCGGATGATGTGATTGTCACCTTCTTGCAATATGAAGAGCACCTAAAGGAGTCCAAGAGACTTCTTGCCACATATGGTGGTCCATCCTCAAACCTTGCACTCAAGGCTAGGCTCGAGGAGTTTGATGATGATGAGGAAGAAGATGAGTATAAATATGATGATAACTCCGATGATATGGCTCTCTTTGTGAAGAGGTTCACCAAAGGGGACTTCAAGGGAAGATTCCAAAAGAAGAAAACAAGAAACTGCTACAACTGTGAGAGACTGCGACACTTTGCGGAGGATTGTCCATACGAGAAGAGAGAGGACAAGCCTCGATTTCCTCGGAAGGAAGTTGCCAAGAAGCTCCCAAACCCTCTCAACAACAAGTTCAAGAAGAAAGCACTGTTGGCTCGAGAAGGGTCCGACCCCGAGTATGTTGGTGGTGTGGCCGGAGTTTCTCAAGACACACAAAAGACCTTGAAGCTCCTCAACAGGAAGGTGAAGTTGTAAACTACAACTACATGGGAGACTTCACCGGAAATGCACACAAGTTTCTCGTGGCCAAGTTGGTTGATGATGACACTCCCTCCTCCTCGGCCAAGATCAAGGTAACTCCTATTGATGAGTCCTTCATGGTCTCTTCTGAACCTCATGATGAATTTCATGATGCGGAAAGTGATGATGCACATGCTACTTGTGAAGATTTGTTGTTTGCTAAAGTGAACAAAATGATGAGCTCTCTCAAAGGCAACAAGCTCAAAATGTTTCAATTACTTATGGATGTGGTGGGTATGCACTCCACAACCATTAAGGATCTTGAAATCCTCCTGACGAGGATCATCCTCGGCAAATCCCATGGTCGGGGACCCTGGGTTAGTCATAGAGAAGGAACAGGTTGGACGATACTCGTCGGCTAACAGGAGAAGCACTTCCTGCTCGATATTATTGCGTGAGGGGTCGATTACGAGGGAGGCCAAGGCGAGTTCTCGCAGGACCAGGAGAGTAGATTGTGTATTGGATTGATCTAGATGTCTCCCCTCCCAGCCTTTATATACTAGGCTAGGTCTCGGGGAGTCCGTACTAGATTATAAAGATAGTTTCCTCGTTCTAGTCTTGCCTTGTACGCCAAGTCGTGCCTTCCATATCAGTCGCGGACTCCTACGTCGGTGCTTGATTGGGCCAGTCGTGGGCATGCCGAGGCTTTCCAGCGGGCCTCCCGTCTTCATACCCAGCAGGTATCCTCACATGCAGGAGTCGTGGGGTCACCCCCTCGTCAGTAGCCCCCGAGTGCCTGGGGGACTCGAAGAGTCGCGCAGGGACTCGAATTCATCAGTGCTTTATTGTTTGTAGGCGCGGCACCGCCGCGGGTCACTGGCAGTTTGTGCCATGACAATACCTGTTTCGAGGAATTGCAAAGCTGAAAAGGGCCCAAGGAGTCGACTGGTCGAGCCTTGGTGAATTGCACTAGTGGAAAATACCGCAGTAGCCCAATCAAGATCACATCCCTCGACATGAACTTGGAACGACCGATGTCTAGCAAAGTCATGTCGCTGTAGGTCTTATAGGATCAATTGCTGTCAGTCTAAGCAAATAGCATGAGCGCGTCCGCTCGGCTCTTTCTATCATGCGAGCGCATGGAAAAGGTCGGGAGTGAAATCGCTCTGCGGGAAGTCCCGGCCCGGCCATTCTGCGCAGCGGGGTCATACCTGCACGCTAAGCTTTCGTGGCATCTGGGTACAGTGTGTCGTAGACAAGGCATAATTGTTTTTTGTAGAGGCACGGAGCCTGGTTAGTGATGCACCCACTTGGAATAAACAATCAAGTGAGCTATTTAGCAGTCACTCACGGAGCTTGTAGCGCACTCGGGCGAGGAAAATAAGAAAGCACCCACTCGGAAATTCGTCGAGTGCGCGAGTAGATCATATTGTCGAATATTTGTTGAGTCTTTTGCGAGTAATCACTCGAATGCTTTACTGTCTTTAGGGTGAGGGAGCACCCGAACTCTGAAAGTACGTTGTTTCTACTGGTGCGAGTGATCACTCGAGCACATCTTTGCGTTCTGGGTGAGGGAGCACCCGAACTCGAATAAAGGTACTCCCGATGGGAGTAAGAGATTTTAAAATCAGAAAATTTTGACATCAAGAAATAGGTAGCTTTTGGAGTCTTTTGTTTTTTTCCAATTGTTGTTATCTTGATCCGTCCCTCTTGAGATGTCGCGCTGATATGCATTATCATGCTGTTTGGTGACCTATGATGATGCTTGCTTCTTTGATCCGTCACGTCTTCTGCCCAGTCATAATGATGATTTGGACGTCATGCTGCCTGGTGCCTGTTGCATTTCCAAGGCTTGTATGGGAAACAAGCGAGATTTTACGTGTCCTTTAAATAGTGTTGACTGTGTGAAGACATCTTGTCTTGGAATTTGTAACACCCGGCCCGTTTGGTATTTGATGTAATGATGGCGCCGCCTGGGCTTCTGTGTGTTTTCCCTGGTTTGCCCTTGGATTGTGCTATAAATACCTCCTGTGGTTGCATGTCCTTGGCATCCATTCTTCTCGTCTTTCTCTTCTGCTTCTTCTTCATATGGCGCCCAAGCGTGGTGGTGGTGTGAATGGGCAAGGTCGTGGCCGCCGTGGCCGCACGCCTCGTTCTTCGCGCGGTGGATGTCGTCGTGTTGCGTCGGCACCTTCTTCTTCTTCCATGGAAGAGGGTTTTTGGCGCTATGATTTTCTTTTGCGTGTTCTTAGCCGGACCGCTGCCCGGATTCCTCTTCCATTCTCGTTTGCCTCCATTGCTTCTGAGCTTAATTTGAGGGGTCTCTGGCTCCATCTTCACGGATGTGCTTAGTCTTCTTCTTGGGTGGAGTTGGAAGTTGATAATTCATCCTTGATTTTCCTTGGATCTGGCTAGAGGGAGTTTTCTCGTCGGTTGAATCTGTGTGACGGAGATAGCCTTTGCTATCGTTTTGATGGCGAAGAAACTCTTACTGTTCACGCATTTGATGCCGGTGGCAATCGTCTGGATACATACTAGGAGGAAACAAGCAGTGGCGATTCCGATGGGTCGAGTGGTGGTTCGCCTGCTTCTCCCGTGACTTCATCTTCGGACGATTCCTCGGCTGATGTTGCTTGCTCTTCTAGTTCTAAATATGAGCTGGACGTCAAGCCGGTCGTCAAGGGACTGCGTCAATAGGCGAGGCACCTTGTAGAACTGGAGGACGGCGACCTGCTTCTTCGCGGACTGGGTTGCTACTTTGTTTGTGGTGATGCTCGTCAAGTTGTGGTACGGAAGTGCCAATTATCTCGTCATGAGCATACATGTTGAAGTCATAATTCCTTGGGATAGTTGTAACTCGTCTGGTAGTTGCTCGAGTCCTTTTGTAGCGATAACTGTCCTTTGAATCCTTTGTAATGAAAATTGTCCTCGACTCCTTTGTAAATAAATTGTCCTCGACTCCTTTGTAATGAAATTGTCCTCGACTCCTTTGTAAGGGAGAACTGTCTTCGACTCCTTTGTAATGAAATTGTCCTCGACTCCTTTGTAAGGGAGAACTGTCTTCGACTCCTTTGTAATGAAATTGTACTCGACTCCTTTGTATGGGAGATCTGTCTTCGACTCCTTTGTAATGCAATTTTCCTCGACTCCTTTGTAAGAGAGAACTGTCTTCAACTCCTTTGTGATGGAAAGTGTCCTGCGGGTGCGCGGCAGCGCTCCCGATGGGAGTAGCCCCCGAGGCTACGTTTGATTTGTAGAATCAGGCGTAGGCTGTGATTTTTGTCTACCTGGGTTGTCCTTTCCCGTTGCTATTTATTCCAAGTTTTTGATCGGGTGCGCGTCAGCGCTCCTGATGGGAGTAGCCCCCGAGTCTTTAGGTGATCGCTTGCGATCAGGTGAAGACTAAAGAAATTTGCGTTTTTCGATGTGATTCTCTTTTGCGGAAAACTCTTGGTGAGTCGGAGGGGATCTTGTGTTCTGGTTTCCCGGTGCTTGCAGATGAGGTCGCGTTTCAGCGAAGATAGGGTCTCTGGGGGGAGTTTTATGCTCGAGCCCCCGAGTGCTTTTAAGTATAGTCGCATGTGCGAGGATAGCGTCTCTCGGGGGGAGTTTTATGCTTGAGCCCCCGAGTGCTTTTAAGTATAGTCGCATGTGCGAGGATAGCGTCTCTCGGTGGAGTTTTATGCTCGAGCCCCCGAGTGCTTTTAAGTATAGTCGCATGTGCGAGGATAGCGTCTCTGGGGGGGAGTTTTATGCTCGAGCCCCCGAGTGCTTTTAAGTATAGTCGCATGTGCGAGCATAGCGTCTCTCGGGGGGAGTTTTATGCTCGAGCCCCCGAGTGCTTTTAAGTATAGTCGCATGTGCGAGGATAGCGTCTCTCGGGGGGAGTTTTATGCTCGAGCCCCCGAGTGCTTTTAAGTATAGTCGCATGTGCGAGGATAGCGTCTCTCGAGGGGAGTTTTATGCTCGAGCCCCCGAGTGCTTTTAAGTATAGTCGCATGTGCGAGGATAGCGTCTCTCGGGGGGAGTTTTATGCTTGAGCCCCCGAGTGCTTTTAAGTATAGTCGCATGTGCGAGGATAGCGTCTCTCTGGGGGAGTTTTATGCTCGAGCCCCCGAGTGCTTTTAAGTATAGTCGTATGTGCGAGGATAGTGTCTCTCGGGGGGAGTTTTATGCTCGAGCCCCCGAGTGCTTTTAAGTATAGTCGCATGTGCGAGGATAGCGTCTCTCGGGGGGAGTTTTATGCTCGAGCCCCCGAGTGCTTTTAAGTAAAGTGTTTGGGCAGCATTATTTTATTTCTTTGAGTTTTACATGGGTTGTCGATCGGTGTTGCTGCCGATGTCTCTGACAATTCCTATAGGACTATGGGTAGAACAGGCGTAGGTTCGCTATGTTCCATGGATTTCCCACGTCCTCATTGGTTTTTGGGTTCTTCAACCTATATGCGCCTCCTCCTATGACTTCCGAGATTATGAACGGCCCCTCCCATTGCGGGGCAAGCTTGTGCACTTTTTCCTGTATTAGTCGTAACACGAGGTCTCCTTTGGTGAACGTTCTGGTCCGCAGGCGACTGCTTTGATATGTGCGCAGTTTGTCCTGGTATCCTTCAGATCTTGTGATGGTTGTGTCCCATGCTTCGTCTGCTGTGTCTTTGTCGTTCTGCAGTGCTTCTTCTGCCTCTTCCTCTTCGTACCCTGAGATTCTGGGAGCTCCAAATTTTAAGTCGTGCGGCAGTACTGCTTCTGCCCCGTATACCAAGAAGAAAGGTGTATACTGGGTTGAGCTGTTTGGGGTGGTGCGCAGGCTCCATAGTACTGCGGGAAGTTCCTCTACCCAGTTGCCTGCGGCTTGTTCTAGTGGTGCTAGGAGTCGTTTCTTTATTCCTCCGCATACTAGTCCGTTTGCTTTCTCCACTTGGTCGTTGGACTGTGGGTGTGCGACTGATGCATAGTTGATTTTGATGCCCAGCTCTTGACAGAAGTTTTGTAATTCTGCTGTTGTGAAGTTTGTACCATTGTAGGTGATGATGTTGTGTGGTACTCCGAATCTAAAGATGATTGACTTGATGAAGTTAACTGCCGTGAGGGTTGTTGAGTTTGTGATTGGTACTGCTTCGATCCATTTTGTGAACTTGTCAACTGCGACTAGTAGGTGTGTTCGTCCTCCTTTTGAGGATTTCTTGAGTGGGCCTACCATGTCGAGTCCCCATGTGGCAAATGGCCATGACAACGGTATGGTTTTGAGTTCCAATGCTGGGGCTTGTGGCCTGTTGGCGAACTTTTGGGAGGCGATGCAACACCGTACGATATCCTCTACATTTCTCATAGCGGTCGGCCAGTAGAAACCTGCTCGAAAGGCCTTGGCCACGAGTGCTCGACTGCTCGCGTGATGTCCGCAGGTGCCTTCGTGAATCTCGAGCAGTAGGGCTTTGCCATCTTCTTCATCTATACACTTTTGGAGGACCTGAGAAATGATGCGCTTATAGAGCTGTCTGTTGATTACTGTGAATGCTTTAGATCATCGACTGATGCGTCGGGATTCTGCAACGTCTTGTGGTAGGGTGCCCTCGATTAGGAACCGAAGGAAAGGTTTTGCCAAGGCTGGGTCTTCGAGTGATGTTGGTTCTTCGGCTTCGGTTGCTTGGCTGCTTGTGCCGCCGGTTGTGCTCGTTGTTGCCACCTGTGCTGGTTCATTTGTGTCATCTTCCTCTGCGACTACCTTGGATGCCGTTGGCTTTGCTTTGATTGATATTTGGTTGATGCTCTCGAGGAAAACACCTGGTGGTATTGGTCCTCGAGTCGATCCGATGTTCGCAAGTTCGTCGGCTTCTGTGTTATTTGCTCTGGGGATGTAGTTGAGTTTGCAGCCGTCGAATCCTCCCTCTAGTGTGTTATAGAGCTTCTGGTAGGCCGTCATGTTGTCTGCGACTGCGTTACAGACTCTCATCGCCTGCTGGACGACGAGGTTGGAGTCGCCATAGATCGAGAGGCGAGTGGCGCCGCAAGTTTTTGCCATGCGCATGTCGTGGAGTAGTGCCTCGTATTCTGCTTCGTTGTTGGAGGCATTGCTGAAGTTGATCTGGAGGATGTATTTGAGCTTCGTTCCTTTGGGGGAGACTAGTACAACGTCTGCTCCGGCTCCTTGTTGTCTTTCGGATCCATCGAAATACATCGTCCATGAGTTGGATAGGTCTGGAGGACCTGGTGTTTGGACCTCTGTCCACTCGACCAGGAAGTATGGGAGTACTTGGGCTTTGATTGTTGTTGGGTGTTTGAACTGCAGATCTCGCGGGCTGAGCTGCATGTTCCACTCAGCGACTCGGTCGGGCTCTCCGGGGTTGTTGAGGATGTACGCGAGTGGTGCACTGCTCACGATTGTGATGGGGTGTTCGTCGAAGTAATGCGATACTTTCCTGGAGTTCATGATAATGGCGAGCAGGAGCTTCTGGTAGTGCGGGTACCGTTGCTCTGTCTTTCTGAGCAGTGTGCTAAGGTAGTAGATTGGTCTTTGTATGCTCTGGATTTTTCCTTCTTCTGTGCGCTCAATGACGAACGCCGTGCTGACTACACTGCTGCGCGCTGCTATGTAGAGGTACAGTTTCTCCCGTTCTTTGGGCACCGCCAGGATTGGTGGAGTCGAGAGGGTTTTATTTAGGTCTGCGAATGCATTACGGGCTTCCTCGGTCCACTCGAATTTTTCTCCTTTTCTGAGTAGTTGGTAGAACGGTAAGGTCCTTTCTTCTAGCCTGCTGATGAAATGGCTCAGTGCTGCGAGCCTTCCTGTGAGATGCTGCACGCCTTTGATGTTGGTTGGCCTTTGCATCTTGGTGATTGCTTGGACCTTTTCAGGGTTTGCTTCGATTCCTCGAGCGGAGACCATGTACCCGAGTAGTTTTCCGGCTGGGACGCCGAACACACACTTTTTTGGGTTGAGCTTGATTCTGTACTTGTTGAGGGCCGCGAATGTTTCACGGAGGTCGTCGAGTAGCGCGTTTGCGCTGTAGGTTTTGATGACAATGTCGTCTAGGTAGACCTGGACGTTTCTGCCAATCTGTTCTCTCAAGCATGCTTGCATCATTCGCTGGTACGTGGCTCCGGCATTTTTTAGGCCAAAGGGCATTGTTTGATAGCAGAATACGCCGTAGGGGAGATAAATGAGTTGTGCTCTTCGTCTTCTTCCTTCATCCTGATCTAATTGTATCCTGAATATGCGTCGAGGAAGGATAGGAGGTCGCATCCTGCTGTGGAGTCAATTATTTGATCGATTCTTGGCAGGGGGAAGTGGTCTTTTGGGCAGTGCTTTTGACAGGCCCATAGTCGACGCACATCCTCAGTACCTCAGTGTCCTTTTTAGGGACTAGGACTGGGTTTGCTATCCAGGTTGCTTTCTTCGTTTCTCGGACTAACTGTGCATCGAGTAGTCGGTTGATTTCTTCTCCAATTGCTCTGTGTTTGGGTTCTGAGAATCGTCGCAGCACCCGCTTTACTGGCTTGGTGTTTGGCTTGATGTGGAGCGCGTGTTCTGCAAATTCTCGTGGTATTCCGGGCATGTCGGCTGGGCACCAGGCGAAAATTTTCCACTCTTCACAAAGGAAGGTTATGAGGGCGGTTGATTGTTCTTCTGGGAGGTGGGCGTATACGCGGACCGCCTTTTCTGGGTCTGTTGGGTGGACTTGGTGTGTGATTGTGTCACTGTCGACGCTGAAATCGCGGCCGAATTCTTTTGACTCGTTTCGTCTTGCCAGCGGAAATATGCTTTTGTCCGTTACCATGGCTATTTCTTTGAACTGTTGTTGGGCTCCAAACGTGTCGGAGACTTTGTGGAAGTCGCGGTCTCACTGGTCTGATTTGGTGAAGCTTCCCTTGACTGTGATGATTCCTGGAGGTCCTGGCATCTTGAGCTTGAGATATGCATAGTGCGGGACCGCCATGAACAGTGCGAACTCTGGTCGCCCGAGTATGGCGTGATACTGCGACTGCCAGTCGAGCACTTAGAACTTGAGGACTTGCTTTGTGAAGTTTCTCTTGCTGCCGAAGATCACATCAAGCTCGATTGTTCCGATGGAGGCGGTTGCTTCGCCCGGAACTACGCCATATATTGTTGTGTCTGAC
This sequence comes from Bromus sterilis, assembly GCA_950022295.1. Lineage (NCBI taxonomy): Eukaryota > Viridiplantae > Streptophyta > Magnoliopsida > Poales > Poaceae > Bromus > Bromus sterilis. Next base: position 237,579,868 of record OX465598.1, read on the forward strand.
TTCTTCCAAACTGACCGTGGGATTAGCATCTTGCGTAGGGTGCTGGCAAAGATTATGTTTAGGTTGCTGCCTCCATCCATGAAGACTCTGTCCATGTCGTAACCTCCGATCTGGGCTTCGAGGACCAGGGGCGCGTGCCCCGGCCTTGGAACTGTCGGTGGGTGGTCGCTCTGAGAGAAGGTGATACTGGTCTCGACGCCACACAATTGGTAGATTTCTGCTGTCTTTAGGCCTTAGGCTGCTTCGGCCTACAGGGTGTAGGCGTCCTTCTTTGCTTTTGAGGGTCTTCCTTCTTGGATCATGCAGATTCGTCCATGGAACGTGGGGTATTGCCTTTCTGTACTTGGTGCTGGTGACTGCGCGCTTCTTCGAGTACGCTTGGCTTCACGCTGATTTTCCTCCTTGAGGTTGTTGGAGAGTTCGGTGAATAGGCGACAATCTCCTATGGTGTGGCTTGCTCTAAGGTGTCCCCAACTGCCTTCGAAACAGTGGATCGCGCAAGGTCCTTCCAGTTGCTCTTTGGTTGTGAGTTCACTGGAGCCAGCGTGCCTTCTTCTCCTTGAGATTTGGAAGATCTGTGAGTGGTCTTCCGTTCGGTTGTGGAATATTGGGTCAAGCTCTATCCCATCGCTGAGTGATTGGTTCCGGATGAAGTTGGCGAATTCATCTGGTCTTCGGTCTGGGTCGTAGTACTCTCCGGTCTGGGTTTCGGAGTCGATGTCTTGTCGTGTGGTGGAAGTCCGGACGGCGGCGGGTCGTCGACTGGTGGGCGAGTCTTCTATCACGTGCCGCGACTCTTCGAGTGGGGTTCCCGTGTAGAGTCCTCGCGCTTGTCTTCTGGGTCATCGAGTTCTTTTCCGTCGGCGATGGATCTGGCGGTCGTTGAGGTGCTGGACTTGATTCGACTGAAGGCTAGGTGATCTTGATGGGGCGATGGAGATGCTTGTGGTGAACTTGAATTCCTCGAGCGGGCTAGATCTGGTTCTAGTCCTCGAGTCTTGATTCGCTGAAGGCGGGACCGCCGAGATCGTGATTCCAACCTGTGGAGTTCCCACAGACGGCGCCAATTGACGAGGATCAGCCTCGGCAAATCCCATGGTCAGGGACCCTGGGTTAGTCATAGAGAAGGAACAGGTTGGACGATACTCATCGGCTAACAGGAGAAGCACTTCCTGCTCGATATTATTGCGTGAGGGGGCGATTACAAGGGAGGCCAAGGCGAGTTCTCGCAAGACCAAGAGAGTAGATTGTGTATTGGATTGATCTAGACGTCTCCCCTCCCAACCTTTATATACTAGGCTAGGTCTCGGGGAGTCCGTACTAGATTATAAAGATAGTTTCCTAGTTCTAGTCTTGCCTTGTACGCCAAGTCGTGCCTTCCATATCAGTCGCGGACTCCTACGTCGGTGCTTGATTGGGCCAGTCGTGGGCCTGCCGAGGCTTTCCAGCGGGCCTCCCGTCTTCATACGCACCAGGTATCCTCACACGCAGGATTCATGGGGTCACCCCCTCGTCACCTCCTCACCGAGGAAAAGGAGAACTGTACTCTCCTTGAGCGAAAGGTTGACTTTGAGGAAGCTCGAAATGATAACTTGTGCAAAGTTATCCACACATCAAATGACTTAAATGACAAGCATGTTACCTCCTTGAAAAAGGCTAATGAAATTAGTAAGGAACTTGCTAATGATATGAGCAAACTTGTGGAGCTAAACACCTCCCTTTATAAGGATGTTGGGGTACTCACCTTGTCTCTCAACACAGAAGATGATGAACTCACCACCCTTAAGAAGAATCTTGAGGCTCACAAACTTGCTCACATAAAAACACTTACTAAGATGTCTCCTCCCACTATTGTACATATTGATGCTTGTGCTACTAACTCTACTCTTGATCAAGCATCTCTCATTGAGGAGAACTTAGCCCTTCATGCTCAAATAAAGAAGGGCCTCTTGTCTTGTTCCCAAGGGGATAAAACTTAAATGATGTACTAAGTCATCACAAGGAGTCCCTTGCCAAGGAGGGACTTGGGTTTGATCCAAGTACGAATGTGACAAAGGATATCACCCTTAGCAAGGGATCAACTCCTCAAAAGGTGATCTTTGTTCGTGAGGGGCACAAGGACAAAGGTAAGAAAAAGGTTGATGTGTTTGGTGTTGGGAATGGGAAGGCCACTAGGGGCGAGCCCAATCCTAACAAGAAGAAGGAGAAGATGCCTCCATCCTATGTGCTCCGTAAGGCAAAGGATGGAGAGGTGTTTGCAAAATTCATTGGGCCCCGTAATGCTTTCCGTTTCTATATTATTTGGGTCCCAAAGACCCTTGTTACTAACCTTAGAGGTCCCATTGCAAAATGGACACCTCTAACCAAAGCCTAAACCTATGTGTAGGATGCTCTCTCCGGTGGAGTCAAATGGGTGATTGATAGTGGATGCACCAATCATATGACCGGAGAAAGCCGCTTGCTCAAGGACTTCATGGATGCTATTCAACCATATATGAGCACTGTCTGTGCTGGTGGTTCCAAGAGAAAGGTACTTGGGTTGGGCAAGGTTGCTATTACTAATGACATTTCTCTTGCAAATGTCATGCTTGTCCAATCCCTCCAATACAATTTGTTTTTCGTTCGTCAATTAGCTTCCGTTGGTTATGATACACTATTTGGCCTAACAAGTGTGAAAGTCTTTAGGAGAGATACTCTCGAAGTGGCCTTTGTTGGAGAGTTAGATGGAAACCTTTACACGGTTGATTTCTCGAAAGAGAGTACCTACCATGCAACTTGTCTAATGGCCAAGGACGACAAGGGTTGGCTATGGCGTCACCGTCTAGCCCAGGTTGGCATGAGAAATCTAAAAGATCTCCTAAAGGGTGAACACATCCTCGGACTAACAAACGTGTCTTTTGAGACAGATCGTGTGTGTAGTGCATGCATGGCCGGGAAGCAACCTCACGCAAATCACACCCCCAAGAATATCGTGTCAAATTCAAGGCCTTTGCAGCTCCTTCCTGTGGATATCTTCGGTCCTCCATCATGGGATAATCTTGGTGGGAAGAAATATGGTCTTGTCATTGATGATGACTATTCAAGATACACGTGGGTGTTCTTCCTCAAGTCCAAGGACGAGACGAAGTCCACCTTCATTGACTTTGCCAAGCAAGCCCAAAGAAAATACAACATGACTATCTTGGCAATACGAAGTGACAATGGCACCGAATTCAAGAACTACCTTGGAGGAATTCTTGAGTGAAGAGGGATTGAGCATCAATATTACGCACCATATACCCCTCAACAAAATGGTGTAGCCGAGAGGAAGAACCGCACTCTTGTGCAGATGGCCCAGTCCATGTTGGATGAGTACAAGTCACCATATAGCTTTTGGGCCGAATCCATCAACACCGCATGCCATGCATCAAACCGGCTCTTCCTTCGTAGGATCTTGATGAAGGACCCCTATGAACTTCTAACCGGTCACAAGCCAAATTTCAAATGCTTCCGAGTATTCGGTTGTAAGTGTTTCTTTCTCAATAAGAAAGACCAGTTAGCTAAGTTTCAATCCAAAACAATTGAGGGTATATTTGTTGGATATGCCTCAAACTCTCACGCCTATAGGGTCTACAACAAATCCACCGGATGTGTTGTGGAAACTTGTGACGTGGAGTGATGAATTTAATGGCTCCCATGGGGATCAAGTTGATCTAAGTGATGTAGGTAATAATGAAGATTCCTCTCAAGGCATCTTGGCTATGGGCATTGGATATCTTGTGCCCATTTCTCAAATTCCTAGAGATGATGAGGCGGGTGATGGGCCCAGTGTACCACCACCACAAGCACCTCCTCCTACCACTCAAGATCCAATTGCTCATGATGAGCCCATTATCCAAGAACAAGTACAAGACCCTCCACAATCCGATGTGGGTGCTCAACCACAAGTTGATGATGCGGTTGATCCACGTGATCGACTTGACCGCATTTGCTTTGGAGAAAATGATGCTATTCAAGATGGATCCACCCTTGATGATGAACCAAATGTATACCATGAACCCGAATGGGTGGAGACTATTGAAACTCCAACTTCTATCATGCCATTGGTGGCTAGACGGGTTGATGTTGATAAAATCCTCACGGGATTGGGGCAAGGTATAGTTACTCGTTGTCAACTTATGAACTTTTGCGCTCACTTCTTGTTTGTGTCTAGCATTGAACCACTTAGGGTTGAACAAGCACTTGAGGATGCGAATTGTCTCATTACAATGCCAGATGATCTCACTAGTTTCACCCGGAATGAAGTGTGGTCTCTCGTGGAGAGGCCTTCCGTTCAAGATCATACCATCATTGGAACCAAGTGGATCTTCAAGAACAAGCAAGATGAATATGGTAATATCATTCGAAACAAGGCAAGGCTAGTTGCTCAAGGGTACTCCCAAGTTGAAGGCTTGGATTTTGATGAGACCTTTGCTCCCGTTGCCCGTCTTGAATCTATACGCATGTTTCTTGCTTATGTCGCATTCAATGGATTTCCATTATTTCAAATGGATGTAAAAAGTGCTTTTCTTAATGGTCCGCTACAAGAGGATGTATATGTAGCACAACCACACGGCTTTTGTGACCCTCATCACAAGGACCACGTGTACAAACTTCATAAGGCATTATATGGTCTTAAGCAAGCCCCTCGGGCTTGGTATGACCATCTTAGGAAGTTTTTACTCGAGGAAGGATTTGTGAGTGTCATTGATGCCACTCTTTTTACCAAGAGAACCAATGGTGAATTGCTCATATGCCAAATCTATGTAGATGACATAATATTTGGTTCTCCTAATCCATCTTTATGAAAGTGGTTCTCGGACACTATGAACAAGAACTTTGAGATGTCCATGATGGGGAGCTTGAATTATTTCCTTGGCTTTCAAATCGAGCAATTTTCCGAAGGAACCTAAATCTCCCAAAAAAAGTACATTCAAGACATGCTCGTGAAGTTCGGTATGAAAGATGCCAAGGCATGCAAGACACCTATGCCAACCAAGGGATATCTAGATCAAGACCTTTCCGGTATTCCATTTGACGCTACTCTTTATTGTTCTATGATAGGGTCATTGCTTTAACTTTGTGCGCCTAGACCGGATATTATGCTTAGCGTAGGAATGTGTGCAAGATATCAAGCCTCTCCTATGGAGAGTCATCATTTGCTGGTTAAGCGCATTCTTGGATACCTTGTTCATAGTCCTTTGTTGGGCCTTTGGTACCCCAAGGAAGCCGGGTTTGATCTCTTGGGGTACACCGATGCGGATTGGGCCAGAGACAAGGTGGATCAGAAGTCAACCTACGGTTCATGCCAATTTCTTGGGCGCTCATTGGTAAGTTGGCACTCCAAGAAGCAAAATTGTGTCTCTCTCTACCGCCGAAGCCGAGTATGTGGCTGCCTCAAGTTGTGCTACTCAAATCCTATGGATGAGGCAAACTTTGAAGGATTATGGACTCGCCTATAAGAAGGTTCCCATCTTATGTGACAATGAAAGTGATATCAAGATTTCCAACAACCCTTGTCAACATCCTCGCACCAAGCATACTGACATTCGTCATCACTTCATACGGGATCATATTCAAGAGGGAGATATTGTTCTTGCACATGTGGGCACCGACAAGAAACCTGCAGATATCTTCACCAAGCCATTGGATGAAGCAAGGTTTTGCCAACTAAGGGGTGAACTTGGTATCTTGGAACGTTATAGCTTTACGGTCTAGGGATATCTTGTTCTCATTCATGCACATAGCGAATAACTTGTCTAGATGTAGGCATGTGTGTAGGGGGAGAAGCTCAATTCATGAGTTCTCAAACTCTCTACACGATGCATAAAGTGACCAACACATCAACAATCCGCATGCTCACTACGGTGAGACCATGTGCGATTAAAGATGGAGTTGTGTTTGTTGGACCCAAGGTACATCTTCGCGGTGTCAACATCACATATACTCAAACATGGTGGTTGCGGTCACCGCCTAACCCGTCATAGACATGTGTTGTTCAAATGGCCTACTACTGGAGTGCTCTATGTATTACATTTATCTCGTAACATTTCTCTCGTAACATTTCTCTTAATACGTACCTAATATTATGCTTGATCACCATCCATTAGTCACCAAACACTCAGGCCAACTTGCTTCTTTTCATCCTGTCGCACGGTCCGAGCTTCATCTCGGACTGCCCGACCTGGCCGAATATTAGCCAAATTGTACACTGATGTCGTGCCTCACGCTTCGGATGGTCCGGTCCCATGGCCGGACGGTCCGGGTCCAGCCCGGACGGTCCGACCTTCAGCTCGGTCGTCCGACCCACTCCGGTAGTCTGCCCCACTCCCAGATCGTATCGGCCGCCCGGTCTCGTGTCCGGACCGTCCGACCATCTGTCGGACCGTCCGGCATGTTCGTCGGTCATCTGGCCTACCCGCGACTACTTAAGTTGCCCAGCCTGATCCATAACCCTAACTGCCTCTTTCCGCCTAGGATCGGGATCCCGTCCATTTGTTTGTCACCGCCGCCCTCATCTGGTCTCCTCCGGACGCGCCCCTCCCTGCTTGTCCTCCGGTTCGTCTCCCTTCTCCTCTTCCCTCCGGATTCCACTCCATCTGATCCATCTTTTGATCCAAATACTTTTGGTGTTGGCCCAGATTTTGTGAGGGATTTGAGTCCTCATGCCTCCGAAGGTAACTACTCGCGATCCGGCTCACCGACAGGGATCCGATGATTCGCAAGATGGTCTCTGCCCTCGTCGCCGTCTTCGTGGTGGTAGTGGTAACGGCGCCGGGAGCAGCCATGTCCGCCTTGAGTCGGACTATGAAGAGGATGATATGGACGAGGAGGAGATGATCCTCTCATCTGCACCCAAGCCCAATACCCGCAAGAAGATGCTCCCGAATCATCAGCGGGAACCGATCTCTCCCCCTTTGAGGCGTCCGATCCCGTCAATCCGATGCGCCCGGCTGATATTCCTCCCGGGAGCAATATGGCAATGAACAACTCCACCAACTTGCAGCCACCTTTTTTGCAGCTTTATCAGTGCCTCCTGCGCACCTTGGTTCCTAAGCATCGTGAAAAAGCGATGGTGCGCTCGCTTGCTATTGATCTTATGGCTTGTGCCAAGGGGGCACATGACCAAATGGAGTTGGGTCATGCTTCCCGTCCCACTGATGTGGCTGATTTCCTCTGGCACGAGGTGTGCCTCTTCTCCCTCATGAAGCACAGCCACTTCCCTTTGGCACCCTACATTCAATGCGTGATTGACCACTTCTCCACCGTTCCGATTCAGAAGCCAGTGGTTCACCAAGAATGGGTGCCCAAGAAGGGATCTGCTCTCTATGCCGGGGGCCCTCGTCCCTCAGCTGCTACTGCCTCCACCTCACGTGGTTCTCGCCGTTCCAAGCCCATGGCGGAACCCCTCCGTCGCTCTGCTCGCTTTCTGGGCAAGTCTCAGCAGACGATCTTCAAGGCCTGCACTACCCAAGCCACCGCTACTCACGAGCTTGAAGTCCGTTGTATCTCTTAGGCCAATGCTCTTTGGGTCCGTCTTCGTGCCCGCTCAGGGATCCCTGTGAGTGTTGATGAGGAGCCTCGTACCGCTCCTCGGCCTGCTGACTTTGGCTTCCCGTCGGCTGCGGACTTCCCCGAGTTCTTCACCGATGAGATCCACGATCATGATGAGGAGGAGTAGCTTTCCAAGTCGTTTCGTGGTTCCTCCCCTATTTGGTACTTGTTGCCAAAGGGGGATAAACCTTCTATTGTAGTTTTTCATTTGTTTGTTTGCGTGGCCTGGCCTTAGTCGAACCTTGGTGGTGATCTATGCTTCTTAAATCTATGTATTAAGACCGTGTGTCAGTGTATGGGGTCATATAGTATCTTGCATGGTTATGTTTCTCTTGCTTGGTTATTATTCTCGTGCATGATTATATGTGTGACCTTGCAATGTGATATGGAGTATGCTTTATTGTGTCATGATAACCTTGATATGTTCTCTCACCATGCTCTGAAATGTCTTAATCCATTGCTTCATATAATTTAATTCATGCATTTAAGAGAGGGGAGATTACCTCACATGTGCCTTGCTTAAACTCAAGACCACTATGCACATGTTGAGGGGGAGTCCTCACAAATGATCACTGCTCTCCAAACCAGAAATGTGCATGTTATTTTGAGAGCTATATGTGTATTGTCATCAACTACCAAAAAGGGGGAGTTTGAAAGTGCAATCTTTCCCTCAAGCATATTTTGTTGTTGATGACAATATATATGTAGGGGACTAACTATGTTTGCTAAGTGATACACAGGAATTGTTAGTTCTATTGATGTCATCGTGTAGGGATCATGTGTGAACACCTAAGTCATGCTCAAGGAGTCAACAAAAGGAAGGAAGACGATGTTAAGTCTTCTTTATCATTTCCTTCTTGAGACATAGGGATCCCCGCACTACTAAGAGGGGATCATAAGGATGATTTCTGTACTTTCTCAAGTCATAAACTACAGGAATATATAAAAATAAATTGTTCTACAACCTATGAAAATGTGGTAGTTATGTAGGAAAATCAACACACGAAGTTTTGTGTATACAATGTATATGTTGGACCGTCCAGGCTGTGCCCGGACCCTTCCGAGGTGTATCCAGGACCGTCCGAGATATGTTGTCTGATGGTCAGTGGCATTTTCACCCTGGGTTGGACCGTCCGGGCACAGCCCGGACCGTCCGAGCTCTGTCCCAGATCGTCCGACATTTGGTGCCAAATGATCAATGGTATTTACACCACTTGTCGGACCATCCGACATGGCGGTCGCCTCTTGGTCACTGAGGTGCCCTCGCACTGACCACATCGGTCGTCCGGACTGTAGGTCGGACCGTCCGGGCTTGTCCCGGACCGCCCGACATATAGCTCGGACCTTGTCGTCTTGGCGAGTGAGCACTCGAGCCTTGTATATGTATTTTTCTTTGTCGGAGGGGAGTAGCCAGTCGCACCCTCCGAATTTGATCCATGCTGCCTGTGCTCCGTTAGCGTGTAGGGCACTCCCGATGGGAGTAAATATTTGATGTAATCAAAAAATTGAAAAGAAATATAATAGCCTCAAAGAACCTGATCGCTTGGTTCGTCAACAAAGGGTGGTCCATGGTCAAAATCCATTGATTAATGTGCGCTCGGCTCTCCCTTCCTGGATGGGACATCACGGATGGTTTTGACAGCTATAGACAGCTGCGCACTGCAGTTAGAGGTGATGAGATGCGTCATGCCGCGGTGATTTTGCGATTCATGATGATCGCTCCTTGTTTTTCATGCAAAATGGGCGGCATAGTTACTGTGTCGGTTGAGATTTCCATGCCGTGTGGTCATCGTGGGATCGTGCCACGTCGATTCGGCTCCGAGATCAACGGTAGATGGGTGACCAGGCTCCGCTGGTTATATAAGAGAAGTTAGCGGTAATTTTTAGGTTTTACCCTGCTCTTGCCTTGCGCTTCTTCTACTTCCTCTGCTCCTTGCCTCCACATTCATCTGTTCTTCTTGGTTGTTGTAGAGGCCATGTCCAGGAGTGCGGAGGGCGCAAAGCTGACCAGGGGTACGTCATAGGAACCATCAGCGGCGAAGATGATCAGACGGTGGGAGCGGTCGTCTTTTCAAGCTGCTGATCTGGTGGTGCTGGTGGCGGATGGACACGTTGCTGATGGCGCTGCTTGGATCCCAGGTGAAGAGGAAGTGCCTGCCCCTCTCGTCGATGAGTGGGTATGCTTTGAAAGCTTCTTTCCACGCGGCTTTTCTCTCCAGGTGCATTCCTTCGTCCGTGGGATGCTTTTTGCATATCATCTGCAGCTACACGATCTTACTCCCAATGGGATATTACACATAGAGTGCTTCATCACGCTATGTGAGTCTTTCCTAGGGATTTATCCCCATTGGTGGAACTGGAAGCGCCTCTTTAGTGTGAAGAGGACCAATTCGTAGTATGTGATAACCCAAAACTGCAGGGGATTGAGATAGTCTTCGCGGGTAAGATAACCCAATTTATTGATTCGACTCAAGGGGAGCCAAAGAATATCCACAAGCTTTAGCAGTGGAGTTGTAAATTCCACCGCACCTGAGATACACTTACTTGCAACAATATATTAATAGCAACTGCGATATGAAGTGATGATAGCAACGGCAATAGTAAAATAGCGAAAGTAAACAACTATTAACCAGCAAAATTAAAAACATTGTAGGCTAGGGAGATGGATAGTGGGGCGCTGCATGGATAAGACACATCATGTAATCAACTCGGGGCAAGGCACACAGAAAAGCAAAGATCATCTAGGCATAAATCAAACATCAGGCATGTATCCCATAGGTAGTTGTACGTGCTTGCAATAAGAACTTGCACAACATCTTTTGTCCTACCATCCCGCTACGAACGGGGCCAAAAGGAACTTATGGAGATTAAGGTGCTCCTTTCAAAGAGCACCGGAACAAAGCATTAACAATCAATGGATACACGGAATCCTAAAATTATAGTCCATCCCCTTTGGTGTCCCAAGCTGTCACCTTTGGGATCGTCGGTTCCGGACTATAACAGGTGCATACAACTCATAGATAAGATCAAGAACACAAATATATTCATGAAAACACAAAGTGTTCAGATCTGAAGTCATGGCACTTGGACCCAAAGTGACAAGCATTAACAGCAACAAGTCGAAGCAAAGATGATAAACACCAATCTAGATGATAGGCAACATGCCCCCAACAATCTGATAAACTATTACATGATCTAACTCATCCAATCCCTACCATCCCCTTTGCCTACAGCAGGGAATTACTCACACATGGATGGAGAAGTCATGGAGGGAGGATGGAGTGGCGATGGTGATTACGATGGCGATGATCTCCCCTCTCCGGAGGCCAAAACAGCCTCCAGATTAGCCCTCCTGGAGAAGAACAGAGGGTGGCGGCGGCTCCGCGACGAGAATTGGGAAAACGACTTCTGTTCTAGGGTTTTCGCGTCACGGGATAAATAGGAGCATCGGTAGGGCACCAGAGGAGGGGGGAGGGGCCCAGGCGGGCAGAGGGCACGGCCCCACCCCTGGCCGCCTGGGGCCCCCTGGGCTCCCCTCTGGTCCCACTTCTGGCACCTGACTCCTTCGGATGCGTGGTTTTCTGGTATTTTTCTGGGAATTTTCTAGTACGTCCAAAAATCCATTTTCCTGCGCACAATAAAACCATACAGAGAGCTCTGCTGAAAACAGCGTTAGTCCGGGTTAGTTTCGTCCAAATCATGCAAGAATGAGGGCAAAACAATAGCAAAAGTGTTTGGAAAAGTAGATACGTTTGAGACGTATCAACCCCCCCCCCCCCCAAGCTTAGCATATTGCTTGTCCTGAAGCTATTCAGTACAACGAACTAAACGCGACAAAGAAAACTTTGACAAACTCTTTTGCTTCAATAGATGTATATAAGCATGTACTATGAAAAGAATTTAGCAAGTATCAAAACAATGCTATGATGACAATACACGAAGAATTCCTTCTTTCAAGTGATCAATCTAAAACAACTAAAAGCAAATAATATGCTACTGAAAATCAAGACAGGATTACAATGCACAAAGCTTGAACATACTAGAGTGGTATTTCGCTAGCCTCCAAGAGTGAAGCAAAACATAAATGCAGAAACTCCTCTGGAGTTTTAAAGGAGACTAGAACTAAGAACTTCAGAATAAATAATACCACAATCAGGAAAAAGACAATGTAATACTTTGGGACAATGCACATTACACTCAGAATGACAATTATGCTCTCCTAGTTACTTTGAAGAAAGAAGGTGGAGACTCCCGAACCGTGGAGTTTGATGGAAAGGTTGAAAACCCGTGAATGGAAGCAAAGACTAAACTTGTACCAGAGCTCTTGGTTTTGAAAACAGAGATAAAAAGTGTTTTGGGAGGTGCATGCTTTGTCAACGAATTCTAGTAGACAACTCAATCGCCTCTTACGCTAGACATGTTTCGAGGAACGGCTCCCAAGATGGAGACGATCACATCCCCTTAATCTCCTTTGTTTATCACTGCCAAAGTTTTCTAATTTCTCATAGACAAAGCATGAAGGATGGTTTTTTGGTTGTGATTATCTTTTGTGAGTTGGGCGCACTCATGCCAGTCCCTCCTCGTATTGGGGTTTGCAGATTAGACATGCAATCCCGGGATAAAACATGTCTAACATAAGACGGTCATGAATTACCTACTACTTCCTCATGAGCTAAAACACAGGCACAAAACAAGAATGCTTTTGAATGATTTCGAGATGGTACAAGAAATTCTTCGTTAGGATGGCCGGTAAATACCACATAGGAAGGTATGGTGGACTCATATGGAAAAACTGGTTTCAAGGATTTTGGATGCACAAGCAGAAATCCGCTTAGTGCGAGCGAAGGCTAGCAAAAGACTGAGAAGCGACCAACTAGAGAGCAATAACAGTCATAATCATGCAGAGCGACAAAGTAACATTGAATCAGGCATGAAAATGATATGACTATTCTGAAATTCAAAGATCATCAAGGCATAGTAGACTTTTCAGTCATAAACATGTGTAAGCATGTGCCAAGTCAATCCAAGAATTCTCCAAAGGAAATACAACTTCAGTATGAAAAACCATGAACAATGCAATGCATGTAAATTATTTCAACAACACATTATGTACTCTAACTATTTGGGACTAGTCACAAGGAAAGCATGAACACTGGGAAAGCATTGTAAACATAGCACTATGTCGCTACAAGCTGGTCTCTAAATCATAAGTACAAGCATATGTACAAAAGTAGAAACAAAAAGAGTTCATACCGGTTTTCCTTGTTGCATCCCTTTCGTCGATCTTCGCCAATACTGCCTAGTCACTTGCACGATTGGACGTAGGAAAATATAATCAAGTGCAAATGCCATCACGGACTCGAGCTGAAGTCTGCAACAAAGAAAACTAAAGAGAGAAAATAAAATATTTTTGGATTTTTCAAAGGTTAAACGAAAGAAAAAAGAAAGAGAAATCTTTTTATTATTTTTTCAAAATAAAAGAACAAAGAAGAATGGGCAAAAACTTCAAAAAGATCAAAGCAAACAAAATAAAAACGGATAATACAATGGAAAGGTGAGAAGGACACGTACTCCCCCAAGCTTAGGCTTTTGGCCTAAGATGGTACCAGCTACTGCCCTCAGGAGCCTCCTGCTCCGGGGTAAGGGTAAGTCCAGGAGTCGTATGAGCCCTCTGGTGCGTACACCGAGGTCCTCGGATCCTCCCAAGAGGAAGGTCCTGCGCTCCAAGCGGAAGAAGATCCCTCGCCATGCTCGGTGAAGGTCTCTCCCTGGAAAGGTGGGAACTCACCGTGCTCCTCCTCGTCGGGCACAACCCCCTCCATGGGGTTATGCGGCTGGTAATTAGCCAAGAACTCATCGAACTGAATTTCGTTGAAGGACCATCCATTCCTGCGAGTGTTATCAAACAAAAGTGGTGCAGTTAGACGGATCTCACGGGTAATAGTCGCTTCAATCCTCAAAATATAATCAAGGTTACCAAAATGAGAAGTCATGGTAACAAACTTATGCCTCTTCATAGCCGCAAGATCGAGACTCGAGTAAGAAAAGGTAACATCATCAGGATGCGGGGTGCGCTCAAGAGACTCAAGGATAAGTGTGGCGTAAACGCCACCATATAAATCGCCCTTGTTACTGTTCGTAACAAGACGCCGAGCAATCAAGGCACCCACATTATACTCATTCTTACCAGAGAGGGCATTCGCATAAATAGTGAAGTCCGGTGCAGAACCATTGCTCGTGTTGTCACGAGCCAACACCCATCTAGCAACAAAATACGCAAAATACCTGAGGTGTGGAAATAAGATGCTGCAAATCTTCGTGCGCCGAATGTCGGTCTCCTCCTGGCAGCAAAGGGAGTTGAAGAGGGTCCTCAACCCGGAAGGATGCATGGTCATCTTAGCTGTCTGACCAACATTCGGCACACCTATTATATCACAAAACTGTGCCAAAGACATGGTTATGAGAACATTATAAAGTTTGAACTCGACGGTTCCGGCATCATGGTTATAGCAAAAACTGTTAACAAAACAGGAGGTAAGCTTTTAGTATTGCACCACACGGCATAAAGCTAGCCGTGTCAAACCTGCATTGGCACAAAGGCCATAAAATTCCTCCTTAATTCCTGCAGCTGTAAGAAAATCATCGCACCGATACATCATTGCGCATGCTGGATTTGTTTCTTCCAACAGTTCCAGGGGCACATGATCTTCATCGAGCTCACCCTAACTGCTGAGGATGCAGCTGCAGATCTAGTGACTCGATCGGAGTGCTCGGGCTTCTTCTTCTTCCCAAGCCACCCCTTTGCTTCTCCAAAGAGACTCATTTCTGAAAAAATTTACAATTCACAAAAACAAGGATTTAAACAAAGTTAGTTGAGGCAAACTACTCTACTCACTTACCTAAGGCATAAACTTGCACCAAAACTTGGAAAATAAATTTCTACACATGCATGCAAGCTCATATGAACAGCACCAAGAGCTACTAAATACTCACAAATGAGGCCACCAATCAAAAATCTAATTGGAGGGGTGAAGGAGTTACATACCAGGGAGTATTTTCCCAAAATCTCAGCTCAAATGATGGGTCGTAGAGAGAGATCAAAATTCTGGACGGAGAGCAGCAAGAACGCAAGTTCCAGGTGTAGAACTCGTGTTTTGGGGAGGAAAGAAAGAGAGAGGAAGAAGACTTACCTGCGGGTGGGGCCTGTGGGCCCCAGGCGCCCTGTGGGCGCGGCCAGGGGCCAGGCCGCGCCAGCTGGCCGCCTGGGCCAATGGTGGCCCCCCTGGTCATCCCCAGGTGCCCCTGGGTCACTCCCGTCATGGAAATTTTTAAAATATTTTTTCTGGAATTTTTCTGACAACTTCACTGTTGAAATTTTTTGAAGTTCAAAAAGCTGCAAAACTTTCTGAAAACTTGAAGCAGTGATTAGAATTGTGAAGTTTCAAAAACATATAAACTTGGTACAGCAAGGAGAATAAAAGCTAAGGCAAATGAAAACATAACAAGCTCCACTTTTTACCTATATAAAACATGCTTACTAGCAAGGTTGATCAAGTCTTACCAACGAACCGGCGATATATAGAGCAAAAAGTCTCACCTCTCATGAAGTGATCATTGCACCTTTACTTTAATGGACATTTTCCCCACCATAATTGTCTTGTATTTGTGGTGCTCATGTAGAGGACAATCCCATTCTCCAATCTTCACGGTCTCGATATTCTCTATAGAGTTGAGGCCATGCCTCTTGTCAATCTTCTTTGGAAAATACACCGTGTGTTCTTTGTCATTCACGTTGAAAGTAACCTTTCCTTTGTTGCAATCAATAATAGCACCTGTGGTGTTAAGAAAAGGTCTACCAAGAATAATGGACATGCTCCCATCCTCGGGCATGTCAAGCACAACAAAATCAGTAAGGATTAAACAATTAGCAACTTCAACAGGAACATCCTCACAAATACCTATGGGAACAGTTGTTGACTTATCAGCCCTCTGAAGAGAGATATCTGTAGGGATTAGTTTTTCTAAACATAATCTCTTGTAAAGAGAAAAGGGCATAACACTCACTCCTTCTCCAAGGTCACATAGAGCAGTCCTGACATAATTATTTTTTATGGAGCAAGGAATGGTGGGTATACCTGGATCACCGAGCTTCTCAGGAATCTTTCCACTAAAAGGGTAGTTAGCAAGCATAGTAGATATTTCTTCATTAGGAACTTTTCTTTTATTAGAAACAATATCTTTCATATATCTCGAATAAGGAGGTAACTTAATAGCATCAGTCAAAGGAATTTGAAGAAAAAGAGGTTTCATCCACTCACAAAACTTATTGTAATGCTCTTCTTCTTTAGTTTTGAGAGACTTACCTGGAAAGGGCATGGGTTTCTGCACCAATGGTTCTCGTTCCTTCCCATGTCTTCTTGCGATAAAATCTTCTCTAGTGTATTTCTTGCGTTTGTCGGGTGCTTCTTTTTCTTGAACTTCGGGTGGATCATTCTTTTCACCATCCTTTTCAGGCTCAGCACCGTCTTCGGTCTCAGCATCGGAAGTAGATATAGTATTTGGTTCATTGGAATTGTCAGCTTCTTTGTACTTCTTTTCCTTCTTCGGAGTGTGTAAGGCCCGATATGCGGTACTGTTCCAGATCTAGGTGTTTCCACCCAGATCCGGGGACGAAGCACATATCGGTCCCACCGCGACATATGACAAAGCCATATGCCCCGGATTTCCAACATGATATCACAACATTACAGATACAAGGATACACCATCTCATACAATCGGCATACAACTGCCTTAATACAATACAACAGCGGAAGATACATGTCTGAGTACAGACTACAAACAAATGCCTAGTGGCAAAGAGAAAAACATCGATCCCATAACCACACGGGTCCAGGCCCTCCGCCGGGATCCGCCTAACTAGTCGTCATCGAGTCTCCACGTGAAACGTCGATCACCATACCTGTTGTCGATCAAGAACCCTGAAAAGAGTTTGGGGGGTAGTATCATGAGTACAAAGGTACTCACCATCCAACTGTAGTGGTCATCTGACCCAGCAAGGACTTCATCACTCGTCATTTTAGGACAACTAGTAGTTTACGGTAAGGAAGGGGTAAGTGGTGAGGTTGCTACCGCACTAGCATTTATGAAGTGGCTAACGATCTAGGGAGTAAGATAAGAAGCCAAGCATTCGATGAGGAATCGCCTCCAACAGGTCTGCTATACACCTACATACGCAAACATAACACCTATCCTATCCTTGTCCTCCTCTTCGCATCCCGACGAAGAAGAAGCAGTCAAGGCACACACACACGTTGATCAAGTTATATTAAGATTATCTCAGTTGTTGTTGTCTATGAACAAGGAGTAGGTCTCAAGTCGTCCATAACCGTGGACACGGCTTCTCGAGAAGATTTAACCCTGCAGGGGTGTACCAACTGCCCATTACGAGGCTCCGCACGCACGTCCATCATTATCAGTTGCTACCCATCACAGGCAACCATTTTATGATTTAGTTCCAAGAGATCTGAAACGACAGGTCCCTCTAACTAACAACGAACAAATCCGGGTGGCCCCCGGTGAGTCGACATCCATCTCAGGAGTCGGCCGCTCTCTCGATCTGGTCTCTACCGTCTGTCGCGGGTTTGGATAGCCGGTTAATCACACATGGGACACCGGGTCCTCGGCCGGACAAAGTGCGCCAGCAAGGGAACTAAGTCCTCGCTGGTCCAGGTTGGTTTGTAAACAACTGGCGTACGACCAGCACACACACGGTTTCAAATGGTAAATTATCTTGGGCCACCACTAGAAATGCTTGAAGCTAGGTAGGTAAGAAAAGGGGACCCCATAAAATCCCACACGCGGTTAGGCACGCTCAGTCTTAAAACCAATACCCGGAACTCGGATCCTAGGTGACTCGAATGGAACAAAGCGTCGGGGCGGGATAGCCTAGACCTTCCATCCTTCGTCGAATATAGTCAACATTATAATAATCATATCATCAACAACAATATAATAAGGTGATATCCCAACCCAAGGAGTAACAGGGTAACATCATAGCATCCTAAGCATGCATACTAAGCAGGGGCTGAGCAACGAGCAAGAGTAACATAGAAGTACAAGGTTTGCTGGGAAGGGACATGGCTGTATCGGTTTGAAAGAGGCTGTAAACATGTGGTAGGATCAAACATCGAACCTAACCTAGACTAGCATGAAAACCGCTGGTTGAAATAGAATGGATCATAAGTAATGTATAGTCCTTGCCTGTTGATAAGTCGGGCTCCGAAGGTGTAGTCGATCGCACGCTCGCATCGTCTCCGAGAGGTACCCGCGGAAGCACACAAGAAGGAAACACTGGAAAGCAATCAACGGTGCACCACTATTACTACGGAGCAATACAAGATCAAAGAGACAACACAAGGCACGGCAACGCGATACGGATCTATCGTCGAGAACGGTTACTAACAGTTTAAGTGGGGTATCGGTCACACACGACGAATACCGCACGTTTACGGTGGTTCAAGTTGCTTAGCTACAGGTGATCAATCAACGGTAATTAACATGGCAACTCAATCAAGCATGGCATATCACACAAACATGTCAAGAGGTGAAGCACAAAGTAAACTATCTATGCTAGTCAATTTAAGTGAGGCACAACCTAAACATGGCACATCACTAAGTGCCGCACGATGATTAAAACATTTGGTACTGTTATTTACTAAACCATATTTTAGGTTGGTTAACAACAGCAAACAATAGCATAAACACAAAGTACACGAAAAACTAATCAAGTTACATATAAGGCACACTCCAAACGGAGTTACGGTTAAAAAGATACAAGCAAAACAAGTTACGGGCACAAACTGCCAACATCACGAAGCACACTTTAGAGCAATGCATAAACAGGTTAATCAATGCAAACATTATCACAAATGATATGCAATAAATTATACATGACAGGTAAGGCATGGCAAAAGGAATCATGCAAAAAGGCATCATAGATCAAAAGATATTAAGCAAACAACATGGCATCACAAAGTAGCAGACTTAGAAAAAACAGAGGTGGCTGTCAAAAACAGCAGCATAGCAACTTTGGAGCTAAATAACTGTATGACCAGCAAGAATATCATGGAAATGCAATACATGGGATTAAATTAGACATCATGCTTAACAATATGCAATTGGAATCACTCAATTCCGATAAACGGTCGCGACACACTCGTCGACCGAAGTTGCAACAAAATAACAGTTTCAGCAATAGCAGCACAATAACATCAGGATAGCTACTTTGGAGCAAGATATAAACATGATGCAGCAAGCTAATATGGCATGTGAATGCATGAAACTGAAGTAGTAACATTGCTTAACGCAACGCAAAAGGAATCAATGCAATAGGCCTCATGGATTGGTTACAATCATCATGCAAAGTTCCAACAAAATAATAACAGCAGCACATAACAGGGAAAAGTAGCAGTTTAACGGCCTGATGCCCTGTTCAGCACACAATTACACAATCAAGATGAGCTCAAATGCAAATGCTCACAAAAGATGAATTAAGTACACACAATTCTGAGCAACTTTCGTTTTGGGGGCACGTTCATCTGAGCTACCGTTTAACGGGAAATCGCATTACAAAACAGCATCAGCACACAGTTTTTAACAGACTTAGCAAAATTAGCAGAAATAAGTCAGGAAAAAAATAAAATAAAAGGACTCGGGCCTCACCCCTGATGGGCTCGGCCCATGTGGCTGGAGAGGTGGCCGGCCTGGGCTTGGAGGAGGCTGGCGGGCCTGGCGCTGGGCCACGCAGAGCAGGCCGGCCCAGGCCGTGGTGGCGGTTGGGGGAGGCCGCTGGATCGGGGCTCCTCCCGATCCCAGCGAGGCAGGCGGCGGCGTGGGCTCCGGCCACCAGAGCGGGGCGGAGCGGCGAGCGCGGAGGCCGGAGGAGGGCGGCGCGGCGCGGATCCGGGGCTTGGGGTGTCGCCGAGGTGGTGAAGTGGAGGACGGGGTCGGCGTTGACCTCGGCTCGACCTTGGCCGTGGCCGGCCATGGCGCCATGGGGCGGCGGCGCTCTCGGCTGGGCTCGCCGGCGAGGTCCTGCGAGAGGAGAGGCTGAGGTGAGAGGGAGAGGGAGGTCGCGGGCAGGAGGAGAGGCCCTGGCGCTGTGGTGCCGGCTGCTGGAGCGCCACGGCGGCGGCGCCATGGGAGGAGGGCTCGGGTGGCGGCGAGCTCGGCCCAGATCGGGTCCGGCGGTGGCTGGAGGCGGGCAGGCGCGGCCCGGGGCGTGGCTGTGCTGCGGTGCGAGGCTTGGGGAGCCACGTGGCGGCCTGGGAGCCGCCGGATCGGGATCTGACGGCTCCGGGTCGACCTGATCTAGGGTTTCGGGGCAAGAGGGGCTTGGGGCAGAATTTGGAGGGGGTTTTGGGGGTGTGGCTGCAATATTCCAGTAGGGTAAACCCTAATTGGGTGGTGGGAGGCTGGTGGTCTTTATATATGCAGGTTGGCTGGCTGGTTGACGCAAACGCCCTCGGTACCCCTCTCGCGCGTTTGGTGTTCGCGTTCGTGACCGCCGAGACTCCGTATGGACTCCGATTCCGACGAAATCTCGAACCACGCGCTCAGCGCGTCGAGCCCGTTGATCGTACCTCACTGCAGTGACATTCCGACAACATTTTTCGGCGCCCCATAAAATAATCCGTTTATTAAATAAACGGGGTTTTCGAGCCGGTGGCGATGGCTAGTCTCGTGCGGGTTTTGCGACGGCGATCGGGTGAAACCCGGTGTCGCAAGGTCGAGTGTCAGGGTGGCAAGGGTCGGTCTCCGTCCGGTACGATATAAGAGGGGGGGGATAACCGCTGATCGATAGATCAGGGATGCAAACACCTCAAAGAAATCAGACAATCAAACAATTCACACCGAAAACAAAATTTTTAATTTTTTGCAAAAACTGGGCTGTTACAGAGTGCTAACAATTTATTCCTCCTGTATTTGAGAATCTTGCTCGATCCTCTTAGGGTGCCCCTCCGGATAGAGAGGATCTTGAGTGCTAGTTCCCCCTCGGGTTTTAATCCCGAAGGCCTGTATATCCTGTTTGGCGTTATTAGCAAGAAAATCTTTTTGCACATTAGAAATTTGATCAAGCTGAGTTTGAACCATTTGAAAATGCTTCACAAGACATTTAACATCATTAACTGTTCTACCTAGAACATCAAGCAAACTTTTGATAGCAAGGGAATTATCAGGCAACTGCCTTTGTATCCTATCATTAAAGTGATTCTGCTTCATAATAAAATTATCAAGCTCATCTAAACATTGATCAGGAGGCTTACCATGAGGAATGTCATTTGCATTGAAATCTAAAAGAGAGTGTACCTCTACCATAGGAGGGTGAGTGGTAGTCTCACACAACTTCTCAATAGGGGGTAGATTCTTCACGTCTTTAGTTTTAATATCTTTCTCTTTAATAGACTTCTTAGCTTCTTGCATGTCTTCGGGGCTCAGGACAAGCATGCCGCTCTTCTTTGGTGGTGGAGGTGGTTCAGGGACGGACCAATCTTCGTGGTTCTTGGCAATCTTGCCCATTAGGTCTTTTGCATCGTCCGGTGTTCTTTTCCTCAAAACACAACCAGCACAACTGTCCAAATAGGATCTAGATTCATCTGTTAGACCAGCATAAAATATATCAATTAATTCATTCTTAGGGACTCCATGTCCCGGTCTAGCCTAGATCAGACTGCAATACCTCCCCCAAGCTTTAGGAAGGTTCTCATCCTGCAACTGTTTAAAGTTATAATTTTTTCATAAAGCAGCATGTTGCATATGAGCTGGAAAATACTTATTAACAAAAGACTGAGCTAAGTCCTGAGGACTCCTAATAGAACCACATGGTAGTGCATCGTACCATGCTTTAGCACCTTCCTTTAAAGAAAAAGGAAAAAGCTTAGTAACATAGAAGTTTCGTATCTTCTCATCTATAGTAAACAAGCCACCTAACTCAGTGAGTTTAGTCAGGTGTGCAATAGCATCATCATTTTCTCTGGCATAAAATGGGTCCGCTTCAACCATAGATATAAGTGAAATATCAATAGATAAATTATAATCAGGATCATTGATGCATATAGGTGACGTAGCAAAAGTAGGATCAGGTACGGTCTTGTTCTTCAAACAATGTTTCTCGAGTAGCTTCTTAATAGCATCAGGGTCAGAGTCGTTAAACTCTGTTAGCTCCCTGCATAAATCATCATCAAGTATAATATAATCATCATCAAGGAGTCTCTCCTTGAGTTTACTCAAGTCAAGATAAGTGTAGGTCCCATCAAAAGGATAGCAAGTATCGGGAATTTCAATCCCAGATTTCTTGGCAGTAGCAGCAATCTGTTTCTCAAGAGCGTGACTAAGCGAACCAATATCATCAAGAGTAGTAGAAGCATCATCAAAAGTATCGGACATGGTGACAGATTCAGTAGAGGCATCATGTGGTGGTGGTGAAGCAAACTTGCTCATAACTGAAGGTGAATCAAGTGTAGCACTAGTGTTCAGAACAGTACCTTTTCTCATACGGGATGGTAAGATCGGGACCTTGGGGTCTTCTTTCTTACCCATAGCGGATAAATTGCAGCAGGTAAAATACTTCAAGTAGACTTGTGAATAAAGCTATGCTCCCCGGCAACGGCGCCAGAAAACAGGCCTGATAACCCAAAACTGCAGGGGATCGAGATAGTCTTCGTGGGTAAGATAACCCAATTTATTGATTCGACTCAAGGGGAGCCAAAGAATATCCACAAGATTTAACAGTGGAGTTTTCAATTCCACCGCACCTGAGATACACTTACTTGCAACAATATATTAATAGCAACTGCGATATGGAAGTGATGATAGCAACGGTAATAGTAAAACAGCGAAAGTAAACAACTAGTAACCTACAAAATTAAAAACACTGTAGGCTAGGGAGATGGATGGTTGGGCGTTGCATGGATAAGACACATCATGTAATCAACTCGGGGCAAGGCACACAGAAAAGCAAAGATCATCTAGGCATAAATCAAACATCAGGCATGTATCCCATAGGTAGTTGTACGTGCTTGCAATAAGAACTTGCACAACATCTTTTGTCCTACCATCCCGCTACGAACGGGGCCAAAAGGAACTTATGGAGATTAAGGTGCTCCTGTCAAAGAGCACCGGAACAAAGCATTAACAATCAATGGATACACGGAATTCTCAAATTATAGTCCATCCCCTTTGGTGTCCCAAGTTGTCACCTTTGGGATCGCCGGTTCCGGACTATAACAGGTGCATACAACTCATAGATAAGATCAAGAACACAAATATATTCATGAAAACACAAAGTGTTCAGATCTGAAATCATGGCACTCGGACCCAAAGTGACAAGCATCAAGAGCAACAAGTCGAAGCAAAGATGATAAACACCAATCTAGATGATAGGCAACATGCCCCCAACAATCTGATAAACTATTACATGATCTAACTCATCCAATCCCTACCGTCCCCTTTGCCTACAGCAGGGAATTACTCACACATGGATGTAGAAGTCATGGAGGGAGGATGGAGTGGCGATGGTGATGAAGATGGCGATGATCTCCCCTCTTCGGAGGCCAAAACAGCCTCTAGATTAGCCCTCCCGGAGAAGAACAGAGGGTGGTGGCGGCTCCGCGACGAGAATTGGAAAACGACTTCTGTTCTGGGGTTTTCGCGTCACGGGAATAAATAGGAGCATCGGTTGGTCACCAGAGGAGGGGGAGGCCCCGAGGCGGCCAGAGGGCGCGGCCCCACCCCTGGCCGCGCCAGGGGGGAGCCTGGGGCCCCCTGGGCTCCCCTCTGGTCCCACTTCTAGCACCTGGCTCCTTCGGGTGCGTGGATTTTCTGGTATTTTTCTGGGAATTTTCTGGTACGTCCAAAAATCAATTTTCCTGCGCACAATAAAACCATACAGACAGCTCTGCTGAAAACAGCGTTAGTCCGGGTTAGTTTCGTCCAAATCATGCAAGAATGAGGGCAAAACAATAGCAAAAGTGTTTGGAAAAGTAGATACGTTTGAGACGTATCAGTATGCCATTGGTGGCATCGGCATTTCCATCAAGGATAAAAATGCCTTCTTTGATGTGGAGAAGTTGGATTTCGTCCGTACGTGGCAGAAGGGTTGGTTCTATCTGAAGAACCAAACTGTTATTGGACAACAGTATGGTCTGGCGCCGGTAAATTTGATTCCGTGGGTGGTGAATCAATCGTCTTGGGGGCATGTCTTGTCTGCTGCTGAGTTGGTGGCAGTGGAGATCTTGGTGTGAGCTATCTTGGATCTGGATGGGAAGATTACTGGTGGGCAGCTCATTGTTGTCTTCATGAGGAGACGCGTTCAGCCATTGCAGTATCGAGTGCGTCCCATGTGGCAGTACTCGGGACACGAGGACTCGACGAGGTGTTCTATTGTAAATATTTCGGACGCGATCTCCTGTTCCGGATCCAGCAGATTACAAAGTGTACGGATACTGGGCATGTGAGCTTCGTCCTTCCGTACTCTACTAACGTGTCGTTGCGTGAGGTAATTTTGTCTTCGTCTTGGTCATAGGCGTCATCTAAAGTCTGTTGTTGATTTCACTTTTTTGCCGTAGGACCATGTTCCTCTTCTCAGCAACCCGCCGCAGCCTAACGGTGTTGTCATGCGGGAGGAGCCTGAGGCGGTTCCGGTTACTTCTGTGCATGTGAAGGGTGATGGTGCTGGTCAGGCTTCGGGTGCTGATAATGTTGCGGTTGCAGATCAAACTTCGGGCGTTGAGGCTGTGGCGTAGCCTTCTGTTGCTGCTGGTGATGATGATGATCGGGTGCCGCTGAGTGTGCGATGCAAACGGTCACGTTCTTCTACTTCTACTGGCCTGCCAATCAGGGGTGGCGGTAGAGTTCTCGAGGCGCCAGATGTTGCAACGCGTCCTCCTCCGGCTGCTCAAAAGAAGCGGAAGTTTGGAGTTCTCCTTCGCCCGGGTGTTGCGCCTGTTGGGTTCATGCTTTAGACCTTTCGTGGTTTTGTCCTAGCTTTGTTTTATTTCGTGTGATGAGACTGTTATCTTGCAGGACTCATCCTGTTCTGACTGCCTCGGTCGCGAGTGCTTCTGATGTTGATCTTCCTGCGGGTGATGCTGGTGTTGCTGTTGAGCAGTCGGGTCCCGCATCTGGTCCTGCGGTCTTGGGCGGGGGTGTGACTCCTGCAGTCGCTCCTTCAAGCGGTTCTGGCGCGGCCACGGAGGGCACTTCTCTCCAACAGAGAAGCCCTTCGTTGATGAGGGGTATCCTTCGGAGACGAAGGACGTCACCATGGAGGATAAGGTGGCCTTCTTTGATCGGATGGCTCAACAGGTAAAATCTGAGGCTCTTTGCTGCTGGAACTTGTTTCTCGGCTTCATTGGGTGCGCGATAGCGCTCCCGATGGGAGTAGCCCCCGAGGTTGCGTACAACCACTCGTGGTTGGCCACAGTCTTTGACAGTTTTCCTTATTGACGCCTTTGTTCTTGACTCTTCTGCTCCTGTAGCCTCTCTTCCAGATGTGCGGGCGTGAGCTCACTTATGTCGATAGATATAAGAATGCTCATGATGTTGTCTAGGACAAGCTTACTCATATGGCCAGTAAGTTCTATTAACTTCTCTCGGTACACTGGTCATTTGTTTCTCATATGTGTGTGGTTGACGATGTTTTTGGTGCAGAGCGGAAGAAGAAAGCTGAAAAACAGTCTGCTAAAGTGGAGGGGGAGCTTGCCTTGCTTCAGAGCAATTTGGAGTTGAAGGAGACAGAGCTTCAGCTGCACCGTAGTGAGGCTGAGCGACTCTGATAGGTGGAGGAGCAGCTCCGACAGGCCGAAGTGGCTGAGGGTGATTGTCTGCGCGCCCTGGCAGGTGTTCTGACAGGTGAGTGACTTTCTGTCGTGTCTTCACTTGAATTGTGGCTTCGGCCTAATTTCTTATCACTGCTTTATGGTATATATGTTCCGTGGGTGTTGAAGTTGCGGCCGCTGCCTCCCGGGAGTCAAACACTCTTCATGGGCCGTTGATGACGTGTCTGGTGCAGCGAACTCCTTAAGGCTGCGACTGGTCGGGCTGCCGCCGTCCTCAAGCTTCTTAACTAGAGCGTGTTTTCCATAAGAGGACGTTCCAGAGGTTCTTGATCCATTGGCCACTGCATTTGGCGCGGGTCGTGGCCTTCTCGAGAGCTTCATCCGTGAAACCGTGGTGAGTGGGCTTGCGACGTAATTTGTTGTTCTCCTAGGGTGCGGTGTGCTGCTTGATGATGGCATGGTGGCCACCGTGCCCGAATATACGGAGGAGAAAAGCGAGCGAGCGACTGAACTGGCATGCTGCTTGCAATTGGTTGTGGAGGCTGAGATCCGCAAGTCCGAAGGTGCCAAGTAGTTAGAGGCGTCCTTCGACGGGTGTTGTATCTTCGGATGACATTTGTTTTGTAATGGACCTCCTCCTGAAAGGGTGTTGGATAATGCTTGATATGATTCTTAGTCCCTGAGGTTGTTATTTTGCTTCATTTTTTACTTCTTTTCCTTTTCGTCTTTTCGGTAGGCCGTCCCGGGCGTTTCTCGAGCTTGGAATTTGTTGAAGGAGGATGCTCGCGAGGACGCGTACGAGTCCCTCCGCATGCGCCGTAGGGTCGCGGAACGCGAAATCGGTCGACTAAAAGGCATTGTTGCTATTCATCGCTCCACTAGTGCGAAGCGTAGCTATCCAAATAGTTTTTTACCACTATCACCTACGGGAATCAGAATCGTCGCCTTGCCTTTGATTGCGATAGGGGGGGCCTATTCCGCATGATAGCCACAAACCATTTCCAATGGACTAGTCCGCGCGGACGTACATGATAAATCGAACGTTTGTGTTGGCCTTTTTATCGCAAACATTTGTTCACGAATGTCCGTCTGGGATAATGATCCTATGGCAAACGTTTAATCCATAAAGTACGTTTGATTTTAGTTATAATATCCCAAACGCGGGTGTGTCAGGACCTGCGTGGGATAGCCGAAGCTATTCCATACAGTTTGCATATAGTACACGTTTGTTTCGTTAACACCGACCCAAACGTTTGTGCAGAAACGATCGTGTGTTTCAGAAATAAATCCCAAACGTTCTTTTCGCATGAATTGTGTGTGATATACGCTGAATATTAAAAACGATTGTGCACAAAATATGGCGTGGAATTAGAAATAAATCCCCGACGCTCATTTCTTATCGAACGTGTGTGATGTACGCACCTATCTGTGACGAAATTATATGCAGAACCGTGTGCAATGCTGTAACTACAAAAAGGATTCTTTAGCAATATATTAATGTGAAATATTTTAGTCATTTTTTAATTGTTGTAAGAAAGGCATTTATAACAATAGTGTTCCCACCATATATATATATATATATATAGCAGAATGACAATTCTGCTAACACTTCTGCACTGCATAGTATCGCTAAAGGAACGGCACTGCTGACTTAAAAGCTCTGCAACTCGGGTAAAAACGAACCGCATCACCGTTTCCGCTCTAACTTTTTAACCGTTTATTATAATTGAGCGTGTGATACACTGTTAGATTCTTATGGAAATGGAGCATCTTTCGTATGTTGAACACTTCCCCCGATTCTTCACGGATTAAGAGGAGGTTTGAAAACGGTGCAGCGGCCCACTTTCACACAGGAGTTTTTTTGCGATTTCTCTTAAACCGTCCGTCGGAATGATGTATATGATACACCGTTGGAAATATATAGGTTAGGCACTTCGTTCATATGTAGTACTCTTTCTCTAATTCCTCATGGTTTGAGAGAATTTCAAATTGAAAAAAATGCACAAACTCTGTTTTTTTCTGGCGGATCTTGTAGAGAGTAAAAAAATTTAAATGTTTGTCGGAACGATGCGTATGATACAACGTTGGATTCGTATGCAGTAGGATCATCTCGGATATGTTGAACACTTTCCAAGATTCTTCACGGTTTTGAAGGAATTTCGAAAACGGTGTGCTACCCTCTTGTGGACCGCGGGCGTCTTTTCGTAAAAAAATTTGATTCGTTCGTCCGATCGATGCAATTGATACACGGTTGGATAGCTTTCGTCGAGGCGCTCCATTTCTATCTAGAGCACATCCTCTAATTCCATACGGTTTAAGAGCAACGTCGATTTTAGTAAATCAGGAACTTTGTTTTCCGCGTACCCGGATTCGACGAAGTGAACTGCATTGGCTGGGAAACCGCACCGCATCCGACAGGCAAGCGCACTGCATTATCGCCAAACAGAACGCACGTATTTTTCGCGGATCCGGAATCGGACAAGTGAACTGCATCGGACGGGAAACTGCACCGCATTTGTCAACAAAGAGCACTCCATGCATTTTTTTTATTCATTTATCAGAGCTTCGCAGTTTGATTTGGGGAATGTGAACCACGGGCAAAAACAAAGTGAATTGCGCGAATTTTAAAAAAAATCACATATATAGTAAATAATATCCCGTGATTTGCATCGGAACATGATACGCGAGAGAGGATAAATACTTCTCGCCCTTCGTTGGTTAACCCAAGTGGAAGTCGAGATGTAGAATATCAGCAAATCTCCCCTATGTAGAGGATAGGGTTTGTCTCCCGTAGGACTCTGGCAATGATAAGTAGGTGTCAGCGGGGCACCTGACGCGCACCTTCACACAACACAATTAACTTTGCTCCCAACGAAGTTCAGAGAGGTTGTCAATCTCTCCGGTCTTGTTGTTTACAAAGGATAAAAACATAGGATAATGATAATGATAGCAACTAAAATTAAATACTGAAAAGTAAATGAGCTTGTAAACAGTGATGAGAATATGGACCGGGGTCCCGTGGTGTTCACTAGTGCTGCCTCTCTCCCGAAAGACGATAAAACTGCTATGCGAGGTAAACGAATTACAGATGGGCAGTTGACAGGATTATAAACACACTGCTATGCTAACTATGCTACAAAAGAAAGGAAGGGGCTCATAAGCATGGGCAGTACGGCAAAATAAGTAGACCGAAATCCATCTGCATCTACTACTAATCATCCACCTTGAGATATCTATCCAGAACTCTCGCTGGTATTAAGTTGCGAGCCCCACCCAAAGTGTAAACCCAAAGAAACACACAACTGCATTAAAAAGAACTTTGCGTAAAGTAAACAATACTTGCAACCGCGGTTACAAGCACCGTTGTTTTCCCCCTTGTGGCCACAGCACATCCCCTAGACTCATGTTTCTGTCACTCAAGCGTGTCATCAGGGGGCATGTACCCACAATCGAGCATAACGTTCCATCTTGGAGTCACTACCTACTACTTGGCCAAAGCAATAAACAGCAACGTAGAACATGCAAGAATTACTTAAGAACAAAAATATAAGATATAAAAACCATATATATTACTCTATCACGATCTGAACATAATCTCATAATCTATCAGATCCCATCAAACTCAGCATAGCTGCAGCAGAAGAATTACATATGTGCCTCGATCATGTAGTGAAGCTCACGAGGTCTAAACCATGAAAAACAAAGAGGGGAGGAGAACATCACATAGCTACTGATCACGGACCCATGGTCTAAGGTAGACTACTCACGGTCACGGCACATCCCGGAAGTGTCCATGGTGGAGGAGAAGCTCCCGGAGGTCGATCCTCCCTCCGGCAGGGTGCCGGGAAGCGTCCTTCCGGTGCTCCCGATCTTGGAAGCGCGGCGGCGGCGGATTAGAGGCGAGTTTACGAAATAGGGTTCTGTCTTCAGAGTTTTCCCGTGACGGAGATTAAATAGGCGAAGGGGGGCAGCCAGGGGGGGCCACCAGTGGTCCAGATGCCCCCCTGGCACGGCCGGATCCCTGGCCGCGCCAGGTGGCCGCTTGGACATCTGGTGGTGGCCCTCTGGCCCCACTTTGGTGATTCTGGAAGGATCCGTTGCGCTGATTTTTTTTATCCGATTTTCCCGAATTTTTGGAGCATTTTTAATATGGGGGAAACCTTGAATGGAAACACAACAGAAAACATGAACTGGCACTGTGGTGCACTGAGTTAGTAGGTTAGTCCAAATATGATCAAAAGTGTATGAAAGTGTATCTAGATCATAGCAATATCACACAAAACATGCATGGAACGAGCAGAAATTATCGATACGTTTGGGAGGTATCAACATCCCCAAGCTTAATTAATGCTCGTTCTCGAGTAGGTAAATGATAATAAACATAATTTCTGTGGTGACATGCTAGCAACCATATAAGAACTTTGAAAAGTAAAGCAATCAAGGTATGTGATTCAATTCAAGTCATAACATGCAAGAGACTATATTAGCATTGAAACAAGTAACAAAAGAACATTAGGTGCAAGAGCTCTCGATGTCCATGACTCGAATGTCTCCAAATGGTGTTTGCGTGCAAGAAGGGGGATAGGGAATACGAGAAAAAATGGTATTTTTGTTGAGAACTCAATCTACTAAAGTTTCACACTTGGTCTTCTTTGAAATCTTATCTTGACTCGTCCCCAGACCACTACCTAGGTACAAGTCAATTTGATCCACTCCTTTTCGATATTTTGACCACTCATGCAATGGATGAGCGTAAGCACGAGAGTTGACACTTAGGATGGCAAATAGATAAATGTGGTGGAGGAGGAAGACAAAAAGGATGAGAAAGGATCACATCAATGAGGGCAATCATAGGCGAGAAGGCCAAATGATAGATATGATGTGAGGAGTAGGGATTGTCATGCAACAGATGCACATATGAGCTGAAAAGCTCTCCAATGGAACTAGTTGGGGTGCATCTAACTTACTCTCTCATGAAGACTTAGAGCTCTTTTGAGGAGGCTCATCCTTGGAATATGAGAGCCAAGTTCAATAGTGTGAAGGTCCCCACATAGCTATATGCATGAATGATCATCTCTATGGAGTACAAGGATAAGAGGGAGTACTAGTGTGGATCTTTCAAAAGGATAGTAGTGTTGCCCCTTTCTCTCTTTTTATTTCTTTTTCTCTTTTTTTATTTTTTGGTGGCCTCAATGGCTCTTATTATTTAACTCTCATTTGGCCTCTTTGAGATCTTTTATTTTGTCCACTTTGGGATCTTTTACTCACTTAAGGGCAACACTCTAATTTACAGGAGGGTATAGCAGATCTTTCCCACTTTACAAGGTACTCAAATTAAAAAGAAGATGTAGCTATCATGATGTATGCAATGTATGCCGCTGCCAGTGTAGCAGGAACATGTATGACATGAAGATCAAGTCATGAAGAGGTGGACGTTGCATGGCAATATATCTCGGAAAGGCTATGGAAATGCCTTGATAGGTAGGTATGGTGGCTGTTTTGAGGAAAGATATAAGGAGGTTTATGATGACAGAGTGTATCATGCCAAGGGTTTTGATGTACCGCCGAAGGTGGACGCCAACTCTCGGAGTGAGAAGAAGGCAATGCACGGAACGGAAGAGGCTAGCAAATATGAGGTGGAAGTGTCAACTTTCAATACTTACATGAGTCCAAAGAACTAATGCACTTATTGTCGGTAACTCTCAATCTAATGAGGAGGTTCACAAAGAGACAAGTACCCCCGAGAAGGAGTGTATGGGGCTTTGGTTATCCTTAAGCATCCTCGACTCGTGGTACGTGAGTGTACTCTAATATTCGATCATCCAAAGATTAGTGATCCATCTACTAGCTAGAGTTCTCAACTAGTTTTGTAGGTTTTGAAAATAAACACGGATTGCCCAAAATACGACACCTATGACTAATAGGCTAGAGCTCTTGACACCAAAAGTTCAAACATTGCTCACATCAATACCTCAAAACTATTGCAAGCTACTACTAAAATTAAATAGCAACCTCAATTACCTACTCTCAAAACAAGACACGACTCAGTGCAACAACCAACTCTCTTAACAAGATAAACATGAAAAAACTAAAGAGAGTTCCAGCAACAAACTAAACAAAATCCAAGGCTCTTTCTAAAGACAACCTAAGACTAAAACTAAACATGGCAGTAGCTACGAGAAGATAAAGAACACACAACCGCAAAAAGATAGGCATGAAAAATCCTATGATGTGTTCTAGATTTTCAAAGTGGAGCGTGTTTCTCTCCCACACAAAGTAAGACGGGGTCTACCTTGTTATGAACAGCAAGCAAAGCTAAAGAAAACTAAAAATAAAACCTAAGA
This sequence comes from Bromus sterilis, assembly GCA_950022295.1. NCBI lineage: Eukaryota > Viridiplantae > Streptophyta > Magnoliopsida > Poales > Poaceae > Bromus > Bromus sterilis. The sequence goes on from OX465598.1 coordinate 237,611,623, forward strand.
GTGAGACGCTCCAAGCATAGCACATAACGCATGAAGTGATAAAAATATAGTGAGACGAAGGACGAACTGATGATTGTTGATGGAGAAGGGGATGCACGGGGGCATCCCCAAGCTTAGACGCTTGAGTATCCTTGTATATTTATTGGGGATGCATGGGGGCATCCCCAAGCTAGAGCGCTTGACACTCCTGGATCTTCTTTCATCATCTTCCATCGCACACTTGAAAACTCCCTTCATACATAACTCATCATTAGCTGATTAGAGAGGTTAGTACCCTTAATAAGATAATTTTCCCCCCACTGGGTATAAAGATATTATTGAAGAGATACCATTTCTCAAGATTTCCAAAAGGTTTTTGCAAAGAAAAATCAAGCTTAAGGTTTGCAAAAGTTAGGAGAGACAAAACGTGGCAGAATCTGTGAAAAACAGAACAGCAGGTAGTAAAGAATTTTTTAGGGGTACTTCTGCAACTCAAATCAAAAAACTTAGAACATACGAAAGTTTCGTGGTTCTATAGAGCACACTGTGTAATAAATTCAGCTCAAAAAGATGAACTGTTGATTTGATCAATTTTTTCCCGTCACGAAGACAGAATCTGTTTTCTGGATAGCATGTCACAACTTTCGCTCCCCTTGTCATATGAGGTTGTAACTTGGCACAAAGCTTGAAAATAAAGATACAATGATGTTACTACAGTAGTAACAATCATCAAGACCACTAAAAACAGAAGTAAAAACATCTTGGGTTTCCTCCCAACAAGCGCTTTCTTTTATGCCTTTAAGCTAGGCATAAGGCAAAAGAAGAATCAAGTTTTATCAAGAGGCAGAGAATAGCTAGCCCGTGTAACGGACTCAAAAGGTAACTTGATTTTCTTTCTAGGTAAGTGTTCCATCCCCTTTTTGAGAGGGAATTGGAATTTTATATTTCCCTCTTTCATGTCAATGATAGCACCAACGGTGCGGAGAAAAGGGCGTCCCAAAATAATTGGACATAAAGGTTCACACTCTATATCCATAATAATAAAATCAACGGGAACATAGTTGTCATTGACAATGATAAGAACATCGTCGATCTTCCCCAAAGGTTTATTTACGAAAGAGTCGACAAGACGAACACCAAAAGAACAGGAATCAAAAGGCTTCAATTCAAACATATCATACGTTCTTTTGGGCATGACGGAGGTACTAGCTCCAACGTCACATAAAGCATAGCAAGAGAATTCATTTAATTTAATTTTTATCATAGGTTCCCAACCATCATCTAGCTTCCTAGGTATGGAGGCTTCTATCCTAAGCTTCTCCTCCCTAGATTTGATGAGAGCATTTGTGATATGCTCCGTGAAGACAAGATTAAGTGTGCTAGTGTGGGGGTCTAGACATTTTGTGTAGTAAGCTAATAACTTCTGAGAGGGTGCAACTATCAAAATCAATATCACTACTATCAAAGGTGGTAGTAGTGTCATCTAGGCTCACTTGTTTGAAACCCTCTATGTTCATAGGGGTTTCTTCTTCTACAGTTGAGGTATTAACATCACCATTAATAGGTCCAATGGGACCAGGAGTGCATTGGCTGCTAATAGTTTCGGTGTCCTCAACAATTTGGATAGTTGCAACTGTGTGGTGTGTAGGAAGGTTCTTAATTCTATTCTCTTCCTTTTTTTTCTCTAGCCCATCTTTCTTTAAGTTTAGCCATCGTCCTAATATTTTCATTAATTTGTAAATGGATAGCATTAATAGGGGTGGTCTTGCTCTCTTCAAGGGGAGAGGTTCTAATTTTTAAGAACTCAACATCAAGGGCTAAGCTGTCTACCTTCAAACAAAGATTATCTAATTTAGCTAGCTTTTCTTCCACATTCTTGTTGAAGGCTTTTTGGGTAGTGATAAAGTCTCTAAGCATGTTTTCTAATTCAGAAGTGGGGTTCTTGTTGCTAGGGTAAGTGTTGTTGTTCCCATAAGTGGATGGAAACGGTATAGGATTACTAGCAAAGTTGCCCCTATAAGCATTATTATTAAAGTTGTTTCTAGCAATGAAGTTCACATCTACTTGTTCCTGAGCAACCAAAGAATTGAAAGGAATATCATGAGAATCAATAGAGGGTTGCTTGGTAAGTAGAGACATAATGAAATCAACTTTATCATTTAGGGAGGTAATTTCCTCGACAGAATTTACCTTCCTACCTGTTGCAGCGTGTTCAGTGTGCCATTGGGAATAGTTGGTCATCATCTCATCGAGAAGTTTTGTGGCAGCACCAAGTGTAGTTGACATAAAAGTTCCTCCCGCGGTCGAGTTTAACAAATTACGCGAGGTAAAGTTCAAGCCGGCATAAAAAGTCTGGATAACCATCCAAGTAGTCAAACTATGTGTAGGACATTTCTTAACAAGAGATTTCATACGTTCCCAAGCTTGGGCAACATGTTCATTATCCAATTTCCTAAAATTCATAATGTTACTCCTCGATTGAATAATTTTAGCAGGTGGGTAGTACTTCCCAATAAAAGCATATTTGCACTTATCCCAAGAATCTCTGCTATTCCTAGGCAAAGATTGAAACCATATTTTATTTTCTCCTCTCAGAGAGAAAGGAAAAAGCTTGAGCTTAACAACATCACCTTCTACTTCTTTCTAATTTTGCATATCACATAATTCAACAAAATTATTCAAGTGTAAAGCAGCATCATCTCCAGCACCAGAGAATTGATCTCTCATAACAAGGTTTAGCAAAGCAGGTTTAATTTCATAAGTGGTAGCTGAAGTGGCAGGTGTGGCAATAGGAGTGCAGATAAAGTCTTTGTTGTTGTGACTGGTGAAGTCACACAACTTGGTGTTTTCAGTGGAACCCATAGTAGCAGCAAGTGTAGATTTTTTTTTTTGATATAAGACACAAAGATAAAAAACAGAAAGGTAAACTATCAAGACAAAAAAGTAAAGGTAAAAGGTAGTGGGAAACTCCCCTATCTTATCACTCAAAGTCCCCGTCAACGGCGCCAGAAATCTGCTTGATACGCGAGAGAGGATAATTACTTCTCGCCCTTCGTTGGTTACCCCAAGTGGAAGGTGAGATATAGGATAGCAGCAAATTTCCCCTATGTAGAGGATAGGGTTTGTCTCTCGTAGGACTCCGGCAATGATAAGTAGGTGCCAGCGGCGCAACTGACGCGGACCTGCACACAACACAATTATTTTTTCTCCCAACGAAGTTCAGAGAGGTTGTCAATCTCTCCGGTCTTGTTGTTTACAAAGGATAAAAAACACAAGATAATGATAATGATAGCAACTGAAAGTAAATACTGAAAAGTAAATGAGCTTGTAAGAGTGATGAGAATATGGACCGGGGTCCCGTAATGTTCAGTAGTGATGCCTCTCTCCCAAAAGACGATAAAACTGCTATGCGAGGTAAACAAATTACAGATGGACAATTGACATGATTATAAACGCATCACAATGCTAACTATGCTACAAAAGAAATGAAGAGGCTCATAAGCATGGGCAGTACGCCAAAAATAAGTAGACCAAAATCCATCTGCATCTACTACTAATCATCCACTTTGAGATATCTATCCAGAACATCTCGTTGGTATTAAGTTGCGAGCTCCATCCAAAGTGTAAACCCAAAGCAACAGACAACTGCATTAAAAAGAACTTTGCGTAAAGTAAACAATCCTTGCAACCGTGGTTACAAGCACCGTTGTTTTCCTCCTTGTGGCCATAGCACATCCCCTAGACTCATGTTTCTGTCACTCAAGCGTGTCATCAGGGGGCATGTACCACAATCGAGCATACATTCCCTCTTGGAGTCACTACCTACTATTTGACCACAACAATAAACAGCAACGGAGAACATGCAAGAATTACTTAGTAACAAAAATATAAAAGATAAAAACCAAACATATTACTCTATCACATCTGAACATAATCTCATAATCCATCAGATCCCATCAAACTCATCATAGCAACAGCAGAAGAATTACATATGTGCCACGAGGTCTAAACCATGAAGAACAAAGAGGGGAGGAGAACATCACATAGCTACTGATCACGGACCATGGTCCAAGGTAGACTACTCACGACACATCCGAAAAGCGTCCATGGTGGAGAAGAAGCTCCCGAAGGTCGATCCTCCCTCCGGCAGGGTGCCAGGAAGGGTCCTGACGGTGCTCCCGATCTTGGAAGCGCGGCGGCGGTAGAACAGAGACGAGTTTGCGAAATAGGGTTCTGTCTTCGGAGTTTTCCCGTGACGGAGATTAAATAGGCGAAGGGGAGCCAGGGGGCCACTGGTGCAGGCGCCCCCCTGGCGGCCGCCTGAACACTTGGTGGTGACCCTCTGTCCCCAATTTGGTGATTCTGAAAGGTTCCGTTCACTGATTTTTTATCCGATTTTTCCCGAATTTTTGAAGCATGTTTAATATGAGGGAAACTTGAAATAGAAAAACAGTAGAAAACAAGAACTGACATTCTGGTGCACTGAGTTAGTAGGTTAGTCCAAATATGATCAAAAGTGTATCTAGATCATAGCAATATCACACAAAACATGCATGGAACAAGCAAAAATTATCGATACGTTTGGGACGTATCAGAACATCAGCGCAGTGAATTGCATCAAAATCAAGCGCACTGCAATGCTAATAAAGCGAACTACACACGATTTTTTACTTGTTTACAAAGTGAACAATTTTTCTTTATTTTTACAAACGCGAACCATAAGAGACGATTACATTGAACTTTATTCAAGTAATTAATTTTTGTAACTAAACAACATCTTTTTGCATATTGATGCAATGGGAACTACACATCCTCACCAACAGAATAGATTACACGCCATGTCAAACGCAAATGAACATCATCACTCTCCAAAGTGAACCACATCATTTTCACAAAAAATTTATAGCGCAATAGAACAAACTTTCTAAAAAAATAAAATGCATAATGAACTGCATCATTTTTTTCACATAACTTGTCGTTCTCTTCTCTTTTTGTTTAACGAGTGCACTGCAAATGCTAATTACTACATAGGGAGAGAGAGAAGTTGCGCTGCACTGCACTGGATCAACTGTCGAGCTGCACGGAACCCTTGATACGCTCCTCCGTGCATCGCTCTTACTCCGCAATGGTCAAACCCGAATAAACTGCATTCATGAGAATTAGTTTTTATCAGCAAACTAGCCAGCAAAAATCAAATTTCCTGACATGTACTGAAAAATAACAAATATGTGCGGCCCCAGAGCCTCGCCTGCACCGACAAGTCAATATGCTCTAAATTTATTAGTTTTTCGAATGATTCTGGTAAATATCTTAATCTGGAGCAGCCTGACAAATCAGAATACAGTATATTCAATAGATGTCAGAGTAACTCCAACAGAAATAACTAGTCCAGAGCAGCCTGCTAAATTAATACATATCCCAAGTGCCTTAACTGACAGATAGAATTTGGTATGTTCAGCATGCAGTGCACTCCACGGACTTCATATTTTTCACGCCTTCCAATTGCTCTCCTCTTTCTATATCAAATGAAAACAGATCAAATCGTCGTGGAAGGACTAATAAACCGCTGCACACGGTACAAGTGAACCACCACTAAAAAATTCATTGCAAAAATTGAACCACTCGAAACATCCTTCAAATAGAAGTGCACTGTAGGAAAAAAGTGAACTGGTGGGAAAACATTTTCCTTTTTCTTTTTACAAAGTGATTCACCCACCACCACAAAATGAACCACATCATATTTTGAACTTTACTCCACATTAAAATTACTTATTTTTTCTTGAAGCGCACTGCATATATATGCATATTTTCATTCTTTGTATGTAAAACTAACCGAAGATGTGCAAAACGGCAACGTGTATTCATGTACTATTGCATAGCTTCTATGGAATAGGAATGACACTAGCCGGTGATCAATACCTGATGGACGCCGCTTCGAACTGTTGTCTGGGTCGATCAACAAAGCCTACTTCATATCCAACTGACGCCAGTTCCAGATCGACGAGCTCGGTGTACGCCTAAGCCCTTCTGTACAAGGCCTTGCCATTTGTGCTCTCCAGTTCCAAAACCTAATCAACAATGTCACCGATTATGGTTACTGCCTTACTGGTGATTAATCGCATTCATGGAACCCTCATACTTGGGGGATATACACTCACCTTTGTGCAGATTTTGTCTCTGCCTCTTTGTACCCGTTTAGTCTCAATTTTGCATGCTGCGTTGTTGAGCTTTGTGCTGATCTTTAAGTGCCTTGGATTGCTTCTTCTCATCCTCACTGAAAGAGCTACTCCGTATCATATTGCTTCTTTTCATCCTCATTGAAAAAGCTACTCCGTATCATACTCTAGGTACTTCATAGCCTGTTTTTGTTTGGATGGAGAAGACAAAGATGCAGCTTGATGTGGTTAGCATCCATCCTGCGCTCAAGCGTCCAGCCGGTGGCATCGTCATCCATCAGGAATGGCTCCTTTTGAGAGACCTCGCCATACCATAGCTGCCCTTCGCTGAAAGCCACACACGGTACCTAACGGTGCGTTCATTCACCACACTTTTCCCTCGGTGTCAGTCACCAGGCTCCTCCGGCGAAGTGCTTCGACCTGCGCACCTTCACGCAGCACGTTGCGGCTTAGCAGCTCGACGAAGTAGAGCTCCGGTAGGTCACTGAACCAGTCGACGGAGAATGCGTCCCAGCCTCCCAGGTCCCATCGAAACACCAGGCACCAAACGCCGGCATCTCCTGGTCCATGTAGATGAACAGAAATTCGTCGGAAAACAAAAAAACTTTTTTTACAAACCGGCTAGAAACCCAAATCGAACTGCACAGCATGAGCAACCAAAAAATCAAAGCGAACTGCATCGGTCGGGGATGCTTGGGGCGGTGGCTCGCGGATCAGGTCGTCCGGTGGGGTTGGGGAACGGCAGCGCACGGCCGTAGGAGGAGGGGCGGGTGGCACGGCGCAGCGGCGCAGGAGGTCTGGGTGTGGCAGAAGATGATCCGGGTCGGGGGGACAACGGCCTGGAGCGCCCGTACTTCTCGGAAACGCTCTCCCCTGGCCATGGATGCGTCCCTGCTGCGGCAGAAACAAAGAAAAAGAGGAATGGGATGAGCAAGAGAGGAGGGAGCAGGGGAAGAAGGGAGAGGCGCGACGGATGGCGCTGGTCTCACCGGTGGCTGGTTCTTCCCCGTCCTGGAGCTCCACGATGAAGACCAGAGGAAAGGACGGATCTAGCGCTCCTCCCCCGGCCTGGATCTCACGGTGGGTGACCGGACGTGGTGGCGTCGGCCCCTTGCCTCGCGTGTACGTGGCGAAGTGGTGCCATGGATCCAACCGCCGCGCAGATCAGAGGTCGGGCGGCGCGGCTCCTTCGTTGCCGCCTGGATCTGGTCGTCATCGAGACCGGGGTATGGACTGGGAGGTAGATGGTGAACTACGGCGAGACAGGGGCCGCGCCGGATCTAGGTGGTGGTGGGGTGTGGCGTCGGGGCGGCGCAGTGTCACGCCTGACGAGCCGGTCCCACGGCAAGAGGAGGACACTGAATAGAAGGGTCCAGCTGCAGCGTCCATGAAGTAGAGTGGGTGGCGTGTGTGGTGTTTAGGCGTACCTCGCGTGAGTACAAGGGCATCTTCAGCCGTTGGAGACCCAAAGCACCTCAGCGCTATTTTAGAAAAAAAAACACATCGCCGACGCTATTTCGGTGCTTGGGGGCGTTAGGGAGAACAAGTTTTCAGTCATATTTTCATCCCAAGCAAAAGTTATCTCACAAACTTTCGGTGTGGGCCCGAAAAAAAGACAAATGGAAGAACATGAGTGGTTGTAGTTTCATCAGACTTGGGGGTCTCTTGGGGCGTTGGCGCTATTTCGGCGCTTGGGGGCGCGAGTGAAGGATTTTTGGCCAATTCGGGCGTAAAAAGTGGTCCCAGAAGGCGCTTGGGGGACGGCTGGAGATGCTCTAAGTGTGTGGTCTGCGTGCCTGACGAGGGGGTGACCCCACAACTCCTACGGATAAGCCTACCCGGTGTCCCTGAAGATAGAAGGTACGAAGACCTGTCGTACGGAGCAAGCTAGGGTTAGGAAAGCTTACCTGTAAACGTAGATGAATTCCCCGAGACCTAGCCCGGCATATAAGGGCTAGGAGGGGTGACGCCAAAGGCAACCAATATCATCTGTAACCCTAGCCTTGAGTGCTCCAGCCTTGGCATCCACTGTAATCTCATCTCCCTCGTCAATAATATCGAGCAGGAACGTATCCTCCTGTTTGCCGACGAGCTATCGTCCAACCTGTGCCTCTCATGACTAACCCAGGGTCCCTGAACATGGGATTTGCCGGGGTTGATCCCCGTCAATTGGCGCCGTCTGTGGGAACTACACAGGTTGGGATCACGATCTCGGCGGTCCCATCTTCAGCAAGCTACAACTCAAGGGCAAGGACCAGATCTAGCCCACTCGAAGGATTCAAGATCACGGCGAACGTCTCTGCCACCCCATCAAGACCGCTCGGGCTACAGCTGTGCCAGGACCGATACTACGGTAACGGCCAAGTGCAGCTTCAGCGCCGAAGGAATCGACGACCCAGAAGAACGGCGAGAGGCCTCTACGAAGGAATTCCACTCGACGAACCGCGACGCGCAGCAGAGGACTCGCAAATCTTTCGACAACCCACCGCCGCCCGGGCACCCGCCGCACATCAAGACGATGACTACGAGATCGAAACCAGCGATCAGCAGAACCATCGCCAAGGAAGAAGGAATCGACGACCCAAAAGGCGCGCACGGGAGATCTACGTCGAGGCTCCAATGAATGGGCCACGTCACGCAGCCGCGCAACCAACGGCCACTCGACGACACGCCGTCGCACGAGCACCTGCCGCCAGCCAGGACAGCGACTCCGAGACACCGGTGGGCGAGTACTATGATCCAGATCGAAGGCCAGATGAATTCGCCAACCTCATCAAGAACCAAGACATGAGTCGAGGAATCGAAACCGACCCTCGCTTCCACGAACACCCGGAGGATCACGAGCAAATCTTCAGAATCTCAAGAAGGAAGAGGCACGCCGGATCTAGCAAACTCACGGCTAGAGAGCAGCTAGCAGGACCCTGCACGATCGACAGCTTCGAGGATGACTGGGGATGCGTCAGGTCAGGTCACACTTTGAGAGACTGCCGCCTGTTCAACGAGCTAGCCGACGACCTCAAGCAGGAGAAGCAGAAAGAAGACAGGCGCAACCGGCGACCCGAACAATCGCCGCCCTCAAGCCCGGAAGGACGTCACAGCCCGCTGCAAGGACAGGTGCTCATGATCCAAGAGGGAAAGGTGCCGCAAGCACAACGCGACGCCTACACCCTGCAAACTAGAGCAGCCGAGAGCATAAACATAGTCGAAGTCTACCAGCTACATGATACGGAGACCAGCATCACGCTCTCACAGGACGACCATCCACCTGCAGTCCCAAGACTGGGGCACGCGCCCCTGGTGCTCGATGCACAAATCGAAGGGTACGACATGGATAGGATCTTCATGGACGGAGGCAGCAGCATGAATATCATCTTCGCCAACACCCTGCAAAAGATGCTGATCCCACGATCAGTATGGAAGAAATCGAACACCGTGTTACATGGGGTTGTCCCAGGAGAAGCAGCCACATCCCTCGGAGTCGTCGAACTCGAAGTTGTCTTCGGCAACCGACGCAACTTCGCAAAACACGTCCTCGAGTTTGAAGTACTCGACTGACAATCGCAGTATCACGCCATATTGGGACGGCCAGCATTCGCGCAGTTCATGGCGGTCCCACACTACGCCTACCTCAAGCTCAAGATGCCAGGATCAACGGGAGTCCTCACGATCAACGGAAGCTTCATCAAATCAGATCAATGTGACCGTGACTTTCACAAAATCTCCGACACATTCGGAGTCGAACAAGAACTCAGAGAAATAGCCATGGTGACGGACAAGAGTACCTTCCCATTGGTGAGCCGAAGCGAATCTAAGGAGTACGGACGCGACTTCAGCATCGACAGCGACACAGTCACTCACCAAGTGCACCCGACGGACCCGGACAAAACAGTCCGCGCGTACGCCTACCTACCAGAGGAGCAGGCGACGGCTCTCGTCGCTTTCCTTCGAGATGAGTGGGAAATATTCGCCTGGTGCGCAGCCGACATGCCTGGAATACCACGCGAATTTGCGGAGCACGCCCTACGCATCAAGCAAAACAAGAAGCCGGTGAAGTAAGCTCTGAGACGATTCTCGGAGCCCAAGCGCAGAGCAATCGGAGAGGAAGTCAACCGGTTACTCGACGCCCAGTTCATCCGATAAACGAAGAAAGCCACCTGGATAGCCAACCCAGTGCTGGTGCCCAAGAAAGACACGACCGTGTTGCGCATGTGTGTCGACTACGGACCAGTCAACAAGCATTGCCCGAAGGACCACTTCCCCCTGCCTAGAATCGATCAGATAATCGACTCGACAGCAGGGTGCGATCTACTTTCCTTTCTTGATGCCTACTCAGGATACAACCAGATCAGGATGAAGGAAGAATACGAAGAGCACACATCGTTCATCACCCCCTATGGCGTATTCTGTTACAGGACCATGCCCTTCGGGCTCAAGAACGCAGGCGCCACATACCAATGAATGATGCAGGCCTGCCTGAAGGAGCAAATCGGCAGAAATGTGCAAGTCTATGTGGACGACATCGTCATCAAGACCTACAAAGCAGCCACACTACTCGACGGCCTGCGCGAAACCTTCGCAGCGCCCAACAAATACAGAATCAAACTCAACCCAAAGAAGTGCACATTCGGCGTACCGGCGGGGAAGCTGCTCGGCTATATGGTCTCTGCCCGAGGAATCGAAGCAAACCCTGAGAAAGTCCAAGCCATCGCCCGAATGCAAGAACCAACCGACGTCAAAGGAGTACAGCAGCTCACTGGAAAACTCGCAGCCCTAATCCGCTTCATCAGCAGGCTGAGAGAACGCACGCTGCCTTTCTATCAGCTGCTCAGGAAAGGAGAGAAATTCGAGTGGACGGAGGAAGCCCGCCAAGCACTCGCGGACCTGAAAAAGACACTCTCAACCCCACCAATCCTGGCGGTACCGAAGGAATGAGAGAAGCTATACCTCTACGTAGCAGCACGTAACAGTGTAGTAAGCACAACGCTCGTTGTCGAACGCACAGAAGAAGGCAAGGTCCAGAGCATCCAGAGACCAATCTACTACCTCAGCATGCTCCTGACCAAATCCCAGCAACGGTACCCGCATTATCAGAAGCTACTACTGGCCGTCATCATGACCTCAAGAAAGGTGTCCCACTACTTCGACGAGCACCCTATCACAATCGTGAGCAGCGCACCACTCGCTGACATACTCAACAATCCTAGAGCGACCGGACGAGTCGCCGAGTGGAACATTGAGCTCAGCCCGCGGGACCTGCAGTTCAAGCACCCAACAGCCATCAAAGCCCAAGTACTCCCAGATTTCCTGGTCGAGTGGACGGGGGTTCAGACACCAGGCCCCCCAGACCTATCAAGCTCATGGTCAATGTTCTTCGATGGGTCCAAGAGACAACAAGGATCCGGGGCAGGAGTTGTGCTCATCTCCCCCAAAGGAAAAAAGCTAAAATATGTCCTCCAGATCAACTTCAGTCACGCCTCCAACAACGAAGCAGAATACGAGGCACTCCTCCATGGCATGCGCATGGCCAAAACGTGCGGAGCCACTCGCCTCATAATCTACGGGGACTCCAATCTCGTCGTCCAACAGACGATGAGAAACTGCGACGCAATAGCCAACAACATGGCGGCCTACCAGAAGCTCTACAACGCACTCGAAGGAAGTTTCGACGGTTGCGAGCTCAACTACATCACCAGGGCCAACAACACAGAAACTGACGAACTCGCGAACATTGGTTCGACCCGAGGACCAGTACCATCCGGCGTTTTTCTCGAAAGCATCAGCCAGAGATCCATCAAGGTACAGGCAGCAGCACCTGAAGCAGTCGTGGACGGCGAGGACGCAACAGTCCTGGCGCATTTGGCAGCAGCAAGCCCATCAGAAGGCACAAGCACCAGCACACCCGACATCACAGCTCCGACAGAGCTCGAAGGACCTGTCTGGGCAAAACCGTTCCTCCGATTCCTAATCGAAGGTACGCTACCGCAAGACGTGGCCGAAGCACGACGCATCAGCCGACGATCCAAGGCGTTCATGGTGATCATCAAACAACTATACAAGCGCAGCATCACCCAGATACTCCAAAGGTGCATCGACGAAGAGGACGGCAAAGCCCTACTGCTCGAAATCCACGAAGGCACCTGCGGGCACCACGCGAGCAGTCGAGTACTCGTGTCCAAAGCATTCTGAGCCGGGGTCTATTGGCCCACAGCCATGAAAACGCAGAGGAAATCGTGCGACGTTGTGTCGCCTGCCAGAAATTCGCCAACAGGCCACACGCTCCCGCATCAGAGCTCAAGACCATACCACTATCCTGGCCGTTCGCCACCTGGGGACTCGACATGGTGGGCCCACTCAAGAAATCATCAAAGGGCGGAAGGACACACCTGCTCGTCGCAGTCGACAAGTTCACTAAATGGATCGAAGCAGTTCCCATCACCATCTCCACATCCCTCACGGCTGTCAACTTCATCAAATCAATCATCTTCAGGTTCGGAGTGCCACACAACATCATCACGGACAACGCCACGAACTTCACAGTCGCAGAATTCCAGAACTTCTGCGAAGAACTAGGCATCAAAATCAATTATGCATCAGTCGCGCACCCGCAGTCCAATGGCCAAGTGGAAAAAGCAAACGGCCTTGTATGCGGGGGAATCAAGAAGCGGCTCCTCGCACCACTCGAGCAAGCCGCCGGCAACTGGGTAGAAGAACTCCCCGCGGTACTATGGAGCCTACGAACTACACCAAACACCGCAACCCAGTACACGCCCTTCTTCATGGTGTACGGGGCAGAGGTGGTACTACCACATGACCTCAAGTTCGGAGCACCTCGGGTCACCGGGTACGAAGAAGAAGAAGCAGAAGAAGCATTACAAGATGACAAAGATACAGCTGACGAAGCAAGAGATACAGCCCTGGAAAAATCAGAGGGGTACCAGGACAAGCTACGCACCTACCAAAGCAGTCGCTTGCGCACTAGAACCTTCAACAAAGGTGACCTAGTCCTACGGCTGATACAAGAGAAGGTCCATAAACTTTCCCCCCAATGGGAAGGACCATTTATAATCTCAGAAGTCATCGGAGGTGGCGCCTACAGGCTGAAGAACCCGAAGACAGACGAGGACATGGGTAACCCATGGAACGTAGTAAACTTGCGACTGTTCTATCCATAGTCCCCATCGGTCAGACATGACTGGAAACTCATGTAGCCTCTCGACCGCAATAAAATAAATGTTTCCCAAATGCTGCCATCTCAAAGCACTCGGGGGCTCGAGTACCCATTCCCCCCGAGAGACGCTATCATCGCATACTGATACGTCCAAAACGTATCTATAATTTTTGCTTGCTCCATGCATGTTTTGTGTGATATTGCTATGTTCTAGAGACACTTTCATACATTTTTGATCATATTTGGACTAACCTAATAACTCAGTGCACCCCAGTGCCAGTTCCTGTTTTCTGCTGTTTTTCTATTTCAGTTTTCCCCCATATAAAAAGTGCCAGAAAAATTCGGGAAAATTCAGATAAAAAATCAGCGTGGAGGAAGCTTCGCGAAGAGCCCGGGAGGGGCCAGAGGGGAGCCAGGGGGGCCCAGGCGGCCACCCGGCGCGGCCCCACCCCTGGCCGCGCCAGGGGGCGCCTGGGGCCCCTGGTCCACCTCTAGCTGCCCCCCTTCGCCTATTTATTCTCCGTCACGGGAAAACTCCAGAAGAGGAACCCTATTCCGCGAACTCGCCTCTGTTCCGCCGCCGCCGCGCTTCCGAAGATCGGGAGCACCAGAAGACCTCTTCCCGGCACCCTGCCGGAGGGAGGATTGACCTCCGGGAGTCTCCTCTCCACCATGGATGCTCCCCGGATGTCTCGTGAGTAGTTTTCCTTGGACCATGCGTCCGTGATCAGTAGCTATGTGATGTTATCCTCCCCTCTTTGATCCTCATTGTTTAGACCTCGTGAGCTGCCCTACATGATCGAGGCATCTTTGTAATATTTCTGCTGTTGCTATGTTGAGTTTGATAGGATCTGATGAATTATGAGATTATGTTCAGATTGTGATAGAGTAATATATTTGGTTTTAATCTCTTATATTTTTGTTCCTAAGTAATTCTTGCATGTTCTCCGTTGCTGTTTATTGCTTTGGCCAAGTAGTAGGTAGTGACTTCAAGAGGGAACGTTGTGCTAGATTGTGGGTTCATGCCCCCCGATGACACGCTTGAGTGACAGAAACATGAGTCTAGGGGATGTGCTGTTGCCACAAGGGGGAAAACAACGGTGCTTGTGACCGCGGTCACAAGGATTGTTTACTTTACGCAGAGTTCTTTTTAATGCAGTTGTCTGTTGCTTTGGGTTTACACTTTGGGTGGGGCTCGCAACTTAATACCAGCGAGATGTTCTGGATAGATATCTCAAGGTGGATGATTAGTAGTAGATGCAGATGGATTTCGGTCTACTTATCTTGGCGTACTGCCTGTGCTTTTGAACCTCGTCCTTTCTTTTGTAGCATAGTTAGCATTGCGGTGCGTTCATAATCCTGTCAATTGCCTTTCTGTAATTTGTTTACCTCGCATAGCATTTTTATCGTCTTTTGGGAGAGAGACATCACTAGCGAACATCACGTATCCTGGTCCATATCCTCATTATTGTTTCCACGCTATATTTACTTTACTGCTTTTATTTTCTATCATTATCCATTGCATTTTATCCTTGTGAACAACAAGACCGGAGAGATTGACAACCTCTCTGAACTTCATTGGGAACAAAGTTATCTGTGTCTGTGTGCAGGTCCGCGTCAGTTGCGCCGCTGACACCTACTTATCATCTCTAGAGTCCTGCTGGAGACAAACCTTGGTATCTTCACCGAGGGAAAACTGCTGCTGCACTACATCTCAACCTTCCACTTGGGGTAACCAACGAAGGGGCGAGAAGCCATCAAGCAAGTTTTCTGGCGCCGTTGCCGGGGACTCCAAGTGCTAAGATAGGGGAGTTGCACACTACCCTTTACCTTTGTTTTTTAGTCTTGTTAGTTTATCTTTCAGTTTTTATCTTTGTGTCTTTTATCAAAAACTACAAAAAAAATCTGCCACACTTGCTGCTACTATGGGTTCCACTGAAAACACCAAGTTGTGTGACTTCACTAGTCACAACAACCAAGACTTTATCTGCACTCCCATTGCCACACCTGCCACTTCAGCTACCTCTTATGAAATTAAACCTGCTTTGCTAAACCTTGTCATGAGAGATCAATTCTCTGGTGCTGGAGATGATGCTGCTTTACAGTTGAATAATTTTGTTGAATTATGTGATATGCAAAAGTATAAAGAAGTAGAAGGTGATGTTGTTAATCTCAAGCTCTTTCCTTTCTCTTTAAGGGGAGATGCTAAAATCTGGTTTCAATCTTTGCCTAGGAATAGCATAGATTCTTGGGATAAGTGCAAAGATGCTTTTATAGGGAAGTACTATCCTCCTACTAAGATTATCCAATTGAGGAGTAATATTATGAATTTTAAGCAATTGGATAATGAACACGTTGCCCAAGCTTGGGAACAAATGAAATCTCTTGTTAAGAAATGCCCTACACATGGTTTGACTACTTGGATGGTTATCCAGAATTTTTATGCAGGCTTGAACTTTACCTCGCGGAACCTGTTAGATTCGACCGCGGGAGGAATCTTTATGTCAACTACACTTGGTGCTGCCACGAAGCTTCTCGATGAAATGATGACAAATTATTCCCAATGGCACACCGAACGCGCTCCAACAGGTAGGAAGGTAAATTATGTCGAGGAAATTACCTCCCTCAATGAAAAAGTTGACTTAATTATGTCTCTACTTACCACGCAACCCTCTATTGATCCTCATGATGTTCCTTTAAATTCTTTGGTTGCCCAAGAACAAGTAGATGTGAACTTTATTGCTAGAAACAACTTCAACAACAATGCTTATAGGGGAAATTTTGCTAGCAATCCTATACCGTTTCCATCCAACTATGGGAACAACAACACCTACCCTAGCAACAAGAACCCCTCCTCTGAATTAGAAAGCATGCTTAGAGACTTTATCACTACCCAAAAAGCCTTCAACAAAAATGTAGAAGAGAAATTAGCTAAAATAGATAATCTCTCTTTGAAGGTAGAAAGCTTAGCCCTTGATATTGAGATGCTTAAAATTAGAACCTCTCCCCTTGAGGAGAATAAGGCCACACCTATTAATGCTATCCAGTTACAAATCAATGAAAATATTAGGATGATGGCTAAACTTAAAGAAAGATGGGCTAGAGAAAAAGAGGAAGAGGATAGAATTAAGAGCCTTCCTACAGACCACACAGTTGCCACTATCCAAATTGTTGAGGGCACCCAAACTATTAGCACCCAATGCACTCCTAGTCCCGTTGGACCTATTAATGGTGATGCTAATACCTCAACCATAGAAAAAGAAACTCCTATGAACATAAAGGGTTTCAAACAAGTGAGCCTAGATGACACTACTACCACCTTTGATAGTAGTGATATTGATTTTGATAGTTGTACCCTCTCAGAAGTTATTAGCTTGCTACACAAAATGTCTAGAGACCCCCACACTAGCATACTTAATATTGCCTTCACGGAGCATATCACAAATGCTCTCATCAAAGCTAGGGAGGAGAAGCTTAGAGTAGAAGCCTCCATACCTAGGAAGCTAGATGATGGTTGGGATCCTATGATCAAAATTAAATTAAATAACTTCTCTTGCTATGCTTTATGTGATGTTGGAGCTAGTACCTCCGTTATGCCCAAAAGAATATTTGATATGTTTGCTTTGAAGCCCTTTGAGTCTTGTTCTTTTGGTGTTCATCTTGTTGATTCTTCCGTAAAGAAACCTTTGGGGAAGATCGATGATGTTCTTATCATTGTCAATGACAACTATGTTCCCGTTGATTTTATTGTTATGGATATAGAGTATGAACCTTTATGTCCAATTATTTTGGGACGTCGTTTTCTTCGCACCAACGGTTATTGACATGAAAGAGGGGAATATAAAATTCCAATTCCCATTCAAAAAGGGGATGGAACAATTCCCTAGAAAGAAAATCAAGTTACCTTTTGAGTCTGTTACTCGGGCTAGTTATTCTCTTTCCCTTGATAAAACTTGATTCTTCTTTTTGCATTATGCCTAGCTAATGGCTTTAAAGAAGCGCTTTCGGGAGGCAGCCCGCAACGAATTTAAGTGATCCTTTTTTCTTTTGTTGTGTCTTGATGATTTTTACTTCTGTAGCAACATCATTGTATCTTTATTTTTCAGCTTTGTGCCAAGTTATAGCCTCTTACGGCAAGGGAAGTAAAAGTTGTGACATGCTGTCCAGAAAACAGATTCTGTCCTCGTGACCAGAAAAATTCCAGAAAAATCCCAGTTCATCTTTTTGAGCTGAAATTTTTACACAATATTCTCTATACAATAAAGAAACTTCCGTATGTTCTGAGTTTTTTTATTTGAGTTGCAGAAGTTCCCCTAAACAATTCTTTACTATCTGCTGTTCTGTTTTTCACAGATTCTGCCACGTTTTGTCTCTCCTTACTTTTGCAAACCTTAAGCTTGCTTTTTCTTTGCAAAAACTTTTTGGCACTCTCGAGAAACAGTATCTATTCAATATTATATTTATTTCCAGTGGAGAAAAATTATTTATTAAGGGTACTAACCTCTCTAATCAGCTTATGATGAGTTATGTATGAAGGGAGTTTTCAAGTGTGCGATGGAAGATGATGAAAGAAGATCCAGGAGTGTCAAGCGCTCAATCTTGGGGATGCCCCCATGCATCCCCAATAAATATTCAAGGAGACTCAAGCGTCTAAGCTTGGGGATGCCCCTGTGCATCCCCTTCTCCATCAACAATCATCAGTTCGTCCTTCGTCTCACTATATTTTTATCACTTCATGCGTTATGTGCTATGCTTGGAGCGTCTCGCTCTTAGGTTTTGTTTTTCGTTTTCTTTAGCTTTGCTTGCTGTTCATAACAAGTTAGATCCTTTCTTACTTTCTGTGGGAGAGAAACACGCTCCACTTTCAAAATTTAGAACACATCATAGGATTTTTCCTGCCTATCTTTTTGCTGTTGTGTGTTCTTTATCTTTTCATAGCTATTGCCATGTTTAGTTTTAGTCTTAGTTTGTCTTTAGCAAGAGCCTTGGATTTTTTTTAGTTTGTTGCTGCAACTCTTTTTAGTTTTCATGTTTATCTTGTTAAGAGAGTTGGTTGTTGCACTGAGTTGTGTCTTGTCTTGAAAGTAGGTAATTGAGGTTGCTATTTAATTTTAGTAGTAGCTTGCAATAGTTTTGAGGTATTGATGTGAGTAATGTTTGAACTTTTGGTGTCAAGAGATCTAGCCTATTAGTGATAGGTGTCGTATTTTGGGCAATCCGTGTGTATTTTCAAAACCTAGAAAACTAGTTGAGAACTCTAGCTTCTAGATGGATCACTACTCTTTTGAGGGGTCGAATATCAGAGAACACTCACATACCATGAGTCAAGAATGCGCAAGGATAACCAAACCCCCATACACTCCTCCTCGGGGTACTTGTCTCTTTGTGAACCTCCTCATTAGATTGAGAGTTACCGATAATAAGTGCATGAGTTCTTCGGACTAATGTAAGTATTGAAAGTTGACACTTCCACCTTCCCATATTTTGCTATCCTCTCCTGTGCCGTGCATTGCCTTCTTCTCACTCCGAGAGTTGGTGTCCACCTTCGCCGGTACATCCAAACCCTTGGCATGGTACACTCTCTCATCATAAGCCTCCTTATATCTTTCCTCAAAACAGCCACCATACCTACCTATCAAGGCATTTCCATAGCCTTTCTGAGTTACATTGCCATGAAACTTCCACTTCTTCATGACTTAATCTTCATGTCATACATGTTCCTGCTACACTAGCAGCGACATACATTGCATACATCATGTAGTTACATCTTCTTTATGATTTTCAGTACCTTGTAAAGTGTGAAAGATTTCCTTTACCTTCTTGTAAAATAGAGTGTTGCCCTTAAGTGAGGAAAAGATCCCAAAGTGGACACATTAAAAGATCCCAAAGAGGACAAATGAGAGTTAAATAGAAAGAGCCATTGAGGCCACCAAAAAATACAAAAAAATACAAAAAAGAGAAAAAGAAATAAAAAGAGAGAAAGGGGCAATACTACTATCCTTTTGAGAGATCCACACTAGTACTCCCTTTATATCCTTGTACTCCATAGAGATGATCTTTTTGCATATAGTTCCATTGGAGAGCTTCCTAGATCATATGTGCATCCGTTGCATGGCAATCCCTACTCCTCACATCATATCTATCATTTGGCATCTCTTGCCTATGATTGTCCTCATTGATGTGAGCCTTTCTCTTCCTTTTTGTATTCCTCCACCACCATATTTCTCTGTTTTCCATCCTAAGTGTCAACTCTCGTGCTTATGCTCATCCATTGCATGAGTGCTCAAAATATCGAAAAGGAGTGGATCAAATTGACTTGTACCTGGCTAGTGGTCTGGGGATGAGTCAAGATAAGATTCCAATGAAGACCAAGTGTGAAACTTTAGTAGATTGAGTTCTCAACACAAAAATACTTTTTTCTCGTATTCCCTATCCCCCTTCTTGCACGCAAACACCATTTGGAGACATTCGAGTCACGGACAGCGAGAGATCTTGCACCTAATGTTCTTTTGTTACTTGTTTCAATGCTAATATAGACTCTTGCATGTTATGACTTGAATTGAATCTCTAACCTTGATTGCTTTACTTTTCAAAGTTCTTTTATGGTTGCTAGCATGTCACCACAGAAATTATGCTGTTATCATTTACCTACTCGAGGACGAGCAGGAATTAAGCTTGGGGATGTTGATACGTCCAAAACGTATCTATAATTTCTGCTTGCTCCGTGCATTTTTTGTGTGATATTGCTATGTTCTAGATACACTTTCATACACTTTTGATCATATTTGGACTAACCTATTAACTCAGTGCACCCTAGTGCCAGTTCCTGTTTTCAGTTTTCCCCCATATAAAAAGTGCCAGAAAAATTCGGGAAAATTCAGATAAAAAATCAGCGTGGAGGAATCTTCGCGAAGAGCCCGGGAGGGGCCCGAGGGGAGCCAGGGGGCCCAGGCGGCCACCCGGCGCGGCCCCTCCCTTGGCCGCGCCAGGGGGGCGCCTGGGGCCCCTGGTCCACCTCTGGCTGCCCCCCTTCGCCTATTTATTCTCCGTCACGGTAAAACTCCAGAGGAGGAACCCTATTCCGCGAACTCGCCTCTGTACCGCCGCCGCCGCGCTTCCAAATATCAGGAGCACCAGAAGACCTCTTCCCGGCACCCTGCCGGAGGGAGGATTGACCTCCGGGAGTCTCCTCTCCACCATGGATGCTCCCCGGATGTCTCGTGAGTAGTTTTCCTTGGACCATGGGTCCGTGATCAGTAGTTATGTGATGTTCTCCTCCCCTCTTTGATCTTCATTGTTTAGACCTTGTGAGCTGCCCTACATGATCGAGGCATTTTTATAATATTTCTGCTATTGCTATGTTGAGTTTGATAGGATCTGATGGATTATGAGATTATGTTCAGATTGTGATAGAGTAATATATTTGGTTTTTATCTCTTATATTTTTGTTCCTAAGTAATTCTTGCATGTTCTCCGTTGCTGTTTATTGCTTTGGACAAGTAGTAGGTAGTGACTTCAAGAGGGAACGTTGTGCTATATTGTGGGTTCATGCCCCCCGATGACACGCTTGAGTGACAGAAACATGAGTCTAGGGGATGTGCTTTTGCCACAAGGGGGAAAACAACGGTGCTTGTGACCGCGGTCACAAGGATTGTTTGCTTTACGCAGAGTTCTTTTTAATGCAGTTGTGTGTTGCTTTGGGTTTACACTTTGGGTGGGGCTCGCAACTTAATACCAGCGAGATGTTCTGGATATATATCTCAAGGTGGATGATTAGTAGTAGATGCAGATGGATTTTGGTCTACTTATCTTGGCGTACTGCCTGTGCTTTTAAACCTCGTCCTTTATTTTGTAGTATAGTTAGCATTGCGGTGCGTTCATAATCCTGTCAATTGCCTTTCTGTAATTTGTTTACCTCGCATAGCATTTTTATCGTCTTTTGGGAGAGAGACATCACTAGCGAACAACACGTATCCCAGTCCATATCCTCATTATTGTTTCCATGCTATATTTACTTTACTGCTTTTATTTGCTATCATTATCCCTTGCATTTTATCCTTGTGAACAACAAGACCGGAGAGATTGACGACCTCTCTGAACTTCGTCGGGAACAAAGTTATCTGTGTCTGTGTGCAGGTCCGCGTCAGTTGCGCCGCTGACACCTACTTATCATCTCTGGAGTCCTGCTGGAGACAAACCTTGGTATCTTCACCGAGGGAAAACTGTTGCTGCACTACATCTCAACCTTCCACTTGGGGTAACCAACGAAGGGGCGAGAAGCCATCAGCAGATTCAACCGACGAGCAAACAAACTCCAACCAGAGCCAAGAAAAATCAAGCGGGAGCTATCAACCTCCAAGTCAACATAAGAAGGAGATCGACAGCTCTCTTGAAGATGCAGAAACAAGCCATCTAAGCCACGTTCAGAGACAATGGCGGAAAAAGTAGAGGGAAGAAGAACGCGATTGGCACTCTGGCCACAAACGCGTAAAAGAAAATCATAGCGCCAGAATCCCTCCTCCAAGGGAGAGGAGGAAGGCATTGGCGTCGTACCATGGCGACAACCACGGCATGAGCGTGGTGTACGGCCACCACGGCCACGACGAACACGGCCATGGCCAACACCTCGCTTGGGAGCCATGAGAGGAACAAGAGAAGAAAGAAGAGGCAAAGCAGCAAGCCAGATAGAGGCGAAACGCTGTGGAAGAGAAAGACTTATTTATAGAACAAAAATCTCCCAGCACAGAGAAGCCAAGACGACAGCAGCAATTAATTCAAAGACCAAACGTCGCAGACGTCTCAGATTCCAAGATCAAGATGCTTTCCCACGGGATGCACTGTGCGTGAGACACGTCAATTCACGCGCGTTTCCAACGCGCGCATCGGAAACTCAACCAGCGCCTGCCGCACGCCACAGCAGTCATCATTATGACCGGCCATGAAGACGTGACGGTTCACTGGCGGAGCATCCCTGACAGCCATCAAACAGAGGCATCGTTATCCTGACAAGCGGCGAAGGATACCAACAGACAACAAGAATGATTTCTTAAACACATTTTTCAAATATATTTAAACTCCCATCGGGAGTGTACCCACTCAAAACCAAGCCTCAGGTGAGCAGCCGCCTAAAAGTCAGCAATGTGGTCGAGTGACCACTCGCACTCGCGAGAGTTTCGGGTGCTCCCTCAACCCGACACAAGACAAACATGCATCCGCCAAGATCATACGGCGCTAAGAGTCTCAGGTGCTCCCTCACCTCAAGAGCCGAAACGACATTCGAGTGACCACTCGCAAAGAACCCCTCGCCGGAGCACTCGAAACAAGCTCCGCGGGTGAATAAGTGAACAGCTCGCTTGATGTTTTGTTCCAAGCGGGTGCAATACTATTTGTCTCCGCGCGTCAAAAACACACATTCCTGGAACACGACACATTGTGCCCAGATGCCACGCAAGATTAGCGTGTAGGTAAGACCCCGCTGCGAAGTTCGGCCGGGCTGGGACTTGCCGAAGAGCGATTTCACTCCCAACCTTTTCCATGCGCTGCGCATGATAGAAAAAGCCGGGTGGACGCGCCTTAGGATATGCACATTACTGGCGGCAAATGAACACCGTAAGACCTGAAGCGGCAGGACTTTTGCTTGACTCCAGTGTTCCAAGCTCACGTCGAGGGACGTGGGTTTGATTGGGCTACTGCGGTATTTGCCACTAGCGCAATTCACCAAGGCTCGACCAGTCGACTCCTTGGGCCCTTTCAGCTTATCATCCCTCGAAACAGGTTTTGTCATGGCCACCAGACTGCCAGCGACCCGCGGTTGTACCGCGCATACAAACGACCAACAAATGGATGTACTCGAGTCCCTGCGCGACTCTTCGAGTCCCCCAGACACTCGGGGCCTACTGACGAGGGGGTGACCCCACGACTCCTACGGATAAGCCTACCTGGTGTCCCTGAAGATAGAAGGCCCATGAAGGCCCGCCTTGGCCCGCTATTTGGCACCGACATGGGAGTCTGCGACTCACAAGGAAGGTACGAAGACCTGTCGTACGGAGCAAGCTAGGGTTAGGAAAGCTTACCTGTAAACGTAGATGAATTCCCCGAGACCTAGCCCGGCATATAAGGGCTAGGAGGGGCGACGCCAAAGGCAACCAATATCATCTGTAACCCTAGCCTTGAGCGCTCCAGCCTTGGCATCCACTGTAATCGCATCTCCCTCATCAATAATATCGAGCAGGAACGTATCCTCCTGTTTGCCGACGAGCTATCGTCCAACCTGTGCCTCTCATGACTAACCCAGGGTCCCTGACCATGGGATTTGCCGGGGTTGATCCCCGTCAGTGCCCGAGTGGGTTATCTTGTATCAGATATTTGCTAAAGACTTGGGAAATGAGCTGACCTCCTCCCGTGGCATCCTTATCTTCTCCTTCGCCTGTGCTCTTCCCCTGTTCTTCCCCTTCCCTCTCTAGAGTTCTTCCTCAGATCCACCTGTGTCATAGTAGGTACGTTACATATGGTATCAGAGGTCATTCGATCTGGAGACTGCCTACCCCAAACCACGTTACACCACCAAGCAAGCTCTCCGATCGGCGGCCATGGAGGAGCAACTCACGGCGCTGATCAAGTCGGTCAACGACGGGCGCGAGCGCGAACGACGCCCGCCTCGAGGCCATCCAGGCTTCCCTCGAGCTGTGGAGGCTAGCCGTGGCGCACATCCCGCGCGATGTGGATGAGCTGAGGGCGCAGGTCGGCCGCATCGCCCTCCACCCAGCCCTGGCCGATCCTGTCCAGGCAACCCCAGATCCGGAGCTCCAGAGGGGCGTAGTGGAGCACACGGCGTCGGCCAACTACTCCGATGACCCTGGGCACCTTGGGCCTCCGGGACACGGCGAGCTTCATGATTCCGGGGGTTTGGCTCCCGAGGTAGTCACTACCCTGGCGCCGCCTCCGGGCAACAGTGCGTCTTCCTCCCGTATGAACTTTGACTTGGGTAGGGGTGAGGATTATGTGGAGCGCGGCCGTGAGTTTGGGCACCAACCAGCGGTATGGGCATTGCCCAAGGTGGATTTCCGTCGTTCTCAGGCGACAATCCCCAATTTTGGAGGACTCGATGTGAAAAGTACTTTGATGTGTATGCGATACAGCCCGAACTATGGGTTCGTCTGGCCACGTTACACTTCACGGGTAACGCGGCACGCTGGCTGCAGATGCAAGAAGCTAAGAACACTTCGCTTACTTGGGGGGAGCTGTGTGGGGGATTATGTGATAAGTTTGGCAGGGAGAAGTAACAGTCGCATATCCGTCAGTTGAATATTCTCCATCAGACGGGCACTGTGAGCGAATACATGAATCAGTTTGATGAATTGATGCACTTGATTTTAGTGCATAATTCGGGTTTCGATCCTGTTTATTTCACTACTCAGTTTTTGGAAGGGCTTCGGGCCGAAATTCGGGTTGGAGTCATGCTTCATCAGCAAAAAGACTTGGACTTCCGCCTTCTCCTTGGCTTCTATGCAGGAGGAGCTGCTGGGCGGTCTGCCACGGTGGGACTATCGGCGCCAGGACGCCGCGCCTCATCCCCGACCTGGGGCACAGCCATTATTGGCCATCGGTCCACCACCGGCGCGCCAACTGCTGCATGGTCCACTTGCGGCCGTAGACGATCGTCGAGCTCTCGATGCAGCCCATCCTCCGGAGAGGGCAGGCCGAGGCGAAGATCGCGTGGCCACGCTACGCAACTATCGACGCCTGCGCGGCATGTGCTTCAAATGTGGAGAGAGTTGGGGGCAGGTCCACCAATGCGCTGCCACGGTTCAGATACATATCGTCGAGGAGCTCTTGCAACTTCTCCAGGCCGAACAAGAATATCAAGCGGCTCCGGCGGGCGACTCAGACGACGAAGTGCTGATGTCCATATCCAAGTTGGCCACCACTGGGCAGACTACACCGCACACGGTCCGGTTGATGGGTACCATAGCAGGGATGGAGGTGTTGATCTTGGTAGACTCAGGCAGTTCCCACAGTTTTATCAGTGCCATGGTGGCGTCGCGATTGGGTTCTAAAGTGCAGCCAAGAGAACGGACTTCAGTCAAGATTGTAGATGGAGGTACGCTTATCTGTACGGAAGTGGTGCCAAATTGTAGGTGGCATACTCAAGCGCAAGTGTTTACTTCTGACCTGCGGGTGTTATCCTTGGGCTGCTATGACATGGTCGTTGGAATGGACTGGTTAATTCAGTGTGGACCGATCTGGGTGGATTGGGAAGCCAGATTGCTGCAGTTTCAACACCAAGGTTCTACTATTCTTCTTCGAGGACTTCAACCCAAACTAGGTGCTGTAGAGCCCATTACAGTGGCGCAGTTGCATGAGATGGAGCAGAAGAACTTCATGGCTCACCTGCTTGTACTGTGCGCCTTGACAGGCGAGGAGGAGCAACCGGATGATCTGGAGCAATTGCCCCCTGAGGTGACCGCATTGTTACAACGATTTTCAGTGGTGTTTGAGGAGCCCAAGAGTAACAACCCAGATTTCACAAAAATTAAATTTTTTGTTTTCAGTGTGAATTGTTTGATTGTCTGATTTGTTTGCGGTGTTTGCATCCCCGATTTATCGATCGGCGATTATTTTTCCTCCTCTTATCTCGTACCGGACGGAGACCGACCCCTTTCCACCCTGACACTCGACCTTTGCGACACCGGGTTTCACCCGAGCACCGTCGCGAAAACCGCACGAGACCAGCCGAAGCCAACGGAACGTAAAACCCCATTTAATAAGTAAATGGGATATTTTTATAGCACGCCGGAAAGTGTTCTCGGAATGGTTCCAGCGCAAGGTGAACGCCACCGGCTCGACGCGCTGATCGCGCAGTTCGAAGTTTTACCCGAATCGGAGGTCCTGCGGACCCCCGGCGGTCAGAAACGTAAACCCCGCGCGCGCGAGAGAAAAATCGGGGATGTTTTTGCAAACTGCCAGCCACCTGGGCTATATAAAGACCACCACTCTCCCACCCCCACTTAGGGTTTCCCCTAAGCCAAATAGACAACCACCAGCCCCCAGATCTGGAAAAATATCCCCAATTTTCGTAACCCTAGCTCCACCAGATCTGAAAAAAACTGCCCAATTCGTCCTGGACCGTCAGATCCGAAGATCCGACGGCCCTGGATGCGCCACGTCGCCCCGTGGAGACCTCCCGCTGCGTCCGAGCTCCTCCTCCCGTGCTCTCCCTCCCGTGGAGCCTCCTTGTGCCGCCGCCTCCGCTCGGCTCCAGCAAGCCGCCGGCTGCCGGCCAGCCGCCGCGCCACCTTCCCTCTCCTCCCTCTCCCTCTTCCCTCTCTTCCTTTTCTCTCATCTCTCTCTCTTCTCACATTTAGGGCCGGAGCCGCCATGGATGCCCAGCCGGAGCTCAAGCCTCCCCTCCCTGGATCCTCGCCGGAGAGCCCCGGATCCAAGCCACCGCCGCCCCGCGGTGTCGTCCCGGCCTCCTCGGCCTCGCGCCCCTCCGCCGCCCTCCTCGCTTGCGCCGCCGCCGCCCTGTACGCGGTCGGGATCCTCCCCGATCCAGTCCCCGTGCCCGCTCGTTGTGCGTGCTGGCACGTGGTGGGCCGGCGCGCCCACCACGGGCCAGCCAGCCGCGACCCCCAACCGGCCAGCCCAGCACCGAACCGGCCAGTTGGGCCGAGCCCAGTGAGTGAGGCCCAATGCCTTTTTTCTGTTTTTTTCTGTATTTTTTTGCAGATTATTGTTAATTTTGTGTTGCCCGTATCTTTTATTCGCTAGCTCGGATCGCGACGCGTAAAACATGAAACTTGCTTAGTTTTTCGAGTAGTTTAATAAAATGCACTCTTTTGCCATGTTTGACTTTGTTGACATGTTGTTTACCTGCTAATTACATCGCATACCACCGTAAACTGTTTCTTTAAATAACTTTTTAACCGTTGCTCGGATTAAAATGTTCTTTATATGTAACTTGACTAGAATTGCATGTAGATTGTGTTTATGCTGATCTTGGTTGCTAATAAAAATAATAAAATATTGTTTAGGGAAAAACAGTACCAAATTCCATTTTTATCGCGGGGTCTGTAATAGTTGCCATGTATAGGTTTTACCCCACTTAAAATGACTAGATTAGATAGTTTATTTATGCTTCACCTCTTGTAATGTTTGTGTGATATGCCATGCTTGAGTGAGATGCCATGTTAACAACTTTGTTGATCACCTATAGCTAAACAACTTGAACCAATATAAATGTGCGGTATCGTCGTGTGTGACGAATACCTCACTTAACCTGTTAGTAACCTCTCTCGACGGTAGGTGCGATGTCTCGTGCTGCCTTCTTGTTGATGCTTCTCGTGTTTGCTTTGTAGTAATAGATGCTTGCTCGTTGATTGCTTTCCAGTGTTTCCTTCTTGTGTGCTACCGCGGGTACCTCTCGGAGACAATGCGAGCTTGCGATCAACTACACCTTCGGAACCCGACTTATCAACAGGCAAGGACTATACATTACTTATGATCCATTCTATTTCAACCAGCGGTTTGCATGCTAGTCTAGGTTAGGTTCGATGTTTGATCCTACCACATGTTTACAACCTCTTTCAAACCGATACAGCCATGTCCCCTCCCAGCAAACCATGTACTGCTATGTTACTATTTGCTCGTTGCTCAGCCCCTGCTTAGTATGCATGCTTAGGATGCTACGATGTTACCCTGTTACTCCTTGGTTTGGGCTATCACATTATTATTATTGTTGTTGATGATATGATTATTATAATGTTGACTATATTCGACGAAGGATGGAAGGTGTAGGCTATCCCGCCCCGACGCTTTGTTCCATTTGAGTCACCTAGGATCCGAGTTCCGGGTATTGGTTTGAATACTGAGCGTGCCTAACCGCGTGTGGGATGTTATGGGGTCCCCTTTTCTTACCTACCTAGCTTCAAACATTTCTAGTGGTGGCCCAAGCTGATTTTACCATTTGAAACCGTGTGTGTAACTGGTCTGCAGCCAGTGGATTTAAACAACGCGGGCCAGCGGAACAGTGTTCCTGTTGGTCCAGACTTTGCGGAGCGCGGGATGCCTACCTGCTTTGCAGATGTCATTCCAACCTGACGTGAGACGGAAGAGGCCAATTCGAGAGACGACCGACTCTTGAGTCGGGTGTCGACTCTACCAGGGGCCGCCCGGATTTGTTCGTTGTTAGTTAGAGGGACCTGTCGTTTCGGATCTCTCAGAACTAAATCATAAAATGGTTTCCTGTGATGGGTAGCAACTGAGAGAGATGGGCGTGCGTGCGGAGCCTTGTAAAGGGCAGTTGGTACACCCCTGCAGGGTTAAATCTTTTCGAGAAGCCGTGTCCACGGTTATGGACGACTTGAGACCTACTCCTTGTTCATAGACAACAACAGCTGAGATAATCTTAATATAATTTGATCAACGTGTGTGTGCCTTGACTGCTTCTTCTTCGTCGGGATGCGAAGAGGAGGACAAGGATAGGCTAGGTGTTATGTTTGCGTAAGTAGGTGGATAGCAAGACTTGTTGGAGGTGATTCCTCATCGAATGCTTGGCTTCTTATCTTACTCTCTAGATCGTTAGCCGCTTCATAAATGCTAGTGCGGCAGCAACCTCACCACTTACCCCGTCCTTACCGTAAACTACTAGTTGTCCTACAATGACGAGTGATGAAGTCCTTGCTGGGTCAGATGACCACTACAGTTGGATGCTAAGTACTTCTGTACTCATGATACTACCCCAAACTCTTTTCAGGGTTCTTGATCGACAACAAGTATGGTGATCGACGTTTCACGTGGAGACTCGACGACGACTAGTTAGGCGGATCCCGACGGAGAGCCTGGACCCGTGTGGTTGTGGGTATCGATGATTTTCTCTTTGCCATTAGGCATTTGATTGTAGTCTGTACTCAGACATGTATCTTCCGCTGTTATATTGTATTAAGGCAGTTGTATGCCGATTGTATGAGATGTTGTGTCCTTGTATCTGTAATGTTGTGATATCATGTTGGAAATCCGAGGCATATGACTTCGTCATATGTCGCGGTGGGACCGATATGTGCTTCGTCCCCGGATCTGGATGGAAACATCTAGATCTGGAATAGTACCGCATATCGGACCATACACCAAGACCCTTCCCCGTCGTCGTAGCTGGGATCACGCGATTACACTCCTTCCAGGCGCCAAACCAGTCAACATCAGGCCCTATCTCTACACCCCGGAACAAAATACAGAAATCGAGCAACAAGTCCGAGAAATGTTGGCGACCGGGTTGATTGTTCCTAGTGTGAGCCCTTTTGCGTCCCCGGTGCTTTTGGTCAAGAAGAAAGATCAAACATGGAGGTTTTGCGTGGATTTCCGCCATCTCAATGTGAAAGCTCAAGAATGATCAGAGGGGGAGGGGGTGAATGATCACTTCTCAAAATTCTAAGGAACTTAGAAGGAAATCATGCAAACATCGAAGGACTAAAGGCATCTTGAAAGAATTACAGTATCGAAGGAGATGCATAGCTCGAAAGGATTGAGAGCGAAGGAAATCATCGAAGACAAACAGGCTACGAGTAAATACTTGAAGTAAATGCTAGAAGGAAAACGAGCCTGACACAGCGATGTTTGGTAAACCAGTTCACACTCTGCAAAGTTCTACGTCTGGTTGGAGGGACTGGTGATTGAACACCTGGAGCAAAACTCTCTCCGTCCTATTCTCCACTGCAACAAACTCCTCGAGCTTGTCTAGTTTTCACTCGTGGTAGATGATTCAGGACATCTCCGAGACCTTTACAAACTTCCTTCAGCAGCGACAATTACTCTTCGACTGCTTGACAGGCGACGCCTAACCGTCTAGGAGACTTGCAGATCTCCAAGATAAAAAGATCGGCTAATCTCAACCTAAGTCTCCATGAATTGCTCAACTCAGCTCAGACTTGGGATTTTGGTTTTCTCTCGATGAATATCTCTTGGGATGCTCTCAGACTTCTGTCTTAGAATCTTCAGTGGAGCAGCCGACCCGAAATGGTGGGTAGGTGCGGGGTATTTATAGTTGGCGATCCCGAAGGGTAAAATGACTGAAGTGACCCGATGCAACCGCTTGACGCGTGTCCACAACGGTCGGATTCCAATCACTGCACAACTTTACTTGAGGAACAAGTAAGCTGACTCACCGAACGAGTTCTCTCTCGAAGGCACGAAGTGCGATGACTTTGCCTTCGAGCTATTCGCTCGACTCGGTAAGATTTCTCTCGGTAGGCTTTTGTGGGTTTTGGTTGAGCAGAGCAAATTCACTTCGACAAAGATCTCAACTAGCAAACCCCTCTTGATAGTACGGTTTTTCTTACGACTCAAGAAATAAAGAGAAACTAGCAAAAAGACTAAGTCTTCGATCAGCTTCAGCTTTCTCCTCGTTGCGCTTTTTCTCGAGAGAAACATCTTCTTCGACAACAATTTTAGGGGTCGTCTTCCTTCAAAGATTTCGGTAGATGACTGCAGCTTCACTGCAGTGAGTTGTCCTTCGACCTTCTACTTGTAAACTCCATTCTTTCGGAACCTAAGTATCTGTTTATACTCGAAAACAATATTAGTTCCACTTCTGCTTTGTCTAACAATGTCCAAAACCTTCGGGGGCAAAACTTGCTCTTACAATCTCCCCCTTTTTGGACGATTGTTGACAAAACAGGCATCGATAAGTAATTTGAAAAAGTTTGAGTTTTCGATGATAAACCAGTGCTGAGATCGATGAAGTACTCCCCCTTGATGTATGCACGGAAGATAAAGATTTCCTGTGAAGTGCATATTTGACAAGTAGTGTCGAGGGAAAAACATCAATAGTCTTAGCGAGAGAAATTGCATTCCAGATAGTATCCAATGTGAAGTATGCAATTTCCTTGAATGACCTGTGAACTTATATGAAAGATAACTTCCTGCAAAAAATGGTTAAGTAGCAAGCAGCAGATAGATATCTTACGAAAAAAAATAGCAGTTCACAGTCCTACTTAGAGTTAGTTACAACCAGATCGAATGAGAATCGAAAGTTTGTTGAAACTCCTCAGAAACCTCAAAAACAAGAGTTTATCGAATGGAATGAAAAACCCTTAACCCCGTAGGCAAACTAATTTCTTCGATGCCACTACATCTCCCCCTTTTTGTCACAACGTACAAAAAAAAGTCGAGAGAATAGGGTCGAAAGAAATCCCTACTCGCGACGCTGGCTCCGGCGACGACGAGAAGATTCGGCGAGCGTTGGAGCACGACGAATTGGCCGAGCGCCTGGAGGAGTGATCTTCGTGCGGAATGAATGTTGATCTCCTGAAGATTCCAGCCGCGATTCCGGCGGGGTCCTGGGGCTTCGAGGAAGTGGCGAGTGAACTCTGGGTTGACGTTGAGGAGGGGCTTCTTCTTCTTGCTCGGATTCAGAGGATAAATTGTCCAAAGTGATGTGATAATAATCATCGACACTTAGCACATCTCTGTTCTTCGGTAGACGAGGGATATTGGGATCCGGTCGTTCTACACGATCATCTTTGGTCCAATTCCTGTTCAGATGGGGAGGATATTCTTCGAACCCGCAACGTTGAAGTTGACCGAGGGAATTGAACTTCCGAAGACCTTTCCAATCACGGCGAAGGCATTCACGCAGCATCTGATTGTTGTTCATGGTAATGTTACGCAAGTGATTGATCTCATCCATCAGAGCTTGCTTCTGAATAAAATCTTGATCAATGTGATGTTGAAGCATTTGCTGGGACCGAAGAGAAACTTCCATATGATGCACTGGCTTGATAAACTTCGAGCAAATATTGCGCTCAGTTAAGTGGGCGCGGATGCCAGTGTGCTCAGCAAAAGGGTCGTTGGGTCGAGCAACAACCTGCAATACTTCACGAACAGGAGGAGTGAAAATCTTCGGGTAAATGGATACGGGGAATGGCACGTCCCGAGAGTAATTGCAGATTGCCATCAGCCATGGTGCATATGGCTTGTGGGAATTGTGGTCATCAGCACAAGACACCAAAGTTCTGAGGAAGTAGTCTTCAAAATCGAAGGGATGACCGTGGACTAACTTCAACAGAGCAAGTTGCACATCATTTGGAATTTGAAAATTATCGTGCACATCAAGCATTGGCATCAAAGTCTTCGAGAGAATATAAAACCATGCCTTTGCTTCAAATACCAAGTGTCTTGGCTTCGGCTCAGTGGGGTAGTGATCTCCTACGACCTCTGGATCCATCAGCGTAGAGAATTCAGCAGGAGTTGCAGCAGGTAAGTCATGAAGTTTGTGAGGTAATCCTTCGAATCGAGGTAAATTGATGATAGCCAGAAATTGGTCGACAGTCATGTGAAAAACTTGGCCTTGAATCATATAGTCAAATTTCCATGTCTTCGAGTTCTCAGGATCTCCAGAGACATAAAGTGTAGCATAAAACTGTTTGATAAGCTCGGGATTGTAACCACAATCGAGAGCAAACATCTTGTGAGCATGCAGGCTATCAATTGTCTCGGCAATGTTCTCGAAACAAGTAGTGGAGTACACCGAAGGCATATCAAGATATTGATGCTGGAAAACTCTTGCCTTGTTGTACAACACACGAGTATAGTAGATAGCTTGCTCTTGGGTCCAAAACCGAAGAGAATATGCACTTCTGGGTTTCTCGTAGGGATTGGTACCGAAGAAAAATGGCTTGTGTTCGCGCCTTTTGAAGATGGGACCTCCTCGAGGAACATCTGAGCGGAAAAAAGGCAGCATTTCTCTCGGATGAGCAGAGTGAAGCAGCTCATCAATGGGAAAAACCTCAGCAGCGTTATCTGGCATCTGGAACTCTGGTTCAGCAGGTCGAGAGATAGATGATGGAATGTTTACGATATCCTGAGCCGGAATGACTGCAGGAGCATTCTCCTCGGCCTGAGTTACGACGGCATCTCCTTCGTCGGTTTGAGCATTTTGTGCGGCCTCTTCAATTTCCATGGCCTCCAAGTCTTCATCAAATTGAGCAAACGCATCAACCATTTCTTCGTTCGAAGAACTGGATGAGGAGGATGAAGAATTATCACTTGAACTGTCATCTCCAGAACTATTGCTTACGACAGGATCTCGACGAGAGGAAACTGTCGTGATGTCAACATCAGCATCTTCTCCTTCAGGCATAGTCCGGGCAGAGGAGTAATCTTTCTAGACTTGAGTTTCTTGCTCGACACGAGCAACTTGCTCGGTCTCTGCATGAGCTTGGATTTCAGTGGCGGGGGTGGTCGATGGAATGACATGAGGTGGAGATGGTGGGTTTGGAGGTGGTGGCGAGGCTTTTGGTGGTGAGGGTTGACGGGGTGGAGATGGAGGTGGAGGTGGAGGTGTTTGTTGTCGGGGTGGAGGTGTAGGTGATTGTTGGCGGGGTGGAGGTGTAGCTTGACGAGGGGGTGGAGGTGTTTGTCGAGGCGGTGAACTTGTTTGGCGAGGTGGTGGAGTTTTCTTACGGGGAGGAGTGGGTTGCTTGGTGGGGTTTGGTTCAGTTTCTTGTCGTTCTGTGGTAGCAACGACCTCGGTGGACTTGGCCTTCTTGGCGTTCTTCTCGATCTCTGGCGTCCCACGCACAGAGGTTGGGGCAGCAGACTTTCTCTTTCGAGATTGTCTTTGGAACAGAGCATCATTATGCTCTTTGCAAACAGCAGACACAACTTGTTTTACCTTGTCAAACACAGCAGTTAAATTTTCCTTCTGAGTCCTCCTCGAAGCTTCAGCAGAAGCAATCTTGGACTTGAAAAAATTTCGGGACTCAATGTCCTCGGTTTCCTCTTGGAGTTGCCTGGTGTAAAACCTGACTTGCTCTTTATCCTTTCGATCCTGGGTGATATAACTTTCCCAGCGGATCATGTATCGAGCAACATGCTCTTGGATTTCAACAGGAACATCATCCTCGGCAGTGACTTTGCTCGGTGTAGTAGCCATTTTCCAGAGAATGTGAGATATATGTGCAGCATCCCAAGGAGCATTGGCATTTGATTCTCCTTCATTGGAACTCTCTTCATCGGCACGAGGGCCGGAAACAGCAGGTGCAACAGGGGCAGGAGCTGGTGCAGCTCGAGGAACTGGAGCAGCTTGAGCCTTCTGTCTTGCCTCCTTGGCTTTCTTTTCGGCTTCCTTGGTGGCTTTGGCAGCAGCAATGGGTTTTGAGACCACTGCTTTATCCTTCGAGGCACTAGGGGCCTCAGCATTCTTCTTCGAAGCACTAGGGGCTATTACCTTTTCTTTCGTGACTGTGGGAGTCACAACTTTCTCGGTGACCTTTTCTTTCGGGTCACTAGGGATAGTGCCTGCAGAAATCTGTCGTCGATATTTTTCACTGACCAAGTGAAGAATGCCCAGTTGTTGAGCAACCAGAGCCTTTTTATGCTCGGGCTGACTGTGAAAGTTTAGGAGCTTAGAATTAATCAAGTCTTTTTCTTCTTGTTCCTTTTGCTTGGCCAGTCTTTCCTTTCGCTGAATAAGCGTTTCATCATCTTCACCAACTTGAGCTTGCTTTCCCTTCGATGGAGCCGAAGGTTTTGGTTGGCGAGCAGGAACAGGTGGAGCAGATGAAATAGGTGGATCTGTGACCAAGTTGGTCAAGTCAATATTTCCTCGAGGAGCCTGTGGAGCTGGCTCCTGGATCCTTATGCCTCTACTGCTCGGCTTTTTCTTCAGAGGTAAGTCCTCGACATCAGCCTCTGTACCAGGGTCTTGATCATCTGAATTAGCTTCTCCTTCGGAGCTTGCATCAGGAGGTGAAACTATTACAACCTTTTTCTGTCTCTTGGCTGACTTCTTGCCACCCTTCGGTTTGGCGCTAGGGCCAACTTCTTCGGCAGCTTTAGCAGCAGCTGCTTCCTTTCGAGCTTTAGCTTCTTTCCTCTTTTGTGCTCGAAGTTCATGTGCTTCAACGAGCTCTTTAAAGTCATCAGGAGTTTTGAGGGCAGAAGGGTGAACATCAGCTGGAGGAGGTGGTCGATTAAATTTCGTCCACTTTGGCCTTAGAGCTTTGACATCAACCCAAGGATTCTTCATAGCAAACAGCCTCTCCCAACGAGGAATAAGAGACTTGTATTCATACCAACGAAGAGCTTGAAGTCTTCGAATCTCTTGCAGACGATTTTCTCTTGTACGATCATCCTCAGAACCAGACGGCGTTCTCAAATTCTTTTCAATGATCACTTCCTCAGACAAACCTTCAGAGTTATTGGTGATTCTTGTTCGGCCTCCCACACGCTTGGGAACTCTAATATTTCCTTCGTTACCAGCCATTTTCCTGCGAAAAAGAAGGATACGAGGGAATATAGGAAAGTTGTGAACAAGTACCAACAATTTCGAGGAAAAACATTTTGAATGCAGCAATCTTTTCGAGAGATTTGTCTTATCGCAAGTTTTCATGAAAGTGCTAGGCTAGATTTTCATCGGGTGGAAATCTAACGAAGAACTTGTATGAATAAATCGCACTAGATTAAATCTATCGAAACGATACTGTAGGATTTGCCTAAGTGAGAGAATCCGAGGGATTTCTTACCAAGGACAGATGGGGAATCGACAGAAAAGCTAGAAACAGATTTCCCAAGTTTCAAAGATCCAAACGGATCAAACAGACCTAGAAGAAATAAAAAAAAATCAACACAAAAGCTGGAAACGATGAACAGAACGAGATTGAATTGACTCCAGAGCCACACATACCCTAACTTGGTGATGTGAGGCGACTACGGCGACGCGGATGATGATCTTCGTCGACGGGAACACCTCCGGCGGCTTCCTTCCGGCAGTTAAGCGGCGAGGGAGTCGACGGCGACGAGACAGCACGGCGGCGCGCGAGAGAGAGAGCTTCTGGAGGCGAAGAGACGAAGTCGAAGGAATAGCGATGTCTAAGCCGGTGGAGTGGATCAGTATTTATAAGGGAGGTTCTGACCGAGCTGTCAGATCTGATCCAACGGCGCAGATTTCGCGTCTCTCCGCATTCAACGGGCGGATTTTGTGGCGGTAATCGCGGGAAATCCCAACGAACCGAAAGAAAGTTGCTCCACGTCCGAGACCAAACTCATCGAACATCGAGTATAAAAGTAGATAAAACTTCGATAGATTTTCCTTCGGAATCAATGAAATTCGAGGGGAATCTTGATCGAGTACAATATGTACATGTTCACGAGAGAAAAGCACAGAATAGGTAGGGATAGAATAGAGGGAAAACGGGGTCCGATGCTTAGTCAATCCGAGGTTAAAAACAGCGATAAAAACTCGGAGTGATAAGTGTATAGGACAACACCAAACGAACAAAATAAACGAAAAAAATACGACAGAAAATTAACGAAAGTAAACTACAATAATAAGGTATTATACATAGTACCGATAGTTATGATCTTACTGCACATTGCGTGAGTCCAAGACGTTCAAATCACACCTCAGTGTACAGAACCTCTTTTCATCCAAGGGCTTTGTGAATATATCAGCCAATTGTTCTTCGGTGCGAACATGACTGATAACAATATCTTCTCGCTGAACGTGATCTCGAAGAAAATGATGACGAATATCAATATGCTTCGTTCGAGAGTGTTGCACTGGATTATGAGCAATTTTGATTGCACTCTCATTATCACAAAGCAATGGAATTTTCTTCACAAGAATACCATAATCTTTCAGCGTTTGCTTGAGCCACAGAATCTGAGTACAGCATGAACCGGCAGCAATATACTCGGCTTCAGCCGTAGAAATAGATACACAATTCTGTTTCTTTGAGGCCCAACAGACAAGAGATCTACCGAGAAAATGACATATGCCTGAGGTAGATTTCCTGTCGACTCGATCACCAGCCCAGTCAGAATCTGAATAACCAACGAGATCAAACTGGGCACCCTTGGGATACCAAAGACCCAAGGTTGGTGTGTGTGCCAGATATCGAAGGATTCGCTTGACAGCAATATGATGAGATTCCTTCGGATTTGCCTGAAAACGAGCACACATACATACTGATAGCATAATGTCAGGTCTAGATGCACAAAGGTAAAGAAGCGAACCGATCATCGAGCGATATTTCTTCTGATCGAAAGGATTGCCCTTCTCATCTGCATCTAGATGAACATTCGTAGGCATTGGAGTCTTGATAGTTTTGCAACTGACAAGATCAAACTTCTTCAGGCAATCTCTGAGATACTTCTCTTGTGAAATGAAAGTACCATTCTTCTGTTGACGGATTTGAAGCCCGAGAAAGAACTTCAATTCACCCATCATAGACATTTCATATTTCTTCGACATCATACGAGCAAATTCTTCTCTAATATCAGGGTTAGTACAGCCAAGAATAATGTCATCGACATAAATTTGACACACAAAAAGATCATTTTTGTATGCACGAGTAAAAAGAGTCGGATCAGTTGTTCCTGGTTTGAAGCCCTTCTTAAGAAGAAAATCCTTCAGCGTTTCATACCAAGCACGAGGTGCTTGCTTTAACCCGTATAGGGCCTTGTGCAATCTGTACACCTTATCAGGATTCTTCGGGTCTTCAAAACCTGGTGGCTGCATAACATACACTTCTTCTTCGATCTCACCGTTAAGAAATGCACTTTTGACATCCATTTGATATAGTAGAATACCATTGTAATTGGCAAAAGCAAGCATGACTCGAATGGATTCAAGACGAGCAACTGGGGCATAAGTCTCACCAAAATCAATACCTTCGATTTGGGTATAGCCTTGTGCAACCAGTCGAGCTTTATTCCTTACCACTATGCCATCTTCATCTTGCTTGTTGCGAAAAATCCACTTCGTACCAATGATATTATGCTTCGTGGGATCAGGTCTATCGACAAGAGACCAGACTTTATTTCTCTCGAACTGGTTAAGTTCTTCGAGCATAGCAGTCATCCAGTCTGAGTCTCTCATGGCTTCATCAAATTTTGAAGGTTCTAGCATGGATACAAACGAGAAATTTCCACAGAAGTTAGCTAATCGAGTACGAGAACGAGTGGTGGGACGACCTGGTAAACGAATCTCTTCGAGAATTGAGTCGACATTCACTCTTCTTCGAACACGAGGAAAAGATTCTTCATCTTGTGGATCAGGTTGATCTTCGGGATCAGCTTGTCCTTCGGGATCATTTCCTTCGGGTTCAGCTTGTCCTTCGGGATCAACATATTCTTCGTTTATGCGTTCTCCTTCGACCTGTGCATCAATTTCTTCAGGATGTTGATCTCCAGCGCCCCGGGCTATGTGTGGGAACATTGGACCATCATCATCCCTGTTTACTTGTTGAGCATTTCCTTCGACATGTCGAATATCTCCAATAGCCATGAACCTGATAACTTCATCCAAAGGAGGTTCATCCAGGTTAAGAGGTAATTGCTCCTTTTGAGAGCCGTTAGTTTCATCAAATCGAACATTTACAATTTCTACAACTTTTCCAAGATGTGAGTTGTAAACTCTGTAAGTGTGAGAATTTGAACCATAACCTAGAAGAAAACCTTCGTGTGCCTTTGGGGCGAACTTGGAGCTGTGATTCATGTCTCTGATATAACATGGAGCACCAAAAACCCTGAGATAAGACACATATGGCTTTTTACCAGAGATGAGTTCATGTGAAGTTTTCTTCGGAAACTTATGCAGATAAACCTTGTTGATGATATGACATGCAGTGTTGACAGCTTCGGCCCAGAACCTGATAGGAGTCTTGTATTCAGCAAGCATTGTTCTGGCCATTTCAATAAGTGTTCGATTCTTTCTCTCGACCATACCATTTTGTTGCGGTGTATAAGCAGCCGAGAATTCATGAGTAAAGCCATATTCATCAAGAAAATCTTCGATATGAGTATTTTTGAATTCTGTACCATTATCACTTCTGATATGCTTGAGAGATAATTCATATTCAGTTTGAGCTCTCTTTGCGAAAGTTTTGAAAATTTCAACAACCTTGCTCTTGTCATCTAGAAAGAAAACCCAGGTATATCGAGAGAAATCATCAACAATAACCAGACCATACTTGTTACCTCCAAGACTATCATAATTTTGAGGACCAAATAAATCCATATGAAGTAATTCAAGAGGACGAGTAGTAGTCATGACGGTTTTTGCAGAGTGATGTTTCTTGGCAATCTTTCCTGCTTCACAGGCACTGCATAGACGATCTTTATCGAATTTCACATTATCAATTCCAACGATGTTCTTCTTCGAGATAAGAGTTTGAAGATTTTTCATCCCTGCATGACCAAGTCTTCGGTGCCATAACCAACCAGAAGTGGCTTTGGCCATTAAACATGTGGACACTGCAGGTCCCGAAGAAAAATCAACGACGTAAACATCACCCTTGCGATATCCTTCGAACACGAAGGAATAATCATCCTGTGAAAAGACAACACAACGAGACGCAGAAAACAGTACAAGCATACCCATATCACAAAGTTTCGATATAGACATAAGATTATATCCTAGAGATTGTACAAGCAAAACCTTATCAATATGCTTGTCTTTCGATATAGCAACCTTACCCAAACCAAGAACTTTTCCTTTGTTGTTGTCACCGAAGGTAATATATTTCTGTGAAGATTCAGATAGTTTTTCCTCGGCGAACAACTCTTTGTCTCCGGTCATATGATTTGTACATCCACTATCCATGACCCATTCGGATCCACCGGAGACATAGCCCTGCAGAAGAATTAGTTCTTCTTAACCACCCACAAACGAGCAGGTGACTTAGAAGGCATGGTAGAGCTAGATGGATCAACAATATTATATCGAACAGGATTGCATTGTCGATCAGGACCATCAAGCACACCATAAATATAATTCCTCGATGAGGGGTTAGAGTAGCGATGGGTAATGGCAATTTTGGTACGATTGTCACGATGACGATAAACAGTTCTATCTATACGATAGCAATCCTTCTGGGGAACATTTGAAGCAGGCACCAAGGGTTCATTTCTATCCTCGAGAGAATAGTAGTGATTCGGTGGTACCGAGGATTTTCCCTGCATAGAATGGTTAGGGGGCAGTTTTTCTACGAGAGATTTGCGAACCCAAATCTGTCGCTTATAAAAGCCATTCTTTGGAGGAGTACCAACGAACTCAGCCGACACCTTTCCTTCCTGATCTTTGACAAGCTTGTAGTCAGAATCAAGTGATTCATCAACAATAGCTTTGTCAATTTTGCAACTGAAACCTGAAAGGTTAGCAATATCAATAGGCTTTTCTTTCGCAAGAACCCAGACAGTTTTAGGATACTGCTCGGGTTCCCAGTAGGTTCCATCAGGATTGATTTTCCTTTCGAAGCCAATTCCTTCGTTTCGGGGATTTCTGTGAAGAAGAGCCTTTCGAAGGATATCACATAAGTACTGGTGTCCCTGCACACTTTTGAACATGTCTGTTTCAAATAAATTCTTCAACCTGAGGAGTTCCTCGGTAATGGTTTCCTCGTTCGAGGGGTTAGCATCATCAATAACAATAGGTTGCTTTCCTTTCGATTTCTCATAAATAGAATCAATTTTACTTCGTTCCAAACAAGTCAAGCAAAGTGAAACAGATTCATTTTTATCTTCTGAGCCTTGTTGAGCCATGAGAGTGAGATTTACACTTTCCAACTCTTCATTAGCCTCTCTCAGTTTCTCGAGAGCCATTTTCCTTTGAAGGAATTCGTAGGTTAGCTTCTCGTAGTCCACTGAGAGAAGTTCATGACGAGAGGAAAGTTCATCATACTTTTCCTTCAGGCTGCATGCTCGTTAGTCAAAGTTTGACCCTTCTCAATCTCATCGATCAACAAAGTCTCAGTTTTTTGAATAGTTTCACTTAGAGAATCTAGTTCATCTTGTTGGATAGAAGCAATTTTAGCAAGTTTAGCATAGCTTATCCTAGAGTCACTTTCATAAGCAGATCCATCAGAAGTATCGTAGGATTTCTTAGATGAGGATACCTTAGCCTTGGCCATGAAGCAGTAAGCTGGAGATTCATCTTCACTGCTCTGGTTGGAGAAGAATGAACTTGAATTCTTGTTCGAGGCGAATGCTATCCCAGCAACACCATCAGATTCAGAACCAGAACCAGATCTTGACTTTGATCCTGCTTCAGAACCGGAAGCTTCATCATCAGAGTTCATCTCTTTACCCAGATAGGCTTTGGCTCGGTGTGAATTCTGTCGACGAGAGGAAAGTGATTTAGAGGAAGAACCCTCTCGATGCTTGTGATACTTCTTTTTCTTGTCATCATCAGAACCATCTTTCTTGTCTTTTCTGGACCTTGAATCATATCTCTTCGAATCGTGATTTTTGCTCGATCTGTAAGACTTGCTCGAAGAGCTGCTGTGAGAGTGCTTTGATTTATGTTCAATTTCCCAGAGAGGACAATCAGCAATGAAGTGACCCGGCTTCTTGCACTTGTAACAACAGTTATCTTTCGCAGATGAGTTTTTGGATGATGACCGATGCTGAGATGAATTGCTAGAATGCTTGAAGAATAGTTTTTCTTCGGTGAAGAGGAGTTCCTTCTCTGAAAGCGATTGAATCTTCTCATTATCAGTGCAAGATCTTTCCCAATGTTCTCGGGGTCATCAGAGGCACCATCAGATTCACAACTGGCTTCAGGAGAGGAGTGATGTGAAGCTCTGGCCTTGAGTGCATGAGATTTCTTTCGACTCCCATTTACATCACGCTTCTCATCTTCTTCCATCTCGAAAGTATTAAGCCTTTCAAGAATATCAGCGGCAACCATATCCTTGAAATCAGTTCTTTCCTTAATCATCAGCACAATGTGGTCGAAGGAATCATCAAGAGAACGGAGCAAGGTTCTGACAATAATCCGATTGGTAATGTCATCTGCACCGAGGGAAATCAGTTCATTTGACAGCGCAGTGAGTCTGCTGTATATGGAACAAACTTTTTCTCCCTCGTGCCTCTTGAACCGATAGAACTTGCTTCGAAGGGTGTCAATTCGAGCATCTTTCTGAGTAGAGACACCTTCACCAATCTTCTCGAGATAATCCCAAACACCTTTGGCCGAAGGAATATTCTTGACCTCATGATATTTTTCAGGAATCAGATGATTTGTGATGAATACCCAGACTTCAGCATCGAGCTCTATCTTCTTTGCCTCTTCAGGAGTGATGGCATCAGTGTCCTTGACAGTTACACCATTCTTGACAACTTCCCAAGCGGCAGAGTTGATAGCCATGATATTCCTCTTCATTTTGTCCTTCCAATAGGGATAGTCCTTCCCATTGAAAATAGGGATTGGTTCCCCCAAGCGAACAGCTGCAAACGACATTCTTGACAACACTCCAGGTTGTTAGACCAAAATACGCAGAGCGTAGGGAGTGCCTAGCTCTGATACCAATTGAAAGCTCAAGAATGATCAGAGGGGGAGGGGGTGAATGATCACTTCTAAAAATTCTAAGGAACTTAGAAGGAAATCATGCAAACATCGAAGGACTAAAGGCATCTTGAAAGAATTACAGTATCGAAGGAAATGCATAGCTCGAAAGGATTGAGAGCGAAGGAAATCATCGAAGACAAACAGGCTACGAGTAAATACTTGAAGTAAATGCTAGAAGGAAAACGAGCCTGACACAGCGATGTTTGGTAAACCAGTTCACACTCTGCAAAGTGCTACGTCTGGTTGGAGGGACTGGTGATTGAACACCTGGAGCAAAACTCTCTCCGTCCTATTCTCCACTGCAACAAACTCCTCGAGCTTGTCCAGTTTTCACTCGTGGTGGATGATTCAGGACATCTCCGAGACCTTTACAAACTTCCTTCAGCAGCGACAATTACTCTTCGACTGCTTGACAGGCGACGCCTAACCGTCTAGGAGACTTGCAGATCTCCAAGATAAAAAGATCGGCTAATCTCAACCTAAGTCTCCATGAATTGCTCAACTCAGCTCAGACTTGGGATTTTGGTTTTCTCTCGATGAATATCTCTTGGGATGCTCTCAGACTTCTGTCTTAGAATCTTCAGTGGAGCAGCCGACCCGAAATGGTGGGTAGGTGCGGGGTATTTATAGTTGGCGATCCCGAAGGGTAAAATGACTGAAGTGACCCGATGCAACCGCTTGACGCGTGTCCACAACGGTCGGATTCCAATCACTGCGCAACTTTACTTGAGGAACAAGTAAGCTGACTCACCGAACGAGTTCTCTCTCGAAGGCACGAAGTGCGATGACTTTGCCTTCGAGCTATTCGCTCGACTCGGTAAGATTTCTCTCGGTAGGCTTTTGTGGGTTTTGGTTGAGCAGAGCAAATTCACTTCGACAAAGATCTCAACTAGCAAACCCCTCTTGATAGTACGGTTTTTCTTACGACTCAAGAAATAAAGAGAAACTAGCAAAAAGACTAAGTCTTCGATCAGCTTCAGCTTTCTCCTCGTTGCGCTTTTGCTCGAGAGAAACATCTTCTTCGACAACATTTTTAGGGGTCGTCTTCCTTCAAAGATTTCGGTAGATGACTGCAGCTTCACTGCAGTGAGTTGTCCTTCGACCTTCTACTTGCAAACTCCATTCTTTCGGAACCTAAGTATCTGTTTATACTCGAAAACAATATTAGTTCCACTTCTGCTTTGTCTAACAATGTTCAAAACCTTCGGGGGCAAAACTTGCTCTTACACAATGCCATTACTGTTAAGAACACGTACCCGTTGCCCGTGATTGACGAGTTATTGGAAGAGCTCCATGGCTCCACTTGGTTCTCGAAGATCGACCTCAAGGCAGGTTACCACCATATCAGGTTGCTTCCGGAGGATGAGATGAAAACTGCTTTCAAGACCCACGAGGGGCATTATCAATTTCGGGTGATACCGTTTGGTCTGTCCTGTGCTCCGGCGTCATTTCAGAATGGCATGAATGTGGTGCTCTCGCCGTTACTGCGTCGCGGGGTTCTGGTGTTTATGGATGATATCCTAATCTACTCAATTACTTTCCAAGACCATGTGCGCTTGTTGAGCCAAGTCCTGCAGCTAATAGCAAGCCACGACTTGTGAGCCAAGATGTCGAAATGCTCTTTTGCCAAACGAGAAGTGAAGTACTTGGGACACTGCATTAGCAAAGAGGGCATGTCAACTCTGACCGAGCACATTCAGGCCGTACAGACTTGGAGCCGACCGACAACAGTGAAACAATTACGGGGATTTCTGGGCCTAGCAGGGTACTATCGGAAGTTCGTTCGCAACTTTGGCCTCATCAGTCGTCCTCTGACAGACATGCTGCTTAAGAATGTGGGGTTTGTGTGGACGCCCACGGCAGACGCAGCCTTTCAATCCCGGAAGACGGTGCTGGTTGAAGCACCAGTGTTGGCATTGTCGGACTTTACTAAGCGTTTTGTGGTGGAAACTGACGCTAGCGCCACGGTGATCGGCGCGGTTTTGATGCAAGACTCACACCTAGTGGCGTATCTCAGTCGGGCTTTAGCCCCAAGGAACCTGGGACTTTCAGCCTACGAAAAAGAGTGTTTGGCACCGTTAATGGCAGTAGACAAGTGGAGCCCTTACCTGCAACATGCTAAGTCCACGATCCGAACGGATCAGCGCAGTTTACTCAACCTCACTGACCAGCGATTGAATACGCCAATTCAGCAGCGAGCCTTTACCAAGCTGGTGGGCCTTCA
The DNA here is from genome assembly GCA_950022295.1 of Bromus sterilis. Classification (NCBI taxonomy): domain Eukaryota; kingdom Viridiplantae; phylum Streptophyta; class Magnoliopsida; order Poales; family Poaceae; genus Bromus; species Bromus sterilis. The sequence goes on from OX465598.1 coordinate 237,656,517, forward strand.
GTTCCAGATTCAGTACAAAACGGGCGTGACCAACCGAGCGACTGATGCTCTGTCGCGTCGGGTGCCGGACGAGGAGTCCGAACTGGCTTCGGTATCAGTATGTCGACCAGTGTGGCTGGAAGCCATTCTCCACAGCTACCGCCAAGATGCAAATGCACAACAACGCCTGGTCAAATTGGCGATTGATCCAGAGGGTGAAGCAGGCTACACGCTCCAGGATGGTGTCATTCGGTTTCAGGATCACATTTGGATTGGGGAGCACAAGGAAACTCAAACACCCCTGATCCGGGCCCTGCATGATAGCGCGACGGGTGGGCACTCCGGATTCCATGCAACCTACAATCGGGTGAAGCGACTATTCGCATGGCGTGGTCTGAAGGAAATGTTCCACCAGTTTGTGCGCACCTGCGACACTTGTCAGCGCGCAAAGACAGAGCGAGTGTCACCAGCAGGGTTGCTGCAACCCTTGGCAATTCCACAACAGCCGTGGGCGGTGCTGTCGTTGGATTTCATCGAAGGACTGCCAAAGTCGGGCGGCTACGACGTCATTATGGTGGTCGTCGACAAGTTCTCCAAGTATTCTCATTTCGTGCCCCTTCGCCATCCCTTCACCGCCTTAACAATAGCACATGCATTTATGCAGTACATTTTTCGCCTTCATGGGTTGCCGTTAGCTCTTATCTCCGACAGAGGCCGCATATTCATCAGTGCCTTATGGCAAGAGTTGTTCACCCTCTCGAAGACTCAGCTGCGCATGATTTCATCTTACCATCTATAGACGGATGGGCAGACGGAGCGAGTCAATCAATGCTTGGAGACTTACCTAGGCTGCTCGGTCCATGCTTGTGCAACAAACTGGTTCAAATGGCTCTTCTTGGCAAAATATTGGTACAACACCACATTCCATTCTTCTTTGGGGCGCACTCCCTTTGAAGTGGTCTATGGCACGTTACCCCAGGAGTTTGGCGTCACACAAGTGGAGGAGTGTTCGGTTCAAGACCTGGAGGTTAGGCTGCGGGAACGCGAATTTATGAGGGACTTACTCGAGTAACAACTCAAAAAGGCCCAGGACAGGATGAAGCACCAGGCAGACATGCGACGCACTGACAGGGAGTTCGTAGTTGGGGATATGGTCTATCTGCGTCTGCAGCTGTTCATCCAGACCTCCATAGCTCAACGGCCCTATCAGAAGCTGGCGTTCCGCTTCTACGGCCCCTACAAGATTGAAGCACGTGTGGGCGTTGTTGCTTACAAACTAAGCCTTCCACCGGGAAGCAAAATCCATCCTGTGGTACATGTGTCGCAGCTCAAACAGGCTCTCGGCCCTCAGGCCACATCATCCTAGGATCTTCCGCCAGACAATGTGGTCCTTCATGCGATTCATGAGCAGTTTCAGCTGCTGGACGAACGAGTGGTGCAGGTACGTGGTTTCCCTACCACCCGTTTTCTTGTGCAGTGGAGCAAGTTACCGGCGTCGTTGGCTACTTGGGAAGACCCAGAGGACCTCCATCACCGTTTTCCTTCTACGGCGGCTTGGGGTCAAGCCGTTTTACGAGGAGGGGGAATGTCACGCCTGACGAACCGGTCCCACGGCAAGAGGAGGACACTGAAGAGAAGGGCCCAGCTGCAGCATCCATGAAGTAGAGTGGGTGGCGTGTGTGGTGTTTAGGCGTACCTGGCGTGAGTATAAGTGTGTGGCCTGCGTGCCCGAGTGGGTTATCTTGTATTAGATATTTGCTAAAGACTTGGGAAAGGAGCTGATCTCCTCCCGTGGCATCCTTATCTTCGCCTATGCTCTTCCCCTGTTCTTCCCCTTCCCTCTCTAGAGTTCTTCCTCAGATCCACCTGCATCATAGTAGGTACATTACACGCAGGTGGCTGACGCACCGGTCGGGTTGGCGAGGGAGGGGAAGAAGGGGGGTGCCGCGGGGGTAGAGCTGGCGGAAGAAGGTGGGTGGTTTGGGTTTTACTGCGATTCGGTTTTATCGGTTTGGTGCGTAGGTGTTAGCAGAATAAGTTTTTGTTAGTAGAATAAGGTCTTAGAGGATGTTGGTAGAATAGACTCAACCTATATATATATATATTCGTCACCCAGGGTACAAAATAATTTATTCTTCACCCGAGGTAATTTTATGAACCTTTCATATTTTTTTTACATTTGTAATACAAATAGTTACATTAATATGGATCCACTTCATAAATTTTGACATAAAAAAACAAAAATATTGGTCATAAGATCAAAAAATTACATTTTATGTATATTTTACACCATCATTTTTACCTTTGTAATTTTACGTAATATAAAATATATTTTACGGCGATTATATTTTTTTATGTTCTCTTTTTATGTATGAAATAAGATAAAATTTACGATTGACTATTCGTCACCCTGGGTAAGAAATAGTTATTCTTCATCCCCCTCTGTCTTATTTCATATATAAAAAGAGAACATAAAAAAATATAATCGCCATAAAATATATTTTATGTTACGTAAAATTACAAACGTAAAAATGATGGTGTAAAATATACATAAAATGTAATTTTTTTGATCTTATGACCTATATTTTTGTTTTTTTATGTCAAAATTTATTATGGAACTATTTGTATTACAAATGTAATTTTTTTATGAAAGGTTCATAAAATTACCTGGGGTGAAGAATAAATTATTCTGTATCCTGGGTGATGAATAGCTTCATATACATATATATATATATGTAGAGAATGGATTCTGTATGTTGTAACTCCGGTGCCATCGCAATCGACACCGTTGCATTGCTTTGAGATCCGCACTTTTCAATGGATAAGGTTCCATTATTCTGATTTATTGAATATCACAGTTCTAAAGAGGAAGGTGCAAACCTCTCTTTCAGTATAGGTATGGACTCATTAGGCAAAAAAACAAAGCTATATAGAGTAAGATGCAGTTCCTCTTTTCAACTTTTCATGCACATTTTAAGCAAAAGAACAAATCTTCATGGAGCAAGGTGCAGCCATACTTTTGCTCTTTGGGATGCCATATAAGGAAATTAGTCAAATTATATTCAGTTGTGTGATTCAAAAGCCATGGAAGAATCTTTCAAACGGTGCCGATAAAATTTGCACATGATTCAAACAGTTTTGAACAACCACATAAATGGTTCCACTTTTGGCATTTTCAAAATAGTTTGGTGCCAAGCATGAGTGCAAAAAATATCCTCTCAATTTTATTCGGTGCCATGCATGAATACTTTAAATATCACAAAAAATTGATGAATCCAATTACATAGGAGAAAAAAAGGTGCCACCAAGACAATATTTACAAGGTGCGTGGACTTAAACTGAAGGTGCCGGATTCATACACGAACGGTGCTTCAAAAACGTCAATTAAAGTTACTAGAAAGTGGAGCATCATTCAACTAAAGTTACTGCCATTCCAAATCTACAGAAAGTTCCACGCCTCAGATCAAAACGTCCCATGCATATTCGAAAAAATCATTGTACATCTCCAACAATTGCAATAAAAATTGCATGTACGTACCTGTAGATCACTACTAGAATAAACGGTGTGATACGTGCACTGAAACAGTTCTTTAGCAATGCATAGAAGGGGCCGGATTCATACACGAACGGTGCCTCAAAAAATGCAAAAATAAGAGGGGACGGCTATGCTTGATGGATTGGCCGGAAGGGGATGTTGAGGAAGGAACGGCTGTATGCAGGGACGATGAAGAACACAGGAACCTGTCGCTCCTGCTAGTTTCTTCCTCCTCCTCCTGCCTTGTGCTCCTCCTTGCCGCTCCTCCTCCTGCCTTGCGCTCCTCCTCGAGCACTCGCATACCTGGCTATGGTCTCCGGGCACACAACGACGAGGGGCCAAGGAGGCCAGTGGAAATCTTACCATCCCAGCCCCCAAATCCCCTCCTAGCTCGTGCTCTCCGACCAGACGTGGAAGCGGAGCACCTCGGCCAGCCAACGGTGGCCGGTGCAGCACCTTGGCCAGCCCACGGTCATCGGTGGAGAGAGAGCAGCACCTTGGCCAGCCCACGGTCATCGGTGGAGAGAGGAAGGCGGGGGACCAGCCCACGGTCGTCAATGGAGGAGGATGGTGAGGAAGCCAACCTGCGGTCTCAGAGGGTAAGCGACGGACACGGGATTCGGCGTCCTTACCTCACTGGAGGTGCTCCGGGAGCTGCAGGGGTCGACCGCGGATCCACGCCTTGGATCCACGCTCGATGGCTAGGGCGGCGTCATTCGGTGGAGGGGGGATACTGCAGCAGGAGGCATGGCTCGCTGCGAGAGGTTAGCCGGGGTGGGAAGGGGGCAAGGTGCCTCGCCGTGTCCGGGAGGGAGAGGGGGAGCCGCCGGGGGAGTTCCGATCTAGATCGGGCTGGAGAGAGAGAGAGAGAGAGTTGGGGGGGGGGGGTGGGGGGGGGGGAGAGGGAGGTATGGTTCCGGTTTTTTCGTGGGGTGAGAGAGAAGACTGCAGAGATAAGATTCGATGGTGGGGTGGGTTCGACACGGGTGGTGGGTGCAGCGCTGTGACGCTGTTGTGGGTTGGGTCTAGGACCCTAGGCAGCAGGCTATTGATTCCAAAGAGGAAATAAAGAAAATGACCGGGAAATGTAGAAAAGATAAATAAGGTAAGTTTGGACCACGTTTGGTTTGGATCCCAACGCTTCACGAACGGCTATGATTGCAGCATGCAAAGAGTTACCCACATACACAATCTTTTGTCTATATATGTATATATATATATGTATGTATATATATATATAGTACCCGTCTATTTTGCTAATATTAACAGAATAACTATTCTGCTAACACTTCTGCACTGCATCGTATGGCTAAGGGAACCACACTGCTGACTTACAAACACTGCAGCTCAGGTAAAACAGAACCGCATGCACTATTTTTGCTCTAACATTTTAACCGTTAATCCGAATTGAGTGTATGATACACCATTGGATTTGTATGGAAATGGAGCATCTTTCTTTCGTATGTTGAACACTTCTTCCAATTCATCACGGATTTAGAGCCGTTTTGAAAACGGTGCGGCAGCCCGCTTTCATAGCAGGGTTTTTTTGTGATTTCTCTTAAACCGTTCGTCGGAACGATGCGTATGATACATCGTTGGAAAGATATCGATTAGGCGTTTCGTCTATATGTAGAACACTTTCTTTAATTCTTCATGTTTTAAGAGAAATTTCAAATTGAAAAAACGCACAAACTCTGTTTTTTTCGACGAATCTTGTAGAGAGTCAAACTTTTTAACCGTCTGTCGGAACGATGCGTATGATACACCGTTGGATTCGTATGGAGTAGGAGCATCTCGGATATGTTGAACACTTTTTGATTTTCTTCACGGTGTTGACTGTTTGCTTCCCTCGCGTGGACAGCGGGCGTTTTTGCGTAAATATTTTTTGATTCGCTTGTCCGATCGATGTAATTCATACACAGTTGGATAGATATCGTCGAGACGCTCCATTTTCATGTAAAACACTCTTTAATTCATCACGGTTTAATAGCGACGTCAAATTACTAAACCGCGGAACTCTGCTTTCCGCGAAACCGATATCGGGCAAAGCGAACTGCATCGGACGGGCGACCGCACTGTATGACGAAGCGAACTGCATCCGTCGGGCGCCGGTTGCATTCATCGACGGGGAGAACTGCATATGATTTTTTCAATTTTTTATGAGAACTTCAAAGTTCGCTTCGGGGAAGTGAACCGTGAGTACAAACAAAGGGACAAACCAATCAACATTTTCCAGTACATTGCATCGATACATCAAACGCACTGCAATTTTTGTTAAAGTGGATTGTACGGGGGACATTACAGGACCACTGCACTACATATTTCAGGGTAGTGAACTACATTACAAAACATACAAAGTACAATCTTAAATAAAATAACAAAAATAAATCCACCGGTCGTCAGTGCACCGCATGGGAGTATACGCTACTCACAACAGCATGAAAATTACAAAAAAAAGACACCATTTTGCAAATTGTATTTTGCACATTCGCACCATTGAACTAGACAAATCTTCGTCACCGAACTGCACATACTGGATTTTTATCTAACACACAATTTTTTGAAGGAAGTCTGCTGGCGTGAGCTGCATCTGGCGTTGTCTGTTCTGCAACCCGAATCCGTGGCCGTTGAGTGCTTGGAGCACTAGTGAACTGCACAGAGGGGCGGAGGGGAGGCGAGCTCGACGAAGTGGTGAACTGAACTGCACCACGTCCTTACCGCCAGTGCTGACACGCGTGACGATGTTCTTCGGGAACCCGCCGCAGGTGCTGTTGATGCAGGCCGGGGAGGGCTTGCCGACGCAGCTGGTGGCGCAAGCCCTCGTGCCCGCGAGGCGGCACTGCTCGGACGAGCAGGGCAGGCACGCGTAGGATGAGGACGCGTACCCGTCGTCGCAGTCCACCCAGAGCGTGCCGCCCCCGAGGTCGAGCACGGTCGTCACGGGCACCAAGGGCGTGCGCTGCCGGAAGCCCGCCAGGGTACTGCCGCCTGGCGCCGTCCTTCCTCACCGACAGCACGACGGGGCCGGCCTATGCGCGGCCGGATCCAGGGGTGGGCGGCGCGCGGCGGATCCGGCGCGGGCGAGCTGCAGCCGAGGGAGGCGCGCGGCGGATCCAGAGGTGGAAGGTGGGCAGGAGGGGGCGGCCGCTGCGGGGAGATGGCCGGAGATGGCGGCGGCCGCTGCGGGGGTGGGGATTTTGTTCTGGCTCGTGGTAGGTGAGGGCGTGGGGAGGGAGACGAGGGGGTGGGGGGTTGGGGGAGTTGTGGATTGAATCGTTTTTTTTACATAAAAGATAATACTTCCTCCGATCCATATTATTTGTCCTAAAATTGATGTATCTATGCATCTAGATACTCCCTCCGACCCATATTAATGGGCACACACTTAGTATAACTCGAGTACAAAGTTGTATTAAGTGTGTGCCCATTAATATGGATCGGAGGTAGTACATCAATTTTAGGACAAATAATATGGATCGGAGGGAGTACTTTATTAACCAGTGGTGTATAAACACCAGAACATGCGAAAGACCCCTAGAAAAACATGAAAATACAATAAAGTTCCTGGACTTTTGCAAAAAGGACCCTGGATAGTAAAAGAAAAAGCAATCAGGTCCTCCGTCTTCTTGCTGGACTCCTCTGCTCGCGGTCGCCGGGGAACTGGCCACTTGGGGCGGCGAGAGCGCCGATGCTGCTGGCTACCAGGCAAGGGACGGACTGCCTCCGATGGAGGTAAACGTAGCGGCTGCCTTTCAGCCATAGGATGCGTAGGCTCAGAGGAGGAGGAGCCACCCCCACCATCACGAGAGCTTCCGCCATGAGCTTGGATCCCGATGGCTCGGGAGAGATCTGCAGGTGCCCAGCGAAGGGAAGGAGAATGACGAGCACCTCCATCCTCGCAGGAACTGGAATCCTTGTAGCAGCAGAACAGGAACAGACGCATCGCCTCCTTTCCATATTCCCCTCGTTTCACCACCAAGATGAAGAGCAAGAGGAAAGGAAGGAGCCGATTCACGGAGCTTATTTGCGGGGTAGACGGAGAAGAACTCGCCCGCGGCCACCGGCACCACGCCGTCGCCGCGTCCAAGCTCTCCGACGACCGTCCAACGCGGCCCGGGAGCGTGGGCGACCAGATCCCCTCTTTTAACGACACAAGGCCAGACGAGTCGTCAAGCACGCACAACGCCCCCCATCCATGACCCCTCCAACCGGCGGCGCCGGCGGCGAGGCCCTGGAGGAGGGCTGGGCGGCGGGATCTGACAGGGGGGACTCTCAAGGAGGGAGGGAGGGGAGAGGAGAGGCAAGACCTGGTCCTTTTATTTTTCTTCAGATAAGTGAGGATTGTGGATTGAATCGTGGTTGGTGGGAGGAAGTGGGAAGGAGGAAGGGTCCTGTGGACGGCGATGAGATTTTTTCTTTCGTAGTTTCGGCGCGGTTTGGTTCGGGGTTCGCTGTCACATGTGAGGTGTTAGCAGAATAAGCAAACTGTTAGCAGAATAAGTCTTAAGGGGTGTTATCATAATAGACCCACCCTATATAAATATATAGGGTAAGTCTATTCTACAATAAATTCTCCCTATATAAGACAATTTCCAAAAAAAATTAAAAATAAAATCCCACCCCACGTGGCCACGTCTCTCCTCCTCCCGATCCTTTTCTTCCCCAATGTAACACCCTCGGTGTCAGTTAACAGTAATCACCTTGTTATGATGCCAAGTCACTGTGATTAATTGTGATTAACCAGCCTTACTCACCCTTGATCATAACTCACCCAAGTTTCTACCCGGATAAAACTTCAAAGTAAAAATGGAAAATAAAGTTCACTAGAAATTATGGAAAAATATTAAAAAACTTTCTATTAATGTTTTGAACATGGTTTGTTAGCAACCAATAATTATTGGGGTGGTTAACTATTTTATATTACTAATAACAGTAGCAAAAGAGCACCAATTAGTCTTTTAAAATAAATAGTAGTATTCAAATGAATTTATTTTGGGCTCAAACTTTTTGTAGCACCACAATAAACCGTAACAATAATAATGGAGTAAGAATGACATAAAAAAACCAAATTGATGGCCAAACGAAATAAAATAGAAAAGGAATGTGGCATGAGAAATACAGAAAATGGAAAAGGATTATCTCTCGCTCTGGGCAACCCCTGCCGGCCCAGCCCACCCCCCTCTTCTTCTCCCTCCTCTACTGCTCACTCGACTCGCTGTCGATGCCATGGACGACGGTTGCCACGCGCCGGCCATCCCACGGTTCCCGACGAGTATAAGGTCCTCCCCGTGCTTAGACGAACCCTAGATGCCTCGCCACTCGCCCCCACTCTCCTTCCTCCCTCGCGCCCCTCTTTGAATGAGCCGTCTGAGCCGCCCTGGGCGCCCACCGCGTCGATTCCTCGGCCACCGGACACCTCTCGTCCCGCCGGCACGTCCGGGAGGACCGCCGCGCTCCTCCCTGCCGACTGCACCCCTAAGCCAAGGCCGGGGCATCCTCGAGCTGCCGCCGTGCTGTCGCCTTCGTCGTGACGCGCCACGACCACCGCGACACACAACCCCATCCGCTGCTCCGGCAACCTCCTCGGCGCCTCCCTTGGCCTCCAGTCGACCTTGTTGTGAGCTGCTCCTTCGCCTCCCCCTCGCCCCCATAACGATACGGTCGTCGTTCCCGCATACACTGGTTCCGGCCGTCGCCGTGCTCTCCATGGCTGGGCCGCCCTCGCCGCGCTGGCCTGGGCCTAGCGCGCTCTGGCCGCGCCCTGGCCACGCTCCTACTGCCCCGAGCCCCTGCACCCAGGTGCTACTGCTCGCTGATGCGTTGTGATGCCAGGCTGCTGAACTTTGCTGTCGCTGCTGAACTTTACTGCCGACTGCTGATGCTAGTTGTTGTTGCTAGCCGTTGTACCCCATTTGGCACCTACAAAACATCAACCAACATGTCCCAGAAAAATCAGAAAATTGTATGAACTAATAGTAGAGGTATCAGTCTTCAAATTGTTACATTGGACCTACTCCTGAATGTGCAAGGATTTAATCCTATGAAATTCACAAAGTGCAAGTTTCTGTTAACATGAAATGGACAGAAAACAGTATCAAGTTCATAGCTACTTTAGAGTTGATAATGAACAATTTATATGGATCTTATATGCCAATTGAGGGCAGTACATGATTGTACACTTGTTGTAGTACAAAGCAACTATATGCATCATCTCAATTAGACCTATAGATCAATGGCATCATCAAAGCAAAGTTCATATCTTATAAGCATTTCTGGAGATAACATTGGGTAGGACTTTTCTAGCAAAGATTTAAATAGGCGCTAATGTGAATGAAACTTGTACCAGTTTATAGATCATATAAATGTGTTAAGGATGATGCTGGGAACAAAATCATAGGAGTTGTAGAACCCTAATTATAGCCTTACGAAAACAGCAAAGTTCTGTTTACAACAGAAATTCCTCGACTTAACAAATATCTACTAAGTCACCAACATTAGATTAACCACTTCATTGGCCCAAAACTTTGTGCTAATGATTTTTGTTAATAATGCAAATGGCTTGGGCATGTGGTACAAATAACCAAGATCAAATAATGTAATGGGCATTTATTTGTTGGAGGCATAATTATTTAGTTATTAATTTCACAAGGGGGCTAAAATATAAAAAATTCTCAGACTTAGTAATTTTAGAGAAATCCACTGGGAGTCTATGACACCTGGGGCCCACTGGTCAGTTGACCAGGTCAAAGGCTTTAGCCTATGACATGTGGGTACCCTCTGTCAGGTTGACTTGGTCAAAATTACTATTGTGGATTGTAACAGCCTAGATTTCACAAAAAAATAAAAAAATTGTTTTCGGTGTGAATTGGTTGATTGCCTGCTTTGTTTGCGGTGTTTGCATCCCCGATTTATCGATCAGTGGTTATTTTCCCTCTCTTATCTCGTACCGGACAAAGACCGACCCTTGCCACCCCTGACACTCGACCTTGCGACACCGGGTTTCACCCGATCACCATCGCGAAAAGCCGCACAAGACTAGCCGAAGCCATCGGAACGAAAATCCCCATTTAATAATTAAATGGGTTATTTTATTGCGCGCCGGAAAATATTCTTGGAACATCGTCGAAGTGAGGTACGATTGACGGGTTCGTCGCGCTGAGCGCGTGGCTCGAGAGTTCGCCCCAATCGGAGGTCGTATGCACTCCAGGCGGTCAGAAACGTGGAGTATCGGACGCGCGAGAGAGACCCGAGGGTGTTTGCGTAAACTTGCCAGCCAGACCCCCTATATAAAGACCACCACTCTCCCACCCCCTTCTAGGGTTTGCCCTAGAAAAATTTGCAGCCACCCCCTGAAAAAATCCCATATCAGCCCGTAAGCCCCTCTCTCTACCGAAACCCTAGATCTGGAGCCACCGGAGCCGTCGGATCTAAAATCGGAGGGCTCCCGTGCCTCCACGTCACCCCGAGGGATCTCCTCCCACCTCCAGCAGCCTCCCAGCCAGATCGGGCCCCATAGGGCCCAGATCCAGCCGCCGCGGGCCCGTCTTGGCCCGGATCCGCCGCCGGTCGTGCAGAAGCCGCCCCGCCGCCTTCTCGCCGCCGGTGAGCTGCCGCCTCCACGCCACCAGGCGAGTCCACCGTGCCGCCCTTCCCTTCTCCTCCTCTCCCTCTTCCCACACCACCTCGCCTCCCTCCACCGCAGGTCGCGCCGCCACAGGGGCTGCTGGAGCAGCAATGGCCGCCGCCCGAGCTCGGTCTCGCCGCACCACGGGAGCAAGGCGCGCCGCCCACTGTCCCGGCCGGATTCGGGTGGATCCCGCTGCCGCAGCATCGTTCCCGGGCTTCCCCGCCACCTAGCGCCGCCTCAAGCCCCCCTCGCCTCGCCGGAGATGGCCGGAGGCCGCCACCGCTCGCTGCCGCCTGCGGCACGGCTCGGTGGAGCACGAGGCCCCACTGCCATGCCTGGCTGGGCCTCCCGACGCCTGGTGGGCGGGCGCACCCACCGAGGCCCAGCCGGCGCCTCCCCTCCCGCGGCCCGCTTCGCCCTAGCATCCACCTGTGTAAGTCCCGATATGCGGTACTGTTCCAGATCTAGATGTTTCCATCCAGATCCGGGGACGAAGCACATATCGGTTCCACCGCGACATATGACATAGCCATATGCCCCGGATTTCCAACATGATATCACAACATTACAGATACAAGGATACAACATCTCATACAATCATCATACAACTGCCTTAAATACAATACAACAGCGGAAGATACATGTCTGAGTAGAGACTACAATCAAATGCCTAGTGGCAAAGGTAAAATCATCGATCCCCATAACCACACGGGTCCAGGCCCTCCGCCGGGATCCGCCTAACTAGTCGTCGTCGAGTCTCCACGTGAAACGTCGATCACCATACATGTTGTCGATCAAGAACCCTGAAAAGAGTTTGGGGGTAGTATCATGAGTACAGAGGTACTCAACATCCAACTGTAGTGGTCATATGACCCAGCAAGGACTTCATCACTCGTCATTCTAGGACATCTAGTAGTTTACGGTAAGGATGGGGTAAGTGGTGAGGTTGCTGCCGCACTAGCATTTATGAAGTGGCTAACGATCTAGGGAGTAAGATAAGAAGCCAAGCATTCAATGAGGAATCGCCTCCAACAAGTTCTGCTATCAACTACTTACGCAAGCATAACACCTATCCTATCCTTGTCCTCCTCTTTGCATCCCGACGAAGAAGAAGCAGTCAAGGCACACACACGTTGATCAAGTTATATTAAGATTATCTCAGTTGTTGTTGTCTATGAACAGGACGTAGGTCTCAAGTCGTCCATAACCGTGGACACAACTTCTCGAAAAGATTTAACCCTGCAGGGGTGTACCAACTGACCATTACGAGGCTCCGCACGCACGCCCATCTCTCTCAGTTGCTACCCATGATAGGCAACCATTTTATGATTTAGTCCCGAGAGATCCAGAACGACAGGTCCCTCTAACTAACAACGCACAAATCCGGGTGGCCCCCGGTGAGTCGACATCCAACTCAAAAGCCGGCCGCGCTCTCGAGTCGTCCTCTACCGTCTGGACGAGGTCGGGTTAGTTACCCAAACAGATGTGGGCAGCCCCCTAGCTTCCAGGTGTGGACCAACAAAGGAACTATGTCTCCGTTGGCCCGAGTTGTTTGAAAATCTGCGAGGTTTACACTCGCACACACACGTTTTGCAAATGATAAAACCAGCTTGGGCCACCACTAGAAATGTTTGAAGCTAGATAGGTAAGAAGAGGGGACCCCATAGCATCCCACACGTGGTTAGGCACGCTCAGTCTTAAAACCAATACCTGGAACTCGGATCCTAGGTGACTCGAATGGAACAAAGCGTCGGGGTGGGATAGCCCAGACCTTCCATCCTTCGTCGAATATAGTCAACATTATAATAATCATATCATCCAAAACAATATAACAATGTGATAGCCCAAACCAAGGAGTAATAGGGTAACATCGTAGCATCCTAAGCATGCATACTAAGCATGGGCTGAGCAACGAGCAATAGTAACATAGCAGTACATGGTTTGCTGGGAGGGGACATGGCTGTATCGGTTTGAAAGAGGCTGTAAACCTGTGGTAGGATCAAACATCGAACCTAACCTAGACTAGCATGCAAACCGCTAGTTGAAATAGAATGGATCATAAGTAATGTATAGTCCTTGCCTGTTGGTAAGTCGGGTTCCGAAGGTGTAGTTGATCGCAAGCTCGCATCGTCTCCGAGAGGTACCCGCGGAAGCACACAAGACGGTAAACACTGGAAAGCAATCAACGAGCAAGGATCTATTACTACGAAGCAAACACGAGAAAGCATCAACAAGAAGGCAACACAAGACATCGCACCTACCGTCGAGAGCGGTTACTAACAGGTTAAGTGGAGTACTCGTCACACACGACGATACCACACGTTTTACGATGGTTAAAGTTGTTTAGCTACACAACATGAGCAAAGGTTGTTAACATGTCAACTCGAGCAAGCATGGAATAGCACACAAACATGGCAAGAGGTGAAACGTAAGATAAACTATCTCTGCTAGTCAATTTAAGTGGGGCACAACCTAAACATGGCATACTCTAAGTGCCGCACGACAATTAAAAGATTTGCTACTGTTCTGCCATAAACCATATTTTTAGTTGGTTAACAATAGCAAACAATAGCATAAACACAAATTACATGAAAAACTAATCAAGTTACATATAAAGAACACCCCAAACGGAGTTATGGTTAAAAAGATACAAGCAAAACAAGTTTGGAACACAATCTACCAACATCACGAAGCACACTTTAGAGCAATGCATAAAATGGTTAATGAATGCAAACATGCTCACAAATGATATGCAACTAAAGTAGACATGGCAGGGAAGGCATGGCAAAAATAATCATGAAAATAGGCATCATGAACAACTAGTTATAGCCCATGCAAAATGCAATAAAACATTACTGGTCAAGGACTTAGTGAAAATAATGAAAACTATTATTTTTATGCTGTATAAAAAGGGGTATAACTATATGCAAAAGTGCAACAACATGACATAGCAATACATGGGCATGAAGTAGACATGATGATGATCAGATACAAACAAGAATCAAGGTCATAGGCATCATAGATCAAAAGATATTAAGCATGCAACATGGCATCGGAACGTTACAGACTTGGAGAAAAACAGAGGTGGCTGTCAAAAACTGCGGGATAACAACTTTGGAGCTCAATAACTATATGACTAGCAAGCATATCATGACAATGCAATACATATAATGGAAGTAGACATGATGCTTACCAATATGCAATTGGAATAACTCAATTCCGATAAACGGTTGCGACGCAACCGTCACCCGAAGTTGCAACAAATTAACAGTTTCAGCAACAACAACACATTAATAGGAATTAGTAGCAGTTAACGGCCTGATGCCCACTTCAACACAGATTTGCACCATCAATATGACCTCAAATCGAAAATCTCACAAAAGATGGATTGAAGTACACACAAAACTAAACAATTTTCCTTTTGGGCGCAACGCGATCCGGGCTACGGTTCATGCGCAAATCTAATCGCAAAACAGATTACAGCAGCAATTGCACAGGATTAGAAAAAAAGAACAACTAGTAAAAGGAAAAAAAGGATCCAGGCCTGGCTCACCTAGTGGGCCGAGTCCCAAGTCGGCGGAGGCGGCCTGGTCGCAGAGGGGAGGCCGGCTGGGCCATGGGCGCCTGTTGGGCCGGCCGGCCTGGGCTGGCCCATGCGAGGGGAGGGGCAGGCGAGCTCGGCTCGCGCCCGAGCAGGGAGGCGGCGCCGGCGGCCCGGCTCGCTACCGGCGAGGGAGGCGCGCAGGGGCGCGGTGGAGCCGGAGGGAGCGTCCGGGGGAGGTGGGGTGCCGCTCGCCGGCGGGAGGCGGAGGAGGCCGACGACGAGGGGGCCGTGGCCTGGTGGGGGAGCTCGGCCTGCTCCTCCCATGGCGGCCGGGTCCTCCTGGTGCACCTACGAGGACGAACGGGCGGTGAGAGGAGGAGGTGAGGGGGAAAGGAAGAAGGGGAGAGGGAGGCGCAGAGGAGAGGAGAGGGTGGCGGCGCCGGCAGCTCTCCGGCCGGCGGCTGGCCGGAGCAGGCGCGGCGCGGCGGCGTCCACGGGCGGGCTGGAGGCGTGGAGGTTGGTGGAGGAGAGAGGAGGTGACGTGGAGGCCTCTGGGCCGTCGGATTGAGAGATCTGACGGTCCAGAGCGCTTGGGGGGAATTTTTTAGATCTGATGGGCTAGGGTTGCGAAAATGGGGCAATTGGGCAAATTTGGAGGCAGATCTGAGGGGGTGGCTGCAATTTTTAGGCTTGGGAAACCCTAGAAAGGGGTGGGAGTGTGGTGGTCTTTATATAGCACAGGTGGCTGGCAGTTTGCAAAAACATCCCCGGTTTTTCTCTCTCGCGCGCGTGATGTTTACGTTTCTGACTGTCGGGGGTCCGCAGGACCTCCGATTCGGGTAAAACTGCGAACTGCGTGATCAGTGCGTCGAGCCGGCGGCGTTCACCTCGCACTAGAACCGTTTCGAGAATGCTTTCCAGCGCGATATAAAAATATCCTGTTTACTTAGTAAACGGGGTTTTTCATTCCGTTGGCTACAGCTGGTCTCGTGCGGTTTTCGCGACGGTGATCGGGTGAAACCCGGTGTCGCAAAGGTCGAGTGTCGGAGTGTCAAGGGTCGGTCTCCGTCCGATACGAGATAATAGGGGAAAAAATAATCGTCGATCGATAGATCGGGGATGCAAACACCGCAAACAAATCAGACAATCAAACAATTCACACCGAAAACAATTTTTTTTAATTTTTGTGAAATATGGGCTGTTACAACCTGGCCAGTTGGGCCGGCCCAAGGTGAGCTGCGAGCCAGCCCGCGTCCTTTTTTTTCCTTTCCTTTTCCTATTTTGACTAAGTCTGTAGAAAAACTATGTGCTGTTCTGTTTGGCGACGTTAATTGCGATTAAACCATAGCCCAGATGAATATGCGCCTAAAATGATTTTTGTTCACTGTGATGTGCTCTATCATAATGCTTTTGGGAGTTAATCCATTTGAAGCCATTTATATGTTGTTAATCACTGTTGAAATGGGCACCAGATTGTTAACGTCTGCTAATTTCGGTTAATTGCTGCTGCTGTTATTTTATGGCAACTTTGGTTGATGATTGTGTCACATCCATGAGGCCTATGCTATTGATTCTTTCTTGTATGTGTTAAGCATCATGTGCACTGCAATTAGATGCATTATCTTTCCATTTTTTCCTGTTGTAGCTATATTAATTCTTGCTCCAAAGTGGTGACCCTGATGACGTGTGTTGCTGTTTATTTAAAGTTGCTACTTTGCTGCCCTATATCTTTTTAACCGTGCGTCCTATTGAGCATTGCAATATGTCATTTTGATCTATGCCATGTCTACTTCCATTATATGTATTGCATTGTCATGTTTACATTCCTGGTCATAGTTATATTCTTCTCCAAAGTTGCTATCCCGCTGTTTTTGACAGCCACCTCTGTTTTTCTCAAAGTCTGTAACTATCCAATGCCATGTTGCACGCTTAGTATCTTTTGATATGTGATGCATATGACGTTGATTCTTGTTTGTACCTGATCACCATCATGTCTACT
This sequence comes from Bromus sterilis, assembly GCA_950022295.1. NCBI lineage: Eukaryota > Viridiplantae > Streptophyta > Magnoliopsida > Poales > Poaceae > Bromus > Bromus sterilis. The sequence continues at coordinate 237,673,201 of OX465598.1, forward strand.
TCATGCCCACATATTGCTATGTCATGTTGGTGCACTTTTGAATATAGCTTTACCCCTGTTTATACAACATGAAAATAACAGTTTATGCCCTGCTTTTCTGATTTTCACTAAGTCCTTGACCAGTAATGTTTTATAGCTTCTTGTGTTGCTTATAACTAGTGAAACGTGATGCCTATTTGCATGATTCCTTTTTCCATGCCATGTATGCCATGTCTACTTTAGTTGCATATCATTTTTGTGCATGTCTACAACCTTTTGCTTGATTAATTGTTGTTCTAAAGTGTGCTCCCTGATGTTAACAACACTAGATTACCAGTTGCGCCAATGGCGCAAGGGGATATAGAATACCAGGTAGGCGCAACTATGTATTTGTGTTGAGGCGAGGCATAATAAAGAGCAGCAAGGGAGTACAAACAAGGATAGGCATAGTAACACAGTGCACAGTTTTCCTTATCCATAAACATAGGTATATAAATATGTACATAGTGAATCCTACAGAAGATATGCTTATATAGAGCATGCTTTGCCTGGAAGCAGAAATAGATAAATCGACAAAAGCATCCTAAGTGCACACATTTTCTTAAGCATAAACATAGGTACATAAACATATACATAGTGAGTTCTATAGAAGACATGCTGATATAGGGCATGCGTTGTCTAGAAGCAGAAGTAGATACATCGAAAAAATCATCCTAAGTACGGCATAACAGTTATATGCAGTTGCAACGTAGAGCCGTGCATGAACACTGTTTGCTAATGAAGCGCTGCTTAGTTAGTATGGACGGTAAGACGGAGGCCATGTGCTGTGCACTTGAAGCTAAAGACATAGATACTTCCTTCTGTGAGCTCCATGTGGATGATAAAGGCCTTCCAGCTTGATGTGGTTGTAACCCTACCATCAACTCCTTTAATGAGACGTGCTGACACATGGACTGTTATATCTCTGCTTTTGATTGGGAGCACATTTTTTTCTGGGGCATATGAGTGAGCAGATAGGGCTTGGAGAAGTGATTCTTGAAATACTGTAGAGGAAAGCAAAATCTAGAGTAAGCACATTTTAGTAGTAAGGTGACTATCAATAGTCATAGTTAATTGTTGCATAATATAGAGAGAAATAAAAAGGAATGAACATTTCAAAGGTTGGTATTTAAAATTTCCGATACATAGCTACTTGGAGTGGCCAGCGATAAAATTTGAACAAAGTCGAGGAGGTAAACATCTTGTTTTTCAGCCTTAATTACCATGAGGTTAACTTGGGCACCGTTTTTCGATCTCCCATGTTTCTTCAAATAGATACGGCTAAGGTGCCATCTTTCTAACCTCTTGAATTAATACATATACACTCCATGGCTACAAATCACATTATATATAAAAACTACAGGATGCACTATAAAGAAATCCATCAAAACAAAGCATGGTTTGTGCTTCTAAGATGCACATATCCTATTAGATAATTGTGTAAGCGTAAAATTAATTGCTAGAACAGATCCAAGTAAATCATTTCGCAGCAAGTAAATACAGTGCATATTCAACATTAAACCGGGTATTTTCATCAAGAAAACTGAGGATTTTCAGAAGAATGAGTATTAACATGGCATGGTGCAGATCAACTACCAAGTTCCAGCTTCTAATTTGTGCATCTTATATTCTTTCCTTTTGCCTTCCTTCTTCAGTTCACCCAACAAAAACATGAATGATGACTGGATCTAAATTCTAGGGAAAAAACAGAGAATTCTCACAAATAAGACTGTTCTCAAATTCTGTTTTTAGTACACAAACTTTCTAAAGCATCGGTAAATAAGTATAGAGTTATTGTTCCCTTTAATATACTGTACGTAAAGAATTATAGTTTTGAATATGATAACACATCAATATTTCAGTCAAAGATAATAATGCCCAAAAAGGCACACATTTTGCCACACCAGTTTATATATCATTATTACAATTTCCCTTCAAGATATCCAATACCTTCAAGGATAAATGGAAGGATAAATGGAGACGTAATATAAACATGTGCTAGATGGTAAATTAAACTTTAGTAACATTGAAGAATGAACATCAAGCATATATCTGCAAACAGAGATCAAAGGAAAAAAAGAGTCATCTTATACACATGTGCTAGATAGTACATTTAACCCTGGTAACATTAAAGTATGAACAAACAAGTAAATTTCTAGATCTGCACCTCTCCCTGAAGATAGAGAGGGGGGGGGGGTGAGGAGGAGCTACCATACCTACAGAGGGAGGGATGAGGGTAAGGTCGCCGACAAGGAGATCCAGCTCTGGCCAAAGACACGGGCTCACACGCACTGCTGGGATTTGGGCAACCACTACAAGCATAGAGGCATCCTCGATCTTTGTTAATGGTTGTTGTTGCCAAGCCATTCAGCGGCAAGTAAATATAATGCATGTTCAGAGTAAAACAGGGTATTTTCATCAAGAAAACAGAGGATAGTGGTAACAGAATATTCTCTAAACAAATCATAAACTAATGGTGAATAATACCGCAACAGCCAACAAATGTCACAAATTTCTAAACGATGGTAACAAAAATAAAGGGCAAATGATTGACCACATATCAAAAAAAGAAATCAATGGAATGCTTTATTGTGGATTGGCTAATTAGAAAACTATGATTTATTAGCAACCCAAACCATATCCGGCACCGGAATCAACAAGCACTTAAAACAGTAAAACATGACTCAATTTGATGAGACAGGGGCCATTCCCATAGTGATTGAAGCCAAAGCTGAGCGAACATGCTGAGACGAATCTGATGACAGTTCCTGCAGATGCAGTTGGCAAGATTTAAGTCTGTTGACAATAACAACAGCAGAATGGAGCGAAATAAATTAGGTTACATCAGAAACTATTGACAATAATAGCAACAAAATGATTTTCGCATATATCTTTTTATCCACCTCCAAGCTACATGGATCGAAATAGATTAGAGAAAATTAAAGTGCAGCAAAAAAGGGTGACGGTCTTACTGCCATTTAATAGCTCTCCACATTCAGGGGCAATGCATATCCATAAACACGCCCCTGGACATTCAGTGTTAAGCAATGGTTTGGCTGAACATAGTATGTCACGCACATTTGTCAATATATCAATCGGGGTGCTCATTCTTGATTTTCTAACTGATCAATTTAATTGGTGTGTGCATTTTGTCGAGGGGGCAATAAATGGCTAGATATTTAATTTCATACTTTCAGGTTTAGTAATCCCCTTTTCGGAAAAAGGTTAGTAATCTAATAAAGTAAGTTGTATCATCTCTTCAGGTTTAGTCGGAATCTCGCAGTTGGAAGCACCATAAGATTTGACCACACAGCTTGTACATACCCTCACAGATTTTCTCTAATGCAATGGCTTAGATTTTATATAAACATCAGTTTCAGTCATCAATTCTTAGAAGAAGATCTGGCATGTTCGCTGAAAGTGCTTACTATCACAGCCATGTAAATTCAGAAGAAGATACACTATCATATGGAATATTTTAATCAGAAGCGCTGGAAGAGTTAAATTACAGCCATCAATCAAGAAAGCATCAGTGCACCAACATAATCTATCAAAAGTTAAAAGGAAGATTCAAATCTTATGGGTAACATTAGATAATAAGTGGAGTTTTGTAAACATATCCAAGATTTAGTGTTTACAATAAACATTTCACATCATTTGCCACCCTAGGCCACACACTAAGATTCACGAAATTTAAGTGTAAAAGGGGACAAATACAAACTAAGCCAATGCAAGTAGCTTCAATTCCAAAAAACTAATTTGTTTACACATAAATGTCGCTAGCAAAGTGCTAATATAATATTCCTCCATCCGAAATACGAATTGCATTCTTGTTCAATCAAAAAAATAAACGAGGGAGCAGAGAGCTCACATAGAATGAACTGTAATAGCAAACTCTTCATCTCCAAAGAAAAGATTCAGGAACCCATCAAAACCAGGATTGAGTATTCCAGCAATAGAAGGTGTTTCTCTCCCTATCAATCATCAGAGAGCTCCCTGCAAGCCAAGAAGAACCAATAGCCCCTTCAAATCAATTAACCATTCAGTCAATGATAGGGATCATAGAGGGCAAGATACTCGTCGATAAATTAAAGCCCACAAGAAATATCTGTAGCAGCTTTAATAACTCTCCACATCGAGGGGAAATGCACATCCATAAACACGCCTCGACATATTCATAAATACTTGAATGAGAACCTCAGAATTACAGGTAATTGAAAAGAGTGTTGCAACATTTTGAATGAAGAAAATAACATAAGGAGTTTAAAATTTTTGGTGAGAAATTTAATACGGTCTCATAAGTGCAAATGGACAATGAGAACAATATGAATGAAATAGCGATCATCAGCTCAAATGTATAACTCGCATACTATGGAAACAGAGAAATTATAACTTAACATTCGAATGCAAACAATATAAACGAACACACTGATGGTGAAATATATTATTTTTGTCAACCACAGATCAGAGGAATATGACCTGCTTGGTTATGAACTTATGATGCAAGATAACAATTAAGAAGTGATGGAAAAATCAGTCAGGAATTGGTGCTGCTGCAAATACTACTTCAAGATTGTGCTAATATATCCGTGTCAATAGAAAACAATGCTATAAAACATAATACTCCGTACTTAATAACAACACTACCTTTGAATGTTGCAACAGTGTACGAGAATCATGCCACAGACCTGATGACACATTTTTCTTGTTGGTTTTCACCCAGCAAACATCTTCACTCCTACGAAACCCCCACTGGACAAAAGAGATGTTTCAGCCAGCTTCATCTATTATTACATTTCATAATTCAACTGGAAACTGTATGACAAATCTAAATTAAATAAAACAGTGCCTGTATCTTCAAACATTTGAAAGAAAGTGAGATTTATGCAGACTGGAGTTTGACTGCAGTCAAACGGAATGGCAAACACCAAAACATGTTCAAAATATATTGCAACACAACGTTGTGAGAACCACATGAGCCTGGATGGCCTTCTGTAAGCTGGCATCATGCCACTGCCCAGGAAAAATGGAATCAAAGCAAAATGCAAACTACATGTGTTAGATTTACTGAAAGAGAAAGCTGTCTCACCTTCTTCAGACATTGACGGCCCTGTTCAAGACCTACACCATCACCAACCCAAAGGAAGAGAAAAGAGGGGGTATCATCTATAGCCTGTTGATTCAAACAATTCACAGAAGCTTATTAATAATTATGTACTATAAAATGAATACCCTAAAAACAGAATGAAACAACCGGACAAGGACAACAACGGCAATCTTCAAATTCAGAATCTCCTCAGCGTTCCAATATTTAATATGATCTGCTATTCCTGGTGCCCGATGAACATACACTTCCCATGGTGGATCCACAAGAATAACATCAAACTTTGTACAAAAAAATATGGAGAAAGAACATGTTCCCAGAGATCACACTTAAAATTTCATCCTTCCTCTGTATGAGTTCTCTCAATTTTGGTTGGATAGTCCTCTGCTACACTTGTAAGATCCATATCAGTTAGCAAAGACGAGAACAAAGGGGATGCAGATGCATACCAAAAGAGGAGGAGCCTGAGGATATGGAGTCCTCCACGGCAGGCACCGCATGCCCGGCGAGCAACGACCGAAAGCCCTGTCGCTGGAGCGCCGCCGCCCTGTGCCTCGCTCCCACCTTTACCCTCCCTCTCCTCACGCCCCTTGTGACCCTCATCCTCCCGCGACCCCCGCCGTCAGATCATCGGCCGTCGAGCCAAGTGCCCACGACCTTTGTCGTCCGGCCTGCAGTCCTCCTCGGCCCCGCAGGCCAGACCGCCTGCCGCTGCCCGAGCCAAGGCTGAGGCCCCCGTCCGTTCCGTCCGGCAGCCGCGACGTCATCCACGGCCGCGCGCAGGCACCGCTGTGCTACCGTTTTCTCGCCGTCGGTCTTGAGGACAACGAGCCACGGCCACCGGCGCGCCGCCCGCTAGTGGCAGCCGTCGGGCCGCCACCGTGGTGCGGTTGGGAGAGGGGCGGCGCGAGGAGAGGCGGTGGGGAGGAGGAGAAAGGGGCGGCGGTGGACGAGATGGGGAGGGCGACGCGAGGAGAGGATGGCTGGGAGGAGGAGAGAGGAGCGGGGACTGGGTAGGGTTTCACCGCTGCGCGTTGCTGGTTTTATGCGATCGCGTGGATCCGCAGTGCACCTATTTTCCATTTTCACCGTGATTACACGTGAATTAGAGGAAGAAGGGCCACCAGTCATCGACCTCATAGGAAAATTAGAGCGGGCCAACTTAACCAACGGTGGATTTACTTGTCAGCCGTCGTTTTCACCCTGGTCCCCTCCTAATCCGTCGAACCAGAATGCTTAGCGGCCTCAGATCAACAAAATGAGCGAGTAGAATAGCTCCTTTTATAGTAGTAATAATGTGTGCATAACTTGTTTTGCTTATATCTTTTTAACCGTAACTCCGTTTGGAGTGTTCTTTACATGTAACTTGATTAGAATTTCATGTACTTTGTATCTGTGCTATTGTTTGCTATTTTTAACCAACCTAAAATATGGTTTAGGTCAGAACAGTACCAAATGCTTAAATTGTCGTGGGGTACTTAGTGATATGCCATATTAAGGTTGTGTCTCACTTAAATTGACTAGCATAGATAGTTTATCTTATGCTTTCCCCTCTTGTCATGTTTGTGTGCTATGCCATGCTTGGGTGAGATGCCATGTTAACAACTCTCATGTTGTGTAGCTAAATAACTTGAACCACTCTCAACGTGTGGTATCGTCGTGTGTGAGGAGTACTCCACTTAACCTGTTAGTAACCGCTCTCGACGATAGATGTGATACCGTGCGTTGTCTCGTGTTACCTTCTTGATGTTGTTTGCTCGTGATGGCTTCGTAGTAATAGATGCTTGCTCGTCGATTGCCATCTCCAGTGTTTCCTTCTTGTGTGCTTCCGCGGATACCTTTCGGAGACGTTGCGAGCTTGCGATCGACTACACCTTCGGTTTCGTCTTCTCATCAGGTAAGGGGGAGCATATATCATGCTTTTAACTTTCATATCACTCACGCCAAGGTGTAGGATAGAATGATTGCTTGATCCTACCACTTTATATTCATGCCTCTCAAATAAACCCAAACAACCATGTCCTCCACATCCCAGCAAACCTTGTTCGGCTATGGTACTATTGCTCGCTGCTCAGCCACTGCTTAGTATGCATGCTAGGATGTTATTGATTGTTACCCCCTGTTACTCCTTGGATTGGGATATCACATTATTGAATTGTTGTGGATGATATGATTATTATAATGTTGACTATATTCGACGAAGGATGGAAGGTCTAGGCTATCCCGCCCCGACGCTTTGTTCCATTCGAGTCACCTAGGACCCGAGTCCCGGGTATTGTGTCTCTTGACGAGCGTTCCTAACCACGTGTGGGATGCTATGGGGTCCCCTCTTCTTACCTTCCTAGCTTCAAATATTTCTAGTGGTGGCCCAAGCTGATTTACCATTTGAAACCGTGTGTGTGCTGGTCGGCCGCCAGTAGTTTTCAAAAAACCCGGGCCAGTGGGGACATGGTTTCCCTATTGGTCCAACCTGGCCGGCTGAGGACCCGGACTCATGTGAGAATTCACCGGTTACCCAAACCCGAGCCATACGGTAGAGGCCGATTCGAGAGCCGGCCGTCTTTTGAGTTGGATGTCGACTCACGGGTGGCCACCCAGATTTGTTCGTTGTTAGCTAGAGGGACCCGTCGTTTCGGATCTCTCGGAACTAAATCAGAAAATGGCTGCCTATGATGGGTAGAAACTGAGAGAGATGGGTGTGCGTGCGGAGCCTTGTAATGGGAAGTAGGTACACCCCTGCGGGGTTAAATCTTTTCGAGAAGCCGTGTCCACGGTTATGGACGACTTGAGACCTACTCCTTGTTCATGGACAACAACAACTGAGATAATCTTAATAACTTGATCAATGTGTGTGTGCCTTGACTGCTTCTTCTTCATCAGGATGCGAAGAGGAGGACAAGGATAGGATAGGTGTTATGCTTGCGTAAGTAGGTGGATAGCAAGACTTGTTGGAGGCGATTCCTCTTCGAATGCTTGGTTCTCATCTTACTCTAAAAATAGACCGTTAGCCACTCATATATTGCTAGTGCGTCTGCAACCTCACCACTACCCCCATCTTACCCGTGAGAAGTTAGTTACAAGACTTTTGATATAGCTCACCTCTTTCTTTCTCTTTTACGCATGTTATGCAACGATCTTGGACTTCAGAGGAGTTCGACGACCCTTCTTCTGGACGCCTTCGCGAAGACTCGACTACGACTAGTTAGGTGGATCCCGGCGGAGAGCCTGGAATGGTGTGGTTACGGGAATGGTGTGTTTTACCTTTGCCGCTAGGCATTTGCTTGTAGTCTGTACCCAGACATGTATCCTCCGCTGATGTAATGTATTTAAGGAAATTGTATGTCGATTGTATGAGATGTTGTATCCATGTAGCTGTAATGTTGTGATATCATGTTGGAAATCCGGGGCATATGGCTTTGTCATATGTCGCGGTGGGACCGATATGTGCTTCGTCCTCGGATCTGGATGGAAAAATCTAGATCTGGAACAGTACCGCATATCGGGCCTTACAACTTGGTATCAGAGCCTTACCGACCATAGGATTCTTTCTCTGGCCGAAGTCGAGTCTAGACAAAAACTATTTTGTAGTTACTAAGTTAGTTATCGGAGAGTACGATTCTTTTTCTTCCTTACCCATGCTCTGGTCAGGACAAGTGTCGTAAGTGTTTTAAATTCTCGCCTTACCCCCTTCAAACTCTAGGATCTCGAGTGTGTGGAGTTTCGGAGCCGTTACAATGCCTTTCTTGCAGCGTATTGTCTCGATTCCGGCCTCAGGTTGGTAATTCATGTAGTACCTTTAGCCTCTCCGACTTCGGGTATCATCTGGGTCATCCATTGCCATCCATCCTTTTGCCGGTGTTTTCATGACTTGCGTCGAAAACACTATCCTTTGATCCAGTTATCGTTGTCGTTCCTCCTCTTGACACCGAGGGTTTCGTATTCTCGACGATGTTGTCTCCCTGCGGAAAGTTTCTCGATGGAAGATCCTCGTTCCACATGGAGTAGAGTCCCTTGTTGGTGGTGTTGAAGATTGTCGACTCTCTTTTCTCTCCCCTCCTCTCCCCCGGATCGTCCAGGATCTCGGGACGAGATCCCTTGTTGGTGGTGTTGTATTGTAACAGCCCAAATTTCACAAAAAATAAAAATTTTGTTTTCGGTGTGAATTGGTTGATTGCCTGCTTTGTTTTCAGTGTTTGCATCCCCGATTTATCAATCGACGATTATTTCCCCCCTCTTATCTCGTACCGTACGGAGGCCGACCCTTTCCACCCCTGACACTCGACCTTGCGACACCGGGTTTCACCCGATCACCGTCGCAAAAACCCGCACAAGACCAGCCGAAGCCATCGGAACGAAAAACCCCATTTAATAATTAAATGGGTTATTTTATTGGGCGCAGGAAAATATTCTCGGAACGTCGTCGAGGTGAGGTACGATTGACGGGTTCGTTGCGTTGAGAGCGTGGTTCAAGAGTTCGCCCGAATCGGAGGTCGTATGTACTCCCGGCGGCCAGAAACGTGGAGTATCGGACGCGCGAGAGAGACCTGAGGATGTTTGCGTAAACTTGCCAGCCAGACCCCCTATATAAAGACCAGCAATCTCCCACCCCTTTCTAGGGTTTCCCCTAGAAAAATTTACAGCCACCCCCCTGGAAAAATCCCAGATTAGCCCCTAAGCCCCTCTCTCTCTCCCAAAACCCTAGATCTGGATCCACCGGAGCCGTTGGATCTAAAATCGGAGGCTCCCATGCCTCCACGTCACCCTGAGGGATCTCCTCCCACCTCGAGCAGCCTCCCAGCTAGATCGGGCCCCGTAGGGCCCAGATCCAGCCGCCACGAGGCTGTCTTCGCCCGGATCCGCCGCCGGCCGTGGAGAAGCCGCCCCGCCGCTGGCGAGCTGCCTCCTGCACGCCACCAGGCGAGTCCTCCGTGCCGCCCTTCCCTTCTCCTCCTCTCCCTCTTCACTCACCGCCTTGCCTCCCTCCATCGCAGGTCGCGCCGCCACGGGTGCTGCCGCCCGAGCTTTGTCTCGCCGCTCCATGGGAGCAAGGCGCGCCGCCCTCTGTCCCGGCCGGATCCGGGTTGATCCCGCCGCCGCGGCCTCCTTTCCGGGCTTCCCCGCCACCTAGCGCCACCCCAAGACCCCCTCGCCTCGCCGTAGATGGCCGGAGGCCGCCGCCACTCGCTGCCGCCTACGGCACGACTCGGTGGAGCACGAGGCCCCGCTGCAATGCCTGGCTGGGCCTCCCAACGCCTGGTGGGCCGGCACACCCACCGCGGCCCAGCCGGCGCCTCCCCTCCCGCGTCCCGCTTCGCCCTAGCAGCCACCTGGCCAGTTGGGCCGACCCAAGGCGAGTTGTGAGCCAGCCCACGTCCTTTTCCCCCTTTCCTTTTCCTATTTTGACTAAGTCTGTAGATAAACTGTGTGCTGTTCTGTTTGGCGACGTTAATTGCGATTAAACCATAGCCGAGATGAACATGCGCCCAAAATGATTTTTTTTCACTGTGATGTGCTCTATCATAATGCTTTTGGGAGTTAATCCATTTGAAGCCATTTAGATGTTGTTAATCACTGTTGTAGTGGGCACCAGACTGTTAGCTGCTGCTAATTTCGGGTAATTGCTGCTGCTGTTATTTTATTGCAACTTTGGTTAATGATTGTGTCACATCCATGAGTCCTATGCTATTGATTCTTTCTTGTATGTGTTAAGCATCATGTGCTCTGCAATTAGATGCATTATCTTGCCATTTTTTCCTGTTGTAGCTATATTAATTCTTGCTCCAAAGTGGTGACCCTGATGACGCGTGTTGCTGTTTATTTAAAGTTGCTACTTTGCTTCCCTATATCTTTTTAACCGTGCGTCCTATTGAGCATTGCAATATGTCATTTTGATCTATACCATGTCTACTTCCATTATATGTATTGCATTGTCATGTTTACATTCCTGGTCATAGTTATATTCTGCTCCAAAGTTGCTATCCCGCTGTTTTTGACAGCCACCTCTGTTTTTCTCAAAGTCTGTAACTTTCTAATGCCATGTTGAGTGAACCGTGATGCCTATTTGCACGATTCCTTTTTCCATGCCATGCCTTTCATGCCTACTTTAGTTGCATATCATTTTTGTGAATGTCTACAACCTTTTGCTTGATTAATTGTTGCTCTAAAGTGTGCTCCCTCATGTTGACATCATGTGTGCATAACTTGTTTTGCTTATATCTTTTTAACCGTAACTATGTTTGGAGTGTTTTTTACATGTAACTTGATTAGAATTTCCTGTACTTTGTGTTTATGCTATTTTTTGCTATTGTTAACCAACCTAAAATATGGTTTAGGTCAGAACAGTACCAAATGCTTAAATTGTCGTGGGGTACTTAGTAATATGCCATGTTTAGGTTGTGCCTCACTTAAATTGACTAGCATAGATAGTTTATCTTATGCTTTCACCTCTTGTCATGTTTGTGTTCTATGCCATGCTTGGGTGAGATGCCATGTTAACAACCTTTTCTCATGTTGTGTAGCTAAATAACTTGAACCACTCTAAACGTACGGTATCGTCGTGTGTGACGAGTACTCCACTTAACATGTTAGTAACCGCTCTCGACGATAGATGTGATACCGTGTGTTGTCTCGTGTTATCTTCTTGATGTTGTTTGCTCGTGATTGCTTCATAGTAATAGATGCTTGCTCGTTGATTGCCTTCTCTAGTGTTTCCTTCTTGTGTGCTTCCGCGGGTACCTCTCGGAGACGTTGCGAGCTTGCGATCGACTACACCTTCGGTTTCGTCTTGTCATCATGTAAGGGGGAGCATATGTCATGCTTATAACTTTCAGCTCACTCGCGCCTAGGTGTAGGATAGAACGATTGCTTGATCCTACAACTTTATATTCATGTCTCTCAAATAAACCCAAACAACCATGTCCTCCACATCCCGGCAAACCTTGTTTGGCTGTGTTACTATTGCTCGCTGCTCAGCCACTGCTTAGTATGCATGCTAGGATGTTATCGATTGTTACCCCCTGTTACTCCTTGGATTGGGATATCACATTATTGTATTGTTGTGGATGATATGATTATTATAATGTTGACTATATTCGACGAAGGATGGAAGGTCTAGGCTATCCCGCCCCGACGCTTTGTTCCATTCGAGTCACCTAGGACCTGAGTTTCGGGTATTGTGTCTCTTGACGAGCGTGCCTAACCGCGTGTGGGATGCTATGGGGTCCCCTCTTCTTACCTACCTAGCTTCAACCATTTCTAGTGGTGGACCAAGCTGATTTACCATTTGAAACCGTGTGTGTGCTAGTCGGAAGCCAGTAGTTTTCAAACAAACCGGGCCAGTGGGGACATGGTTTACCTATTGGTCCAACCTGGCCGCCTGAGGACCCAGACTCATGTGAGAATTCACCGATTATCCAAACCTGAGCCATACGGTAGAGGCCCATTCGAGAGAGAGGCCAACTTTTGAGTTGGATGTCGACTCACTGGGGGCCACCCGGATTTTTTCGTTGTTAGATAGAGGGACCCGTCGCTTCGTATCTCTCGGAACTAAATCATAAAATGGCTGCCTGTGATGGGTAGAAACTGAGAGAGATGGGCGTGCGGGCGGAGCCTTGTAATGGGCAGTTGGTACACCCCTGCAGGGTTAAATCTTTTCGAGAAGCCGTGTCCACGGTTATGGACGACTTGAGACCTACTCCTTGTTCATAGACAACAACAACCGAGATAATCTTAATAACTTGATCAATGTGTGTGTCCCTTGACTGCTTCTTCTTCGTCTGGATGCGAAGAGGAGGACAAGGATAGGATAGGTGTTATGCTTGCGTAAGTAGGTTGATAGAAAGACTTGTTGGAGGCGATTCCTCTTCGAATGCTTGGTTCTCATCTTACTCTAAAAATAGACCGTTAACACTCATATATTGCTAGTGCGTCTGCAACCTCACCACTACCCTCATTGACGGGGGCCAAACCCGGAAAATCCCATTGTCAGGGACCCTGGGTTAGTCACGAGAGGCACAGGTTGGACGATAGCTCGTCGGCTAACAGGAGGAGACGTTCCTGCTCGATATTATTGCTTGGAGATGCGATTACAGGGAAGGCCAAGGCTAGTGCGCACAAGGCTAGGGTTACAGATTGTGTATTGGTTGATCACGACGTCTCCCCTCCCAGCCTTTATATACTAGGCTAGGTCTCGGGGAACCCGTCTTGGATTACAGATGAGGTTTCCTAACCGTAATCTTGTACCGCACGGCAGGTTTTCACCTTCCTTACGAGTCGCGGACTCCTACGTCGGTGCCACTAGTGGGCCAAGGATGGGCCCAGGCGGCATCTTTGTGGGCCTTTTGTCTTCAGGTACACCGGGTAGGCCCATCCTTAGGAGTCGTGGGGTCACCCCCTCGTCAGTAGCCCCCGAGTGCCTGGGGGACTCGAAGAGTCGCACAGGGACTCGAGTCCTTTCTTGCGTCGTTTTGATGTATGCACGGTGCAACCGCGGGTCGCTGGCAGTCTAGGGCCATGACAAAACCTTTTTCGAGGGAATGCTAAGCTGAAAGGGCCAAAGGAGTCGAATGGTCGAGCCTTGGTGAATTGCGCTAGTGGAAAATACCGCAGTAGCCCAATCAAACTCACTTCCCTCGACTTGAGCTTGGAACACTGGTGTCGAGCAAAGTCATTTCACTGCAGGTCTTACAGTGATCAATTGCCGCCAGTAAAGTTCGTAGCCTAGGCACGTCCGCTCGGCTTTATCTATCATGCAAGCGCATGGAAAAGATAGGGAGTGAAATCGCTCTGCGGCAAGTCCCAGCCCGGCCGATCTGCGCAGCGGGGTCTTACCTACACGCTAAGCTTCCGTGAAATTTGGGCACAGTGTATCGTGTTCCAGGAATATGTATTTTTATCGAGGCACGGAGCCTATTTAGTAATGCACCCACTTGGAATAACCAATCAAGTGAGCTGTTTTAGCGATCACTCGCGGAGCTTTGTCGAGCGCTCGGGAGAGGAGTAATGTAGAGGAGTACTGGCTCGGGAGGTCTTCGAGTGTTCAGGTACTCAGAGTTCTACAAGTAATCACTCGAGTATCGCCTTCGCTCTCGGGGTGAGGGAGCACCCGATACTCTGGGACCGTACGATCTGGCGAGTGCAGGTCTGCTTATCTTGTGTCATGGTGAGGGAGCACCCGAAACTCTCATGGGCGCGAGTAATCACTCGATCACGTCTTTTTCTTCTAGGTGAGGGAGCACCTGAGACTCTCATGGGTGGATACGCTCCCGATGGGAGGTAAATATATTTGAAAAATGTATTTGAATCGGCGAAAAATGATCCTCGCAAGCTGCACTTTCTTTTGTGTTTCCACTTTGATTTATCTCTTCTTGATAAGGATAATGATCTCCTTATTGAATGATCGTCAAAGATGCTCTGTCGGCGAACCGTCATGTCTTCATGACCGGTCATAATGATGGATTTTGTGGCGTGCTGTAGCCTCCTGTTGAGCTGCCGATGCGCGCATTGAAAACGCGTGAGATTTGACGCGTCCAACGCACAGTGCCGCCCATGTGAATGCATCTTTGTCTCGGAATTCGAATCGCCCGGCATGCTCGGTCTTTGAATTAATTGCTGCCGTCGTCTGGGCTTCTACGTGCCCTTGGGTTTGTACTATAAATAGACCCCTCTTTTTCATCTAGCAGCAATGTTCGTCCTCTGCCCATCTTGCTCCTCTTCTTCATCTTCCTCTTTCTCTTTCCCTTCTCATGGGGCCAAAGCGAGGTGCATGTATGACTAGCCGTGGCCGCGGTGGTCGTACTCCGCGCTCTTCTCGCGGTGGCCATCGTGGTGCAATGTTGATTCCTTCCTCCTCTTCCTCAGAGGAGGGTTTTTGGCGCTACGACTTTCTCCTACGCGTCCGTGGCCGGAACGCTGCTCGCATTCTTCTTCCTTCTGCATTTGCTGCCATTGTTTCTGAGCGTAGCCTGGATGGCATGCTTCTTAGTTTTCAGGGGTGCTCTCGGCCTCTTTCTTATGTTGAGTTGGAGACCGACAGTTCCCGCTTGATTTTTCCTGGTTTTGGATGGAATTCGTTTTCTCGGTGTTTGAACTTGCGTGATGGTGATACTCTTTGTTGCCGTTTTGATGGAGAAAATACTCTCACCATCCGCGCTTTTGACCCGAGCGGCAATCGCATGGATCCGTACTGGCAGGAGACAAGCAGCGACAATTCCGGAAGGTCCAAGAGTCGTACGCCCATGTATTCAACGGCTTCATCTTCTGGCGACTCCTCGGGTGGTGGTGTTGTGCCCTCCAGCTCTGGAGAGGACCTCGACGTTAAGCCACCGATCAAGCGGGCACGCCAGGCGACCTTGTAGAACTGGAGGCAGTGGCGTCATCTTCACCGGCAGCTCGGGTGGAGCTTGGAGGAGAAGCTGTGCAGATGGAGAAGAAGTTGGTGGAGCTGGAGAAGAAGCTGGTGGAGCATCGGCTTCGGTGCTCCGCAAATAAGTCGAGCTTCACCTTTTGTTATGTCATTGACATCATGAGCTGGCTGCTTCGACTCCTCCTTTGTCTGTGATGATGCTCGTCGTATTAGCACCAATCACCCCAGCACGGGCACATATGTAAAAGTCCTGATTCCTTGGGTGATTGGTGCTGTAGTCTTGTCGGCTGCTTGTGTCTTTGTAACTAGGTTAGTTCTCCATGTAATGAGGATTGTCTTCGAGTAATGAGAGCTGCCTTCTATCCAATGTACTTGAGTCTTGGACTGTGTTCGAGTCCTTTGCAATGTGACCTGTCTTCGAGTCCTTGTGGTGTGAGCTGTTTGTGAATTCTTTCAACGAGAGCTGTCTTCGAGTCCATCAAGCCCTTGTACTGTGGATTCTATCGGGTGCGCGACATCGCTCACGATGGGAGTAGCCCCTAAGGCTACGTTCGAGTTGTAAAGTCAAACGTAGGCTGAGATTTGTTTCCTTTGTCGTTCTTCTGTTAACTGCCGTCTTTTATCGGGTGCGCGACAGCGCTCCCGATGGGAGTAGCCCCCGAGTCTTTAGGTGATTGTTGGCGATCAGGTGAAGACTAAAGAATTGTCTGTGTCCTGTGCTCCATCCATATTTCTCCAAAGTACTTGGTGTTCCACCTGGTTGTACCCGTGTCTTCCCTTTGATTCCAAACGGTTTTCAGCAGGTGGCGCCTGTCGGGGTTTTTTGCTTGGACCCTTATTTGTAAGTTACGGGCTGCGCGGGAGATGATAGCGTTTCTCCGGGGGAGGTGTGCTGGAGCCCCCGGGCGTTTTAGGTAAAGATCGCATGAGAGATGATAGCGTCTCTGGGGGGGAGCTGGTACTCGAGCCCCCGAGTTCTTTAAGTGAAGATCGCGTGAGCGACGATAGCGTCTGTCGGGGGGAGTTTGTACTCGAGCCCCCGAGTGCTTTGGGTAAAGATCACGTGAGCGACGATAGCGTCTCTCGGGGGGAGTTTGTACTCGAGCCCCCAAGTGCTTTGGGTAAAGATCGCGTGAGCGATGATAGCGTCTCTCAGGGGGAGTTTGTACTCGAGCCCCCGAGTGCTTCGGGTAAAGATCGCGTGAGCGACGATAGAGTCTCTCGGGGGGAGTTTGTACTCGAGCCCCCGAGTGCTTCGGGTAAAGATCGCGTGAGCGACGATAGCGTCTCTCAGGGGGAGTTTGTACTCGAGCCCCCGAGTGCTTTGGGGTGGTAGTATTTGGGAAACATCATTTTATTGCGTCGAACGGTTACATGAGTTGTCACTCGAGCATGACTGGTGGAGACTATGGGTAGAACAGGCGTAGGTTCACTACGTTCCATGGATTTCCCATGTCCTCGTCAGTCTTTGGGTTCTTCAGTCTATAGGCGCCTCCTCCTATGACTTCTGAAACTATGAACGGTCCTTCCCATTGGGGGGCAAGCTTGTGGACTTTTTCTTGTATGAGCCGTAGGACAAGGTCGCCTTTGTTGAAGGTTCTGGTGCGCAGGAGGCTGCTTTGGTAAGTGCGCAGCTTCTCCTGGTACCCCTCTGACCTTGCTAGGGCTGTGTCTCTTGCTTCGTCTGCTGCCAAAGACAACTTCGAGCTTGATTATTCCAAGGTAAGTGGCCGCTTCTCCTGGGACTACTCCGTGTAACACGGTGCTTGATTTTTTCCATACTGATCGTGGGATCAGCATCTTGTGTAGGGTGCTGACGAAGATTATGTTCATGCTGCTGCCTCCGTCCATGAAGATTCTGTCCATGTCGTACCCTCCAATTTGAGCATCGAGTACCAGGGGCGCGTGTCCCGGCCTTGGGACTGCAGGTGGGTGATCGCTCTGGGAGAACGTGATACTAGTTTCTTCGTCGTGTAGCTGGTAGACTTCGACTGTGTTTAGGTTCTCGGCTGCTCTGGCTTGCAGGGTGTAGGCGTCCTGTTGATCTTGCGATACCCTGCCTTCTTGGATCGTGTACACCTATCCTTGAGGCGGCTTGTAGCATCTTTTGGGACTTGGAGTCGGCGACTGCTCGGTTCGTCGGGTGCGCTTGGCTTCTCGTTGTTTTTCCTCCATAAGGCTGTCGGAGAGTTCGTTGAACAGGCGGCAGTCTCCCAGAGTGTGACCCGATCTGATGTATCCCCAGTCATCTTCGAAGCAGTGGATCATGCAGGGTCCTTCTAGCTGCTCCCTGACCGTGAGTTTGCTGGATCCGGCGTGCCGTCTCCTCCTTGAGATTCAGAAGATCTGCGTGTGATCCTCCGGGTGCTCGTGGACTGCGGGTCAATTTCGATTCCCTCGCTCAGATTCTGGATCTTTATAAGGTTGGCGAATTCGTCTGGTCTTTGATCTGGGTCGTAGTATTCGCCGGTCTGAGTCTCAGAGTCGCTGTCCTGGCGGGCGACAACTGTCCGCACGGCGGCGGGTCGTCGAGTGGTCGGCGAGCGCGTAGCTGTATAGTGCGACTCGTCGAGTGGGGTCTCTTCGTAGAATCCTCACGCATGTCTTCTAGGTCACCGATTTCTTCTTCGTTGGCGATGATCTTGACGATCGCTGATCTCGAGCTCGGATTCGGTTTCTTGTTGTGCGGCGGGTGCCTGGGTGGCGGTGGGTCGTCGAGTGGTCGGCAGGTCCTCTGCTTCATGTTGTAGTTCGTCGATCGGGATATCTGCGTAGAACCCTCGCGCCTTTATTTCGGGTCGTCGATTTTTCCTTCGCTGGCAGTGGACTCGGTTGTCTCCATAGTATTGGTCTTGGCACAGCTGCAGGCCGAGCGATATCGATGGGGCGGCAGAGATGTTTGCCGTGATCTTGAATTCTTCGGGTGGATTGGATCTGGTTCTTGCTCTTGAGTTGTGGCTTGCTGAAGAGGGAACCACCGAGATCGTAATTCCAACCTGTGTAGTTCCCACAGACGGCGCTAATTGGCGGGGATCAACCCCGACAAATCCCATGGTCAGGGACCCTGGGTTAGTCACGAGAGGCACAGGTTGGACGATAGCTCGTCGGCTAACAGGAGGAGACATTCCTGCTCGATATTATTGCTTGGAGATGCGATTATAGGGAAGGCCAAGGCTAGTGCACACAAGGCTAGGGTTGCAGATTGTGTATTGGTTGATCTCGACGTCTCCCCTCCCAGCACTTATATACTAGGCTAGGTCTCGGGGAACCCGTCTTGGATTACAGATGAGGTTTCCTAACCCCAATCTTGTACCGCACGGCAGGTTTGCACCTTCCTTACGAGTCGCGGACTACTACGTCGGTGCCACTAGTGGGCCAAGGCTGGGCCCAGGCGGCATCTTTGTGGGCCTTCTGTCTTCGGGTACACCGGGTAGGCCCGTCCATAGGAGTCGTGGGGTGACCCCCTCGTCACCCATCTTACCCGTGAGAAGTTAGTTACAAGACTTTTGATATAGCTCACCTCTTTCTTTCTCTTTTACGCACGTTATGCAACGATCTTGGAGTTCAGAGGAGCTCGACGACCCTTCTTCTGGACGCCTTCCCAAAGACTCGACTACGACTAGTTAGGTGGATCCCGGACGAGAGCCTGGAATCGTGTAGTTACGGGAATGGTGTATTTTACCTTTGCTTCTAGGCATTTTCTTGTAGTCTGTACCCAGACATGTATCCTCCGCTGATGTAATGTATTTAAGGAAATTGTATGTCGATTGTATGAGATGTTGTATCCATGTAGCTCTAATGTTGTGATTTCATGTTGGGAATCCGGGGCATATGACTTTGTCATATGTGACGGTGGGACCGATATGTGCTTCGTCCCCGGATCTGGATGGAAACATCTAGATCTGGAACAGTACCGCATATCGGGCCTTATATGGATAATGTTGATTTATTTAATAAAAGAAAATCTAGAAAATAAATCGAATGAATTAAATTTAGAAAATCAATATCTTTTAAACCGTAACTCCGATGAAAATAGTTTATATATCAAACTTGATCCGAAAAATATAACTGTTACGGATACGCTACCCGTATAACCACCGCCCCCTCTAATATACCGAACGTGGAACAGTTTCCCTCTGGTTCATCTGTCTCTTAGACGACCGGAGCCGGTAAAACTTTCCGAATGAAAATGGCCTGTACATGAAAGCTATTCAGAATGAATCATCGAGCACAGATACAATATCGACATGTCTGTTAGATGTATATAAGACTGCAGACATGGAACCTTCCCCTCCGGATCATCTGTCCGGTAATCAACCGGTACTGATGAGTCATCCCCGGATAAATTCCTGCTCCGGGAAAATCACTGAACACTTTGTTAGAGCCCCGTTGCCTTATATCTGCTATGTCATACATTTGTATTGCTATTATTGTTGTGTATTTACTGTTTATCCCCCTTATTTCTCCGGTAGACCCCGTTGCTGCCGCTGATGACACCACCGAGTACGACTACTTCGTCGACGATCGTACCCCTACTGTCAAGCTTCCAGGCAAGTAGAGCCATTCTCTTCACCTGATATCGCCTATCTTTCCGTACATTTCTTGCACTAGGCATTGCTGCTACTGCTATGTTACAATCCTATTCAATTGCATAGCATGTCATTGTCGCCCCTTGATTACCTTTCCGTTATCCTATGCTGCCTTATAAATATATATTATGTTCAGCAGTTAGCCCTGCGCATTGTTAGTTACTAGGATTAGATAGCGGGCCGTGATCACTATGGGAGTGATCGCGGAAACGATATATTACAACCGCAACAGGTACGGTACAGAGCAGACGCCCAAGGGAACCTACAACAGAGATACTCTCCGAGTCGCTTCAAGTTTGAATTACGAGTGGATTGACTCGTATTTCCCTCTCGTCGCCGGCTCGGTAGAGTTGCATCACCGAGATGATACGAGGTTTACCTCTTTAGTTCATTCCACTGATGTCTCTGTCGAATCTCTTCAAGTGTACCATCGAGGGTGATTCCTCCTGGTTTCACTTGATGGTAGGCACTCGAATCAACTAGTGTCCTTAAAGGTAAGGAGTCGGGTGACCCAACGGTGCCCGCGCAGGGATTGTATCAGGACGGCAGGACAGGCGGATACCATCGTGGGCATGGTCCTTGCTCGTTGGCCGTGAGATACCCTGTTGTACGAAAGTCAGGATCTTCAAAGAGCACACGCGAGATAATGTAAGGAGACGTTTCACCTTGTTGATAACCGCACGAGTTGGTGGGACGATAGGGTAGGCGGCCACCGGCTCTGTTTATGGGGGTGGACCTGGCTGCTGTCGTTGTCCGCGACTCACCCGGATAGGGGCACCGATAACGGTTGTCCCGATAGAAAATAATAAAATGCTTAATGGGTCAGGTGGATGACTTGAGTGGGTCGACGTGCCCTATACGCACTACCTCCACGTGGGATTAGGGTGTGGGCCCTTTGCGTTGTAGCCTCGTTCGATGGCTCTTCGGACGTCAGCTTTACTTGGGATGATTTCCGGGTTTGGACCGCCTACTCCGGTAGTGGGAGGTGGGTCTGCTTCACTGGACAGTCGCTTTTAGCGTGCAGGAGTGTGTCAGGGCAAGGGTCCAAAGTCCCTGCGTGCTTAGGATTTAGACCCGCGAATGGCCTCTCTGTTGAGCTTGAAGGATGGACTTCGGCGTATCGGATAGCCTCGGTGGGGCATTCCCTAAGAAGGTGTATGCCACCCTGGAGATCCGAGCGTATAGGGTAACAGTAGTGCAACCCCTGCAGGGATGATAATCTATTCGGATAGCCGTGTCCACGGTAAGAAGATGCTTTATGCTGAAGCCATACTCTACTACTAAAAACTATTACTACTAAACTGATGGGTTCCGAGTTTTCTTCCTCGCAGGGAAGTCGAGGAAGGATTCTCGGAGGCATTGTTAATTGTTATCTAATACAACTTATTATTATACAATGCTGCAACAACTTCTGCTGCATTGTTACTTTATGCTTTATATTGAACTGTTGGCTATTCTCTCCTCACGCTGCAAGAACCGTCGGAAGATGCTAGTCTTCGATAGGCCTATCTTCTCACCCTTTTTTTGACTTTCTATCTTGCAGTCCACTATATACAGCCTCCCCTTTCCATTTGATACAAATGCATAAATGCTTAGTAGCGGACGTAAGACTCGCGGGTATGCTAGATACTCACCCTTGCTTTATTTCCCCCCTTTTTGTTTTGCCTGATCGGCCGCTGTAGTCGACGATTGGAGCCTTGGAGTCGAGGAGCAGGAGATCCCCGATGCCGACCACCGCAACGTGAAGATCCCCGATGCCCTCTACGACATGGAGATCCCAGATGAACAGGAGTAGTTTGGAGGTTCCCAGGCAGGAGGCCTCGCCTTTTTGATCGTTGTTGTTTTTGTGCTAGCCTTCTTAAGGCAGATCATGTGTACCTTGTGTCTGTACTCAGATACTATTGCTTCCGCTAACTTTGTGCTCTCGAGCTGTTGTATTCGAGCCCTCGTGGCCTCTGGCTTGTATTAAACAACTTGTATTATTATATTTGTAGAGTTGTGTTGTGATATGTTATCGTGAGTCCCTGATCTAGATCGTGTACCTTGCGTGTATGATTACTGTACACGGTTCGATTTTGGGGGCGTCACAAGTTGGTATCAGAGCCGACTGCTCGTAGGAAACCCCCTTGCAACTCCTTGGTCGAAGTCGAGTCTAGACAAACAAAAAACTATTTTACTGACTTGTTGTGTGGCTTACAGGCCCACATCGATACCACCCAGTTGTGATATCTATGGTATTAGGATCTTTTTCTCCGCATCTTTACTCTAGGACTCTGATATCTCATCTCTTTCGGGTTAAATATTTTGCTAACACTAACTCTAGGATCTCGCACCTTTGTCCTTCCGGAGAGCCCTTTTCGCAAGATGATCGCTCGCTTAACCTGAAGATTTCAAAGATACTCTCCGATAAATTCCCGAGAACCTACGTGCTCTTCGTTTTTGCAATCCCCTGCCACCGATAAGTCCGTATGGATAATTACATCCACCTCCCGATCTGGAAGTCATAATTCCCTTGTACTTAAGCATCGAATTATTCTGATGCTTCTATCACCCGTTGCCTTTGCATTCAATCTCCTCCTGGTTGAGTGCCGATACTCACATCAGATTCTTTGCGAAGCACCCGAACTTTGGTGGATTATTATCCGACTAATCTTACATGGCTTCTTCCATGTGTCAATTGGATTCATCGTGTGAAATACCATCCTTGACCCTCGGTGATTTGTGTTATCATCGACAACCTCCTTTGACTCCTTGCCAATACGAACTTGGTCATGTATATCTTGCTCTGCTTTCCCTTGGTAAGGATATACACCTAATTCTTGTTTATCATTATATTTTCCCTTCCATTGATCTGTTTAAACTTTCTTGGAATGTAACTTAGCTGAGCAGTGATAATTCCCTGCTTAAGTAAATACTTTGGTGTACTACCCTGTCGATACAACCTGTTACTATCATGGATGACCTTTCGGTTACCATCGATGGACGAATTTTTTTCCCATTGGTCTGCCTCGTTTTAACGAGCAGAAAAATGATTCTCTTCGTCCACTGCCCTTGGTACCGACGTCATTGCCGATATAACTCACAAGCTATTCTCTGACAATCCTTGCATCGTGCTCGCGTAATATGCCACCACTCTAAGCCACAGTTCCACACGATCGAAACCTGAATCTTTTGTACGTCCCCGTTCCCAAGGTTATTCCTCGTGCTTGGCCTCGAATAAAATTCACGAGTCATATACCTTGTGATCTTCAGTCCAATATCAGATTCAATGCTTATGCCTGATGCTCTGACCCCTTTTTCATCATCCGTCATCGACATCGAATGCATGTCTGTCGTTTGAAACTTCTAATATCTTCTTTTGTTTCTCTCGATGTATTTCCATGAGTTTAAACTCGGAAGAAACTATACCCCATTCCCTTCGGCAACCCCGGTTGATTAACCTTTTGCCGATCTGACCCCCCCTTAATTTTTTCCTCCTAGCCTATTCGTAAGTACGATGAAGACCCTGAAGGAAGGATGACAACTCATCGAGATGCACTGATGCAGAGAAATGAAGACGTCAACGAGAAGGACCAGCTTCTTGGAGAGGGACAACAAGAACCAGATGAATCGTTAGAATATAAAACTAAAACATTACCCTTACACTACCTTTTAATTCTCGGGACGAGAACTCTTTGTAGTGGGGGAGATTTGTAACACCCTCGGTGTTAGTCAACAGTAATCATCTTGTTATGATGCCAAGTCACCGTGATTAATTGTGATTAACCAGCCTTACTCACCCTTGATCATAACTCACCCAAGTTTCTACCCAAATAAAACTTCAAAGTAAAAGTGGAAAATAAAGTTTCACTAAAAATTATGGAAAAATATTCAAAAACTTTCTATTAATGCTTTGAAAATGGTATGTTAGCAACCAATAATTATTGGGGTGGCTAACTATTTGATATTACTAATAACAGTAGCAAAAGAGCACCAATTAGTCTTTTAAAATAAATAGTAGTATTCAAATGAATTTATTTTGGGCTCAAACTTTTTGTAGCATCACAATAAACTGTAACACTAATAATGGAGTAAGAATCACATTTTACAAAAACCAAATTGATGGCCAAACGAAATAAAACAGAAAAGGAACGTGGCATGGGAAATACAGAAAAGGGAAAAGGATTATCTCTCGCTCTGGGCAACCCCTGCCGGCCCAGACCACCCAGAGCCTACCCCCCTCTTCTTCTCCCTTCTCTACTGCTCACCCGACTAGCTGTCGACGCCATGGACGACGGTTGCCATGCGCCGGCCATCCCACGGTTCCCGACGAGTATAAGGTCCTCCCCGTGCTTGGACGAACCCTAGATGCCTCGCCACTCGCCCCCCACTCTCCTTCCTCCCTCGCGCCCCCTCTTTGACTAAGCCGTCCGAGCTGCCGTGGGAGCCCACGACATTTGTTCCGCAGTCACCGGACACCTCTCGTCCCACCGGCACGTCCGAGAGGACCGCCACGCTGCTCCCTGCTGACTGCACCCCTAAGCCAAGGCCGGGGCATCCTCGAGCTGCTGCCGTGCTGTCGCCATCGTCGTGACGCGCCATGGCCACCGCGACACGTAGCCCCATCCGCTGCTCCGGCAACCGCCTCGGAGCCTCCCTTGGCCTCCACTCGACCTCGTTGTGAGATGGTCCTTCGCCTCCCCCTCGCCCCCTAACTATACGATCGCCATTCCCGCATACACTGGTTCCGGCCGTCGCCGTGCTCTCCATGGCTGGGCCGCCCGCGCCGTGCTGGCCTGGGCCTAGCGCGCTCTGGCCGCGCCCCTGCTGCCCCGAGCCCCTGCACCCCAGGTTCTACTGCTCGCTGCTACGTTGTGATGCCAGGGTGCTGAACTTTGCTGTCGCTGCTGAACTTTACTGTCGGAGGCTGATGCTAGTTGTTGTTGCTAGCTGCTGTACCCCATTTGGCACCTACAAAACATCAACCAACATGTCCCAGAAAAATCAGAAAATTGTATGAACTAATAGTAGAGGTATCAGGCTTCAAATTATTACATTGGACCTACTCCTGAATGTGCAAGGATTTAATCCTATGAAATTCAGAAAGTGCAAGTTTCTGTTAACATGAAATGGACAGAAAACAGTATCAAGTTCATAGCTACTTTAGAGTTGATAATGAACAATTTATATGGATCTTATATGCCAATTGAGGGCAGTACATGATTGTACACTTGTTGTAGTACAAAGCAACTATATGCATCATCTCAATTAGACCTATAGATCAATAGCATCATCAAAGCAAAGTTCATATCTTATAAGCATTTCTGGAGATAACATTGGGTAGGACTTTTCTAGCAAAAATTTAAATAGGCAAATGAACGCTAATGTGAATGAAACTTGTACCAGTTTATAGATCATAGAAACGTGTTCAGGATGATGTTGGGAACAAAATCATAGGAGTTGCAGAACCCTACTTATAGCCTTTTGAAAACAACAAAGTTCCGTTTACAACAGAAATTCCTAGACTTAACAAATATCTACCAAGTCACCAACATTAGATTAACCACTTCATTGGCCCAAAACTTTGTGCTAATGATTTTTGTTAATAATGAAAATGGCTTGGGCATGTGGTACAAATAATCAAGATCAAATAATGTAATGGGCATTTATTTGTTGGAGGCATAATTATTTAGTTATAAATTTCACAAGGGGGCTAAAATATAACAAATTCTCAGACTTAGTAATTTTAGAGAAATTCACTTGGAGTCTATGACACCTGGGGCCCACTGGTTAGTTGACCAGGTCAAAGGCTTCAGCCTATGACATGTGGGTCCCCTATGTCAGGTTGACTTGGTCAACATTACTATTGTGGATAATGTTGATTTATTTAATAAAAGAAAATCTAGAAAAATAAATAAAATGAATTAAATTTAGAAAATGAATATCTTTTAAACCGTAACTCCGATGAAAATAATTTATATATCAAACTTGATCAGAATAATATAACGGTTACGGATACGCTACCCCTATAACCACCGCCCTCCTCTAACATACCGAACGTGGAACATTTTCCCTCTGGTTCATCTGTCTCTCAAACGACCGGAGCCGGTAAAACTTTCCGGATGAAAATGGTCTGTACATGAAAACTATTCAGAATGAATCATCGAGAACAGATACAATATACACATGTCTGTTAGATGTATCTAACACTACAGACATGGAACCTTCCCCTCCGGATCATCTGTCCGGTAATCAACAGGTACTGATGAGTCATCCTCGGATAAATTCCCGCTCCGGGCAAATCACCGAACACTGCGTTAGAGCCTCGTTGCTCTGTATCTGCTATGTCATACATTTGTATTGCTATTATTGTTGTGTATTGACTGTTTCTCCGCCCTTATTTCTCTGATAGACCCCGTTGCTGCCGCTGATGACACCACGGAGTACGACTACTTCGTCGACGATCGTACCCCTACTGTCGAGCTTCCAGGCAAGCATATCCATTCTCTTCCCCAGATACCGCCTATCTTTCCGTACATTTCTTGCACTAGGCATTGCTGCTACTGCTACGTTACAACCCTATTCAATTGCATATCATGTCATTGTCGCCCCTTGATTACCTTTCTGTTATCCTTTGCTGCCTTATAAATATATATTATGTCCAACAGTTAGCCCTGCGCATTGTTAGTTACTAGGATTAGATAGCGTGCCGTGATCACTCTGGGAGTGATCGCGGAAACGATATATTACAACTGCAACAGGTATGGTACAGAGCAGACGCCCAAGGGAACCTACAACGGCGATACTCTCCGAGTCGCTTCAAGTTTGACTTACGAGTGGATGGGCTCGTATTTCCCTCTCGTCGCCGGATCGGTAGTGTAGCATCACCGGGATGATATGAGGTTTACCTCTTTAGTTCATTCCGCTGATGTCTCTGTCGAACCTCTTCAAGTGTACCATCAAGGGCGATTCCTCCTGGTTTCACTTGATGGTAGGCACTCGAATCAACTGGTGTCCATAAAGGTAAGGAGTCGGGTGACCCATCGGTGCCCGCGCAGGGATTGTATCGGGACGACAGGACAGGTGGATACCATCGTGGGCCTGGTCCTTGCTCGTTGGCCGTGAGATACCCTATTGTACGAAAGTCGGGCTCTTCAAAGAGCACACGCGAGATAAGGTAAGGAGACGGTTCACCTTGTTGGTAACCGCACGAGTTGGTGGGACGATAGGGTAGGCGGCCACCGGCTCTGTTTATGGGGGTGGACCTGGCTGTTGTGGTTGTTCGTGACTCACCCAGATAGGGGAAACAATAACAGTTGTCCCGACAGAAAATAATAAAATTCTTAATGGGTCAGGTGGATGACTTGAGTGGGTCGACGAGCCCTATACGCACTACCTCCACGTGGGATTACGGTGTGGGCCCTGTGCGTTGTAGCCTCGTTCGATGGCCCTTCAGACGTCAGCTTAACCTCAGGCTTATTGCCGGGCTTGGACCGCCTACTCCGTTAGTGGTAGGTGGGTCTGCTTCACCGGCCAGTCGCGTACCGTGCAGGAGTGCGTCAGGCCAAGGGTCCAAAGTCCCTGCGTGCTTAGGATTTAGACCGGCGGATGGCCTCTCTGTTGAGCTTGAAGGATGGACTTCGGCATATCAGATAGCCTCGGTGGGGCATTCCCTAACAAGGTGTACGCCATCCTGGAGATCCGAGCATGTAGGGTAACAGTAATGCAGCCCCTTCAGGGATGATAATCTATTCGGATAGACGTGTCCACGCTAACATGACGCTTTATGCTGAAGCCAGACTCTCCTACTACAAACTATTACTACTAAACTGATTGGTTCCGAGTTTTCTTGCTCGCAGGGAAGTCGAGGAAGGATTCTCAGAGGCATTGCTAATTGTTATCTAATACAACTTATTTTTATACAATGTTGCAGCAACTTCTGCTGCATTGTTACTTTATTCTTTATATTGAACTGTTGGCTATTCTCTCCTCATGCTGCAAGAACCGTCGGAAGATGCTAGTCTTCGGTAGGCCTAGCTCTCATACTTATTCTGACTTTCTACCTTGTAGTCCACTATATACAGCCTCCCCTTTCCATTTGATACAAATGCATAAATGCTTAGTAGCGGACGTAAGACTCGCGGGTATGCTAGATACTCACCCTTGCCCTTATTTCCCCCTTTTTGTTTTGCCTGATCGACCGCTGGAGTCGACGATTGGAGCCTTGGAGTCCAGGAGCAGGAGATCCCCGATGCCTACCACCGCAACGTGAAGATCCCCGATGCCCTCTACGACATGGAGATCCGCGATGACCAGGAGTAGTTTGGAGGTTCCCAGGCAGGAGGCCTCGCCTTTTCGATTGTTGTTCTTTTTGTGCTAGCCTTCTTAAGACAGATCATGTGTACCTTGTGTCTGTACTCAGATACTATTGCTTCCACTAACTTTGTGCTCTTGAGCTGTTGTATTCGAGCCCTCGTGGCCCCTGGCTTGTATTAAACAACTTGTATTATTTTATTTGTAGAGTTGTGTTGTCATATCTTACCGTGAGTCCCTGATCTCGATCGTGAACCTTGCGTGTATGATTATTGTACATGGTTCGATTTTGGGGGCGTCACACCCAACCTCCATGCCTCCTCTCTCCCGCGTCGGCCGCCTCCTACCGTGCGGCGGCGCCCCCTGCCCTCCCTCCCCTGAGCCGCACTAATGCCAGCCCTGCCCCTTGCGCGCCGGCCTCTGCACGCCGCCGCACGCCGTCCATCCCTACCTTCAACACGACCTCGTGCACCTTCGGGGTCAGACGCCGCCGGCCTTCGTTCGTCGTCGCGGCCAGTCGTGCCTCCAACGCCCGGGAGCCTCCGTGCTGCCGATCTCCGCACGTCGTCGAAGGCTGCAGGGCACGCAAATAGGCTGTTACTTGGTGGATCGATTCTTTCTAGTTCCCCGCTGCAATTACTCCTTGGTGGATGCCATGGCGATGATGTCCTGAAACCTTGCCCTATTGTAACCGTTTGGCTTGACAATTTTTCCCAAATCTTTGTTATTACAACCTTTGCGAAGTACAATTTCATAGTCTATAGATAGACAGATGAATCTCGTTTGGGAAGATGTGGAAGCGGAATGCAAAAATTGACCCTACGATAATGTTGAACGCATGTGCGACTTTAGACCAGCGAGTGTGGATGATTGCCCGTCCATCGTTCGCCCTCTTCAGGAATACTTCAATATTATAGCGTGGGTGTTGTACAAAAACCTTTCTTGCCTCTTGACCATACAGGTGGGTTGAGAGGTAAACATCGGTGAACTGCTTCAGAAAAGACTGCATGCAAAGATGGGCATAAATATCGTTTCCTTCGATTGTACATTAATGAGTATAAGACCTTTAGACCAAGTGCATACCTCGGCTGTAAGTCTCAGAGCCAACCATTGCTAACCTGCAATTTGATGAAGTATAAAATGGTTAAGTAATGTACGAATTGTGGGAAATCAATGATAAGAGGTTCATTCATACAAAATGAACCATACAAACGATCAGATTCAAGATAGGGAAATTCCAACTAAGTAGCTACGATCAGATCTAATGAGCATTCGAATAGTGCTACGAATATCATGCACAAAGCAAACATTCAAGCTCGTGAAAAAGAACAAAAATAGCTAAGAATGGATGATATGAAACTGAAAATTACTTCAAGATTGCAATGCTCATAGTCTAAACATAGTACAGTGGTATCTCGCTTGCCCCTTGAGTGATGGACGACATAAATGCAGAGGCGATCAATGATGACATGTTCGCTCATGGAAACTAAAAAATACAACCAACCAGCAAAAAACATACAATCGAGCAGATTCAAGACATGGAAAATCGATCAAGTAACTATAACATAAGCATCAGGATCGATGGAGGTGTAAGAGCATGCGCATGAGGAGGGCGGCCGAGGTCTTACTAGAACAGGGCGAGCGGCGCAGCTAGCAGGGAGGGGCCGACCGGCCTACACAGTCTAGGCCGCCGCGCGCGGTATACAGAACGGGGGGGGGGGGGTTGTGCCGTGTAGGCCGCCGCGCCCGGTGTGCGGAACGTGGGCGGGGTTGCACCATGTAGCACTTCGCTGGAGTTTCCTGCGCCGTCTAGGCCGCAGTGCTAGGAGGAGCAGGGGAGGGTTTGAACAAGAAGGGGGGGGGGGAATGCGACCTTTGGTGGTGGAAGGAAGGAGGGGGCGGCTTAGATATTCCCGCGGCTGGAATTTTTTTTGGGTAGGTGGGGAGGATAGGCGGGAGAAGTGGTATCGCAAACGAAACTAAAAATAATTTTGTATGGGCTGCCGTCTTATCGCAAACGGGCAATTTTTTTTACCCGGGTGAGATGATACGGGAACATTGAAAATTTGGTGGTGGATGGAGAGATGGGCGTGTTAGATATTGATGCGGCCAACGATATTTTTCGGTAACTAGTATCACAAACGTTTCTACATAATTATCTATGTGTAATATACCTGAACAAATATCTAGCCAATCAGGTCGCATAACCTTCTTCTCGCGAATCACAGTGTAATATACCTGACTATCTTTCGATGCAGGTTAAATCCAACGGCCGACATCCTACGCTATGGTTTACGAGATATTCCAAGGTCATTATGCTCAAAAATAATTCATTATATGCATTTATATTGCCAAATGAAGTCAGAAACGTTTGAAATTTCAGTATGTTAATGGGAATGCTTAATGTTGATCATATACAAATATTGGGGTTTAAAGGATTTAAGAATAACGTGATGCCCTTGTGTTGTGATTGTTTCCGATCGAAACCCTGAAACTTCAAACTCAATGGTCCAATTTGTGAATGAAGTGCATCTAATTTTTCTAGTAATCCACTGAAACTTTTACCACAGATCATGTTCGTGAAAATATGATCGCATGCCAAGTCTCATCCTTTTTGGAGGCCATTTGAATTGATTTTCAATTCCAAGGCCATTATGCTAAAAAATAATTCATTATATGCATTTAAATTGCCAAATGAAGTCAGAAACGTTAGAAATTTTGGTATGTTAGTGCGAACGCTTAATATTGATCATATAAAAAGATTGGGGTTTAAAGGATCTAAGAATAACGAGATGCTCTTGTGTTGTGATTGTTTCCGATCAAAATCCTGACACTTCGAACTAAATGGTCCGATTTGTGAACGAAGTGTATCTAATTTGTCTATTAATCCGCTGAAACTTTTACCACGGACCATGTTCGTCAAATGATGATAGCATGCCAAGTCTCATCCATTTTGGAGGTCATTTGAATTGATTTTCAATTCCAAGGCCATTAAGCTCAAAAGTAATTCATTATATGCACTAAAATTGCCGGATGAAGTCAGAAACATTTGATATTTCAGTATGTTAGTGTGAATTCTTAATGTTGATCATATAAAAAGATTGGGGTTTAAAGGATTTAAGAATAATGCGATGCCCTTGTGTTGTGATTGTTTCCGATCGAAACCCTAAAACTTCGAACTGAATGGTCTGATTTGTGAAAGAAATGTATCTAAGTTGTCTATTAATCCACTGAAACTTTTACCACGGACCATGTTCGTGAAATGATAACAGCATGCCAAGTCTCATTATTTTTGGAGGTCCTTTGAATTGATTTTCAATTCCAAGGCCATTAAGCTCAAAAAAATTCATTATATGCATTAAAATTGTCGAATGAAGTGAGAAACATTTGAAATTTTAGTATGTTAGTGTGAATTCTTAATGTTGATCATATAAAAAGTATGGGTTTAAAGGATTTAAGAGTAACGTGATGCCTTTTGTTGTGATTGTTTCCGATCGAAACCCTGATACTTTGAACTGAATGGTTCGGTTTGTGAAGGAAGTATTTCTAATTTGTCTAGTAATCCACTAAAACTTTTACCACGGATCATGTTCGTGAAATAATTACAGCATGCCAAGTCTCATACTATTCGGAGGTCATTTGAATTGATTTTCATTTCCAAGGTCATTAAGCTCAAAAAAATTTCATTATATGCATTAAAATTGCTAAATGAAATCAGAAACGTTTGAAATTTCAGTATGTTAGTGTGAATGCTTAATGTTGATCATATAAAAAGATGGGGGCATAAAAGATTTAAGAATAACGTGATGCATTTGTGATGTGATTGTCTCTCATCGAAACCCCAATACTTCAGAATGAATGGCCCGATTTGTGAAGGAAGTGTTTCTAATTTGTCTAGTAATCCACTGAAATTTTTACCACGGACCATGTAGGTAAAATGACGACAGCATGCCAAGTCTCATCCCTTTTAGGTCATTTTAATTGATTTTAAATTTCAAGGTCATCATGCTCAAAATAAGTCATTTCATGCATTACAATTGCCAATGAAGTCAGAAATGTTTGAAATTTCAGTATGTCAGTGCGAATGCTTAATGTTGATCATATGAAAATCTTGGGCGTAAAAGATCTAAAATGTTCAATTTCAAAGCCGTTTTTAATAAAAAAATGCACCAGATGCATTAAAAAGCATTACTCATCAATAATTACATACACATGTTCTTAAGGCGCATTCCAGTGAACATAGAGCCCCCTGCATAATGAAGTTAAATCGCGGCACCATGAAAGGTTTTCCAAAATAAAATAGACTACTAGAAAAATAAACCTTGACAGTGGGCAGACCTCATAAATACACTCATCCACCCTCGCCCTCGATCTCCTTGTTCGCCATCGCACCCATCATGGCCTCTCCGTCTAAGTCTATCTCGTCAACTCCTACAATCTCATCATCACCCTCAACATCACCCTCACCATCATCACCCTTACCACCACCCTCACCGTCACCCTCACCTCCTAAGGACGTATCTATAATTTCTGCTTTCTCCTACTAATATTACCAACTCTCTGATACGTCTCAAACGTATCTATAATTTCTTCTTGCTCCATGCATGTTTTGTGCGACTTTGCCATGTTTTCCTTGAACTTTCATACACTTTTGATCATATTTGGACTAACCTATTAACTCAGTGCACCCAGTTGCCAGTTCCTGTTTTCTGTTGTTTTTATATTTCAGGTTTTCCGGCCATTAAAAGTGCCAAATAAATTCCGGAAAAATTATATAAAGAATCAGCGTCCCAGAAGCTTCCCGAAGAACCAAGGATGGAAGGGATGGGACCCACCAGGGCCCCAGGAGGGGGCCCCACCCTAGGGCGCGCCGGGCATCCTCCTGGCTGCCTTGTGGCCCCCCTCGGTGTCCCCTTGGCCTATATTTAGTGCCCACGGAGGAAACCCCTAATATCGATCTGCTATTCCCGTTCTCCTCTCTATACCGCCGCCGCCGTTTCAAGATCGGGGATGCCACGAGAAGCTGCCCCGACACCTTGCCGGAAGGAGGAACCCCCTCCGGGAGACCATCCATCGCCATGGACGCCTCCCGGATGTGCTGTGATTAGTCCCCCTTGGACCATGGGTCCATGACCAGTAGCTATGTGATGTTCTCCTCCCCTCTTTGTGCTTCCACTTTTGAGATCTCGTGAGATGCCTCACAGGATCGAGGCACCTTTGTAATTTTCTGTGTTGATATGCTGAGTTTGCTGGGATCTGATGGATTATGAGACTATGTTCATATTGTGATGAGTAATATATTTTGTTCTCTTGTATATTTGTGTTCTTGAGTTAATTCTTGCATGTTCTCCGTTGCCGTATTTTACTTTGGCCAAGTGATTTGTTGCAACTCCAAGAGGGAGCGTTATGCTTGATTGTGGGTTCAGCCCCGTGGTGTCTAGCTTGAGAGACAGAAACATGAGACTAGGGGATGTGCTGTTGCCACCAGGGATAAAACAACGGTGCTTGTACCTGCGGGTGCGAGGATTGTTTACTTTACACAAAGTTCTTTTAATGCAGTTGTCTGTTTCTTTGAGTTTACACTTTGGGTGGGATTCGCAACTTAATACCAGCGAGATGTTCTTGATAGATATCTTAAGGTGGATGATTCATAGTAGATGCAGATGGATTTCAGTCTACTTACCTTGGTGTACCTCCCATTGCTTTTGAGCCTCTTCCTTTCTTTTGTAGCATAGTTAGCATTGTGGTGCGTTTATAACCCTATCAATTTCCCAGCAGTGATTTGTTTACCTCGCTAGCACTTTTATCGTCTTTTGGGAGAGAGACATCACTAGTGAACGTCATGGGACCCCGGTCCATATTTCCACCATTGTTTACACCCTCAATTTACTTTCAGTTCTACTTCAGTTGCACTTTTATCTCTTGCATTGATCCTTTGTAAACAGCAAGGCCAAAGGAAGTGAAAACTCCTCTGTACTCGTTGGGAGCAAAGTTATTTGCTGTGTGTGCAGGTACAGGTGAAGTAAGCAATCTTTAGATTGTGAACGGCGCCATTGTTCACTTCACCACCTTCTTGTATCTCTTGAAGTCCTACGGGAGACAAACCCTATCCTCTACATAGGAGAAATTTGCTGCTACGCTACATCTCACCTTCCACTTGGGGTAACCAACGAGAAGTGAGAGAAGTATCTTCCTCACCGTATCAAGCTAATTTCTGGCGCCGTTGCCGGGGACTCCAGTCTACAAGATAGGGGAGTTGCACACTATCTTTTATCTTTGCTTTTTAGTCTTGTTAGTTTACCTTTCAGTTTTTACTTTTGTGTCCCTTATCAAAAATACCAAAAATACCTGCTGTTACTATGGGTTCCAATGAAAACACCGAGTTGTGTGACTTCACTAGTCACAACAACAGTGACTTTATCTGCACTCCTATTGCTCCACCTGCCACTTCAGCACCTTCTTATGAAATTAAACCTTCTTTGCTGAATCTTGTTTTGAAAGATCAATTCTCAGGTGCTGGAGAGGATGCTGCACTGCACTTAAATAATTTTGTTGAGCTTTGCGATTTGCAAAAGTACAAGGAAGTAGATGGAGACATCGTCAAGCTGAAGCTTTTTTCCTTTCTCCTTGAGAGGAAGAGCCAAGGATTGGCTGCAATCCTTACCTAAGAATAGCATTGATTGTTGGGACAAGTGTAAGGATGCTTTTATTGGGAAGTACTATCCCCTACTAAAATTATCCAGTTGAGAAGTAACATTATGAATTTTAGGCAATTGGATAATGAACACGTTGCCCAAGCTTGGGAACGTATGAAATCTCTTGTTAAGAACTGCCCTACACATGGTTTGACTACTTGGATGGTTATCCAGACTTTTTATGCAGGCTTAAACTTTACCTCGCGGAATCTGTTAGACTCGGCCGCGGGAGGAACTTTTATGTCAACCACACTTGGTGCTGCCACGAAGCTACTTGATGAGATGATGTTGAACTACTCTCAGTGGCACACCGAACGATCTCCAATTGGTAAGAAGGTAAATTATGTCGAGGAGATCTCCTCTCTTAATGAAAAGGTTGACTTGATCATCTCTCTACTTACCAAGCAAGCTCCTATTGATCCTCAAGATGTTCCTTTAAATTCTTTGGTTGCTCAAGAACAAGTAGATGTGAACTTTATCTCTAGAAACAACTTCAACAATAATGCTTATAGGAGTAATTTTGGTAGCAACAATCCTAGACCTTTCCCATCCAACAACTATGGGAACAACAACACTTTCATGATGGCTCTCTCCCACCCCCACGTCGCCACCCCTAAACCCTAGTCACCCCATCCAACATCCTCGTTGATCGGGCCCCTTCATCAACTTTTGGCTCTGCTCATCGTCTCCGGCGTCTCCTCCTCGTTGCATTCATAGCCATCTCATGGCGGTTTATGCATCCCTCCAGATGGGTTTGGATCTGGCTCCCGGTGTGGAGTTTGCCGAGGAGGTTCGACGCACTTGTTTCTCTATGGTTCATCTGAATTCGAATTCTGTCCACTTCACAATGGTGGCGGCTTTTGGTCGTACCTCCTTCAAGTTGACGGAGGATTCGGCTGCAGTGGCTCTTGAATCCATCACACGTGGTAGATGTGATGCCCTCAAAGTGTCCATTTTACGTGATCGGGTATTCAGCTTCACGGTGGCCAACAAGAAGATTGGTTTTCTCCTTATCGATCATCGTAAATTTGTTTTCCCTCATTTTATCCGTTATTTTTATCTTTGGAATTATGGAGGGCCTCAATGGACCTATGAGTTCAAGCTCTGGCAGAAACAATGCAAGGAGGAATGGATTCTGGTTAGGCCATCTAAGAAATGTGCTCAAGCTGGGATGAATGCATTGCGTACGGCTCCAAAGAAATCAGCGATGAAAGTCGGGCCATCTAAGTCCAAATCACTACGTTTTGCTACTATTCTTGACTATGAGGCCTGCAAGAGCAACAATTTTCGTGTTAACCCGGAAGCTCGTAAAGATTTGATTCAAGCTAGTTATGATTTGCTCCCGAACGAATGCCCTCCACCGTTGCCACCACAGGTGGTTCATCGGACTCTGGCAACTCCGTCGATTCAATTTGGGATTGTTCCGATTTCCGTGGCCAATACCGGATCTTCCTCTCCTGATAAGCATTCCATACCTGAAAAGGTGCAACAGACGCTTCTGCCATCTTTAGACCTTTGTGCCTCGCCTCTCGTGGGCAAGCAGAACACAACCATATCTGGAGTTGCCCTACAGGAGAAATAAAAAGAAACAGTGCAGGTTTCCTCCTCTACCGTACAGGACGTGCCTACCAAGGATGCGTTTGAAGCTATGTTGGATGACATGGTGGCCCGGATCATGACTTGCACTGTTTGCAATATTCAGGGCCACTTGTCATCGGCCTGCCCTTCCAAGCGGCTCTGCATGGCATGCAACCGTGTGGGCCACCGTCGACGGGACACGATGCGATAGCACGTAAGGAGGGACGCGTCTGGAGGCCTATTCACACGCAACATCCCATTGAGTACACACCGGATTCATCCTCTAATATTGGGACTCGCGCCACCTCCCTCCCCTGCCCAAGCGACTCTGCGGAGAAAACCCCACCTGCCGCTTGCGCTTCGCCGCCTAGCACCAATCTCGCCGTTCCACCTTGCTCCCACTGCCGCCCGAGCTCGACATCCATGGCGGTCTACGAGCTTGAACCCCATCGCTTCCTCCCCACCAGCCATCAAATCATTGAGGGAGGGGCCAACCGCCTGCCGCGCACTTTCGTCACTGCGGGTGCTAGGCCGGAGCGGCGGCACGAGGACTTCATGGTGGCAGAGATTTTTCCAACTCCACCCCCCGAGGCATTGGGGCCAGCCAGAGAGGAAGTGGCAGATTTTCTTCAGGACCGCGGCGTCATGGTGCGCTCTGTGCAACCCTGGTTTCTTGGAGTGGGCCTTTTTCAAGTCCGTGATGCTGCTATAAGGTACTCGCTCACCCAGCATCCACCCTTTGACCTTGGAGGAGACATATTTGTGCGTTTTTACAACCATGACCAAGGTGAAGGTTTCCGTGGTGCGGATGATTTCCGTACGGGCTGGATCATGCTGATGGCTTCTCGCCCTTCGTTGGTTACCCCAAGTGGAAGTTTTGAGATGTAGTGCAGCAGCAGTTTTCCCTCGGTGAAGATACCAAGGTTTGTCTCCAGTAGGACTCCAGAGATGATAAGTAGGTGTCAGCGGCGCAACTGACGTGGACCTGCACACAGACACAGATAACTTTTTTCCCAACGAAGTTCAGAGAGGTTGTCAATCTCTCCGGTCTTGTTGTTCACAAAGGATAAAATGCAAGGGATAATGATAGCAAGTAAAATCAGTAAAGTAAATATAGCTTGGAAATAATAATGAGGATATGGACCGGGATACGTGATGTTCACTAGTGATGTCTCTCTCCCAAAAGACGATAAAACTGCTATGCGAGGTAAACAAATTACAGAAGGGAAATTGACAGGATTATGAACGCACCGCAATGCTAACTATGCTACAAAAGAAAGGAAGAGGCTCAAAAGCACGGGAAGAACGCCAAAATAAGTAGACCGAAATCCATCTGCATCTACTACTAATCATCCACCTTGAGATATGTATCTAGAACATCTCGCTGATATTAAGTTGCGAGCCCCACCCAAAGTGTAAACCCAAAGCAACAGACAACTGCAATAAAAAGAACTTTGCATAAAGTAAACAATCCTTGTAACCACGGTTACAAGCACCGTTGTTTTCCCCCATGTGGCAACAACACATCCCCTAGACTCATGTTTCTGTCACTCAAGCGTGTCATCGGGGGGCATGAACCCACAATCTAGCACAACGTTCCCTCTTGGAGTCACTACCTACTACTTGGCCAAAGCAATAAACAGCAACGGAGAACAAGCAAGAATTACTTAGGAACAAAAATATAAGAGATAAAAACCAAATATATTACTCTATCACAATCTGAACATAATCTCATAATCCATCAGATCCCTCCAAACTCAGCATAGCAACAACAGAAATATTACAAAGGTGCCTCGATCATGTAGGGAATCTCACGAGGTCTAAACAATGAAGATCAAATAGGGGAGGAGAAATCACATAGCTACTGATCACGGACCCATGGTCCAAGGAAAACTACTCACGAGACATCCGGGGAGCATCCATGGTGGAGAGGAGACTCCTGGAGGTCAATCCTCCCTCCGGCAGGGTGCCGGGAAGAGGTCTTCTGGTGCTCCCGATCTTCGGAAGCGCGGCGGCGGCGGAACAGAGGCGAGTTTGCGGAATAGGGTTCCTCTTCTGGAGTTTCCCCGTGACGGAGAATAAATAGGCGAAAGGGGGCAGCCAGAGGTGGACCAGGGGCCCCAGGCGCCCCCCTGGCGCGCCCAGGGGTGGGGCCGCGCCGGGTGGCCGCCTGGGCCCCCCTGGCTCCCCTCTGGCCCCTCTTGGGCTCTTCTCGAAGCTTCCTGTATGCTGATTTTTCCTGTATTTCTCCCGGAATTTTTCTGGCACTTTTTATATGGGGGAAAACTGAAATAGAAAAACAACAGAAAACAGGAACTGGCACTGGGGTGCACTGAGTTAATAGGTTAGTCCAAATATGATCAAAAGTGTATGAAAGTGTATCTAGATCATAGCAATATCACACAAAACATGCATGGAGCAAGCAGAAATTATAGATACGTTTTGGACGTATCAACATCCCCAAGCTTAATTCCTGCTCATCCTCGAGTAGGTAAATGATAACAACATAATTTGTGTGGTGACATGCTAGCAACCATAAAAGAACTTTGAAAAGTAAAGCAATCAAGGTTAGAGATTCAATTCAAGTCATAACATGCAGGAGTTTATATTAGCATTGAAACAAGTAACAAAAGAACAATAGGTGCAAGAGCTCTCGCTGTCCGTGACACGAATGTCTCCAAATGGTGTTTGCGTGCAAGAAGGGGGATAGGGAATACGAGAAAAAGTAATTTTTGTGTTGAGAACTCAATCTACTAAAGTTTCACACTTGGTATTCTTTGGAATCTTATCTTGACTCGTCCCCAGACCACTAGCCAAGTACAAGTCAATTTGATCCACTCCTTTTCGATATTTTGAGCACTCATGCAATGGATGAGCGTAAGCACGAGAGTTGACACTTAAGATGGCAAAGAGAGAAGTATGGTGGAGGAGGAAGACAAAAAGGATGAGAAAGGCTCACATCAATGAGGGCAATCATAGGCAAGGGATGCCAAATGATAGATATGATGTGAGGAGTAGGGATTGCCATGCAACGGATGCACATACGAGCTAAGAAGCTCTCCAAAGGAACTAGTGGGGGTGCATCTAACTTGCTCGCTCATGAAGACCTAGAGCTCGTTTGAGGAGGCTCATCCTTGGAATATGCAAGCCAAGTTCTATAGTGTGAAGGTCCCCACATAGCTATATGCATAATGATCATCTCTATGGAGTACAAGGATATAAAGGGAGTACTAGTTTGGATCTCTCAAAAGGATAGTAGTGTTGCCCCTTTCTCTCTTTTTATTTCTTTTTCTCTTTTTTCTATTTTTTTGTATCTTTTTGTGGCCTCAATGTCTCTTTCTATTTAACTCTCATTTGTCCTCTTTGGGATATTTTAATGTGTCCACTTTGGGATCTTTTCCTCACTTAAGGGCAACACTCTATTTTACAAGAAGATAAAGGAGATCTTTCACACTTTACAAGGTACTCAAAACATAAAGAAGATGTAACTATCATGAAGTATGCAATGTATGTCGCTGCCAGTGTAGCAAGAACATGTATGACATGAAGATCAAGTCATGAAGAGATGGAAGTTGCATGGAAATATAACTCGGAAAGGCTATGGAAATGCCTTGATAGGTAGGTATGGTGGCTGTTTTGAGGGAAGATATAAGGAGGCTTATGATGACAGAGCGTATCATGCCAAGGGTTTGGATGTACCGGCGAAGGTGGACACCAAATCTTGGAGTGAGAAGAAGGCAATGCACGGTACGGGGGAGGCTAGCAAAATATGGGAAGGTGGAAGTGTAAACTTTCAATACTTACATTAGTCTGAAGAACTCATCCACTTATTATCGGTAACTCTCAATCGAATAAGGAGGTTCACAAAGAGACAAGTACCCCGAGGAGGAGTGTATGGGGGTTTTGTTATCCTTGCGCATCCTCGACTCATGGTACGTGAGTGTTCTCTGATATTCGACTCCTCAGAAGAGTAGTGATCCATCTAGTAGCTAGAGTTCTCAACTAGTTTTGTAGGTTTTGAAAATACACACGGATTGCCCAAAATACGACACCTATCACTAATAGGAAAGATATCTTGACACCAAAAGTTCAAACATTACTCACATCAATATCTCTAAACTATTGCAAGTTACTACTAAAATTAAATAGCAACCTCAATTACCTACTTTCAAAACAAGACATAACTCAGTGCAACAACCAACTCTCTTTAAAAAGATAAACATGAAAACTAAAAAGAGTTCCAGAAAGAAACTAAACAAAAGCCAAGGCTCTTTCTAAAGACAAACTAAGACTAAAACTAAACATGGCAGTAGCTATGAAAAGATAAAGAACACACAACAGCAAAAAGATAAGCAGGAAAAATCCTAGGATGTGTTCTAGATTTTGAAAGAGGAGCGTGTTTCTCTCCCACACAAAGTAAGATGGGATCTAACTTGTTATGAACATCAAGCAAAGCTAAAGAAAACTAAAAACAAAACCTAAGAGCGAGACGCTCCAAGCATAGCACATGACGCATGAAGTGATAAAAATATAGTGAGACGAAGGACGAACTGATGATTGTAGATGGAGAAGGGGATGCACGGGGGAATCCCCAAGCTTAGACGCTTGAGTCTCCTTGAATATTTATTGGGGATGCATGGGGGCATCCCCAAGCTTGAGCGCTTGACACTCCTGGATCTTCTTTCATCATCTTCCATCACACACTTGAAAACTCCCTTCATACATAACTCATCATAAGCTGATTAGAGAGGTTAGTACCCTTAATAAATAAAAATTTTCCACGGGATATAAAGATATTCTTGAAGAGCTACTGTTTCTCAAGAGTGCCAAAAAGTTTTTGCAAAGAAAAGCAAGCTTAAGGTTTGCAAAAGTTAGGAGAGACAAAACGTGGCAGAATCTGTAAAAAACAGAACAGAAGATAGTAAAGAATTTTTTAGGGGCACTTCTGAAACTCAAATAAAAAAACTCAGAACATACGGAAGTTTCGTAATTGTATAGAGCATACTTTGTAAAAATTTCAGCTCAAAAAGATGAACTGGGAGTTTTCTGGAATTTTTCTGGTCACGAGGACAGAATCTGTTTTCTAGACAGCATGTCACAACTTTTACTTCCCTTGCCGGAAGAGGCTATAACTTGGCACAAAGCTGAAAAATAAAGATACAATGATGTTTCTACAGAAGTAACAATCATCAAGACACAACAAAAGAAAAAATAAAACACCTAAATTCATTGCGGGCTGCCTCCCGAAAGCGCTTTCTTTTATGCCTTTAAGCTAGGCTTAAAGATTGTAAAAGGTGCTCTCATAAGAATAAGAATTTGAAGCA
Source organism: Bromus sterilis (assembly GCA_950022295.1). Lineage (NCBI taxonomy): Eukaryota > Viridiplantae > Streptophyta > Magnoliopsida > Poales > Poaceae > Bromus > Bromus sterilis. The sequence continues at coordinate 237,715,164 of OX465598.1, forward strand.
AAAGAGAGCATCAAGAAACAAATATGAAACACATTTAAGCCTAACCCACTTCCTATGCATAGGCATCTTGTAAGAAAATAAGTCAAAGAAGCACAAAGTGACATGCATAGAAAGGTGGAACAGGAGCATCTTCAAAACTTTCAACATAAAGAGAGGAGTTTTAGTAATATGGAATTTTCTACAACCATACTTCCCTCTCTCAAAATAATTTTCAGTAGTATCATGAACAACATCAAGAATATAACTATCACATAAATCATGTTGTTCATGAACTGCAAGCACACGTGTATAGTTTCAACACGGTCTTTAGGATTATAAGATGAATGCAACCCATCACATTGAGCCTTGATAAGAGCAAAGTTCTCCGGAGTTGGAGATTTCAAAAGGATAATAGGACAATCAAGTGTGGGTGCAATAGCAACAATTTCATGCTTAACATAAGGAACTATAGAGAGTTCATTTTTGTCAGCATCATCCATAGTGGCATCTTGGCCATCCACAAAGCAAGTATCAAAATTTTCAGAAAGGGATATTTCAAGTGAGTCCTCAGAATCATGGTATTCCTCCTCAATGCAATAATTGGCCTCTTCTTGGGCAGCAAACGTTTTATTTTTAAAATCCTCAATATAAGAATTGGAAGTATAATTCTCGAAGCAATAAGCAAGAACTGCAAAGTTTTCAGACTCGAAAATAGTATCGTGATATTTTTCAATCAAAGAAGCGATCTCATAGGCACCTTTAAAAGCAACAAACTCTTCAATCTTTTCAACATCAAAGTAATCATAAACACATTTAGCATAAGAAGATAAGATCTCATTTTCATTAAACTCACATTGGAAAGGGAGGTGTTTATGATCTATATTAGAACAGCAAGTAAAATCATAAATGTGGCACAAAAATTTAGCATGGCAATAAGAAACATGTATTTGATCCCATAAGTGTTTCCCTTTCTGAGATAGGCGGTGCCGCGTATAATGAGCATGCTCATCCAATGATTTTCCCTCAACCAAGTCGGTTGGGTTTTTAGCGCGAGCACAAATTGATCGAAGACGATCCAAGTGAAACATGTCCATCCTACCATATTTGGGTGGTTCATCACCCATGGTGAGGATAGCATAAATCGGCAAAGCAAGACAAAGGCAAAAGTTAGCAACTATTTTTGTGATTTTTCATAAAGGACACTGAGATAAAAACTGAAAGGTAAACTAACAAGACTAAAAAACAAAGGTAAAGGGTAGTGTGCAACTCCCCTATCTTAGCAATCGGAGTCCCCGGCAACGGCGCCAGAAAACTTGCTTGATGGCTTCTCGCCCTTCGTTGGTTACCCCAAGTGGAAGGTTTGAGATGTAGTGCAGCAGCAGTTTTCCCTCGGTGAAGATACCAAGGTTTGTCTCCAGTAGGACTCCAGATATGATAAGTAGGTGTCAACGGCGCAACTGACGTGGACCTGCACACCGACACAAATAACTTTGTTCCCAACGAATTTCAGAGAGGTTGTCAATCTCTTCGGTCTTGTTGTTCACAAAGGATAAAACGCAAGGGATAATGATAGCAAGTAAAAGAAGTAAAGTAAATATAGCTTCGAAATAATAATGAGGATATGGACCGGGTTACGTGATGTTCACTAGTGATGTCTCTCTCCCAAAAGACGATAAAACTGCTATGCGAGGTAAACAAATTACAGAAGGGAAATTGACAGGGTTATGAACGCACCGCAATGCCAACTATGCTACAAAAGAAAGGAAGGGGCTCAAAAGCACGGGAAGAACGCCAAAATAAGTAGACCGAAATCCATCTGCATCTACTACTAATCATCCACCTTGAGATATCTATCCAGAACATCTCGCTGGTATTAAGTTGCGAGCCCCACCCAAAGTGTAAACCCAAAGCAACAGACAACTGCAATAAAAAGAACTTTGCGTAAAGTAAACAATCCTTGTAACCACGGTTACAAGCACCATTGTTTTCCCCCTTGTGGCAACAACACATCCCCTAGACTCATGTTTCTGTCACTCAAGCGTGTCATCGGGGGGCATGAACCCACAATCTAGCACAACGTTCCCTCTTGGAGTCACTACCTACTACTTGGCCAAAGCAATAAACAATAATGGAGAACATGCAAGAATTACTTAGGAACAAAAATATAAGAGATAAAAACCAAATATATTACTCTATCACAATCTGAACATAATCTCATAATCCATCAGATCCCTCCAAACTCAGCATAGCAACAGCAGAAATATTACAAAGGTGCCTCGATCATGTAGGGCAGCTGACGAGGTCTAAACAATGAAGATCAAAGAGGGGAGGAGAACATCACATAGCTACTGATCACGGACCCATGGTCCAAGGAAAACTACTCACGAGACATCCCGAGAGCATCCATGGTGGAGAGGAGACTCCCGGAGGTCAATCCTCCCTCCGGCAGGGTGCCGGGAAGAGGTCTTCTGGTGCTCCCGTTCTTCGGAAGCGCGGCGGAGGAACAGAGGCGAGTTTGAGGAATAGGGTTCCTCTTCTGGAATTTCCCCATGACGGAGAATAAATAGGCGAAAGGGGGCAGCCAGAGGTGGACCAGGGGCCCCAGGCGCCCCCCTGGCGCGGCGAGGGGCGGGGCCGCTCCGGCTGGCCGCCTGGGCCCCCCTGGCTCCCCTCTGGCCCCTCCCGGGCTCTTCTCGAAGCTTCCTGTACGCTGATTTTTCCTGTATTTTTCCCAGAATTTTTCTGGCACTTTTTATATGGGGGAAAACTGAAATAAAAAAACAGCAGAAAACAGGAACTGGCACTGGGGTGCACTGAGTTAATAGGTTAGTCCAAATATGATCAAAAGTGTATGAAAGTGTATCTAGATCATAGCAATATCACACAAAACATGCATGGAGCAAGTAGAAATTATAGATACGTTTTGGACGTATCACATGCTTATTGGGGTGCCTTTGGATTATCGTAACACTAAGAATCTGTCAGAGGCCATCAATACCTTTGGGAAATTTCACTCGTGGAACACTGAAGATCCATATTTTGTTCGCTCGATAGTGCATGCATCCTTTCCTTCCACTGAGCTTGTGCCAAGGGATGTGGTTTTTGGTGATTATGCTGAGTGGAGAGGAAACAGGGTCAACTGGACTGCTGCCTGTTACGTCCTGGGCGCGGATTGGGAAAATCAGATGCCCCAGGATGAGGATCCCATGCAGCTCAATGGCAACCCCCATCCTTTGCCTGGGCAGCTTGTCCCATATAACATTCCCTGGGTGCTTCCTCAATACCCGGCTCTTGGCTGGAACGATGTCCCCGCACCAGCACCTGACAATGCTCCAGTGCCCAATGACCCTCCGGGTTGGGGGAATGCAGTCTGGGGTGAGGATGCAAACAAACTGGACGTGCAGCAGGAGCAACAAGATGCACCTGATTATGACCAGCAGTCCATGGTGCTGGACCACCCTGACCTCTCTGAATCTGTCGAGCAACCGGTTTTGGAGGTCGTCAATATTCCTGATGATGAGGAACAAATGATGCAGCAGCCGGCTGATGAGGAGCCCATCTTAGCACTCGTCCCTTATGTACCACCCCCTATCCCTCCACAACAAGTATTTGTGGGGATGGTCAAGATTGCTGCAGGACCTGAACTGCCCCCTGTGATGCAATGGAGCAGGGCCTTCTCCAGGTTGCTGCCTGAGATTTGCACTCTCCAGGTCCCCAGGAGACTGATTTTTCGCCCTGTTCTTCCACTGGTCTGCTCCATGAGATCTTGGAGCATGGCTTTTGATGCCAATTCTCTGTAGCTTTCTATATCATACATTGCTGATGATGCGGGGCCGCCTGCATTAGCTCCCTCCCTGCCTGCGGTGGAGCTCCCCAAGGAGATCACTTTCTCCAGACCCCCATCGTGAAGGCGGCAACACCTAGACGCAAGAAGAGGACAACTCCCATTGTTGACACTACTGTCAGGCGCTGCACCAGAAGTACGATCAAGCGTGATGGCTTCAAGGCGGGAACTTTGGCCGAACTCCCCTTGGCCCCAAAGCGCAAGAAGCCCAAGACCAAGCCCATTCCCATGTTGCCTGAGGAATCTGCAGAAGGACAAGCCCAAGGCCCAGCTCAGGAGGAGGTGCCGGTGTTGCCACCCACTCCAATCAAGGTCCTTCAGAACATTGGCGCTGACCTGCAGATTGACCCAGTTCTGCTGACGAAGGAGAAGCTTATGGCGACTCCATCCTCTTCAATGGCACCTCATGAGGATGATGATGTTTAGCTCCTTTTCGACTCTTTGGGTTTGGCAAGCCCCTAAATTGGCCAGTTGTTTTACTGTTCTTGGACAGTTTTCTTTTGGCCCTTGGCCCTTTTGCGGGAACTGGTTGATAACTGTAATGTTTCCAGTTATCTTGCTTTCTCTCTCTTTTAGTTTCCATGAATTTTACAACTTCTAGAGATTGGAAAGTGCTATGTTGGAATGTTCGTGGTCTGAATTCTACAGCCAGGCAAAGCGCCGTGCGTGAGAAAATTGAGGACAGCCAAGTTGCGGTTATCTGCCTTCAGGAAACCAAATGTGAGAATATTGACCACAATTTTATTAGGTCTTTCTGCCCCAGGCGATTTGATCAATTCGCTGTGGTTTCCTCGAGAGGTGCCTCTGGTGGAATTCTTACTATTTGGAGTTCAGCTATTTTTCATGGGTAGTTGTTGGACACTCAAGTTTTTGGGATGGTGATCCAATTCACCTCCTCTCACAATGCAAAATCTTGGACTTTGATGAATGTCTATGGCCCTTGTGTGCAACAACAGAGATATCTTTTTGTGGATTGTCTTTATCACTTGTCCATCCCTTTTGATGCTAATTGGCTTCTACTTGGGGACTTTAATTTTATTAGATCAATGGATAACATGAATCTTCCTGGAGGTGATGTTAATGACATGTTCATCTTCAATGAGATAATTGGCCACCTTGGTCTGCTTGAGCTCCCCCTCAAAGGCAGGAGATTCACATGGTCTAACATGCAGGAGAACCCTTTGCTGGAGCAGCTGGATTGGTTTTCACCTCTGCTAATTGGATATTATCTTACCCCTCCACTCAGGTGCTGCCTTTGGCTAAGACTGCTTCTGATCATGTACCCTATGTGGTGGCCATAAACACCTCCATCCCAAAAGCTAACTTATTCAGATTTGAAAACTTTTGGGTGGAGATGCCGGGGTTCCTGGATTGTGTTAAATCCTCTTGGGAAGTTTCATCCTCTAAAGCTCACCCTGTGGCTACAATTGTGGACAAGTTCAAGAGACTTAGAAGGGTCCTTAAACACTGGAAAAAAAACTTTTCCAACTTCAAGGTGCTTATCTCCAAGTGCAACAGGGTCATTTTCATCCTTGACTGCCTGGAAGAGTTTAGGAAGCTGTCTGTGCCTGAATCCAATTTCAGGAAGGTTGTCAAGTTGTATCTTGAAAAAATCCTACATTGGCAACATATGTACTGGAAAAAAGAGATGTACCCAAAGATATGTTAAGGTGGGGGAGAAGAACTCAAAGTTTTTTCAAGCAATGGCCTCTGAGAGACATAGAAGGAACTCAATTGCCTCTCTTCAGTTAGTTGATGGAACTCCATGTTCCACACATGATCTCCTTGCTAATGCTTTTTGGTCTGCTTTTAAAAACAGAATGGGAGTGGCTAAAGGTAATGTCATGGCTTATAATCTGAGTGCACTGCTTGCTCCAGTGGATAGCTTGGAAGCTTTGGTGGCTCCTTTTGACAAGAATGAAATGGATGATACTATCAAGTTCATGCCACCTGATAAATCCCCTAGACCTGATGGTTTTAATGGTAGAATTTTGAAATCTTGCTGGTCCATAATTTGCTCTGACTTCTACAGGTTGGCTGAGGATTTCCACAGTGGACATGCTGATCTGGAAGGTTTAAATGGTTCCTTTATCACTCTCATCCCCAAGAAAGCTGTTTCTGAAACTGTGAATGACTTCAGACCCATCTCTCTTACTAGTGTGGGTATTAAGTTTCTCACCAAAATGGCTGCCAACAGGTTCCAGAAAGACATCAGAAGGTGCATTCACAAAAACCAATATGGATTTATCAAGGAGAGATCCATTCAGGACTGCATTGCTTGGACTTTGGAATATCTACATCAGTGCCACCAATCCAAAAGACCTTTGCTGCTGCTCAAGATTGACTTTGAGAAAGCTTCTGATTCTATTGAGCATGAGGCAATCTTGGAAATTTTAAAGCATAAAGGTTCCCCCCACAAATGGAGAGTTTGGGTGTAGCAGCTCTTGGATAGTGGGTCTTCCTTTGTTCTATTAAATGGCATCCCAGGAAGACAATTTAAATGTAAAAGAGGGGTCAGACAGGGTGATCCCTTATCCCCTCTCCTTTTTGTGCTTGCTGCTGATCTGTTGCAATCTGTGGTTAATGATCTGCTGAGAAGAGGGCACCTCTGTTTGCCTATTCCCTGTCATGATCCTGATTTTCCTATTGTGCAATATGCTGATGACACAATCTTGATCATGCCTGATGAGGCTCAACAAGTTCTTAGGCTAAAAGAGGCTCTTAAAAGTTTCTCTCAGTCCACTGGCCTGGATATCAACTATAATAAATCCTCCATGATTCCCATTAATCTTGATGAGGTTTACATTGTTGAAATGGCTACAACTTTTGGTTGCCAAGTGGGAAAGCTTCCCTTCACATATTTGGGGTTGCCTGTGGGCACTACCAGACCTAAGATTGTGGATTTGCTTCCTTTGGTTGACTGCATGGAGAGGAGACTTACTGCCAACTCTTGTTTCTTAACCCAGGGGGGAAAGCTTTAGCTGTTGAACTCCTGTGATATCTTCCATGCCCATCTACTACGTTTTCTCTCAGCACATTCCTGCTGGTATCATCAAGCAGTTGGAAAGGATCCAGAGACAATGTCTTTGGAGGAAGTATGGACAGGATTCAGGAAAATCACTTGATGCATGGGACCTTGTTTGCAGACCCAAGAATAAAGGTGGTCTGGGTATCCTCAATTTGCAACTGCAGAATCAAGCTCTCTTGATGAAGCATCTGAACAAGTTTTATAATAAAGAGGATGTGCCATGGGTATCTCTTGTCTGGAACACTTATTATCATGAGAGAGTGCCCCATGCTACTGAGATCTGTGGCTCATTTTGGTGGAAAGATGTGGCCAAATTTATGGATATTTTTGTGGCTGTTTCTCAGATCAAGTTGGGTGTGGGGGACTCTGTGTTGTTGTGGAATGATTTCTGGATCAACCACACCAACGCTACTGTAGCCCAAAAGTTTCGAAGACTTTTCTCCTTTGCCAAGGATCCTATGATATCTGTAAAGGAGGCAAGGGATGTTTCTGAACTCACTGAACTTTTCAACTTACCACTCTCTGCTCAGGCTTTCTAGGAGCTCAGTGAACTTCAACAGATCCTTCAGCATCACAGTGCTGAGGAAGCAATGGACTGCTGGACATGGAGGTTGAATGGGAAAGGACAGTATACTGCTAAGAAGTTCTATAGTTTGGTGCATGATCCTATACAATCAAATCCTCTTTTAAATTGGATTTGGAAATCTTGCTGTATACTGAAAACCAAAGTTTTTGCCTGGCTGGTGATCATGGATCGTCTCAATACCAAAGACATGATTATCAGAAGGCACTGGCATATCCAGGATGGACCTGAGTGTGTTCTTTGCCCCACACATCACCTGGAAAACAGAGATCATCTCTTCTTTCAATGCAATTTCAGTGCTAGAATCTGGGCATATCTGCAAATTGATTGGAACAATGGCTCTGACATGTTTCACATTGCCAAGATGGCCAGGGAGTCTTTCAATAAACCTTTCTTTACTGAAGTGGTGTTCACTGCCTGGTGGAATATTTAGTTGGTGAGGAATGCTAAATGTTTCAAGCATGTCAGACCATCTTTTGCCAAATGGAGAGCTGGCTTCATTCATGATATAACTCTTCTTAGCTATAGAATCAAACCTAGATTTAAAGATAAGCTACTTAGATGGATTGATTTCCTTCCACCCTAAGAGGGTGTTTTTTGAAGCTTTTGTTGTACATTTGTAAATATTGTGGTCCTGGTAATAAAATACTGGGGGGGGTACTTTACCCCTCAGTTTCAAAGCTTCAAAAAACAACAACAACACTTACCCTGGCACCAAAAACTCCACTTCTGAACTAGAGAGTATGCTTAAAGACTTTATCACTACCCAAAAAGCCTTCAACAAGAATGTAGAAGAGAAATTATACAAATTAGATATCCTCTCTTCGAAGGTAGACAACATAGGCCATGATGCTGAGATGCTTAAAATTAGAACTTCTCCCCCCGAGGACAGGAAAACCACTCCTATGAATGCTATCCAAGTGCAAATTAATGAAAACATTAGGATGTTGGGCAAACTTAAAGAGAGATGGGCTAGAGAAAAGGAGGAAGCAGAGAGAGTTAAGAGCCTTCGTACCTACCACACCATAGCTACTATCCAAGTTGTTGAGGATGTCCAAACTATTAGCACCCATCACACCCCTAGTCCACCTGGACCTATCAATGGTGATGCTATCACCTCAACCATAGATGAAGAAACCTCTATGAACATAGAGGCTTTCAAACAAGTGAGCCTAAATGATATCACTACCTCCTTGATAGATAGTAGTGATCTAGACTTTGACAACTGCACCTTACCTGAAGTTATTGGTTTCCTACACAAAATGTCTAGAGACCCCCACACTAGCACACTTAATCGTGCCTTCACAGAGCATATCACCAATGCTATAATCAAAGTTAGGGAGGAGAATCTTAGACTAGAAGCCTCCATACCTAGGAAGATAGAAGATGGTTGGGATCCTATGATAAAAATCAAATTAAATAACTTCTCTTGCTATGCTTTATGTGACGTTGGAGCTAGTACCTCTGTCATGCCCAAAAGAATGCATGATATGTTTGAATTGAAACCTTTTGATTCATGTTCTTTTGGTGTTCGCCTTGTCGACTCTTCCGTAAAGAAACCTTTGGGGAATATTGATGATGTTCTTATTATTTTCAATGACAATTATGTCCCCGTTGATTTTACTAATATGGACATTGAGTGTGATCCGTCTTGTCCAATTATTTTGGGACGTCCTTTTTTCGCATCGTTGGTGTTGTTATTGACATGAAAGAGGGGAATATAAAATTTCAATTCCCTCTCAAGAAGGGGATGGAACACTTCCCTAGAAAGAAAGTCAAGTTACCTTTTGAGTCCGTTACACGGGCAAGCTATTCTCTTTCTCTTGATAAAACTTGATTCTTCTTTAGCCTTGTGCCTAGCTCAAAGGCGTAAAAGAAAGCGCTTGTTGGGAGGCAACCCAAGATGTTTTTTACTTCTGTTTTTAGCGGTCTTGATGACTTTTACTACTGTAGCAACATCATTGTATCTTCATTTTCAAGCTTTGTGCCTAGTATAGCCTTTTATGACAAGGGAAGTGAAAGTTGTGACATGCTGTCCAGAAAACAAATTCTGTCCTCGTGACGGGAAAAATCATAGAAAATCACCAGTTCATCTTTTTGAGCTGAATTTTTTACACAGCGTGCTCTATACAATCACGGAACTTTAGTATTTTCTGAGTTTTTTGATTTTAGTTGCAGAAGTATCCCTAAAAAAATTCTTTACTACTTGTTGTTCTGTTTTTCACAGATTCTGCCACATTTTGTCTCTCCTAACTTTTGCAAACCTTAAGCTTGCTTTTTCTTTGCAAAAACCTTTTGGCAATCTTGAGAAACAGTAGCCCTTCCTGGAAATCTTTATTTTCAGTAGAAGAAAATTATTTTAATAGGGTACTAACCTCTCTAATCAGTTTACACTGAGTTATGTATGAATGGAGTTTTCAATTGTGCGATGGAAGATGATGAAATTAGATTCGGGAGTGTCAAGCGCTCAAGCTTGGGAATGCCCCCATGCATCCCCAACGAATATTCAAGGAGACTCAAGCGTCTAAGCTTGGGGATTCCCCCGTGCATCCCCTTCTTCATCAACAATTATCAGTTCGTCCCTCGTTGTACTATATTTTTATCACTTCATGCGTTATGTGCTATGCTTGGAGCGTCTCGCTCCGCTTGAACTAGAACTCCTCATTGGATTTGCATGCTTATTTCCTTAGCTGTGAGTTGTTCTTTTCTTAGCTGCTTCCCTGTTTAGTTGTAGTGCTTTAGTTTTCTTCTACAACTTTTTTTATATCAGGTTGAACTTTCCATAGGTTGCATGTTTATCTTGTTTAGAGAGTTTGCCTGTTGCACTGAGTTTTGTGTCCTGACTAGAAAGTAGGTTGTGGAAGTTGCTATTCTCTTTGTAGTAGTAACTTGCAATAGTTTTGAGGTATTGACTATAGTAATGTTTGAACTTATGGTGTCAAGAGCTTTAGCCTATTAGTGATAGATGTGGTATTTTGGGCAATCCGTGTAATTTTCGAAAACCAAAACCCCTGTTGAGAACTCTAGCTACTAGATGGATCACTAACCTCTGGAGGGTTCGAATATTAGAGTACACTCACGTACCATGAGTCGAGGATGCGCAAGGATAACCAAACCCCCATACAATCCTCCTCGGGGTACTTCTATCTTTGTGAACCTCCTGATTAGATTGAGAGTTACCGATAATAAGTGCATGAGTTCTTCGGACTAATGTGAGTATTCGAAAGTTGACACTTCCACCACCCAAATTTTTCTAGCCTCTTCGGTACCGTGCATTTCCCTTTATCACCTCGAGAGTTTGCGCATACTTCGCCGGTGCATCCAAACCCTTGGCATGATACGCTCTGTCATCATAAGCCTCCTTATATATTTCCTCAAAACATCCACCATACCTACCTACAAGGCATTTCCATAGCCTTTCCGAGATACATTGCCATGCAACATCCACCTTCTCATGACTTGATCTTCATATGTCATACATGCTACTTGCTTGATCGATGAGTCGCATGCTAGTTGGGCCTTGCCCTAATCATTGCTACATGACGCGCTAGTATCATTGCATATCCTGCTATCCTGGCAGAGGCATACATTTGCATCATGATAGTTACATCTTCTTTATGTGAGTACCTTTGTAAAGTGTGAAAGATCTCCTATATTCTTGTAAAATATAGAGTGTTTCCCCTAAAGTGAGGAAAAGATACCAAAGAGGACAAAATCAAAAGATCCCAAAGAGGACAGAATCAAAAGATCCCAAAGAGGACAAATGAGAGTTAAATAGAAAGAGCCATTGAGGCCACCAAAAAATACAAAACAACAGAAAAAAGAGAAAAGAAAAATAAAAAGAGAGAAGGGGGAACACTACTATTCCTTTTGAGAGATCCACACTAGTACTTCATCCTCTATCCCTTGTACTCCATAGAGATCATCATACATGCATATAGCTATGTGGGGAACCTTCACACTATAGAACTTGGCTTGTATATTCCAATGATGAGCCTCCTCAAACGAGCTCTAGGTCTTCTTGAGCAAGCAAGTTGGATGCACCCCCACTAGTTCCCTTGGAGAGATTTTAGCTCACATGTCCATCCGTTGCATGGCAATCCCTACTCCTCACATCATATCTATCATATGGCCTTCTCTCGCCTATGATTGTCCTCATTGATGTGAGACTTTCACACCTTTTTGTCTTCCTTCTCCACCTTCTTTCTGTTTCGCCTTTTAGGTGTCAACTTTCTTGCACACGCTCATCCATTGCAGGAGTGCTCAAAATATCGAAAGGGAGTGGATCAATTTGACTTGTACCTGGCTAGTGGTCTAGGGACGAGTCAAGATAAGAATCCAAAGGAAACTAAGTGTGAAACTTTAGTAGATAGTAGTTCTCAACAACCTTTTTTTCTCTCTTTTCCCCAGTACACTGCTTGCACGCAAACACCATCTGGAGACATTCGAGTCACGGACAGCGAGAGATCTTGCACCCTTTGTTCTTTTTTGCTTGTGTCAATGCTAATATAGACTCTTTCTTGTTAAGACTTGAATTGAATTGCATGCTTTGATTGCTTTACTTAAAAAGTCCTTATATAGTTGTGTGGCATGTCGTCACAGAAATTATGCTTGTTATCATTTGCCTACTCGAGGACGAGCAGGAATTAAGCTTGGGGATGTTTATACGTCCCAAACGTATCTATAATTTCTGCTTGCTCCATGCATGATTTGTGCGAATTTGCCATGTTTTGCTTGAACTTTCATACAATTTTGATCATATTTGGACTAACCTATTAACTCAGTGGACCCAGTTGCCAGTTCTTGTTTTCTGCTGTTTTTATATTTCAGGTTTTCCAGCCATTAAAAGTGCCAAATAAATTCTGGAAAAATTATATAAAAAATCAGCGTCCCGGAAGCTTCCCGAAGAACCAAGGATGGAAGGGAGTGGACCCACCAGGGACCCAGGAGGGTCCCTGGCGCGGCCCCACCCTAGGGCGCGCCGGGCACCCTCCTGGCTGCCCTGTGCCCCACCTCGGTGCTCCCCTTGGCCTATATTTAGTGCCCGCGGAGGAAACCCCTAATATCGATCTGCTATTCCCGTTCTCCTCTCTATACCGCCGCCGCCGCCGTTTGAAGATCGGGATTTCCAAAAGAAGCTACCCCGGCACCCTGCCGGAAGGAGGAACCCCCTCCGGGAGACCATCCATCGCCATGGACGCCTCCCGGATGTGCTGTGAGTAGTCCCCCTTGGACCATGGGTCCATGACCAGTAGATATGTGATGTTCTCCTCCCCTCTTTGTGCTTCCACTTTCGAGACCTCGTGAGCTGCCTCACATGATCGAGGCACCTTTGTAACTTTTTGTGTTGCTATGCTGAGTTTGCTAGGATCTGATGGATTATGAGACTATTCAGATTGTGATGAGTAATATATTTGGTTCGTTTTAAAAAAAATTCTTGAATTAATTCTTGCATGTTCTCCGTTGCCGTATTTTACTTTGGCCAAGTGATTTTTTGCAACTCCAAGAGGGAGCGTTATGCTTGATTGTGGATTCAGCCCCCTGATGTCTAGGTTGAGTGACAGAAACATGAGACTAGGGGATGTGTTGTTGCCACCAGGGATAAAACAACGGTGCTTGTACCTGCGGGTGCAAGGATTGTTTACTTTACACAAAGTTCTTTTAATGCAGTTGTCTGTTGCTTTGAGTTTACACTTTGGGTGGGATTCACAACTTAATACCAGCGAGATGTTCTGGATAGATATCTTAAGGTGGATGATTCATAGTAGATGCAGATGGATTTAGGTCTACTTACCTTGGTGTCCTGCCCATTGCTTTTGAGCCTCTTCCTTTATTTTGTAGCATAGTTAGCATTGCGGTGCGTTCATAATCCTGTCAATTGCCCAGGTGTGATTTGTTTACCTCGCTAGCACTTTTATCGTGTTTTGGGAGAGGGACATCACTAGTGAATGTCATGGGACCCCGGTCCATATTTCCACCATTGTTTACACCCTCAATTTACTTTCAGTTCTTACTTTCAGTTGCAATTGTATCTCTTGCGTTGATCCTTTGTAAACAGAAAGGCCGGAGGAATTGACAACTCCTCTGTACTCGTTTTGAGAAAAGTTATTTGCTGTGTGTGCAGGTCCAGGTGAAATAAGCAATCTTTAGATTGTGAACGGCGCCATTGTTCACTTTACCACCTTCTTGTATCTCTTGGATGTTGGCCCAGACCTCGACGCCGAGTACTTTCCGGTGACGATACAGAGCGACGACGGCGACAAACACCGAGAGGCACCGTAGTACAAAGCTAACCTCCGCCTGCTATCAATCCTTTGTATGAACGCGTGCACAGTACGTACGAGCACTTATAGCCGGACAATAGCAAACCAATCTAGATAGCTCACGTAATCAGCACAAGAGCAAAGAATCGATATGATGGCTACGGGCACGTCTCGTGCCCGGTTATTTTCTTTCTTGCTTTTCATCAACTCACAGTACGGTTACAACGCAGGGGTTTACATGAGTATAAATAGTAGCATCTAACTAGCAACTAGCAATCCTATACGGTGACTGATTCCTGTCCAAGCCGGACTAGGACACAGTGGTTAATTCCAACAATCACCCCCCTAAACACGATGTCCTCACTTGATAGCTTGGACGCCGATCCTTCGCCGTATCTTCATGAACTTCTGCCGTCCTAAAGATCTGGTAAGGATATGTGACATCCTGGCTTAGTAGGAATGAAAGACTACTCATATCAACAAGGTGCACCTTCTTTTCCGGGAGCCCAGATCCAAAGAACTCCAAAGTTAAGCGTGCTTGGCTTGGAGCGATTTGAGGATGGGTGACCGACCGGGAAGTTGTTCCTGGGTGCGCATGAGTGAGGACAAAGTGCGCAGGAAAGACTAGTGTTGGTCTGTGGGGACAGTCTAGATCCCGCCAGGCGTATGCCGGGAACCGGTGGGTGTGTCCGGGGTCTGTGGGGACAGTCTAGATCCCGCCAGGCGTACGCCGGGAACCGGTGGGTGTGTCCGGGGCCCGGACACACCCACCGGTTCCCGGCGTACGCCTGGCGGGATCTAGACTGTCCCCACAGACCAACACTAGTCTTTCCTGCGCACTTTGTCCTCACTCATGCGCACCCGGGAACAACTTCCCGGTCGGTCACCCATCCTCAAATCGCTCCAAGCCAAGCACGCTTAACTTTGGAGTTCTTTGGATCTGGGCTCCCGGAAAAGAAGGTGCACCTTGTTGATATGAGTAGTCTTTCATTCCTACTAAGCCAGGATGTCACAGGATATCTGCAAGATGATCATCGGTGCAAATATAGTTGACTTGAATCTTGCTTTCTTCCACGCACTCTCGTATATAGTGATACCTCGTATCATTGTATTTGTATCTATTACGATACACTGGATTTTTCCACAAAGAGATTGTAGGCTTTTCGTCAACGTTGAGCATCACTCCTTTCGGTTCTTCACCTGTGAGGTCGCCGAGTAGCTTTGCTAGCCACACACCTTGACACGCCGCGGTTGCAGCCGCAATATACTCAGCTTTCTGAGATGATAATGCGACCACCTTCTGCTTTTGTGATAGCCAACTCACTATGTTTCCTCCCAAGAAATATGCCACGCCCGAGGTACTTTTACGGTCATCCATATCTCCTGCAAAGTTGTTATCACTGTAGCCTAGTAGCTCCACCATCTCCTTCTCCTTCTCTCTCAAATAGACCAAACCGAAGTTTATTGTCCCTTCGATGTACCTGAGTATATTCTCCACAACTGTCCAATGCTCCATCGTGGGTGCATCCATGAAGCGACTCACTATGCCAACAAAATAGGCCAAGTCCGGTCGTGTATTCACAAGATACCTTAATCTTCCGACCACTTTTCTATACTCCGTTGCATCAACCGCGGGTGCTTCACTCTTCTTGCTAAGTTCAAGATGAGCCTCCATTGGAACATGAGTTGGTTTGCAATCATTCATGCCACAACTTTCAAGTACCTTCTTTGCATACGCCTCCTGGCATAGCGTGATCCCTTCCGGCTTTTGGTGTACCTCGATCCCAAGGTAGTAACTCAAGAGCCCTAGATCATCCATCTTGAAAATCTATTTCATTGTCAGCTTGCACTTTGCAATCACTGCTTCATCTGCTCCAGTAATCAACAGGTCGTCTCCGTAGATTCCAACTAGTAGACGATCGTTTCCTTGTCCTCGCTTATACATCGTATTCTCCAGTGGACTTTTCTCAAACCCGAGAGAAACTAATGTACTGTCAAGCTTGATGTTCCATGCCTGAGGGGTTTTTCGTAGCCCGTACAATATCTTGTGTAGCTTCAGTACCTTGTGTTCTTCTCCTTCTTGGATGTACCCTGGTGGTTGCTTCACATATATTTCTTCGTCTATCTCCCCAGTCAAAAACGCGGATTTCACATCCATGTGATGTATCCTCCAAGATTCGTGAGCCGCGAGAGCAATAAGTAATCTCACCGATTCCATCCTTCTAACTGGAGTGAACACTTCTTCGAAGTCCAAACCTTGGTCTTGCAAGCATCCTTTAGCTACAAGCCTTGCCTTGTGCTTCAAAAAATTTCCTTCGACATCTTTCTTGTCTTTATACACCCACTTGAGCTCTATCGATTTATGTCCGTTGGGAAGATCCACAAATTTTTGATGGCTACGAGCATGTCTCGTTCCCGGTTATTTTCTTTCTTGATTTTCGTCAACTCACGGTACGGTTACAACGCAGGGGTTTACATGAGTATAAATAGTAGCAGCTAACTAGCAACTAGCAATCCTATACGGTGACTGATTCCTGTCCAAGCCGGACTAGGACACAGTGGTTAATCCCAACATTGGAGTCCTATGGGAGACAAACCCTATCCTCTACATAGGGGAAATTTGCTGCTACGCTAGATCTCACCTTCCACTTGGGGGTAACCAACGAGAAGTGAGAGAACTATCGTCCTCACCGTATCACTCTTTGACACTTATCACAAGATAAAACATAATTTTTAGCATCTTTAAAGAGAGTAGGCCAATAAAAACCTGATTGGAGAACCTTATGTGCGGTCCTCTCACCGGTGTGATGTCCTCCATAGGGACTGTTGTGACATTGCTTGAGAATGTCCTTCTGCTCATGTTCCGGTATGCATCTTCTCACGATCCCATCGGGACCTTCTTTGAAAAGATGAGGGTTATCCCAAAAGTAGTGCCTCAAATCATGGAAGAACTTATTCCTCTGCTGAAATGTTAAACCTGGAGGCAAATACTTTGCAACGATAAAATTAGCATAATCTGCAACCCAAGGATCGAAGATATATTGTACTTTTACAATGGAAAGTTGTTCGTCTGGGAAACAACGTTGACTGGGATGGGATCATGCGGTATATCTTCCATCCTTGAAAGATTGCCCTCCACCGGATTGTCTGCTCCTTTTCTATCAACAATCTGTAAATCAAATTCTTGAAGAAGAAGTACCCACCTAATGAGTCTTGGTTTGGCATCCTTCTTCGCCATAAGGCACTTAAGAGCAGCATGGTCATTATGAATAATAACTTTAGAATAAAAAATATAAGGCCTAAAATTATCACAAGTAAATACTACTGCTAAGAATTCCTTCTCAGTAGTAGCATAATTCTTTTGAGCACTGTCAAGGGTCTTGCTAGCATAATGTATAACATTCAATTTCTTATCAACCCTTTGTCCTAAAACAGCTCCAACAGCAAAATCACTAGCATCACACATAATTTCAAAGGGCAATTTCCAGTCAGGTGGTTGTACTATAGGAGCGGTTATCAAAGCTTTCTTAAGAACTTCGAAAGCCTCCTTACAATCTTCATCAAATACAAAAGGAACATCCTTCTGGAGAAGATTAGTGAGAGGTCTCGATGTCTTAGAAAAGTCTTTGATAAATCTTCTATAGAAACCAGCATGACCGAGAAAACTACGAATACCTTTGATGTCCCTTGGATAGGGCATCCTTTCAATAGCTTCAATCTTCGCCTTGTCCACTTCAATTCCCTTCTCGGAAATCTTGTGACCAAGCATGATCCCTTCGTTAACCATGAAGTGGACTTTTTCCCAATTTAGAACTAAGTTTGTATCCTCGCATCTCTGCAAAACTTTATTAAGATTGTGGAGACAGTGGTCAAAGGAAGTTCCATAGATGAAGAAATCGTCCATGAAGACTTCCACAATCTCCTCACAGAAACCATGAAAAATAGCAGACATACATCTCTGAAAATTAGCAGGTGCATTACATAAACCAAAAGGCATACTCCTGTAAGCATAAGTACCGTAGGGACACGTGAAGGTAGTCTTCTCTTGGTCGGAAGTGTTGACATGAATTTTGAGATAAGCCAGAGTACCCATCAAGATAGCAAAAGTGGGTGCTTTTAGACAACCTCTCTAGCATTTGATCAATAAAGGGCAGCGGGTAGTGGTCCTTCTTGGTCTTTTTTTTCAATTTCCTGTAATCAATACACATTCTATATCCAATAACAACTCTTTGACGTATTAGTTCATTTTATCATTAGGAACAACAGTCATACCTCCTTTCTTAGGAACACAATGAACTGGACTTACCCACCTACTATCTGATACGTCTCAAACGTATCTACTTTTCCAAACACTTTTGCTATTGTTTTGGCTTCATTCTTGCATTATTTGGACGAAACTAACCGGGACTAACGCTGTTTTCAGCAGAGCTGCCAGTGTTGTTTTATATTGTGCAGGTTTCTGGATATTTAGGTATGCTGGAAAAATCCACAAAAAATATATAAAAAATAAGCGTTCCAGAAGCTTCGACGGAGCCGAAGGGGGCCACATGGCATCCAGGGGGCACCCAGAAGGGTGTGGGGCGCGACCCAGCCCTGGTCGCGCCACCTGCCCTCCTGGGTGGGTCCCACACCCCTTGGTGCCCTACCTTTCCCCTAGTTATTTCCCTCGGCGAGGAAACCCCGAAACATAAGTCGATTTTCCAATATACGTCGCGGAGCCGCCGCCACCCTCTGTTCTTCTCCGGGAGAGCTAATCTGGAGGCTGTTTTGGCCTCCGGTGAGGGGAATCATCGCCATCGTCATCATCATCGCCTATCCATCACCCCTCCATGACTTCTTCTCTCATGTGTGAGTAATTCCCTGCTGTAGGCAAAGGGGATGGTAGGGATTGGCTGATTTAGATCATGTAATAGTTCGTCAGATTGTTGGGGGCATGTTGCCTATCATCTACTTGGTGTTTATCATCTTTGTTATAACTTATTGCTCTTAATGTTTGTCACTTTGGGCCCGAGTGCCATGATTTCAGATCTGATCACCTTTTGTTTCTTGAGTTTGAGGTGTTCTTGATACTAATTATGAGTTGTATGCACCTATTATAGTCCGGAACCGGCGATCCCAATGGTGACAGCTTGGGACACCAAAGGGGATGGACTATAATTTGAGGATTCCGTGTATCCATGAAGTGTTAATGCTTTGTTCCGGTGCTCTTTGACAGGAGTACCTTAATCTCCTTAAGTTTATTTTGGCCCCGTTTGTAGCGGGAGGGTAGGACAAAAGATGTTGTGCAAAGTTCTTATTGCAAGAACGTACAACTACCTTGGGATACATGCCTGATGTTTGATATTTGCCTAGATGATCCTTTCTTTTCTGTGAGCTTTGCCCGTGTTAGAATCTATTACATGTTTGTTCTCATCCAAGCAGCGCCCAACCATCCATCTCCCTAGCCTACAGTGTTTCTTTCCGCAGTTACTAGTTGTTTACTTTCGTTGTTTTACTTTTGTCGTTTCACCACCACTATCACCACTATTATCACCGACACTACCACTACCATATTACCGTTGCTACTAATACTTTTGTGCAAACAAGTGTTTATTTCAGGTGCGGTTGAACTGACAACTCAATTGTCAAAGCCTGTACATATTCTTTGTGTCCCCAAGTGTCGAATCAATAAATTGGGTTATCTTGCCTGCGAAGACTATCTGGATCCCCTACAGTTGAGGGTTATCAAGTACGATTTTCTGGCGCCGTTGCCGGGGACCATAGCTTTATTTACAGGTCTACTTGAAGTATTCTTCTTGCTGCACGTTATCCACTATGGGTAAGAAAGGAGACCCCAAGGTTCCAATCTTACCATCCCGTACAAGACGAGGTACTATTCTTAGCACTAGTGCTAAACTTGATTCACCTTCATTTATGAGTAAGTTTGATTCACCTCAGTTACATGCTACTTCTGCTGAGTCTGGCAATATGTCAGATGCTTTTGATGATGCTTCTACTACCTTTGAAACTACTTGTTCAATTGGTTCTTTTATTGAAGAACAGATTGCTGCTACTTCCCGATTCTCGGGAGTTGAAATTCCTGTTACCAAAACTCCTATTGGAAAAATTCATGATTTTACTGGCCTTAAGGAGAAACTCCTTGAGGACGATTATGTTATACTTGATGATGATTTTTGCAGGGAGCTTAATGAATGTTCTGATTCCGACCCTACTGCTATAAAGAAGTTGCTAGTAAAGCACTCCTTGAAGAACAAGTTTACTCCCGATCCTACTTTTGCTACGTCTCCTATATGCATCACTGATCCTGATTATGATTTGTCTGTTGACCTTTCACTTATATCCACAGTTGAAGCTGATCCCTTTTATGGCAGAGAAAATGATGATGCTATCAAGCACCTGACCAAACTCACTGAGTTGGGTAGCTTGTTTACTACTGATGAAAGTATTCGGAACTTTTATGGGACCAAGCTTATCCCTTTTTCCTTGAAAGGAGATGCTAGAGCATGGTACGATGCACTACCATGTGGTTCCATTCAAAGTCCTCCAGATATGGCTATATCTTTCGTTGATAAGTATTTTCCTTCTCATATGCAACATGCTGCTTTACAAAGAATTTACAACTTTAAACAGTTGCAGGATGAGCACCTCCGTAAAGCTTGAGGGAGATTTTGCAGTTTGCTGAAGGCTAGACCGGGACATGAGATCCCTAAGAATGAATTACTTGATATATGTTATGCTGGTCTCACCGATAAATCTAAATCCTATCTAGATAGTTGTGCTGGTTGTGTTTTCACGCAAAGAACACCGGACGATGCAGAAGAATTGATGGGCAAGATTGCCAAAAACCACGAAGATTGGTTCGTCCTTGAACCACCTCTACCACCAAAGAAGAGGGGCATGCTTGTCCTAAGCCCCGAAGATATGCAAGAAGCAAATAAGTCTATAAAAGAGAAAGGTATTAAAGCTAAAGATGTGAAGAATCTACCTCCAATTGAGAAGTTGTGTGAGCCTACCACTCACCCACCTATGGTAGAGGTACACTCTCTTTTAGATTTCAATGCAAGTGACGTTCCTAAAGGTAAGCCTCCTGACCGATGTTTAGATGAGCTTGATAATTTTATTATGAAGCAAAGTCACTTCAATGAAAAGATACAAGGTCAGT
Organism: Bromus sterilis; assembly: GCA_950022295.1. Classification (NCBI taxonomy): domain Eukaryota; kingdom Viridiplantae; phylum Streptophyta; class Magnoliopsida; order Poales; family Poaceae; genus Bromus; species Bromus sterilis. The sequence continues at coordinate 237,736,023 of OX465598.1, forward strand.
TGCATGATAATACTCTTGCTATCAAAAGTTTGCTTGATGTTCTAGGAAGAACAATTAATTATGTTAAATGTCTTGTGAAGCATTTCCATATGGTTCAAACTCATCTTGAACAAATTTCTAACGTGCAAAAATATTTTCTTGCTCACAATGCCAAACAAGATAATTTACATGCCTATGGTATAAAGACCCGGGGTGGAACACACAGCCAGGACTCTCTCTATCCAGAAGGACATCCGAAGAGGATCGAGCAAGATTATCAAGTGCAGGAAGAAGAAATTGTTAGCTCTCCGAAGAAGAAGAAGAAGAAAAAGAAACACAAGGAAGTTGACAATTCCAATGATCCTATAGAAGAAGAAGAACATGCTGTTGATCCAAGCATTATATCTACCTCCGATGCTGAGACTGAAGACGATGCTGAACCTGAAAAAGATTCTGAAAAGATTGATCCACCTGAGGTTCGAGAAGAAGAAGCACCTGATAAGCGCAAGAAGTACACTAGAGAAGACTTCATCGCAAGAAGACATGGGAAGGAACAAGAACCATGGGTACAGAAATCCATGCCCTTTCCAGGTAAGTCTGTCAAAACCAAAGAAGAAGAGCACTACAACAAGTTTTGTGAGTGGATGAAACCTCTTTTTCTTCAAATTCCTTTAAATGATGCTATTAAGTTACCTCCCTACTCTAAATATATGAAATATATTGTTACTAATAAAAGAAAAGTTCCTAATGAGGAAATATCTACTATGCTTGATAACTACTCTTCTAGTGGCAAGATTCCTGAGAAGCTCGGTGATCCAGGTATACCCACCATTCCTTGCTCCATAAAGAATAATTATGTTAGAACTGCCTTATGTGATCTTGGTGCAGGAGTGAGTGTTATGCCCTTTTTTCTCTACAAAAGGATTTGTTTAGAGAAATTAGTTCCTACAGATATCTCCCTTCAGATGGATGACAAGTCAACGCCCGCCCCGATTGGTATTTGTGAGGATATCCCTGTTGAAGTTTCCAATTGCTTAATACTTACTGATTTTGTTGTGCTTGACATGCCCGAGGATGGTAGCATGTCCATTATTCTTGGTAGACCTTTTCTTAACACTGCAGGTTCCATTATTGATTGCAATAAAGGGAAGGTTACTTTCAACATGAATGACAAAGAACACACGGTGTATTTTCCAAGAAAGATCGACAAAAGGCATGGACTTAACTCCATTGAGAATATCGAGACCGTGAAGATTGGAGAATGGGATTGTCCACTACATGTATACCACAAATACAAAACAATTATGGTGGGAACAATTTCCATCAAAGTGAGAGTGCAATGATCACTTCATAAAAGGCGAGACTTTCTGCTCCATATATCGTCGGTTTGTTGGTAAGACTTGATCAACCTTGCTAGCTAGCATGTTTTATATAGGAAAAAAGTTGAGCTTGTTATGTTTTCATTCCCTTTAGCTTTTATTCTCCTTGTTGTACCCAAAGTTTTTTGTTCAAAGCCTCACTTGTTCTAACTTTTGTCCCAAGTTCACGAAAGTTTTGTAGCTTTTTGAACTTTGAAAAATTCTCTACAGTGAAGTTGCCCAGAAATTTACAGAAAATTCAAAATAAAAATTTCCAGGTAAAAAGCCATCGGGGAGCACCTGAGGCTGACCAGGGGGGTCCACCCCTGGCCCAGGAGGCCATGTGGCGCGACCCAACCTCTGGCCGCGCCACACACCCTCCTGGGGCCCACAGGCACCCCCTACTGGCATCTCTTCTTCCACTCTCTCTCTTTCACCCAAAAAACTCATGTTCTTGCTCTGGTTTCTTGTTCTTGCTGTTCTTGAGCACGGAACTTCAATCTCCCTCTACAGCCACTCATTTGAGATGAAATTTGGAACAAATACTCCTTGGTATGTGACTCCCTAACCCCTCCAATTAGTTTTCCAGTTGGTGGATTCATTAGTGAGTATTTAGTAGTTCTTGGTGCTGTTTAGTTGAGCTTAAATGTTTTTGTAGAAATTTATTTTCCAAGTTTTGTTACTAGTTTGAGCCTTGGTAAAGTAAGTAGAATGTTTTGCCCAAACTAGTTTTGCTTAAACCTTCATTTTTGTGATTTGTCAAAAATTTCAGAAATGGATAGGCTAGGAAGATGTCTTGGGAAGAAGAAACCCGAGCTCTAGCCGTATTACGCGGTCCACAGCTTCACCTTCAACTACGAGGGTGAGCTACAATGAAGAAATTGTACCCTTGGAGCTGTTGGACGCATCACCCGCAAAGGCCATGGCATTTCCATGCAGAGATTTCATGGCGGATGCCGGCATACAGTAGGATTTCGACGCCCTGTGTGCCAGAGCAGGTTTGACACGGCTTGTGACGAGCCGTGTGCCAAAGTATGAAACGCTCAATGCTATATTTATTAACAGTTTCAGATTCTATCCTGAAAGTGATGCTAGTGCATTTCAGATTTATGTAAGGTTACTAACCATGCCTATGAGTACCTTTTGTGAAGCTTTAGGTTTGCCCAAAAGAGGAGAGAAGGGGAGGAAAAAAATCTCAAAATGTTGCACTCAAGACCCTTCTCGACTCATTGTGCAACACTGAAGTGAGGAACACTAACCGTCAGAAGATCTAAAATATTTTGTTTCCTCATCTCAGGTATTTCACGTATTATATTGCTAGAGGGGTGTTGGCTCGAGACAACACGAGCAGCACTTCTTCTCCTGATACTGCTATCATGGCGAACGCCCTCTCAGGGAATCACGAGTATCATGTGGGAACGCTGATTGCTAGACGCCTTGCTGCTAATAGCAATAAGGGGGATCTCTTTGGTGGCATTTATGCCACACTTCTTTTACAGTTTTTCCGAGGAGAACCGCACCCAGATGATATAGTTTTTCCTTTTGTTAGTCTTGATTTGGCTGGCATGAAGAGGCATTTCTTTGTTACTAGGGCCTCTGACCGATATGCACTTGATTATATTTTACGGTTTGAGGGTGATGTGGAATGCATCATCCGTCTACCTGCATCACTTGTGTTCGATTTTTCTCGCAGGAACGGATACCACTTTTCAGATACCCAGTTTGATGAGATCATGGGAAGATACCAGTTTCACGACCCCACGGAGGGGGTTGCGCCAGATGAGGAGGAGCGCGTGGTGTATCCACCCGTCCAGGAGGAGACCATCGCCCCATGGGACGGAGGGTCTTCCTCTGTTTGGGATGAGGGACCTTCCTCATGGGAGGATCCGAGGACTTCAGTGTACGCACCGGAGGGCTCATACAACCCTTGGACTTACCATTACCTCGGAGCAGGAGGCTCCTCGGGACTGCAGTAGACGAGCCCAACTTAGGCCAAAAGCCTAAGCTTGGGGGAGTACGTACTCTCCTCCCTTTCCATTGTATCTTCCGTTTTGTTCGCTTTGATCTTTTTGAACTCTTTTCCTGTTCTTCTTTGTTCTTTCATTTTGCAAAAACCCAAAAAGATTTCTCCTTTCTTTTTATTTGTATTTAGCCTTTGAAAAACCCCAAAAAGATTTTCTTTCTCTCTTAGTTTTCTTTGTTTTCAAAGTCCAGCTCGAGTCCGTAATGGCATTTGATTATATTTCCTACGTTCGATTGTGCAAGTGACAAGGCAGTAATGACGAGGATCGACGGAAGGGATGCAACAAGGAAAGCTGGTATGAACTCTTTTTGTTTCTACTTTTGTACATATGCCTGTACTTATGCTTAGAGACCATCTTGTAGCGACATAGTGCTATGTTTACAATGCTTTCCCAGTGTTCATGCTTTCCTTGTGGTTAGTCTCAAATAGCTAGAGTTCATAAGGTGTTGCTTGAAATGATTGACATGCATTGCATTGTTAATGGTTTGGCATATTGAAGTGGTATTTCCCTCCGGGGAATTCTTGGATCGACTTGGCACATGTTCACACATGTTAAGACTAAAAAGTATGTTCTGCCTTGATGACCTTTTTATTTCAGAATAGTTATATCACTTTCATGCCCGATTCAATGTTACTTTGTCGCTCTGCATGATTATGACAATTATTGCTCTCTAGTTGGTCGCTTCCTAGTCTTTTGCTAGCCTTCACTCGCACCAAGCGGAATTATGCTTGTGCATCCAAACTCCTTTTCAAACCCGTTGTTCCATTTGAGTCCACCATACCTAACTATATGTGGTATTTACCGGCCACTCCTAACTTAGACTTTCTTGTGCCATCTCGAAATTTGTTCTAAAGCTTCCCCTTTGTAACCGTACAAGCTCATGGTGCGGTGAGGGAAAATCAGTATCTTTCATGCCAAAAATATTTTGACGGAAGTTTTAACTAGTCAATAAAAAATATATATATATTTGAGAGTTACACCTCCCCCATTCTTGATGATGGAGTGAAATGGACCAAATGCTGCTTATGATAGATGGAACGATACCCTCCTTGCATCATTGAGGAAAAATAAAAGATTCCGTAGACCATCGAAGGATTTATGGATAAGGGAACATGTGTAAGAAAAATGCATTAATATGGTTGGCATGGGAGATATTGAGAGACCTTTACCGTTCACCGTTGACTGGAAAGTTGCACTTCTCAAAAGAGTTTTATCTCTGTTTTCAAAACTAAGAGTTCTGGCACATGTTTAGTCTTTGCTTCCTTTCACGAGTTTTCAACCTTGCCATCAAAATCCACGGTTCGAGAGTCTCACCTTCCTTCTTCAAAGCACCAGCTATTGAGAGCATAATTGTCATTCTTAGCATAACATGCATTGTCCCAAAGTACTACATTGTCTTCTGCATGCTTGTTATATTGCTAGTCTGAAATTCTTAGTTCTAGTCCCCTTTAAAACTCCAGCGGAGTTTCTGCATTTATGGTTTGCTTCACTCATGGAGGCTAGCGAGATACCACTCTAGTATGTTCATGCTATGTGCATTGTGAACTTGAATTGATTTTCAGCAGAATATTATTTACTTTTGTTTGTTTGTGACTGATTACATGAAAGAAGGATTGCTTCGTGCATTGTCTTTGTAGCATGGTGTCAAAACTTGCTTAACTCTTACATAGTACATTCTTATATACATCTAATGAAGCAAAAGAGTTTGTCAAAGTTTTCTTTGTCGCATCCAGTTCGTTGAACTGAATTGCTTGAGGACAAGAAATAGCTAAGCTTGGGGGAGTTGATACGTCTCAAACGTATCTACTTTTCCAAACACTTTTGCTATTGTTTTGACCTCATTCTTTCATGATTTGAATTAAACTAACCCGGACTGATTCTGTTTTCAGCAGAGCTGCCTGTATGATTTTATTGTGTGCAGGAAAATGGATTTTTAGGTGTCTCAGAAAATTCCAGGAAAATTCACAGAAAATTGTGACGCCCCCAAAATCAGACCGTGTACAGTAATCATACACGCAAGGTACACGATCGAGATTAGGGACTCACGGTGAGATATCACAACACAACTCTACAAATAAAAAAATACAAGCTGTTTAATACAAGCTAGGGGCCACGAGGGCTCGAATATAACAGCTCGAGAGCTCAAAGTTAGCGGAAGCACTAGTATCTGAGTACAGACAGAAGAATACAAGGTTGCCTTGAGAAAGGCTAGCACAAATAACAACAGCTCGAAAAGGAGAGGCCTCCTGCCTGGGAACCTCCAAACTACTCCTGGTCAACGGGGAACTCGATATCGTTGAAGGCATCGGGGATCTTCATGTTGCGGTGGTCGGCATCGGGGATCTCCTTCTCCTGGACTCCAAAGCTCCAACATCGACAGCAGCGGCCGATCAGGCAAAACATAAAGGGGGAAATAAAGCAAAGGTGAGTATCTAGCATACCCGCGAGTCTTACGTCCGCTACTAAGCAATATGCATTGTATCAAATGGAAAGGGGAGGCTATATATAGTGGACTGCAAGATAGAAATCAGAATAAGGGTAAGAATCTAGGCCTATCGAAGACTAGCATCTTCTGACGTGTCTTGCAGCATGAGAAGAGAAACAACCAACAGTTCAATAGCATGAATGTAATAACAATGAAGCAGAAGTTGTTGCAACATTGTATAATAGGAAGTTGTAATGATTAATAATAATAATGCCTCCGAGTTCCCTTCCTCGACTCCCTGCGAGGAAGAAGACCCGGAACCATACAGTTTAATAGTAGTAGTTTGTAGTGGTAAGATCCAGCTTTAGCATAAAGCGTCCTGTTACCGTGGACACAGCTATTCGAATAGATTAAACTCCCTGCAGGGGTGCACTACTGTTCAGCCTGCACGCTCGGATCTCCAGGGTGGCGTACACCTTGTTAGGGAATGCCCCACCGAGGCTATCGGACACATCACAGTTCATCCTAGGCTCAGCAGAGAGGCCATCCGCCGGACTATATCCTATGCGCCAAGGGGTCTAGGTCCCTCACCCTTGCACGCTCCTGCACGGTGCGAGTCTGGCCGGTGAAGCAAAAGCAAATCCAAACACACCTTCTGCAGCAAATAAGACAACACGGCTTCCCGCGATCAGGCCACAGTACTGCTGACGTCTGAAGAGCTTTTGGACAAACTACGACGCAGGGGAGCCCATAACTCCTTATCCCACGTGAAGGTAGTGCGTACAGGCCTTTGCGGCCGCTCAAGTCATCCGCCGAACCATTTAGCATTTTAATATTATCTCGCAGACAACCGTTATCGCTGTCTGACTAACAACATAACGGACAACGAATAGCAACAAGGCCCACCGGTAACGTCGGGGCCTGCCCTGTCGTCCTGTCAAAGCGCGCGGTTACCGACAAGGTGAACCGTCTCCTTACCTTGTCTTGCGTGTGCTCTTGGTAGAGCTCTACTTTTTCTTGGTTTGGTAATTCTCGCGAGATACGAGCAGGGGCCAAGCACGCCAGTAACGTCGGTCGTACCCTCCCTGTCGTTCCCGATGCAATACCGCTCACGGGCACCGTTGGGTCGCCCGACTTCTTACCTTAAGGACAACCGTAGCTCAGGTACCTAGAGCGGTTATACAGAGTCAGCAACGAGTGGAGGTGCAAGGATTACTCCTCGATAGCTCACACTTGATGGTGGCTCGGCAGAGCCGAGCTAGGAGTCCTCAGGCGTTGTCTGCATTGTACCGTACCTGTAACAGTTAATATATCGTATTCGTGTTCACTCCCCTGAGTGGTCACGTCCCGCTATCTAATCCTAGCTAACAATGCGCAGGGCTCACTGCTGAATAATGCATAATTATAATAGGCAGCATAGGATAAAGGAAGGTACATCAAGGGGCGACAAAGACATGCTATGCAATTGAATAGGATTGTAATCGTATCAGCAGCAGTAACAATGCCTAGTGCAAGAAATGTACGGAAAAGATAGGCAATATCTGGGGAAGAGAATGGCTCTGCTTTCCTACAAGCTCGACGGTAGTAGTAGGGTCGTCGACGACGTAGTCGATCACAGGGGCATCGGCAATGGTCGTCGGGACTATCGGACAATAAGAGGGGGAAGAAACAATAAATACACAACAATAATAGAAATACAAATACAAGACATGGAAAACACAATGTTAACGGTGTTCTAACGCAGTGCATGGGGTATTGCTCGGAGCGGGCATTCATCCGGGGATGAAATACCAGCTCCGGGTGATTACCGGACAGGGTGTCCGGAGGGGGAAGGTACCATGCCGGAGGTGTCGTGGACATCTGACAAGCATATGGATGGTGTATCCATGTTAGTTGATCCATTCCGAACAACTTTCATGTTAAGAATAAATTCATCCGAATAGTTTTACGGTATCGGGCAATTATCGGACAGACGCTCCGGAGGGTGGAATGTTGATGTTCGTTGTGTTAGAGGGGTGTGGTTGGTATACGGATAGTGTATCCGTATTCATTATATTTTTCTGATCAAATTTCATGTATAAAGTTTTTGAATCTGACTTACGGTTTAGAAGATATTAATTTTCTAAGATTTAATCAATTTAAATCATTTCTGGAATTTTTATTATTATTTAAAATCCAACATTATCCACAAGTTCTGTTGACTGGTCAACTAATAGAGTGGACCCACATGTCAGCCTCACAGTATTAATAATTCATTTTATTAAATTTTAAATAGAGCCAGGGCCCACATGTCATACTCTGTTGTTTTAAAATTTATTTTATTTATCTAATTACCAGTGGGGTCCCACATGTCATACTCACATAGCCAATTAAATTAACTTAATTTAATTTAACAGTGAAAGGGGCCCATCTTTCATAGAGCCATTTTAACTAACATATTTTTATTTGTTTTAAACAGGTAATTAAGGGGGGTGGGGCCACATGTCAGTCACTGGTATAATCACCCCTTTGATTAATCTGGGGGCTGATTAGGGGCACCAGGCCCACGCGTCATAGACATGGGGCGGGGGGGGGGGGGGGGTGGATTAGTCCACGGCTGAAGCAGCCGTGCCCGGCCGGCGGCAAACCACGGCGCGGCGGCATGGCTGCCCCGGCCAAGGAAGCGCGGCCACGACCAGCGAGCGCGCGCGCGGGGCACGGCAAGGCCGACCACGACGCGGTCAGTACACGGCGAGCAGAAGCGGTGTGCTCACACAGGGCGGCCTCGCACGGGTGGGTTCATGGGGGTGGCTGGGCGAGAGCACGCGAGGGTGCAACCAGAGGGGGTCGGGCGTGCGCGTGGACAAGCAGGGCGCGGCTAGAGCGCGCCGGGCGCTAGGCCAGCGCAGCGCGGGCGTATGGGATCCGTGCTCCTTCCATGGCTAGTAGGGGCGGCGGCCGGAGTACATGTGGATGGGTCGGCGACAGGGGGCTCAACGGCTTGCGCAAAATGAGGGGGAAGCGGATCCCGTCTCACCCCAAACGCGATGCAGTGGTCGAGGAAGGCCGAGGTGCATCAACGATGGCGAATCGGCGGCGGGGGGGGGGGGAGGCACGACGGCTGTGGCGGATGCTGTCGATGGAGATGGCGATTCAGGGCAGCTCCAGTCGAATTGAAGCCTGGGGTGGATGGGGTTGGCGACATGTGGTCTCCAGGACAAGCTCCAGTAGCTCCGGGAGCACGATGGCCACGACGGCTATGGAGGTTTGGCCATGGCGGTCTCGGTGGCGTGGGGGAGGCGGGGCTGATGAGGCAAAGGGCGAGGGGGCAGAGGCCGTAGGGTTTGCGAGGAGGGGCATGGGGTCTTGTACCAGTCGGGGCTGCCGTGGATGGCCGATGCGTGCCGCGGCAGTGGCCATGGCCGGTGGATGGTCATGGTTCGTCCCTGCCTCTCACTGTAGCGAGAGGTTAGGGAAGGGTAGTTGGGCTGGGGAGTGGGGTGGGAAAGGGGTGGGCTTGGCCCAGAGAGAGGCTGCGCGCCATGCGTTAGATAGGTTTCTTTTTTTATTTTTTTATTTTTTATTTATTTTTGTTGTATTTATTTTATCAGCCTAGCATTTGAGTTTTGCAAAATATGAAAGTTGTTCCAATATTGGTGTTACATTTTTCACTATTGCTACAAAAAGTTTGGGCTCTAAATACAATCATTTAGTAATTTAGTTAGATAATAAATTATTAAATTGGACTTTTTAAGTTATTGTTTGAATTGTTTGATTTATTCAACAGCTTAATAAATTCCCAAGGTTGGTTGAACATGGTCCAGTGATTATTATGCAATTAACAAAATTGGTTTCACAATTTTTAGACAAGTTTTGTTTGCCACATTGTTTTGGAATTTTTAACTGGGTTGAATTTCAATAAGCCACAATCAAGAGTGATCATCACAAGCCTAATCATGGTGACTTGACGTTAATCAAAGGTGATTACTGTAGTGTGACACCCGGGGTGTTACAAAAATCCACGCACCAGAAGCTTCCGTGAGCCAGAAGTGGGGCCAAAGGAGGGCCAGAGGGGCTCCAGGCGCCCTACTGGCGCGGGCCCACCCCCGGTTGCGCAGGGAGGCCGCCTGGGGGGCTCCCACCTCCTCTGGTGCCCTACCAAGGCCCCTATTTATTCCCGTGACGCAAAAACCCCAGAACATAAGTCGTTTTCCCAGTTTCTGTCGCGGATCCGCCGCCACCCTGTGATCTTCTCCGGGAGGGCTAATCTGGAGGCTGTTTTGGCCTCCGGTGAGGGGATATCATCGCCATCATCATCACCATCACCAATCCATCCTCCCTCCATGACTTCTCCTTTCATGTGTGAGTAATTCCCTGTTGTAGGCAAAGGGGATGGTAGGGATTGGATGAGTTAGATCATGTAATAGTTCATCAGATTGTTGGGGCATGTTGCCTATCATCTACTTTGGTGTTTAGCATCTTTGCTACAACTTGTTGCACTTAATGCTTGTCACTTTGGGCCCGAGTGCCATGTTTTCAGATCTGAACCACTTGTGTTTTCATGAGTATATTTATGTTCTTGATCCTAGCTATGAGTTGTATGCACCTATTATGGTCTGGAACCGACGATCCCAAAGGTGACAGCTTGGGACACCAAAGGGGATGGACTATAATTTGAGGATTTCATGTATCCATGGAGTTTAATGCTTTTTTCTGGAGCTCTTCGACGGGAGCACCTTAATCTCCATAAGTTCCTTGTGGCCCCGTTCGTAGTGGGATGGTAGGACAAAAGATGCTGTGCAAGGTCTTATTGCCAGCACGCACAACTACCTACGGGATACATGCCTAATGTTTGATATTTTCCTAGATGATCCTTTCTTTTCTGTGTGCCTTTCCCCGTGTTAAAATCTATTACATGTTCACTCTCATCCAAGCAGCGCCCAACCATCCATCTCCCTAGCCTACAGTATTTTAATCCTGCTGGTTACTAGTAGTTTGCTTTTGATGTTTTACTTTCGCTGTCGTCAATACCACTATCATATCACCGTTGTTATTAATATTTTGTTGCAAGAAAGTATATTTCAGGTGCGGTTGAGTTGACAACTCAACTATCAAAGCTTATAAATATTCTTTGGATCCCCTTGTGTCGAATGAATAAATTGGGTTATCTTGCCCGCGAAGACTATCTCGATCCCCTACAGTTGAGGGTCATCAGTGATGTCTGTCGGCACCCAGGATTATATACCCGGAGCGGCCAGTTGCGCACCTGTCACGTTCCCACTATTGTTGATACGTGACGCGCAACTCAACGGGTAATACAGATCACAAGTTCATACAACATACTGATGCTAGCAAGGAGGTGATGGTGCGATAGTTGACGGGTAAAGTCTTGCTTGCGACCCCGGCAACGGCGCCATAATTTTTTTGTTATACTCTCTCCTCGTTGGTTACCCCAAGTGGAAGGTGAGATGTAGGATAGCGGCAAATTTCCCTCGGTGAAGATACCAAGGTTTGTCTCTGGTGGGACTCCTGAGATGATAAGTAGGTGTCAATGGTGCAACTGATGTGGACCTGCACACAACACAAATAACTTTGCTTCCCAACGAGTACAGAGAGGTTGTCAATCTCTCCGGCCTTGCTGTTCACAAAGGATGAACGCAACAGATAATAATGATAATGGTGATAGCAACTAGAAAGTAAAAGCAGGAAAATAAAAGAGTGTGTAAACAGTGATGAGAATATGGACCGGGGTCCCGTGATGTTCACTAGTGATGTCTCTCTCCCAAAAGACAATAAAACTGTTATGCGAGGTAAGAAAATTACAGCTGGGAAATTGACAGGATTAAAAACGCACCGCAATGCTAAATATGCTAAAAAAGAAAGGACGAGGTTCATCTCCGTAAGCATCATCCATAGTGGCATCACGGCCATAAGCATAGGAGGCATCAACTTCATCAAAAAGGGATATTTCAAAAGAATCCATAGGATCATAACACTCATATAAGGTAAGAGTCAAAGAGTTACTCTCATTAGAAGTTAGACATGGATGGCTCCATTCTTCCTCCTCTTGTTCGTCACTCTCCTCCTCGTTTTCATCCAAGGAGCTTTCAGGTTCAGCAATTTTTCTTCCATAGAGTCCTACAAAACATTAGTATCTTCCTTTGGGGGAGAGATTCTCTGAAGATGATCAGTAATATAATAATTTGCATCGTAATTTTCTAAACAATAGTTAAGTATAGCAAGACTCTCAGATTTTTAAGGGGCATCATCAATATTTTTAAGAAGAGAAGTAATTTCATAGGAACCCTTATAAGGAACAAATTCTTCTATTTTCTCTGCATCATAAAAATCATAATTTTTCTTAGCATAAGAAGCTAAGGTTTCATCAACATTGTACTCACATTGGAAATCAAGGTGTTTATGCCTCATAAAGCAACAAGATTCATCCCAGCAGAAAGATATATTATATATTGAGCACAAGTTTTATTGAATACTAATCATCGCCATCCGTATACTAACCACACTCCTCTAACACAATGAACATCGACATCCCCCCCTCCGGGCCGTCTGTCGAAAATCACCCGGAGCCGTTTTTTCATCCCAGGATGAATTACCGCTCCGAGCATAACCCTTTGTACCTCGTTAGAACACCGTTAACATTGCAGACGTCATGACTTTCATCTGTTTGCTATGATTGCTTTATATTTACTGTTTCTCCCCCCTTTATTCTCCGATAGACCCCGCTGCTGCCGCGGACTACACCGCTGCCGGGTATGACTACTTCGTCGACGACCCTACCTCTACCGCCGATCTTCCAGGCAAGCAGAGCCATTCTCTTCCCCAGATATCGCCTATATTTTACGTACATTTCTTGCACTAGGCATTGTTACTGCTGCTGCTACGTTACAATCCTATTCAACTGCATAGCCTGTCATTGTCGCCCTTGATGTACCTTCCTTTACCCTATGTTTCCTATAAATATATAAATATTATACAGAAGTGAGCCATGCGCATTGTTAGCTAGGATTAGATAGTGGGCCGTGATCACTCAGGGGATTGACGCGGATACAACTTATTACAACTGCACAGGTACGGTACAATGCAGACACCGCCTCAGGCCCCTAACTCGGCTCTGTCGAGCCACCATCAAGTGTGAGCTATCAAGGAGTAATCCTTGTACTCCACTCATTGCTGACTCTATATAGCCATCATCATTCGTTATATTGATCAGAAATCATCGCCAACATCATATCATCGCCTCTCCATCAACCCTCCATGACTTCTTCTCTCATGTGTGAGTAATTCCCTGCTGTAGGAAAAGGGGATGGTACACTACTGGAATTCACATATTTGCCGTCTGCCTCGGCGGACGGCAAACACCTATATGGCGGACGTCAAAGGACTTTGTCGTCTGCCCACGGACGGCAAAGCACCCGTCATCTATTTCTTCGGCAAAGGGGTGCTTTGCCGTCTGCCGGAAATCGACGGACGGCAAACAACCTTTGCCGTGCGCTTTTGTGCAAGCAGACGGCAGAGCGGGCGTGACGGCGAACCTTTGCCAGTCGGCTCCGTCAGGTTTTTAACGGTGGGATTTGCCGTCCACTGACAGACGGAAAACCTCCCAACTTTGCCGTCTGCCTTTCCGGAGGCAGACGGTATCATGACTGGCCGGCCGGCTCCGTCAGGCCGTTAATGCCGTCTACTGACAGACGGCAAACCTCCCCACTTTGTTGTCTGCCTTGCCGGAGGCCGACGTCATAATAACCAAATGGTCACCCAGCTGTTGCCAGATTGCACAGTTGGGCGCCACGTGTCCGCTTTGCCAACTGCAAGCTGACGGCAAAGGCCTTTGCCGACAGCTTGCAGACGGCAAAGAGGCTGTATAGCCTCTGTTTTTTCTGTTTCCTTTTAAATCCCTGCATTTGACAAAAAGATAGCAACATATATACATATACATCTTCTCCAACAGCAGTTTAAGCACCCACACATGTTGATCAACCAAACCTATATGCATTTATATATATAGTCTCATATAGTCTCAAACACACAAGTGATCAAACACATGTTCTCCAAACACAAAGTATATACATACTACATAGTGACTAAGCTACAAGTGACCAAAACAGTTCATAAAACTAAGCTACAAGTCCAAATGCACCATTCCATCATAGCATGACTCCCTTGAAGCAAATCTGCAAAATGAAGCTAAGAAAGTTATAACAAGAATAAGGAGAAGAAGAAGAAGAAGGAGAAGCTCTTCTCTTCTTCTTATTCTTCTTCTCTTCTTCTTCTCTTTCTTCTTCTTCTTCTTATTGAGGAAATAAAGAAGCAATTGTAATCAAATTGAGATAACTTTAGCATATTTTGAGGAAATGAAGCTAATTAGCATTTTTTGAGCCAATTAAGCTAACTTTAGCAATTTTGATCAAATGAAGCCAACTTTATCATATTTTAAGTAAATTAAGCTCACTTTAGCATTTTTTGAGGTAATTAAGCTAACTTTACCATTTTTTGAGCAATTTAAGCTAACTTTAGCAATTTTGATCAAATGAAGCCAACTTTTTCATATTTTCAGTAAATTAAGCTCACTTTAGCATTTTTTGAGGTAATTAAGCTAACTTTACCATTTTTTGAGCCAATTAAGCTAACTTAGCATTTTTTTAGGGAATCAAACTAACGTTACCATTTTGTGAGCAAATCAAGCTAACTAAGCATTAATAAAGCAAAATAGAAGACAACTTACCGGAGTGTAGCCCTCAAGGCTGAGAAGCATCCGTTGGGTTGGCCGATGTTGACGGTGGAGAAGGGTCATGGGACGCAGCCCGAGAGTTATGCTGCACGAAAAGATCAACTAGAGGTTAGCACGACGCCACTCAATATGGTATTGACGATCATCGAAAGATACTCACCGTCCCCACAGGAGAAATGATCGGCATCGGTGGAGCGGCCTGACCAGTCTTCTCGCACATAGTCTGCACATTTGTTTTTCATGAGTCAATCATATTAGTTAGTTATATAAACAAAAATTATAACATGCATTCTTTGGGTGAATATGAACAAGTGACTTACCACGAAGAGCTCATACAAGGCCCGGTTCGATGCATCGTGTCGTGCCGCGGCCTCCTCGAGAGCCTTCGCCGTCCTCTCCTCCGCCAGCCGCTCTCTCTCCGCTGCCTTCTCCTCTGCCAACCGCTCCATCTCCTCCAGTAGCCGCTGGGTGTTCTGTCGCTCTTTCTCAAGAGCTTCCTGCAACCCCACTCCTCTAGTTAGCATTGTAATATTCGATGAGAGAAAACAAGAATGCAAGAGTCCTTATGGATAACCTGGATAGCGAGGTCGACTGGCCGCGGACGAGTCCTTATAGCAGGAGAAGAACTCGTTTGGCGCGCCTTGATCTCAGAAAGAGTCTTATCACACCTAATCAACTTATCTCCAATGGCCATGGCGCCATGGCGCCTTCCGCCACCAGAGATCATCACCAGCTCCGGGTCAATAGGCTTCCCAATCGGGGTGTAAGCCTCCCCGTGCTTCTCCTTCGCCACCTCAGTATAAGCCTTGAGCTTACTATAGGCGGCAATGTTGGTGAAAGTCGAAGGAGTGGCGAGATCCGACTCTGAGAGCGCCTTGTCCTTCTTGTACGACGCTGTATGGGACATGCCATACATGTCGAACACCTGAGGCACCTCCGTTTTATTATACTCCGCCTAAAAGACAAAGCAAAGCATGATATTAGTAAGTGGGTGCCTAAAAGACAAAGCAAAGAAGAATTTGCACATACCCATTTATGCCCGTAACCAGCTAAGTTACGGCTGCCTTGATGGTGTGGCACACCAACCATTTGGGCGCGCCGGTCCTTGGCATTGTTGTGGACGGCCAACCAGGCATCTGAGCACCAGTGGTCCACAATGACCTCCCAACAATCCATCTTGTCCGCACACCATCTCGGCGGCGCCTAAGTTAGTAAACAAGGAAACTAATAAGTAGCCTAGATAGGAATCAAATCAAGCAAACTATTCAAGACTTAAGAAGGGTTACCATCATGTACTGGGCCCTGGTCAGAAACTTCTTGCGGCAGTCCTTCTTGCTACGCTTGCGCCCTTGCTTGGCGTAGTAGTCACGGACCGCCTGCACTAGCATCTCGTGCCTTGTGTTCTGCAAGAGGCGCGCGGCCTCTACAACTATCACGTCCTCCGCCTCCTGCTCCTTGGACACATCGACCTTGTAGTAGACCTGCAATAGCACGAGACAACACTGATGAGTGCACCAACTAGCTATTGTCAAGATTTTATTGTGTGAAACAAAAATTACCCAAAATACGTTGATCACCATGTCGGCTCTGGTGTGGCATTCGACCCCGTTGATGGTCGTATCCGGCGGGGCCGGGGCCGGATGGTCGTATCCGGCGGCGCCGGGCTGCGGAACCTCATCAGGTCCGGGCAATTGAACCAGCCCCGGGAAGTTCTCCCTGACGAGCACACCAAGGATGGAGTTGGGATTGCGGACACCATTGCCGTATATCCAACCCCTACAGTATAAAAAGACAAAGCCATCAGATAGACATAAGTATAGAAGGTACCGGAAGAGAGTATAAGTGCACTTACGTCTCTCCATCAGGCGTAATCAACCACTTATGGGCGGAGTCACCGGCACGGACGGGAGCCGTGTACCCCCACGCTGGTACACGGTGGTACCCTCAGGCACCTCCTCCTCATCCGTAGTGTCCAGCTCGGCACCAGCCTCCCCCTCAAGCGTGTGATGCTCCGGCTGGTCCGGCCAGGGACTCCAGGTCGTGCGGGTGGACGTAGCCTCCTCCTCCACCTCAGGATGGTGGATCGGAGTGTCCGAGGAGGGACCCACCCTGCAGTGCTCTGGTGAATCAGCCGGAGGTGGCAGCGAGGAAGCAGGAGCAGGTGTCCGTCTACCTTTCCCGCGACCACCACCTGCTTTGCCTCTCCTGGTCTTCTTCCGACCTCTCCCCCTGGGCACCTCATCAGTAGATGGAGGAGGCGAGGAAATACTCTCGAGCAAAGACCTCCGTTGAGCCAGAGGTGGGAGCGCATGACCCCTCCCTCGCGAGCCTGAGGTCTCGCCCTCCATATCTGTCACAAACCTACCAAGAATTAAAATAAAATAATTAGTACAATGAGAAAAAGAATTAATAATACAAAAGTAATTACTGCAATAATGAGAATATATATATATAATTAAAGTTGACATGCATACAACTAACAATAGTCGGGATCATCGGTATGTTCTCCGCGATCAATTGAAGGATCGTCATCACTATCACGCGTGTCGTCGATAATGACGGCCTCATCAGGTTCAACAACACCAACATTTGGAAGGCCTTTATGTAAACGGTCAAGCATGGACAGGTCATCTGGGGCAGTAACCTCTTCTTCTTCTTCAGGCTCTTCAACATAGTCGTTAGCGGGTTCACTCTCATTGTCTTCTTCCATGTTCTGGGGTTGCGTAGAGCGGTTTCGGAAACGTTTTTTTATCACGCGTGTTTCTTGGAAGAATTCTCCTTCATATGTCTCTGGGTCAATGTGGGGTACATAATCCTCTTCATTTGGGGGAGGTGGTCTAATATGAGGTGGCACATCATAAACGACATCCCAACCTTTCAGGTTTTCAACCGTTTGGCAGGGGTAGGATAGATAGAAAACCTGGGTGGCCTGTTGAGCCGTAATATAGACATCGGGGACATTAAAATGGGTGTCTTGTCGAATTTCGACTAGACCTACATGTTCATGAGTTCGTCTAGTCCTCGACGGGAGAAACCAATGACATTTGAAGACAACGACGTTGGGAGGATTTTCACCATAGAATAGAAGTTCGTATATTGCTTCAACTCTTCCATAATACTCAATACCTCCGTCGCCGACAGCAGAGACACCCGAATTTGTACTTTTTTGATCGGCCATTTTTCGCTCTTTATCAACGGTACGAAAGCGATACCCGTTGATGTCGTATTTCTCAAATACACGGACCTTATTGTCAAAACCATTAGCGACTTGTCTCATTTCGGCGTCCATAGGCTCCTCATTTTCCTATAAGTTTTATAGGAAAGGATTGTTATATTAGTGAAAACTAGGTCAAACCAACAAATGATAGTTACCGTTCGTTTGAACCAAGAGATGAAACCAGGATTGTCGTCTCCTTGATTGGCAAGAAGCTCATACTCTGCGATGGAATCACTTTCAATAACCACTCCATTCGAGAATTTGGCGATGTATCGACTGTATGAATTCAGAGGAATTAATAAGAAACAGGAATTATTAGAAGTTGCGAAACAATGTACGTACCGAGCACTTACTCGATGTACGGTCACACTTCTGTTAGGTTGGTGAAGATATACAGTGTAAGAGTCTGCCATTCTTTGATATCCAAAATCTTATTTCTCGAAGCGCCAACAGGTCCGAGCTTCCCTTTGAATAGGCTGAGGTTGGATTGACGCCGTTGGGGGTCGCCAGTATTGTATCGAGGCTTTGGATTATGTAAATGGCGATTTTTGGCTGCATAATGTGCTGTCACGAAGTTTGCCGCCTCCTCGGTAATGAAAGCCTCGGCCATCGATGCTTCAATTCTACGTTTATTTTTACATTTTGCTCGAAGCGTCTTCTGCATTCTCTCCGTTGAATAGCACCAACGATTTTGCACAGGGCCCCCTAATCTTGCCTCGGTCGGGAGATGCAATATCAAATGCTGCATCGGATTAAAAAACCCGGTGGAAAGATCTTCTCTAACTTGCAGAGCAACTCCGGCGCCATATCTTCCATGTCTTCTAGCACGCCATCGGATAGTTCTTTAGCACAAAGAACACGAAAGAAATAGCTCAGTTCTGCCAGTACTAGCCACTCTTCCTCGGGGATATAGCCGCGCAACATCACCGGCATTACCCGCTCAAGCCATATGTGCCAATCATGACTCTTCAGCCCAAATATTTTATGTTTTTCAGGACTCGCTCCCCTCCTCAGATTCGCTGCATACCCATCGGGGAACATCAAACTTTTTTGCACCCACAAGAGAATTTCCCTGATATGCCCCCTTTCAAGATTGAACCAGGCCCTTGGCTTGGACCAATTCTTCTTTCCTTTCGGCTGTCGCATGTTCTGTGAGGGTCTATCACATAGAGTCTCCTGGTCGACTCTAGCTTTAGGATTATCCTTTGACTTCCCATCTATGCCGAAAAATGTACCAAACAGGGCCTCGCCGATATTTTTTCCAGTGTGCATCACGTCAATATTGTGTGGAAGTTCGAGGTCTTGGAAGTAGGGGAGATCCCAGAAGCATGTCTTGTGAGTCCAGGCGTGTTCCGAATTATATCCCTTAAAATACCCGGGACGTTCTGGATCAGGCTCGAGAGAGCAACTGTGCCAAGACATGTTCGCCCGTCATCGTAGGTGCTGCCAGGTTTTTGACAACTTTGCCTTTGATGAAGTTCTTCTTGTCTTTTCTAAAAGGATGCTTAGGAGGCAGAAACTGTCTATGCAAGTCAAAGCAGGAATACTTGCCACCCGCCTTCAGCCAATGAAACTGAAGAGCAGCCTTGCATGTTGGGCACCCGAACTTTCCATGAACACAGAAGCCAGCGAAAAGCGCATACGCCGTCAAGTCATGCATCGAGTACTGGTACGAAACATGCATTTTGAAGGCCTTTTTGCTAGCTGCATCGTATGTCTTGAACCCTTCGTCCCAAGCTTGGTGCAATTCCTCCTTAAGCGGTTGCATGTACACATCCATATTCTTCCCTGGAAATTTGGGCCCTGGTATTACCAACGTCAGGAAAATGTTCTTCCTTTTCATAATCTCTGAGGGGGGGAGATTGAGTGGCATGACAAATACAGGCCAACAACTGTATGAGGCTGCCATCAGACCGAAAGGATTGAACCCATCTGTGCCGACGGCGATTCGGCAATGCCTTGGCTCCTTAGCTTTTTCCGAATGTTTTTCATCAAAGTGCTTCCATGCTGAACCATCCGATGGGTGAGTCAACATCGGCTTCCCATCTGCATCAAATTCTGTTCTCTTCCCATGTTTGTGCCATGTCATCTGTCTGGCTGTCTCTTCCATCATGTAAAGGCGTTGAATTCTTGGTATCACTGGAAGATACCGAAGAACATTTACGGGTATTTTGGTCTGCGTCTTCTCACCTTGACCATTGTCTACCACAACATATCTGGATGACTTGCATTTGGGACAATAGTCTTCGTCCGCATACTCTTTCCTAAATAAAGCACATCCATTTTTACAAGCATGTATCTGCTCATAGGGCATCTTAAGTACCTTGAGGATTTTATCCGATTGGTACAGGTTTGCAGGCATAACATGATCTTTTGGTAGAAACCGCCCAATTAGGGTAGTGATCGCATTGTAGCAATCTGTGCCCAAGTTGAATTGTGCCTTCAAAGCCATCAACTGTGCGATGGCATCGAGCTGACAAAGCTCAGTGTGAGCGTGCAGCGGACGTTTCGAAGACTCCAACATCTCGTAGAAGGCCTTCGCAGATTCCTCCATCTCATCGTCCTCATCCCGCGCATCGTCAAAGTTCTGCACCATGTCTTCGATCCCGGTTTCGTACTCATCCGTGCGCTGACGGACCACCTCCTCTCTCCGTCGTCCGCCAGACTCGCCATGGAAGCTCCACACCGTATAACCAGGCTTATAACCCCACTTCTGCAAGTGTTTACCCATATCCACCTCTGTCGCCTGTTTATAATTGTCGCACCTAACACAGGGGCACCAGGTTTTTCTCTGCCAATTTGCAAACGCCGCTCTCAGAAACTCCTTGGTTTTCATTGCCCATTCATTGCTGATCTCTTTCTGATTAGGGAGACCAGTGTACATCCACGCACGATCATCGCTCATCTTGTCGCTACAGGTAGCTACTAAACAACAACTATACCATTTTATTACGTCCACTTTTTATTGCTTTTATCATACATAGCTACGGCATATGCAATTAACCTACACACTAATAGGTAAAGATAGGTCCTAATCCCACCCGAGTATGTGTAGATTGGGTCGGTTTCCCATGCTTTGGTCCCGATCCGACGCGGTATTTCGGCAGCACCTCCCCGCTATTCTCCTAATACATGTCTCGACAACAAGCCGAGAGGTTGTGTATCCGGAGAACAACAGGGAGGCGCTGACGAAATACCGCGTCGGATCGGGACCAAAGCATGAGAAACCGACTCAATCTACACATACTCGGGCTGTCCATGGATAACGTTGGACAATTCGAAAGAATCACTATTATAAATATGCAAATGAATGCATATTTATAATTGTAACCCTTTCGAACGGGATACGCATACTGGTTACGCGGCTGCATATTGAAACTATATAGCTAGCTAGTGTCATCGGCATAAAGGACGGAACAGAGCAAAGGAAGGGGGGTCAGGAGGATAGGACGTGTTTTGCATACCCTCGAGTGCAGGGGAGATCGTCGAACACAGGGAGAGGTCGTCGAACACCAGACTTGCGACGGCTCGAGGTGAAGGGGAACAACTGCACATTAAAAACCAATAAGCTATTCTGCGGTGTGCTAGAGATATTTTTTGGTTTTAGGTTATGCTAGAGATGCTCTTCGGTCAAGATTCATTTGTACTCCTCTACTTTCTACTCTTCTCCTCCTCCAGACTCATCCTTCTCCATTTCTCATCCTCCTTATTCTACTTTCTACTCTTCTCCTCCTCTGACCTTCACCTTCTCTCCTCCCGGCCTCCTCCTCCGGCCTTCACCTTCTCTCCTCCCAGCCTCCTCCTCCGGCCTCCACCTTCTCTTCTCCCGGCCTCCTCCTCCGGCCTCCACCTTCTCTCCTCCTCTTTCTTCTTATTTTACATATTATTTCTTTTTTCCTTTACACTTCTTCTTTTATTTACATTTACTCTTTATTATCATTTAAATTTTCTGCATATTGTAATTATGCATCTTATCATTTAAATTTTCTGCATATTGCAATTAACGGAAAAAATAAAAATAAATCATTCTAAAAATCTAGAACCTAAAACCTAATATCTACAATTACTAACTAAATCCTAACACTAACTAATTACTAACTAAATCCTAACACTAACTAATTACTAACTAAAATCGTAACACTAACTAATTACTAACTAAAATCCTACAACTATAGAAATTACAGAGAAAAAAAAAGAGGAGGAGCGGGCTCACCGGAGTAGGGGGCAGAGGAGGAGGCCGGGAGGTGGGCGGCGGAGGGCGGGGAGGGATCCGGCGGGCGGCGGAGGGCGGCCGAGAGGTGGGGGGCGGCGGAGGCCGGGAGGTGGGGACGGGGAGGGACGGCTCGGCGTCGGCGTGTGGGAGGGTTGCGAGTGGGAGTGGGAGTGGGAGAGGGACCGTGCGGGGGGTTAACGGCCCACCGCTTTGCCGTCTGCCGACAGACGGCAATGGCAGGTATGCCGTCCGTCGACAGACGGCAAAGCGGTGGGCCGTTAGCCAGGACGCGTGCCTCGCTTGGGTGGGCCCCATCTGAGGGTTTGCCATCTGTCGATGGACGGCATAGGTGTCTTTGCCGTCTGCCTGCAACCAGGCAGACGGCAAACATGTGGTTTGCCGTATGTCCACGTTTTTCCGTCTGTACTTAGGGCAGCAGACGGCATACCACTGCTTTGCCGTCCGCCCCGATGAAATGCAGACGGCAAAGCCACTGGCCCATGGCAAACTGGTGAATTCCAGTAGTGGTAGGGATTGGATGAGTTAGATCATGTAATAGTTCGTCAGATTGTTGGGGGCATGTTGCCTATCATCTACTTGGTGTTTATCATCTCTGTTACAACTTGTTGCTCTTAATGCTTGTCACTTTGGGCCCGAGTGCCATGATTTCAGATCTGATCACCCTTTTTTCTTCTTGAGTTTGAGGTGTTCTTGATCTTATCTATGAGTTGTATGCACCTATTATAGTCCGGAACCGGCGATCCCAATGGTGACAACTTGGGACACCAAAGGGGATGGACTATAATTTGAGGATTCCGTGTATCCATGAAGTGTTAATGCTTTGTTCCGGTGCTCTTTGACAGGAGTACCTTCATCTCCCTAAGTTCCTTTTGGCCCCATTTGTGGCGGGAGGGTAGGACAAAAGATGTTGTGCAAAGTTCTTATTGCAAGCACGTACAACTACCTTGGGATACATGACTGATGTTTGATATTTTCCTAGATGATCCTTTCTTTTCTGTGAGCCTTGCCCGTGTTAGAATTTATTACATGTTTGTTCTCATCACAGCAGTGCCCAACCATCCATCTCCCTAGCCTACAGTGTTTCTTTCCGCTGGTTACTAGTTGTTTACTTTCGCTGTTTTACTTTCGCCGTTTCACCACCACTATCACCACTATTATCACCTACACTACCACTACCATATTACCGTTGCTACTAATACTTTTGTGCAATCAAGTGTTTATTTCAGGTCCGGTTGAACTGACAACTCAATTGTCAAAGCCTGTATGTATTCTTTGTGTCCCCAAGTGTCGAATCAATAAATTGGGTTATCTTGCCCGCAAAGACTATCTCGATCCCCTACAGTTGAGGGTTATCACTATCAGCTATAGGATAGATGATACCTGCGGCTAGAAGCTTGAGAATCTCCATCCTAACCACGTCCTTCATCCTTGGGTTAAACCGTCGTTGATGATCAACAACTGGCTTAGCATCGGGCTCGAGATTGATAGTGTGTTGGCAAATCGATGGACTGATCCCCTTAAGGTCATCAAGGGTATAGCCCAAGGCACCACGGTGTCTGCGAAGTGTCTCCAATAATCGCTCTTCTTAAAATCCTGAAAGTTAGCATTAATAATGACAGGATATATTTTCTTTTCATTTAAATAGGCATACTTGAGCGTATCGGGCAATGGTTTGAGGTAAAACACCGGGTCTTCTTTTGGTTGTGCTAGGATTCCTAAAGGCTCAACTGGAAGGTTGTGCTTCAGGATAGCAGTTTGTCTTGTGAATATTTCGTCTAACTCGTCTCTTTCTTGCATATGCATATCATTCTCGTGGTCTTCCATATATTGCTGCAAAGGATCATTAGGAGGGATAGCAATAGAAGCAATATTTTCAATAATTTTATCATCACTAAGTAAATCAGTACCACGAGGTTGCTTGGAAAATTTAGAGAAGTTAAATTCATATGGCTCACCATTGAATTCAGCAGAGACTTTACCTTTTTTACAATCTATAACAACACCACAAGTGCTGAGGAAAGTTCTACCAAAGATAATAGAGAAAAAACTATCTTGCACTGAACCAAGTACGAGATAGTCGGTAGGATACTTTACCTTTCCACATAGGACTTCAACATCTCTCACAATTCCAATGGGAGAGATAGTTTATTTGTTTGCTAGATAAATGGTAACATTAACTTCTTCAAGTTCACAGGGTGAAATCTCACCAATGATCTCCTGATAGAATGAATAAGGAATAGCGCTAGCGCTGGATCCTAGATTGCAAAGCCCGTAATAGTTGTGACCTCCTATCTTGACAGATACAACTGGCGTACCTGAAATTGGGCTCTTATTCTTGGCTGTGACAACGTTAGTTGAAACAACACAAAAAATTATCTTGGAATCTGAAACATCATTAGTAACGAAATCTTTAACCATCGCAACTTGAGGATCGACTTTGATCAGGTCCTCAGGTTCGTCAGTTCTTCTCCCACATTTATTTAATATACCTGAAACAAAAGAGTGCTCCCTCATCCTCGTAGGAAAAGGGGGCTTTTCATTAAAAACTGCAGGCAAAATAGGGTCAGCCACATGTATATCAACAGGTAATTCTTTAAAGGGATTATGGTACTGAGCCTTCTCTTCTTTCGAAGAGTCAATGTGAGAGGCAAAGTTCTTACAGAAATCAATCATAAGCTAGGAATCAAGACCAATCTTAGAACAAAAGGTATTTAAATAATAAGTTTTCACATAGCTCTCAATATAATCATGCCCATAATCTATAGTGGGTTCAATACCTTTGTCGATTTCCCAGTCTTCAGTATTCTTCTGGATCCTCTTGATGAGATCCCATTTTTCTTCGACACTTCTTGTTTGGAATACCCCGCTAGAGGAGGCATCCAGCACTCCTTATCCTGACGAGAGAGCGTGGCATAAAAAAATGTAATTATAATATCTTTGGGGAGTTCATGAATAGGACATTTGAACATTAGGGATTTAAGTCTCCCCAAGCTTGAGCGATGCTCTCTCCGTCGCCAGAAAAAATGTTGTAGATGTAGTTCCTGTCTCGATGAATTTCATGAAGAGGGTAAAACTTTGTATAAAAGAGAGACATAAGCTCTTCCCAATTAAGTAGATGTGAGTTACCGAGGAGCTTATAACAATCTGAAGCTTTACCTATAAGTGATACGGAGAATTATTTCTTCATGACGAACTCCAGTGACACACCTGCAAGCTTAAATAATGAACATAGTTCAGATAAATATAGCAAGTGTTCACCTGGATGCCTATCTCCTGCATAACGATTAGATAAGACATGACCGATAATACCAGATGGTATTTTGTAAGGCACAATTTCAGTAGGGGTAGGAGTGACCACCACAGTTGTGGGACGTTTCCCCATAAACAACGATCCAAGAGTTGAGGTGTCCATAAGGACAAAAGCAACAATGAAAAAATAAAAACAGAAATAAAAACTTCCTTACCACCTTCACTTACTAATAGCGCTATGCTCCCCGGCAACGACGCCAGAAAACAGTACTTGATGACCCTCAACTGTAGGGGATTGTTTGTAGCGTTTTCGATAAATATGAGTGTCGAACCCAACGAGGAGCAGAAGGTATTGGTAAGTGACTTTGGTAAAGAAATAGCTGCAGGAACTGAAAGATAACTTTTTAGGGGTTTTTCGGTACAAGCGACAGAAAGGTAAAAGCGAGCAAAGTAAAAGGAAATGAGGAGTAACAAGTGGCCCAATCCTTTTGAGCAAAGGAGAGGCCTAGCAACTGAACTTATAAAGGCTAAAGCGTTCTTGAGGACACGCGGGAGAAATAGTCACGTGCTTTCGCCATATTCCGCATCGGTACTATGTGCTGTGCTGATAAGTGTTGAGTGGGTGGATCTATGCTAGTGCACCCTCTAGACTAAGATAAGTGCACTCTTATGATTAAACACCTTGCAAGCATCCGCAAGTACAAGACAGTAATTAAGGCAAAATCCTAACCATAACAATACGATCAATGATCCATTGTTCCATTGTGCAAAAGCGTTCGAACTGGGGTTCAGGTTTCTTTTACTCCGGCAACCCACCGTAAGCATAATTTGTACACAATGTATTCCCCTAGGTCCTTAATAAGGCGAAGTGTTGAGTGCTCGACTCACACAACATCACTAGGAAAATAACAACACAACTTAAATATCAAACAACACATATTACTTCAACATCTTAAAAAGATGGAGTACTCACGCAAGTCGGGGACCGCCTCCCATTGTCCGCCCCGGAGATCACGTTGTCCTACATTAATACTGAAGACGTCACAACTCGCATTGTTGTAACTCCGAATAGTCCGGTCTAGGTAATGAATTTCAGGTTCATCTCCGGCGATCTCTGCAGCCACCCGCATGATAAGTAAGCAGTCATTGCCAGCAGAAACGAGGTACATCTTAAAAAATGCAATTGAAACGAAGAATAATACATCTTATTACTATATATAAATGGACCGAAAATTTACTGAAGCAAATAATAACATATACACCATAGGATATATATGTAAAAACAAGCTTTACCTCCATGATTTGGATCCCACATGTAACAATCACCGCTATTCGTCACGGCAAAGTACCGGCCGCGACGGTAAACGGCATCTTCATATCGCCAAGGACTCAGATGAGGTGTTGCGAGCATGTACCATGTTAAGGAGTCAGGAACATCGTACCAAGAGTTGGTAACATTTCCCCGGCTTGTTATGGCAATCCTGTTGTCAAAGACGGCAATGAGATTGTAGTCTTTGAAGCCACATTGCTTTTGAGGTGGACATACAATGGCTATCTTCTTCAATTTAGGATTTATGAGATCGTAGCCGAAATTGCATAGGCCGTTTGTCTGACGAAGGCCAATTAGAAGAAAATGGAGGCACATCAACTGCCATTCCAGTGTACACATTGTGCAACTAGACGTGTCCACCGTCACGTACAAGAAAGGCTAGCCAATCGCCATTCGCACCAACCCAAGGTTGTCGTAGCCCGTACGTGCAGTTGGATCGATCGTCAAAGATCAGGCTGAGAGAAATGAAATTTTGTAAAGAAAGACGTTAGCGATCGATCACCTATCTGAGGGCGACAAAAAATCATCGCTGGAAAAGGTGTTTCATCAAGAGGGGTGATGGTGCACTTGTCGCTCAACGGCTGTTCCTACTCCGATGTCATGTACTGATAATGTACTTCTTGCTCCATTACGCAGGGAAGCCCGAGAACCGACTTCATCTCCTCAATTCGACCTAGGACAAGGTGCATAACCCCCGGGACACATGATGCAAACCTTGTGATGCTCAACATGTCCGCTCTAGTGTTGTTGAGACCACGGTTGTAAGGGTATCATCGCCAATTACCTCCAGGTGGCGTCTTTGCGCCGGAGGTGAACCGTCGATGTCGTCCTGCGCCTCCAGGCGGCATCTTTGCGCCAGAGGGGAACCGTCGATGTCGTACTGCGCAGCCATGTCGAACTACTCGAGAGGGCTGAGATGACGATGAAAGTTTTGGTGTGTGCAGGATGATTTTCTCTGGCCGGCCGGCTTACATAATATGCGCAGTTATGCATGCATGATAAGTTAGTAACCGAACGAAGGGCGCGCCGACTTTTAGTTCGTCGGGGCGAGACGGCGTTTCCCCTTCTACACTGGTCCATATGATCGAAGGGCTCCAATCAGGGGCAGGGGCTCATGGCCCAATTGGCATGCCGATCAAACTATGTGTGACACTACTTCCCAAGCTACGCCATCGAGGGGACGTAAGACAAGCGGGCGGCGGGGCTTCAATGCTTGGGCACTCGGCGGCTGTTCGAGTTTGCTATCGCCTGCTACTTATACCGGGCCGGGTGCGATATAGGGGTTTGATAAACTTATCCAAACCCCAGACCACAATTTTCCTCTTCCGCTTCGCTCCTCCAACTCCGGCGATCTATTCCACGGCGAGAAACTCGGCCGAAGGTCCTGGCCATGGAGGAAACGACGGATACCGCGGAGGACGTGGTCGTGGAGAAAATGGCGGCGGCTCCCGCAGCGACCGCGATTTCGGTAGCTCCATGGGCCCTGGTACCTACACCTTCCTTCCGACGGGCATCGAAGGCAGCGTTGATATTTGGTCGAGCGCCCTCGGGTTTCCACGGGAGCTCGGGCTGGCTCTCGCTAATCTCTACCACACCGAGCAGGAGCTCCATGCCGCCAACACGGCACTCATGGCCATGGAAGATCGGGCGGCCGTACGCCGTGTCATAGCAAAAGCGGCGTACGACGTCGCCTACAATGAATACAAGGCGGTGATCGACCGCCCTACATCCGCCCAGCCGTGAGCCAGCGCCGAATTCACCTGCACGGCGCCCATTCTAGCTAGTATTGTATTTCCAGTTTGAATGAGTTAAAAGTGTAGCGATGAAGTCCGCGTGCGTGTGTACTACATGTGCTGGTGGCCGCGGCTTCAATTAATGTACCTCGAATTATCTATATTTAACTGTTTTCTGAATGCTCATAGTAGACAGTTGTTTGGATGGACCGTCAACCTTGCTTGCACCGACGGAAGGATTTTCAGAAACGTGCCTGATAGACTATACATCCCACACGTTTCAGTAAATACATATGATTGTGAAGCCACCCCTTGTTTCACACACGAAAGGATTTTCAGAAGCGTGCCTGATAGATTAATCATTCCAAACATTTTAGTTACTATGAATGATTGCGTAGATAGGCTAGCGGTCCTTTATTTGCAACCGTGGGTTTTCACCCTAAACATAGCAGACCGATTTTCAAAGGCCCGTCAGCCCTACATCACCCACGCAATAATTTTTAGAATTGTGGCCGTTCGGGTATGTTTCCCAGACGATTCAGTTTCTCCCAAACGGTTTTTTATTTATACCGTTTGCGTTGATAGCATTGCAAACATTTTCGTACAAGGGACTGGTAAAGTTGTATCATGTTATCCTCTCTTTATACTAGTTCTCGAAGCGCGAGCAAGGTGAGGCCATGCTGGGTGATTTGGTGTCTTGGATACCAAAGCTGTCCGGTCTTCTGAAGGGTGAGTGTCGATGTGCGACTGCTCGTGTGCTTCTTTCCCTCATTCTGGATGAAACTTTTCCAATGTTTGCTTGTTGCTTTGAAGTCTTGTTGTTGGGTCTCGCAGCATAAAACAATAGTTTTTCTAACTAGCGTCGCCCTTAACCCAAGATCTATCTAGCTGTAATGCCGTAACGGAAATACTTGCGGAAACATACCTTGGGGTGTAGTCCGTTGCGCGGGAAACGTTCCCGCAAACGTGGTTGATGAAGCCGTAAACATTTCACAGCCCCCTGGTTGTGTTAGCAGCCTGTTGGGTGGTAGTGCCGCACGTGCAGCACCTCGTAGTACTCTCACACGAACGGACTCGATGACGACCTCCGTTCTCCGATCCAGTGGAGGTGGCGGAAGTAGACCTCCCGGAACCGGAGTTTCGGCAGCACGACGACGTCCGCGTAGCAGAGAAACCTCAATCCCAGCACATGTTCCAGACAAGGGGACCCGGCTTGAGAGAGACGAGAGAGGGGAGAACACCGGTGAAAACCGATCTCAATTCAGAGTAATATTGAATTCTCTGCGAATTTTTCTGTCTTTAAGAAGTGCACCCCTTCCCATCTTTATATAGGAAGACGGAAGGAGTCAACCCCCCTTCCTTTGGCAATGTGGGACTAATCCATTGCCAAGGGGGGAGGGTGCGGCTAAGAGGAGGGGGGGGGGGAAGTGGGGCGCCACCCACATGGGCCCCAAGGCCCATGGCGCACCCCTTTTTTATCTTTTCCTTTTCCCTTTTATTTTCCTCCTTCCCCTAATGGGCTTCTTTCACAAATAAGGCCCATTGCACTTTTTAATCTGAAATAAATTATTATTAATTATTAATTCACTTAATTAATAAATAATACATATTATTTCATCTCCCGATGAACCGAAACTCCTTCCAGCTCACTCCGAATGTCCTTCAGACCAACACAGAACTTTTCCGGTACGTCTTTCTCTCTTCTCCGGTAACTCCGATAGTTCCGAAAAGGTCTCCGATATTCATCGAGACCTTAAGTGTGTTACCCTATGGTCCGAGAACACTCCAGTCATGACCGAGACAAAGGCTACGACCAATGGTCAATAGCGGGACCTGGATGCCCATAATGACCCCTGTGGATTCCGAAAGTAACCGATTGAACCGTACACGTTGTATACCATTCCCTTTGTCATGCGATACTAGATTAGTACAAGATTCGATCAACTACATCCAATGCATTAGTTCTATCTTGTTCCCGACAAATCTTATTCACTCGTTCCGTGATATTCATCCTTGTGACCTAGTCACAGGCTGCGCAGCTTTATGGATGCAAACTCACCGAGTTGGCCATGAAGTATCTTTCCATTATATGGATTGACAAATCCCGCTCTTGAATCAACACTCCTCAACATATCCCATCGGATAGCCCAAGATACACCTTTATGGTCACCATGTTTC
This sequence comes from Bromus sterilis, assembly GCA_950022295.1. Lineage (NCBI taxonomy): Eukaryota > Viridiplantae > Streptophyta > Magnoliopsida > Poales > Poaceae > Bromus > Bromus sterilis. The sequence goes on from OX465598.1 coordinate 237,766,478, forward strand.
AGTGTGATGGTTAATGCACTCAAAGCATCCTCAAAAGATAGCAACTATGCGTGATTGATACGTCCAAAACGTATCTATAATTTATTCTTTCTCCATGCATGTTTTGTGTGATATTGCTATGATCTAGATACACTTTCATATACTTTTGATCATATTTGGACTAACCTATTAATTCAGTGCACCCCAGTGCCAGTTCCTGTTTTCTGCTGTTTTTCTATTTCAGTTTTCCCCCATATAAAAAGTGCCAGAAAAATTCGGGAAAATTCAGATAAAAAATCAGCGTGGAGGAAGCTTCGCGAAGAGCCCGGGAGGGGCCAGAGGGGAGTCAGGGGGGGCCCAGGCGGCCACCCGGTGCAGCCCCACCCCTGGCCGCGCCAGGGGGCGCCTGGGGCCCCTGGTCCACCTCTGGCTACCCCCCTTCGCCTATTTATTCTCCGTCACGGGAAAACTCCAGAAGAGGAACCCTATTCGGCGAACTCGCCTCTGTTCCGCCGCCGCCGCGCTTCCGAAGATCGGGAGCACCAGAAGACCTCTTCCCGGCACCCTGTCGGAGGGAGGATTGACCTCCGGGAGTCTCCTCTCCACCATGGATGCTCCCCGGATGTCTCGTGAGTAGTTTTTCTTGGACCATGGGTCCGTGATCAGTAGCTATGTGATGTTATCCTCCCCTCTTTGATCTTCATTGTTTAGACCTCGTGAGCTGCCCTACATGATCGAGGCACCTTTGTAATATTTCTGCTATAGCTATGTTGAGTTTGATAGGATCTGATGGATTATGAGATTATGTTCAGATTGTGATAGAGTAATATATTTGGTTTTTATCTCTTATATTTTTGTTCCTAAGTAATTCTTGCATGTTCTCCGTTGCTGTTTATTGCTTTGGCCAAGTAGTAGGTAGTGACTTCAAGAGGGAACATTGTGCTAGATTGTGGGTTCATGCCCCCCGATGACATGCTTGAGTGACAGAAACATGATTCTAGGGGATGTGCTGTTGCCAGAAGGGGGAAAACAACGGTGCTTGTGACCGCGGTCACAAGGATTGTTTACTTTACGCAGTGTTCTTTTTAATGCAGTTGTCTGTTGCTTTGGGTTTACACTTTGGGTGGGGCTCGCAACTTAATACCAGCGAGATGTTCTGGATAGATATCTCAAGGTGGATGATTAGTAGTAGATGAAGATGGATTTCGGTCTACTTATCTTGGCGTACTGCCTGTGCTTTTGAACCTCGTCCTTTCTTTTGTAGCATAGTTAGCATTGCGGTGCGTTCATAATCCTGTCAATTTCCTTTCTGTAATTTGTTTACCTCGCATAGCAATTTTATCGTCTTTTGGGAGAGAGACATCACTATCGAACATCACATATCCCGGTCCATATCCTCATTATTGTTTCCATGCTATATTTACTTTACTGCTTTTACTTGCTATCATTATCCCTTGCATTTTATCCTTGTAAACAACAAGACTGGAGAGATTGACAACCTCTCTGAACTTCGTTGGGAACAAAGTTATCTGTGTCTGTGTGCAGGTCCGCGTCAGTTGCGCCGCTGACACCTACTTATCATCTCTGGAGTCCTGCTGGAGACAAACCTTGGTATCTTCACCGAGGGAAAACTGCTGCTGCACTACATCTCAACCTTCCACTTGGGGTAACCAACGAAGGGCGAGAAGCCATCAAGCAAGTTTTCTGGCGCCGTTGCCGGGGACTCCAAGTGCTAAGATAGGGGAGTTGCACACTACCCTTTACCTTTGTTTTTTAGTCTTGTTAGTTTATCTTTCAGTTTTTATCTTTGTGTCTTTTTTCAAAAACTACAAAAAAATCTGCCACACTTGCTGCTATTATGGGTTCCACTGAAAACACCAAGTTGTGTGACTTCACTAGTCACAACAACCAATACTTTATCTGCACTCCCATTGCCACACCCGCCACTTCAGCTACCTCTTATGAAATTAAACCTGCTTTGCTAAACCTTGTTATGAGAGATCAATTCTCTGGTGCTGGAGATGATGCTGCTTTACACTTGAATAATTTTGTTGAATTATGTGATATGCAAAAGTATAAAGAAGTAGAAGGTGATGTTGTTAAGCTCAAGCTCTTTCCTTTCTCTTTAAGGGGAGATGCTAAAATCTGGTTTCAATCTTTGCCTAGAAATAGCATAGATTCTTGGGATAAGTGCAAAGATGCTTTTATAGGGAAGTACTACCCTCCTGCTAAGATTATCGAATTGAGGAGTAATATTATGAATTTTAAGCAATTGGATAATGAACACGTTGCCCAAGCTTGGGAACGAATGAAATCTCTTGTTAAGAAATGCCCTACACATGGTTTGACTACTTGGATGGTTATCCAGACTTTTTATGCAGGCTTGAACTTTACCTCGCGGAACCTGTTAGATTCGGCCGCGGGAGGAACCTTTATGTCAACTACACTTGGTGCTGCCACGAAGCTTCTCGATGAAATGATGACCAATTATTCCCAATGGCACACCGAACGCGCTCCAACAGGTAGGAAGGTAAATTCAGTCGAGGAAATTACCTCCCTCAATCAAAAAGTTGACTTAATTATGTCTCTACTTACCAAGCAACCCTCTATTGATCCTCATGATGTTCCTTTAAATTCTTTGGTTGCCCAAGAACAAGTAGATGTGAACTTTATTGCTAGAAACAACTTCAACAACAATGCTTATAGGGGAAATTTTTCTAGCAATCCTAGACCGTTTCCATCCAACTATGGGAACAACAACACCTACCCTAGCAACAAGAACCCCTCCTCTGAATTAGAAAGCATGCTTAGAGACTTTATCACTACCCAAAAAGCCTTCAACAAAAATGTAGAAGAGAAATTAGCTAAAATAGATAATCTCTCTTTGAAGGTAGAAAGCTTAGCCCTTGATATTGAGATGCTTAAAATTAGAACCTCTCCCCTTGAGGAGAATAAGGCCACTCCTATTAATTCTATCCAGTTACAAATCAATGAAAATATTAGGATGATGGCTAAACTTAAAGAAAGATGTGCTAGAGAAAAAGAGGAAGAGGATAGAATTAAGAGCCTTCCTACACACCACACAGTTGCCACTATCCAAATTGTTGAGGACACTCAAACTATTAGCACCCAATGCACTCCTAGTCCCGTTGGACCTATTAATGATGATGCTAATACCTCAACCATAGAAAAAGAAACTCCTATGAACATAGAGGGTTTCAAACAAGTGAGCCTAGAAGACACTACTACCACCTTTGATAGTAGTGATATTGATTTTGATAGTTGTACCCTCTCAGAAGTTATTAGCTTGCTACACAAAATGTCTAGAGACCCCCACACTAGCACACTTAATCTTGCCTTCACGGAGCATATCACAAATGCTCTCATCAAAGCTAGGGAGGAGAAGCTTAGAGTAGAAGACTCCATACCTAGGAAGCTAGATGATGGTTGGGACCCTATGATGAAAATTAAATTGAATAACTTCTCTTGCTATGCTTTATGTGATGTTGGAGCTAGTACCTCCGTTATGCCCAAAAGAATATTTGATATGTTTGAATTGAAGCCTTTTGAGCCTTGTTCTTTTGGTGTTCGTCTTGTTGATTCTTCCGTAAAGAAACCTTTAGGGAAGATCGACGATGTTCTTATCATTGTCAATGACAACTATGTTCCCGTCGATTTTATTGTTATGGATATAGAGTGTGAACCTTTATGTCCAATTATTTTGGGACGTCCTTTTCTTCGCACCGTTGGTGCGATTATTGACATGAAAGAGGGGAATATTAAATTCCAATTCCCATTCAAAAAGGGGATGGAACATTTCCCTAGAAAGAAAATCAAGTTACCTTTTGAGTCCGTTACACGGGCTAGTTATTCTCTTTCTCTTGATAAAACTTGATTCTTCTTTTTGCATTATGCCTAGCTAATGGCTTTAAAGAAGCGCTTTCGGGAGGCAGCCCGCAACGAATTTAGGTGTTTCTTTTTGCTTTTGTTGTGTCTTGATGATTGTTACTTCTGTAGCAACATCATTGTATCTTTATTTTTCAGCTTTGTGTCAAGTTATAGCCTCTTACGGCAAGGGAAGTAAAAGTTGTGACATGCTGTCCAGAAAACAGATTCTGTCCTCGCGACCAGAAAATTTCCAGAAAAATCCCAGTTCATCTTTTTGAGATGAAATTTTTACACAGTATGATCTATACAATTACAAAACTTCCGTATGTTCTGAGTTTTTTTATTTGAGTTGCAGAAGTGCCCCTAAAAAATTCTTTACTATCTTCTGTTCTGTTTTTCACAGATTCTGCCACGTTTTGTCTCTCCTTACTTTTGCAAACCTTAAGCTTGCTTTTTCTTTGCAAAAACTTTTTTCCACTCTTGAGAAACAGTAGCTCTTCAAGATTATATTTATATCCAGTGGAGAAAAATTATTTATTAAGTGTACTAACCTCTCTAATCAGCTTATGATGAGTTATGTATGAAGGGAGTTTTCAAGTGTGCGATGGAAGATGATGAAAGAAGATCCAGGAGTGTCAAGCGCTCAAGCTTGGGGATGCCCCCATGCATCCCCAATAAATATTCAAGGAGACTCAAGCGTCGAAGCTTGGGGATGCCCCCGTGCATCCCCTTCTCCATCAACAATCATCAGTTCGTCCTTCGTCTCACTATATTTTTATCACCTCATGCGTTATGTGCTATGCTTGGAGCGTCTCACTGTTAGGTTTTGTTTTTAGTTTTCTTTAGCTTTTCTTGCTGTTAATAACAATTTAGATCCTTTCTTACTTTGTGTGGGAGAGAAACACGCTCCACTTTCAAAATTTAGAACACATCATAGGATTTTTCCTGCCTATCTTTTTGCTGTTGTGTGTTCTTTATCTTTTCATAGCTACTGCCTTGTTTAGTTTTAGTCTTAGTTTGTCTTTAGCAAGAGCCCTGGCTTTTGTTTAGTTTGTTGCTGCAACTCTTTTTAGTTTTCATGTTTATCTTGTTAAGAGAGTTGGTTGTTGCACTGAGTTGTGTCTTGTCTTGAAAGTAGGTAATTGAGGTTGCTATTTAATTTTAGTAGTAGCTTGTAATAGTTTTGAGGTATTGATGTGAGTAATGTTTGAACTTTTGGTGTCAAGAGCTCTAGCCTATTAGTGATAGGTGTCGTATTTTGGGAAGTCCGTGTGTATTTTCAAAACCTACAAAACTAGTTGAGAACTCTAGCTACTAGATGGATCACTACTCTTCTGAGGGGTCGAATATCAGAGAACACTCACGTACCATGAGTCGAGGATGCGCAAGGATAACCAAACCCCCATACACTCCTCCTCGGGGTACTTGTCTCTTTGTGAACCTCCTCATTAGATTGAGAGTTACCGATAATAAGTGCATGAGTTCTTCGGACTAATGTAAGTATTGAAAGTTGACACTTCCACCTTCTCATATTTTGCTAGCCTCTCCTGTGCCGTGCATTGCCTTCTTCTCACTCCGAGAGTTGGTGTCCACCTTCGCCGGTACATCCAAACCCTTGGAATGATACACTCTGTCATCATAAGCCTCCTTATATCTTTCCTCAAAACAGCCACCATACCTACCTATCAAGGCATTTCCATAGCCTTTCCGAGTTATATTTCCATGCAACTTCCACCTCTTCATGACTTGATCTTCATGTCATACATGTTCCTGCTACACTGGCAGCAACATACATTGCATACATCATGTAGTTACATCTTCTTTATGATTTTGAGTACCTTGTAAAGTGTGAAAGATTTCCTTTACCTTCTTGTAAAATAGAGTGTTGCCCTTAAGTGAGGAAAAGATCCCAAAGTGGACACAATAAAAGATCCCAAAGAGGACAAATGAGAGTTAAATAGAAAGAGCCATTGAGGCCACCAAAAAATACAAAAAATAGAAAAAAGAGAAAAAGAAATAAAAAGAGAGAAAGGGGCAACACTACTATCCATTTGAGAGATCCACACTAGTACTCCCTTTATATCCTTGTACTCCATAGAGATGATCGTTATGCATATAGATATGTGGGGACCTTCACACTATAGAACTTGGCTTGCATATTCCAAGGATGAGCCTCCTCAAACGAGATCTAGGTCTTCAAGAGCGAGCAAGTTAGATGCACCCCCACTAGTTCCATTGGAGAGCTTCTTAGCTCGTATGTGCATCCGTTGCATGGCAACCCCTACTCCTCACATCATATCTATCATATGGCATCTTGCCTATGATTGTCCTCATTGAGGTGAGCCTTTCTCTTCCTTTTTGTCTTCCTCCTCCACCATATTTATCTCTTTCCCATCCTAGGTGTCAACTCTCGTGCTTACGCTCATCCATTGCATGAGTGCTCGAAATATCGAAAAGGAGTGGATCAAATTGACTTGTACCTGGCTAGTGGTCTGGGGACGAGTCAAGATAAGATTCCAAAGAAGACCAAGTGTGAAACTTTAGTAGATTGAGTTATCAACACAAAATTACTTTTTTCTCGTATTCCCTATCCCCCTTCTTGCACGCAAACACCATTTGGAGACATTCGAGTCACGGACAGCGAGATCTCTTGCACCTAATGTTCTTTTGTTACTTGTTTCAATGCTAATATAGACTCTTGCATGTTATGACTTGAATTGAATCTCTAACCTTGATTTCTTTACTTTTCAAAGTTCTTTTATGGTTGCTAGCATGTCACCACAGAAATTATGCTAATATCATTTACCTACTCGAGGACGAGCAGGAATTAAGCTTGGGGATGTTGATACGTTCAAAACGTATCTATAATTTCTGCTTGCTCCATGCATGTTTTGTGTGATATTGCTATGATCTAGATACACTTTCATATACTTTTGATCATATTTGGACTAACCTATTAACTCAGTGGACCCCAGTGCCAGTTCCTGTTTTCTGCTATTTTTCTATTTCAGTTTTCCCCCATATAAAAAGTGCCAGAAAAATTCGGGAAAATTCAGATTAAAAATCAGCGTGGAGGAAGCTTCGTGAAGAGCCCGGGAGGGGCCAGAGGGGAGCCAGGGGGGCCCAGGCGGCCACCCGGCGCGGCCCCACCCCTGCCACGCCAGGGGGGCGCCTGGGGCCCCTTGTCCACCTTTGGCTGCCCCCCTTCGCCTATTTATTCTCCGTCACGGGAAAACTCCAGAAGAGGAATCCTATTCCGCGAACTCGCCTCTGTTCTGCCGCCGCCGCGCTTCCGAAGATCGGGAGCACCAGAAGACCTCTTCCCGGCACCCTGTCGGAGGGAGGATTGACTTCCAGGAGTCTCCTCTCCACCATGGATGCTCGCCGGATGTCTCGTGAGTAGTTTTCCTTGGACCATGGATCCGTGATCAATAGCTATGTGATGTTCTCCTCTCCGCTTTGATCTTCATTGTTTACACCTCGTGAGCTGCCCTACAAGATCGAGGAACCTTTGTAATATTTCTGCTATTGCTATGTTGAGTTTGATAGGATCTGATGGATTATGAGATTATGTTCAGATTGTGATAGAGTAATATATTTGGTTTTTATCTCTTATATTTTTGTTCCTAAGTAATTCTTGCATGTTCTCCGTTGCTGTTTATTGCTTTGGCCAAGTAGTAGGTAGTGACTTCAAGGGGGAACGTTGTGCTAGATTGTGGGTTCATGCCCCCCGATGACACGCTTGAGTGACAGAAACATGAGTCTAGTGGATGTGTTGTTGCCACAAGGGGGAAAACAACGGTGCTTGTGACCGCGTTCACAAGGATTGTTTACTTTACACAGAGTTGTTTTTAATGCAGCTGTCTGTTGCTTTGGGTTTACACTTTGGGTGGGGCTCGCAACTTAATACCAGCGAGATGTTCTGGATAGATATCTCAAGGTGGATGATTAGTAGTAGATGCATATGGATTTCGGTCTACTTTTCTTGGCGTACTGCCTGTGCTTTTGAACGTCGTCCTTTCTTTTGTAGCATAGTTAGCATTGCGATGCGTTCATAATCCTGTCAATTGCCTTTCTGTAATTTGTTTACCTCGCATAGCAATTTTATCGTCTTTTGGGAGAGAGACATCACTAGCGAACATCACGTATCCCGGTCCATATCCTCATTATTGTTTCCACGCTATATTTACTTTACTGCTTTTACTTGCTATCATTATCCCTTGCATTTTATCCTTGTGAACAACAAGACCGGAGAGATTGACAACCTCTCTGAACTTCGTTGGGAACAAAGTTATCTGTGTCTGTGTCCAGGTCCGCGTCAGTTGCGCCGCTGACACCTACTTATCATCTCTGGAGTCCTGCTGGAGAAAAACCTTGGTATCTTCACCGAGGGAAAACTGCTGCTGCACTACATCTCAACCTTCCACTTGGGGTAACCAACGAAGGGGCGAGAAGCCATCAGTGATCTCACGGTCAAATGAACAGGCTACTACGTTCTGTAATTACAACACTGAACTTTTACGATTTGATCATGTTGCAATGCTTGCATTGGGTAATGTTCATCATGTCATTCATTCAATGAGGTGACCTTAGCGTCAATTCACTTGATTGTCCATGATCGTGAAACCACAATCATAAGTTGACGATAAACCAGTCATCATGAGAGGCTAACTAGGAACTCTGGTTGTTTCTATACCACACATGTATCATTGTTTCGCTGGTACAGTTCCAGCACAGTATGAAACTTGTCATGAACTTATTTAGATATATTGGAATAATCATATATAATTTGCCTCTAGAGCATATATCCAACAGTCTCCCACTTGCACTAGATAGAAAATAATCTAGCTGCATATTTTCTCGATCATAATCATCTTATCATATAAGTGTTTATTGATCATGCTTGCTCATGGAAGAGGTTTCGTCAACGATCTGTACCCGTTCAGATTTGTATGTTCCTTTGCAACAGGTATTGGTCAACTTGCTTGATATACCCTTCATTATCTAATAATGCTTGAATTATAAGTTTGGCGGGAGAGTGAGACTTCTTATTTTACAGTATTCTCTAATGACAAAATGATTTTAGTCCCTAGGACTCCCATAGTCATGTATACTGAAAATACACTCAGCCAGAAGTCTAAACTTCTTACGCTAAACTTTATTCAACCTTCTACTTCCTTAAGTAGATATTTATATTTTGTAGAGTTTTGGTTCGTGAAATTATTGCTCACATTTCCTTTCTATTCCTTTTGGTGATATCTCTAATTCATATAGACCCATAATAAGGCTTGCAATCGTAATCCAGTATTACATTCAAGTATATTATCTTTTCTATCATTTAGAGTATTGTCCTCAGTTTCTCTTCAGATACGGAATGCTTGGACTTTGCTCAGGTTCTGTGTTTTGCCAACAAAGAACATCGGAACCTGTTCTTCTTCTAAGAACCTTTGAGTCATTATGTTATTGGATTCACAACTTCCGTTTTATGGTAGAATCATATGTCAAAGGTCATATAGGATCACATGTCTTGAGACAAAGTGCATCCCTATTCTTCCATTAAAACATTATTTTGTGATATTAAGGTTTTACATCCTTTATATAATTCCTAGCCACAAGAACCTTTACTTGTTTAGGATATCATTCCAATCCTTTTGATGTTCATTACACGTGTCCTAATCTATCCTTATAGAATTTAGTGTGTGACACATCTGTATTTCGTTCATATAAGATTCTCGTAATCTTTTCATCTTATTAGCCTTAATCTCCATGTATATCAACGTATATATATGAGATTGTTTTCACATATATCATCGTATATATATGAAATTGACATTGTGCTCCCACTCAAATATATCCGACATTTATCTGTAAGTAAGCTTTTATTAAGTTTCTATTCTAATTATGTCAGACATAATAATATTGCTCCCAAAGCTCCCACTCAGAAAAGGCTCTCTGCATTCCAAGTTTTCAGGAAGTCTCCAAAGCTCCCACTCAGTTTCATGAAATTGCAGTCCATCTCAATATTTTGATTACTTCAAAATCACTTGATCAAATCAAGGTTGAGAGTTTATGCCTTGAGGTACTATGGTCCATATTATCGAAAAATTCTTTCGTTATGCCATTTGCTACTTCTCTTCAAATTCCAAATTTCAATGTGATGCAATTTTCTTCAGGCTATGGTCCCAGTATAGTGTTTGTGAATGAAATGCCCATATTGATTTAGCATTGCTACGCTTCCGTAGTCAATCATTATTGAATTTAGCCATAATATCTTTTATTTGCCAAATCAATCTTTATGTGTTGCATCATTCTTAATAACTACCTGGTTATTCGGAATGTGAAATAACTACTTTATTTCACATGATGTGAGCCATCCCATATGCAACTCAATATGATTTCATTTCTCCTCGTTTCCTAGGTAACCATCAATCCTTCGTAATTTATGAGAAGTGTCCCTTTTGTTTCACTTAAGAAGACTCATGATTATTGTTCTATACAGAACGTATTCATGACAATCTTCTTATTTTTAAACTAAGGCTTTAACTAATATACCATGATCATCATCAATAGCATATTTCCTCTTCTCATGGAGTCATTTCTGCAAAACGTTTTCCGTTGCGTTACTTTGTTATCTGGAGGCAGGGTCAATCACCCTGGTCAAAGAATTCACTTTTCTCCCATTGGTTTATTCCTTGAGAACCATCTTCTCATTCACCAATTCAAGCAATACAAGTTTTGCTATTTGGGAAGGTGTGTTTTACAATTGCTCACAACTCTAATACAAAGAAAGTTATATCATATAAAACTTCTAGAAACTTTCTAACACCATCATCATATGGAGTCATCAGCTTCATTAAATTCAGAATGGTTTCCTTATTTCATGAAGTGGGTGTTTTAACTTAATAAATTATAACAACTTTGTTCATTCAAAATAGCATTAGCGTAAGGGGAATGTATTTAGACCATACTAAATTTTAGTATGACTACGAATGGTTCAGGTGCTTGAGCACTTTAAACTTCCATCGTAATTTGTGGCATTATTTCCACAAGTCTCCCATTTTGTCAACTATAATACTCATCACTTTGATCACATCATGGTGATTTGTATTCTTATATCCAACTTCACTGGGATTCCGTAATCTCAGATTTATGATCTTAATTGAATGCCTTGTTCAATTAATCATGCGAAGCATGTTTAATGATTATTCATGCGCTTGGTTAATACATCATTTATGTACGATGTTTGGCGCAAGTTCTACTTTGCTAGAACTCCGTCATTAGTTATCTTGGTTGATAATAAATTCATGAGTTAATAGATCGAGTATCTAATGTCTTCATCATTTATGAATTCATCTCATGCATTTAGTATAGTTATGAATTTTACCTTTTTGTTATTCACAATAACTTAACCATTAAACATTGAATATCACTTGACAATTATGGTGTTTTATAAATGCTTCTATCATATTATAAACTCAATTGCAATCATAGTATAAGCACACTTTATTCATCAAACTGGAACAACTGACTTGTCTCAAAACATGAATAACTTTGTCTCGCGAGATGCAAGACATACCACTAAGTGTTCATATTTGATTGATTACAAAATATTTATCTAATACTCTAAGTATAATCCTATGCTAGATGTTTTGGTAAAATCTTGGTGGCCATCAACTGTCTTGGTTTCCATCAATCCTGGATCGCACCTCTTCCCGTCCATGCAACGGCAGGCCCTGTTTTCATAAAACAGAACAAGTATCAAATACTTATTAAACTGCAAATGTTGTATAAGGGAACAAACATTTATAACGAGTATATCAAATATATACCTTCTCCATCAACAATTTCTCCTTCAATGGGTTCAACCTCTAAATCTCGGAGGTTGACCATGAACTCAAAGAACTGAAGGCTTTCACCTCTTCCGAGATAGTCATGGACAAAGTCTGTGTAACTCGGTGGAAGCGAGTGTAGCACCGTGTTTATAGCAGACTCCTCTATGGTACAATAGTCAAAGTCCTCCACCAGTTTCAGATGTATCCCATGCATCTTGGCTACGTGAGTTTTCAGACAAGTGTTCTCTTCCATCTTTGTAGTAAGAAACTCATTTTCTATCTCAAATCTGGCCACTCTGAACTGATGTATAAACAATGACTTCATCATGTCGATTGTGTCAAACGTGTCCATATCCACATATTGTTCACATAAATCTTGCGGAAAGCTAGTTTCTATGACACTTTTAACCATGGCGTAAGTCCTTCGACGATTATGGTAATCAAGCATTACATTTTCATCCATGTTGTCTACTGGAGGGTCTCCCATACGCTCTTGTATCACGAACAAGAGGTAGCTCTCTTGAGCACAGTCCTAAGGTATAAGTACCAATCAACGAAATTTGACCAATCATCTTTAAGTCTTTCACCACGTAAGAAAGTAACCAATCCATGATACTGATTCATGTCCATTTTAATTTTGTACAAAATATTTGCAAGGAAAACAATTAAGACTAGTTCATAACAATGAGTTCATAATAATCACATTATAGATGAGCTCACACTAAAACAATCATCCCTAAGAAGTTTTAATGATTACATGATCCAGATTCACTATCCGTCCTCGAATATCACAACAGCCGACGGATTAGTTTCAAAGGTTGACAACTAGTTTGTGCGATCACATCCTATATGTGACTCATGCTCGATCTTTCGATCTCTAGTATTCCGAGGCCGTATCTACATATGCTAGGCTTGCCAAATTAACCTTAGTGTTATATGCTTCTTAGCAAGGCCATATCGACATATGCTAGGCTTGCCAGGCCCAACCTCATGCGAACTCTAATGTATGTATGACACCCAATCGTCACGGCCTGGCTATCATAAAGAGAACCTTCCAGGTGGTGCACACTTCGGTAGAATACTTATGTTTGGTATTTTATAAGGGATCATCTTATTTAATGCTACCGTCGTGTATCCTATACTAGCAAGTTTTAAGATGTATGATCATGGTGGCACTAAGTGTACAGTGTCTCCATTTAAGTTTGTTTCATCATGATGAACGTTTACTACTTTCTAGTAACACATAGAAAAGCTATCACTACATCAAGATTAAGCAAACAACAATAGCCCCCTATGCAATATAAAGTTAGACGCCTCTATATTTGTATATTGCATGTTTTACGTGGCCGCTAGGGCTTTTCATAGATCAACCGTTTCTACGAACATTGAACCACAACGTTGATTATAGATTGTCTCTATTACACCCCGTACGGGGCCATCCGTTGCAAATGCCATATCCTCTAAAGTAAGAGAGACAGACACCCCCTAGAGCCACTTTATACGGTACAAGACGTATGTCAAGCGTGGAACCAGTCTCGCGTAAGCGTACGCGTAAGGTCGGTCGGGGCCGCTTCATCAAACAATGCCACAGATATAACAAGTACACGTGAGAGGGTAACAATCGTAGAATCAACGGCCACATCCCCGATGTGTTCTAACCGTACAGCAATACGAAGCATAGATCTAGATCATGATACCGCTGTTGGGTCTCGCAGCAGAAAACAATAATTTTTCTAACTAGCGTCGCCCTTAACCCAAGATCTATCTAGCGGTAATGCCGTAACGAAAAGACTTGCGGAAAAATACCTCGGGGTTGAGTCTAGACTTTGAAAATCTATTTTGCTAACTTAATATTTGGCTTACGGGCCCACATCGATGTCACTACGTGTGATATCTATGGTATTAGGATCCTTTTCTCCTTACCTATGCTCTGGGAATCTGCTCTCTTATCCTTGCTGGTAAGTTTTACAAACTCTGACATTAGGATCACGTTCTCTTGATTCCATCCGGCGTTTTGGTGCTTCCCCCATTGACTGAGTCGTGTCGCAGGAGTCGTACCCCAGATCCCGGACCGCGGATCCCATTCTCATTCTGGGCAGGCCGCGCGTCCTCTGGCATTAATTCCTGTGGCCAACAGTTTTCTTGCAGCGTGATTGACATAGTGGAATCTATGTCGCGTCGTGTAATCCTTACCGAGGTCTGCGCGCCGCCTAGTGTGTCCTTTTTCCTTAATTTCTACGACGTTACGCTGCCCGATTTTCGATTGATTCTATGTGTGGATGTGTATGTCTTATATGACTACTCCTATATATCCGCGCCTCCTCTTTGTTGTCGCTTTACCTATTACTCGTTTCTGGCATCTCGTTAAAAATGTTCATCGCTGAAATACCCCTGTTAAATTCTAGCAGGATGGCTGGTCGTGGTGGTCGTGGTCGTGGTCGTGGTGCCAACGATCCACCTCCGCCGCCGGACTACATGGCCGCGATGATGCACCAGTTTCAGATGAACCAGGTGTTCATGCAAGGAGTCATAGATCAGCTCCAAAATCAGAATCAGAACCAGAACCAGAACCAGCACCAGAACCAACCGCCTGTGGTTACTCTGCGGGATTTCATGCGTCTCAATCCCCCTCTCTTCCACCAACCGGAACAGCCGCTGGATGCTGATGATTGGCTTCGTGACATCACTCGTCAGCTGGAGTTCGCTAATGTGAGCGGTGCTGATTATGTCACCTTCGCGTCCTATTTCCTGCGTGGCCCCGCTGCTCAGTGGTGGGACACTTACAAGGGCTCGCTAGCTGAAGGGACTGTCGTCACCTGGAATGACTTCAAGACTTCCTTCCGTGCTCGTTATGTCCCCCAGGCAATTATGAACCGTATGAAGGCCGAGTTCCCCAACCTCGTTCAGGGCAACAAAACTGTCGAGGCATACCAGAGGGAATTCCTCCGCCTCTCCCGCTATGCTGCAAGTGACCTTCCGAATGATGCAAGTAGGCAAGAGAAGTTCCGTGATGGGCTCAACCCAGATCTCCAGCTTGCACTGGCTTTGCACGTCTTCCCCGACTTCGCCACCATGGTGAATCAGACTATCACCCTTGAGACCGCTCAACTTAAGTTTGGTGGGTCGGCGAAGCGCCCCCGTGAGGCTGGCTCATCTTCGGGCACAGCACAGAAGCAACGCGTTTGGCTTCCACACAGTGTGTATCGTCCAAATGCCCCTGTACCAAGGCCGTCCTATGTTGCACCTCGTCTGCCTCCGCCCCCGCCGAGACAGCCGAAGACTGAGACTGCACCCCTCCGTCCTCAGGATGGCCTGTGCTTCAAGTGCCATCAGCCAGGTCACTTTTCCAGGGACTGCCCTCAGCGACAGAATCAACTGGTAGTTCACCCTGCTGGCCGTGGGAATGGCCGTGGCAACAACAGGACCCCCAACTATGACACTGGGTCTTCTTCTCACACTCGCGGGCATGCTTAGAACATTAATGTCGAAGAAGCTCAGGAGCAACCTGCCACCATGATGGGTACCCTTCTTGTTAATTCAATACCTTCTGCTGTTTTATTTGATACAGGAGCATCGCATTCATTCATGTCGGAAGCATTTGCATTGTCGCATAACTTCATGGTAGAAAAGATGGATCCACCGATGGTTGTCCGCACTCCGATAGGTCATTGCCACACCTCCAAGATAGTGCCCAAAACCATCGTCGAAATTGAAGGAATTGAGTTCCTTGCTTCCCCCATCCTCCTGAAGTCTTCCACTATAGACCTCATTCTGGGCATGGATTGGTTGAAAGTCCACGATGCCTCACTTTATTGTGGCACCAGTTCTGTCCAACTTTTTCACCCCTCCGGCGAGATTGTTAACCACACCACCCGGATTACCCGTGATGCTAAAACACATATCTATATGATGAATGCTCTGAATGTCTCACCTCTTGACGGGATTGAGAACGTTCCAGTCGTTCGTGATTTTCCCGACGTCTTCCCAGAAGAACTCCCGGGAATACCCCCGATCCGAGAGGTGGAATTTGTCATCGACCTGAAGCCTGGCACCGTCCCTATTGCCAAGCGTCCCTATAAGATGCCACCTCACCACATCCTTGAACTGAAGAAGGAGATTGACGAAGCACTTCACAAAGGATTCATTCGCCCAAGTTCCTCTTCTTGGGGAGCACCTTCGCTCTTTGTCAAGAAGAGCGATGGAACAAATCGTTTGGTCCAAGATTACCGACCCATCAACCAAGCCACCATCCAGAACAAGTACCCCCTCCCCCGGATCAATGATCTTTATGATCAACTTGCTGGATCCACGGTGTTTTCGAAACTCGACTTGAGGTTGGGTTACCATCAAATCCGAGTCCGTGAAGAGGACATTCCGAAGACCGCTTTCATTACTCGCTATGGTTCATACGAGTACACTGTCATGTCCTTTGGCTTGACGAATGCTCCAGCCACTTTCTCCCAGTTGATGAACTATATATTCATGGAATATCTCGACAAGTTTGTCGTGGTTTATCTGGATGATATCTTAATATACTCCAAGAATAAAGAGGAGCATGCTGAACATCTTCGCCTTATACTGGAAAAGCTTCGAGAACACAAACTCTACGCTAAGTACTCTAAGTGTGAGTTCTGGCTTCCTGAGGTGACCTACCTTGGTCACGTGATTTCCAAGGATGGCATTGCCAAGCAAGTCCTCCCAAGACTGTCAAGCAAGTCCGAAGTTTCCTCGGCCTTGCTAGCTATTGCCGCCGTTTCGTCGAGAACTTCTCCAAGATTGCCAGGCCTCTGACTAACCTGCTTCACAAAGGCGTCAAGTTTGAGTGGACAGAAACATGTCAGGAAAGTTTCCAAGCCCTCAAAGACAAGCTCACTTCTCCCCAGTGCTTGCTCCGCCTGATACTCAGAAGGACTTCGTGATATATTGTGACGCATCTCGTCAAGGATTAGGCTGTGTCCTAATGCAAGAGCGCAAAGTGATTGCTTATGGCTCTCGTCAATTGCGTGCTCACGAAGATAAGTTCCAACACATGATCTTGAATTGGCAGCGGTCATTTATGCATTGAAGCTGTGGCGACATTATCTCGTCGGTAATCGTTGCGAGATCTACACCGACCACCAAAGCCTGAAGTACCTATTTACTCAACCAGACCTGAATCTCCGCCAGCAGAGATGGCTCGAGACAATAGACAACTACAACATGGGAATTTCTTACACCCCTGGCAAAGCTAATGTGGTGGCCGATGCTTTAAGCCGTAAAGCTTACTGTAGTGAACTTGAAGTTCAAGTACAACAACCACTTCTGTATGAAGATTTTCAAAAGTTAAACCTCGAGATTGTTCCTCAAGGTTATGCAAATAACCTGGTTATCGAACCGGATCTCGTCAAATCCGTCAAGGGTATACAGTTTTATGATGATTTCGTACACAAGATTAAGCGCGATTTCGCCAATGGGAGACCCTCACCCTTCACCATTGATAGCAAAGGTGCGGCGTTCTACCAGAACCGTTTAGTGGTTACTCATAGCAAGGGCAGGCATGAGAACCTGGATATGACCCCGAAGGTCATGAGAGCGGCTCACGATACCCCGTTGTCCATTCATCCTGGAAGCACCAAGTTGTACCAAGACATTCGTCAACAATTCTGGTGGCCTAACATGAAGCAAGACATTGCCCGATATGTTTCTGAATGTGACGTTTGCCGTCGCGTCAAGGCAGAACATCAAAGACCTGCTGGAACTCTACAACCACTCTCTATTCCTGAATGGAAGTGGGACAAGATCGAGATGGACTTCGTCACTGGTTTTCCCAGATCGCAGAAAGGCCACGATGCTATCTTTGTCGTCATCGACCGCTTCTCCAAGGTTGCCCACTTTCTGCCAGTCAAGGAGACGATCTCTGCTAGTCAGTTAGCAGACTTGTATGTTTCCAGAATCATGTCGCTCCACGGTATTCCGTTGGAGATTAGTTCCGACCGAGGCAGCATTTTCACCTCAAGATTTTGGGATAGTTTCCAAGAAGCTATGGGCACTCATCTGAATTTCAGCACCGCTTATCACCCCCAGTCGCATGGACAAGTCGAACGAGTTAATCAAGTGCTTGAAGATATGCTGCGAGCTTGTGTCATCTCATTCGGTAAGAAATGGGAGGAATCTCTTCCATTTGCTGAATTCTCGTACAACAATAGCTATCAGGCTAGTCTGCAGATGGCTCCCTTCGAAGTTCTCTATGGACGTAAGTGTCGAACCCCTCTGAATTGGTCAGAAACTGGAGAACGAACTCTCATTGGTCCGGACATTATTCAGCATGCCGAAGATCAGGTTCGCGTTATTCGTGAACACCTGAAAGCTGCTCAGTCCCGCCAGAAAAGCAACTATGATCGCAAGCACAAGGAAATGTTCTATCAACCTGGCGAATATGCTTACCTCCGTGTCACTCCCATGAGAGGCACTCACCGCTTCGGAATCAAAGGCAAGTTAGCTCCTCGCTACATTGGCCCGTTCCATATCCTTTCCAGGAGTGGACCAGTGGCATACCGATTGGAATTGCCGCCAAATCTCTCTCAAGTCCACGATGTCTTCCACGTGTCGCAACTCCGACGCTGCTTCAAGGACCCTATTCGCGAAGTGGAACATGATATGATTGAGCTGCAACAGGACTTGACTTATCAAGAACATCCGAGCCGCATTCTCGATCAGTCTGAACGCAAGACCCGCAACAAAACGACGAAGTTTCTCAAAGTTCAGTGGTCGAATCATTCTAAAGATGAAGCCACTTGGGAACGCGAAGATCGTCTTCGTGAATAATACCCCGATCTTTTCTCCTCTACCGCTTAGATTCTCGGGAAGAGAATTCTTGTAGTGGGGGAGATTTGTAACACCCTCACTGTCAGTGAACAGTAATCACTGTTACTGTTCATCTCTACTGTTCAAAACTTTTGTTAAATCAACTTGGATCAGTTCAAATTCAATTTCCACTTTGTTATCCTGGAATGCAATGTGATCATGACCTTGGTCGACTTGGATCAAACCAATACCTAGCTCAATTCAAATGACCTTTGCATTGAAATCAATTTAAACCCTAAAATGCCTTTTGTTGAATATTAAAAATATGGTGAGAATAAATCTTTTCCAAAAATCTTGGAACCACTTTTAGAAAATCCCAAATAATCATTGGACCATGTCCTTGTAATCATTGGTATTTATTGGGCTACTGAAAATTGTAAACAATTAATAACAGTAGCAATTTCGGGCCAATGGCTCATTTAATAATAAAATAAATTAGCAAAAGAGTTTAGAAAAATCCTAAACTTTTTGTGGCACCCTAGGTTTATGCTCTACTAATTATGGAACAATAATTGTATTATACAAAAATGCCTAAGCCATTTAAATAAGTGCTAAAAGAAGATCTAACAGAAAAGAAATAAAAATGACAGAAAACCTAAACTACCCCCTCTAGTAAGAGGCCCACCTCCCCTCCTCTCCCCTCGGGCCGGCCCAGCCCACCACCCCCGGTCATCCCCCTCCTCCCATACGGGCGCCATGGCGTGGCGCCCATCCGCCGAGGCCACGGCGACGAGCCCCCCCCCCCCCCCCGTGGAGGCCATCCGGCAATCCCCCGGCGGCCTACAAGGCCAAGCCCCGCCCCCTGGTGCCGCCCTAACCCTAGCCGCAGTCCCTCTCCCTCTGGATCTGGAGCCCCCCCTCGCCTTCGTCTTCGCCAGTCGTGCCCGTAGCCGCCATGGACGCCCGCCCGTGAGCTTGCGCGGCCACAGCGCTCCACGAGCCTCGCCATCTTGTCCGCCAGCTCCGCCGCGATCCGCTAGGTCGTCCTCGCCCTCGAGCACAACCCGACGGCAACTGCATCCAACGAATCGGGTTCGCCCCCGACCGCGACCGCCCTGCACGTCGTCGTCAAATTTCTCTCACTGGAGCCTCCCCGCGCCCACTGCCCAGGCCCTGCATGCTCACGGTGAGCGCCCATGCCACCACCGGCTATCCCCGGGCCTCCCCTCTCGTTGTAGCTAACGGCGCCATTGACGCGTGCTCCGGCCGTCACCCAGCTTGTCGTGGCCGTGGCTCCCGCCTCCCCCTCGCCCGTCAAGCGTGGCCCGTGGACGCGCCTCCCCGCCCGCATTCGATTCCCCCTCTCCGTGCCCTGGATGGCCACCGGAGCTGTTAGTTAGAAACAACCCCTCATTGTCCATGACACCTGGGCCCCACTGGGTATTTAAGTTATTAAATCTGATTATTAGATAACAGTGTATGACATGTGGGTCCAGGGTAATTAAAATTAATAAAAATGTTTTATTTGAATGTGAGGCTGACATGTGGGTCCCATATGTCAGTTTGACCAGTCAACACTGTTCTGGATAATGTTACTAAAAATAATAAAAGAAATTATTAAAAAGGGATTTTTTATGTTTTAAAATTGATTAAACTTATAAAATCAATATCTTTTAATCCGTATATCGGATCGAAAAACTTTATACATGAAAATTGATCAGAAAAATATAATGAATACGAATACGCTATCCGTATACCAACCCCACCCCCCCCTAACACACCGATCATCGACATTCCCCTCTTCGGGCTGTCTGTCGATAATTTCCGGTACCGATAAAAAGTACCCGGATGAATTGATTCCGAACACGAAAGTTGTCCGGAATGGTTCAACTAACACGGATACACCCCCCTTATGTTTGTCGGATGTCCACGACACCTCCGGCATGAACCCTTCCCCTCCGGACACCCTGTCCGATAATCACCCGGAACCGGTAGTTCATCCCCGGATGAATTCCCGCTCTGATCCTGATACGTCGTACTGCGTTAGAACACCGTTAACATTCCATCTATCATGTCATGCATATGTTTGTATATTATTGCTGTGTATTTACTGTTTCCTCCCCCCTTTAATCTCCGGTAGACCCTTCTGCTACCGCCGACTACACTGCTGTCGGGTACGACTACTTCGTCGACGACCCTGCCCCTACCGTCGAGCTTCCAGGCAAGCAGAGCCATTCTCTTCCCCAGATATCGCCTACCTTTTCCGTACTTTCTTGCACTAGGCATGGTTACTGCTGCTGCTACGAATTACAATCCTATTCAATTGCATAGCCTGATATTGTCGCCCCTTGAAGTACCTTTCTTATCCTATGCTGCCTATTATAATTATGCATATATTCAGCAGTGAACCCTACGCATTGTTAGCTAGGATTAGATAGCGGGTCGTGATCACTCAGGGGAGTGAACACAGATACAATATATACAACTGCACAGGTACGGTACCAAGCAGACACCGCCAAAGGCCCCTATCTGGGTTATGCCTAGTCACCTCAAGTGTGAGCTATCAAGGAGTAATCCTTGTACTCCACCCGAGGCTGACTTTGTCTTGCCGCCATAGGGTCCTGGACAGCGGTTGTCCTTAAAGGTAAGAAGTCGGGCGACCCAACGGTGCCCGCGAGCGGTATATCGTCGGGAACGACAGGGAGGGTACGACTGACGTTACTGGCGTGCTTGGCCCCTGCTCATATCTCGCGAGAGTTACCAAACCACGAAAGTCGAGCTCTACCAAGAGCAAACGCGAGACAAGGTAAGGAGACGGTTCACCTTGTTGGTAACCGCAGTGACTTGGTGGGACGACAGGGCCGGCACCGATGTACTGGTGGTCCTGACTGTTGTCGTTGACCGCGGGTCGGTTAAGTTGGGGCAACGATAACGGTTGTCACGCAGGTTAATTAAAATGCTAAATGGTTCGGCGGATGTCTTGAGTAGCCTTTTGGCTTGTACGCACTACCTACACGTGGGACGAGGAGTGTGGGCTCCCCTGCATCGTAGTCTCGTTCAAGGGTCTTCAGACGTCAGCAGTACCGCGGGCTGATTGCCGGGAAGTGGTGTTGTCTTCTCTTGCTCGAGCGGTGTATTTGTATTTGCTTTGATTTTTCTTCACTGGCCAGTCACGCACCGTGCAGGAGTACGTTCGGGTTAGGGTCCAAAGCCCGGCGTACATAGGATATAGTCCGGCGGATGACCTCTCTGTTGATTGCCGAAGGATGGGCTACTTTGTGTCGGATAGCTTTGGTGGAGCGTTCCCTAACAAGGTTCCCGCCACCCTGGAGATCCGAGCGTCGTAGAGTCACGCCAGTGCACCCCTGCAGGGAAGATTAATCTATCGATAGCCGTGTCCACAGTAACAGGATGCTTTATGCTGAAGCTGGATCTTACAAACAGAAACTATTATTATTAAACTGTATGGTTCCGGGTTTTCTTCCTCGCGGGGATGTCGAGGAGGTGAACTCGGAGGCATTATTATTATTGTTAATCATTAAAACTTATATTATACAATGTTGCAGCAACTTCTGCTTCGTTGTTACTTTACGCTTTATATGAACTGTTGGCTGATTCTTACCTCATGCTGCAAGACATCGTCGGAAGATGCTAGTCGTCGATAGGCCTAGCTTCTTACCCTTATTCTGATTTCTATCTTGCAGTCCATTATATATACAACCTCCCTTTTCCGTTTATACAAATGCATAATACTTAGTAGCGGACGTAAGACTCGCGGGTATACTAGATACTCACCTGCTTTATTTCCTTTACTGTTTTGCCTGATCGGCCGCTGCAGTCGATGTTGGAGCCCAGGAGCAGGAGTACCCCGGAGGCGGATACTACTACGTCGGGACCCCCGCTGACCAGGACCAGGAGTAGTTTCGGAGGCTCCCAGGCAGGAGGCCTGGCCTTTTCGATCTGTATCTCTGATGTTATTTGTGCTAGCCTTCTTAAGGCAAAACTTGACTAACTATGTCTGTACTCAGATATTATGGCTTGTATAACTTACGTATTCGGGTCCGCGTGACCCCCCTTTATTGTAACATATTGGTTTATCCTTTTGTGTGTAGTGTTGTGCTGTGATATTCTCACCGTGGCACCCTAATCTCAGCCGTGTACCCTGCGTGTATGATTATTGTACACGGATTGATTTTAGGGGCGTCACATCACCCATCCTCAAATCGCTCCAAGCCAAGCACGCTTAACTTTGGAGTTCTTTGGATTTGGGCTTCCGGAAAAGAACGCGCACCTTGTTGATATGAGTTGTCTTTCATTCCTACTAAGCCAGGATGTCACACACACCCACTCAAAGGAACCGACGTCCTAGTCGGTCCACAGAAACGTTCCCTCTTGGCACACGTCTCTGCGTCCAGTGCGGACACATGGCTCACCAATGTTCGCGCACTGACCCCCACACGCCCATGTAACCGCAAGGGTCGGCTCTGATACCATTTGTAACACCCCGGTCACACACCGGTTCTCGGCCGTTACGCCTGGCGGGATCTAGACTGACCTCACAGACCAACAGTAGTCTTTCTTGTGCACTTTGTCCTCACTCGTGCGTACCCGGAAACAACTTCCCGGTCGGTCACTGATGAGGGGGTGACCCCGCGACTCCTCACTTTGAGGGTACCTGGTGCGTGTCAAGACTGGCGGCCCACTAGAAGACTCGCAAACCGACGTGAAGCCCAAGACTTGAGGCGCAAGACAAGGACTCCTACTTGTAGTCAACTAGGACTCATGTAAACCCCTACCTGGCTATCTATATAAAGTGAGGCATGGGCACCTCTCTAGACAACGGAACACACAACTCAAGATCCCACGCATAGAACTAGACAAATCTCTCTCCACCAAAGCCCTCGCGGCATCCCTATACACTATCATCAATACAAGATCAGACAAGCAGCATGTAGGGTTTTCCCTCCGGGGGCCTGAAGCTGGGTAAATCGTGCCCCATGTGTCACTTGTCACCGTCCGAATCCGACCAACGCGCAGGCCACGTCACTCTCCTTCCTCCTATATGAAACCTAGGGTACCTAACCCTAGGATTTTCTGAGGCCGATCCTCGTCAATTGGCGCCGTCTGTGGGAAGGACATGCGCGTTGGAGTCACGGATTTGGCGGCTCCAATCTACGTCGATGACTCGGCGACTTCATCGACCTCGGAAGGACCCAATCCAACTTGGGTTCATCGAAATTTCAGCTTCTTCAACAACTACATCAAGTATACATCAAGCTCACGAAGAAAACAAGAAAAATTTCGAGTGCATCACTCGAAGATTGACCTCAACAAAAACGCACACGCACAGCCTACAGGACAGGAAGAACGCTTGTGTTGCGAACACTTGCGACGACGTCTCGGAACTCATCCCGACGATCCCTTCGGTGGAAAGATGCGAAATTCAATTTTTGAAAATATGTGAAACTTTTAGCAAATTCCAAGAGCTGGATCTCCATCGGCGACCCGAGCACTGAAGCACTCTTGGAATCAGACGGAACTCTGCGCGACTCCAGCAAATAAATTCCTGACATTGTCTCGGACATCAACTCGAAGATCCCTTCGGTGAAATCATGCGGGATTCAATCCCTCGTAAGCACAAAAACTTTCAGAAAATACCAACGGTTAGATCTCGGTCGGAGGCTCTCGCACTACAACACGTTTTCGGATCTACGAGAGATCGCGAATTTTCAATCGCGAATCCGGGTTCAATCTTGACCCACAAGGCTTCTACTCCAACTCGACATGCCATGGATGACTCGTCAAGGTTTCTACATTGACTCGCGCCGCTACAACGACATCACACAATGAGCAATCCAAGGATCCCGCCCGGCGCGTCGAGTCCTTCTTGGTCACTCGCTGCACCGTCGACTCCAAGCACACACGCCGAGTCCTAGGGTTTTACAACGAGTCCGACTACAACACGAGATGGAGTCATATTCTATCTCTTCGGCGACTTTCTTGTCCTCCAAGATGACATGAATACATTCCTTGTACGTCGGTCTTGTAAGTAGGTCGATTCATAAGCCGAACCTTCTTCTGGGCCTTCCCTTCAATGAGCTGGTCAATAGGTAGACTCTTCTTATTTTGAACAATAAAACCTTTTTATCATTCCTGTCGGGCCTCTGAATTATCCCCCCGACTGTAGCCCCCAAGATTGGCACAGAGACGGCTTCGGGGAAATCTACCTTGAAAATGAAATGTCAACTGCAGAGTCGGAAATGACAAACTACAATTCCCTCCGGAATTCATACATCAGTCGCCATTGAGTCCACCTTATTATGTTCCAACGGTCATATCTGTTCAGATATGAAATCTGCTCATAATCTTTTATTTCACAAATATCATGGCATCTCCTACTCGTTTAGTCTCGTCATGGGTGAGGATTGAGGAAGCCTCATTTAATATGTCGTGAGTATCGCACTGTTGGTTGGACCTAGGCCTGATAAATAAGATCCGGACCAATCCTTTCCTCTTCTTCTTATTCTTCTTCATGCGCTTATTCCTTCCTTGTGTTCCCCATTTCCTTCGTCGCTAAGATTAGATCTCAAAACTCCAGGGTTCGTCAAAAAGAGAAACACCCAGCAATGTAGAACGATATTGTCCTTTACAGAAGCTACCTCTCCAACGCCGAGCAGTATGGGGGCCGTGCCATTCTCGTTCGCCCAAACCGTAAGTATATATATATATATGCTTCGGGCAAATGGGCCCAATCCTCACATTCCCTTTGGATAATTCAGAGAATATTTCTGTTTTGCTATTCGAATAGATCTACTGATCCGGCCTTAGGCATCAGAAATTTCTCACGAAGTTTTATTGACTTTATTGTTTCATTTCATCTGTTTCGCTTTCTTTCCAGTTATTTCCTTAATTTTAAGATGAAGAAAACCAGTGGCATCAAAAGGGCTAATCAAGCCAAGACCCAAATCTACTCTTTCTTGTGATTGGGCGAAATCTATCATGACCGAGGGACATCTTCAGGATTTGGAAAATCAGGGGCTACTTCCTTCTCTGGAGGACATCAAATGGAGACCCCTAGGAAAGAAACCCGACCTCGCCCCAAGGATGATGAGGTCGTGGTCTTTGATGATCACATGACCCGGCGTTTCCGTCCTCCTCGGTCTCTTTTCTTTCATGAACTTCTTCAATTTTATGGCTTACACCTCCAAGATCTAGCTCCCAATTCCACTGGTAACGTTGGAAATTCGGTGAAGTGTATTTGCAGAGGAGACCATCAATCCCTCTTTTGCAAGAATATTTTTGGTGTAACAAGAAGACGGAAAGAAGCGGGGGGCAGCCTGTCGAATGCAGAGCCTTCACACTTCAATGACGAGCCATACGCAGTTATCCGTCAACGAGGCTGTATAGCCACAACAAGGAGTGCAAGAAGTCATTTTTCTACTGCAAGGACACGAGCCTTGAGGGTTAGCCCTCCTTGCAGGGTTTCCGTGAGGGCCGACTCGTATACTCTGCTATTCTGAACTCTTGGCCGAGCATAGAGGATAAAAACATGTTGGCCCCTATCTTCAAGCAGATCAAGGCCTTGCTGGCTCATAGCCTCAGAGCTATATATTTAATTCGGTGCTGGGTTGAATGGAAGATACAACCCCTGAGCAATCACACCAGACTTATGTGCGAATACTCTGGCCCTGGGGACAGCATGAAGTTCTCTCAAACCATTTTTGAACCACCCGAGGAGGCTCGGGCCACCAAGTAATTTTTGTGTGAGCCTTTGGAAATAGTGAGTCAGGTTGTCCTGGCTCTTATCTGTATCAATAATCTGGCTCCTGCGGTAAGGTTGCGAGGACCATCGTTCCCTTCCTGTTTTTATTCATTTTAAAGATAGCAAGAAAGGCTCCTACTGTTGTTTATATATAATGTAAAGAGCTTTTACATGTTACAAAGATCCCCCCAAGTATCCACTACCAGATTGATAGGGAAAGAAGTACAGATAGAATTGAGAAGTGGTACAAGGTCTTGGTTAACTCTCAGAGAGAGGACCCTAATGTCAGCTTGTAGCAATCTAGACCAATCCTGGATTGAGGGCTGAATTCCTTCAAAGTGATGACTGTTTCTTTGTTTCCAAATATTCCAGGCTGCAAGTAGGCTGAAATGAGGCTTATTCCAATTTCTCTCAGCTTCTCAAAACATAATCTGCATGTCGCTGACGCCATAGGATTCACTCAAAAGGAGGATTTCTTGTTGACAAGAACTATCCCGAAAGATCCTGCTCATGAGATGGGTGATGGCTATCGGCTATCACAGCCAGTTGCAATTATGGCTCCTAAAACATCAACTCAAGGGGGTTCATCTTCTGCGATCCTAGATGGTCGGGAGGATGTTTATTTTCCGGAACTATATGCAGGTGTGATGGCTGAGTTCAACCAGCAGCAAGGTAAGCTTGCAAGAATGAAGCAGGAGTATGAGGTATGTTTTTCTGTCTCATAAGTATCTAGCCCCCATGAATCGGTGTAGATGGTGAAGGCACCACACTGAATCATTACAGACAATCCATCTTGATAGGAGTTTGTCTTTTCTATGTTATTAACATATGAATGTTGCAAGTCCTGGCTTTGAGAGCCGGGGAAAAAGAGACTACGCTGACGGACCGCCTGGCGGCATAAGTCGGTAAACGTGAATAAAAGGATAAAGAACTCCTGCAGCTTCAGAGGAGTTGAAGAGAAAAGACGAGGAATAGAAGTCTCTAAAGACTGGCTCTGACAACGAGAGGCAAATTATGGAAAAAAGCTCTGGAGGTCACCAAATCATTGCAAGAGCAGCATGATGCACTCCAAGCCCTCGATCTGACAGTTGCCCAGGAAGTTCTTTGTAAGTTTCAATGTTCTTAGCTTTCTTTAAAATCGTCTTATTGGAAAAGACATTGTATGACTCGAGGTGCATTTTCTGCTTGTAGGTGAGGGCGACCCGTCTCTGGAGGAATCGGATTTGACCGGCTGCGGGCCGTGATGGATGTCATTCGTGACGCACATGTTGGTAGTTGTCGGGTTATGTAGCGATTGACAGGCTGGGTTCCGTATCCGGATTTTAAAGAAGATTTCTTTAAGGACTTGTCAAAAGCTCCGGAGTGGGTTGATTGGTGAAGTCGTCGTCCTGTCGTAAAAAAGTGATACGAGTGCTTGCATTATGCAATTCGTATTATCCTTATGTGGATCTTGACAAGCTGGTGCAGGGGTTCCCAGAACAGAAAGCCGACGGGTAACAATTTCAGAAGGCGGATTATACCCAGGTTGTCAAGAGTGTTTTGCACTATGGCACGAAATTTTTTGACAAAGTAAATCTTCAGGTGTTTGAGATGGTTTATAATGACAACAACAACAACAAGAGACACCTCATGCCACAACTTGAAGCCAAAGAGCCGTCATGGGTGGCAAGCCGGAAACGTTCTAGCCCCCTGCCCGAGCCGTCATTGACAAAGTCGGTGGGTACTATAGAGGAGAAAAAGGTCGATTCCACTGCTCAGGATGCATCCCAGGATTAGAGGTTCTAGGATGTTTCTCCCTGTGTCTTTGTGCTACTTTTAAGAGATCGTGAAAAATGGTGTTTTAACACTTTGTTGTAGTCTTGTTTGCACTTTTGTTGATTCACTTATCTTGATGAATTTAATTGACATGTAGTTGTTTTATTTAATGCAAATAGAATTCAACTGTGCGTGTGATAGTCAAAATCCTTTGATCAAGAAAGTGCAGGGTCGGCCGGCTCCACGATCAGATGCCTCCGATTGACTTATGAAAAGGAATTGTTGGTCACATTGTTGCACGTAAGTATGAACTTCTTTGTAAGCCGACATCACATGACTTGTACTAGTGCTATGTTAACTTAGGTTCAGGGTCAAAGTGGCTTCTATTGCGGAGCCGTTGTTGATTGAACTTAAGCCGAAGCAACTAGGTCATCTGAGTGCGAGTTTGCATCAAGCAGACAGGCGGGTGGGGTGCCACGATAGGCGGGTGGGGTGGAACATTTGTGATAATTTGATTAAAAAAATGGTATAAAAATTGTAAGCATGATTATAGAGAGAGTAATAGATACAAAATATGATAAATAGAGGAGACAATTTTGGAACTATGCGGTGAAACACAACCTTGGGAAGGGCTGGTGGCAGCCGGTTCCCGGTTGTCAAGTTGGGGGAGAAGGGAACACTCGAATTTTGGCAGAACGTTATGCCCTGGATCGCGGAGGGACTTGTGCATACCGACATGAATCGTATCCCTAATTTTCCTCCGAATTTATGGATAGGATCATGTCCATATGGGTTTGTGTGTTGGGGTACGATCCGTGGAGTTCTCTCCAAGGTTGTCAGTTCTGTTGGGGAACGGGGCAGAAAATAATAAATTTTCTTAACCTACGACTCGCAAACCCAAGACCTATGCTATGGCGATGTAAGTAACAGATGGAAATAGGTCACATACCAGTATGTGGTCCATTAAGCGGGAAACGTTCCTGCGTGAACGTGGTTGATGTAGTCATATCGGCAATCCCCGGTGCCGCGCAGATCCATGATGACTCCAAAGGTCACCCGGTCCTTGTAGACCGATGACGGGATTGTGTCCCCGTCGGAATGTTGTCGGTGAAGACGTCGCGATAGGGCCACAACGATGAAGGAGCACCACAAGTGTAGCGCCTCGCGGGATTACACACATACGATGTACCCGACGTTCCCTCCGGGCTCCGAACCAGGCGAGCATCGTAAAGAAGATGGATTCGGATCCCAGCAGCACGATGGTGTGCGTATAGTGGAGAAACCCCCAACCCAGTGTAGACTCCAAACAAGAGGAGTCCGCTCAAAGGAAGGAGAAAGGATAAAGAGAGATATTAAGTCTTATGAAGAAAAAGGCACCCCTACCCCTCCTTATATAGGCCAAGGAGGGGTGCACACCTCCGTCCCTCCCCGGGGTGGGACTAGACCACCAAGGGGGTTGGTGCCTCGGCAGAGGGGAGTGGGACCCTCCCTTGGTGCATGGACCAAGGGGAGGCTCCTCCTTCCCCTAATGGGCTTCTTTACGCCCATATGGCTTTTGTTCCATTTTTATTTATATTTAATTAGATTTTAATATTTTATTCTGTTAATTAAATAATAAAACATATTTAAACATTATTAAATAATATTTTGAACCTTTCAAAATACCCAAAACCATTTCTGGCCTCCACCGGAACAATTCCTGTGTTCTCTCTTATTTTTCCAGTGATCCTGAATCAATCCTTATTGCGTCGAATACCCCTTAAGTGACCCTACAGTCCGAGAAAAAGCAGACATGATCAGACACTCTTTGACAAATGACTAATCAATTGGACATGGTTACAATCCTTGATAGCCCCTGCACTTCCATGGAATGAACTTCATCGCTGTTGGATCCGTTAACGTTGAGCCTGTTCCCTTTGTCCAATGGTACTTTGTTTATCCAAGGTTTGATTGTCGGTATCCAATATAACTAGCTCATCCTTGTTATCGACAAACAAGTTTACTCGTTCCCGTGATATTACAACCCCGTGACCTAGTCACACGTTTGCAAACTTTATAATGCAATATCACCGAGTGGGCCCGAACTACCTATCCGTCACTCGGATGGACAATTCCCGCTTTGATCTATTTACATACTCATCAACATATCTATTTTGGAATACCCAAAGTACACCTTTATGACCATCATATTTCAGTCAGGCGATGGATGCACTTCAAAGCATCCTAATAGATAGAAATTACGTAAGATCATTACAGTCTAAGGATCTGGTCACTACGTTATAGTGATTGCAATGTTGAACTTATGTGACTCGATCACATTGCAACACTTCTGGTGGGTGTGTGTCCATCATATCATTCTCCCAATGATACAACCCCATTGTCAATAGGCGGTTCATACCTCATGATTAGGAAACCTTGATCATCCGATTTTCCAATGGACTAGTATACTAGAGTTAACTAGGGACCTGGTTGTTTTATACAACACGTGCATTACGGTTTCCGCTTAATACCGTTATCGCACAGTATAAAACTGATTATGAATTAATGGAATATGATAATAAATCTATTTTATTTGCCTCTAGGTCACATTCCCAACAGTATCCCACTTGCACTAGAGTACAAATAATCTAGTAGCATTTTTCTATGGATCATAACCTCATATCATGTATATGGTTGTTGATCATGCTTGCCTTTGGAAAAGGTTGTATCAACGGTCTCTACCATTCAGATCCGTATGTCTTTTGCAAATCCTCAATGTCACCTAGTTTGACATTACTTAATTATCCAATATAATGATGAGGTATATATATTTGGCGGTAGAGTGAGTCTGCGTTCACTGTGTTTTAGAAATTACGTCCTTTGGGTCACGCGCATCTTCACTTAGTCATGCACACTGAAAACTAACTCAGTCAGAAGTCGAACTTCTTAAGCCAAATTATAACACTTGCCACTTCTAAAGCAGCCACATCAATGTAGATTTAGTCCTTAGTGCATTGTATGAAACTTTGATGCCTAACAATGTTTCTTTCAACTTAGGCATTTATTAGAATGATATCTCAATTTTCTAGGTTGTGTCAGAACTTAAACCAACATAACATTTATGGTCAAGTTCACTATCCTTTACAAATTAGAGATGTATCCTCAGTTTTCCCCAGACACTGAAGAATAAACTTAACCTTTTGTTCAATGATTTACTCATAAATCATATCACAACATGTTCTTCTTGCTAAGAACTTGGGTCACATTACGTCGAGTACATAACTCTGGTTTTATATGAAAGAACTTATGACAGAGGCATAGAGGATGTTGCCCATCCATTTCTTTCATTTATATTTAACCATTGTTCTTGTACTGAGATTAACTCGATACTTCTCTTGGATATACAAGTAATAACTTCTTCTTGACTTGTCCCACTCTGAACTCCTTCAGAATCTTATCCAGGAAAGTATTCGGACTCAATATTATTAAACACATTAATCTATCTCAATAGATTTAATTTTTAATACTTATTCATATTCATTTATGAAAGATTCAAATAATCATTAATACCAACTACACCATTCACAATATGTTGACCATATATGAGAATGTTGTCACGCTCCCACTCAAATATGTCATGCACATATTAAGTTCAGGATAATAACCACATGGCTCCTACCCAGATATGTCAGTTACATATAAGACTAGGATACTACTCCCATAGCTCCCACTCAAAATGTGTCATCCATATATCAAGTTTAGGAAACTATTCAGCTCCCACTCAGTTTCATGCAAAAGCATGTTTCCTCGATATTTTGGCTAAATCCAAAATCCTTTGACAATCCATCAAAAAGAGAATTCAGGTTACGAGATACTAGTATCCATACGTTTTCCAAAACCTTCTTGTTGTACCAATTAAAACACTTCTTCAAATATAGGATTTGAGGAAGTCACGGTATTGCCTTCTCTAGGCTGTGGCAGGGTCTCCTCTCCTGGAGCGCACCACTTGATTTCTTTCTGGGAAGGAAGAATCCCTGATTTCTCCATCTCCTGCAATCTAAGCTCGGTCATCTGCGAGCGCATCCAGTTTGCCTCCAAAGTCTATTTAGGAGCCGGTTTCTCTTTTGTCCGAGTCTTTTTTCCTTTAGGGCCCATAGAGGCAGTTTTCTTCCCCATGGTGGAAGAAAAAGACCTGTGTTACAAATATTCTAAGTTGGCTGAAAAAATGGCGAATAACGCTACAACGTGATTTGAATTTACTATCTATAAGTCGGATTTTGAGAAGCTAAAAGTTCAGCACAAACAATTTTCCCGCAAAAAGATGAAGAAGATAGATCTACAAGACCTAAGAAATATGAAACAAAGGATAAGTTTACTTTGGTGCTTGCGGAAAACGAAGATGGTTATGATATATGTAAACACAGATCCAAAACGGAGCACTCGCGAAATAAGCAACACACCTAAAGGTGATTCGTGGATGGATTCAAACTAATCTATAACATCTACAAAGACCATCATTTTTCATCTCGTTTATACCGAGCTTGAGTATAAAACGACAATGGAGATATGAACAGACAAATCATGATGAAAGAGAGAAGGCAAGGGAAAACTTACACGCGTGATGAGCGGGAGTGAAGGGGTCCCAGATCTCCTTCGCGTGGACGGAGTTGGAGAGTATACTCAAGGTGACAACGGAGGAAGTCAAGACCTTTGTCTCCGGTGCGCGAGGAGGAAGAAGAAGAAGCGACAGCAAAAATGTAATGGGGGGATGCGAATCCGGAAGGCCCATTTATAAGGTTTGCTGGCCAAAAATTGAGGTGCCGCGAGCAGTTGCCCAATGGAATGTTCCCTTGATCCTCGCAACATTAAAAGGAGGCATTTGTTGATGTCTCGAGGAAATCGGGATATTTACTGCCGTAAATGCATCAGTGTTAGTCACAAGAGTCGGCTCTGACTTCCATAAGAGTCGGCATCAATAAATACAAAAAAAAGACAGGAAGATCGTCGTGAGGCTAAAGCATCACGCCAATCTTGGGGGCTAATGTCGGGGGATGGATCAAGACCATAACCCGACATACATGTGGCTCAGGCCGACTTACCTGAAGAAGGCCCAGAAGTAAACTCGGATATGGGTCGGGTCGTGCCAAGCATGAAGACCGAAGGCCTTAGAAGGAAATAACACTACCTTCAAAAACAAGGAAATCTCTTGTAATTATACTAGGACGCTATCTCGTGTAGGAGTTGCATTGATGTAAAGCCTAGGACCCGACATCTATATAAGCTGGGACCTTTGGACCCTACAGGCGACAACTCAATTTAGAACCTCTTGAGGCATAGGTAGCGATTCTGCACTCTTGTAATCAAGAAGTCGACACCCAATAATAGAAAAATAGGAGTAGGTCTTTACCTTACGAGGGGATGAAACCTGGGTAAACTCGTGTGTTCTGTGCTTTCTACGACTCTCTCCTCGTATCCACCTCGTAGCAAAGGCCCCACGCAAAGTTCTCTAATGAGGACATCTGCAGTGACTTCCCCACGACACAATCAATGATCAAGGTTTCATGATCATGAGGTACGAACCGCCTATTGACAATGAGGTCGTTTGATTGGGAGAATGATATGATGGACACACACCCACTAGAAGTGTTGCAATGTGATCCAGTCACATAGTTCAACATTGCGATAACTATAATGTAGTGACCAGATCCTTATACCGTAATGATCATACGTAATTGCTATCTATTAGGATGCTTTGATTTACATCCACTGCCTCATCAAAATATGGTGGACATAAAGGTGTACTTTGGGTATTCCAAAGTAGATATGTTGATGAGTATGCAAATAGATCAAAGCGGGATTTGTCCATCCGAGTGTTGGATAGGTACTATGGGCCCACTCGGTGATATTGCATCATAAATTTTGCGCAAATGTGTGACTAGGTCACAAGGTTGCAATATCACGGAATGAGTAAATATGTTTGTAGGTAACGAGGATGAACTGGGTATATTGGATACCGACGATCAAACCTCGGACAAACAAAGTACCACAGGACAAAGGGAACATGACTCAACGTTAACGGATCCAAATTCGATGAAGTTCATTCGATGGAAGCGCAGGTGCCATCTAGGATTGTAACCAGGTCCAACGGATGGTCATTGATCAAGAGAGTGTCTTGATCATGTCTGTTGTTTCCCGGACCGTAGGGTGTCACACTTAAGGGTATTCGACGCAATAAAGATAGATTCGGGATCATCGGTGAAATAAGAGAGAACACCAGAATTGTTCTGGTGGAGGCCAGAAATGGTTTTTGAGATTTTGAATTGTTCAAAATATTATTTAAATATGTTTTAGTATTTAATTAATGAATTAAAAATTAAAAATCTGATTTAAATAATTAAATATATAATTAAAAGGCACATGGGCCAAATAAGGCCCATTAGGGAAGGAGGGAGCCTCCCCCCTTGGCCCATGGCGCCAAGGGAGGGCCCCACCCCCCCTTATGGCACACCCCCCCCCCCCCCCCCGCCTGCCTCTCCCCTTGGGTTTAGTCCCACATGGGAAGTTGAGGGAGGGTGCCACCCCTCCTTGGCCTATATACGGAGGCGTAGGGTGCCCTTTTTCTTCATAACATTAATCTCTCTCTTTCTCATTTCTCCTTCCTTTGAGTGGACTCCCCTTGTTTGGAGTCTACACTGGGTTGGGGATTTCTCCACCATACACACGCCATCGTGCTGCTGGAGTCGGGATCCGAATCCATCTTCTTTCCATTGCTCGCCTGGTTCGGAGACCAGAGGTAATGTCGGGTACACTGTACGTGTGTAATCCTGTGAGGCGCTACACTTGTGGTTCTCCTTCATCGTCGAGGCCGTATCGTGACGTCTTCACCGACAACGTTCCGACGGGGACGTAATCCCGTCATCGATCTACAAGGACCGAGTGGCCTCTGGAGTCATCATGGATCTTTGCGGCATCGGGGATTGCCGGTACGACTACATCAACCACGTTCATGCGGGAACGTTTCTTGCTTTACGGACTACATATTGGTATGTGACCTATTTCCATTCGTTACTTGCATCGCCATAGCATAGGTCTTGGGTTCATGACTCATAGGTAGGAAAACTTTATTGTTTTCTGCCCCGTTCCCCAACAGCGCCTATGGCTGAGAGGGAACGGTGGCTGCGCCTATGGCTGAACGAGAACTTTGGCTGCACCTGTGGCCGCACGGAAAACTATGGATGCACCCGTTGTTGTGCGTGTAGCTACGTCCATGGTTGTGGTTGTGCTTGTGTCTGCATGCTGGGGTTGTGGTTGCGGTTGTGCGTCCAGAAGATGTCACGTGTCAACCACGGAGGGACTAAAGGGAAACCCCGAGACTCACCAGAACGTGACACTTGGCGCCCTCCGCAATGGGTACCCCTCTACTAGTGATTAGGGTGAAATTACTAATTAGGGAGTACCCCTTGCAGCGAACACACTACTAGGAAAAAGGCTAGTAGTGGCATCCTTTTTTCCTTACTGGTGGCGTATTATGGCTGCGCCACTAGAACCAAGCCACTACTAAGGACTTAGGCGTGGCGCACCACACATAAGAGCTTAGGCGTGACGCACCTCAAAATGCGCCACTTCTAAGAGGCCTTAGTTGTTGCGCATTCCAGCTAAATGCGCCACTCCTAATGTATCTGGAAACAAAAGAAATTAATTTTACAGAAAACATTAATAAAAAGTTATAGGAAATATAATTTAAAAACAAAAAATGAAATGGAATCATAATTTTTATTATAGTAAGAATATTGCAATGTCTTTAGAAGAATCCAATAAATAGTTTTGCAATGAAGGAAAATTACATTAATTGAATCCTAAACTAAGACTTAAACTAAACCTAGATACATTCTTGATCATCTGTTCTTCGATTCAACCTACAGAAAACAAAGAAAAAGAAAAAGAAATTAAATGAAAGCAAAGGAGCCGAAATATACAAGAAAACTAGTTTGATTCTACTACTACCCTACCCCAGACTCAGCTGTGCTGGGGTTGCACTGCCACACCATCGCGCCGGCGAGGAACCACCGGATAGGAAGGACAACATGACCACGACACCGCATGGCGGCATAGGCGTCGGGGTTGCGCCACCGCGCCATTGATTGGTGTAGATAACACCTCCTTGTTGGTTACCCCAAGTGGAAGGTTATGATGTAGATAGCAGCAAATTCCCCTCGGTGAAGATACCAAGGTTTATGTCTCCAGTAGGATTCCAAGTGCAACAAAAGGTGGTGAAACGAGCAACGCGCCGCCTAAAAGATATTACTCGCTTAACCTGGACCTGCACACAGACACAAATAACTTTGCTCCCAACTAGTACAGAGAGGTTGTCAATATCTCCAGCCTTGTTGTTTACAAAGGATCAAACACAAAGGGACAATAATAGTGGATGAAACTGAAAGGAAAGAAAAGCAGTAAATAGGACTGTTCTAAACTATGATGGAAATATGGACTAGGGTCCCATGACTTCCACTAGTGATGTCTCTCTCCCAAAAGATGATAAACAACTATGTTGGGTGAACAAATTACAACTAGACAATTGACAGAATTATAAACGCACAGCAATGATAATTATGCTACTAGAAAGAAAAGAGGCTCAATTGTATGGGCATTACACCAAAATAAGTAGACCGTTTATCCGTCAGCATCTACTTCCTTGAGATATCTATCCAGAACATCTCATTGGTATTAAGTTGCGAACCCCAACCAAATTGTAGGCTCAAAGCAACGGACAATTGCCTTAAAACTCTATGCGTAATGTAGGCAATCATTGAAACTATAGTTACAAGCACCGTTGTTTTCTCCATGGTGGAAACAACACATCACCTAGTCTCATGTTTCTGTCACTCAAGCTAGACATCGGGGGGCATGAACCCACAATCAAGCATAACACTCCCTCTTGGCTTTGCAATATACTACTTGGCCAAAGCAACAAATGCAACGGAGACCATGCAAGAATACTCAAGAAAAAAAATATAAAGGTGAACCAAATATATTATTCATCACAAACTGAACATAATATCATAATCCATCGGATCGCAACAAACACAGTATAGAAAAACATGAACTAATAAAAAGGTGCCTTGATCATGATAGGCAGCTCACAAGGGTTAAACATTGAAGCACAATATTAGAGAGAAGACATCACATAGCTATGTGTCATGGACCATTGGTCCAAGGGGGACTACTCACAGCACATCCAGGAGGCAATCATGGTGATGGATAGGCCTCCAGAGGTCAATCCTCCCTCCGATAGGGTGCATGGACAAGTTATCCTAGCGATCCCGAGATCAGAATCACTTCGGCGGAAGAACAGTGGACGAAATCGCGTAACGGGGGCTCCTCTAGGGTTTCTGTCTCAGGATGTAAATATAGGCCAAAGGGGGGCCTAAGAGGTGGCCCCCTGGTCCAAGCAGCCAAAAGGAGCTGCCACCCCCTGGTCGTGCCTGGCGGGCGCCTGGACAGGGGGTGGTCCCCCTCGGGGCCTCCTTCGGTCTTGTGGAGTCTTCTGTTGTGGATATTTTTTGGTAATTTTTCTGGAATTTTCCGAGCACTTTTATTTTTGACCTTTTCTGCAATGCACGAACAATAATAGACATAAACGGGCACCGAGCACTGAATTATTAGGTTAGTCCAAAATATGTTGTAAATGATATGGAATTGCATCAATACATATAGCAATGTCACCAAAATAAGCATGGAGCAAGGAGAAATTATAGATACATTTGGGACGTATCAACATCCCCAAGCTTAATTCTTGCTCGTCCTCAAGTAGGTAAATGACAACAAAGATAATTTCTTTGGTGACAGGAAACCAACAAAGATTTGAACTTTAAAGTACAGAAATCAAGAGATGCAATTCAAGTCAAGACAATAACAAGCAAGCGTCTATATCTAGTATTGAAACTAGGAGAGTAAGAACATAAAGGTGCAAGAAGCTCTCGCTGTCCGTGACCCGAATGTCTCCAATCGTTGTTCCCGTGCAGAAAATGGGAGATGGGTTTAGAGCATAAAAATACTAAATAGTTGTTGAGAACTCAATCTACTAATAATTCACACTTAGTATCCTTTGGAATCTTATTATGACTAGTCCCCAGACCACTGGCCAGGTACAAGTCAATTCGATCCTCTCCCTTTTGACTTTGAGCACTCATGCAACGAATGAGCACGAGGAAGATTAGTTGGCACTTAGGATGGCAAAGAGAATAAATAAGGGGGAAGGAAGACAAAAGAGTATGAAAGTCTCACACCAATGAGGACAACCTTAGGCTAGGGTAGGCCTAATGGTAGATATGGTTTAAGGAGTAGGGATTGCCATGCAACGGATGCACATATGAGCTATGAATATGAAAGCTCTCCAATGGAACTAGTGGGGGTCCATCCAATTCGCTTGCTCATGAAGACCTAGAGCTCTTTTGAGGAGGTTCATCATTGGAATATACAAGCCAAGTTCTATATTGTAAGGGTCCCCACATAGTTATGCATGAATGATATGAAAACTCTCTATGGAGTACAAATGATACTTTGAAACACGAGTGCGGATCTTTCAAAAGGAATAGTAGTGTTGCCCCCTTCTTTCTTTTTATTTCTTTTTTTCTTTCTCTTTTTTCTATTTTTTGTATTTTTGTAGTTTTCGAAAATAAGCACGTTGAACCAAAATACGATACCTATCACTAATAGGCCTGAGCTCTTGACACACAGAAGTCCAAACATTACTCGAAACAACACCTCAAAACTATTGCAAGTTAGTACTAAACTTATAATAGCAACCTCAATTACCTACTCAAAGCAAGACACACATTCAGTACAACAGGCCAACTCACTAAAGAAGATAAGCATGAAACTCAAGAGAGTACTAAAAACAATATCCTAAACAATATCTCTCAAAGATAAGCATGAAAAACAAGAGCTAAACATGACAACAGCTAGAAATAATAAAGAACACTCAACAAAGATTTGAATGAAAACTATGAGCATTCTAGGCAAAAGCGGAGCGTGTTTCTCTCCCAAACAAGGCATGCTAGGGTCCAACTTGTTATGAACAACAAAAAAAACTAAACTAAACTAAACTAAGAAAACTAAAAAGTAAATGCAAGACGCTCCAAGCATAGCACATAACATAAATACCACTAAAACTGAAAGAAAGAAAAACATTTTGGGTTGCCTCCCAATAAGCGATTTTTTTATGCCGTTGAGCTAGACATGAAGATTATTAAAGATGCTCACTAGAGAATAAGAATTTAAGCAGAAGAGAGCATCAAGAAGAAAATGTGAATGAAATTTTAGCCTAACTCACTTCCTATGCATAGGAATCTTGTAAAGAAATAAATCATGAATACACAACGTAACAAGCATAGGAAGGTAAAATAAGAACAAGTTCAAAAATTTCATCATAAAGAGAGGTGTTTTTGTAACATGAAAGTTTTGACAACCAAACTTTCTTCTCTCAAAATAATTTTCAGTAGCATCATGAACAACATAAACAATATAACTATCACATAAAGCATGGTTTTCATGATCTACAAGGACATGTATGTTATGTTCAATACAATCCTTAGGAGCACAAGATAAATGCAACCCATTACTATGAGCCTTAATGCGAGAAAAATTATCCGGAATATGACTTGGAAATTTCAAAAGGATAATAGGACAATCAAGTGTGGGTGTAACAGAAACAATTTAATGCTTAACATAAGGAACTATAGCAAGTTCATCACAAAGGAATGTATCAAGTGAGTCATCGGAATCATAAGATCCCTCATCATAGCAATCATTGGCCTCTTCTTGGGCAGCAAACAATTTATTTTTAAAATCCTCAATATAATTATTTCAAACGTAATTATCAAAGCAATATGCAAGCACTACAAAGTTTTCGGACTTGTGAATAGTATCATAATGCTTTTCAATCAAATAAGCAATCTCATAAGCACCCTTAAAAGCAACAAATTCTTCAATATTTTCAACATCAAATTAATCATAAACACCTTTAGCATAAGAAGATAGGATCTCATTTTCATTAAACTAACATTGGAATGGAAGGTGTTTATGATCTATTTCATAGTAACAAGTAAAATCATAAATATGGCACAAGGATTCGGCATGGCAATAAGAAATTTGTATTTGATCCCATAAGTGTTTCCCATTCTGAGATAAGAAGTGTCACGTATAATGAGCATGCTCATCCAATGATTTTCCCTCAACCAAGTCGATTGGGTTTTTAGCGCGAGCACAAATAGATTGTAGACAATCCAAGTAAGAAGTTTCCATCCTACCATATTTGGGTGGTTCCACACCCATGGTAACATAGGATCACTAGGCATAGAGAAATAAAGACAACATGTAGCAACTATTTTCTTGAGGTTTTTGGAATAAGACCCACAAGAAAATATAAATACTGGAAAGTAAAGTAGCAAAACTAAAAAGCAAAGATAAAAGGTAGTGTTCAACTCCCCTATCTTTCAAACTGGAATCCCCGGAAATTGCGCCAGAAATTTAGCTTGATGGGTGTACATAACACCTCCTCGTTGGTTACCTCAACTGGAAGTTTAGGATGTAGATACCAGCAAATTTCCCCCGGTGAAGATACCAAAGTTTATGTCTCCAGTAGGATTCCAAGCACAACAAAAAGGTGGTGAGACGAGAGAACACGTCGTCTGAAAGATATTACTCGCTTAACCTAGACCTGCACACAGACACAAATAACTTTGGTCCCAACGAGTTCAGAGAGGTTTTCAATCTCTCCGTCCTTGTTGCTTACAAAGGATGAAACAAAATGGGAAATAATAGTGGATGGTCTACTGGAACGTGCGAGGACTTAATGTTCCCGCCCGCCGCGATGCGGTGCGTGACATTGTTCGCGATTGCAACGCCTCCATTGTGTGTCTCCAGGAAACTAAGCTCGAGCTCGTCGATGACGCTTTGATTACAAGCATGATTGGGCCCTCCTTCACCGCAAACTACATGGTCCTCCCAGCGATTGGCTCAAGGGGGGCATGATCATGGCCGCCTCGGACCTCTACTTCAAGATGTCTGACTTCCATGCCAGGCATGGATCAATTTCCAACACCGTCACCATGCTTGCTAAGGGTTTGGACTGGACCCTTTCCTGCGTTTATGGTCCCCAAGGGGAGCAGGATAAGTTTCTCTTCATAAATGATTTGAGGGGTTTGAAAGATGTGGCTAAGCCACGAAGGCTAATCCTCAGCGATTTCAACATTATCACCAAAGCAACCGACCAGAACAATCCGAACATCAACAAGCGCCTCATTGGTAGTTTCCGTGCAGCCCTGAACCACCTCCAGCTCAAAGAGATACGACTCTCTGGACGAAAGTTTACTTGGTCAATCCCCAAGAAAACCCGGTGCTCCCAAAGATCGACCACTTCTTCCACTCTGATGAATGGGATCTACTTTTCCCAAACGCGCATCTTCAGGCCATCTCATCTTCCTGTTCTAAGCACGCGCCCCTCTTCCTGCAAGGAGACACTGAGGTGCAGCGTATGCCATCTTTCAAGTTCGAGGAGTTCTGGCTCCGGCTGCCGGGATTCAAATATACTGTCACCGCTGCTTGGGGTAACACTGTCCGGGCGACAAATGCTATCCGCAAGATTCATATCAAGTTGGCCCATACCACTAAGGCTTTGAAGACTTAGCAGAGAGAGTGTGTGGGGTTTCTAAAAACTCATATTCACATTGCAAAGGAGGTAACCTTGAGACTGGACCTTGCTGAGGAGGGTAGGCCCCTCTCTCCGGCTGAGATCGAGCTAAGAAAAAAGTTAAAGATTTCCTATCTCGGCCTTCTGTCCTTCCTAAAGATAAAGCTCCGTCAGCTCTCTCGCCACACGGGTATTAGGCTGGGTGATGTCAACTCAAAGTTTTTTCATGCAAGGGTGAATGGTCGTCATCAAAAAAACTACATGTAGGCGCTTCAGACGGAACAAGGGATGGCCATAACATCTAAGGACAAGGAACATGTGCTCCTATCACATTTCCAATGCCATCTTGCAACTCCGAAGCCGCGCTCCATGTAACCTCCCCAAATCCTATTTGTTTGTTAGCCTAATTAATGCCATGTCATTGTGCTTAATCATGTCTTGATCAACATTGATTCAAATCACATTCATAGTCC
Source organism: Bromus sterilis (assembly GCA_950022295.1). Lineage (NCBI taxonomy): Eukaryota > Viridiplantae > Streptophyta > Magnoliopsida > Poales > Poaceae > Bromus > Bromus sterilis. The sequence goes on from OX465598.1 coordinate 237,808,622, forward strand.
CCCTTGGATGGAATTAAAAACAATGTGGAAATTAAAGTGAAACCAAAAATTGTGCAACCAGTTTTATTAAATACTTAATAATCAGTAGGTCATAATAAAATATAAATGACCATTTATTAAAATGGTTAAACAATTTAGACAAATAAAAAAAGTAGATAAAACAACCCTAATTAATCCTTTGTATTTTAGATAATACTCAAATGAATTTATTTAGGGCTCAAACTTTATGCAGCATTATAATAATGTGCAACACTATTAACGGGACTATTTACATATTAAAAAAATAAATGCTAGAAAAAATAAATAAAACAGAAAAGAAATGCATAGCATAAAGAAAGAAAATAGAAACGAGTAACCCTCGCCAAGTAAAAGGCCCAACCATCATCCCACCCTGGCCTTTCTCCTACTTTACGTACCTACGTACATGAGGAGGCAGAGGCCATGGCGTGGAGGCCATGCATGACCACCACGGCCGGATGGCTACCACGTCGATCCCCTCGGCCTATAACTGCGCCAAAGCAAACCCTAGCTTGCCCTCCTCCATTCCTCTCTCGTTCCCCATCGCGCCGCCTCCTCCTCTGCTCGGAATCGAGCTCGTGCACTCAAACGGTGACCGCTGCCTCGTCATCGTTGTCGCCGCCATCGACCTCTCCAGCGTGCGGGAGCACGTCCAGGAGGTCCACAACGGTGGTCTTCGTCCGTTCCAGGGACCAGCTCAAGTCGGGACGGCCCGTACGCTCGCCATCTCCGGCCACGGCTGCCACGTCTCGTCGTTGATTCCGTTGCATCTCGGCGTTCCCGCGCCTCCTAACTATGTCTACAAGCTCCGAGGTGAGCTTCTCCTCCGATTCCCCTACTTTGCCGCCTTGATCCGTCGCCATAGGACCGTGCCCGCTCGGGGCCTCCATGACCGAGAGCTCATGCTCCTGGACACCCCTGGCCGCGCCCGCGAGCCCCCCTCGCACCTACAGCCGCACCCGAGCCGTGCCCTGGCTCCCCTGGCCGCGCCCCGCGCTTGTGCCCGACGTGCGTGGTCGCGCCCCAGCCTGCCGCTGGCCACATCCATGGCCATGATGTGTGCGTGCGTACACGTACTACATCTGTTGCTACTTGCTCTGCTGCTCTATTGCCAGCCCCTAAACCCATCTCAAATAAATTCCAAAACGGTAAAACTTGATAGATCCAGAAACTAGACATGCCAAGGATGATTTCATTCCACTGGACCATCTCCAAAGTATGAATTGATTGATCACAATAAATTTTGCAAAAAGCTACTTTATGGTAAAACCGAAATTCCTAGACTTAGCAAATTTCTGGCAAGTCAGAAGCATTATCTTAACCAAATCATAAGCCCAAAACTTTGTGTTATTGACTTTTATTAATAATGCAAATGACATGGGAATGTTGTACACATAACCAACTTCATTTTATCCCCTTGGACCAACTCCATCTGATTCATGAATTAATTCCTATGAAAATCACATAGTTCTATGTTCTGTTAACTTTGTCAGTTTCTGGAATTATCAGCAGATGGCACTTTTCAAGCAAAGCTTTGATCAAGTAATTAAATTCTAATGGGGATAATTTCTGTACCAGATTGTAGATCACATAAAAGTTCTCAGATTGTATATAAGGCTAATTCATTGGATGAACATAACCCAAATCGTAGCCCTTGGAAAACAGCTAACTGAGGTGAGAGCACAAAATTCTCCAGACTTAGAAGATTTCAGAGATATCTAGAATAGGACAATGACATGTGGGACCTAGTTGTCAGTTTGACCAGTCAAAGGCCTAGCATATGACATGTAGGCCCCACATGTCAGGTTGACCAGTCAACCCCCACTATTCTGGACAATGTTATTTAAATAATAAAATAAATCTAGAAATGCTTATAAAAATGAATAAAACTTAGGAAATTAATATCTTTTAAACCGTAAGTCACAGCCAAATAATTTATACTTGAAACTTGATCAGAAAAATACAATGAATAAGAATATGTTATTCGTACACCCACCATCCCCCTCTAACATACTAAACACGAGACCTCCCCCTCTGGATCGTCCGCCGATAATCACCCGGAGCTGGCAGTTCATCCCCAGATGAATTCCCGCTCCGAGCAAAGCACATTGTACTGTGTTAGAACACCGCTAACAATGCATCTGCCATGTCATGCATCTGTGTTGCATTTGTTTGCATTATATTTATTGTCTCTTCCTCCCCCTTTTTCTTCGGTAGACCCCGCGACTGCCACCAACGACACCGTTGAGTACGGCTACTATGTTGACGACCAGCCTTTTGCTACCGAGTTTCCAGGCAAGCAGTGCCCCATCCCCTTTCCCAGATATCACTTATTTATCTATTTTATCTTTGCACTAGGCATTGCTGCTGCTATGTTACATTCATATTCAATTCCATAGCCTGTCTTTGTCGCCCCTTGATGTATCTTCCTTTATCCTATGCTGCCTATTATAATTATGCAATATTCAGCAGTTGGCCCTACACATTGTTAGTCAACTAGGTTTAGGTAGCGGGCCTTGATCACTCTGGGGAGTGGACATGGGACTTTACATTATCGCAACTTCATTGGACGCAAGAAAGGTAAGGAGTCGGGTGACCCAACGGTGCCCGCGAGAGGTATTGCGATGGGACGACAGGGAGGGAATACTGGTGTATGGTGGACTTCGACCCTGATCGTTATCCGCGAGATATACCCCTGTACCACAAAAGTCGAGTGACTCCCAGGTTGCTGGCGAGATAAGGTAAGTAGAAGGAATTACCCCTAAGGGTACCCATGAGCTTTGACGGGACCACAGGGTAGGTGGCTCCTAGAGAGAGAGAGGTTGATATGACTGTTGTTCGTTGTCCGTTGTGTTACCCAGTCGAGCGACGATAACGGTCGTCTCCGTGAGTTATTAATAATGCGCTTAATGGATCGGTGTCAGTGATCTGAGATGGCCAATGGCCTATACGCCCCACTTCCATGTGGATGATGAGTATGGACTCCTCCGCGTCGTACGCTTCTCATTCTAAGCTCTTCAGACGTCAGCAGTACCACAGACTGCGCCGGGATTGGACGAGCCTCCTGTACTCTTGTTGAGACAGGTGAGTCTGCTACTCCAGTCAGCCACGCACCGTGCAGGAGTACAAAGGGCGGGGGTCCGAAGTCTCTTCGTACTTGGGATTTAGACCGGTGGATGGCCTCTCTGTTGTGCCTAGGATGGTTTACGGCGTGTCGTATAGCCTCGTTGGGGCATTCCCTAACAAGGTGTACGCCACCCTGGAGATTCGAGCGTGTAGGGTAACAGTAGTGTAGCCCCTGCAGGGAAGTTAATCTATTCGAATAGCCGTGTCCATGGTAATAGGACGATCGGTGTTGTACCCGTGTCTACAACTTGAACCATTATTATTATGAAATGAACTGTTGTTATTGTTTCCGGGATTGCTTTCTCGCAGGGTTGTCGAGAAGCGATCTCGGGTCTTGTTATTATTACTTATATATATATATATATATATTATATCATTATTATAACAACCCCTTAAACGGTTGTCTATTCTCCCCCACTGCTGCATGAATCGTTTGAAGATGCTAGTCTTCAATAGGCTAGGTCTTCCCTCTTCCCCTGGTACTTCTATCTTGCAGTCCACTATACACCCTCTTCTTCCAATTTGATATCAATGCATAAATGCTTAGTACCATGGCTTTAAGTCTCGCTGAGTATGCTAGATACTCACCCTTGCTTTCATCCTCCCCTTTTGTTTTATATACACGATTGCCGCAATCAGACGCGAGGCGTCCATGAGCAGGAGATCCCCAATGGAGACCATCACAACGTGAAGATAATCGAAGGCGCCTATTACGACATGGAGTTCCCCGTCGACCAGGAGTAGCTCAGAGGTTCCCAGGAAGGAGTCCTGCGCCTTTTCGATCATTGTTGTTTTTGTGCTAGCCTTATTAAGGCAAATCATGTGTACCTTGTGTCTGTACTCAGATATTATTGCTTCCGCTAACTTTGTGCCCTTGAGCTGTTGTATTCGAGCCCTCGTGGCCTTTGGCTTGTATTATACAACTTGTATTATTTTTATTTATAGAGTTTTGCTATGATATTCCTACCGTGGGACCCTGATCTCGGTCTTGTACATTGCGTGTATGATTAGTACATGATCGTAAATCGGGGGTGTCACACTCCGCGTGCCTAGTCTGGGAAAACCTCCAAATGATGAAAAATGACCTATCGGATTTGGACTCCCTTTTGATGAGATTGAGATCAAAGATGGAGTCTTTTCGCTCCCCTCCGTCAAAGCGCCTAGACCAGACGGATTCATTGGGGCCTTCTTCAAATCCTATTAGGAGATCATCAGGACTGACGTTGTTGCATCCATCCTACGGCTTGCAAGTCTCCGAGTAGACTATGCCTCCCTCATCAACTCGGCAAACATCATTCTTATGTGAAAGAAAATTGACGCCCGATTTGTGGGTGACTACAGACCGATCAGCCTCATTCATAGCCTCTCCAAGATATTCTCAAAGCTTTTGGCCAACCGTCTGGCTCCTGTGCTGCCTACTCTGTTCTCACTATGGCAAAGTGCTTTTGTCCAGAAGCGGTCCATTCATGACAACTTCATGCACATTCAGAACCTCATCAAAGACCTCCACCGCCGCAACATTCCAGGAGTTTTTCTCAAGCTTGATATTTCCAAGGCTTTCGATTCCGTCAATTGGGCTTCTCTTCTCGAGGTTCTACAACGCTTGGGCTTCGGCGAACATTGGCGGGACAGTATTTGCATGTCCTTATCTTCCTCATCTTCAAGGATCCTTCTTAATGGGAACCCTGGTGCCCAATTCAGGCATGCTCGGGGTCTACGCCAGGGCGATCCGCTATCTCCGATGCTCTTCATTTTGGCTATAGACCCGCTGCAATAGATCATTCGCATTGCGTCCAAGCACGACATTTTGAGGCCCATTCATGCGCGCTCTACTAGACGGAGGATATCCCTCTTTGCGGAATATGCTGTAATTTTTGTGAACCCGGACAAGGATGAACTGCGAGCAATTTCTGCTATCCTTTCATCCATTGGGGAGGCTAGCGCCCTCATCACAAACTTGTCCAAGACTGAGGTTTTCCCGGTCAGATGTGGCGGTGTCGACCTTCAAGGTGTTATTTTCGTCTTCCCCGCCAAAATTTCACCCTTCCTGGGCCGCTACCTCGGGCTCCCATTACACTATCGTCGTTTGCAAGGTGTAGACCTGCAACCTCTCATTGACAAGATCGCGGGTAAACTACCAGGATGGAAAGGAAAGTTGCTAAACAAGCTCGGCAGGCTGGCCCTCGCACATTCTATTCTCACGGCCATGGGAACTTTTCACATCTCCGTCATCAACCTGCCGAAAGGGATCCTAAGAAAGATCAACAAAATCATTTGCGCCTTTATTTGGAAGAAAGAGGACCAAGAGTATACCTCGGGAGGGCACTCGCTCGTCAACTGGAAGACTGTTTGTCGCCCAAAGAATTTTGTTGGTCTCGGGATCATGGACCTCGAGAGATTCGTGCGCGCTCTACGCCTTCGTTGGCCCTGGTTACAATGGACGGACCCTGACAGGCCATGGGTGGGCACTGAACTGCCTTGCGACCAGGCCGACTTGGATCTTTTTCAAGCCTGCACCGCCGTATCTCCGGGCGACGGGCATAAGGCTCTTTTCTGGCATGACAACTGGAGTGGAAGAGGACCCATTAAGATTTTGGCACCCGCACTTTATAGAATCGCTTCAAGAAAGAATAGATCTGTGCACAAAGAATTGAAAAACGAAAATTGGATCCGTGTGGTGGCCGGCCTGCACACCCTACAACAGATGTGAAAATTTGTGTCCCTATGGGAGTGGGTCTGCCAGATCACTTTACTGCCAGATCAAGAGGACCGTATTTCTTGGAACCTTAATGCAAATGGTGCTTACTCCTCTGCCTCGGTCTACGCGGCGCAATTCTTTGATTCACATCCGAGTTTTGACTCTAACTAGGTCTGGTTCGCCACGCTGAGCCCAAGTGTAAATTCTTCGTGTGGCTCGTCCTTCATGGTAGAATCCTCACCACAGACATGTTGGCCAAGCATGGTTGGTGGCACAACCCTAGGTGTTTCCTTTGCCTCCAGGAGCCTGAAATGGTAACCCACCTTTGCAAGTATTGCCCTTTATTTGTTGCGGTTTGGAATCAGGTGAAAACTTGGTCGAACGAGGGTTTACCGGTCTCTACCCACCTTCCTGAACCAGGAACCGTGTCGGACTGGTGGGACATGATGCTTACTGATGAATCAAGGGAGGTGCGTCGGCGCCGCAGCGGGAGGATCATCTACACTTTATAGTCTATCTGGAAAGAGCAAAATAGGTGCGTTTTCAACGAACGGAGGCTCACGCATAGTGAGGTCGCTATGCTGGCCTTCGAGGAAATTAAACAATGAGATTCAGCTTTTGTTGTAGCCTTGCCATCTGTGGGCATTGGCTAAGATTAGTTTAAGGGATTCTTAGGGTTTTTCCACGTTTTCCCTTTAAAAACATGTGCCTCTCTGTACATCACGTTTTTCGCTCTCCTTCTATATGAAAAAAGACGTGCTCCTACCGGTTCCTCAAAAAAAACTGAAAGGAAACAAAAGCAGTAAATAGGAACGGTGTAAACTATGATGGAAATATGGATCGGGCTCCCATGACTTTCACTGGTGATTTCTCTCTCCCAAAAGACGATATGCAACTATGTTGGGTGAACAAATTACAGCTAGGAAATTGACAGAATTTTAAACGCACTACAATGCTAAGTATGGTACTAGAAAGTAAAGAGGCTCAATCGATGGGCATTACACCAAAACAAGTAGACCATTTGTCCATCATCATCTACTCACTAACCATCCACCTTGAGATATCTATTCAGAATATCTCGCTTGTATTAAGTTGTGAACCCCATCCAAATTTTAGGCTCAAAGCAACGGACAATTGCCTTAATACTCTATGCATAATGTAGCCAATCCTTCCAACGACAGTTACAAGTACTATTGTTTTCTCCCTGGTGGCAACAACACATCCCCTAGTCTCATGTTTCTGTCACTCAAGCTAGACATCGAGGGGCATGAACCCACAATCATGCATAACCATCCCTCTTGGAGTCACGGTCTACTACTTGGCCAAAGCAATATAAAGCAACGAAGAACATGCAAGAATACTCAAGAACAAAAATATAAAGGTAAACCAAATATATTACTCATCACAAACTAAACATAATCTCATAATCCATCGGATCCCAGAAAACAGAGCATAGAAAAATAGGAACTAATACAAAGGTGGCTTGATCATGACAGGCAGCTCACAAGGGCTAAACATTGAAGCACAAGATTTGAGAGAAGACATCACATAGCGCTACTGGTCATGGACCCATGGTCCAAGGGTGACTACTCACGACACATCCTGGAGGAGATTATGGTGATGGAAAGGCCTCCGGAGGTCAATCATCCCTCCGCCAGGGTGCCGAGACAACTTATCCTAGCAATCCCGAGATCGGAATCACTTCGGCGGCGGAAAAGTGGATGAAATCGCATAACGGGGGGCTCCTTGAGGGTTTCTATCTCAGGATGTAAATATTTGCCAAAGGGGGACCTGCGGGGTGCCCCCCTAGTATAGGCGGCCAGAGGGCGCGACCACCCCTAGATACGCGAGGCAGGCGCCTAGACAGGGAGTGCCCCCCTCGGGGCCTCCTTCGGTCTTCTAGAGTCTTCTGTTGTGGATTTTGTTTTGGAATTTTCCGAGCACTTTTATTTTTGACCTTTTTCTGTAATGCACGGACAATAACAGACAGAAACTGGCACTGGGAACTGAATTAGTAGGTTAGTCCAAAATATGTTGTAAATCATATGAAAATGCATCAAAAAATTTAGCAATATCACCAAAATAAGCAGACTAAGGCATAGCCTAGTGGTGGGAAGGGGCTGATGCCCTCCCACCCACCCAATTTCAAGGCACGGTACTTGCAATTTGGGGTTTGTTGCACTTATTAAACTGTGAGGGGTCCCTTACAGTCCTTTTATAAAAAAATTTCACCAAAATAAGCATAGAGCAAGAAAAAATTATAGATACATTTGGGACGTATCAGCCGTCCCATCGACACCACGACCACTAATGGTGGAACGTTGAAGGGAGGCGGCACCACGAGTCCAGAGATGGCCGGCGAGAGAGGTGGTGGTGGCGGACGTGGCCCGCGCACAAACTTGGGCCTAGGAGCGGCGTATAGCAGAAGAGAGAGCGAGAGAGGTGGTGGTTGAGGATGCGGCCCGTCGACGAACTTGGGCCCAGGGGCGGCGCTCGAGGAGGATCTCCTCAGTGGAGACGACGGTGAGGCGCTCGACTGCATCGCCGATCTTGGTTCCAAGAGTGGCGCTCGCGGCCTTGTTGTCTTCGTCGCCGCTCCTGGCCCAAGTTCGGAGATGACGCCCCCGTCTGGGCGCGCACGAGGTGGCGGCGCAGGGGCGGAGCTGACCACGACGGCGCGGTGAAGGTGGGGAGGATTAGGTCTGGCGAGAGAGAAAAAAGTGAGGGAGAGAGAGGATTATAAGGGCTATCTAGTGGAGTTCGTAGTGGCGCATTTCTATAAAGCACCACATATAAGGGCTTATGCATTTTCTACTATGATAGTTAATAGTGGAGCATTATGCAAATTGCGTCACTACTAAGAGGATTCAGGCCGGTCTAGCTTTAGGCATGGCGCATTGGAAAAAAACGTGCCACTACTAACTTCATAGTAGTGGCGCATTTTATTTCATTGCGTCACCCCTAGTTACTAATGAGGCATTTTGTTATTAATGCGCCACTATTATAAATATTTCCTATAGCCTTTTTCTAGTAGTGACACTTCCACCTCCTCCGTGATTCTCCCTAAAAAATCCTTCTCCGCAGTTGAGAAGTGGCACACTACATGCACACCACTTGTTGCACCTGAATTTTCAATTTTTCGTAGTTTCAGTTTTTTAAATTGGTGTATTTCTTAAACAGTGCATCCAAATCACAAATTGTTGTAACTCACGTTGAGATCCTCAAAACCAGATTGCACAAACTTTTTTTTGCTAGAGGCATGACGCGTGCCTCTTACGGAAGTAAGAATGTTCCTCCACGAGAGGCACGATCGTACCTCTTAGGAAAAAAAGAAAATGCATTTTCCCCTTTTCGAGAGGTATGAGATTGTCTCTCGTGGAAGAAAATTTGTGCCTCTCGGAAAAGACACATTTTTTGTTTTTTCGAGAGGCACGATCGCGCCCCTCGAATAAAAAACATTTTTTTTCAAGAGGCACGCCCCCATGTCTCCATGAGAGGCACGGTTGTGTGTTTCGAAAAAAATGCATTTTTTCGGGAGGCATGGATGTGCCTGTCAAAAAAGAAAAAAATTGTTCACACAAGCAAACATGTGCCTCCATGAGATGCAAAATCGTTCCTCTAGTAAAAATAAAAAATATATATATTATTTCCCAGAAAAATGTAAGTAAATCCACGCGAAATCCGAATAAGCTGAAAAAACAAATCAAAACTCTGAAAAAGTGTATACAAAAATAAAGAAAAATCCCGAGGTAGCGTCAACACACAACACGTGGTGCGCAACACTTGTGGGTGCTTCCGAAGTGTACTCTCTAATTAGTTGGTTTCAGTTGGAGGGGGGACGGCGGGTCTCACGGATGTGGGGGAAGGCCCAACTTGGGATGGGCGTAGGATAGCTGGCGGTCGAGAGCAGCTAGTTAAAGGGTACGCTATCGCGTCCCCCACGGTGGTCACTTCGGTGAGCTCCAGAGCCATAACGTGTCGCGTTCTGACTGCGCACGTGTGAAGCAACAACTGTGGCTGCATGCCACCTGTGGTTTTACATTTGACTGCGCCTATGGCTGCACCTGTGGCTACGCATGTGGTTGCACCTATGGCTGTGGTTGCGGCTGCGCTTGCCTGCACCTCTGCTTGCGTCCGTGGCTTGTGGTTATGCTTGTAGCTGCACACTATAGTTATGGCTTCTGCTGTGCGTCCAAAAGCCGCCACGTGTTGAACACGGAGGGACTAACAGAAAACCTTGAAACGCGCCAGAATGCGATACTTAGCGTGCTTCGAGCCGATGACCTCCGCGAGGAGTACCTTTCACTAAGTGATTTAACTCTTATTGGCAAATCCTATCAAACACACGAGTGTGACAGATTCACGACTTTCGCTGCGATGATCTAGCGAGCGGCGCTAGGTGGGCTTAGCCCACGTTACATAATTTTCTTTTACTAATTTTTTTCTATTTTCACTATTTTTCATGTTCCTTTTTTGTTTCATTTTTTCTTCTGTTTCGTTCTTTTTCTATTTTTGTTTTACATATATTTTTAAATTATTTTTTTGAGAATATGTTAAACTTTTAAAAATGTATGTTGCATTATTTTTATTTTATATTTCAACAGTTTTGTAATGTACAACGAGTTTTTTGTAATATACATTTTAAAAAATATACGATGAATGTTTTTGTAAAATGTTTAATTTTCAATATATATTGAATATTTTATAAATTTATAATTATTTTCAATATATATACTTTTCTTATTTTATATGATGAATTTTTTTAGTTGTTGTACGGTAGATATTTTCTATTACTAAACAAAAATTATATATATATAGACTGAAAAAGCTTAAAACCCCAACTAAAAAACTTCAAATTAATAAATAAAACCAGAGCAAAAACTACCGTGACGAATAGGCTGGTTTAATCAGGCCGTCCTTTTTCTACACAGACGTGTCAGAGAAGATAAGGAGGACGAATGTAAGCGTCAGTATTTCATCAATTCGATGAAGTGATTCGTGAATTGGACCGGCCCATGTTTCCCTTGAAAATAGTTTTATTCTAAACACTTAATTCCTAGATGTTAGGCGATTTGAACATAAAAATCGAAATCCCAATCATTTGCATCCCAAACTATTGATTCCTGGTTTAAATTGAATCGTATACATGTTTAACGCACAGAAAAATACAAATCCACGATCGACTTGACTGGCTTGGAACGGTCCATTTGTTGAGTAACTCCCGCGCACTTGCTCTATTCTGTTGTTTTATTCTTATTTTTCTTTTTTGTGTCCTTTTATTTAAAAATGTTTGCACTTAAAAAATTCATACAATATTTAAAAAATGTTAACAAATGTTTACACTGAAAATTGTTCACGATGGAAAAAATATTTTTTGCTCTTTTAATCATTTTTGCATTATATGTAAAAAAATCCCACTCAAGTAATTTTAAAATCTTAAAATGTTCGCGCATTTGAAAAATTGTTGGTACCTAAAAATCTTCTTATTTTTTATTGTTTGCAATAAAAAAATGAACTAAAGTGTTTGGAAGTGTTATTGTAGTCGCTCGTGGGCACGTTCTGCTTAAAAAATGTTCACACTAGAAATAATTAGAATTTTGTGAAAAATCACACTACAAAAATTGTTTATGTACGAAAATATCAATAAAGTAAAGTGTGCATACGTTACAATACATTTTTAACTATGGACTATTTAATAAATGTGTCACGAATTTTAATACATTTTTGAATTGCGAACTTTAAAAAAAAATATTTCTTCTGATAATATCATTTAAAGATGAGGCAATAAAAGAATAATAAATAAAATAAAAAAGAGATTATTCCCAGCAAAGCAAATATTTTTAATTACAAACTTTTTTAAAATTGCGAAAAATATGAGTGTGCATAATTTATTAAAATTTTAAAAAATTAGAGGGCGAACATGTTTTATAAGTTGACGCACAAAATAATCATTTTTTCATGCGAAACAAAGAAAAGAAAACGAGAAAAGAACCGAAAATGCAAACAAAAATACGGAAAAAAGGGTAGAGTGAGCATGAGCAACTGCTCTAGTGGGGCGGCCTAATTCGTTGTAACCATCAAGAACGGGTTTGTCCATTTCCCGGCGCGTTAAATATCAATTTATGCCGAAATTTAATAGTTCAGGGTGTGAACTATAGGAATTTCAACTTTGGGGTTCAAATCGCATAATCTCTACAAGTTCACTATTCAAAATGGACTTTTTCCCCTATTTTTTGTGTTTTGTGTGTTTTTTCTTCTATGTTTTTTTCCTTCTTGTTCTATTACTATTGTTCGGCAGTTTCGGTGTCCTGTATCGGTATTTATTTTTTCTAGTTTTACTCCTTTTTCTAATTTTATTCATTATTCTTTTTTATTTTTTTTTCTATTTTTTGTATATTGTATAAAATACTCACCATGTATTAAAAAATAATTCTTCATATATGAGAATATTTTCAAAATATATTAATGAAAAAGTTCATTATGTATCATCAAAATGATCATCGTACATTATAAAATTATCAATTCTATTTTAAGAAATTGTTCAACGTGTACACAATTTTCATTATATATTGTAATATGTTAAGCGTATACTGAGAAATTGTTCAACGTTAGCAGGAAATGTTCATCGTGTATTTAAAATGTGTTCAACATGTTTCTCAAAAATAGTTTAATGCATATTATAAAATTATTCAATATTAACCTTTTTTACCGTGCTTGAAAACTAAGAACAAATGGGCCGACTTAATTGGCGGTTCGCTCACCTCACCAACGAAGAAACACAACCTCAGAAGCAAGATCATGGTGTTCAGTTCAGTGTCCACACTTCGATTATGCTAATCTCAACAAGTTGCTGCTAGCGTGCTACTAGACCTCCATTGAAGAGCAGGAAATCGATGGTGAGGTGACCTATAGCTCTAGGATGAGTGTGACACAGTGCACCGACACAATAGGCGGTTGGCACTGCGAGGACTAGAGTGGTGAAAAAGGCAATGGTCGGCAGCAGTATGGGATAAATTCGGCGGCGAGCTCTCTAGTCAAGGAGCGAGCGAGCTCAGGTCATGGCGCTCAGTTCCCTGGCATGCAGAAAAATAAGATTTTTGGAAGAGGAAGATGGGAGAAGGAAGATATGTCTGCAGGGAGGCCAGGGTGCCGGAGGAGGCTGCTACTGGTGGTGGGCGCATTCTACCGGTTGTCGGTGGGCTCATTGGCCGACTTGGCAACATGGAGGATGAGGCATTCGGGACTCGTGATTTGCTGGCTCGGGATAGAGCAGGAAGCGCTCCACGGATGGGTTGCACAGGGGCCAACATCGTGACCTCTTTCCAATGATCCTCCCGAACCGATGATGGACAACAGGTGGACGAGCATAATATTATGTTGTTTTTCTAGGGTTTGGCTAAAAATGACTGGTGGTGTCTTCCTTTTATAGCAAGAGTAATTAAAAGAAGGTTTAGGGGTTAATTGAGCTTTAAACATTGGTGATGTATAGGCTAAGAATGGTTTATCTCGAGCTATTGTAGTTAATTTTGGCCATCCTAGAGACACAGAAGGTGACATCAATAGAGTGGTTTATACACTTTGGTTTTAGGTGTTATATATATAATTGTAGATTAATATTCTTCAATGTTTTTTTATATAAGTCGTATTAAAGAAACACTAGAAAAGTAACTCCCACCTCCACCTTTGCGTCCTCCTCCTCCTCCCGAGCAGTCACCATGAGCCTCCCTCCCCGCGCCACCCGCCCCTCCTGCCCCCGCCACTAGAACCGACCCGACCTCTCTCTCCTCCCTCCCAGGCCTCCCTCCCCGTTAGTGCCCATCTTAGGCCCAATCAGGTTGCCCTTACTGAAGATGTTCGTTAGGGAGAAATTCAAAGAGGAACAACAGAGTAAAAGCATAGAAATTAGAGAGGAAACTAGGATGAGCCCAGATACAACTTCTTAGTAGGCCAGCCAGAACATGGCGGCAAGGGTTTAACCCAGGTACAAGATGCCTCTCTCGGCTTTGGATCCGGCCTTACACTACTAGGAAATAGGCTAGTAGTGGGGTATTTTTTTTCCCTATTAGTGACACATTATGAGGACGCCACTGACTACACACTACTAAGGATTTAGTAGTGGCACATTTAAAATGCACCACCCCTAAGACCCTTAGTCGTGGCGCACTTGAGAATGTGTCACCCCTAAGACACTTAGGCATGGCATACCTCGAAATGCGCCACTACTAGGTGCAAAATGCGTCACTACTATGGGTGTCGCATTACATCAAAATGCGCCATGTCTATGTGTCCTTAGTAGTGGGGAATTTTGAGAGCCACTAGATATACTACAAATGCGCCACTACTAGTATATTTGGAAAACAAAAAGAAAGATTTACATAAAAAAAGCATTACAAAGTTACAGAAAACATTACATAAATGGAATCATATTTTTTTGATCACATTACAGAAATTGAAAGCATAATATTACCATGTCTTCGAGTAATCCTAAAACTAATCTTTGAGTAATTTTTTCTTCACTTTATCTTGATAACTAGATCATGAATGGCGCGCGTTGTTGCGCCCGTCTATATTTTCGATAGAGTGATATTAATTTTACAAATAAATAGACATGGAAAACTTAACTCCTATTCATTTAGGAATGGATGTAGTACTTTATATGGCTATCATTTTAGTATATATATATTCCGATCATATTGACCATCCTTTTAGTTCCATGTCTACCAAGTTTTTTCTAGCATCTCATAAATTGGATCATAAATTTACAACATCAACATTTCATGGCCATGAATGTGCGAACAGTGGTGACCCTACAAGGAAAGTGAAAACAAATGGAATTCTATAAAACTGATCACTATGCTAATCTTGACAAAGCTTCTCAGTGAAACACATTGAAATAATAATAGTTCGACATCCTTACAAAGTCCTAATTTCTCTTAGTTACATATATGTAACTGACATTGCAATGCAATTAAAGGATGAAGTATATGATGCAACTAAAGGATACGGTGGGAAGCTGCAATGCTCTCAGTGGATGGATGAGCTCCTTCAACAGTTGGTGCATTTGTTACTCCCAATGCTTGCACTCTGTTTATTTGTATAGGAAAAAATATCAATGGAAGTACTACATACAGATCCAAAATGCAACCGTGACCTTTCTGTTGAGATCAATACAAATGAAAATTTATATAAATAACAGTGCAAGACACCATGAATACATTTGAGCCATGTAGACCCATTTGATCATGTACATTACAAACTTAACTATATAAAAACTATGCAAAGATAAGCGCACATTATTCTTACAAATGAAGAAGCTACATAATCAATGTCAGCTTTAGTTGGTTCAGTGGATCTACAGAAATCATTGGCACTTACGATCGCAGCAGCATCAGTCTCATCAAATCTGATGAACAAGAAGATGAACTTATGTGAGAAATAAACTGGACTAAATTAAAGATACATCATAAAGAGGAATATTGTGACAAATTTGTACACAATCAGATAAGATGTAGCAATGTCCTATGCTCGTGACAAACCTTTCTAGAGGTTCCAAATGTAACAAGTATATGTAGTGGGAGGATCAGTTTGGCAAAAGACCCCATAAAATGTAAGATCTATTTATTCTAAAATATAATGATGGAAAAGATCGTGGAATCATCATTTCTTGCAAGAAATGTTTATTCCAAACTCTAATAAATGAGAAAAAATAGTTAAACATGGAGGAAATTGTAAAAGCCCAGTTTTCAAAAAAATTTAAAATTTTGTTTTCGGTGTGAATTGTTTGATTGTCTGATTTGTTTGCGGTGTTTGCATCCCCGATTTATCGATCGGCGATTATTTCCCCCCCCCCTCTTATCTCGTACCGGAAGGAGACCGACCCTTGCCACCCTGACACTCGACCTTTGTGACACCGGGTTTCACCCGATCACCGTCGCGAAACCCGCACGAGACCAGCCGCAACCAACGGAACGAAAAACCCCGTTTAATAATTAAACGGGATATTTTTATAGCGCGCCGGAAAGTGTTTTCGGAACGGTTCCAGCGCGAGGTGAACGCCTCCGGCTCGACGCGCTGATCGCGCAGTTTGAAGTTTTACCCGAATCGGAGGTACTGCGGACCCCCGGCGGTCAGAAACATGAGCACCGCGCACGAGAGAGAAAAACCGGAGATGTTTTTGCAAACTGCCAGCTACCGGGCCTATATAAAGACCACCACACTCCCACCCATTTCTAGGGTTTCCCTAGCCACAATTTGCAGCCACCCCCCTCAGATCTAGCCCCTATTTTCGCAATTTAGCCAATTTTCGCAGCAACCCTAGCCTTCCTCGGATCTGGACCGTCAGATCTTGCGATCCGACGGCCCAGATCGAGCCTGCCACCCACCTCTCCTCTCTCTCTCTTCCTCCTCCAACGTTCATGCCCGTGGGCTCGCCGCCGCACCGAGCGCCTCCGGCCAGCCCGAGGCCGCCGCCGGCCATGACACAGCGCCGCCGCGCCCCTCTCCTCCTTCCCCTGCCGCGTCTCCCTCTCTCCCCTATCCCACCTCCTTCCTTCCCCGTAGGACCAGCAGGCCGCGCCATGGGAGGAGCCCAGCCGAGCCGATGAGAAGACCAGCGGCCGGCTCCTCCTTCGCCCGCCGTCGCCTGGAGGCCGGCCAACGAGCCCAAGCCGCCCCGGCGCCTCGCCGCCTTGGAGCCGCTCTCCACAGCGCCTGCACCGGCCCTGTCGCCGGAGGCCAAGCCGGCCATGGCGCCCCCACCGCCGCTCGGGTCTCGGCCGACAGGAGCTCGGCCAGGCCAGGCCGGCTGCCTCCCCCAGCCCAGCAAGCAGCCAGGCCCAAGGCCATGCCAAGCCCAGCCGGCCACCCCCCTCCTCTGCTGGGCCGAGGCCCTTTTTGGGTGAGAAGCAGCCCAAGGCCCCCCCTCTGTTTTTTATTTTATTTTTGCGCAGGACGTCAAAATTCACGAAGTCTGAAAAATTATTGCTGTTGATCTGTTTTTGCGACGTAAATTCCCGTTGATCCGTAGCTCCGATGAACGTGCCCCAAAAAGAAAGTTGCTCAGTTTTGTGTGCTCTAGCATTCGTATGTAGAAAGTTTTTGCGTTTGAGATCATCTTGATTGTGTAATTGTGTGTTGAAGTGGGCATCAGGCCGTTAAACTGCTACAAATTTCTGTTTAGTGCTGCTGTTATTATTTTGTTGCAACTTTGCATGATGTTTGTGACAAATCCATGAGGCCTATTGCATTGATTCTTTTTCCTATGTGTTAAGCATCATGTGTACTTCATCTCCATGCTTTAACTTGTCATGTTTGGGTTCTTTAGCTATATTAAATCTTGCTCCAAAGTGGTGACCCTGATGTTATTGTGCTGCTGTTGCTGAAACTATTATTTTGTTGCAACTTCGGTCGACGAGTGTGTCGCGGCCGTTTATCGGAATTGAGTGATTCCAATTGCATATTGTTAAGTATCATGTCTACTTTCATCCCATGTATTGCTATGTCATGTTGCTGCACTTTTGCATATAGATTTACCCCTGTTTATACAGCATGTGTGCATAGCTTGTCTTGCTTATATCTTTTGATTCGTAACTCTGTTTGGGGTGTTCTTTATATGTAATTTGATTAGTTTTTCATGTACTTTGTGTTTATGCTATTGTTTTCTGTTGTTAACCAACCTAAAATATGGTTTAGGACGGAACAGTACCAAATGTTTTAATCATCGTGTGACACTTAGTGTTATGCCATGTTTAGGTTGTGCCTCACTTAAATTGACTAGCATAGATAGTTTACTTTGTGCTTCACCTCTTGAAATGTTTGTGTGCTATGCCATGCTTGCTTGAGTTTCCATGTTAAAAACTTTGTTGATCACCTGTAGCTAAACAACTTGAACCACCGTAAACGTGCGGTATCGTCGTGTGTGATGAGTACTCCACTTAAATTGTTAGTAACCGCTCTCGACGGTAGGTGCGATGTCTCGTGTTGCTTCTTGTTGATGCTTGCTCGTGTTTGCCTCGTAGTAATAGATTCTTTCTCGTTGATTGCTTTCCAGTGTTACCCTCTTGTGTGCTTCCGCGGGTACCTCTCGGAGACGATGCGAGCTTGCAATCCACTACACCTTCGGAACCCGACTTATCAATAGGCAAGGACTATACATTACTTATGATCCATTCTATTTCAACCAGCGGTTTGCATGCTAGTCTAGGTTAGCTTCGATGGTTGATCCTACCACATGTTTACAACCTCTTTAAAACCGATACAGCCATGTCCCTTCCCAGCAAACCTTGTACTGCTATGTTACTATTGCTCGTTGCTCAGCCCCTGCTTAGTATGCATGCTTAGGATGCTACGATGTTACCCTGTTAATCCTTGGTTCGGGATATCACATTATTATATTGTTGTTGATGATATGATTATTATAAATGTTGACTATATTCGACGAAGGATGGAAGGTCTAGGCTATCCCGCCCCGATGCTTTGTTCCATTCGAGTCACCTAGGATCCGAGTTCCGGGTATTGGTTTTAAGACTGAGCGTGCCTAACCGCGTGTGGGATTTTATGGGGTCTCCTTTTCTTACCTATCTAGCTTCAAACATTTCTAGTGGTGGCCCAAGCTGATTTTACCATTTAAAACCGTGTGTGTGCTGGTCGTACGCCAGTAGTTTTTAAACCAACCCGGACCAGTGAGGACTTAGTTCCCTTGCTGGCCCATCATGACCGGCTGAGGACCCGGTGTCCCATGTGTGATTAACCGGCAATCCAAACCTGGAGTCATACGGTAGAGACCAGATTGAGAGCGCGGCCGGCTCCTGAGCTGGATGTCGTCTCACCGGGGGCCACTCGGATTTGTTCGTGGTTAGCTAGAGGGACTTGTCGTCTCGGATCTCTTGGAACTAAATCATAAAATGGTTGCCTGTGATGGGTAGCAACTGAGAGAGATGGGCGTGCGTGCGGAGCCTCGTAATGGGCAGTTGGTACACCCCTGCAGGGTTAAACCTTTTCGAGAAGCCGTGTCCATGGTTATGGACGACTTGAGACCTACTCCTTGTTCATAGACAACAACAACTGAGATAATCTTAATATAACTTGATCAACGTGTGTGTGTGCCTTGACTGCTTCTTCTTCGTCGGGATGCGAAGAGGAGGACAAGGATAGGATAGGTGTTATGTTTGCGTAAGTAGTTGATAGCAAGACTTGTTGGAGGCGATTCCTCATCGATTGCTTGGCTTCTTATCTTACTCTCTAGATCGAGTGATGAGGTCCTTGCTGGGTCAGATGACCACTACAGTTGGATGCTGAGTACCTCTGTACTCATGATACTACCCCCAAACTCTTTTCAGGGTTCTTGATCGACAACAGGTATGGTGATCGACGTTTCACGTGGAGACTCGACGACGACTAGTTAGGGGGATCCTGGTGGAGGGCCTGGACCCGTGTGGTTATGGGATCGATGTTTTTCTCTTTGCCAGTAGGCATTTTCTTGTAGTCTGTACTCAGACATGTATCTTCAGCTGTTGTATTATATTAAGGCAGTTGTATGCCGATTGTATGAGATGTTGTATCCTTGTATCTGTAATGTTGTGATATCATGTTGGAAATCCGGGGCATATGGCTTTGTCATATGTCGCGGTGGGACCAATATGTGCTTCGTCCCCGGATCTGGGTGGAAACACCTAGATCTGGAACAGTACCGCATATCGGGCCTTACATAAATTCATAAATTTTGGGCACCATCCCTTAAATATGATTTAGTTTGTGTGAAAATTGTCTGGTTGCACTTTTGGAAATTATTTGTTGCACCTCCTTCACAAAAAGTTCATTCTCTAAGGCAAAAAATGGAAAATCATTAAAAAAAACAAAATGAAACCTAAGTTGCATGACATTGTTTCCCATGCCAACATACACCAATGTACCAAATTTGGGCTCAATATCACAAACCATGCCATGGGATTACTCAAAACTAGCTCCTTTGGCTTGAAACCTATAGATGTTCATACCTGATAGACCTTGTTGTGAAGGATCATTTTCAAAAGTTTATGAAAACTCAAGTTTATTATTTTTCACGGCAAATAGTACATAAATGATGACTCCATGCAAGGGGATTTGTTTTTTTGAGTTCTTATTCAATTTATTTGAATTTTTTCAAAAACTGGCCAAATTTGAGACCATGCAATTAGTTGAAAGGTTTGGAATTTTTGAAAAATAAGAAATTTTCTATGATTAAGCACTACTTATTTACCTCAAAATTATTTTTTGGAAACAATTTAAACACAATATCAAGCACTTGTAGTTCAAATTTGAATTACTTTGGGAAAATACTCGTAAACTCTAATAAATGAGCGAAATTAGTTACACATGGAGGAAATTCATAAATTTTGGGCACCATCCCTCAAATATGATCTAGTTTGTGTGAAATATTTCTGGTTGCACTTTTGGAAATTATTTGTTGCACCTCCTTCACAAAAAGTTGCTTCTCTAGGGCAAAACAATGGAAAATGATTTAGAAAAACAAAATGAAACCTCACTTGCATGACATAGTTTCCCATGCCAACATACACCAATGTGCCAAATTTGGTCTCAATATCACAAACCATGCCATGGAATTGCTCAAAACTAGCTCCTTTGGCTTGAAACATATAGATGTTCATACCTGATAGACCTTGTTGTGAAGGATCATTTTCAAAAGTTTATGAAAACTCAAGTCTATTATTTTTCACGGGAACTACTACATAAATGATGACTCCATGTAAGGGGATTAGTTTTTTTACTTCTTTTTCAATTTATTTGATTTTTTTCAAAAACTGGCCAAATTTGAGACCATGCCAATTAGTTGAAAGGTTTGCATTTTTTTGAAAAGAAAGAACTTTTCTATGATATAAACACTACTTCTTTACCTCAAAATGATTTTTTGAAAAAAAATTTAAATACAATATCAAGTACTTGTAGTTCAAATTTGAATTACTTTGGGAAAATCATCGTAAACTCTAATAAATGAGGGAAATTAGTTACACATGGAGGAAATTCATAAATTTTTGGCACCATCCCTCAAATATGATTTAGTTTGTGTGAAAATTTTCTGGTTGCACTTTTGGAAATTATTTGTTGCACCTCCTTCACAAAAAGTTGCTTCTCTAGGGCAAAAAATGGAAAATGTTAAAAAAATGAAACCTCAGTTGCATGACATTGTTTCCCATGCCAACATACACCAGCGTGCCGAATTTGGGCTCAATATCACAAACTATGCCATGGGATTGCTCAAAACTAGCTCCTTTGTCTTGAAACCTATAGATGTTCATACCTGATAGACCTCGTTGTGAAGGATCATTTTCAAAAGTTTACAAAAACTCAAGTCTATTATTTTTCACGGTAACTAGTACATAAATGATGACTACATGCAAGGGGATTTGTTTTTTTGGCTTCTTTTTCAATTTATTTGAATTTTTTCAAAAACTAGACAAATTTGAGACCATGCCAATTAGTTGAAAGGTTTGGAATTTTTGAAAATTAAGAACTTTTCTATGATATAAGCACTACTTCTTTACCTCAAAATGATTTTTTGGAAAAAATTTAAACACAATATCAAGCACTTGTAGTTCAAATTTGAATTACTCTGGGAAAATCATCGTAAACTCCAATAAATAAGGAAAATTAGTTACACATGGAGGAAATTCATAAATTTTGGGCACCATCCCTCAAATATGATCTAGTTTGTGTGAAAATTGTCTGGTTGCACTTTTGGCAATTATTTCTTGCACTTCCATCACAAAAAGTTGCTTCCCCAGGGCAAAAAAATGGAAAATGATAAAAAAAAATGAAACCTCAGCTGCATGCCAACATACAAATATGGGAATTTGAGACCATGGCAATTAGTTCAATTTTTCAATTTGTTTGAATTTTTTCAAAAGCTGTCCAAATTTGAGACGATGGCAATTAGTTCAAAGGTTTGGAATTTATGGGATCAATTCTACGCCACTTCATGACTGTCTAAAAAAGATTCATTCCAATGTAGACATGCTCAAATTGAGGTCCCATGCCAACATACAATTATGTGCCAAATTTGGGCACAACATCACAAAACTCCACAGGAGTCTAAACTTAGATTCATTTCAGATCTCAGATTTTTCAACATCACAAAACATTACCATTTGTGACCCAACCAACCTGTACTGTACATACACACTGCTCAGTGCACAGGAAGCAAACATGTATATTCATGCTCCATGAGCCAACATCCGGTCAGGCCATCAACATTAAAACATACTAGCTTAGATTCATTAAAAAGTAACCAAGTTTAGCATTCTCCACGCATAATCAAACCAACATAAACAGAGTACTTAAGTATGATCTACAAGTTCAGCAGTACGTCACTACACATTCATCAGCAAAAGACATATGCATCTACATATAAACATGATGCCTTAGCCACCGAACTCCTTCAGGACAGCGTAGAGAGCAGCATGGTTGCCCTGATCACGGAGAGATTTAGCACCAAAGCCCTGAGAGACAACTTTGGCATGCTCAACAAGTCCACACCTAAGGCCATCCTTAGGGATCTTCTTGTCGTCATGGAACTGACAGAAGTACCTTCCATATCTATCGATGTAGGCAGGAAGTCCCTCCCTCCAGAGCCAGTCTTCCACCTGACTCTTGAATGATTTGTAGTTGTACTTCTCCACATCAGCTGGTTTGCCATCAGAATCACGATCAAATTTGTACTACACAAACACAACAGCAAACAAACATGACAAAAGTTAGTATTCATCCATCCATCCACATGGAAAATAAGATCAGCTGCATTTTTTAACAAACTCACCACATCATCATCCGAGCTGGTGTCCGAGTCATCAAAGGAATAAGGTTGCTTCCTCTTCTTGCCTCTTCCGCCAATCTGTTTCAGGAACAGGGGGACTCAAGTTATATTATACAACACAATTATCATAAAATTATCAAAGACCAAGCATGGATGATATGGAAAATGAGAAAGCAAGGAACTTGTAGGTCATCTAATTATAGAACAAATACTTGTTGGAGTATTAATCATCCTAGTCCAAATGCATATTTTAATTGAAAAGATCTAGATTTCAGTGATAAAAGCACAATCAGATTTCATACATGTTTGCTCAAGAATGTACAAATAGCACATTTAATATGAATGAAACAATAAATTAAGGGTTTATCTCATCTATACGTATAGGTGCATGTAAAATGCATATGTGCAACTATTTTAGTACTCTAGTCACCTATCAGTGCATCTAGTAATAAAATCTATATGAAAGGATTTAGCTGTACTAGATATTATGAAACACTCGTCAAAGGATGTACTTTAATGATTCCACTAATTAACAAAGTGGAATCAACAAATAGCTGCCAGAAATATATAACTATCCTAGTTAGTACTACCAAAATGTAAGACCAAATGCATATTTTAATTACTAAGACGGAAATATATAACTGTCCTAGATCATTATTAAACACTTTTCAAATAGATGTACACTCATGCACATTTCATATGAATGATCCAAGAAACTAATTGGTTATCTGCAATTATAAATTGATGTTAATTGCAAAGATCTAACTTATAAATCGATGTCAATTGCAAAGATCTAATTTATAAATGAATTTGAATTTCAAAGATCTAAATTTTAAATAGAAAAGTTCATATGAATGAAAAAATAATTAAAATAGAGATAATCATGGATGACTTTTATGGTTCCATGCAAACAATTATATAGAACCAAATTATGAAACAATAATGAAAGTAGAGATAAATGATAAACATAGATAACATCAATACATAATCAAGGATTACATGTATGGTTCTATGTAATCAATTATATTGAATCAAATTATAAGAAAGAATTAAAACAGGGGTAAATGGTAAACACTAATGAAACACTTCTCAAAAAGGATGTAAATTAATGTTTCCACTAATTAACAAAGTGCAAGAAACAAATAGCTGTCAGAAATAAATAGCTACTAGCTAATATGAAATGTTAAAGAACTAGTTATCAAACAGTTATTAAACGAGCATTGGGTAAATGTTAAACACTTTCTTACAATGAACGATTTGTGTTACATCATAGATGCATTCACAGTACCAACCAAATCCAACACCAACACTTAAAAAAGTCACTTTCTTAGAGTGAATGGACTGTATTTTACAAAAATATCTACAATTGGATATGCATATGCCTTCACAATATCACAGCTAACATAAATCAGTGTGTAAATAAGACCAAAATGTACAAACAAACACGAAGCCATGTAATATGCATTGCCTACAAAAATTTAATGAAATAATAAAGTAAGGGGTATCTTCAAGTGGAGAACATTATATATCTTTTCAAATGCATATTTAACCTTTTGATTGCATAGATCTGTTACAAATGCACAATATGAGCAGGATACATGATTGCTTACGAATTTACAAATATCACAGTTCATATGCAATGTAACAAATTAAGGGGTTATCTCCTCTGCATGTATACATGGATGTAAAACACACTCATTAAGAGATGAATATATGCTAGAATTACTGTACCCTAGTCACCAATTCAATCTACCACAAATTAACCCATTAATGCTTCCACAAAAACCCTAACCCCGGTAATTCAATCACCAATTCAATCAGCAAGTACAACATCCACAATTGCATCAAACCCTAACGAAAAATTAACCCACTAATTAACCTATTAATGCTTCATATTTCGCTAAAAAC
The DNA here is from genome assembly GCA_950022295.1 of Bromus sterilis. Taxonomy (NCBI): domain Eukaryota; kingdom Viridiplantae; phylum Streptophyta; class Magnoliopsida; order Poales; family Poaceae; genus Bromus; species Bromus sterilis. The sequence continues at coordinate 237,833,179 of OX465598.1, forward strand.
CCTACTCGAACGAAGATTGTATCAAACCCTAACGGCTAGAAACAAAGCAAACTAACCTAATCGGGTACAAATCTACATATCGACGAACTCACCTCAAGCTCCAATTGGGCTGCGCCGTCACCGCCGGCGGCGGCTGCAGCTTTCTCCACATCCACACCGCTCGCGGCCGCTGTTGCTTCCGCCGCCTCGCCACCCTTTGTCGCGGCCACGACGCCCGCGGACACTGCTACCTCCGCCGCCACGCCTCCCTTTGTCGTGGCTGCCTTCGCGGCGAAGACTCCCGAGGCCGATGCTACCTCCGAAGCCACACTGCCCGTGGCCCCTGCCTCCACCGCCACGCCGCCCGTGGCTGCTGCTGCCTCCGCCTCCGCCGCCAAGACGCCCGATGGTGCAGACATTGCCACTGCGGTTGCCACTCGTAGTCGCCGGTTGGAGAGGAGGGGGCGGTGCATCGCGGTGGTTTTCTTGAGGATGGGAGGGTTTTCTTTTTGCCAAATTGGGGAAAGAATGGAGCGTGGAAGTGGAGAATGAGGCAGACGACGCCTTTTATACCGCTGCCTCTTCGGTTTCAATGTGAACACAGTCCAGGTCCAGGCGTCACCGCCTGACTCTTCGGTTCGACTCTCCGCACATGACCGCTCACGTGACCGCGTAGACGCTTCGGTTCCTCCAACGAGACAACTCAGCAATCAAGTCAGCGAGGCCAGTCAGCATGTCTTCGGTATTTATACGAAAATACGTACAAGCACGGGCCGTAAGGGCTTTGTTTAGGGCCGCGCCATCCCTGACAGCGACTTAAACAACCCAGATTACGAAGGGGTAAATGAGATCCTTGCCGTCCATGTAATCTTTGATGTTTGACTTTCGCAAGGGGGGGAGCACCGGAGCAGAAGTGATAACAAAATTGGAGAAGCCACACCAAAAGTGAGATAAGAACGCTACCTTTGAACATTTGACTCGGCAATGGGATAGTCTTAGTGCAGGTATTTCAAGCATGCATGAAGTAGTAAGCGAGCAACAACAACCTCTTCAAACTTTCTTGAGTGTAATTATTAATAATGAAATGAAGACACTACAATACCACACAAAAAATCTTATACAAGATTAAAGGACAAATTGGGTGAGAGGGTGACCTGATAAATGAAACCTCTTAAATTTGATTGCATTGTAAATTTACCATTCAATTTTCTCATACAATAATGCTTTACTTACATATCTAACATGGCTAGGATCAAATAAGCCAAAAGCAACATCCACTGCCTTTTGAGTGACCTACAAAGAGTTGTAGAACTAATTAGTATATGGCATCAACTGTAGTTACCATTAAGTTGGCCTCATAGACAGACCTGCTTATATATAAACTCCTAAAGAAACTCATTGATTTGTGTTTGTAGGGGTGCCTCGGATTCCATTGACATATGTCAGCAACCCAAGAAGCCAACACTTTCAGAAAGTACAACTTTGATAAATACGATCCTAACTTGCAGATTTATAGTATACAATGTAAATAGCTACTATGCATGTGTAAAAGCTTCAATCATATACATAGAAATCATAATTTACGTTCTATGTGTCATGCCAACTAATGGAAATGTGAGAAGGATAAATTCAGGGAAGAAAGATTAATAAAAATGCAGCCAAATCCTGTCAACTGGCGAAAAACCATGAAGTTAATACTTGCTTGAAATGGAAAAAGTATAACAAATAGAACCACCCTAATTTATTAACATAAAACATGATGCAATGAGCAATAAATTTCTACCTAGGCCCTAGCGGAGGATATCCGTGGCAAAGATAGGCTCACAGTTGTCCCGACAACAGGGAGGCCCACAAATGTGGCTAGGAGCGGGTGGTATGATGAAAGTTAGAAAAATTCAAATAGTACTATGCCCATGCTATTTTTTGGGATCACATAGTCACCAACATAAATAATTTGACATAATTTGGTACAAGGGAGAAGCCAACCTAGGAGAACTGAACTTGAATCGGTAAACATTTGCATTCATTATAAATAGGGAGTACAAATAACATCGTGAATAAGATAAAATAGATAAGGATTACAAAAGAGTGGATTTTCAAAGGAGGCAAGATTTGAAGAATTTAAAAGACGAAGAAGATGAGAACAGAGGAGAAAACAAACACACCTTCTCGGCCATAGCCCGTAGCCAGTGGGTGCGTCCAGTGGCCCATTTTCCCAGCCTCGCCGAATCGGACGCCCTCCGCAACCCTGCACGCAGAATTTCCTTCCCTCACTCCCAAGCCTGTCCAGTTGCTCTGCATCGAGTGACGACCGTGTCGAGCGAAGAGATTTTTCTACTGAGACATGAGGCTACCCGATTTCTTTGGACCGAATTACACCATTGAGAAACATATAGAAGGCAGTGGGGGGGGGGTTCCCCTACTGTCATAAACCCTTCAAAAAATACCATTGAGAAACATAAGAGAGTAGACATAGAGGAAAGGAGAGAGAGAGGATTGAGAGCTCGCTCGGGGAGTGCGAGCAGAGAGGAAAGGCCACATGAAGACCGGGCGGGGCAGCGTCGTCAAGGACGGGGTGGAACGGCGGCGTCGGGCGGCCAGGAAGGGGGTGGCGGGAGGCGGACAGGCAGGGACTCACGACGGTAACGTAGAGAGGTAGGGGCGGCGATGACCGTCCAGGACACTGGCGGAGCGTCGAGGCGGGGTACGGCAGCTGGCGGGGACGGTGACGCGAGATTGGCTTGGCGGTGGCGCGGCTGCATCCCTCTCCAACAACATTAGGAGCGTAGGGTTTCATAGGGCATGATGCAGTGACAAAGTAGAGGTAGCGTGGAGGTAAGAGATGCTGAAGTGGGCTTCGAAGGCCCAATCAACTACACTGCTTCGATTTTTCTACAGGAGTAGCCTCCCTTTAGAACAGCTGCCCACTTAGCGACTAACGATGAGGTTAGAAAATGATCAACGGACAAAAACATCTAGGACACCAAATCTAAGCCTGTCTAGTTGCTCTGCATCGAGTGGCGATAGTGTCGAGCGAAGAGATTTTTCTACTGAGACGTGAGGCTACCCCTGTATACACCAAGTGAGGCATCGAGTATGGGTTTTCGAGACCTTAGTTGTGATCTGGCTGGCGGTCTTTTATACACCAAGTGGCCCTTAGATGTGCGCATCTTGGGGCATCGCGATGCGATTGCTCGTGACTCTGTCACGCGCACACTTTGTTGTATGATCGAGCCCGCCCTAGACCCCGACTAAGTGATCGGGATGGAGTTTGTTTATGTAAGGGTTATGATTCAATCGATAACATGGTTGAGGCGACTTGTCTATGAGTATGGGATTTCACCACCCATAATCATTTAGACTTGTGAGCGGACGATGAGGACCCATCTCAGTTGATCATCCGGCCTAGATGGGATGCCCCTCACGTACGATGCTTTCCGAGAGTGTTCCGTGCTTGGCCTTGTCGGCTTAGACAAGTGGGTACGGCTCTCGGCTCTCCATGTGATTGAGTTGTGACTGGAATTACATACGCATATTCCGGGTCCTGACAACTTTTGATGATGCTTCTATTACTTTTGATGAGACTGGTTCACTTGGTTACTTTATTGAGTCTCAGATTGTTAAGGCTGCACAACAGTTTGGAGTTGAAATTCCTGTTACACGTTACCCTATTGGTAGATCCTCTGGTTACCCAGACTTGACTTGCCTCAAGGAAAGAATTCTTGATGATGATTATATGGAGCTTGATGATGATTTGTGCAGGGAGCTTACAGAGTGTGTTGACTCTGACCCTCATGTTGTTAATATTTTTCTTGAAAAGCACTCTATGAAGAACAAGTTTACTCCTGATCCTGAATTTGCTTCATCTCCTTTGAATTGAAGATGATGATTTTGATTTCTCTGTCGATCTGTCACTTATATCTACAGTTGAAGCTGACCCCTTTTATGGTAGAGAAAATAATGACGCTATTGCACACCTTACTAAACTCACTGAGTTAGGTGGCTTATTCACTAATGAGGACAAAAAGATAAATTATTATGTTACTAAGCTACTTCCTTTTTCCTTGAAGGAGGGTGCTAAAGCATGGTATGATGCATTACCATGTGGTTCAATTAAAAGTCCTCAATATTTAGCTCAATCTTTTGTTGCTAAATATTTTCCTACTCATATGCAACATGCTGCTTTACAAAGAATTTATAACTTTAAACAGTTGCAGGATGAGCACCTCCCTAAAGCTTGGAGAGGTATTGCACTTTGATCAAGGCTAGACTGGGACATGGAGTCCCTAAGAATGAATTACTTGATATATTTTATGCCGGTCTAACCGATGAATCTAGATCTTATCTAGATAGTTGCGTTGGTTGTGTTTTCAGGGAAAGAACACCAGACGATGCCAAGTAACTAATGGGCAAAATAGCCAAAAATCATGATGATTTGTCCGTCCCTGAACCATATCCACCAACGAAGAAGAGGGGAATGCTCGTTTTGAACCACGAAGATATGCAAGAAGCCAAGAAGTCAATTAAAGAGAGAGGTATTAAAGCTGAAGATGTGAAGAATCTACCTCCTATTGAAAAACTTTGTGAGCCAACCACTCACCCTCCTTTGGTGGAATTACACTCTCTTTTCGATTTCGATGCAGGTGACATTCCTCACGGTAAGCCTCCTGATCAATGTTTAGATGAGCTTGATAATTTATTGTCAAGCAAAGTCACTTTAATGAAAGGATTCAAAGTTACTTTAATGACAATTCCCTTGCTATAAAAAGTTTGCTTGATGTTTTATGCGGAACTATTAATGATGATAAAGGTCTTGTTAAGCATTTTCATATGGTTCAAACTCAACTTGAAAAAAATTTGTAATGTGCAAAAATATTTTCTTAATAACAATGCCAAACAAGATCATATGCAAGATTATGGGATTAAAACCCGAGGGGGGACACACACTCAGGACCCTCTCTATCCAGAGGGGCATCCAAAGAGAATCGAGCAAGATTCTCAATTGCAGGAAGAAAACGTTGTCAGCTCTGCCAAGAAGAAGAAGAAGAAGAAGCACAAGGAAGCTGACAATTCGAATGATTCCATAATTTATGAAGAACCTATTGTTGATCCTAATAGTATATCTACTTCTAATGCTAAAACTGAAAATGGTGCTGAACCCGATAAAGATAATGAGAAGAATGATCCTCCTGAAGTACAAGAAGAAGAAGCACCCGATAAACGCAAGAGATATACTAGAGAAGACTTCATTGCAAGAAAGCATGGGAAGGAACGAGAAGCATGGGTACAAAAACCAATGCCCTTTCCAAGTAAGTATCTCAAAACCAAAGAAGAAGAGCCTTATAGTAAATTTTGTGAATGGATGAAACCTCTTTTTCTTCAAATTCCTTTGACTGATGCTATTAAGTTGCCTCCGTACTCGAGGTATATGGAAGATATTTCCACTAATAAAGGAAAAGGTCCTAATAAGGAAATATCTACTATGCTTGCTAACTACTCTTTAAGTGGCAAGATTCCTGAGAAGCTTGGTGACCCAGGTATACCCACCATTCCTTGCTCCATAAAAAATAATTATGTTAGAACCTCTTTATGTGATCTTGGTGCATGAGTGAGTGTTATGCCTTTTTCTCTTTACAAAAGGCTTTTTTAGATAAGCTAATCCACACAGATATCTCTCTCTAAATGGCTGATAAGTCAACAGCTGTTCTTGTTGGTATTTGTGAGGATTTTCCTGTCGAAGGTGCTAATTGCCTGATCCTTACTGATTTTTTTTACCAACAAAATCAGTAAGGATCAGGCAATCCTCACATTGAAGTCAACAACATGTCCATTATTCTTGGTAGAACTTTTCTTAACACCACAGGTGCTATTATTGATTGCAATAAAGGAAAGGTTACTTTCAATGTTAATAACAAGGAACACCTGGTATATTTTCCGAAGAAGATCGATAAAAGGCATGGCCTTAACTCTATTGAGAATATTGAGAATGTGAAGATTGGAGATTGGGATTGTCCTCTACATGTGCACCACAAATACAAAAAAATTATGGTGGGGACAATGTCCATTAAAATAAAGGTACCATGATTGATTTATAATGAGTGAAACTTTTTGCTTGATATACCACTTGTTTGGTAGTAAGACTTGATCAACCTTGCTAACAAACATGTTTTATATGAGTAAAAAGGGGAGCTTGTTATGTTTTCATTTCCTTCAGATTTTATCCTCCTTGCTGTACAAAGTCTTATGTTTTTGAAAATTCATATGTTTAACCGTTGTTTCAAGCTTTCCGGAAGATTTGTAGCTTTCGGTACTTCAAAAAAAATCAAAAGTGAAGTTGTCAGAAAATTCCAGAAAAATTATAATAATTTTATTTGCCAAAAATGTGACACAAAGGCACCTGGGGCTGACCAGGGGGGCCCACGCCTGGTCGCGAGGCCTAGCCCCTGGCAGCGCCCTCAGGGCGCATGGGCCCACCTGTTCCCCTTTCAAGGTAAGTCTTCTTCTTTTCTCTCTCTCTCTCACTCCAAAAATCCTGAGTTCGCTGTTGGAACCCGTGTTCTTGCTGTTCTTGGTGTTGAATTTCGATCTCTCTCTACATCCCATCATTTGCATTGAGATTTTGAGCATTTGCTCCCTGATATGTGACTCCTCTATCTCTCCAATTAGAATTTTGATTAGTAGTCCTATTTTTGAGTATTTAGGAGTTTTTGGTGTTGTTCACGTGATCTTTCTTGCATGTTTAGAAATTTATTTTTGAAGTCTTGATGCAATTTTATGCCTTGGGGAAGTGAGTAGAGTAGTTTGCCTCAACTCGGTTTTCTTAAATCTTCATTTTTGTAACTTGCCAAAATTTCTAGAAATGAGTTTGTTTGAAAAGCCAAAGCATGGCTTGGGAAGAAGAAACCCGAGCCCACCGACAGATTAAATAGAGCTGCATCTTCATTCTCTACTATGAGGATGAGTTACAATGGTGATATCGTACCACCGGAGTTGCTTCATGAGACGAAAACGACGCGTGCCATGACTACCCGTGTCCAGATTTCCTTACGGCGACAGGTATTAAGGATGAGTTTGATAACTTTTGTGCGATGCAGGTTTGACACCTCTTGTGACACATCGAGTGCCACAATATCCAAAACTCACTTACTATTTTGTCAACTGGTTTAGATATAATGATAAAACTTCCACGATTGAATTCAGAATATATGAGGAAGTTTTAACCATGTCTTTGGCAGATTTTTGTTATGTTATAGGTGTGCGGAATGTTGGGAAGACGACCAGGATAAATGTTCATCCCTACGTGTTGAAAGCCCTCTTCAACTATCTTTGCAGTGAGGACCCGAAAGACATTCATCGGGGGGAGATTTCCAGCATCTTGTTCCCCCACATGAGGTATTTCACATATTATATTGCTCGATGGGTGTTAGCTCGTGACAACACGAGCAACATTTCGCCTTCAGATATTGATCTCTTGGCAGCCGCCCTCTTAGGAGACAACAAGTATAATATTGGTGCTTTGATTGCTCGTCGCATCGCTGCTAACAGCGGCAAGGGGCCTCACTTTGGTGGCATTTATGCCACACTTATCCTTGAGAATCGTGAATGCACTATACGTGCTGACGATATTCCTTTTTCCATTATTAAGCTTCGATCTTAATGCTATAAAGATGCATGAGTTTGTTACTAGGACTTCTGAGTTTGGTAACCTTGTTTATATCATGAGGTTTGGCGAGTTTACTAATCGCGAGATCCATCTACCTGCACCACTTTTGTTTGATTATACTAGTAGGAACAGATGGTCCTTCACCACGACTCAGCTAGACGAGTTCGTGATCCAGCAGCAGTTCCATAATCCCATGGAGGGGGTTGCTCCCGAGGAATAGGAGCCAGAGGAGATTCCGCCTCCCCAGGAGGAGCCTGTTTCTCAGTGGGGCGAGGGGCCTTCTTCTTGCAGCACAGAGCCTTCTTCTTGGGAGGAAAGCAGGACGTCAGTTTACACGCCCGAGACCCCGTATGACCCATGGACGTACCAGTACTATCCCAGAGCCGGAGGGAGCTGATTTGGACCGCAGTAATCGAGCCCAACGTAGGCCAAAATCCTAATCTTGGGGGAGTATGTACCCTTCTCCCCTTTCCATTGTACCATCCATGGTGTTCGCTTTGATCTTTTCGAAGTTTTTGCCTGTTCTTCTTTGATTTTCTTAATTTGCAAATACAACAAAAGATTTCTCCTTTCTTTTGCTTTCGATTAACCTTTGAAAAACCCTAAAAGATTTTCTTTCTCTCTTTAGTTTGCTTTGTTTGCAGATTTCAGAGTTGAATATATCTTTCTACGTTCGATCGTGCAAGTGACAAGGCAATAATGACGAAGATCGACGGAAGGGATGCAACAAGGAAAGCTGATATGAACTCTTTTTGTTTCTACTTTTGTACATATGCCTGTACTTATGATCTAGAGATCAGCTTGTAGCGACATAGTGCTATGTTTACAATGCTTTCCCAATAGTTCATGTTTTCTTTGTGACTCGTCTCAAATAGAGGGAGTGCATAATGTGTTATTGAAATGATTAGCATGCATTGCATTGTTCATGGTTTGGCATATTCAAGTGGTATTTCCCTTTGGAGAATTTTTGGATTGACTTGGCACATGCTTACATATGTTTATGACTAGAAGTCTATCAAGCCTTGATGATCTTTTTTATTTCAGAGTAGTCATATCACTTTCTTGCCCGATTCAATGTTACTTTGTTGCTCTGCATGATTATGACCATTATTGCTCTCTAGTTGGCCGCTTCACAGTCTTTTGCTGGACTTCACCTGTACTAAGCGGACTACTGCTTGTGCATCCAAAATCCTTGAAACCAGTTGCGCCAATGAGTCCAACATACCTTCCTATATATGGTATTTATCGGCCATCCTAACGAAGACTTTCTTGTATCATCTCAAAAAATTTCAAATGCACTTCTCCTTTTGTATCCGTACAAGCTCATGGAGCGTTAGGGGCAATCAATATCTTCCATGCTAAATTTTCTTTACTCCTTGAAAAAGTTTAATCTAGTCAAATTTATGAGGCAGAGGCCGGTCTAGAGAATGCCCAGTTCTCACTTGTTTCACATTTTATAAAAACTTGCACTTTCCCCCCATACTTGATAATGGAATGAAATGGAACTTATGTTGGACACATAGTGCTAATGATTGGTGGAAGGAGATACAATCTTCCCTTCCATACTTGAGGCAGGATGAAGGGCACCACGCAATCATTGCTGGCCATGGACTGTTTATGATTGATGGATAGGGAACACAAGTGTAGTCATACCACAAAAAGCATGGGAACCGCCATTAATATGGTCGGTATGGAAGATATTGAAAACCTTTACCGTTTACCATTGACTGGAAAGTTACACTCCCAAAATCCTTTTATCTCTGTTTTCAAAACCACGAGCTCTGGTACTTGTTTAGTCTTTGCTTCCAGCCACGGGTTTTCAACCTTGCCATCAAAAGCCATGGTTCTAGAGTATCCATCTTCTTTCTTCAAAGAACCAACTATTGAGAGCATAATTGTCATTCTGAGTGTAATGTGCATTGTCCCAAAGTACCACATTATCTTCTGCATGATTATGCTATTGCTTATTCTGAAATATTTATTTCTAGTCTCCTTTAAAACTCCGAAGGAGCTTCTACATTTATGGTTTTCTTCACTCATGGATGCTAGCGAGATACCACTCTAGTATGTTCAAGTCATGTGCATTGTAATCTTGTCTTGATTTTCAGTAGCATATTATTCGTTCTTGGTTGTTTGAAACTCTTCACATGAATGAAGGATTACTTCGAGCATTGTCTTTGTAGAATTGTTCCAATACTTGCTAGACTTGTTCGTAGTACATGCTTATATACATCTAATGAAACTAAAGAGTTTGTCAAAGTTTTCTTTCTCGCATACAGTTCCTTGAACTGAATTGCTTGAGGACAAGAAATATGCTAATCTTGAGGGAGTTGATACGTCCCAAACATATCGACTTTTCCAAACACTTTTCCTATTGTTTTGGCCTCAATCTTGCATGATTTGAATGAAACGAACCCAGACTGACGTTGTTTTCAGCAGAGTTGCCTATATGGTTTTCTTGTGTGCAAGAAAAATGATTTTTAGGTGTCCCGGAAAATTCCAATAAAAAATAGAGATAATCCACGCAACCAAAGGAGCCAGGAGCCAGAAGATGGGCCAAAGGGGGCCATCCCTTCCCAGGCGCCCTGCTGGCGCGGCCTAGCCCATGGCCGCGCCAAGAGGCCTCTTGGAGGGGGGCCACCTCCCCTGGTGCCCTACCTCGGCTGCTATTTTTAACCATGACGAGGAAACCCCAGAACAGAAGTCTTTTTCCCAATTCTCTCAATGTATTGAAGTAATAAGTTGCCACATAACTCTCAATGTAATCATGCTCATAATTTATGACGGGTTCAATACCTTTATCAATCTCCCAATCTTCAGTGTTCTTCTGGATCCTTTCAATAAGATCCCACCTTTTGGTGCGGAATACCCCACTAGAGGAGGCATCGAGCATCTCTCTATCCTGACGAGAAAGTCTTGCATAAAAGTTTGTAGGAATAATTTCCTTGGCAAGCTCATGATTGGGGCATTGGAGGGATTTCAATCTCCCCCAAGCTTGGGGATGCTTTCTCCGTCACGAGATCAAAAGTTAAAAATATAGTTCACGTCTCGATGTATTTCATGAAGAGCATAAAACTTTGCATAAAAGAGATGCATAAGTTCTTGCCAATTTAGTAAATGAGAGTTATCAAGAAGCCTATACCAATCCGGAGCCTTATCTTTCAATGATAGAGAGAATAGTTTTCTCATAACAAAGTCCATCGATATACATGCAAGCTTAAATAAGGAGCATAGTTGTGAAAGATATAGCAAGTGTTCCCCTGGATGTCTATCTCCTACATATCGATTATCCAAAACACAATCAACAATACCAGTTGGTATTTTGAAAGGCACAATTTCAGTAGGTGGGGGAGCCTTTTCCAGCATAGTAGCGGTGGGGCGGTTGCCCACAAGCAAAGAAACAAGAGGAGAGTTGTCCATAGGGACAAAAAGTAGCTACAACAGAATAAAAATCGCATGAGCAGCGTAAAGGTTTCCTTACCAATTTCACTTACCAGTAGCGCTACACTCCCCGGAAATGGCGCCATAAAATGGTCTTGATGACCACAAGTGTAGGGGATCTATCGCAGCCTTTTCGTGAAGTAAGAGTGTCGAACCCAACGAGGAGCAGAAGGTAGTGACAAGTGATCTTGAGATAGGAATAACTGCAAGTACTAAAAGGTAACTTTTTATGGGTTTCTTGGTATAAGCAACAAGCACTACTAGGGAATACCCTTTTAGTGGCGTCTTTTTTTTGCCTTTAGTGGCGCATTTCAAATGCGCCACTAACGACAAGCCACTAATAAGGCCTTAATAGTGGCGCATTTCGAATGCGCCACCCCTAGGAATCTTAGGCGTGGCACATTTCTAAAATGCGCCACTAATAAATCCTTAGGGGTGGCGCATTTCTGAAATGCGCCACGCCTAAGATTCTTAGGGGTGGCGCATTTTGAAGATGCGCCACCATTAACTTTTTTTGAATTTTGAATCTGGATCTGGATCTGGATTACGATTTTTTTGCTCGTTTTTTCTTTGAATGATTTGTCCCGTTCATCTAGCCACTTTGTTTGCTCATTTTTATTCTCTGTCCCATTCATCTATCCAATTTTGAATCTTGGAGGATGGAGGAGATGAGAGGAGAGGATGGAGGCGCCATGGAGGAAGAGACGAGGAAGAGGAGGAGCCAAGAAAGGTGAGGAGGAACCATGAGGAGTAGGAGCCATGGAGGAGGGGAGGAGGAAGAAGAAAGGGGAGGAGGAACCTTGGAGAAGTAGGAGCCATGGATGAGGGGAGGAGGAATAAGAAGACCCGTGGAGGAGGGGGAACCATGGAGGAGGAGGAGCCATGGAGGAGGGGAGGATGAGAAGGAGGAGCAACCTTGGAGCCATGGAGGAGGGGAGGAGGAGGAGGGCGCCATGGAGAAGGTGGAGAGGAGGAGGAGATGGTGGAGGAGAGGAGGATAAGAATGAAGAGGTAAGGATGAGAAGGAATCCGGTCGGGTTATATATACTCTTATTAGTGGCACATATAGAAAATGCACCACCCATAAGAACCTTAGGGGTGGCGCACCTAGCAAAATGCGCCACTAATAAGTTTTGTTTTTTTTTTAATTTTTGGCCTCCAGATCTTCAAACGCCCGTAACTTTCTTTTGTTAGGTTTTTGAGGATTCTAAAAATTTTGAATTTGGATATAACTTTTCGAGTAGATGATTTTTCATATAAAAAACTTTTTCATCGGAGTTTGTATGCAAAAGTTAAACCCATTTTACAGATTCTCGAGAGATTTTGCAAAAAAGTCAAAATTCATGTTTCTAAATTTTCCTAATAACTAGACCACATATTACATAGGAATCTTATTTTCTTTTATTTTTTTGAAATTGCTATCATTTTCTTTTATTTTTTTTCAAACTGACAAGGCGGTCCATCAGGAAGGGGTGTATTTGTGTATTGAGAATTTTCCCTCACATTTTGAGGTTAGTAGTGGCGCATATGCAAGGTGCACCACCCCTAAGAGCTTATGGGTGGGCAATCTGAATGCACCACTAATAATTCCTTAGGGGTGGCGCATTTTCAGAATGCGCCACCCATAAGCTTTTAGGGGTGGCGCATTTCGAAAATGCGCCACCTATAAGGTTCTTAGGGGTGGCGCATTTCTCCAAATGCGCCACGTATAAGAGGATCCAGGGCTGGCCCACTCGTAGGGGTGGAACATTTTTAAAAATGCGCCACCTATAAGAGCTTATAGGTGGCGCATTTTTTACCAGTGCGCCACCCCTTAAAACATAGTGGCGCATTACATATAAAATGCGCCACTAATAAGGTTTCCATGTATAGCTATTTCCCTAGTAGTGAAGGAAATAAAAGCAAGTAAATTAAATGGTGCTAAGGTGCAGCAAAGGGCCCAATCCTTTTGTGCAAAGGATAAGACGAAGGATCAACCTTATAAGAGCAAAAACATTCTTGAGGACACACAGGAGAAATAGTCATGTGCTTTCATATTCCGTCTAGTACTATGTTTTGCATTGATAAGTGTTGTGTGGGTGGAGCTATGCTGGTGCACCTTCTAGACTAAGATAAGTACACTCTTATGATTAAACCTCTTGCAAGCACCGCAAATACAAGAGAGAAATTAAGGCAAAACCTAACCATAGCAATAAACTTTAGGATCCAACACTCCCTCGTGCAAAAGTGTGCGAACTAGGGTTCAGGTTTCTGTCACTCCGGAAACCCACCATAAACATAATTTATACACAATGTATTCTCCTAGGTCCTTAAAAAGGCGAAGTGTTATGTAGTCGACGTTCACATAACAACAGTATAAGAATGACACCACAACTTAAATATCAAACAACACATATTATTTCAACATCATATGACTACTAACAAATAGACTTCTCCCCTGTCCTCAAGAACTAAAGGAAATACTCACAAGACATAAAAGAGATCATGATCAGAGGTGATAAATATATGATAAAAAAATCTGGTCATAACAATAATTATCCACAAAAACTTAATAACATTCACCAGAAAAGAGTAAGAAACACCGGTAAAGTAGAGGGGATGAGTAGTGCAAGTTACATCTCAGATTACAATGGAGAGATGAGATGGGATGAAGATGAAGATGGTTCTGGTGATGGGGATGATGGTGATGATGATCTCGATGATGGTCGTGACGATGGTGATGACGATGAAGACGATCTCCCCCTTCGGGAGGAGTTCTCCCCAGCGGAATCTGCCCGCCGGAAAGGTCTTTTCTTCTCTGTAGGTTTCCGCCACGGAGCAACGGAGAAACTCCATAAACTCTTATTTTTCTTGGGTTTCTAGGTCACGAGGGAGATATAGGCCAAAGGGGGGATCCAGAGGTGGGACCTATCGTGGGAAAGTCACGACAGATGTCCGAAGAGTCGAACTTGACATGGGACCTTTGCTGCGAGGCGATTTCGTGGAGAGAGTCGACATGGACAAGAGACTCGGCGATTTACCCATGTTTCAGCCCCTCTTTGTCTCGAGGTAAAAGCCTACTCTTGCTTCCTCTTATTATGGGTTCCGACTCTCGAAAGAAGAGTCGGTAGATTGATTACAAGAGTGTCGGCTCGTAAACTTAGTCTCGATGAGATCTAGGTTACGCCGACAAGTGTCCAGTCCTATCTTAGGTTGAGAATGTTCTCTGACCCTAAATCCCATGGACTTCGGCTTATAAGGGCGTCGGGTCCTGAGATTCCTCGAGTCCGACTGCGACACGAGGTGGAGTTGTCGTGGGAAAGTCACGGCAGATGTCCGCAGAGTCGGACTTATCATGGGACCTTTGCTGCGAGGAGAATTCGAGGAGAGAGTCGACATAGACACGGGACTCGGCGGTTTACCCAGGTTCGGCCCCGTCGGTGCGGTAAAGACCTACTCCTGCTTCTTGACTATTGTCGGATCGACTTCTCAATAGGAAGAGCCGATCTTATCGATTACAGTGGTGATGTTTCGCAACCTTAGTCTCTTGGAGATCTAGGTTATATCGCGAGTGGTCTAATCCTGGCTTGAGGTAAGTTCTGGCTCTGGCTCCCGTGGACCTCGGCTTATAAAGGTACCGGGTCCCAGGATTCCGAGAGTCCGACTCCTACACGATGTGGAGTTCTATTCTACTTTACAAATTCACTACGTGCTATACAAGGTAAGTCGAATTCCTTCTAGGGCTTCAATCTTCACGCTTGGCACGTCAGACTCCTGGCCGGGTCTTCTTTGTGGGCCTTCGTATGTAAGTCGGCCCAGTGGTTTCTAATGCTGGGTCTATGGGCCTGATCCATCCCCCCGACATTAGCCCCCAGGATTGTTGTGATGCTTTAATCTTCATAGCAATCTTCTTCATTTTCTTCATTGCCGCCGGCTCTTCATGGGTCAAAGGCCGACTTCATTCTTGGCGTTGATTGGGAGTCGGAATTGTCTCTCTTCAATTTTGCTTCGGTTCCTTTATCTTCATGAGACGGACTCTTCTTCAATGTTTCTTGAGGAAATTTGAACGGTCTGCCTCGATTTCGGCGGCACAATTAATGTTGTCTAGATTATTCATGAAAGTCGAGGGATTACCTGCCGTTTAGCTGGCGGTGGCGCGACGCCTCGGGTTTCGAGCAGAGGTCCTTTCATATATAGACCCCCATTCCCATCTATTCTCCTCATCCCATTCACATTTTCTCATCTCCTTCGCGCTCCGGATAAAAAGGACTCCATCTTCATCTCCGTTTCGAGCCGTTCCTCCTCCATCGTTCGCGCAAGACGGCCTGGGGCCGTGTCATTCTCGCACGTCATTAAGGTGAGCTTATCATCTCTTCCATTGTACTGCAGTCTATTACTCATCGCCATTGTCGTGAGCTTCGAGCTCTACAGTATTAGCAGATTGATACAGACCATGGTAGATGCGTCGTGCATGTTGGTAGATAGGCTAGGATCAATGATGGATAGCTCCGGGAGTGATCTTTAGTCGAACAATCGTATTTACAGATCCGTTTTTATCTTGCAATTGTTCCCAGTTTTTCGTAAGCCATAGATCCGTTCATCATTTTTTGCCTATTTCTCAGGCTTTCTAGATCCAATCGTCTCACTGTAATTTGTGAAAAATGTTTGTGTAGTTTATTGTAAGTCGGTTTATGACCGACTCCAATTTTCCTTTTTTAGATCTGACTTCTGCACCACGGGTCGGAAAACCGCTGCCGATAAAGGCAAGAAAGAAGTCATTGCGGACAAAAGCAAAAAGACAGCCGGCAGGGCTAGACCACCAGTTCAGAAGTCGACTTTAGAGGCCAACTGGTGAAAGAGCTGGATTACTGATGCTTTTTTGAAAGAGATGGTGACAAAGGGGATATTGCCTCCCCAATCCGAAATTGAGTGGCGGGCTCCTGGAGAAGAGACCCGGCCTCAGCCTCAAACAGGCTAAGTAGTCATCTTTGCCGATCATATAACCTGGGGATTAAGCCGACTTTGGCTCTAAGTTTTTTAGGAGTGTGCTGCACTGCTATAAATTGCATCCTCAGGATCTAAGTGCTAACTCGATATTTAATATCTGTCACTTTCAAGTGTTCTGCGAGGCTTATCTTTAGATTAAGCCGACTCTGGCTCTGTTTGCCGATTTCTATTATTGCAATAGGCAGACGGAATATAGTGGAGGTCCGGCTTTGGAATGTGGTGGATTTACTATCGAGAAGCGCGCCAAGTCGATTTACCCATCACTCAAGCTGAGCTCCCATGTGAAAACATGGCAAAAATCCTTCTTTTACTGCACTGTTGTGACTTCCGAGAAGGAACATCCTCTGCCCGGATTTCGTGAGAGTCGGCTTGAATTTCACGATGGCTTGAACCTTTTTCCTTTGGATACTCATAAGAAAAAGCATGAGCTGATTATGGTTCGGATAAAGGCCTTGTTGGCTCACGGTCTTGCCGGAACGGACTTGATCAAATGTTGGATAGGTTGGCAAATCCAGCCTCTCAGCGTGAGGGATCGACTCATGTGTGAGTATTCGGGGCCGGACGACCCCATGTGTTTCGCAAAGAAGGATATTTCTACAGGAGTTCTGGTGACGACTTGTAAGAAATTTCTTGCTGAGCGCATAGAAGACATCAAGAAAGTCGGACTTCTCCCGTTTTGTGAAGCCAATCCGGCTCTTCCGGTATGTTGAGCGCATAGAAGACATCAAGAAATTTCTTGCTGAGCGCATAGAAGACATCAAGAAATTTCGATCTTCCGACTTCTTACTTCCAGGAAAATGAGCCATGGTGGAACGTGGGTCAAGACCTCCCTATGGAAGAAGTTGATGCTAAAAGTCCGAGTCATACGGTAAGATTCACTTAATTGCTTCTCTTGTCATATCTTCTTCTTACCCTTTTTGTTCCTATAGGATGACTCGGAGGAAGATGATGATGAAGACGAAGAAGAACAGGAGGAAGTTCTCCCTATTAGGACCGGCTCTCGTAAAGAGAGAAAAGTTGCCAATCCACCGGTAATGTCTTTTCCGGCTTTTCATGATGATTTTAGACAAGCTCGTGTCTTATGTTCTTGTTTGTAGGCACAAAGTCGCAAGAGGCATACCCGTAGTTCCGACTCGGCGGACCCTCTTGTGGTTTTGGGTGATGAACCTCGAAAGATCCGACAGAAACCGACTATCATCGCGACTCCTTCTCATCAGTCGGCAGGGTTTTTTGAGGGACAACATCAGGGAGGTGACTCTGGGGCCGGTACCCCTTCCTCTGAGGGGTCTTCTGTCCAGATATCGCCCTTCCCGATCAACCGTGGGTGAGTAATCCTTTTTTCAGATGGTAACTTGTCTTTTATATGCATGACTTTTTATAAATCCTATTTTTGTCTTTGAGCAGTGCTCGAATTGATCCCAAGGATCTGGCCGACTCTTCTTTTGTTAAGGAGTCGGCTATTATATCTGAAAAATTGCCAGAAACTTCAGTTTCTGAGGCTTTGAAGAAGGCTGGTTTGAATGAATCAAGCCCTTCAGGAATATCCAAGGATAATTCTCCTGAAGACGGCTTTAATAAGCCAACTACTCATTCTGAAAATGTGGAAGTTGCTCCAAGTTCTATGTTGACTCCTTCCAAGGAAAAGGCAGTTCTTGAAGATGAAGTTATTATCACCGGGACTCAGAAGGGTGACCCACCTGCTTGTACAACCGTGATGAAGGTTTTGGACGATAAGAATCAGGTGGTAGGTCGACCTAATGAGTTGATATCTGAGAAGACATTCCTTGAGGAATTGTTCAAGCGGTCATTAGCTTGTTCTTCGGAGAAGCATGACATATTCCTCCAACTTCGGCGGCATTATGAGGTATGTGTTTTTATTTGCATGCACTATCCTTGATGACATATATCTGTAGCCCCCATAAGCCGGCTTGGTGATTGAGTGCCATGCTGGGTTATAAGAAAAATAAACTGTATCTGTCATGAGTCGGTATACCTATCTAGTGGTATGCCGAATTATAATAAGTTTGAACTGTAGCCCCCATGAATCGATTGTCACAACCCCAAGTTAGGTATGTGCTAGGATTATCAAGTCACCTTGCATCATGTTAAAAATTTCAAAAGAAATCAATTGAAATCAAATTCAAACTCAAATGGGAGAAGGAACACCCCCAGATGAATTAATTCAAAAGGCCAGAAATAAATCTTCTCCAAAAATTCATGTTTGAATTTAGAAAAGTCTTATAAATGAGTGTGATCACATATCAAGTGAGGTGGGACCCACCCCATGCTCATGGATTTTCAAAATATTCAAACAGGACCTTGGAATTAATCAAAAACCCCTATTTGATTTAAGATTCAAATAATTTGAATTTTAAAAAGTGCCAAACTTTATAAGTGGCTAGTCTATATTATTATAGGGCCATATAAAAAGTTTTAGCATTTTACAAAATGGTTTGCTATTTTATTTAGCAAAACCAAAACAAAGACAGAAAAGAAATTAGAAAAGAAAAACAGAAAGGAGAGAGAAAGGCTTACCTGTCGCCTAGGCGAAGGCAGCCCAGCCAGCCCACCCGGCCCAAAGGGGCAAGGGGGTCTTCTTCCCCGACCCCGCGCCTCCAAGCTGCTCGGTGGAATGCCACCGAGCCAGCCGAGCACGTCGCCGTCCCTGCGGTCGCCACCTGCCCCTCCTGAGCCTCCTAGACGTGCCTGGAGACGCACCCGAGCGCCACGCATCCATTCCCCCCCTCCAGAGCCTCTCCCCCTCTCTCTCTCGCCAAGCTCGAAGACGACCCGAGCGCCGCCGTCGCCATGCCGTGAAGAACGCGTGGCCATCGTCACCCCCGAGCTGCCCCGTGCTGTCCTTCCTCCTCGTCGTCCCCGTCTTCATCACCGAGAAATAAATCGTGGGCTGATTCGACCCCGAGCTGCCGGAATCGTGCCCGATTTCTCGCCGGTCGCGGAGAAGACAGCCGTCAAATACGCCGCCACCAGAGCCTCCCCGAGCCTGCTGACCATGCCGTCGAGTTTGTGGTGAGCTTCTTCTCATTTCCCCTAACCTAGCGCCCCCCTCTCGTTCTGTATCCACGGCCGCCATGAACACCGGAGCTTGCCTCCGCCACAGTTGAAGTCAAGGTCGCCTTCGTGCCCTTTTGGCTCAACTAGCGCGCGCAGCAGCATCTCCTTGCTCCCAGGTTTCGTTTGCGCTAGCCCGTGGTCAAAATGGCGCTCTGGAGAGCGAACCCGACGCAGCCCTAGCCACTGCCGCCGCCAACTCCGACGCCGACGACGCTCCGGTGGCCCCCTGAAGCTCTGGCCAGGTCCATTCGATGCGGACGACGATGCTGAGCAAGATGGTGCCCTCCCCTTGGCCTCCCGTGGCCTATATCGCCGTTCCGAGCAACTTCGGCGAGGCACAGTACTCGCCGGCGACGAGCAGCGCCATTAGGGCTTAACCCAGCCCTTAATCACCTAGGCCCCACCCCCTAGTGTCACAGACATGTGGGCCCTGCCCCTGCTAATCCCTCTGATTAGTTTAATTCGAATTAAACCGGTTTAATTAACACAGCAGAGGATGACAGGTGGGACCCCTCTGTCAGAGGCCCCCTGACGCCAGCATGACCTCATGCTGATGCAGTAATCCCTTTTCTATTTAATTTAAATCAGAAATTGGCAGAAATTATTCCAAACTTTGAAAATTCATAGAAAATTCATATTAACTCCAAATTTAACATATAATATATGAAAAATGATCAGGAGAAAATAATATATCCAAATATAAAACTTTCAGCTATGTTTGAGTTGAATTTAAAATGGGACCAGTAGCGTTTGCTATTTGGTTTAATTGGAATTTAATCAAATTAAATTCAAATGCTTTTGCAATTTGAACCTTAGCAACATGCCACTTTTCACTTGAACATCAGAGGCATATCATACACATTTCAAGATGAATTACTTTGCTCAAACATTAGAAATTGCAACTTGGCTAAATTGAATTCAAATTTGAGTTTGAATTTGCAATTTCAATTGCAATATACTCCATTTAAATGGAATTGCCTCACACATCAGAAACATATACATCAAGTTTCAACCTTTAACCATGTGATTGTGCATTGTACTTATTGTGCTCCCTTGCTTGTTGTTTGTCGAGTAGAGGTGGAACCGGAACAGGAGGCAGCCCCCTTCGTTGAAGATCCCGAGACTGAACCTCGTCAGCAAGGCAAGCAAATCCCTATTGATCATGTCGATAAAATTCCACTTCCCTCTCATGTCTCGCTTATGCATTGTATAGGATGATTACCATGCTACGTTTCTACCGCATAGATGAACCCATTCCTTTGCATGACCTATCATTTGTCACAGTAGTAAGAAAACCACAATCCTAGGAAATGTAGGAGTTGGTTGATATCATGTGACCCCTGCAACTGTTACTGCTTATTGCATGCTTAGAGTGATATAATGTTGATACTGTTATGTGAGTCGGGATGGTAGTGATCATGTTGATGATGGTGGAAATGTGTTGGTGAATCTACCCTAATACAAGGTGAACGATGAGAGGATGTGTAGTAGTACACAGTGGGTTCTCTCGTTGAACACAGCCTTAAGCCCGAGTTCTTGTGTGGTGATCCAAGATGAAGAGTACTACCACATGTTGGGAAAACGGATCCCCGCTCAATCTACTAACTCACCCCTTCTCAGTTCAATGAGTCACAGTAGTTCGGAGTTCTGGTAGGTTTGTGGCCTGGATGCAAGGTGAGAGAACGGCTCAACCGAGACCGGCTTATGAACCACACACACATCTTCTAGGACCACTTCGGTAGACCGGCCGGGTTACGAATGTGGAAACCATTCCAGATAGGCATCTTCATTGAACTTGAGTTGGCTGTGAGGTAAAAGTTGTGGAGATTATCCTCGCCGACACCCTCTTGAAGGGTGACGAGATCCCTGCGGTAACTGATGGTTTCATGTGTGTAGCAGTACACCCCTGCAGGGTTAATAAACTATTCGAATAGCCCCGTCCGCGGTAAGGGACTACTTGGAAAGTTGTGCCTCATTATTAGACAACTTGAGCTGGATACTTATAAAACTTGCCAAGATTAGCGTGAGTGCTATGGTGTGCTTTCTCGTGGGGAAGTCGAGGAAGGCACCATAGTGGTGTAATTGGTTGGAGAATGTAGTGGACTCGTGTACACTTCTTACCTCAAGTCTGGTACTCGTAGTTCAGAACTAGCCAAGTCAAAGCTGGCACTTATGCAATTGAACCCCACCTCCCTTTACCTTGATACATGTGCATGAGTAGTATAGTTCCTACGTAAGTCTTGCTGAGTACGACTTTGTACTCACGTTTTCTTATTCTATGTTTTAGATGAACCCACTGACACCGAAGGTTGATTCTTCATCGAGCTCGACGACTGAAGACCAAGCTAGTGTAGTCCCAGTCAGACGACTGGTTCCCTCGTGGAGGGCTTGTGTTTAAATAAGGCTTCTTAAGCCATTTGTTAAACTTGTCTGTACTCAGACCTACTTTTCTTCCGCTTGTTTGTTGTAATGTTGGATCACAGACTTGTGATCTCTATGTGCACTCTGTGAGAGTTATCAATAAAATGTATACTTTGTAGAGAATTGCAATGATACCTGCTGTTCATACAAGGCATGTGTGCTGCGTGTATGTTTATAACATGCATGTCTTTGTATGGGTTTTCGAGACCTTAGTTGTGATCTGGCTGGCGGTCTTTTATACACCAAGTGACCCTTAGATGTGTGCAGCTTGGGTCATCGCGATGCGATTGCTCGAGACTCTGTCTCGTACACACTTTGTGGTATGATCGAGCCCGCCCTAGACCCCGACTAAGTGATCGGGCTGGAGTAAGTCTATGTAAGAGTTATGAGATAGTCGATAGTATGGTTGAGGCGACTTGTCTGTGAATATGGGAGTTCATCACCCATATCATTTAGACTTGTGTGCGGACAATGAGGACCCATCTCAGTTGATCATCCGGCCTGTATGGGATGCCCCTCACGTACGATGCTTCCCGAGAACGTTCTGTTCTTGGCCTTGTCTGCTTAGACAAGTGGGTATGGTTCTCGGCTCTCCATATGACTATGCCATAGCGGGACTTGCATACGCTAACCCCGGGTCCCGACATCGATATACCAATCTTGTGGTATGCCGAGTCATCATAGTCTTTTGAGCTGTAGCCCCCATGAGCCGGCGGGATGTGATCACATTATGCCGGGTCAGGTGTATTTTTTTGAAGGTGTAGCCCCCAAGTGACTGGTTAGGCATTAGGTCTAAGTAAATACTTAGTGATATTTCGTTGTTGTAGGCTGTTGCCATGGATGCTAGGCAATCCAGGCGTCATATGGAGGAACGACTCACTGCGGAATCAGCAAAGCTGAAAGGGGCTGATGAAGAAATTGGCCGACTCCGTGATAAGCTGGAGAAAAAGGACAACGAACTGGAAGCCGTCAAAGCTGAGATGTCTGAGGCCACAAATGTTCTGACCAGAGCTATAAATGATGCAGCGGCCCAGCGTGATACAGCCGAGCGAAAATTAAAGTCGGCACAAAATAAGCTGGAGACACTCAAGGATAGTCTTCACCGACTTGTATCAACCATCTTTGGTGAGTCGGCAAAGGTGTTTTTCGAATCTGGGTGTTCCAATTTTCTTTATTCCTTGCTAACATTATCTTTGTTTTGTCTTTGTAATAGGAAAAGATAATGATATTCTAGGTGAGACGCCTTCTATGAAGCTCACTTGCACGTTTTCCCTGGTCAAAAAATTGTTTGAGGGGGCGTGTAAAGCAATATGTGCGACTCAGCCCAAGCCCCCAAGCATGAAGAGGATCACTGATATAATGGGTCCTTTCTCAGTCGTACCTGAATGGGTAAGGCTGGGGAAGCGATCGGCTTGCTGTATGGGGAGATGCGTGGCTTAGAGCTTGCCAAGGCATATCATCCTGGGTTGAAGCTGGATCGTCTTGCTGCCGGCTTCCCGGAGCTGAAGGAAGATGAGTCCAATTTTTTCAAGGAGGATTACGTCAAGGTGCATAAAGAGACTCGGCCTTTTGCCACCAAGATTGCTGACGACATCGAGCTAAATCGTTTAGAAACTGGCTATGATGAGCACAACAAGAGGCGTCGGATCAATCTTCCGAATCCCGTCGAATTATCTCTTCTTCCTCCTCCAAAGAAGACTTCGGAGCCGGCGAATCCTTTGGAGCCGTTTCCAGGAGGAGAAGAGGACGACTTGATGATGGATGACATTTCTGACGTGGACTTAGTGGAAAGTTGCAACGAAATCTTGCCGCCTGCAAATGTTGTCGGGTCCTCATCTCAGAGCCAAGCCAATGTCCAAGCGTAAGCCTTTGGAGGGAGAAAAACTTTTGAAATATTTGTGCGTCCAAAATGCCGAGTTTTTAATATTAGGAAACATGTCCCGTGGCTTGTGACCAGCATGTGGTCAGATAATTTTATGGCGTTTCATCTGAAATTTTCCTTTTGGCTTTTTGAATGCCAATCTTTGTGATGCCATCTGGCTTTGCCTTTGACTTATTTGTCGCTTGCTTGAAGAAGATTTTCCTTCTGATATGAGTTGTAGAAGAGATCCGTGTTCCGGCTTTACCCTTTGTTATATCTGAATCGACAAGTTTTTCCGAATCATAGATAGTTTCAAAGTATAATCCTCATGAGTCGGTATGAATATCATTGCGTCATGCCGACTCACAGAGAGAGTCGAACTGTAGTCCCCATGAGTCGGTATGAACATCTTTGTGTTATACCGGGTCACACAGGTTAACGCTCATGAGGCAATATGTCGGTGTTTCCAGTGGCAAAGCTAGTGTTGTAAAAGACACTTTGAAGAAAGCTAGTATTCGTGCTATCTTGCCATGGTTACAGCCGAGTCATATGCTTTTTGAAGTCGGCGAGTATGTCATAAGATTGTTAGGGAAATAGTAGAAAAAGAAGAAAAAAAATGCTATGATGCATGCAAAAAATAAAGTGCAAAGGCTCATATAGAAGTCGACTCCAGTTTTAACACGCCTTATCTTCTCGTTGAGATAGATTACTGGGTTATCTGTGAGTCGGTACTTCTCTGTAAGCCATTAACATATGACTAGCGTTCCCTGTACTTTAAGACTAAAGTCGGTAGGCTTTGCTGTAAGCCCCCAAGGTATTTAGACTAAGCCGGGTACACGTAGGTCGTTTGAGCTTGAGCTATACAGGCCAAGGTTAAGGCGTGTTTAGCCAGTTCATGTATATGCCGGGATTTCTTCGGATAAGAGTCGATGGGTGCCATCGAGTTCCCCTACTTCCCCTGAATAAGCCATATACATGCGGAATTTTACATATATATGGCGAGTTCTCGGATTAGAGTCGACGGATGTCATTGAGCTCCCCGATTCCTCTGAATAAGCGTTATACATGCTCAGTACCAATAGAAGGGTTGATCAAGCCCCCAGGTCTCTGAGATATAATAATGCAAAGTATGTATGATGCAAAGATGATGAGAAATTAATTGCATACAAAGCATAGGATGTAATGCATGAAGGGGTCGTCGTGACCGCAGTCAACGACGAGAATTTCTGTAGCGACAGCCGATGAAACCTGCAATCAACTTATTCATTGTATGTGGCGAGAGCCGGTATGATGAGAGTCGATTGTTTGTGGTATGGAGAGAGCCGGTGCGATGAAAATCGACTTATATTTTAAACGTCGATGACCTATTGCGACGTGAGTCAGATTTTTTGAAGTGCGGCGAGAGCCGATGCGACGAATGTCGACTTATATTTATTATGTTGGCGAGAGCCGGTGCGACGAATGTCGACTCTAATTTTTGCCGACTCTAGATGTAGTAGGGACGGAGCTAGACGATATCCCATGTTCTTTCACTTGATGATAAGTACATGGGCTGCCGGCTTCTTCGTTTGCTTCATGAGTCAGTAGACTTTAATGAGCAGTATTTGTACTTTACTGTAATGAGGTATCGGGGTGTCTCGTCCCTTTGGCCTGTTTCCTGGGTTTGATAACCCGGATCGACTCTCTATTGTGGACGAGTCCATGTTCTTGACCTCTTGTGGCTGTGTGAGCCGGTTGGGCCGTTATCGTACTGACTTGCCTCTAGAATGTTTTTCTCGACTTGGCGTCTGTACTCTTGTATGAAGTAGCACTGATCCCCGGTGTGTTTAGCGAGGTGACCCGGTCTGGAATGCTTTGGGAAAGCTTCTTTCATAGCTTTGTCACAATCCCGGTGCCTTTTTCTTTCCTTGGTGGCCGCCCGTGTCCCTGAGAGTGGTTGCTACCATATTGCTGCGAGGTCGGGTTATGACCGCGTTTTCTGTGGTGGGTCCAAAATTGAAATTGGGACTCCTCATATTTGGCTTCACTGGACTCGGCATATCTGGCGACAGCATCCACAAGCCCCTTCAGGTCCTGGCTGCCTCCTTTATGCGTCTTAGCGTGTTGGTTATAAGTGTAAGCCAAAGGCCTGTCGGCTCCTGAACCTTGTCATGCCATATCTCCTGTGGAAGTCGATCTTGTGCCTCTGTTAGACTTTTATGCTCCCAGGCTATCTCTTCGTGTAGCACCATGGCCTTTTTCTGGTTTTATTCTAGTTCCTGGTCAGCGTTAGCTCTGTTCCGGCTCATTTGCTGCCACACATTGGTGGTTCGTAGTTCTGAGCCGTTTTTGTTTTTTGATGGATTTTGGGTGGCGTCGGTCTCATGAGCCGAATTGTCGAAGTAGGGAGAGTCTGGATCGTACTCTTCTGGATCGGATCCGAGTCTGCCTTCCCCGATGGATCGAATTGATCCGTTATCTGAGTATTTGTCTTCTTCTCGATATGAGTCGGCGTCGGAGAAACCATCCTTATCGTGGTTTGGGGTTCCGTCAGAACGCTCCTGTTCTGGGAACTCACCAATAAACCTGACGAAGGCGTGATGGAAGGCAGTATCAGGCCAACATGTCTCTTCGAGAGGAACTTGTAGGTCACTGATAAGTGAGTCGGTTAACTGGGATCCGAACACATCGTCCGCACAAGTATGCGCGTTTGGACTTATCTTCTTTTTGAAGTAGCTCTTCCCTACCTGCTGGTAGATGGCTCCTGCATTTTTCAGGCCGTATATCCTAATTGGTGGCTGTCTCGGTGTTTCCGCCGATTCATCATCCATCGAGGTCTCGACAGAGCATGCCAACTTCGGGGGTTAGTTGATGAATACAATAAAGGCGCGATCGGAGCCGGCAAGTAGCCGGCTTGCTGCTTCAGTAGGGGC
This sequence comes from Bromus sterilis, assembly GCA_950022295.1. Lineage (NCBI taxonomy): Eukaryota > Viridiplantae > Streptophyta > Magnoliopsida > Poales > Poaceae > Bromus > Bromus sterilis. Next base: position 237,859,517 of record OX465598.1, read on the forward strand.
ATAATGATCCGGTTCCGGCTCCGACCCGTTCAATCCATCGATGAAGAGGTGGATGGAGCCGACTGGGATCTGATAACCTGACTCAATGAAGTCGACTTTAGGACCCCAGGTGCGTCGTCGATGTAGAGCATCCCGCTCCCGCTTCTGGTGATTCGCCCAGTAATGAATCCTTCCATACCTTGCAGATCCCCTCCTAGAATCTCAATACCTGCGAGCGCAGGCCCGACGGTGGACGCCAACTATCGTGGGAAAGTCACAGCAGATGTCCGCAGAGTCGGACTTATCATGGGACCTTTGCTGCGAGGCGAATTCGAGGAGAGAGTCGACATAGACACGGGACTCGGCGGTTTACCCAGGTTCAACCTCGTTGGTGCGGTAAAGACCTACTCCTGCTTCTTGACTATTGTCGGATCGGCTTCTCAATAGGAAGAGCCGATCTTATTGATTACAGTGGTGATGTTTCGCAACCTTAGTCTCGTGAAGATCTAGGTTATATCGCCAGTTGTCTAATCCTGTCTTGAGGTAAGTTCTGGCTCCCGTGGACCTCGGTTTATAAAGATACTGCGTCCCAGGATTCCGAGAGTCCGACTCGTACACGATGTGGAGTTCTATTCTACTTTACAAATTCACTATGTTCTATACAAGGTAAGTCGAATTCCTTCTAGGGCTTCAATCTTCACGCTTGGCACGTTAGACTTCTGGCCGGTTCTTCTTTGTGGGCCCTCGTATGTAAGTCGGCCCAGAGGTTTCTAATGCCGGGTCTTTGGGCCTGATCCATCCCCCCGACAGTAGTCATATTCTACTTTTACAAATATGCTATGTGCTATACAAGGTAAGTCGAATTCCTTCTACGGCTGTCGATCTTCTTTCCTTGGCGCAGCCGGCCCATGGCCGGGTCTTCTCTTGTGGGCCTTCCGCAGGTGAGTCGAACCATAGACCTAATGCCGGGTTATGGGCTTGGTCCGTCCCCCCGACATTAGCCCCCAGGATTGTTGGGATGCTTTAGTCTTTGAAGCAATCTTCTTGTCATCATCGTGGTTTCCGTCTTCCCAATTCAGATAGACCGACTCTCACCTCTTTTGAGTTTTACAAAGAGTCGGTATCTATCTTCTCTTCTATTTTCATTTCATCTTCCAACTTAAAAATTTCCTTTGACTTTTTCGGTTAAAGATCCATTATGGTATTTATGGTCACACTGCCTGAAACGCAGGTTGGAGGCATTGATATTGTAATGGGAATCGAGGAGTCTTTCCATAAATGTCATCTACCATGGGTAGTTCACCTATGTCATTTATGGTATTGATTGATCTTCTCCTTGGAACTGCTATAAATAGCCACCGGGTAGTTTTATCTTTTAAGTGCCCGCATCTTCTTCTTCCTCTTCTCTCTTTCCATGGCTCCCAAGCTCGGTGCTCATGTTGCTTTGACGGACAATGAGTCAGTTTCCAGCGCAGGCACTCATGGTCGAGGTCATGGCCGTGGGAGAGGTCATGGCCGCGGCAGATGTAGGGGAAGAAGTGCTCGAGCCGCCTCTCCGTCTGAATCTCCCCCTTCCTCTCCTGAGAGGGGTGAGTTCTTGATTCATGTTCAGACGATTCGTCGTTGGATCAAGCTTCCTGATTCTTTTATGCAGCTTGTGATTGATTCAAGGCCCTCGGGTCTTTGGCTTCGTTCTGAGGGATGTCCTCATGGGCCCATTTGGGTGGCTAATAGATTTTCTAGCGACGACTCCATGTTTTTTGAGGGAGGTTGGAAATTTTTTCTTTTCTCCAGGAATATCTCAAGAGGAGACACCGTTGTCTTCAGATATGATGGTGAATACACCTTGTGGGCTAGAATCTTTCACTCGGATGGTGACCGAGCTTTCTGCTGCATGGAGAGTTCCAGCAGTAGCGATGAAGAACCCCTAAATAATGAAGAAGAAGTCCATATTTCTTCAACTGAAGATGAAGCCGACTCTGAAGATGACGACTGAAGATGTAGCTTTTTCTTAGTAATATTTTAACGAGTCTGGATTTTACTTTTCTGTAAGGTTACTTCTTTTGATGTAAGACTCGGCTGTTTCGATGAAAATTATGAATTTCCATCAAGTCCATAAGTCGGTTTTATTCATGACTTTGAATTTTTTTGCATAATGTATGAGAGCCGATATTTTTTGGTAATGTCTGTATCTGTAGCCCCCTGAGTCGATTCAGAATAGCTGTGTATCGGTAATCGACTCATAGGATAGATCGACTTGTAGCCCCCATGAGTTGGTGTGGTCACGTTTGCGTGCCGTACCAGGTCATATTTTTTTAAGTCATACTCCCCAAGAGTTGGTATGATCATCGGGGCATCGAGCCAAATCTTTGAAGAAGAAATTTTCAAAGTGTTACTCCCCAAGAGTCGGTGTATGCATCTGGGTGTTATACCGAGTCTTTGCTTGAGAAGAAAACTTTCGAAGTGTAGTCCCCAAGAGCCGGCATGAACATCATTGCGTCATGTCGGGTCTTTGAGAAGATTTTTTGAAGTGTAGTCCCCATGAATCCGTATAGGCACCTGAGTGCATTTGTCGAGTCACATAGGTCTAACTTTCATCTGATAAAAAAAATGTGATTTATGCATGATGATGTAAATGCAAGAATGTAATGTAAAGGCTAGTAGAAGTCGACTTAGACCTCATCTTCTCGCGTTGAGAGAGATTATTGGTTGAAAAATTCGAAACATCTCTGTAGAGCCGGCTTTCCAGTAACTAGCGTGCCCGGCTCTTAGGACTAAATTCGATAGATGGTTTATGTAAACCTCGAAGTTTAGACCAACCGGTTGTGTGTTAGTTATGGAAGCTCTATACTGTACAGGCTAGACAGCGTGGGTGGCCAATTCATGTGTATGCCAGGATATCTTCGTTTTTTAAGAGTCGATGGGAGCCATCAAACCCCCCTTTTATCCCTTATCAAAACAAACACATGTGAAGTTTTACATATATATGGCGCCTTTTTCTGGTAGGAGTCGATGAGTATTATCAAGCCCCCCCCCCCGCTTTCACCTTATCAAAGAAATATACATGCTCAAAGCCGATAGAGGTTTGATCAATCCCCCAGGTCTCTGAGAATTTATGTGATTTATGATGCAATATGCAATGTGATGTAATATGATGCAATATGTATGAAAGACTATGCAATATGAAAATTTATTTTTTGCATAAGTGTGGCGAGAGCCGGTGCGACGAAGTCGACTTTATGGCGATAGCCTGTTTGCAACCAAAGTTGACTTTAATTATGGAGATGGCCTAAATGCGATTTAAGATCGACTTTATTATTTTGACTGAGAGTCGGTTGCGATGAAAATCAAATTTATTATGCGGCAGTAGCTGGTTGCGACAAATGTCGATTTATATACATATATGGTGAAAGTCGGTGCGACGAGTGTCGACTTTGTACAATATACTCTACTCAGGTGTAATATGGACGGAGTTTGATGCCTCGAAGGAACTCTTGGTTGGCTCTCTCGGATTGTCCGTTGGTTTGTGGGTGAGCCACTGACGCAAGGTCAAGTCGGATGTGTCCTTTTTGACAGAATCACGGCATGACCCCCTCTGACAGGTTAGACCCGTTATCAGTGATGATGCTGTGGGGGTAGCCGAATATGTCTATTATCTTTTTCAGGAATTTAAGTGCCGTCTCTGCATCACACTTGCTAACCGGCTCTGCCTCCACCCACTTGGTGAATTTGTCGACTTCCACCAGAAAATGTGTATTCTTGTTGGGTGACCTTTTGAAAGGTCCCACCTGAGTTCTTGAGCCGGCACATGTGCTTCCTTTGCGTAGTGTTGGCATCCATCGCACTTCCTGACTATATCCTCTGCATCCGCGTGTGCTGTGAGCCAGTAGAAGTCGTGTCTATAGGGTTTAGCCACCAGCGAGCGAGAGCCGGCATGATGCTCGCAGTCTCCAGAGTGTATCTCATTGAGGATTTCTCTGCTTTATTCTAGTGACACACATCTCTGAAAGACATTTGTAGGGCTTCGCCGATGTAACTCACCGTTGAGGATTACAAAAGATTTGATTCTCCTGACGATTTGTCTAGCTTCTACCTCATCGGCTGGTAGGATTCCCCAGGTCTTATAGTCCAAATAAGGAACAACCCATGAGGGGGTAGCATGTATTGCAGCCACCAGAGCCGGTTCTGGATCCGGCTCCGCTATGTATTGCTCCATTGGTATCCATACAGACGGCTTTGTCAAAACGTCCAGGAACACATTTGGCGGAACCGACTTTCGCCGAGAAACGAGCCGGGATAGACAATCCGCGGCTTCGTTTAGCTTCTGTTGCACATAGTCCACCTGGTATCCGACGAAGAAACCGGCTTGTCTTTCCACCTCACGTCGATAGGCAACCATGGTAGCATCTTTGGAATTCCACCTTCTTGACACTTTCTGAGAAACAAGGTCGGAATCGCCATAGCATCGGATCCGGCTTAAGTTCATGTCACGGGCCAACCGCAGTCCATGGAGTAGAGCCTCATATTCTGCTGCGTTGTTGGTTCAAGTGAACTGTAGCTGGAAGACATAGAAAAATTGTTCTCCTTTGGGGGAGGTGAGGACCACGCCGACTCCCATCGAAGTGCATCGTCTAGTATTTGGTTATCGGCTTCTCTGGGGGTGCTTGTATTTCGGTCCAATCATTGATGAAGTCGACTAGTGCTTGGGATTTGATGGCCATGCGTGGTTCATACTTGATTTGATAAGCCCCCAACTCTATAGCCCACTTTGCAATCCTTCCCGTGCCCTCACGGTTTTGGATGATATCTGCAAGCGGCGCTAAGCTGACTACAGTTATGGGGTGCTCCTGGAAGTAATGCTTGAGCTTCCGGCACGCCATGAACACACCAAGAACTAGCTTCTACCAATGAGGGTAGCGTTGTTTCGATGAAGTCAAGACCTCACTAACATAATATATTGGCCTCTGCAAAGGGTGATCTTTGCCAGCTTCCATACGTTCAACCACAACTACGACACTGACTGCTCGGTTGTTGGATGAAATATAGAGTAGCATCGGCTCTCTTGGCTTGGGAGCCACCAGGATCGGGGCCTGGGATAGTTTCTTCTTTAGTACTTCCAGGGCTTGATCGGCTTCATCATCCCAGACGAATTTTTCATACTTTTGCCGGAGTTGGTACATGGGGATTGCCTTTTCCCCAAGCCGGCTGATAAACCGACTTCGGGAAGCTACGCATACTGTGAGTTGTTGGACTCCCTTCACGGAGGCCGGCTTCTGGAGAGCCATGATGGCATTGATCTTCTCTGGGTATGCCTCGATGCCTCTTTCTGACACTATGTACCCGAGGAGCTTTCCTGCAGGAACCCCGAAGGTGCACTTGGCCGGGTTTAATTTCATCTGGTACTTGCGCAGATTCTTGAAGGTCTCTTGGAGGTCACTGATGAGTGAGTCGGCCACCTGTGACTTGATGACTATATCATCTACGTAGGCATGCACATTGCGCCCAATTTGTTCCTTGAGGCATAGAAGTGTAGCAGTATATCCCAAAGGGAGTGATGAAAGCCGTTTTCTCCTGGTCCTCGAGGGCCATCTTGATTTGGTGATAACCTGAGTAGGCATCGAGAAAACACATGAGCTCGCATCCTGCGGTAGAGTTGATGATTTGATCGATGCGAGGTAGTGCGAAGGGATCCTTTGGGAAGGCTTTGTTTAAGTCGGTGTAGTCAATGCACATATGCCAGGTCCCGTTCTTTATCAAAACGAGGACCGGGTTTGCGAGCCACTCCGAATAAAAAACCGCCATGATGAACCCAGCGGCAAGGAGCCGGGCTATTTCTTCCCTGATGGTGTTCCTCCTTTCTTCATTAAAACGGCGAAGGAATTGCTTGACCGGCTTCATCTTTGGTTCAATGTTTATACGGTGCTCAGCGAGCTCCCTCGGGACACCTAGCATGTCAGAAGGTTTCCATGCAAAAATGTCCCGATTCTCACGGAGGAACTCGATGAACGCGCTTTCCTATTTGTCAGCTATCCCTGTCCCAATGATGAACTGCTTGGAAGCATCACCAGGGACAAAGTCGACTTTCTTTGTGTCCTGAGCCGGTTGGAACATGGGGTTTTTATCAGGAGTCGGTTTTTTCAGGATGGTGGTGTCCGCCGGGTGTACCTTCTCCTGGAATTCTGACAGGTCCTCTTTGGCGCAGGCCGACTCAGCCAACTTGACGTGCTGCTCATCACACTCTGTAGCTCTGGACTGGCTTCCATCCACTATGATAGGGCCGTAAGGACCCGACATTTTTAGTTTTAGGTAAACGTAGCATGGTTGAGCCATGAACCTGGCATAAGACGGTCTGCTTAAGATGGCGTGATATGGGCTCTCGAGTTTCACCACCTCATAGGGTATGATTTGAGAGAGAAATTTTTTAGGAGTTCCAAAGGTTGTCTCTAGGTAGATTTTTCCTATCGACCGTGCCGACTTCCCTGGGACTATTCCATGGAACACGGTGTTGGAGGTTTGTAGCTGATTGTGGGTCAGTCCCATCCTACGGAAGGTCTCGTAAAAAAGGATTTTGATGCTGCTTCCCCCGTCCATGAGCACTTTGTCCAGTGTGTAGCATCCAATATGTGGCGAAACTACCAGGGCTAGAGAACCCGGATTTTCTACCACAGGGGGGGTGATCGTCTCTTGTCCAGTTGATCGGCTGCTCGGACCAGTTAAGCCACCTGGAACAAGTCGGCTCTGTGGCCACGGACATGGCGGCTCTCTGCTGCAGCTTCCTGTCCCTCCGGCAACTGCTGGTGGTAAAGACATGATAAGCTGAGTGATCTTGGAGCTGGTTTGGGTTTGATTGGTATCCAGCGCGCCCCGATTGGTTTTGCTATCCTCCTCCCTGGGATCCTTGGTACTGTGGTGTTGCGCTGGATCCTTGCTGCCCAATGTTTGGTTGTTACTGTTTTGACCGGCTCCACCACCTGACCCAGGGGAGCCCTGGCCTCCACGCCTTTGGAACTCCTTCATGATGTTGCATTGTTCCCAAGTATGCATGGCTGGCTAGACGGCTGGGTTTGCTATGCAACGGGCAAGGTCTTTTCACAGCTTCTTCAAAAGTAATTGGGGGTTGGAAGTTTCTTTCCTCCTTGTCGCGTAGTCGTTTCCCCCTGCTTCTGCCTTTGGGAGCCGACACTTGTGTTGGCTACCAAGTCGGAAGTATTCTGATCGAGTCGTCATTTACCTGGTTGGTTCTAGTTCTGTGACCCCGTGTCATTTCTCTTTTTGCTCTAGATGACTTTGTCTTCTTCCGGATCGGCATCCTTGGTTTTGTCAGACTCGGCATACTTGATGACCGCATTCAGTTGCTGACCGTTCTCTTGAGTCGGCCGAGCTTGTGTACTAGAGGCTCAAACTTGCAGTTTCTTTCCAGGAAAATTACTGTTGTCTGCGCAGTAATAGTGTCTTAGGAATGGATTATACCTGCGACTCATCGTGCCCAGCTTAGGGCCGACTCTCCTTCTTTCTGGACGCAGTGCTCCAAGTCGACTATCGTCGTGGATTGCCGGTAGGTCCCGTGGAAATTCTTGATGAACTTCTCTCTGAGATCCATCCAAGAGGTGATGGAATTCTCTGGGAGATTTTTGATCCATGTGCGAACCGGCCATTCCAACATCATCGTGAAGTATCGGGCGCAGACTTCTTCGCCAGCATGCAGCATATCCATGGCGAGGTCATAGGTTTCGATCCAAGCGCCGGGTCCATGTCAGCCGTGTAGTTTGGGATTTTGCACGACTTTTTGAAATCTGGTGGCAAGCGTGTGTTCCTCAAAGCCGGGACTAGACATCGATTACCCACGAATCTGCTGGCGAACTCGGTGTTTGGTTCCTATGGGGGGAGTTGGGCTTCCGGCTCTACATGTTGGTTGGTTCTGGGAGCCAGTAAGTCCATGATCCTCAGTCCTCTCGGAGGGGTCAGAGGTATTTTATGGTGGAGCTGGCTGCCAGAGGCTGCTGGAGCCGGCGATTCTGCTTGCCGGCTCACGCTTCGATATGGAGTTCCATGTATGTATGCGACCGCTTGTGAGTATTGGCCCTGCTACGTGCTCGCCGTTCTAAGGAAGTCGAAAGCTGCACGGGCGGCACGATCTGCCGGGGTGTCTCCCTGAATAGCCGCGTTGGTGAGATACTGAGTTGCCGCCATGACATTAGCCATGGAGTTATCGAAGTGGTAGGGAGGTGTATGGAAGCGATCTTGCCCGCCGGAGATGGCTTTTCTCCTCTGTAGGTTTCCGCCCCATGGCGGTGGAGAAACACAGAAACTCTTCTTCTTTTAGGGTTTTCACCCCAGGGGGTCTTATAGGCGAGAGGGGGCACCGAGGGGGGCCACCAGGCATCCAGGAGGGTGCCTGGCGCGACCAGGAGGGGGCCCGCTCCAGGCACCCTTCTGGCTGCCTGGTGGGTCCCCTCACCTCCATCTTTGGTGATCCCCAGTCAATTCCCATAAAACTACTGCCCGTAAATTTTCATCGCATTTGGACTTGATCTGATTCAGCAACTTGGTGTCCACTTTTCACCGCTGAATTCTGGTTCTGCTGCTTCGGCACCGGAAAGTTGTAAACTATGTAAAACAAGCCAAAACAACATAAGAACAATACTTTAAAGTGGAATATATCAATGAATAGGATGAAGTTACAATATAAAATAGTGATGCATTTTGGACGTATCAAGCTCCAGGAAGAATCCACCTTCGGGGTCAGTGGGTTCATCTAAAACATAGAATAAGAAAACATGAGTACAAAGTCGTACTTAGCAAGACTTACGTAGGAACTATACTACTCATGCACATGTATCAAGGCAAATGGAGGTGGGGTTCAAAAGCAGAAGTGCCAGCTTTGACTTGGCTAGTCCTGAACTACGAGTAGCAGACTTGAGGTAAGAAGTGTACACGAGTACACTACATGTCTCCAAGCAATTACACCACTATGGTGCCTTCCTCGACTTCCCACGAGAAAGCACGCCATAGCACTCACGCTTATCTTGGCAAGTTTTATAAGTATCCGGTTCAAGTTGTCTAATAATCAAGCTAAGCTTTCCAAGCAGTCCATAACCGCGGACACGGCTATTCGAATAGTTTTGTTAAACCTGCAGGGGTGTACCTCTACACACACATGACCATCAGTTACCGCCAGGTCTCGCCACCATTCAAGGGGTGCCGGAGAGGATGCTCACCACAACTGTTACCTCATAGCCGATCTAGTCCAAGAAAGCCGCATACCTGGGTTGGTTTCCACTATCGTGAACCCGGCCGGTTTATCGAAGTGGACCCAGATGATGTCTGCGTGGTGCATAAGCCGGTCTTGGTTGAGCCGTTCTCTCACTTAGCAGCCACGCCACAAACCTACCAGAGCTCGAAACTACTGCGCCATCTGGACATCGAAAGGGATGATTTAGTAGGTCGAGAGGGGTTAGTGAGCCCAATGTTTGGTTGTACTATTTATCTTGGATCACCACATACTAACTCGGACTTACGGAGGTGTTCAACGAGAGAACCCACTCTGTACTCCTACACAGCCTCTCATCGTTCACCTTGTATTAGGGTAGATTCACCAACACATTTCCACCATCATCAACATGATCACTATCATCCCGACTCACAGTATCAATAGTGTATCACTCTAAGCATGCAATTAGATGTAACAATTGCAGGGGCCACATGATATCAATCAACTACATCTGCTAGGATTGTGGTTTGCTTTCTACTGTGACAAATGATAGGGCATGCAAAGGAATGGGTTCATCTATGCGGTAGAAACGTATCATGGTAATCATCCTAAACAATGCATAAATGAGACTGAGAGGGAAGTGGGATTTTATCGACATGATCAATGGGGTTTGCTTGCCTTGCTGACGAGGGTCGTACACGGTATCTTCAACAGAGGGGGTGATCTTGGGTTCCGGCTCCACCTCTATTCGATAGCAAACAATGCAAAAACGTTATCAATATAAAGACAATGCACAATCACATGATCAAAGTTGCAATGTGGTGTTAATGGTTGCAATGTGTTGGCAATTCCATTTAAAAGAAGTGCATTGCAAAGTCATTTGCAAATTCACTCCAAATTTGAATTCAAAAGAATTCCATATGCACATTTGTCTTTGTTCACCCAATTTAAATTGGTCAAACATGAAAACAAAGCCCATATTCACATTCCTTGCATTTTTCTGATAATTTTACATATATTATATGCCCAATTTGGAGTTAAAATTGATTAGTTATGAATTTCCAAAGTTTAAACCATTTTTCTGGATTTTCTCTAATTTAAATTAAATAGTGAAAAGGATTATGGCGTCAGCATGAGGTCATGTCGACGTGGGGTGGGGGGCTTACATGTAAGGCCAACATGTCAGTGGCCTAGATATTTATCCTTGTTTAACTAAAACTGAGGGAGTTTAATTAGGGCCAAGGGCCCACTTGTTAGTGGCTAAAGGCGTGGAATAGGGGATGGGTTAGTGGCTAATGGCCGGCCACATCACGGTCTGCCAGCGGCTCTACGCCGGCGTCACTAGACGCGGCGGGGCCCGCACGGGACGATGGTGCAGGGATCCAAAGGCCAAACGGAGGGCACTGACGTGCTCCTCGTTCTCGTCCGCGTCGAATGGAGCAGGTGGGGGTCTCCTAGGCTGCCGGAATCTCCACCGGCGACGACTCGCACGCGGAGGCCAGAGTTGAGCTCGACGGGCGCGGTGATTTAGTCCACGGGGAGGAGCGCTGCAAAAGGCAAAAGATGGATACTCTCACCCCAGTGTTAACAGAGAAGACGGCGGGGTCGCAGGAGCTCCGGAGGCGACGAATTCCTCGCCGGTGTGCGGCGGCCGTGGCCGAGGAAGAAAGCTCGATTTGTCGTCGGAGGAGCGCTCCAGTTCGCGCAAGTTGGCATGGTGATGAAGTCAACTACGGGGAACGCGATGGACACGCCGGTTTTCCTCCTCGAGGTCGTTGGCCACGCCGGGGCGCGACGGTGCTCTCCGGTGGCGACGGCGAGCTTCGGTTGTCGACGAACACGGCGAGACAGGGCGAGGAAGAGCTGAGCTGGAGGGGGAAAGTGTTCAGGAAGGTGCAGGGCGTCTCCGTGGTGCGTAGTTGTGGCCTAGGAAGCAGCTGCGTGGCCGCGTCTCATCGGCGACGGCGGTGGAGTGCTGCATGCATTCCACCGAGCACCTTCAGGGCGCGGGTAGGAAGAGACAAGAGGGTGAGGATGGGCTGTGCCGGCTATCTGGGCCTAGGGCTTAAGTTAGGCTGCTTCCAGGTTTGTTCCTTTTTTCTTATTTCTTTTCTGTTTCTTTTTCTGACATTTTTTGTCTTGGCTAAAAAAAATAGTTAGGCAATTTTATAAATGCCCAAAAAAATTATGTGAACTTTCTAGGCATATAGCTAGCCACTTATAAAGTTTGGGAATTTTTAAAATTCAAATAATTTGAACTTTAATTCAAATAGGGGTTTAAATTTAATTCCAAGCTCCTGTTTGAATATTTGAAAAATCTATGAGCATGGGTTTGAATCCAAATCACTTTATATGTGATCACACTCATTTATGAGACTTTTCAAAAATGCAAAATGAATTTTTGGAGAAACTTTTATTCTGGCCATTTAATTAAATTCTTTAGGGCTTTTATTTTTTCCCCATTTGAAATTTCTTTTGGAATTTTCACATGATGCAAAGGGGCAACCTAACCCAAGCACATACCTAAGTTGGGGTCGTGAAAACTCGCCCCCACTCAAAAGAATCTCGTCCTGAGATTCAGAAGTCTGCGGGAGGAAGGAGGGGTACTCGACACTAAGACGGTCTTTTGCTTCCCACGTGGCTTCTTTCTCAGAGTGGTGTGACCATTGAACTTTCAAAAAGTTAATCTCCTGTCAGCGAGTGACACGCTCTGCTGAATCAAGAATACGAACGGGGTATTCTCGATACGAAAGGTCATCTTGGAGATCAAGCGTTTCATGGTCGACTTCGCAGATGTGGTCTTTGAAGCAATGCCTGAGTTGTGACACATGGAATACATCATGTACTCGGGAAAGGTGTGGGGGTAGTTCAAGTTAGTAGGCAAATTCTCCACGTTTAGCAAGAATGTGGAAAGGTCCAATGTAACGTGGGGTAAACTTGCCCTTGATACCGAAGCGTTGGGTTCCCTTCAGAGGAGTAACCCCGAAGGTAAGCCTTCTCGTCCAGGTTGTAGCTTTCTTGCCTATGATGACGATCATAGTAGCTTTTCTGACGAGACTGGGCTTCTTTCAATTGATAACGAACAATCCGGTCCAAAGAATTTTCTTTCACCGGTTTCTGACCAATTTAGGGGTGTTCGACATCTTCGTCCATAGAGGAATTCAAAAGGAGCCATGTTCAGACTAGATTGGAAACTATTGTTATCAGAAAATTCGGCGAATTGAAGAGACTTCTCCCAATTCTTTCCGAATGAGATAACACAAGCTTTGAGCATGTCTTGGAGAATTTGGTTAACCCTTTCAACTTGACCGCTAGACTGAGGATGGAAAGCTATACTAAAGGAGAGATGAGTTCCCATAGCATTCTGAAAACTTTCCCGAAATCTAGAGGTGAAAAGGCTTCCACGATCAGAATTGATTTCCAAAGAAACACCATGAAGAGACACAATTCTAGAGACATACAAGTCCGCTAGCTGGCTCGCAGTTATGGACTCGCGAACGGGAAGGAAGTGAGCAACTTTGGAAAGTCTATCAACGACAACGAAGATGGCATCATTTCCTTTATGAGTTTTTGGAAAGGCAGTGATGAAATCCATACTGACTTTGTCCCATTTCCACTCGGGAATAGGCAATGGTTGAAGAGTACCAGCAGGTCTTTGGTGTTCGGCCTTAATGCGATGACAAACATCACATTCGGCAACATACTGAGCAATTTTTCGCTTCATCCTAGTCCACCAAAATCTCTGGCGTAGGTCTCGGTACATCTTTGTGCTACCAGGATGAATCGAAAGGGGAGTGTCATGAGCCTCCTTAAGAATTAGCCTCCTAAGATTGTGTTTTCATGGTACAACCAATCGAGTGCAAAAGAAAACGACACCTTGATCATTTATGGAGAAACATTTAGCAACTCCGCTAGCAATGTTCTTCTTGATCTCTCGAATACCACTATCACGTTCCTGGGCGGCTATGGTTTTATCCTCAAGGGTTGGTTTCACCACCAAGGTAGAAAGAAAGCCACGAGGAACAATCTCGAGATTGAGCTTTCGAAATTCCTCATGAAGAAGTGGTTGATACATTTGTAACATGAGGTTGTTACAATACGACTTACGACTTAGTGCATCAGCCATGACATTGGCTTTGCCTGGGGTGAAAGAAATTCCTAAGTCATAATATTTTATCAACTCTATCCAGTGTCTTTGCCTGAGATTAAGATCTGGCTGGGTGAATATGTATTTGAGGCTTTGGTGGTCAGAATAGATCTCACAATGATTACCAATGAGGTAATGTCGCCATGTTTTCAAGGCATGAACTACGGCAGCGAGTTCAAGATCATGGGTAGGATAGTTCTCTTCATGTGGACGCAACTGGCGTGAAGCATAAGCTACCACATGTATATCTTGCATAAGTATGCATCCTAACCCTTGCCGTGAAGCGTCACAATAGATCTCAAAATCCTTTTTTGTGTCTGGAGGCACAAGTACGGGTGCAGAAGTCAATCTTGTTTTCAGCTCTTGAAAGCTTTCCTCGCACTTGGGGGTCCATTCGAATTTCTTATCTTTCTTGAGGAGTTCAGTTAGAGGCTTTGCAACTTTGAAGAAGTTCTCAACGAAGCGGCGGAAATAGCTTGCTAAGCCAAGAAAACTCTTAACTTGCTTAACCGATTCAGGTGGAGTCCAGTCAAGGACGGCCTGAACCCTCTTGGGATTCACAGCCTTTTGCAGAAATCACGTGGCCTAAGTAGGTCACTGCTGGTTGCCAAAATTTTCACTTAGAGAACTTGGCATAAAGGCGATGCTCTCGAAGTTTCATCAGTACCAACCTAAGATGTTCGGCATGTTCTTCTTCGTTCTTCGAGTAGATGAGAATGTCATCAAGATAAACTACAACAAATTTATCTAGGTACTCCATGAAGATCGAATTCATCATGCGCGAGAAAGTGGAGGGGGCATTGGTTAAACCGAAGGATATGACGGTGTACTCATAAAGACCATAACGAGTAGTGAAAGCCGTTTTGGGAATGTCCCCGTTTCTGAGTTTGATTTGATGATAGCCTAATCTCAAATACACCTTGGAGAAGACAGAGGATCTAGCAAGTTGATCATAAAGATCATTGATCCTGTGCAGTGGGTACTTGTTCTTTATCGTCGCTAGATTTAGCGGGTGATAGTCTACGCACATCCTTTCTGTTCCATCTTTCTTCGTTACGAACAGAACGAGGCAAACCCATGGCGATGAGCTAGGGCGGATGAAGCCTTTTTCCAACAAAACTTCAAGTTGGATTTTAAGCTCAGCTAACTCACGTGGGGCCATTTTGTATGGGCGTCTGGAAATTGTGTGGTTCCTGGCATAAGATCCACAATGAACTCTACACATCTGTCGGGTGGCTAGAAATACGGGGTTGGATTACTGGGTAGTTTTCCTAGAGGATGACCATGGCATACTAGTAGATACAAAAGATATGTCAGGGTAGCAAAGTACCCCAACACGATGGTTAATGTGGTCATTCTGGCTAGAAGACATCTAAAGTGGGAGGATGAACTGCAAATGCATCAATATAGGTTTCTAGAATAAAACCTACAACAAACTCTATGAAGCTGTCGGGAATGCCACCTAGAAGTTCTTCTAAAAGGACAACCGAAATGGAGAGAAGGATTTTGCAAATGCATTAGATTATAAAGAAACATGGAATGACTCGGACAGCATAACGGTTGTAATTGCAAGGAAAGACAATTTTCTTACAACATAGAGACAGCACTTACATAAAATGTAAGAAATCAGGAAGCACGACGACTCTAGCAAACCGAACACAACTTTCCTACGGCTGCAAGGAAGCAAACAATGAGATGTTGTAGTAAGACATAGATGAGCCAAGTCCTATCTTCCCGTAGAAAAGATGAGGGTGACTCAGAACTCAGAACGATGAGGGTAAGGAGAAAAAGAAGCCATACGTTGTTCCCTTATATACCCAGAGTAACTATATAACTATAGAAGGCTAGACTCGACTTCGACCAAGGCTGATAATCCTACAGTCAGTCATGCTCTGATACCAAGTCTGTCGGGACCGGGGTTAGCGTATGCAAGTCCCTCTACAACACAATCATATGGAGAGCCGACACTACAAGAAATATGCTAATACACGATGGTATATTTTCGTCACTGCATCGTCATGGTTTTTAATTTACGACGATCTAACGACGAAAAACCAATCGTCGAAAATGAGGTGTCAAAAACTAAAAGCAACGACGTTTTGGTCGATATCGTCGTAACTTTCACGACGATTTCTGGATCGTCGTAACCTTTACGACGATCCTAAATCGTTGTTGGCAATCTAATTGAATCCTACGTGGCAAAATTGCGACGAAATCAAAACGTCTTAGATCAAAATCAGCCCAATCCATTCTGATCGTCAATTTGGGCCGAGCCCAATAATTCTAGCATTTTATGGTCCATTTTCGTTTGGGACATAGCATCTTTATGGCCTTTTTATTTTAGGAGTTTTGGCCTTTTTGATTATCTATTTATATTTTTTAGCCATTCTCCTGTTTATAAAAAAGGGCCAGAACCTACTTACGGAATTTCTATTTGGCAATTCAATTTTTTCATTGTTAAAACAAAGTTATGAATTATTATTTTTTGATCTACTTATTTCTGGGCCATGGGCACTTTGCATACAGAACAATCCATATATTTTTTTTGCCATTTTTGGATAAGGCAAATAAACAGGAATTTCATTAATAGGAAATTACACAATAAGTTCAATTTCTACAATGAGCAAACTTCACAGAACTAAAATACATCGCATAAGGAACATTACATTCACCATTACAGAAAAAGCCAGGAACACACATTTCACAGGAAAATGAGTAGCAAAAGATATGATGCGAAGAGGTCGTCGTTCTTGTTCTTGGGAACAATGGAAGGGGTTGTCCTTGCACCTTCAGCACTGTCTTTAGTGTCTGCACAAACAAATATATTTTTTCTAGCAATGTGTCACCAATTCTACAAATCCCTATCTTTAAAACATAATTACCATTAGATATATTTGCACAGGAAAAGAACTACAGTTCTAACATAACTTGTTTGAATTAGATCATTTTGTTTAACTTGCTCAATCTAGGAGTCTACTAAGAACCAAGATATCTTGAGTAGATTGAATAAAATGCTTCTGTCTTTGTACGTATGAATAAAAAACTGAGCCAAACTACGTATAAACAGTGAGCATGCAACTGTAGGTACATTTTTAAGTTAAAATAGGCACTACTCTCAGGAACACACTGTAATTTAGTGGATAAAGGGTTTCGGTTTAGCCCTGATTTTTTTTCATGTTCTTACAGTAATATTACAATAGCACAACCCCCTAAACAGGTTCAACTTAACACAACATGAAGGGATTCCATTTGGAGACAATTTACTGGACAAAAAATCCAGAAGTAACAACTTGGTCAAATAACAAGTGCATGGCAATCTTATGCTGCTCTATAACCTTCAAATATAATAGATACTACAGTAGGCTCGCATGTCGATACACAGAGCAATCTTTGTGTGCATGCACTCTTAAGATGATTTTTATAGCATGTGGTGCTCCTAACTGAATATGATGATTGTTACAGTAACACTGACAAGCAACTACGGGCTTTAATGGATTATAGAAATAAAAAATGTGAAACCAAACTGTCAGGTTCTCCTCAAAGTTAGTGAAACTAACGGTGCATACAATAATTGCTGCCACTGTACAAGCTTTCAGAAACCTATTGCAGTCCAGCGAGCACATAACATTTTTTTCTAATAAGATGACACTTCGCCAAATGCAAAACAATAGTTAGAGATATTCGAAAAATGAACTTACATTGTAAAGATACACGCCAAGAGTAAGTTGTCAGCATCATCCAGCACGAAGGATGAATGCAAAGGAGACGAGGAAGACACAAGTTAGTCAAGCACTTGAAACAATTTGCAGGATATAAGAAAGATAGATATTGATAACTACTCAAGAGTGCAAGAATCTAATATAAATACTGAAACTGTACCAGAGGGTAACTGCTCATTACAGAGCATTAATAATTCATGCAGACAGTAGAAAATCTTACAACAGATTGAACCCAAAACAGAGCATCGCAATCTAAATTCTCATGGGAAGGAAGGAAGAACAAGGAGATACCCTGAGGCGCTCAGAGAGGATGGAGGGCGTGATGTGCTTGTACTTGGGGATCTACTGGCTTGAGTGGATTGACACCATCTTGACGAGTCCCCTCTCAATCAGGTTCTTGATAGAAGTGTGAGCCAGAGACCCGTTGATCTGCAAGTAGATAAACACATGTTGAGATCATAGAGATCAAATAAACAAACAATGCACTCATATAGTATGGGAGAGGAACCAATGCTACCTAAAATGATAGAGCATCGACATGTTGGTTCAAACAACTTCAACTTATTTAGCAGTCGAAGTCATACTATTTTCTTTCGTTAAAAAAAAGAAGTCATACTATTTTCACTATGATGAGATCCCAAAACTGGGTATCCAAAGTTAAAATTCTAGTACGACACCGGCAGAACGAAATAAATTACAACATCACAGGATTCAAACTGCAAGCAGTGCTATGCGTTTCAAAAGATAGTAAATTCCTGTAATCTACAGAAATGATTCAAACATAAACATAACAATGATTCAAGGTTGCTAATTTGCTGTATATGGCATCATGAGCACAGAAGAATTATGGAAATAAAACATCACTGCTGTTGAGTTCAGTGGTACAAGAAATTGGATATTGGCATACCTTGGGTGCGAGCTTCTCCATCTTCTCTTGTTCCATTTTCTGCAAATATAGGTCATTGGGCCTGTTATTAAGTATTAATAAAGTATCGAGACATATACAAAAGACCACTTATTTATGTCAGCATTATATCTTATATCAAAGTCAAAAACAAGAAATAATAGTGATTTTGGAACGGTTTGTAAAACCCAAGGGTAAAATTTACAATATCTGGACAACTGTCATTACAGGATATTCGACTAATTTAGAATTTTAGCGCTTGCTGCGCGTCATACGTCAATCAAAGACATGATAACAGGTCATGATACCATAAATAAAGTGGCATAGTAACTATATGGTATTAAATTAATACTGTCCAACCAATAATGATGCTGAGTCTAAATATTTTATTATTCAAGACTTCAAACAAAAGCAGGTTACACAGATGTACTAAAGATGAAGAAATACTATACATAGACAAAGGATGAAACAATATAGAGGAATATGCTTCATCAATGCAACCAGTAATCTAGACACAACAAGCAAAGAAGCATTCTTTAAAGTAGAACATAGAAATTATATCCCATGAATTTTCAAGCACCACCAAGAGTCAGAACAGACAACTCACGACAGATCCATCAGCCATGGCTCCATCCTGGCCACCTCAAGCTCCACTTCTCCCCTGCAAAGGATGGAAAATGAGGAAAAAGACTTAAGGAAAACCTATACCTCACTCACTCTGACAGTAGCAGAGACTAAAAAAGATAGGTTATTTTAATGTTGTACTCCCGAATTGAAATGTTCTTCAGAATTGAAATGCTCTATATTTAAATGTTATTCCTTTTTTTCTCTTGTATTTAAATGTATTTCAGAATTTAAATGATCTGTATTTAAATAATAAAAGACTTATAGCACAGTTTACAAACTTGAATTTAACATATGCACTGCAATTTACAAACTGAACGTTGCTTGCTTCTTGAGTATTAGCACTTAAATAACTTTTAGTTCGTTTTTATTAGGAAAACAGTATAACAATTGATATTTCAACTCATCAACATTGAACTATGAACAGATTATATATGTATCTTTGATGATAAAATAATAAAAGTGCTCCCCGTTTGAAAATAATTGAAGATCTAGGTCTTTACTAAGTAAAACTTTGTGTTTTCATAATTCTATTACTTGAACATGAGCACACACATATTGTCTAACTAGCAGATTGAAGGTCCATTTTGTGATTACAATCTTAAACACATAATTATTTCTCGCGGCACTACAAAGAAATTCTCTCCTTATGAATAAACACCAAGCAATACTTAGACAACATATAGTACTGAAATGAAATAAGAGTGCCTACAATCATTTACCAGCAAGTTAGCTATATTGTCACATACTCACATAGCTCTATAGTCACATAGCTACGAACAACAACTTTTAAAGTAATGAAAGAAATAGAGCAATAAACAGCAGCAGCTCAAGTGATAACTAGTAGCCTTCTGGTTGATGGTTATTGTAATGCTCATATGTGATGGCACCAAGACAAGATAGGTGATTTTACTGAAAAAAATTCTTAGAGATTTATGCGCAGTGACTAATCAATTTTCTTTTCATTTTACACATAATAAAAACATGCAACATTATACCAAAACTCATGGGAGTAAAAAGAACATAAAAAATACAACAATCTTTTAAACACATAGGTAGTAACTAGTATGGTTGCTTGCTGTTTATTACTGTCAATCATTCGCATGCATATACCAAAAAGAAAACAGCAGGATTCAACCCCATATGGGGGATTCTTGTTAAGCTTTCCTTACACCAATTTACAGCAGGTACAAGTGAAAAGCAGGCAAAAAATGGAGGAATCAATGGACTTACCCAGATCACGTGGGTTCCATCCGCGCTTTGAGGGGTGGAGAGGCCGGGGCAAGATCTGGTTTGAGGTCACCGTCGTCGAGTTCCTACCGTGACTGTGCAAGGGAGATCGACGTCGTAGGTTCCTGTTTCAACAGATATGGTGCGTTATAGGAGGTTGAGAGGAGGTGATGCGGCATGAGGGAAGAGTGGGAGATGGAGCAAGGCATTATCGGGGGAGGCGGTGGTGGGCGAGGCCACGCTAACCTGCTCGTCATATCCGACACGGTGGCGGCCATGGCGGGTTGCGCTTGCGTCGAAGAGTAGGAGAGGAGATGAGCGTGTGTCCTCCTTGCCCTGCACCACGCCTCTCCCCGAGCGTGCAGAGGGACGAGTCCTGCGAACCGCTTCACGTCAGCGTTGATGTCGTCATGGGTGGATCTGACCATGGGAGGATTTTTCCATCCGCGGTCGTGGGGAGAAGGGGTGGTCCTCATGGTCGAGGCGGCGAGGGGTGAGACGGCGAGGAGTGCGCCACCGTGGGTGCAGGTGGTGGAGGCACGGGGATGGGTGTGGATGGGTGGCGGCGCCGTCGACAAGGGGGCGGGGTCGAGAGGGGGGAAATGGATGGGTATCGAGGGAGGCTAGGGTTCGTCCAAGGAGGTGATAAGGTAGGACTGGATGGGCCTATGGGCTTGGAGCCTACGGGGGGGGGGAGAGGAGAGGAGGAGTTATGCCAACAACAAAAAACCCAGGTTGTTGCTGCTTTTGGATTTCCATTTTTTGAGAAAATAGAGGAGAGGGAAAGAGGAAAAGCTTGAGGTTAAAAAATGTGAAACGGTTCAAGGGACCTTGATGGAATATTTACAAGCCGCTAAAAATAGTTACGAAAGATTTAGGCGAAGAAGAAATATGCATTCAATAATTAATGTATATATGGATTGAACTAGGGTATAAATCACGAAACTTAAAGGAAGGATAGGAAAAAGGCTAAAATGGGAAGTTTCATATTGGAATTGCAAGAAATGTTTCATAAGAAAATTAATTACCTTTGCAAGGCTAGGAAAATGCTAAAAATGTTGTCAAAGAAAGTTTTCCCTTCTTTACACAAAAAAATCATTTTTCATTTTTTTAGTGCCAAAAAAGGATTTTTTACGAAGAAACTACCAAATATTTTGGATTTTGTTTGAACTTTTATTTAGGTTAATATTATTAATAATATTATGTCAATATCCAATTAATTATCTTTGAGTTGTTTAATATTTTAAATAATACATTTTTGCTATAGATGTGTTTTTATTTACTTCAATCATAATTAATTCCACAATCAATAATTCATTTAGGAAATTGTAAATTAATGCTTAGTTTTAGTGATGATCATTATTAGCTATTTTTTATGAAGAACATGCCAAATATTTGTTGAAAAATTGTACCAAACCATTTTACAAAAATATTAGACAACATTTTACAAATAGATGGATGAGGTGGGAACAAATGGACCCCACGAGTGACATATAAAACTAGTCAGAAGAGGTTACAAAGTTATTATAATCTTGACAAATGTTATGACGATCTAAATAGGTCGTAATCAACTAAAAATAACTCTGTAAGCTGTGTAGCTCAGTTTATGACGATCTCATCTTATGCGGTTATGACCTTTTTGACTCACATCGTCGTAATTTATATATGGGTTTGACCCCCTCAAATAGTTTACGACCATCTCGGGTGAAATCGTCATAGATTTATGACGAATGCATCCACGACCTTTTAAAGATTGTCATGTATGAGCATATTTCTTGTAGTGCGAGAACCGTACCCACTCATCTAAGGAGACAAGGCCGAGCACAGAACGTTCTCGAAAATCATCGAACATGAGGGGCACCCCATCCAGGCTGGATGATTAACTGAGATGGGTCCTAATCGTCCGTACACAAGTCTAAATGATATGGGTGATGTACTCACATACTCATAGACAAGTCGCCTCAACCATACTATCGATTGTATTATAATACTTACATAGAATTACTCCAGCCCGATCACTTAGTCGGGGTCTAGGGCGGGCTCGATCATACAACAAAGTGTGCACGTGACAGAGTCACGAGCAATCGCATCGGGATGCCCCAAGCTGCGCACATCTAAGGGCCACTTGGTGTATAAAAGACCGCCAGCCAGATTACAACTAAGGTCTCGAAAACCCATACTAAGACATGCATGTTATAATCATACACGCAGCACACATGTCTAGTATGAACAGCAGGTATCATTGCAATTCTCTACAAAGTTTACAACTTTATTGATAACTCTTACAGAGTGCACACAGAGATCACGAGACCGTGATCCAACATTACGTCAAGCATGCGGAAGCAAAGTAGGTCTGAGTACAGACAAGTTTAACAAATGGCTTAAGAAGCCTTATTTATAAACAAGCCCTTCCACGACGGACCAGTCGTCTGACTGGGACTACACTAGCTTGGCTTCAGTCGTCGAGCTCCAGGAAGAATCCACCTTCGGGGTCAGTGGGTTCATCTAAAACATAGAATAAGAAAACGTCAGTACAAAGTCGTACTCAGCAAGACTTACGTAGGAACTATACTAATCATGCACATGTATTAAGGCAAAGGGAGGTGGGATTCAAAAGCAGAAGTGCCAGCTTTGACTTTGCTAGTCCTGAACTACGAGTACCAGACTTGAGGTAATAAGCGTACACGAGTCCACTACATGTCTCCAACCAATTACATCACTATGGTGCCTTCCTCGACTTCCCACGAGAAAGCACGCCATAGCACTCACGCTTATCTTGGCAAGTTTTATAAGTATCCGATTCAAGTTGTCTAATAATCAAGCTAAGTTTTCCAAGCAGTCCATAACCGCAGATGCGGCTATTCGAATAGTTTTGTTAACCCTGCAGGGGTGTACCGCTACACACACATGACCATCAGTTACCGCCAGGTCTCGTCACCATTCAAGGGGTGCCGGCGAGGATGCTCACCACAACTGTTACCTCATAGCCGATCTAGTCCAAGAAAGCCGCCTACCTGGGTTGGTTTTCACTATCGTGAACCCGGCCGTTTTACCGAAGTGGACCCAGATGATGTCTGCGTGGTGCATAAGCCGGTCTCGGTTGAGCCGTTCTCTCACTTAGCAGCCAGGCCACAAACCTACCAGAACTCCAAACTACTGCGACATCTGGACATCGAAAGGGATGAGTTAGTAGGTCGAGAGGGGTCAGTGAGCCCAATGTGTGGTTGTACTCTTTATCTTGGATCACCACACAAGAACTCAGAGTTAGGGCGGTGTTCAACGAGACAACCACTGTGTACTCCTACACAGCCTCTCATCGTTCACCTTGTATTAGGGTAGATTCACCAACACATTTCCACCATCATCAACATGATCACTACCATCCCGACTCACATAACAGTATCAACATTGTATCACTCTAAGCATGCAATAAGATGTAACACTTGCAGGGGCCACATGATATCAATCAACTCCTACATCTGCTAGGATTGTGGTTTGCTTACTACTGTGACAAATGATAGGTCATGCAAAGGAATGGGTTCATCTATGCGGTAGAAACATATCATGGTAATCATCCTAAAAAATGCATAAGCGAGACTAAGAGGGAAGTGTGATTTTATCAACATGATCAATGGGGGTTTGCTTGCCTTGCCGACGAGGGTCGTACACGGTATCTTCAACGGAGGGGGTGATCTCGGGTTCCGGCTCCACCTCTATCCGATAGCAAACAATGCAAACAAGGTGATCAATATAAAGACAATGCACAATCACATGATCAATGTTTCAATGTGGTGTTCATGGTTGCAATGTGTTGGCAATTCCATTTAAAAGAAGTGCATTGCAAAGTCATTTGCAAATTCACTCCAAATTTGAATTCAAAAGAATGCCATATGCACATTTGTCTCTTTTCACCCAATTTAAATTGGGCAAACATGAAAACAAAGTCCATATTCACATTCCTTGCATTTTTCTGATAATTTTACATATCTTATATGCCCAATTTGGAGTTAAAATGAATTAGTTATGAATTTCCAAAGTTTAAAACATTTTTCTGGATTTTCTCTGATTTAAATTAAATAGAGAAATGGATTATGGCGTCAGCATGAGGTCATGCCGACGTGGGGGGGGGGGGCTGACATGTGGGGCCAACATGTCAGTGGCCCAGGGATTAATCCCTGTTTAATTAAAACTGAGGGAGTTTAATTAGGGCCAAGGGCCCACTTGTTAGTGGCTAAAGGGGTGGATTAGGGGGTGGGTTAGTGGCTAATGGCCGGCCACGTCACGGGCTGCCGGCGGCTCAACGCCGGCGGCGCCAGATGAGGCGGCACCCGCACGGGACGGCGGTGCATGGCTCCAAAGGCCAAACGGAGGACATTGGCGTGCTCCTCGTTCTCGCCCGCGTCGAATGGAGCAAGTGGGGGGCTCCTGGGCTGCCGGAATCTCCACCAGCGACAACTCGCGCGCGGCGGCCGGTGTTGAGCTCGACGGGCGTGGTGATTTAGTCCACGGGAGGGAGCGCTACAAGAGGCAAAAGAAGGGGAAGGTCACCCCAGTGTTAACAGAGAAGACGGTGGGGTCGCAGGAGCTCCGGAGGCGACGAATTCCTCGCCGGCATGCGGCGGCCGTGGCGGAGGAAGAAAGCTCGATTTGTCGTCGTAGGAGCGCTCCAGCTCGCGGAAGCTGGCGTGGTGACGAAGTCAACTATGGGGAACGCGATGGACACGCCGGTTTGCCTCCTCGACGTCCTTGGCCACGCCGGGGCGCGACGGTGCTCTGTGGCGGCGACGACGAGTTTCTGTTGTCGACGAACACGGCGAGACAGGGCGAGGAAGAGCTGCGCTGGAGGGGGGAAGTGTTCAGGAAGGTGCAGGGCGTCTCCGTGGTGCGTAGTCATGGCCTGGGAAGCAGCTGCGTGGCCACGGCTCGTCGGCGGCGACGGTGGAGTGTTGCATGCATTCCACCGAGCACCTTCGGGGTGCGGGGAGGAAGAGACAAGTGAAGGAGGCTGGGCTGGACCGGCTAGCTGGGCCTGGGGCTTATGTTGGGTTGCTTCCAGGTTTGTTCCCTTTTTCTTATTTCTTTTATGTTTCTTTTTCTGATATTTGTTTTTTTCTTGGCTAAAAAATTAGCTAGACAATTTTATAAATGCCCAAAAAATTTATGTGGACTTGCTAGGCATATAGCTAGCCACTTATAAAGTTTGGGAATTTTTAAAATTCAAATAATTTGAACTTTAATTCAAATAGGGATTTAAATTCAATTCCAAGCTCTTGTTTTAATAGTTGAAAAATCTATGAGCATGGGTTTGAATCCAAATCATTTATATGTGATCACCCTAATTTATGAGACTTTTCAAAAATGCAAAAGGAATTTTTGGAGCAACTTTTATTCTGGCGATTTAATTAAATTCTTTAGGGATTTGTTTTTTCCCCATTTGAAATTTCTTTTGGAATATTCACATGATGCAAAGGGGCAACCTAACCCTAGCACATAAATAAGTTGGGGTTGTGACACGCCATTAGTAACCTAAACAGTAATGGCGCACCAGGTGAAAAGTGTGCCATTACTATGTTTGACCAAGGTTTGACCCATTCCTGGACATAGTAATGGCGCACTTTGTATAGGTGCGCCATTAGTAAGTTGACATAGTAATGGCGCACCTGGTGAAAAGTGCGCCATTACTATGTTTGACCAAGGTTTGACCCTGTCCTAGACATAGTAATGACACACTTTGTATATGTGCGCCATTGCTATGTCAAACTTAGTAATGGCGCACTTTGTATATGTGCACCATTACTATGTTTGACCAAGATTTGACCAAGGGTTGACCCAGTCATAGACATAGTAATGTCGCACTTTGTAAAGGTGTGCTATTACTAACTTTCTGAGGTGGCCAAAAAATTCATCAAATGCACCCCCTCGCCCCAAGTGGACCGCCTTTTCAGTTTAAAAAAATAAATAAAAGAAAATGATAGAAATGTCAAAAAAAATAAAAGAACACGAGATTCTCATATGATATATGGTCTAGTTGTTACAAAAATTTACAAACATGAATTTCGACTTTTCTTTGCAAAATCTCTCTTGAATTTGTAAAATAGGCACAACTTTTGCATACGAACTCCGATGAAAAAGTTTTTTACATGAAAAATCATCTACTCGAAAATTTACATCCGAATTCAACGGGGGAGAACCCCGTTGAAGATTTTTAGAATCCTCAAAAACCTAACAGAAAAAAGTTACGAGGCTTTTTCAAGATCTGGAGGCAAAAAAATCAAAAAAATATCAAACTTAGTAATGGCGCAATATTTGAAAAGTGCGCCACTAGTAATAGATTTTTTTTATTTTCTGAAAATATATTTAAAAAATGTTTGAAATATGATAGGTGACTGATCGGTAAGTTTCAAATAAAAAGTTCAAAATTTCATCACACTCATGGACATGAATAAGGTCCTAGACATCAACAAAGTTTTATAGGATTGATATGATACATATATCAACAAGTTCTTGTGAAATGAGCTGGAGAAGGAGTTGAATGGAACTGAGAAGGAACTGAGAAGTTAAGTGTGCTAGGGCTAGAGTAGTGTGGGGATGGCTGACCCTTTGTAAGGCCCCCGATGCGGTACTATCTCGAGTTAGTCGCTTTCGCGTTCGGCCTGAGATAGAAGCGCATAAGCAGCCACCGATGCACGATACTCGCACTCGTATCGCTATCGGATTCCCGACAACAGGTAAATGAAGCATGAACAACTAAGACATAAATATATAAGTCCAGGGCATACACTCTCCACTGGTATTTATTACATCATCTCAAAGATCACAAGATCCAACAGTACATCATGACATCATGCGGAAGACATACAAGACCGGGTACGGTCAAGATCCCAAATGGCCCTAGAGAGGGTTGCACATAAACAAGTCCAACCACGGAACGTCGGAACCCAACTATAGGATCTACTGAACGAATTCGTCGTCATCCTCCTCCGGCGGAACCTCCACGAAGTAGCGTCCGGTGCTCGGGTCGAGGTAGTGATCAACTGCAGCGGCCGATCAGGAAAAACATAAAGGGGAAAGGAAAAAGCAAGAGGTGAGAATATATCAATGCAGTATAACTAACTTCTCACGGTAAGGAATAGTAGTGGTTGAGGTTTCAGCCGCACTAGCATATATGAGTGGCTAACGATCTATTAGAGTAAGGGAAGATCCAAGAACTCGTTGATGATCGCATCAAAAGGTCTCTATCCACCTACTTACACCAAACATAACACAACCTTGTCCCCTCTTTGTCGCCCCAGACGAAGAAGAGCAATCAAGGAAACTCACACATTGGCAACTTTTAAAGCATGATTAAGTTGATGTTATTCTATGAAAAGGGGGTAGGTCTAAAGTCGTCCATAACAGTGGACACGGCTTTTCGAAAAGATTTAACCCTGCAGGGGTGTACCAACTTCCCATTATAGGCTTCGCATGTACGCCCGATTTCCACTTGGCGGGTGAAGGTGCCTGAAACTAACAACACACAATTCCGGGTGGCCCCCGGTGAGTCGACATCCAACTCAAAAGCCGGCAACGCTCTCGAATTGGGCTCTACCGTCTGTCGCAGGTTCCGGTACCGGCACTCAATCCCGAGGTCGGATCCTCAGCCGGATAGTTTGGACCAACAGGATATTCCATCCCACTGGTCCTGTTTGTTTTAAATCTGCTGGAGCGCAAACCAGACACACACACGGGTTTCGAATGGTAAAAATCAGCTCGAGCCACCACTAGAATCGTTTGGAGCTAGGTAGGTAAGACAAGGGACCCCATAAAATACCACACACGATTAGGCACGCTCATCAAGAAACACAATACCTGGAACTTGGGACCTAGGTGACTCGAATGGAACAAAACACCTGGCGGGAATAGCCCGGTCACCCATCCTTCGTCAAATATAAGTTAATATCACATTAATAATTATCAACCAATTTCTGATAATAGCATGATAAACCACAAAGAAGCAATGGGCATAAGCAGCAGGTAAAGGGCCTACACATACTAAGCAATGGTTAAGAAAGCAAGGTACATAGACAAACAAGCTTTTGATAGGATGTGGGGGCATGGCTGTATGGGTTTAATTGAGAGGCACAAGTATATGGTGGATGGGATCAAACAACCGTTCTAAATACAGCTAGGCAAGCGAGCTGAAAGCTATAAGGAATGATATATAAACCCCCTTGCCTGGGCAAGTAGTCGACGGAGCAGACGTAGCAGGGTCCTCGGGCTCGGTGTCGGACAACTCCACGTAAGTCTTCTCGGCAAGCTCAGGCTCTAACATACGGTACCGGCTAAGAGAGACACCACAAATAAGCATCGGGATCAAAGATGCACAAGCATACAAGATGTTCAAGTTTAAATATCATGCATGTGACCCTAGCTAGTCAAGTTTAAATGGGGATCATGAAGACACGTCAACGATAATCCATATGCATTAAGTTAAGTCTTTGGGGTCTTGGTCGAGACCTTGAATTTAGGTGCAAGTAGCATGGAATGCATGACATGACATAACTTGATGGTCAAGAGATATAATGCAACGTTAAAATGAACTAGCGTGATTCCGGAGATGGAAGGTGTCGACAAGGGTTGACACTGGACAAAGTTTTCAACAATGCAGAGTGCGAAGGAAAGAGATAGGGCATCAACCATCATATGTTAAAAAATATGGGGCTGTCCTGTTTGACGCAGGAACAAAAGGATGAAACAGGGAACAAGAACTTGCCAACAAGATGAAGAAAACTATGGACATGGCATGAAAAATCTAGGCTTGCACTAAAGTGAGGATTTAGCAAAAGATTGTGTCACTTCATTTAATGCTTGCTCATATGAAAAGATGAGCAGCACCAAATTCTTCTGCTCACTTTTCTGCCCCAAAACAATATGTGATATGGATATTTTTGGAACAAATGAAAAAGAAGTTGGAAGAAGAAAAAGGAAAGAAAAGAGTAGCACATGTGACAATTGTATCACATTCCATTTTGTACTTTCTCAAAATACTAAATGGACAACACCATCTTAATCCTCACATTTTCTGTCCCAAATACATGTATCACATGTTGGCATTTGAACCAGCACTCAAATGATACAAGTTTTCAGATTTGAAAACCCAAAAATAAACAAAAGGCAAAACCTAAAAAAAATGTTGGGGAAAAAGTCCCAAGCAAGATTCGAACCCGCACCCATGCTCAACATGGCCCAAACCTCTTGCCACTGCGCTACTCACAAGATTGTGAAAGAAATGGAGGTGCAGACGACAAGTTCTATAATGATCGGGTTTACTGAAGAAAGGGCAAAACTTGCACAGACGGACTGAACCTGGCAGCGGGCAGCGACAAGGTCCACTTTCGGTGATGATTGAGTTAGCCGTGATTCTACGACAACTCAATGGAGAGATGCCGAGAGCGGATGGGACCTCAAGGTCTCCATTTTTTACAAGAACTTGCTCGTGCGTCTCAAAAACGACAGCGAAACCTCGCTGGAAAGTCTCACCGGCATCTACACGGGTCCCTGACGAAACTGAAGCTTCAGGTTGTCAGGGCGCAGGAGACGAACTTCCGGCGACCGTGGCCTCGGCTACGAACCACCGGCGACTTACCGGCAGCGCCCCATGGCTAACCGCGACTACCACGAACACATTTTTCATTGAACTTGCACCGTTTGCCACAATGTTGCTGCTTGGCCTCGCCGGAAAAACAACGAAGGAGAACAACGCTCGGGCACCTACAGGTTCAACCGTAGGCTATACCGGAGTGAGAAAAACACGGCCAAAGGTGGCACCTTGGCTGCTACGTGCGTGCCCTGGATGGTCAAGGAGAACGTCCGCGCATGGACCGAACTCGCCATGGTCACGACGACCATATTATGCGAGGCCGCGACGACTTCCACGGGGAGAAACAGGGGACGCTCGGGATCGACGTTGCACGGGAACTACGGTCAACGGAGGAGTCGCGGCTCACCTAGGGTGTCTCGGGGATGAACTCGATCAAGACGTAGTGGAGGAAGATGACCATGCCGGTGTTGGGGAAGAAAGGACCCACGGCAGGCGTCGACGCGGCTCGAGGACGTCCCGGACCTCCTAGTGCGGATCTGCAAGGAAGAAATGGTGAGGAAGGGCTGCAGGTAGGCGCACGCGAGCGCCTGCTAAAGGGCGTCGCGAGACGACTGCGGAATTCGGGTCCTCACTGGCGGAACAGGGGAGGCGCAACTCGTCCATGGAGGCGGTGGCGGTGGAAACTAGAGGGGGGAATGGACCTAGGGTTCCTTGGGGGAGTCCTGGGCGAGCTTAAAAGGGGAGGGGCGCCTCTGGCTGACCTCAGTGTCCATGCTCCACCGTGGCAGTCGCCGTGAGAGAGAGGAGGGGAAAAGAAGTTGCCTCGCTGGAAAGAGAAGAACAGGAAGTGGGGGGTACCGCTTCGCTCGTGTCCTGAGGCTGAAGATTAGGCAGGCCCAGGCTAGGCTGGGCTGCTTTGACATCCTCCAGAGAAACAAAAGAAGAAAACCCAGGCATTTCCAAAATAAAACACCTAGGTATCTTAATATTTTTCCAGAGCAGAAAATAGAGGGGAAAAACATACAAAAATATGTTTTGGAATCCTTGCAATATTACCCATTTTATAAAATTGGTTTGACCAATTTTTGAGCAACTATAATGTGGGGCCATTTTGAAATTCAAATTCACTTTGAACTGTGGCCCACATTTTTGGAAGTTGCAAAAATGATGCATGGTTTTGAAAATACTTGGGAAGGGAAAAGAAACGGCTATGCCAATTTTGGGGTCAAGGGGAGCACATGAGCAACACTGAAAAATCTCCAAACACCTCTCTTGAACCAACTTGTTTGAATTCAAAAGCAATTCAAAAGAGCTCCAAACTCCTTGGCATTTTAAATCATCACATGAACTTGCAAAATCTAGCACCATGTCTAGTTTGTAAGTCATATGACAAAGCAAAATTACATGATGATTACAAGAATTGCTCTTGGGCTGTTACAGCTCTCCCCCACCAACGCAGGATCTCGCCCCGAGATCTAAGCCTGAAACAACTCTGGATACTTGTAACGGAGATGGTCTTCACGCTCCCAAGTTGCTTCCTTCTCCGAATGATGTGCCCACTGCACCTTCATGAAGTCGACGGTCTTGTTGCGAGTCTTGCACTCGGACGTCTCAAGAACACGGATTGGACGCTCTGAGTAGGAAAGGTCCGCACTCAGCTGGATCTCGCCCAAGTCAACGTCCTTCTCTGGCTACTTGAAGCACTTCTTTAGCTGGGACACGTGGAACACGTCGTGCACCATTTCTAGACTCTCGAGAAGCTCGAGCCGAAGGCAAGAGGTCCCCTAGTCTCAAGGATGCGGAAAGGTCCGACAAATCTTGGAGCGAGCTTTCCTTTGATTCCAAAGAGGTGAGTTCCCCTCAATGGAGACACTCTCAGGTACACCCAATCACCAATCTGAAAAGCTACACCACGGTGCCTCTTGACATAATAGGCCTTCTGTCTTGACTATGTTGCCTTGAGGTGCTCTCGGACAATCTTCACTTTATCCTCTGCCTCCTGGATCACATCTGGACCGAACAATTTCCTTTCTCCTGTTTCAGACCAGTTCAAAGGTGTCTTGCACTTCCGGCCATACAAGTCCTCAAAAGGTGCTGCCTGCAGACTTCCCTGATAGCTGTTGTTGTAAGAAAACTCAGCATACGGCAAGCATTCCTCCCATTTCATGCCAAAGGAGATGACACAGGCTCGAAGCATGTCCTCGAGGATTTGTTTCACGCGCTCGACCTGCCCATGGGTCTGAGGGTGATAAGAGGTACTGAACAACACTGTCGTACCAATTGCCTTTTGAAAGGACTGCCAGAACTTGGAGGTGAAAAGACTGCCTCTATCAGAACTAATCTTCTTGGGAATGCCATGCAAGGATACAACTTTGAGGTATACAAGTCCGCCAACTGAGCTGCTAAAATGGAGCACTTCACTGGAAAGAAGTGGGAAACTTTGGAAAGATTGTCAATGACGACAAAGATGGCATTGTTCTTCTTCTGCGACAAAGGGAAGCCTGTGATGAAATCCATTTCTATGTGATCCCATTTCCACTCCGGAATCTCAAGTGGTTGAATCAACCCTGGAGGCTTCTGGTGTTGTGCCTTCACTCTACTGCGCACATCACACTGAGAAACGAAACGGGCAACATCCCGCTTCATACGAGTCCACTAAAAGCTTTGCTTGAGATCTTGATACATCTCAGTACTGCCAGGGTGAATCGATAGCTTGGAATCATGGGCCTCCTTCATGATGACCTCTCTAAGATCTCCCTCCTTGGGAACAACAACTCTCTCTTCGAAGAACACGGTGCCGTCATTATGCACTGAAAAGCAACCGTACTTGGGAACTGAGGCGGCAATACCCTGTTTGATCTTTTGTATCATTGAGCTGCCAGACTGAGCTTCACGGATCTTCTCATGGATAGTGGGCTCTACCACAAGGTTGGCAAGGTAGCCTGCTGGAACTAGCTCGAGATTGAGCCTGCGAAAGGACTCACACAAATCAGGGTGGATCTTCTGCACCTGGATATTATTGCAATCACCCTTGCGGCTTAGCGCATCAGCTATGACATTCTCCTTCCCAGGCATGTACTGAATATCAACTGTGTACTTAGTAATGGTTTCAAGCCATCTTCTTTGCCTCAAATTCAGATTTGGCTGAGTGAACAAGTACTTTAGACTCTTGTGGTCGGTGAACACATCCACCTTCCTCCCTAAGAGGAGGTGTCGCCAAGTGATCAAGGCGTGCACAACTGCTACAAGCTCCAAGTCATGTGTGGGATAATTCCTATCACTTGTCTTCAACTGCCATGAGGTATAGGCCACAATGTTCTTGCCTTGCATCAAAACTCTGCCTAGACCTTGCAAGGAGGCGTCACAAAACACCTGAATAGGCTGTGACTCATCTGGCGGCGTGAGAATTGGAGTTGTGGTCAACTTCTTCTTCAGCTCCTCGAAGGATGACTGGCAAGACGGTGACCAAGTGTATCATTTTACTTTGCACAACAATTCAGTCATTGGCTTTGCTATTTTGGAGAAATTCTGCACAAACCTCCTGCAGTAGCTGGCGAGGCCGAGAAAACTCCTTAGCTGCTTCACATTCTTCGGCGGGGCCCACTCTTGAATAGTGCGGACTTGCTCTGGATCAACCGCAATACCCTCATCGGAAATGACATGGCCAAGAAAGTTGACCTTGTTGAGCCAAAACTCACACTTGGAGAACTTGGCATAGTACCAGTGCTCTCTCAGCTTCTGCAGCACCAAGCGAAGATGCTCCTCATGTTCAGCCTCTGACTTGGAATACACAAGAATGTCATCAAGCTAGAGGATGACAAACACATCGAGCCACTATTGGAACAAATAGTTCATAGCTCTCATGAATGTTGGAGGGGCGTTTGAGAAGCCAAAAGTCATGAATGTGAACTCATACAACCCATAACGTGTGTTGAACGCAGTCTTGGGAATGTCCTCTTCACTAATACGGATTTGGTGATACCCATCCTAAAGTCAAGCTTGGAAAACACCTTTGACCCATTCAACTGTTCAAACAAATCATTGATGCGGGGTAAAGGGTACTTGTTCTTGATGGTCTTCTTGTTGATGCCGCGATAGTCCCGGACCAAGCGGCTAGTCCCATCTTTCTTCTGGACAAACAAAGCTGGTGCACCCCAAGGGGAAGTGCTCGCACGGATAAAACCACCTGCCTCCAACTCTGTCAACTACTTCTTGAGCTCAATGAAATCCTTCGAACACATCTTGTACGGATGCCGAGAAATCGGCTGAGTACCAGGCTCTAACTCAATAACGAACACAATAGCTCGAACTGGGGAAATTACTGGCAACTCCTCTGGAAAGACGTCTGGAAACTCACAGACAACTTTGACTTCCTTAAGAAAAGGTGCGACTCCTGCGTTCAGAGCATACAACTGTGCCGCTCCTGCCATTGAGCCACAAGTGTACCAAACCTCTGCGCCTGAATCATGTGTAAACCTCATGGATCTTGAAGGGCGATCAATGTTGGCCTTGTGCCGCACAAGCCAATCCATGCCCAATATGAAATCGATATCGGAACGAGGCAAGACAATCAGGGATGTTGAGAAGATGACACCGTGGATATGGATCTCCACATTCGGAACAAATCTGGAAGACTCCAATCTAGATCCTAGAGAACAAACTGAGAGGGGTTTGGACAACTGCTCTCTTGGAAGGTCAAGTGTCATAGCGAAAGATTGGATATGAACGAATGGGAAGCTCCGGAATCGAGCAACAAAGTCGCAGGAACAGAACAAACAAGCAACCTACCAAACACAATCTCTGAAGACTACTGAGGACCTTCCATCATCACGTTATTGAGTCGAGCCGCACGTGGCTGGGCCCTCACCATCGCATTGCTCGGAGTAGAGCGAGGTGGGGGCGGCGGGAGGTGAGCAAAGCGCGGATCGGTGCACTTATCTAAGTAGTGCCCCGGCCCTCCACACTTGTAGCAGATCACGGCCGACTTGGGCTGGGGCTGCTGCCTGGGTGGCCTCGCGTGAGGTGGTGTAGAGCGAGGGACCTGCTGAACTTGTACGGGAGGGTGGGAAAAAGTGTGGACAAGTGCCCCCCTCGCGTGGAACTGTTGTCTCTGTGGTGGCGCCTCTGTGACCCAAGTCTTCGCCTTCTTGTGGACCATCGCTGTGGAGCTGTACTCTCTCTGTCGCTTTCTGTCTGCGTCCCACTCTGCTCTGGCAGCCTCCTAGCGGATAGCTGAATCCACGAACTGTGAGAACATCGCAGGGTTGCGCTAGGTGAGAGCATACTTGATCTCCGTGCTGAGACCCCCGCGGAACCTGACAATCTGCTTGGCCTCTGTGGAGACCTCCTCAGGAGCGTACCTGGAGATCCTGACGAAGGCCAGGTTGTACTCCTGGACTGACCTCCCGCCCTGTCTCAGAACCAAGAACTCCTCTCTCTTCCTGTCCATCAAGCCACTCGGAATATGTGCTGCTCTGAAGTCTCTGACGAAATCCTCTCAGGTGATCTCAGCATCGCCTCTGTTGGCCTTGTAGGTAGTGTACCAGCTTCCTGCTGCACCCTGAAGCTGGAAGGAGGCAAAGGTGACGTAGTCGACTGGCCTGACGGCGTTTGCGTTGAAGTGCTTCTTGATTTCTGCTATCCAATCATCCGCTTCCAGCGGGTCTCGAGCCTCTGAGAACCTGGGGGGGGGGGGTTGATAGCGAGGAAATGCTGCAAGGTCATGTGCTATGGTCGATCATTCCTCTGGGCGGTCTGGTTCTGGAGCATCTGCAAGATCGCAGCTGTGCCCAAAGCCACTTCGGCCACAACCTCCCCAAGGATAGGGTTCTCCGGCGGCGGCATGCTCCCTCTCGGCATCCTATATATAGGAACACTTATGAGAACATGGCATAAATTTGATGAAACCAGAAGATAAAGAAATATGGACAACAAAACTTCCTCACGAGGTATGAGGAAGTCGAAAGCTGAATATCCACCAAGGTTAACCCGGAAAGTCCGAAAGCTAGGTACTACTTGAATCCCCAAACCGAGATCATCCGAATCTAATATAATAATCTGCTAGCGAGCACACAACAATATATACGAGTGGTTGAAGACCTAACCGTTGAGACATCTGCCCTGAGCGGACCGCCGAAGCGGTCTCCTATAGGGGGAGGAACCACACCCGTAGGATGCCAACCATCCCTGTATAGGAGTTTCACCTGAGGTACGCCGTAAGTGAGGTGGAGCTGTCAACCCCAAGTGGTGGCTCAGTGTTCTCAACGTACGCCAACCTTTCTCGTTGCTAGAAAAATATTATAGAGGAATAGGAGCCCCATGTAAACGAGAACCTAGATTGGTTTTGAAAGGATAAGTTGCAGAGAGAAAACAACGTTTCACTTCCTCACGGAAAAAGGGGTGGGAGGGTGGGGTAAGAAGAAAAAGAAAGAGTTCCTACTCTCCGATTTTTCCTTAGTAACTACAAAATAGTTTCCAGACTCAACTTCGGCCAGTAAGGGGTCCTACAGTCAGTCCTGCTCTGATACCAAGTTGTAAGGCCCCTAATGCGGTACTATCTCGAGTTAGTCGCTTTCGCGTCCGACCTAAGATAGAAGCGCATAAGCGGCCACCGATGCACGATACTCGCACTCGTATCGCTATCGGATTCCCGACAACAGGTAAATGAATCATGAACAACTAAGACATAAATATATAAGTCTAGGGCATACACTCGCCACTGGTATTTTTTCACATCCCAACTTTTATTATCCTGTTATTAGAGTACTAAAAATTTGGGTAAACAAAAATCTTGCTAAATTGGGATGTGATGGCACTAGTATTGCCATGCCATGCTTGCATATGCTTTTTTTTGATTGTTATGCATTACCTTGCCATGTTCTTAAGTGTTTTATTTTATCTTATGCCTTGCCAAGAATAATCAACCAATAAAAAATGTTTAGCACATACCACAACTATTGATCTACCAACATATAACCACCTTAGCAAATTAGCATCTTTAATATTTTCATCAAATAAAGTTTTTCTTGCACAAAAATTCATTATTTAAATAACTAAGAATACCTCTATAGCAGAAGGTATTAAATAAAAATATTTTTTAAAAAATTCCAATTTATTAGTTGCTAGTACAATAATAGTATTAGTATTATAAACCCAATTAAACAATTCCTAAAAGTCCTAAGAATATTTGTATAATACTTTTGAAGTATTATAGAATTTATATGAACTCAAGTTTGAATTTTTTATATCAAACTTACATAAATCTTAGACCATAATTATTTCAAAACATTTAACGCACTAAAAAAAAAGAGGGAAAGGACCTAGCCTTCGCTGGGCCACAGCCCAACTCTCTTTCCCTCTAAATTCCGCCCCTAATGTCTAGACCCCTCTAGTCAGCCTCTCCCACCCCTCCCTGCTGATGTCACCCCCGGGGCCCCCCTGTGACGCCAGCCCTCGCTACCGCCATCGTTGGCCAGTAGACGAGGAGGCGGGAGCGCCCGCACCCCTCCCTCCAGCGCCCACTCCCCTCCCCTCCACCGCTATAAAAGGGGAGCACCCAGCCCTTCCTTCTCCTCACTGCACCCCGCCCCAACAACCGGTGCTCACCCCACAGCCCCGTTCCACCTTGCCACACCACGAACAGAAGAAGCGAAGAGGATGCGGGAGGAGAAAGAAGGAAGGAGGAGGAGGGTGAAGAAGAAGGGACCGGGGGCAGGCCGACGCGCTTCCCCCCCCACACGCCAGAGCTTCGCCGACAATCCGATGCCGGCAAGGAGCCAGACGAGCCGCCCCGAGCCCTCCACTGCCCCGTTCGTCTACCTCGAGCCGCCGTCGCTCGTCACCGTAAAACGCCTCTCCGACGCCAAAAATGGAACCCCACCGGAATCCCGCACGTCCGCCACCCCACGCCGTCGCCGACCGCCGCCTGAGACGCCCCCAGTGAGCAGCCCGACCTCCCTCCTGTCCGCCATGATTGTCGCCGTTGCCCAAGTCACTCGCCTCCATTTGCGGGGAAAATGGACCACCCTGGCCGCGCCGCGCCTCCCCCTCCACTCGTCGCCGGTCGCCGGTCACGGGACGGCCGCCATGCGTGCCCTCCCGTGCTCGCACTGGGCGAGAGGTGGAAGACGGCTCCCTGGTCGTCAGATCACACCTTATCCAACGGCCAGGGCGAGCCGGTACCACTTCGTTTAAAAAAACACACACACACACACACACAACCAACGCCCTGTGCTGGGCTCGGCCCGAATAGAAAAAAAAGGAGAAGCGGCCGTAGGCGCCAATTAGCCGGGCCGCCCTGCAATTTTCTTTTTATATATATATCAGCAACACTATTTTAATTCCAGAAAAATAATTACAACTCTAAATCCAGTGAAATAAATTTTGTTGTGTGCATAAAATTAAGCTCTATTGCTAGTTTTTTTTCCCATTTTTTGCCCCCTTTTTCTTATTATTCTTGCCCCCTTTTTCTTATTATTCTATTGCTAGTTTTTTCCCATTTAAATAATGTTAGTAGTATTAAAATTGTTAGTTTAATATAAAACTAGCCTATGGTCAGTAGGTTATTGCCATGAACTTGCTTGTGGAAATAAAACAAATTAAAAAGTTGTTAGTGAATAAAGTGGGTTAAAAACGTTGCTTATAGTTAAAGTTGTTTTATTGATGTTAATAAATCCACCAAAATTATTATTTTTCCTTGTTATAAATTTTAACCTTTTTGAGGTGGTATAAAATTTAAATCTTAATAAATAGAAAACCTTTTAATTGTTTTGTCCTTGTTGCTTGTGTCTTTGTTTGAAAAATTGAGTGATGTTGTGCTTGCTATTGCCCCGTTGTAATATTGTGAATTTCCTTGTTTCGCAATGTGTAGACGAGACGATTGACCCTGCAGGACAAGACTACCTTCAAGCTGCCCCCGAGACTGACCAGGAGACCACTGCTGACGAAGGCAAGCCACCGTCAAAACTCAAAACCCCGCATTACCCTTCTTACTTTTCTTGTATCACTTATTTTGTATCATGCTAGTATTATATTCATATGGTTTGGGATTGTATTAGTTGTATTAGGAAAACTCCACACGACCCCATAGCCTACCAATTTGGGAAAAGAAAGTAGAACCTCGGTGATCCCGACACTCCGTCGAGACCATCACTCAGCTCTAGCTTTATCATTACATAACAACTTGGATAGTCATACTTCACCGGATATGGTACGGCATACACCTAAGAAGGTGGTATGGCCGGGTTTGTGGAACATCGTCGGACATGGACAAAGTCTGGAGGGACTCTCTATAAGTGCCGCCAAAAATCTAGCCTTACAGTACAACCACTATACTCTGGTATGGGACAGGACTAGTTGGAAGCTTGTTTGTCTTAGTATGGGGGTCTTATAACTACACATGGATGTTTGATTCCACGAATCTGATAGCCCTCGAAGTCGAGTGGTGAAATTCGCTAGGTTTGGCGTCAAAGGGAACCTTGGTGCTCTCCGACTACGTTGCAGGCTTGGGTCCAAGGGGAGCATGACCTGGCACGCGGACAGTCCATGTAGTACGCAAGGGATAGATTCACCTGTACTAGGATAGACAAGGGGAAGACTATGGTCGATTATCCGAAAACCGCATACTGAGGTATGACGAACCGTGGGGACTCACGACGGATATATCGAATGTTTTGGGTAAAGTGTATAACCTCTGCAGAGTGTAAATCTATTCGAGTAGCCGTAGTCCACGGTCAAGGACAGCTAGTGAGGCCACACTTTGTGGGGAATAGATGAGAAAGCCCGGTACCAAGTTTATGGTTCGCGATGATGATGTTGATATTGTTGGAAAAAGTTTGGACTTGACTTATCCAAATTCATTGTGGGAAATAAAATTTTCAAAGTTTAAAACTTTGCCAACATAATAATAATCTTGAGTAGATAGGAAATCCCTATGAAGAACTCCACCATATAGCCATCCCATTATTTTCGTATGAAAAACTTTGTTTCTTTCTTTAGGTGGTTTGCGAGTACTTTGTATGTACTCACGACTTTGTCCCTGGTTATTCCATCGTCCAGGCTTGGAGGAGCAGGTATATGACGATGATGCTCCCGGCGATTACTAGGATGTGCTATGCTTTGATCTACCCTGTGGATTTTGTCGCCACTGCCTTTGATGCTTTTGCGTATTCCGCTGCTATTTGAGCCCGATGAGGCCATGTAAGACTTTATTGTTGTATGACTTGTATTCAGTATTGTATGAACATTGAGACTATGATATCCATGTCGAGTTGTGTGTCATGCGAACTGATCATGGGAGCATGACCGTATACACAACTGGTCGCTTCGAACATATAGTCCGGGGTGCCTACATATTTATTACATCATCTCAGAAATCATAAGATCCAACAGTACATCATGACATCATGCAGAAGACATACACGAATGGGTACGGTCAAGATCCAAATGTCCCTAGAGAGGGCTGCACATAAACAAGTTCACCGACGGAACATCAGAACCCAACTATAAGATCTACTGAACGAAGTCGTCGTCATCCTCCTCCGGCAGAACCTCCACGAAGTAGCGTCCGATGCTCGCGTCGAGGTAGTAATCAACTTCAGCGGATGATCAGGCAAGACATAAAGGGGAAAGGAAAAAGCAAGAGGTGAGAATATATCAATGCAGTATAACTAACTTCTCACGGTAAGGAAAAGTAGTGGTTGAGGTTGCAGCCGCACTAGCATATATGAGTGGCTAACGATCTATTAGAGTAAGGAAGATCCAAGAACTCGTTGATGATCGCATCAAAAGGTCTCTATCCACCTACTTATGCCAAACATAACACAACCTTGTCGCCTCTTTGTCGCCCCAGACGAGGAAGAGCAATCAAGGAAACTCACGCATTGTCAACTTTTAAAGCATGATTAAGTTGATGTTATTCTATGAACAAGCAGTAGGTCTCAAGTCGTCCATAACCGCGGACACGTATTTTCGAAAACATTTAACCCTGCAGGGGTGTACCAACTGCCCATTATAGGCTTAGCATGTACGCCCGGTTTCCACTTGGCGGGTGAAGGCGCCTGAAACTCCGGAACGCCAGAGTCCCTCTAACTAACAACAAACAATTCTGGATGGCCACCGGTGAGTCGACATCCATCTCAAAAGAGGGTCGCGCTCTCGAATTGGTCTCTACTGTCTGTCGTAGGTTCCGGTACCGGCACTCAATCCCGAGGTCGGATCCTGAGCCGGACAGTTTGGACCAATAGGATATTCAATCCCACTGGTCCTGTTTGTTTTAAATCTGCTGGAGCGCAAACCAGACACACACACGGGTTTCAAATGGTAAAAAACAGCTCGGGCCACCACCAGAATCGTTTGGATCTAAGTAGGTAAGACAAGGGGACCCCATAGAATTCCACACACGATTAGGCACGCTCATCAAGAAACAAAATACCTGGAACTCAGGACCTAGGTGACTCGAATGGAACAAAACACCTGGCGGGAACAACCCGGTCTCCCATCCTTTGTCAAATATAAGTTAACATCACATTATTAATTATCAACCAATTTCTGATAATAGCATGATAAACCACCAAGCAGCAATGGGCATAAGCAGCAGGTAAAGGGCCTACACATACTAAGCAATGGTTAAGAAAGCAAGGTACATAGCCAAACAAGGTTTTTCTAGGATGTGGGGGCATGGCTGTTTGGGTTTAATTGAGAGGCACGATTATATGGTGGATGGGATCAAACAACCATTCTAAATACAACTAGGCAAGCGAGCTGAAAGCTATAAGGAATTATTTATAAACCCCCTTGCCTGGTCAAGTAGTCTACAAAGCAGTCGTAGCAGGGTCCTCGGGCTCGGTGTCGGACAACTCCACGTAAGTCTTCTCGGCAAGCTCAGGCTCTAACATACGGTACCGGCAAAGAGAAACACCACAAATAAGCATCGGGATCAAAGATGCACAAGCATACAAGATGTTCAAGTTTAAAGATCATGAATGTGACCCTAGCTAGTCAAGTTTAAATGGAGACCGTGACGACACGTCAACGATGATCCATATGCATTAAGTTAAGTCATTGGGGGCTTGGTCGAGACCTTAAATTTAGGTGCAAGTAGCATGGAATGCATGACATGGCATAGCATGGTGATCAAGAGATATAAGGCAACGTTAAAATAAACTAGCGTGATTCCGGAGATGGAAGGTGTCGACAAGGGTTGACACCGGACAAAGTTTTCAACAATGCAGAGTGTGAAGGAAAGAGATAGGGCATCACCCATCATAGGTCAAAAAAATATGGGGCTGTCCTCTTTGACGCGGGAACAAAAGGATGAAACAGGGAACAAGAACTTGGCAACAAGATGAAGAAAACTATGGACATGGCATGAAAAATCTAGGCATGCACTAAAGTGAGAATTTAGCAAAACATTGTGTCACTTCATTTAATGCTTTCTCATATGAAAAGATGAGAAGCACCAAATTCTTCCGTTCACTTTTCTGCCCCAAAACCATATGTGATA
The DNA here is from genome assembly GCA_950022295.1 of Bromus sterilis. Lineage (NCBI taxonomy): Eukaryota > Viridiplantae > Streptophyta > Magnoliopsida > Poales > Poaceae > Bromus > Bromus sterilis. Next base: position 237,901,413 of record OX465598.1, read on the forward strand.
TGGCTATGTTTGGAACAAATGCAAAAGAAGTTGGAAGAAGAAAAAGGAAAGAAAAGGGTGGCACATGTGACAATTGCATCACATTCCATTTTGTACTTTCTAAAAATACTAAATTGACAGAACCATCTTAATCCTCACGTTTTTCTGCCCCAAATACATGTATCACATGTTGGCATTTGAACCAGCACTCAAATGATACAAGTTTTCAGATTTGAAAACCCAAAAATAAAAAAAAGGAAAAAACCTAAAAAAAAGGTTGGGGAAAAAGTCCCAAGCAGGATTCGAACCTGAACCCATGCTCAACATGGCCAAGACCTCTTGCCACTGCGCTACTCACAAGATTGTGAACGAACTGGAGGTGCACACAACAAGTTATATGCTGCTCGGGTTTACTGAAGAAAGTGCAAAACTTGCACTGACGGACTGAACCTGGCAACGGGCAGCGACAAGGGCCACTTCTGGCGATGATTGAGTTAGCCGTGCTTCTTCGGCGAATCAATGGAGAGATGCCGAGCATGGATGGGACCTCAAGGGCTCCATTTTTGACAAGAACTTGCTCGTGCGTCTCAAAAAGGACAGCGAAAGCTCGCTGGAAAGTCTCACCGGCATCTACACGGGTCCCTAACGAAACTGAAGCTTTAGGTTGTCAGGGCACAGGCGACGAACTTCCGGCGACCGTGGCCTCGGCTACGAACCACCGGCGACTCACCGGCAGCGCCCCATGGCTTGCCGCGACTACCACGAACCCATTTTGCACTGAACTTGCACCGTTTTCCACAATATTGCTGCTTGTCCTCGCCGGAAAAACCACGAAGGAGAACAACGCTCGGGCACCTACAGGTTCAATCGTAGGCTGTACTGGAGCGAGACAAACACGGCCAAAGGTGGCACCTTGGCTGCTACGTGCGTGCCCTGGATGGTCCAGGAGCACGTCCGCGCACGGACCGAACTCTCCATGGTCCCGGCGACCATGTTCTCCGCGGCCACTATGGCTTCCACGGAGGAGAAACACGGGACGCTCGGGATCGACGTTGCACGGGAACTACGGTCAACGGACGAGTCGCGGCTCACCTAGGGTGTCTCGGGGATGAACTCGATCAAGCCGTAGAGGAGGAAGATGACCACGCCGGCGTCGGGGAAGAAAGGACCCGCGGAAGGCGTCAACAGCTGGAGGACGTCCCGGACCTCCTAGCGCGGATCTGCAAGGGGGAAATGTTGAGGAAGGGCTGCAGGTAGGCGCACGCGAGCGCCTGCTCAACAGCGCCGCGAGACGACTGCGAAATTCGGGTCCTCACCGGCGGAACAGGTGAGGCGAAACTCGTACATGGAGGCGGCGCGGCGGAAACCAGAGGGGGGAATGGAACTAGGGTTCCTTGGGGGAGTCCTGGGCGAGCTTAAAAGGGGAGGGGCACCTCTGGCCGACCTCGGGGTCCATGGTCCGCCGTGGCAGTCGTCAGGAGGGGAAAAGAAGTTGCCTCGCTGGAAGAGAAGAAGAGGAGGGGGGTACCGCTTCGCTCGTGTCCTCAGGCTGAAGATCGGGCGGGCCCAGGCTGGGCTGGGCTGCTTTGACATCCTCCAGAGAAAAAAGAGAAGAAAACCCACGCATTTCCAAAATAAAACACCTAGCTGTCTTATTATTTTTCCTGAGCAGAAAACAGAGTGGAAACACACAAAATATGTTTTGGAATGCTTGCAATATTGCCCATTTTATAAAATTTGTTTGACCAATTTTTGAGCAACTAAAATGTGGGGCCATTTCTAAATTCGAATTCACTTTGAACTGTGGACCACATTTTTGGAATTTTCAAAAATGATGCAAGATTTTGAAAATACTTGGTAAGGTAAAAGAAATGGCTATGCCAAGTTTGGGGTCAAGGGGAGCACATGTGCAACACTGAAAAATCTCCAGACACCTCTCTTGAACCAACTTGTTTGAATTCAAAAGAAATTCAAAAGAGCTCCAAACTCCTTGGTATTTTAAATCATCACATGAATTGGCAACATCTAGCACCATGTCATGTTTGGAAGTCATATGACAAAGCTATATTACATGATGATTACAAGAATTTCTCTTGGTTTGTTACACCCTCCGAGAAGTTTTACCACGGAGTGCAATTTGACCTGAGATTAAGCATAATAACTTGAGATTAAGCCATAGTGACCCGAGATTAAGAAACTTAAAAAAATTTGGAAATTCTTTTTGTTTTGAAAAACATATTGAGAAAAAAGTTAGCAATGGCGCACCTTAGGTTGGAATGTGCGCCACTACTATTTTCCCGCCTTCCAAATTCAAAACAATTAGAGAAAAAAGAAAACAAAAGAGTGTCCAGTGGTGCACCAGAAGAGGTAGTAATGGCGCATATGTGTTGTGTCATTACGACCTAAGATAGTAATGACGCACCAAATATGCGCCATTACTATCGCCAACTAATGGCGTGGTAGTAATGGCGCACCAGATGTGCGCCATTAGTACCAAAAACAGGTGCGCCATTAAAGGCCATTTAGCTAGAAGTGGAGTCAGCAACATGAATATCAATAGGTAAATCCTTAAAGGGCTTATGGTGTGGATCCTCCTTCTTTTTAGAAGAATCAATATGAGAGGCAAAGTATTTGCAAAAATCAATTAGAAGTTGGGAATCAAGACCAATCTTAGCACAAAATGTATTGAAGTGATCAGTTTTCACATACCTCTCAATGTAATCATGCTCATAATTTATAATGGGTTCAATACCTTTATCAATCTCCCAATCTTCAATGTTCTTCTGGATCCTTTCATTAAGATCCCACCTTTCTTCAACTCTTCTGGTGCGGAATACCCCACTAGAGGTGGCATCGAGCATCTCTCTATCCCGACGAGAAAGTCTTGCATAAAAGTTTGTAAGAATAATTTCCTTAGGGAGCTCATCATTGGGGCATTTGAGCATTAGAGATTTCAATCTCCCCCAATCTTGGCGATGCTTTCTCCATCACGAGACCAAAATTTATAAATATAGTTCATCTCTCGATGTATTTCATCAAGAGGATAAAACTTTGCATAAAAGAGAGGCATAAGTTTTTTCCAATTTAGTAAATGAGAGTTATCAAGAAGTCTATACCAATCTGAAGCCTTATCTTTCAATGATAGAGAGAATAGTTTTCTCATAACAAAGTCCATCGATATACATGCAAGCTTAAATAAGGAGCATAGTTCTGAAAGATATAACAAGTGTTCGCCTAGATGTCTATTTCCTGAATATCGATTAGCCAAAACACAATCAACAATACCAGTTGGTATTTTGAAAGGCACAATTTCAGTAGGTGGGGGAGACTTTTCCACCATAGTAGCGGTGGGGCGGTTTCCCACAAGCAAAGAATCAAGAGGAGAGTTGTCCATAGGGACAAAAAGCAACTACAACAGAATAAAAATAGCATGAGCAGCATAAAGGTTTCCTTACCAGTTTCACTTACCAGTAGCGCTACACTCCCCGGCAATGGCGCCAGAAAATGGTCTTAATGACCCACAAGTGTAGGGGATCTATCGCAGCCTTTTCGATTAGTAAGAGCATCGAACCCAACGAGAAGTAGAAGGTACTGACAAGTGATCTTGAGATAGGAATAACTGCAAGTACTGAAAGGTAATTTTTTTATGTGTTTTCTGGTATAAGCAACAAGGAAATTAAAGCAAGTAAATTAAATGGTGCTAAGGTGCAGCAAATGGCCAAATCCTTTTGTGCAAAGGATAAGCCGAAGGATCAAACTTATAAGAGCTAAAACATTCTTGAGGACGCACAAGAGAAATAGTCATGTGCTTTCATATTCCGTCTAGTACGATGTTTTGCGTTGATAAGTGTTGTGTGGGTGGACCTATGCCATTGCACCTTCTAGACTTAGATAAGTACACTCTTATGATTAAACCTCTTGCAAGAATCCACAAATACAAGAGATCCAACACCCCCTCATGCAAAAGTTTGCGACCTGGGGTTCAGGTTTCTGTCACTCTGGCAATGTATTACCCTAAGTCCTTAAAAAGGGGAAGTGTTATGCAGTCGACGTTCACAGAACACAACTAGAAGAATGACACCACAACTTAAATATCAAACAACACAAAAGATTAATCAACACCGGTAAAGTAGAGGGGATGAGTAGTGCAAGTTATAACTCGGATTGTAATGGAGAGATGAGATGGGATGAATATGGAGATGGTGCTGGTGATGGCGATGATGGAGACGATGATCTCGATGATGCCCGTTCTGATGGTAATGACGATGAGGAGGATCTCTCCCTCCGGGAGAAGTTCTCCCGGCGGAATCTGCCCGTCGGAAAGGTATTTTCTTCTTTGTAGGTTACCTCCACGGAGCGGCGGCAGAACTCTGGAAACTCTTCTTGTTCTCGGGTTTTTAGGTCATGAGGGAGATATAGGCCAAAGGGGGGCTCCAGAGGTGGGACCCATCCCCCAGGCGGTGAGGTGGCGCGACCTTCAGAGGGGGCGCGCCACCATGGCGCCTGGAGACCTGGTGGGCCCCCTCCGGGTGCCCTCCGTCCAGTCTTTGTTAAATGTTCAGAAAATTACACCCCATGAATTTCAGGTCATTTGGAGATGTGAAGATATTGCCACTCTATGTGCACTTTTCCCTGATGATTCCTCCGTTTGCTGTTTCGGATAGATATCTCAAGTTGGATGATTAGTGAGTAGATGTAGATGGATTTCGGTCTACTTGTCTTGGCGTACTGCCCATACTTTTGAGCCTCTTACTTTCAAGTAGCATAATTATCATTGCGGTTTGTTTATAATTATGTCAATTGCCCAGCTGTAATTTGTTTAGCCAGCTTAGCTGTTTTATCCTCTTTTGGGAGAGAGACATCACTAGTGAACATCATGGTACCCCGGTCCATATTTCCACCATTGTTTACACCTCCACTTTATTTATCTCTTTTACTTTCAGTTGCTATCATTATCACTATCATTATCCCCTTGCGTTTAATACTTTGTAAACAACAAGGCCAGAGGGATTGTCAACCCCTTTGTACTCGTTGGGAGAAAATCTATCTGTTGTGTGTGGAGGTCCAGGCAAAGCAAGTGATTATCATTAAAACGGCGCATCACTTACCGAACCACCTACTTGTCGACCTTGGATTCCTACTCGATTGACTCTAAACCTTGGTATCTTTGCCAAGGGAAATTTGCCGCTACGCTACATCTCAACCTTCCACTTGGGGTAGCCAACGAGGAGAACTACTTTAGTGCCATCAGGTGTTTATCATCTTTGCTACTACCTTTTGCTCTTGATGCTTGACACTTTGGGCTCGAGTGCCATGATTTCAGATCTGAACCCTTTATGTTTTCACGAATATATTTGTGTTCTTGATCCTATCTATGAGTTGTATGCACCTATGTTAGTCCGGAACCGGCGATCCAAATGGTGACAGCTTGGGACACCAAAGGGGATGGACTATAATTTGAGGATTTCGTGTATAGATTGATTGTTAATGCTTTGTTCCAGTTCTCTTTGACAGGAGCACATTAATCTCTATAAGTTCCTTTTGGCCCCGTTGGTAGCGGTATGATAGGACAAAAGATGTTGTGGAAAGTTCTTATTACAAGAACAAACAACTACCTTCGAATACATGCCTAATGTTTGATATTTTCCTAGATGATCATTAATTTTCTGTGTGCCTTGCCCCAAGTGAATTACATGTTATCTCTCATCCATCTAGCGCCCAACCATCCATTCCCCTAGCCTACATTGTTTTAATTCTGCTGGTTACTAGTTGCTTTAGTTTCGTTGTTTTACTTTCGTTGTTTTTCCACCACTATTTATGTTGCCACCATCACTTCCATATCACCGTTACTACTAATATCTCGTCGCCAAGCAAGAATATTTAAGGTGTGGTTGAATTGACAACTCAACAGTTAAAGCTTATAAATATTCTTTGTCTCCCCTTGTGTTGAATCAATAAATTGGGTTAACTTACCCGTGAAGACTTTTGCGATCACCTACACTTGTGGGTCATCAACGGGCAGACCAACATGGTTCTCGGTGTTTAGATAATTCGTGTAGAAAGAGATGCACTCTTCGGTCATCAGGAAGCCCTTCACTATGCTTACATCTGGACGGGACCTGTTGCGAACGTATCTTTTTATGTGTACATTCATCCTTTCGAACGACATCATGCTGCATAAAATTCAGGCTCGAGTTGGACGAGATCCTCCACGACATGGATCAGCAAATGCACCATAATGTCGAAGAATGCGGGTGGGAAGTGTCGTGGGAAAGTCACGATAGATGTCCTCATTAGTGAACTTAATGTGGGACCTTTGCTGCAAGGTGGTTTCGAGGAGGTGAGTCGGTGAGATTGCAAGACACGAGATTTACCCAGGTTTCGGGCCCTCGAAAGGTAAAGACCTACTCCTGCTTTTCTATTATGAGGTGTCGACTTCTCAAATATAAAGGCACAAGATATCTTCCTATGCCTCCAGAGGATGTAAGTTGAGTTGTTCTGTTTGATTCAAGGGGTCCATCTTACATAGATACCGGGTCCCTTGTTTACATGAGTCCGACTTCCATACAAGATGGAGTCCTAGTCTAGTTCTAAAATATAGTTTCCTTATTACACAAGGAAAGTCTATTTCCTTCTACAGTCTTCTATCTTCACGACGATGTGTCCCGGCCCAAGGCGAGTCTCCTTCTGGGCCTTCTCCTTGCTCAGTCGGCCCGGTTCTTCCGTATGCCGGGTCATGGCGCTGGGCCATCCCCCCCGAGATTAGCCCCCAAGATTGACGCGACGCTTTAGCTTCTCGGCGATCTTTCCTGGATTTTTTTCTGTTACTACCAATGCCGACTCTTCATAGCTTCGAGATTTTGGCTTCAGAAAGATTTGGCTTCCTTTTGACAAGTCGACTTTCTGTTGATTTCCTTCAAAGAACCATTTCCTTATTATCTATTCCTTCTTTAAATGTCTTCAAGAAACGAGGCGTTTCCTATTGAATGTCTCATTTATGTGATTTGAAAAAGTTGAAGAGTCTTTACCTTCGATGCCGCCTGACATTGGTAATCCGCATGATCATAATGACATTTGACTGACTCTTCCCCTTCAACTCCTTAGCTATATATATAGTCAAACGTATGATCAAGAGAATAGATATTTCCCTCTTCTTCTTCCCCTTCTGCCTTTTTGTTCGCTCATGGCGCCCAAGCTCTGTCTTCGTGCTCCTGTAACAAGCGATGGGTTGGATCCCATTGATCAGGATAACACAGCCTCACGTAGTCGTTGTCGCGCAAAGGTCGCGGTCGAGGTCGAGGTCGTGGAAGTGGACGTGGTGCACAAGGCCGTGGATCCCGCGGGGGTTCATCTTCTTCCTCCCATGGTGTTGTCCATGAACGAGCGCTTAGCCATGAATTTCTCATAGTGCTTCGCTCCAAACCCTGTCGATTGGTTCGGCTTCCTAGCACCTTTGCAGAGGTTATGGAAGATTCTAAACCTCCAGGCTTGTGGATTCATTCTGATGGTTTCCCTCACGGACCTATCTGGGTGGCCACAAGTTTTCTTGTAATGGTTCCATGTTTTTGGAAAATTGTTGGAAGACCTTTATCTGCTCCGAAGCCTTAAGAAGAAAGATAGTATTGTATTCAAGTATGATGGAGGCGACACCTTGTGGGAAATGTGTTTTGATTCTGATGGGGATCGTATGGAGTGCTGCGTGGAGAGCTCCAGTAGTAGTGATAGTGAGTTTTACAATGGTGAAAATGCATCAATAGATGATAATGATGTTTCTAGTACTGATGATGAGGTTTGAGAAACTCAATCATAGTGCTATTATGATTAGTTTTTGTTTTAACTGTTGATTATGTTTGTAATGCTTTGTATTTTGAAGACATATTGGAATAAAAGTATTTTGTAATTTCAGTAAAGTTCCTTGTATACTTCTTGTAATGTTTCGATTAGCCGGTTTCTGCATAACCGACTTATACTTATTTCGAAATAAGTTTTCTTTTTCAAGAGTCGCTATTATCATATGTAGCCCGCATGAGTCAGGATGACTTATCTGTATGTCGTGCCGAATTATGGTAAGATCAACATGTAGCCCCCATGAGTCGGTATAATCAATTTATTTCATGCCGAGTCATACTAGTATCAACATGTATTTAAAACTCGAGGTGTAGCCCCCATGTATCGGTATGAACAATATATGTACATGTCGAATCATAGTAGAGTCGACCTGTAGCCCCCAAGTATCGACTTTTAATTCTTCATATGATGTTTAATAAAGTCGATTTTTGATGGAGGGAAACATTAATACACTTGTATATGCTAAAAATGGAAGAAGTATGCTTATGAAATGAAAAAAATGTAAATAGATCATATAGAAGTCAGTCGTACGCGTGACTGTCTCAACATCCTTTAGCAATACAAGATCACTTCAAAATCGACTCCTCGAATAGGAAGATTTTGCCTGTCTCATAGAAAAGAAATGCTGGCCATTTAGTTTGCGCTGGATTCGAAACTTCTCTGTAAGCAACCATCGCATGACTTATTCTAGATTTCTTGATTGATAGAGTAAAACTCATCAAACTCCTTATAGGTTTTGCTAATGTTTACTCTACAATGGGCCACATAGGTCAAATAAGTAAGAGTTTGCATCAGCTTACATGCAGAATAAGCCATGGTAGGCTAAATTCATGTATATGACGAGTCCCTAGTTGAATATTTGAAAATAAAAGACCTTCAAACCCCCAGGGTCTCTAAATACAGCAATATACACGCCAGGTTCCAGGGAAGAGATGACCAGTCCTTCCAGGTTCCATGGAATTAAATGCACGGAAGAAAAACAAACCAACTTGAATAAGGGAAAACATAAGTCGGAAAAAATAGAAGAACGAGTCGGTTTTATTACTGACATCTTATGTTTTCTTACAAGAACATTCCTGACTACATAGGTATAATAGGGACGGAGCCGGGCTATATTCCACGGCCTGGGGGTCTCGTCTTCGGACTTGCGCATGGAAGTTGGCTCGCGTATATCAACTAAGTAGTAGGATCTATTGTACAAATTCTTGCTTACCACGAACGGCCCTTCCCGAGGCGGGGATAACTTGTGCATCCTTTTCCTTTTTTGTATCAGGCGGAGCACTAAGTCCCCCTCTTGAAAGGTCCGACTTTTGATGTGTCGACTATGGTATCGCCGCAGATTTTGTTGGTAGTTAGCTGACTTAGCTGGCACTAAATCTCGTTCTTCATCTAGGAAGTCCAAAGAGTCGTGTCTTGGTTGTTAATTGTCAGCTTCCACATATGAAGTAACTCGAGGTGATTCATGATGGATGTCGGTTGGGAGGAAGGTTTCTACTCCATAAACAAGGAAAAAAGGTGTAAGACTAGTTGACCTGTTGGGCATAGTCTTGATACTCCAGAGCACAGAGGGTAACTCCTCGACCCAGCAACCCGGCGTTCTTATTAATGGAACACGGAGTAGGGGTTTAATGCCACGCAATAGTTCCTGATTAGCCCTCTCAGCTATTCCATTGGACTGCGGGTGGGCTACGGATGCAAGATCAAGCCGTATATGCTCCCTTCCGCAAAAACATTCCATCTCACCCTCTGAAAAATTGCTTCCATTGTCAGTGATAATACTGTGGGGGTAACCAAATCTGAAGATGATTTTCTTCACAAATTTGAGTGTTGTTGCCGCGTCACATTTTCTAATCGGCTATGCTTTGACCCACTTGGTGAATTTATCTACCGCAACCAAGTGGTGAGTATTTCCGCTCTTGGATCGCCTAAAAGGCCCTACCATATCAAGACCCCGGACTGCAAAAGGCCAAGTGATTGGAATCATCCAGAGTTCTTGAGCCGACACATGATCTTGCTTGGCGCACCGCTGGCAACCATCACATTTTTTAACTATATCCTCCGCATCTGGATGAGCCGTGGGCTAGTAGAATCCATGACGATAAGCTTTTGCTACTAGTGATCGGGAGCCGGCATGATGGCCGCAGTCTCCAAAATACATGTCGTTTAATATTTCTCGTCCTTCTTCTAGCGAAATACATCTCTGAAAGACTTGGGTAGGACTGAGCCAGTGTAGTTCTCCAATGATGATCACAAAAGATTTGCTTTGCCTAATAACTTGCCTGGCCAATAACTCATCAGTGGGGAGGATGCCTCGAGTCTTGTAATCCAAATACGGCATGGCCCACTCGGGAGTGGCATGTATTGCGGCTACTAGATCCGACTCTGGGTCTGGTATTGCAATATCATGTTCCGTGGGGAGCCGCATAGATGGATGTGACAGGATGTCAAGGAAAACATTTGGTAGGACCGCCTTCCTTTGAGAACCGAGTCTAGACAATGCGTCGGCTGGCTCATTTTTCCTACGATCGACATGGTCCACTTGGTAGCCGGTGAAGAATACAGCTTGTCTTGCGACTTCTCACCTATAAGCTTCCATAAGGGGGTCCTTGGAATCCCATGTTCCTGACACTTGCTGGGAAACAAGGTCAGGATCACCAAAACATTGGATCTGTCTTATGTTCATGTCACGTGCCAATCAGAGACCATGGAGTAGGGCTTCGTATTAAGCCACATTATTGGTGCAGGTGAACTGTATTTGTAAGACATAACAAAATTTCTCCCCCCTCGGCGAAGTGAGAATGACTCCGGCTCCTGATCCCTGAAGTTGCCGACTTCCATCAAAGTGCATTTTCCAGTACTTGGTAGTCGGTTGTTCAGGTAGTACCTGAAGCTCAGTCCAATCATTGATAAAGTCGACCAAGTCCTGGGATTTGATAGTTGTTCGTGCCTCATACTTAATGTGGAAGGCTCCAAGTTCAATGGCCCACTTGGCAATTCGTCCATAGCCTCTCGGTTCTAGATGATGTTGGAGAGTGGTGCTGATCTGAATACTGTGATTCGATGCTCCTGAAAATAGTGCTTTAGCTTCCGACTTGCCATAAACACTCCCAGGACCAGCTTCTGCCATTGAGGATATCTTTTCTTAGATGATGTCAAGACCTCGCTGACATAGTAGAAAGGTCTCTAGAGGGGAGGCTCCTTGCCCTCTTCTTTACGTTCAACCACGACTGTAGCATAGGTTCCTTGGGTTTGGGAGCTGCCAAGATAGGTGCTTGGGACAATTGAGTATTTAGTGATTCAAGCGCCTCATCTGCCTCTACATCCCAGACGAATTTCTCAGTCTTTCGCAGAAGCCGATATAATGGAATGGCTTTTTCTCCAAGTCGGCTTATGAAACGGTTCAAGGAGGCCACACACCCCGTGAGTCGCTGAACCCCTTTGACTGAAGTCGGCTTCTGAATGCCATGATAGCGCTGATTTTTTCTGGGTTTGTCTCAATCCCTCTCTCAGATACAATGTATCCGAGGAGTTTCCCGGTTGGGACACCAAAAGTGCACTTGGCCGGGTTCAAGTTCATCTAATAAGTACGTAGATTTTTAAAAGTTTCCCGTAAGTCATCAATCAAGGAGTCGGCTAACTGGGATTTTATCACTATATCATCCACATAAGCGTGGACATTCCGTCCAATTTTCTCCTGAGGTAGTTGTACACCGTCCGTTGATAGGTATGGCACCCCGGCTCAGAGGACTAGAATGCCCCTTGCTGCAGCCCAGAGATCAAGTCTTCTGGAACACGACACTGCTTGATATAGAACTGAACAGATTTCTATTAACAAATAATACGGGTACAAAGGGTATTATTACAACGCTGGCGGAGCGAGACGAAGCACGAGCTTGCTCCTCAAGATCGCCACGGATCTAAATCAAGTAGCAGACTAACTCTCCAGCAGCGGAACAACGGCGGCGGTGATGAACTCCACTCCACAGGGACACTGGCTGGGACACCTCCATGCTCGCAAAAACCGGGAACGTCGTCCTACGCGTCCAAAGCAGACCTGCAAATCTGGCATGACACACCAGGTCGGTACATCGAATATACTTTCAAGCTCACAACAACCATGCACTAAGGCAAAACAATAACATGGAATACAACTTAAAGTATATTAAGGAATTAATCATGTGAGCATCAGCATGATGCAAACAGTTAATCATACATCATCAACATATCATCAACATTTCATCAACATTAAGACTAATGTATAATCAATCATCGTTTAAAGTCACATGGACCCCACATGATCACCGCACGATCATGTGGCTTACCTCGGAGTCCTTACCGACTCAAGCACCGGTCATCGCATGACCGACAACTTACCATGCTCATCCAACCGAAATCATGTTGATCTCAGTGTGACCTACTGTGAACTGTGTCCAATACCGTGGACTCTGTTATTCGAATAGATTTGTGTTACACTCTGCAGAGGTTGTGCACTTTACCCACACTATGGAGTCCCTCCTCCATCCAGTACCTTGGAACGTCTCCCAGGAGTGGACTAGGATTTCACCAACGAGACCGTTCTACCGGTGTCTCCCCTTACCGTATCACCCGAAGTAATTCGCGAGATATGCCTTGGGTAGGCCCGTGTCCTCCAGACACACCAGCCATCGCATGGAAACTAACCGTCGCACGGTCCCTAAACATAGTCCCAATCGGGGACGGGCCCAAAACATACCTGGCTCTCAAGACTACCGTCGCTTACCGGGCCAGGGTAATCCGCGCGCGCATAGCCTTCCCTACTTGGTGATACGCATAAGAGAAACCACCGATAGACCGAGCCAAGGCCTTCCCATACAGGCGAGTGTGGCTGCACCAGATAAGCTCAGTTCGGCGGCACCTGATCAACTTGGCATGGAACATGTCTTCAACAGTAACCACAAGCATCAGGTGCAACATGAGCATTCATATAACATTATCATGCAATACGTGGGGAACAATCCAAGGTACAATTATAGTTGTAATATTATCAGGTATTTTTACATGATTAACTTAGCCAGGTTAAAATGATCAACACAATATCGACATGATATGGTATGCAAATATAACATTATCATGAGCATGGTGGAGATTACGATGCATACAAGCATAACATAGATAACTTGATCAAGTCATCAACATAATATAGTAAAGCCATATCATGAGCATCAAGGTTTCAATAGATCATAGATATATCATGGTTATACGGTAATCAAAACAACATGATCAAGGCATAGCGCGAAAGTCGTATCACCGAACGTTAAAGCATTTTAAAGCACGTCAAGGAAATATGAAGGTGCAAAATAAGTTGTGGCTTGCCTTCACCAAAGGGGTGTGAAGAAGCTCCGGGTCTTCAACACAAGCAAAGCCCTGAAAAGATTTCAGAAAACGACAGCGAAGAAAAATGGTCAAATACAACGTTTGCTTGACCATAAAATAAACATAAGTAAGACATGGCATGAAACCTATGCCAAAACGAAGAGGAGCTCGATACGAAACCAACGCAAAAAGAATCACACCATTTGGACTTACGGTTGCGGAGATATGAGGGCGGGAAGATTGGGGGCTGGATTTCGGCAGAAATACGCTTTCTGAAAGAGAAAACGTATTTCTAGCCGCCGAAGAGATAAATACGCTTTAAAATGGTGAAAACGTATTTTCACCGAAGAGAAGCAGAATACGCTTTCCAAATGGGAAAACATATTTTTCCGAAATGCGTCTTCAGAACAAGAAAACGACACGGGGCTGGCTGACACGCGGGACCCGCCTGGCAGCCTCTCCTCTGCTTTCTTCCTCCTCCAACCGAAGCAGAGGAGGGCCGCGGCACAAGCGACGCCGGCGAGGGGAGGAGGCGGAGCGAGCTCGCCGGGGCCGTCCGCTCGATGGGGCGCCACCAGCCCGCGCCTGCTGGTGGCCGCGGCACCGCGAGGTGACCAGGCTCGTTGCCCCACACTGGCTACGGCGGACGGGTCCTCGGGCACGGCGGGCAGGGGCTCCAGGAGAGACCACCGCGGCGATGGAGCGTCTAGGGTTCGCTAGGGGGTTGTTTTGTCGTGGGGCAAAGGAAGAGGGAGGGCTCTACCCGCGCGGAGTTTGGAGGAGGCCGGCGGTGACCGTGGCGGCCGTGGGGAGAGGGGACACGCTCCGGCGCCGAATTGAGGGGGGGATGGCTAGGAGGCAGTTGGGAGATGCTGGAGGTGCTCCGGGAAGGGCTCGGGGGCAAGGCTACTTATAGCCATGGCGAGATGCCGTGGCATGGCTGCGCCAAATAGACGCGGCCAGGGCGGGGGTGAGCTGGCGAGGATCGAGGTCGTTCTGGAGAGCTCGGGAGGGGGACGTGGCGCACGCTAGCGGCGGAAAGCCATGCGGCGCGACTAGACATGGAGAAGACGACAGGGGCGAGCTGCACGCGGACTGGACGCGACGGGTGTGCGCGCAGAGCACGCCGGGTGCGGCCAAACGCGCGCTCACCAAGGGGAGGTTCAACCAGGGGAGGTTTTACCGTGGCCAAAGATGTCTAGTGGAGGGTTCTTCTGGAGCTGATACAGTGGTGTGCCTGGCTGGCCAAATGGTGCACTGTGGTGAGCTCTATCTCAAAGAATAGTTGGATATAACAAACTTGGAGCAGGGGCAGAGCTCACATGGTGGGGGTAGAGGTGGTGCCAGGTTTTCTTCTGGGATGAGGATAGGAAGGATTAGTGATCTGGAAAGTTTGGGCTCCATTGGATCAATGCACATGGCACTTCCTTTGCAAATGTGGCATTGAGGCAGAAGGTGTTTGTACTGTGGTGTGGCTTGCACATGGCTCCCCTATGCATGATTTTTGGCTGAGCTTAATCATACACCAGGGTGAGTGGATGTACCAAGTTTCACCTCAAATGGAGCATTGTAGCTAGTACTTCCTTTGCAAATGTCCAAATAGGCCAGAATGCAAAGTTGAAGCTAGCATCTCATAGGGTTGATGGAATTGGCTGAAAATTGGTGGAGTGAGGTTATTTGGTGGTGTTCACATGTGTGCAAAATTTCGTGGCCATTGGACAAGCCTAGATAGCACTTGCTTCACAAGGTTCCTGCTGACCAGAAACTTCCACATGATGATACACACACATGTGTAGTTGGATTTGGCTCAAACTTGGTGTAGCGGAGTCTTTTGGGTGTGGTAATAGCCACAAAAAGTTTCAAGGCAAATGGGATCCCTATCATTCACTTGCTTCACAATGCCCCTTGCTGCATCCAAACTTTGGGAATTTATGGTGGGAGTGAGGCTAGGCAAAATGTGGTGGAATTTGGTGTAGGCCAATGATATGATCATATGAGATTGCACAAAATGTTTCACCGGCAATGGATCAAGAGAAATAGCACTCTCTTCAAAAAGCTCCAATCTGCCCCCACAAGACAAATGAATATTTCTAGAGGAAAAATCCATTTGGGCCATGCAATATTTGTGGAGAATGTGGCAAGATGTGGCATCAATAATAGGTGGGAATTATTTGGGGATTTATGGAGCAAGAAAAATAGTGGTTGCTTCAAAAACCTCAAATAATTGGAATATCCCTTTTATTGGAAAAGGAATACATGGCTTGAATAAAAATGGTGGCTTGAATGGGATGGAACAATGGAATGACATGGGGAAGGCTTGGATTCAAGGTCGACTTGAGCATGGAAAGAAAATATGCTCGAGTTTCAAGTTCAAAGAGGTGCTCAAAACCAAATCCAATAGCAAATCCAGAAATAAATCAGAGAAGTTTTTGGAAAAAGAAAGTTCCAAAACCCAGGATATCACAATAGGTGGCTCCTGCATTCTTCAATCCAAAATACATTGAAGTGTAGCAGAAAGCTCCAAAGGGGATGATGAAAGATGTCTTCTCCTGGTCCTCGATGGCCATCTTGATTTGATGATATCCAGAATAAGCATCGAGAAGACATAGGAGCTCGCATCCAGCTGTTGAATCTATAATCTGGTCAATACGGGGCTGAGCAAAAGGATCTTCGGGCAGACTTTGTTTAGGTCTGTGTAATCGATACACATACGCCAAGTCCCGTTATTTTTCAAAACGAGGACCGGGTTTGCCAGCCACTCTGGATAAAAACTTCCGTGATGAACCCGACAGCTAGGAGCCGTGCTATCTCTTCTCCAATATCATCTCTTCTCTCGTTGTTGAATCGACGGAGGAACTGTTTTACCGGCTTCAGATCGGGATATGTTATAAGGTGGTGCTCAGCAATTTCCCTCGGGACGGCTGCCATGTTCGAAGGTTTCCATGCAAAGATATCCCGATTCTCACAGAGGAACTCGATGAGCGTACTTTCCTATTTGTCATAGAGCCATGTCCTAATGATGAACTGCTGTGAGGCGTCACCAGGGACAAAGTCGACTTTCTTAGTATCTTGAGCAGACTGAAATTTCGGGTTGGTATCTAGAATCGACTTTTTCAAGATTGTAGGATCCTCTGGATCTACCTTCTCCTTATAAATCGTCAAGTCCTCCTTGGCTCAGGCCGACTCAGCATATTTAACATGTTGTTCCTCGCATTCAACGGACCATGACTGACTTCCTTCTACCGTGATTGGTCCACTTGGACCCGGCATCTTGAGCTTTAGATACACATAGCAGGGACGAGCCATGAAGCGGGCGTAAGCCGTCCTTCCCAATATGGCATGATACGGACTCTCGAGTTTGATGACTTAAAAGGGTATGATTTTAGAACGAAAGTTCTTAGAGTTCCCAAAGGCCACCTCGAGGTATATCTTGCCTATGGGTCGCGCCGATTTTCCAGGAACGATTCCATGAAAAATTGTGTTGGAGGATTGTAGTTGTTTGTGGGTTAAACCCATCCTGTGGAAAGGATCATGATAGAGGATGTTGGTGCTACTCCCTCCATCCATGAGTACCTTATGCAAGGTGTATCCTCCAACTTCCGGTGCTACTACCAAGGCTAAGGCCCCCAGGTTATTCAGCACTGGGGGTTGATCGTCCCTTGTCCAGGTTATTGGCTGCTCAGACCAGTTGAGCCATTTGGGTATTGCCGGCTTCTTCGCTACAGACAAGGTTGCGCGCTGTTGGATTTTTCTATCCCTTCGGCAACTGCGGGTGGTGAAAATGTGATATGCTTCATGGTCATCAAGTTTCTTTGGGTTTGCTTGAAATACAGATAGCCCCAACTTCATCTGTCTTCCGGCTACGGCTCTTGATATTGGGATCCTGAGCCGACTCCCGTATTGCCTGATTGCTGATTGTTATTGTTTTAGCCGGATCCCTGGTGGCCGGTTTGTTGGTTGATATTATTGTAACCAGCTCCTAAACCTGGCTCCTTGATATCTCCAGCTCACATAGTATCAACACAATCTCCTCATGTAACCTTTTGAGTTGTGTCGCAAAAATCGACTTCCAAAATATGACGTCTAAAAAGTTGCACAGGATAAACAACTTTTTACGGACGTGATCGTCCATTATTCCTCGGATCGCAACCAAAAGAATCTGCATCATCAACACGGCACAGTCGTGAGAATTCATCCTGCTGAAATGTTGTTTCGCCTCATCTAGGTATCATCTTATCTTCCCCGCGTAGCCGTTCGGAAATTTTACTCCTTGGAGGCACTGGATAAATTGCTTGATCTCCTCCTGACTTAGAGTAAACATGCCGCAGAGCCGTGATTAATACCGATCTTCTTATTGATCAACTTTTTTCCCTTGCGATGAGAATTTTGCGTTTCCATCTCCTCCTCCTCCTCCGGCACATCATCGTCATCATCACTAGGGGGGTGAAGTTCCTTCCTGGTGCCCATAAATTTCAAGTCGTTCCTTGCTTTTGGCCCCTCCTTGCTCTTCTCCGGCGTGTTGAGCAGCGTGCCAAAGAAGCTCTCACACACATTCTTTGTGGTATGCATGAGATCAAGGCTATGCGGAGTGCGGAGGAGACTCTAGTAATGCAAATCGCAAAATACATACCTCGCTTTCCATACCATCATCAACGGCTTAGTTTACTTCTGTTTCTTTCCAGGCGCATGACACTCTTCCCAAGTTTTCAACAAGTTGTCGATTTCTTTTCCGCTCCTTCGAGATGGGGGTGCTCGGAGCTCCTCGATCTCATCGAACAGATGTTGAAGTTTTCTCCATGGGTTTTTCTTGGGAAGCCACATTCGAAACCCCTAGAACTTGGTTTTTGAAGAACCAGAATCTTTCTCTAGCTGGCGATACATTTTATTATCCATGCACCTAACACATGCACAAAATCCTTGGATCACCTGCCCTGAGAAATATATGTATCCAGGATAGTCTTGCACCGTTGTGATCAACGCGACTCTCATTGGTAAATATTCTTGTGCGACGGCATCCCACATATTGGCTCCATGTTTTCTAACGTGTCTAGCTCCTCTTTCAAAAGCTGGAGATACAGATTGAGGTCTGTACCTGGTTGTTTTGGCCCTTGAACTAGCATACACATTGTTATGTACTTTTTCTTGATGCACTTCCAGGGAGGAAGGTTGTACATACATACAAACATGGTCCAGATGTTGTGTGTGCTTCTCTGGCCGCCAAACGGATTGAGTCCATCGGTGCTCACACCCATCCTGAGGTTCCTTGGATCTTTCCTGAATACTTGGTATTCGAGGTCCAATGCAGTCCACTGGCTAGCATCTTAAGGGTGCCTCGGCATCTCCTCATTTTCCGGATCTGTGTCATCATCCCTTAGCTCCTTTCTATTCGCGTTCCAACGCATGATCTTTGCTTCCTTGGGATCTGTGAAATACCTCTACAGACGAGGAGTTATCGAAAAGTATCATACCACTTTTCTATGAACTTTCTTCCCTCTCTTATATGGAGTAACACCGCACACCGGACATGTGGTTTTCTCAGCTTCCTCGCCCCGATAGATGATGCAATCATTTATGCAGACATGGTATTTAATGTGCGGTAGATTGAGAGGGCACACGACTTTCTTGGCCTCAACAATACTAGTTAGGCACGTTTTGCACTCCGGAAGACGATCGTGCAAGAATGCCATGTTATCATTGAAGCTTTCGACGATCCATTTGTGCTTTGCCTATATCTCCATAGCCCGAGCGTTACATTCGAGCGGGTATCCCCGTCGTTGCATCCTTCATACAACATCGTAACCGCGTATTTCTCGAGTTACGCCATCTTGGCTTTGCCTCTAGCGGCACCTCTGGCGTTAAACGCCTCGTTGACTATCAACTCTTGAACATAAGGGCCCCGCACCCAAATTGAATCTTCATGTCCTGCATCTTGATCTTCATGATCTTGTTTTTTAAGGTAAAACTGTGAGGTAAAGCACCCCACATCACTTTATGGAAAGCAGTGTAAAGTATTTAAAAATTTACAAGGCTAGTATAGACAAGAAAAAAAATTAAGGAGGAAAAAAGTCTATCCATCTAAACAAATCATCCTTGAACTTGTGCTTGATTCTGTACCCCAGCAAAGTCAAGTCATGTACAAAACCTGTCCTCCATTTAGCAAAGCTTGTCCTTTCATGGTGAAACACTTTGGCATTCCTCTGAGTCCAAATGTTCCACCAGGCCACAAACACCACCTCTGAGAAAAAAGGCCGGTGAAAACCCCTCCTTGCAGATTGTGCAATCTCCACCAAATTTTGTCCACCAGTCCAATCAATCTACAAGTAGTTCCATATCCTTGCACTGAAAATGCACTGGAAGAATAGATGATCTCTAGATTCCAACTGCTGGTGGCACATAGCACACATTCAGGTCCATCTTCAATGTTCCAATGTCTTCTCAACAACATATCCTTGGTGTTAATTCTATCCATGATGAACAACAAAGCAAAAACCTTCAGCTTGAGTGTGCAACAGGATTTCCAGATCCAAGATAACAGGGGGTTTGTGAGCAAAGGTTCATGGAAATGTGTATAGAACACTTTTTGCCGAATAGGCCCCCTGTTTGCCAAACTTCCAGGTCCAAGTATCATGGGTTAGGTCTCTGTCATGATACTGTAGCAACAGGGACTGCACAATTTGCAGTTATGAGAAGGCATGCTCAGAGAGTGGCAAATGAAATAGTGTGACTAGCTCCCTGGTAGCACATACCTCTTTGGTGGAGATCAGTTGATCATGAGCAAAAGAGAATAACCTTGCAAATTTATGCGCTAAAACATCTGGAGAGTTGTCAATTAAACTATCAGTCCAGAACAAAGCAGTTGCACCATCAACAATTGTACACTTGGACACAACTAGATATTTGTCCATGAGTTTGCAGATGTCCTTCCACCATAAGGAGCCACAGAGATCAATTACATGAGGCACTCTCTGATAGTAATATGTGTCCCAAATGAGCTTCACCCATGGAACATCATGCTGGTTATAAAACTTGTGCAAATGTTTTATCAGCAGAGCCTCATTTTGCAAACTGAGATTCATAATGCCCAGACCACCTTTGTTTTTTGGCCTACATACTAGGTCCCAGGCTGCCAAGGACTTGCCAAAATATTTCCCATATTTTCTCCACAGACATTGACTTTGGATTCTTTCCAATTGCTTCATTATCCCAGTTGGTATGTGGAGGGAGAAGAGGAAATATACAGGCATAAAGGAGATCATTGAGTTTAGTAGTTGTAATTTCCCCCCTTGATTGAGAAAGTAGGAACTAGCAGTGAGTCTTCTCTCCATACAATGCACCAATGGTAAGAAATCTACCATTTTAGGCCTAGTAGTTCCCACAGGCAAACCTAGATATGTGAATGGCAAAGAGCTAGTTTGACATCCAAAAGCATAGGCCAGATTGTTCAGGGTGGCATCATCCACATTGATGGGATAGATAGAGGACTTATGGTAGTTCATTGCCAATCCAGTGGATTGAGAAAACACTTGTAGAGCATCTTTGAGGAGCCTCACCAGGTCCACATCAGCTTGCATGATCACCAGAGTGTCATCAGCATATTGGACTATACGGAAGTCCAAATCATGTGATGGCAAAGGGAAGTGCAATAACCCTCGCCTTAGCAGATCACTGACCACTGGTTGCAGTAGGTCAGCATCCAAAACAAATAACAGTGGTGAGAGGGGGTCTCCCTGCCTAACACCCCTGTTACACCTAAATTGTTCACCAGGGACACCATTAAGTAGCACATCAGAGGAGCCAGAAGAAAGCAGATCAGAGACCTAGTTGAGAATCTGAAGGATAGCCTCATGTTCAATGGAATCAAAAGCTTTCTGAAAATCAATTTTCATTATTAGCATGGGCCTTATGGACTGATGGCACTGATGTAAGTATTCAAGTGTCCAAGCAATGCAATCCTGAATGGATCTGGCTTTTACGAATCCATACTGATTCTTACACTACTAGGTTAATGGCCTTTAGCAGCGAGGGGTAAATTCCCATCAGCAGCACGGGGTCCCCGCGCTGCTGATAACGCGCTGCTTAGCAGCACACCTCCCAGTACCAGCGCTGTGGGTGTGTATGTCCATTTGAAGCGCGCCTTTCAATCCCGTGCTGTAAGTGCTAATTTTCAGTTCAGGCTAACCGCACTTCTACTGTTCTCAGGACCCGCGCTGCTGATATTTTCATATTTTTTTATTGTCTTATCCTGATTATTTTCATTGTATTTATATAGTTTTTTATATATGTCTGCATATAAATTAACATCACACAAGTAGCAGCACACACATTGGTTGTGATTCAACATATTACAATTATCAACATAGTGACCAACACATCATCATGAAATATACAAGTCTCCAATACAATTCATACATGCATGTTTCACGATCGATCGAAACTACAATATTTTGCTATACAAGAGAAAACCCATCGCGATAAAAAAAAGAAAGCAAATAGGAGGTAGTTTTTGAGCCCATTTTTATTCCTCTCTACATCTAGTACCGTGAACCTCAAGTAGCTAGCTTCGGCCTCACTTTTGCTTTGGAACCCTTTGTAGTTGCTACCTCAAAAGCGGTTGACTTGGGCGTGACACTCTGACCACTCATCGTATACTCCCGGACGCCTCCCAATGTACATAGCATACCACTTCTTCTTCATCGATCTATATGTCAGAAAAAAAACTCAAAATATATTGATGATATAATATAACAAAGCAACATGAATAAAAGAGTTAAAATGTTATCAAATATAAGCGACCACATAGTAAAACATAACAAAGTTCACCGTACCCAAACTAGAGCGCTACATAAGTTTAAAATAACCGATTACATCACAAAGTTCATCGTCGAGAAATTCAAAGTTTCGCTCTACACAAAAGAGACAATCTCGTCATCGTCAATCATCACTTTCGAATATCCGGAATGACGCAACATAGCTTTGTGAAAGGCCTTGGGTCTTGACCCCGCCAATATCGGCGAGTGTGGACGGATTCACAGGACTGTGTCCTCGCGTAGAATAAGCCATCCTTCTCGACGACATCTTTCATGATGATCGTCGCGAGCGAATTTTGGATGCGGTAGAATTCAAGTCTGAGGGCATCATCGTTCGTGCTTGCTAGGTTATTGGCCCAGTCGATGACATGTCTATTGTATCCAGTTTTCATTCTAAGCATTTGTTGATCCCTTTTAAACTCATTCATCTGATGGATGACGTAGAATTCATCGTTCTCACTTGTTGTCGGTTGCTGGAGGCAGAGGAAGTTAGTATTATGGCCGAAACATGCAACGCCTCGTTTCTTTTTGTGGGTTCTGATGTAGCCACCCTTGTTTCCAAAGGTGAAGAGAGCTCTATCGAGAACTTTTTTGATGTGGGTATAGTCTTTCTTCTCCTTGTTCTTGGTTGAGTCCAAATAGAAAGTGTGGGATACTTGCAGGAATAATACGATAAGGATGCAATGCCCACTACATAAAATTAAGTTAACAACAAATTAGCATCCATATGCGTAGGTGCGAAGTAATAGTTGGATGCGTTAATAAATTGTCTTACGAATCACTTACATGGGATGATACGATAGAAAAATAATCTCCTTGTACTTATTGTCCAACATGAATTTTGTGATGTACTGCTCAGCTCCCTTGCGTTCCTCGTCCCCCAGATTCAAGAAGCTCTCAAACATGTAGTATGGGTCCGCTACCGCTATTTGTGAGAGTTCCTCCTTCTTCACCAGGTAGTTTAGATGTAGCGCATAAAGGCGAACGAAGGTAAAATCAACCCATCTAATGTGTAACATCTCGATGATGTAATCAAACCGAAGAAAGATAGAGTCAGCAGTGCTAATATGGTTGAAGTCTAAGCCTGAGGGCAACTTAGCCGCGTAAAGCGGGTATCCTGCTGTGCCAGTAGGGGCTCGAATAAGAAATAGCTCCATAGACAAGACATGGTCATGCAGTCTCCTAATCTCCGGCGTTAAGTCCTTGAGTGCTTTCGCCGGTAGCATCGGCCTACCCGCTATATGGATCACTGGCGCATCACGAACTGGTAAACTATCGTTAACCCGGGTCACCGGTGGCGGCTGGCTCATGGAAGCAGCATTACCGCCTTTCTTCCCTCTCTTCCTATGCTTCGTCTTCTTATTTGTCCCAGGTCCAGGTTTTGTTTTAGCAAAACCCGCACTGATGCCCGTTAGTATTGTGTTCGGGCTTAGTATGTTTGGTGTCTGCTCGGCTGCTTTGTCCTGGGCATCAGGAGGCATGTCCTCTAGGGAGAATTTTTCAAACAAAGACTTCTTGCACTGAAGGCTAGCATGTTCCTTTTGGGTTTTGTTGGGCATTTCAGGCATTTCATCAAGATCCATATCCTCAAGGTTGAGCTCAAAATCATCATCAGGTTGAACGTCATCATAGGTATGGTTGAGGTTGAGGTATTGGTCAGGGTTCGCATCCTCCATGTTATCAGCTGATGGATCCACGGGGGGCGGCATGATGAGCCACCGGGACTGTTGAACCTCCTTCATGTCCGCTGCCATGATCACCCAAGCCAATGGATGGGAACTGCATCGATAGAGTAAAAGTGGCATTACCTTGGGTCGGCGTCGCACCGGCAGGCTCCGCGTGGATAAGCACCTTCGGCCACAATATCACCCAACCCTTGGATCCTCCAAGATCGTCTGGTCGTACTTCTCCCATACCAGGAACGGGAGGAGGCAACTTAGAGTACTCATTTGATAGAAAATGAGACACCATGACTTTGAAGACGTCGTCGGGCATGGGAGTGTGGTGGAAGACCCGGTCCAATGGATTCATGAGTGAAGCCTTCGCAACATCCACTACCTGGCCGTCGAGGTTCAATAGGAGGGTGCATGGAGTATCGTTTCCCCGTGAAGACATGTGCGGCGTCTGAGATCGAATGTCAAAGAAATGGAAGACCGGATATGTTGAGAGAGAGACACATAATTACCTTGATAGCTTCGAGCTCGTCTAATGGGAAAGGCCCGTGGGGCATGCCAGAGCCGCAGGAGGGGATGCTATGATCGACAGTGGATGGTGCGACGAGTTCCTGCCCGGTTGCATGTGCAGGTGCGAAGGCGGTGTTTGCCGAGTTACTCCCGATGAATCTAGGAAGGGGAAAATGATCCGTGTTTGGATTTTCTTTCATCCACTTCTGTATAGCTGGAACCAAGAAAGTAAAATGATATTTAAGCTCTTCTCGGATCTCTTCTCTCGCTGTAGCTACGGTTGCCACGACCAGGTTAGACTTTTTCTGTTCCTCCTCAGCCTTGGCCTCTTCTCTGGCCTTCCGCGTGGCTTCCTCGACCGTCTTGTGCACAATGTCAAGGGTCACTGTGTTGAGCCTTCTTCTCTGCTTACGTGTCTCCTTATCCTCCTTGTAGTAGTAGTTCCAGGAGGCCCCGACTCCGGCGTCGGCTACACGTCCATACTCCTGCGGGTCGTGCAAGGGATTTCCCTTCACTTTGTTCAACGCCTGGTTTAAAGGGCTGTCCCACGCGTACTTCAACGTTTGAGACAATGACTCTCTTTCTGATGCAATCCGTATACGCTCCCCATACAAAAAGATCAACATGAACCGTTAGCGACTTGAACATTAGAAGCTAATTAAGGTGGTAAATAAAAAAATTACCATTTCTTTCATGACATTCAGCGTCGGGGTGTCCGTGGTCCATTCCTCGATTACCGGGTCTCATGTGTACCGGGCCCTAAAGTAGTCATGTGTGAGCGGGTCCTCGAAGTCCTCCCAGCAGTCTGGCTCTTGTGGACCTTCCGGACGTGTCGCGTCCTCCTTATCCCACACTCGCCTCTTCCCGGTATAACCATGGCTTCCGAGGCATGGGATCCCAACGTTCTTCTGCTGAAGAACCTTGAAATATTCCGACCTCGCATGGGTTTCAGGTTCTTCGCAATGATCCTTGAATTTTTCGTAGTCTTCTTCCTTTATAGACGGATAGTGACCCTTGATCCTCTCGTACGATGACCCTTCTTTAGCAATCTCTACTTTCACCATATGTTTCCAGTTTCTCAAGGCTTTGCTACACTTCTTGAGGGATTTTGCATTTATCCACTGCATAATATCATCTTTCCATGGAAGGACTGCTTCATTCCGGCCGGGGAACTTGAATCTCCCATGAATCTTCTCTAGGAGGTGGTTCTCCAAAGCTCCTCCGGGTACTTTTCTAATGTTTATTTGGTTGATATAGGTGGTCTCGTGAAGGATGCACGCCACGTCGTTGCATAGCATGCCGACACCTCCGGTGGACTTACGATGTCGAAGGTGCCAGGGTGCACCTCGTCGACATCAAGTCTTCCGATGCAGAGCTTGTCTGGGGGCCGGGGTTTCTTCTTCCTGTTGGTCATAGCACCATATGTGGTCTGGTTGGCACCATCCGTGGTCTGGTTGGCACCATATGTGTCGGTGGTCTCGGTGTTGCCCCCTCTGTGTTATCGTTGTCAGCAGGACGCTCTGTGATGCGATGGGGTTGTTGGGCCTGCGGCCCGGAGTCCTGACTAGTTATATAGTCGAAAAATGCTTGAGGTTGTTCGGGTTGCTTAATAGGGACGACTTTGTCATCATTAGCCATGTTTCCTATAGGATTCAATTTAATTGTAGAAAAAATGATAAAGTAATAATAAAAATGGCCTATGTTTTGTCGGAAGGTCGTTTAATTCTCATTGCGGCAAATCCCAGGCATTCCATATGTCCTACTTTTCTAGCACAAGTCATGCCGAACTCCACAAATTTTTTCGCCATGACCTTTGCTAAAAAATGGACATATCGAGCGTCTGGAATTTGCCGGAACGGAAATGAATCAACATTCCAGCAAAACATAGGCCACTCGGATCCCTGCAAACATAATGTTTGTAAAGGTACAATGGTCACAGCACAATGATGTTGCTCATCATTTGGTAAAAACAAATATTATGTTGCTCCTCATTTGGTATTAACAAATAAGAACACATACATAAACTGAAGTATATATAGGACAAAAGAACTAGTTTTCTATGGACAGATGCTATTTATGTTTGATCTTTGCCCTAAATTGCTTAATTAAAATGCTAAGTACAAATTTTAATTGCTAATTCAATATAGTAGTGAACAAATTTTCTAATAACAACAGATGTTGCACTAATTCACTAGATGCTAATTAAATCACCCATTTTATATAACTAACAACTAACAATTTGTTTTATAATTTGCAATTTTTCTAATAAAAAGTAATAATTTCGTTTTACCCAAACAAAATTTGCTTGAATTTGAAAGGGGGGAGGTGAGGGACCAGCGGATCTTACCTCGGGCGGCAGGGTGAGTAGGGCCGGCGGCGAGGTGGATCCCAAGCAGGGCGGTGGCCGGCAGCGGTGACGCCCTAGGGTTGCTGGTGTCCTGTGTCGAGGATGAGGACGAGCGACGTCGAGGGGGCGATGGCAATGGCGAGGAGGAGCGGCGTTGAGGGGGCGACGCCGAGGAGGAGCGGAGTTGACGAGGCGACGGCAACGAAGACGTTGGTGTGAGTGAGAGTGGTGTGAGTGAGTGCAGCCACCGGCAGGGTGCACTTGTTTGTACCGGTACAACATTATTTACACCGCGGGCTAGAAACACCGCGATGTAGATGAACCCATCTGAAGTGCGGGTCTATCAAAACCTCCCTATAGATGTTCACCATCTAAAGCGCGGCCCAGAGTAGCCCGCGTTGTAGATGATGTGTTATTAATTTATTCTATTTTTTTGTAATTCAGGTTATGGTTAAGTTTTAGTGTTATTAGGGTTAGGGGTTGAATTAGGAGGTTAGTGTTATTAGGATTAGGTTGAATGGGGGTCACCATATTAAGCAATGACACAATATATAGAATATTAATTAAGTGCTTATTATACAACATGATTACATCATATAATAAGTGCTTATACAAAAAACTTTTCCGCTATTGATAGTTTCTCCCGTGATGATCAGTGTCGACGGTGTTTCTTCGCAGTGATCTTCTTTCCTTTCTTGTTCGGTGCTAAATAATTTAGCCCCTCATCGTGACTTTTCCTTTTCCAAGGATTACGATCTTTCTTAGGTAATGTAGTTTTCCTTCTTCTTTTGACGTATGGTTCATCGTCGTCTTCATCTTCCCTCATCGGGTTACCATACTGGTTATAGTCCTCCTCATTGGCTACTCCATCAATTTCGGAGATGTTCCTTTTGCCTCTCCTCACGACAACACGACTGGGGTTGTTTGGGTCGGTTATGAAGAAGCATTGGGTCACGTGCTTAGCATGTAGACATGGCTCATTTTTTGCAGTGACATTCATGGTACCGCTCTTGGCATCAGGAATACACATGGTGGTGAAATCACAATTCTCTCTTTCGATGCTCCTAGCCCATCGGACACGGAACATCGTCACGTTGTACTTTCCAGAGTACTCAAGCTCCCAGATCTCTTCTAGCCTTCCATAGAATCTTTCAAGTACGCCATCGCCTTTCATGGATTCCATCGTCACCCCTGAGTTCTGATAATCACTTTTTTTTCTTTCTCCTCAGTGCAGAATGTGCAACCGTTGATGTCGTATGCCTGATAAGTGGCGAGGTTGACCGCGGGGCCATGTGCTAAGCCGTATATCTGAATTTCGTCATCCGTACAACCCTGTTGCGATGGATTAGCCAGAACATGCTATTTGAACCAACACAATAAAGAATAGTTGTGCTCTCTATAGTAACTTTGGCGTCAGTCTTAGTTATCCCCAGGTCAAGGTGGTACTTTTCGATGATGTCTTTGGGAAGTGCCAAGAAAGGATCTATCAGTTGTAGATGTCGTAGCACTACTAAGTTTTCTCTGTCAAAATCTGTGCATCAGCCCGAATAGTCCACATGCAATTCCCTTGAGCCAGTGATGTGACCTACTCCTTCGAGTCTGCCAAGGTGCTTCTTGGCGGGAAAACGAACAACAGGGATTTCGACACCAAGATAACTCTCGAAATGCACTCATGGGTGATATAGCCCTGTACTATGCTTGCATTCGGACGGGTCATGTTACGAACGAAGCCTTTTAGGAACCCATTCATCCTTTCGTATGGCATCATATTGTGCAGGAATGTCAGGCCAAGGTCGATGATGTCTTCGACAATATGGACACACAGATGCACCATGACGTCAAAAATGGAGGTGGGAAATACATCTCAAGCTCACATAATATGACAATGATCTCTTCTTGTAACCTTTGGAGTTGCTTCACACTAATCGACTTTCGAGAGATTGTGTCGAAAAAATTGCATAGACTAATAAGTATACCACGAACGTGCTTATCCATTATCCCTCTAAGTGCAACCGGGGGTATTTGGGTCATCATCACGTGACAGTCATGAGATATCATCCCGCTAAACTTTTTCTTCTTAATGTCTAGATATCTTCTTATCTTTCCACAGAAACTGGAACTAACTTTGATTCTAACAAGGCACTTGAAAAATCGATTGATCTCCTTCTTACTTAAGGTGAAGCAAGAGGTGGGGAAATAATGTTCTTTCTTCTTCTTGGCTTTTTTCCCATGTCCATCTCCGTCTCCGTCTCCATCTCCATCTTCGTCTCCTCCGGGGGTGCTCCTTGAAGATCTTCCCTTATACCCAAGATTTTCAAGTCAGTTCTTGCCTTTGGCCCGTCCATTGTCTTCTCCAGCATGTTCAGAAGTGTTCCAAGCAAGTTCTCGAGAACATTCTTCGTGATATGCATTCGATCAAGGCTATAAGGAGTGTCGAGGATCTTAGAGTACGACAAATCCCAAAAAATAGACTTTGTTTTCCACACCCTCAGGAGCGGCTCCGGTGCCTTTTTCTTCTTTACCGGTGAGGGGCACTCTTCCCAATCATCCAACAACATTTTGATTTCGATGACGCTCCTCTTACGTGGAGGTCCTCTCTTCTCAACCTCTTCATTAAACAGATATCCGCACTTTCTCCACGGGTCATCTGGTTCTAGCCATCTTTGTTGCCCCATGTACACGGTTTTCGAGGACCCGAGTTTAGGTAGCTGCAGAGACGTTGTATCATCCATGCACCTTGCATCCGCAATGTCCGTGGCACACCTGGCCTGAGACATATCCGTAACCGAGATAGTCGTGCACCATCGTGAGCAACGCGGCTTTCAGCATGAAATATTCTTCTTTGAAAGTGTCCCTTGTCCTTACCGCAGGGTTCCATAACACCTGCAACTCATATTTCAGTAGGTCAAGATATAGATTTATGTTGTTTCCTGGTTGTTTCGGCCCTTGAATCAACATACTCATGTGTATGTACTTTATCTTCATGCACTTCCAGGAAGGAATGTTGTACATCCATAGAAACACGGGCCATGAGCTATGATTGGTGTTATGGTTGCCATACGGATTCATGACATCGGTACTCACACCAAGCACAATATTTCGTGGATCAACAGCGAAATCCGCATCTTCACCTTTTAGTGCTCTCCACTGGGTAGCATATGTGGGGTGTCTCAACTTTGGCTCATCTCCATCATCCGTCTTCTCCCGTTCCTTGTGCCAGCGCATTAGCTCTGCTTCCTTACGATCAATGAAATACCGTTGCAGACGGGCGGTCAAAGGAAAGTACCACACAACTTTCTGAGGAGTTTTGGTCTTTCCATCCTTCTTGTATCGAGAAGCATTGCACTTCGGACAAATGGTTTTTTCTGCGTTCTCGTTCCGATAAATGATGCAATCGTTGATAAATGCATGGTATCTAACGTGTGGAAAATCAAGAGGGCACAAGATTTTCTTGGTTTCCTCGATACTAGTAGGACACATGTTCCCCTTGGGATAAGTTTCTTGTCGAAAATTCAAATGCTCATCGAGGCTTGTGTCACTCCATTTGTTTTTTGCCTTCGTCTTTAGAAGACCGAGCGTGAAACTCAAGAGGGTGTCTTCTGGTCAGCAACCTTCATACAATGGAGTCTTCGAGTCTAACTACAGTTGTGCCAGCTTGGCCTCCTCTCTAGAAGCAGCTCTTTCGCTAGTCGTATTCTTGCGAAGCAGTTCTCGAACATGAGGGTCTTGCATGACTGAACTTAGTACAAACGATTCAGATTGTTGCGTTCCACCGTCTTCTCCATGTCCACCATCTTGTTCTTCATTTATGACATCTTCTCCATCTCCGGCATCTTCTTCATGTACGACATCTTCTCCATGTCCAGCATCTTCTTCATGTACGACATCTTCTCCATGTCCGGCATCCTCAAAATCATCTTCACTTATCCATCGAGTGTAGCCATTCATGAAACCATGCATGACCAGGTGCGCCTTCAAATGGCCACCTTTAAAAGGGTCTATCCAGACTTGTTCTTTTCATTTTCGACACGGACATTTTATCTCCTTGCGATTATTTTCATGTATGTCGGCCACCGCGGCTTCCAAAAATCTTGTCACGTTCATTAAAATTTTCTTCATGTTGCCTGCACGGTGTAAATTAATACAAAATCAAAACATTTATAATCATGCATCTATATGCATAAACTCTCTTACAAAAATTCGGCATGACCTTCCATAAAAAAGGACATATAGAGTTTGCCCGATATTTTCCGAAACGGAAATAAATCGACATTTCGGGAAAACATAGGCAACTTTCATCATGTCATGCGCGCACATCATTCGATGATTCGACAAATACATAACCAACTTGATCATCATCATGTCACACATAATCCAATTAATTAACCTCTCTCTCAAGTGGTGTCATACACACTTAAAGTCATCATTTTCAAAAAGCACAACTTTTTACCCACCTAAATATGAAAGATGATCTCCTTGCTAGCTAGTTGGGAGGAAAGATGATCAAGAGAGGAAATGAGAGTGTGGAATCTAGTTAGTGGGAGAGAATGAAATGAAAGAGAGTAAAAGAGAGCTAGCTACATCACATATGTAGGAGTGAGAAAGAATATCAAAGGGAAGAGTGAGGGGAGCCATGTTTAATGGAGATGGTGGAGAGCAAACAAGAGTGGTGTGAGGAGGAAGGGGAGGAAGAAGAGTGTGAGGAGGAAAGGGAGAAAAAGAGAGGGAAAGAGAGCATTTAATGCTCTGAGCGCACAATCAGCAGCGCGGGGCACGAATGCGCGCCTCAACTAACCTAGCAATCTACACCGCGGGGTAGAAGACATGCGCTGCTGGTAGGTGGGACCAAAAAAATTGGGCCAGGGCTAGCGACGTTAGCAGTGCGGATCAGTAGACCCACTCTTCTAAAGTGTCTCGACATGGAGGTCATAGTTGGGACAACTATTTAGCAGGGCAAGTTTCTTTGTGCACGCTGCTAATTCCTACATATCTGAAGCGCGATACAAATACAGTGCGCTGCTAAAGTTATGTTGCAGCGCAAGCTTTGTATCCCGCGCTGCTAAAGTCCATTCTTGTATGGCCATTATCCTAGTAGTGTTACGGCTGCACCTCATAATCTCCTTTTGAAACCTGTTTTCATCTATCTTGGTGAGCAATTTGATTCCCACACTTGTTAAGGAGATAGGTCTGAAGTCATTAATGGATTCAGGGCTTAATTTCTTAGGGACCAGAGTGATATAGGATCCATTTAGTCCTTCCAATTTAGCAGTGCCAACATGAAACTTCTGAGCTAAGCCTAAGAAGTCAGGTCCTACAATACTCCAGCATTTCTTCAGAAACTGTCCATTAAAGCTATCTGGGCCTGGTGCCTTGTCAATAGGCATATGTTTAACTAATTCATACAGTTTTTTTTTCTCAAAAGGATCATAAGAGTATGAATATTAGGTATAACCTATAACAACCTGGGAAAATCAAAATCCATTTGAATTCCATGGGAGATGCCCATCCTGTTCTTAAAAGAAGACCAAAAAGAAGCAACCAAAATGTTGTGATCACAGCATGGTGTGCCATCAGCCAACTGCAGTGCAGAGATGGAGTTTATTCTAAGTTTCTTCAAGATCTTGTTGGTCTTGATGTTCATGTCTAGGATCTTGATCTTCATGACCTTCTCTGGCATCTTCTTCACGATCATGTCTGGGAGGCTCTTCTTCTTCTCGCCCACTGTTGTTGTTCTTGTCTTGTTTCCCTTCCTCATTTCCTAGCACCCCACCATTGATGTCCTCCTCAAAGGCTTCATCACTTATCCACCGAGTGTAGACATCCATGAAACCATTACGCATCATGTGGTTTTGTGATACTCCAGAACCAGGCTCGGTCACGCACTCCCGTTTGCATCTTCGACAAGGACATATCTTATATCCGTCCTGTTGTTCCGTACCATGTCGTTCATCGCACATTGCATCCACCTAACCAATATGATTTATCTCATCGTGCGGACCATGATCCCCTGCGGGCATAGAGAGCAAGACAATTGTAGATCAAGGTCGTCGCCGGAAAAATTCGGCATGACATTCCCTAATAATGCATGGGAGCATGCTGAGAGTGCGCCAGAAATTTTCCGAAATGAAAATGAATCAACATGTCGGAAAAACATTGGAAACTCATTTTCACGTCATCAATACAACACATGGTTCACATACACATCAAACAATGCAGATTCACCACAAGCTTCACATATACATCAAAAAAAATAGATTCACCACAAGCTTCACATATACATCAAACAAAGTGGTTTCACCACAAGCTTCACATATACATCTAACAAAGTAGATTCACCACAAGCTTCACATATACATCAAACAAAATAGATTGACCACAACCTTCACATATACATCAAACCACAAGATCTTCACACAAAAGGAGGACAAGAAAACAAGTGAGATTTAGTACATCATTGAGTTGAGGTGCTTCCACCAAGTAAATCCAATGGCAAGTATGGGTGGAACAATGGAAGAAATGACATAGGGAGGAGGAGGAAAACAACCAGATCTATGGTTGAGGAGGGGGAGAGAGTGGGGTGGAATGGGAGGTGGTAGGTGGGCATGGAGTGGATAAGGGTAGACCAAGTTAGTAGTGGCGCATATGCAAAATGCGCTAACTTAGGGGTGGTGCATTAACAAAATGCGCCACCATTATGGTAGTTGGTAGTGGCGCATTTTGTAAAATGTGCCACCACTAAGAGGATCCTAGCTGGCCCAGCCTTAGGGGTGGCGCACTGAGAAAAAATTGTGCCACTACTAAGCCCTTAGTGGTGGCGCATTTTTTACAAGTGCGCCACTCCTACTTAGTAGTGGCGCATTACACTCGAAATGTGCCACTAATTTACATATCTTGTATAGCCTTTTATCTAGTAGTGTTATAAGGGCACACACACCAGGAAGAAGGTAAAGAAGATAAAACAAAGAATAATAGTAAGGGTAGATTCAAATAGTAATCCGTTGGTGGTTCGGGGTCGTTGGATCTTAGATCGCCGTCCATCGCTGGAGTGACTTCCTGCCAAACGGTACACTACTGCACGATGAGGATAGGAGGGTAGAAGCTGGCTTCGACTGACTGAAGACATCCCCAACAACAACATCCCTAAAAATGACGGCTTCAACAACAACAATGGCTTCAACGGCTTCAACAACAACAACTCCAACAACAACAATCGTGGCAACAACCGGGGCTGGTGCAACCCCTAGCAAGGAAATTCTCAAGCCCACGTCGTTCAAGTGCACCTTGCCGACAACGATAATCTTCCCTACGAGTGATACGTCCCAAACGTATCTATAATTTCTTCTTGCTCCATGCATGTTTTGGGTGTTATTGCTATGTGTTTGCTACACTTTCATATCTTTTTAAATCATATTTTGGAAATAAACTATTAATGGTTGCAAGAGTGCACAAGTTATTGTTTTTCTACTTTATGTGTAGAAATAACTTGGATAAAGGAAACATCATAAAAAGGAGCCTTGTAGGAGTTGGACTCTAACTCTCCCGAAATCTGTCTCCATCAGACAGGTTTTAAAGATTACGTCTGAAACGCCAGAAGACGACCTCAAATGGAAAAACTTAAAACTAAAAAGTTGTAGAATTTTTTTTTCCGGTGGATCTAGAAAATAAAATCATCTCAATCGGAGTGTGGATGCTCCCTCTGTCCCCAAAATACCAAAGAAGTAATCTGGATGACGGGAATCCGAGAGTCTATATAAAGAGAGGAAACCTATGTCAAAGGGCACCACGAAATTTCCTCCCCCTTGGCAGCCATCTTGAGGGGGAGATTAATCTCCATAGTAGCACTATCTCCAAGGAATAAGAAGGGGCAATGGGACGCTGCCCCCAAGGGCCGTGGCCACCGTCATGGCTGAGGGCGTCGAAGTCGCTGCCTCCGCCGCCATCTCCTTCATCTCCTCCGGGTTGCACCTCTCCATCAACAACTCTCTCTCTCTCACCATGTCCATGTGTGAGTAGTTACTCCTCTGGGATAAGGTTTCTACCAGTATTTATGTGGTCAATTCTCTCTCCCATGATGTGATCTTCATTGTGATCATAGGCTATTTTAATCTAGGGTGATCCCATGATATTTCCTCTTCCTCTATGTATTGGATTGATGTACTCACTTGATCTTATCTAGAATAATCCCAGAGACCATGGTGACATCGGTCTATTGGACATGGGTTAGAAGAATATTATCATGAGTGATTTCCTCTTTTGTGTGTTGATTGAAGATTGAGAGTCTCTTGGTTCTTGTCTTTGACTATCCTTGAGATATGTTGTGGTGATTGTGGTACTCTCTTTGGATGGCCGCGGTGACATTGTGAAATCCATAGATTGAGAACTACGAACTCTGAGGTGTGCTTTTGTAGTTCTACATAATTCTCGTCCTCTCTTGACCACAAAGGAATGACCTCCGAGTACGTCTCCAATGCATGTTTTAATGGAAATATCATGTGATTAGACTATGTTAGTGTTGTTGGGAGTTGACACTAGTGAAAGTATGAATCCTAGGCCTTGTTTCCACCATTGTTACACCGTTTGTGCTCACTTTTGTCACATGTTTTCTTTCTGCACTTTTTATTACAGATTTATATTACCTTGCTTTAACACATCAATCACTCATATTTTACCATTTCTTCTCCGAACCAGTGAACCTATACAACTCCTAGTTATATTAGGTGTGTTGGGGACACAAGAGACTTCTTGTATCGTAATTGCAGGGTTTCTTGAGAGAGACCATATTGAACCTCTACTTCCTTGAGTTCGATAAACCTTAGGTCACCCACTTGAGGGAAATTCCTGATGTCCTGCAAACTCTACGCTTGGAGGCCCAACATAGTCTATAAGAATAGAAGTGTGCGTAGACATCAAGCTATTTCTGGCTCCGTTGCCGGGGAGGTAAGCATTGAAGGTATATCTTTAGATCTTGCAATTAAATCTTTTCGGTTCTTGTTTTTATTTTCACTAGTTATGCTTTATGGAAAACAACAAAAAAAATATGATAGAGCTTTATGAGCTCTATCTTGAGTTAGGACATGTAGTGTTTGAGGAGGAGATCAAAAAGCCTATGGAGCTTTATTATTTGCGCAACACTCATGTTAGTACCAATGTTACTAGTATGTCTTCTTTGAATACCTTTGATGCTAATGATATGCAAAGTTATAAGCTTGGGGATGCTACGTTTTGTGAAGATGATCTTTTTAGCCCCCCATGTTTTGATGAGGAAATTTATTTTGATGATACTTTGCCTCATATCTATGATGATTATTGTGATGACACTTATGCTATAAAGAATAAATATTTGCAAGTGGATCATGATAAGAATGGTTCATGTGATAGCTACTTTCTTGAGTTTGCTCCCACTATTACTAATGAGAAGGATTTTGCTTATGTGGGGAGTAATAAATTTTCTATGCTTGTGGATCATGATAAGAATTTTTTATGTGATACTTATATTGTTTATTTTATTCATGATCCCACTGAAAATTATTATGAGAGGGGAACATATTCTCATAGATCTTTCAAGAATATCAAGTTCACTCTCTTTATGTTGAAAGTTTTGTAGTTGCACTTGTTTTGCCTTCCTATGCTAATATCTTTATGCTTCAATGAGTTATTTATCTACAAGATCCCTTTGTATAGGAAGCATGTTAGACTTAAATGTGTTTGGTATTTGCTTTTTGATGCTATCTTTTGTTCTTCAACTCTTATTCCTACTAGAGCATCATTAAAATATTAAGCCTATCTTTATGGCTATTTAAAAAGAGCTCTAGGGAGACAACCCTTGTTATCTTTACTTTGACTTTTTTACTTTCAGTTTGTAGTGGTCTTGATGATTGTTACTACTGTAGCAACATCATTGTATCTTTATTTTCAAGCTTTGTGCCAAGTTTAGCCTTCGATTGCAAGAAAGTTCAAAAGTTGTGACATGCTGTCCAGAAAACAGATTCTGTCCTTGGACGGAAAAATTAGCCTAAAATCACCAGAACATATTTTTTATCTGAATTTTTTTGACAGCCTGCTCCATACAGTTGTATTTCGAACGTCTATTCTGAGTTTTTTGATTTGAGTTGCAGAAGTACCCTGAAAAAATTATCTACTACCAGTTGTTCTTTTTTTCACAGATTCTGCCACGTTTTGCCTTTCCTTACTTTTGCAAACCTTAAACTTGATTTTTTCATTGCAAAAACTTTTTGGCAATCTTGAGAAATAGTATCTATTCAAGAATATCATTATTTCTAGTGGAGAAAAAATATTTTATTAAGGGTACTAACCTCTCTAATCAGCTTAGGATGAGTTATGTATGAAGGGAGTTTTCAAGTGTGCGATGGAAGATGATGAAAGAAGATCCATGAGTGTCAAGCGCTCAAGCTTGGAGATGCCCCCATGCATCCCCAATAAATATTCAAGGATACTCAAGTGTCTAAGCTTGGGGATGCCCCCGTGCATCCCTTTCTCCATCAACAATCATCAGTTCGTCCTTCGTCTCACTATATTTTTTCACTTCATGCGTTATGTGCTATGCTTGGAGCGTCTCGCTCTTAGGTTTACTTTTTAGTTTTCTTTAGCAAGTTAGAACCCATCTTACTTTGTGTTGGAGAGAAACACGCTCCACTCCAGTCTAGAACACATCATAGTATTTTGCATTCCTATCTTTTTACTGTTGTGTGTTCTTTATCTTTTCGTAGCTACTGCCATGTTTAGTTTTAGTCTTAGTTTGTCTTTAGCAAGAGCCTTGGATTTTGTTTAGTATGTTGCTGGAACTCTCTTTAGTTTTCATGTTTATCTTGTTAAGAGAGTTGGTTGTTGCACTGAGTTGTTTCTTGTCTTGAAAGTAGGTAATTGAGGTTGCTATTTAATTTTTGTAGTAACTTGCAATAGTTTTGAGGTATTGATGTGAGTAATGTTTCAACTTTTGGTGTCAAGATCTCTAGCCTATTAGTGATAGGTGTCGTATTTTGGGAAATCTATGTGTATTTTCAAAACCTACAAAACTAGTTGAGAACTCTAGCTACTAGATGGATCGCTAATCTTTGGAGGGATCGGATATTATAGTACACTCACGTACCATGAGTCGAGGATGCGCAAGGATAACCAAACCCCCATACACTCCTCCTCAGGGTACTTTTCTCTTTGTGAACCTCCTTATTAGATTGATAGTTACCGATAATAAGTGCATGAGTTCTTCGCACTAATGTAAGTATTGAAAGTTGACACTTCCACCTCCTCATATTTGCTAGCCTCTCCCATGCGGTGCATTGCTTTCTTCTCACTCCGAGAGTTTGGCGCCCACCTCCGCCGGTACTTCCAAACCCTTGGCATGATACGCTCTGTCATCATAAACCTCCTTATATCTTTCCTCAACACAACCACCATACCTACCTATCAAGGCATTTCCACATCCACCTCTTCATGACTTGATCTTCATGTCATACATGTTCCTGCTACACTGGCAGCGACATACATTTGCAAACATCATGATAGCTACATCTTCTTTATGTTTGAGTACCTTGTAAAGTGTGAAGATCTTCTATACCTTCTTGTAAAATAGAGTGTTGCCCTTAAGTGAGAAAAAGACCCCAAAGAGGACAAATTTAAAAGATCCCAAAGAGGACAAATTTAAAAGATCCCAAAGAGGCCAAATAGAGAGTTAAATAGAAAGAACCATTGAGGCCACCAAAAAAATACAAAAAAATAGAAAAAAGAGAAAAAAGAAATAAAAAGAGAGAAAGGGGCAACACTACTATCCTTTTGAAAGATCCACACTCATACTCCCTCTTATCCTTGTACTCCATAGAGATGATCATTTATGCAAATAGCTATGTGGGGACCTTCACACTATAGAACTTGGCTTTCATATTTCAAGGATGAGCCTCCTCAAACGAGCTCTAGGTCTACACGAGCGAGAAAGTTGGATGCACCCCCACTAGTTCCATTGGAGAGCTTTTCTTAGCTCTTATGTGCATCCGTTGCATGGCAATCCCTACTCCTCACATCATATCTATCATTTGGCCTTCTCTCGCCTATGATTGTCCTCATTGATGTGAGCCTTTCACACCCTTTTTTGTCTTCCTCCTCCACCATATCTCTCCTCCTCCACCATATCTCTCTCTTTACCATCCTAAGTGTCAACTCTCGTGCTTACGCTCATCCATTGCATGAGTGCTCAAAGTATCGAAAAGGAGTGGAACAAATTGACTTGTACCTGGCTAGTGGTCTCGGGACGAGTCAAGATAAGATTCCAAATAAGACTAAGTGTGAAACTTTAGTAGATTGAGTTCTCAACAAATATATTTTCCTCGTATTCCCATCTCCCACTTCTTGCACGCAAACACCATTTGGAGACATTCGAGTCACGAACAACGAGATCTCTTGCACCTAATGTTCTTTTGTAGCTTGTTTCAATGCTAATATAGACTCTGGCCTGTTATGACTTGATTTGAATCACATACCTTGATAGCTTTAATTTCAAAGTTCTTATATGGTTGCTAGCAAGTCACCACAGAAATTATGCTTGTTATCATTTACCTACTCGAGGGCGAGAAGGAATTAAGCTTGGGGATGTTGATACGTCCCAAACGTATCTATAAATTCTGCTTGCTCCATGCATGTTTTGGGTGTTATTGCTATGTGTTTGCTACACTTTCATGTATTTTTATAACATATTTTAGAACTAACCTATTAATGGTTGCAAGAGTACACAAGTTCTTGTTTTTTTACTTTATGTGTGGGAATTACTTGGATAAAGGAAAAATCATAAAAAGGAGCCTTGTAGGAGTTGGAATCTAACTCTCCCGAAATTTGTCCCCATCAGAAAAGTTTTAAATATTACGTCGGAAACGCCAGAAGACCACCTCAAACGAAAAAACTTAAAACTACAAAGTTCTAGACAATTTTTTTACGGTTGATCTAGAAAAAACATTCATCTCAATCGGAGTTCAGATGCTCCCTCTGGCCCCGAAATATCGAAGACGTAATCTGGATGACCGGAATCCGAGAGTATATAAAGAGAGGAAACCTAGGTCAAAGGGCACCACGAAATTTCCTCCCCCTTGGCAGCCGTCTTGAGGGGGAGATCAATCTTCACAGCAGCACCATCTCCAAGGAAGAAGAAGGGGCAAAGGGCCGCAACCCCCAAGGGACGTGGGCACCGTCGTGGCCGAGGGCGTCGCCGTCGCCGCCGCCGACGATGCCGCCGCCATCTCCTTCATCTCCTCCGGGTTGCACCTCTCCATCAAAAATTTTCTCTCTCTCTCTCTCACCATGTCCATGTGTGATGAGTTCCTCCTCGGGGCAAAGGTTTCTACCATTAGCTATGTGGTCAATTCTCTCTCCCTTGATGTGATCTTTGTTGTGATCATAGGCTATGTTAATCTAGGGTGATCCCATGATATTTCCTCTTCCTCTATGTATTGGATTGATGTACTCACTTGATCTTATCTAGTATAATCCCCGAGACCATGGTGACAGCGGTCTATTGGACATGGGCTAGAAGAATATTATCATGAGTGATTTCCTCTTTTTTGTGTTGATTGAAGATTGAGAGTCTCTTGGTGCTTGTCTTTGACTATCCTTGAGATATGTTGTGGTGATTGTGGTACTCTCTTTGGATGGCCGCGGTGACATTGGGAAATCCATAGATTGAGAACTACGAACTCTGAGGTGTGATTTTGTAGCCCTACATAATTCTCGTCCTCTCTTGAGCACAAAGGAATGACCTCCGAGTACGTCTCCAATGCATGTTTTAGTGGAAATATCATGTGATTAGACTATGTTAATGTTGTTGGGAGTTGCCACTAGTGAAAGTATGAAGCCTAAGCCTTGTTTCCACCATTGTTACACCGTTTGTGCTCACTTTTGTCACATGTTTGCTTGCTGCACTTTTTTATTACAGATTTGTATTACCTTGCTTTGCCACACCTATCACTCGTATTTTACCATCTCTTCGCCGAACTAGTGCACCTATACAACTCCTAGTTGTATTAGGTGTGTTGGGGACACAAGAGACTTCTTGTATCTTTATTGCAGGGTTTCTTGAGAGAGACCATATTCAACTCTACTTCCTTGAGTTCGATAAACCTTAGGTCATCCAATTGAGGGAAATTGCTGTTGTCCTACAAACCTCTGCGCTTGGAGGCCCAACATAGTCTACATGAATAGAAGCGTGCGTAGACATCAACGAGCACACTAGGGGCTACCAAGAGCCTCGGGGGCTGGCATGCATCCTCGGCGGGTCCCTCACGCCGCTCTCCAACAGGAACTTCAACCCGTTGGCTCACGAAGTAAATGACGCCCTAATCAAGCCCGAAGCCTCAAGACGCTTGAGATGGTCCCAGTACCGATCTCTTTCGATGTCAGTGATCAGGCCAAGACCACGAAAACTGTGGGCACTATCCCTCTGGTGTGCACCTATACCATCAACAATGTTGCACTCACCAAGACACTCATCGATGGAGTGGCAGGACGAGAAGCTCCAGCTGCCTTACGAGCGCCTGAAGCCCACAAGGCCCTTCCAAGGGGTAGCTGATAGTACAACCCCGCCCCTGGGAGAGATCACACTCTGTGTCACCTTCGGGACCCGTGAGAACTACCGTAGTGAAGAAGTCGTCATCGACGTGCCCTCCATCGGCCTTCCCTACAATACCTGATAGAGCATATTTCCCCTTAGTTGGTTTTAGTGATTGATGATAATACATTTGCGGTTTAACCTTGTGCGATGAGCATTTCAGATAACTATAATCATGGCACAAGACGGTTATCTTCATCTCGGTTGATGGAGCGTGAAGACGGACTTTTCCTTTCGATTTCTCTTTGGTGAATTGAGTCGTACGAAAACCGTACTATTAACAGGGGATCCGCTGCGGAATGGTGGGTGGAATCATCACACATACACACTCTCTGCACCCCACATATTTCCTATTGTGTCCTAGAGGAATTTGGCTTGGTGGCATGGGCTCCCTGGTTCTGCCAGGGCGGTAGTACCGCACCATGGTATTACGTGGGCCAGTACTGCACCCACTGCTGTAAGTCCTCTGTACTCACGGTAGTGGGGCAACGACATGGGCCTCGGTAGTACCGTGGGGCGGTAGTACAGCTCCCGGTGCGGTAGTACCGCACCATGGTAGTACCATAGTCTAGTACCGCACCCACTACCGTAAGTCCTCTGTACTCACGGTAGTGGGGCACAACACTAGGCCTCGGTAGTACCGTGGTGTGGTAGTACCGCTCCCAGTGCGGTAGTACCGCACCATGGTAGTACCATAGTCTAGTACCACACCCAGTACCATAAGTCCTCTGTACTCACGGTTGTGGGGAACGACACTGGGCTTCGGTAGTACCGTGGGGTGGTAGTACCGCTCCCGTTGTGGTAGTACCGCACCACTGTAGTACCGCTTGCAGAGCGGTAGTACCGTGGTTGGTGGGCTACCAACGGCTATTTTTGTGCCCACCTATAAAAGGGTGTCTTCTTCCCCAAGTTGACTTACCTCATTTATTGCTCTCTCCTCCATTGACGCCCAATCTCCATTCTTGCCGATCTCCCTCCCTAGCCATCAAAACTTGTTGATTCTCTAGGGTTTGGAAGATGAGGCCCCGATGTATACTTCCACCAAAGGATATTTGATTCCCCCATCCCTTGTGGATCTTATTAATCTTGGGCGCATTGGTTCCCTAGACGGAAGAGGTCACCTCGAAGCCATATTCCATTGTGGTGAAGCTTCGTGGTTGTGTTGGGAGCCTCCAATTAAGTTGTGGAGATTTCCCCAACCTTGTATGTAAAGGTTCGGTCGCCGCATTCAAGGGCACCGCATAGTGGATCATGGCATCTTGCATTGGTGAGAGCGTGAGGAGAAATAGGGTGGCCCTCGTTGGCTTTGTGTGAGCATTGTGCTCCGCACCCTCTCCAAGCGGAGACATACTTCTCGAAAGAGAAGGAACTTCGATAACATATCCTTGTCTCCCGTGTTCCCTTTTACCTTTACTTTGTGCAAGTTTATTTCATTGCTTATATATTTCTTGCTCATATAATGTTTCATTAGTTGGCATATAGGTTTTTCACTTAGTTGCACATCTAGACAACCTATCTTTCTTGTTAATCCTTAATTTGGTAAGAAAAGCTTAAAAATTGTTAGTCGCCTATTCATCCCCCTCTAGTCGACATTCCGATCCTTTCAATTGGTATCAGAGCCTCATCCCTTATTAAGGGCTTTAGCGCCTTAAGAGAATGTTGCAAGGGGATAAGTCGGAAGATCTCAACTTAGAGGAGAAATCAGATGTTCTGGTTGTGGAGGAGCATGGGGGTACTGAGGGCTTTACCAACACATTCGTGAAGGATGACTCGTCATCTATTTCTCGTGTTGAGTATAATGAAGGCATGTCCTCCATGAAATCTCACATGAGTGAGATGTCGAACATGCTTCGGGTTCTAATGTCCCGTTTTCCCCGAACAGACACCACCAAAATCATGCCCAACATTCCAAAGTTGGGAGAGAGAGATGTCATCTCTCAAGTACATGATTATGGTAGTAGTGCTATACCTCTCATTCCTCTCACCGGGAATGGATCGGGTATTCACGCCGCCATTCCCCCTCCTCCAAACTATTCGAGTTTACCCCTTCCCGAACCTCATTTTGCGCATGTATGTTCATCAACCATTATTGACAAAGATGAGTATTGCTTTGGGATTTCCGTATGAAGAAACACATGAGAGGATCTTTGAAAGAATTGTGGATTATCACAGAAGAAGTATTCCATGTCCATGACAGCAAGAACGTGACTCCAAGAGAATGGAGGAACACCACCCTCAACAATCATGCCTTTCTCATGATCCAAAAGGGATTAAAAAGTGAGAAGGAAACCTTTACCGGAAGCTCACCACGCCCAAGGATACATGGGATTTTTTTGAGAGGAAAATGTTGGGGAGCACAAGCATTCGAAGCTCCAAGTTAGAAAAAAGTTCAACATCAAGCCGACCACTTTGTCATGATTGAAGGAGAGTCCCCAGAATACCTCAATCAGAGACTTGTTTCTCTTGCCAACCTTATGACGGATCATGGGAGCATGGATACCGATGATGGTTGGATCAAGCGGAAGTTTATCACGACCATACATCCCTATAGACACTCCATCACACAAGTCATTCGTCAAAGGCCATACTTCATTTCCTTAACCGCTCAACAATTCTTGGATGAGTTCGTCTCAATGGAAATCTTGAATTCCACGGCCAACATAAAGTTGGCCCGCCAAGGTGTCAAGAAAATGTCGTCTCTTGCCTTGAAGGCCAAGGAGGTTCAAGTGTGTGTTGAAGAGGATGAAGAACAAGTTGGCCCGGAAGATACCAAGTATGCATTGAATGAGCATATGACTCTTGCATCAAGAAAATTTTGGGGCAACAAGAAGAACTTCAAGTCAAACTCAAGTAGCTTCAAGCCTAAGGGCCAAAGGATAAGGACATATTTCAATTGTGGAAATGTGAGTCACTTCGTTGTGGATTGTCTGTATGAGAAGAGAGAAGACCATGGTGGCATGCTTATTCGAAAGGACAAGTCCAAGTCACCATCAAACAAGACCTTTGTGAAGAAGAAGCCCCAACTTGCATTTGTGGCTCATGAAGAGTATCTCACTGATGATGGTGATGATGAAGGTGGTGAGATTGTGGCACGGCTACCGTTGCTATCGTCACCAAGCCCCCTCCATCAACATCACTCTTCAACTCCCCCAACGAGAACCCACACATCATCCACAGGTGCCTTATGGCCTACCTCGGTAACTCCTCCCTCTAAACCGTTCATTTCCACTAACCCATCTTTTTTGGATTGTGTGGAAGAAAAGGAGGAGACCGAGGTAAAGGAAGACAATGAATTTGATCTCTTCATGTCAAAGCTCAAAGGTGAGACCAAGAGGCACTTTGTGACCCTCTTGGAACAATTAGGTGGAGCTCCTGCTCACATTG
Organism: Bromus sterilis; assembly: GCA_950022295.1. Lineage (NCBI taxonomy): Eukaryota > Viridiplantae > Streptophyta > Magnoliopsida > Poales > Poaceae > Bromus > Bromus sterilis. The sequence goes on from OX465598.1 coordinate 237,945,918, forward strand.
AGAAACTTGATGGAACCATCACCGAGATGAAAGGGCATAGTCATGAATATGCAGATGAGATAGGAGAGCTATCTCAATCTCTTGAGGAATAGCGTGAGCTTAAGGTGTCTCTTGAGGAGACATATGATAGTCATATTTCCAAGCTAAAACTTGACCTTAAACATGCCAATGCCATTGCTTGTGACTTCAAAACTAAAAATGAAGAACTAGTTGAGGCTCATGAAATACTTCTAGTGGATCATGAGGAAGTCGAAAAGGATCATAAATCCTTAAAGCATGAACTCGCGACACTCAAGAAGGCACATGAGGAAGTAAACATTCAACTCACCTAAGAGATTACTACTTTCCCTCCTATCATTGTGCTTGAGCAACCAAGTTCATATAACCCTTGTTGTGAGCATGCTCCTTTTGTTGAGAAAAACTCTAGATTGAAAGCACAACTTGAGAAGGGACTTGTCTCTTGCATTCAAGGAGGGGTAATCACTTAATGATCTCTCGAGTTCTCAAAAGGAGGTCATTGGTAAGGAAGGCATTGGTTTTGGTGCTAGTTCATCAAAGAAGAAGAACAAGGAGAAGAAGAAGGGTAAGGTCTCCTCTCCCTCCAAGGGGATTACCTTTGTGAAGGAAGGGGAGAAGCCTAAAGAGAAAGTGGCAAGGCCATTGAGGGTGGTGTAGCCACAAGGGGCAATGCCATCCCCAATGACTTTGCCGGTCCTACTAACCCTTCTTATATTCTTTGTTGTGCTAATGATGGGAATGTTTATGCAAAATTTATTGGTTCTTATTCTGAATACATTGCATGGTCTATTTGGGTTCCTAAGTATCGTGGGAATGACCCCCCGGTAGAGTCAAGAAGGAGAAATATTTTTCAAGACATCAGGCGCCGATTGCGCCCTCAGTCCAGCTCGGCGATGGCCGATTGCTCCCTAGCCGATCTGCCAGCTCGGACTACCGACTACCCGTGCACCCGGTCGACTGCTTGTCTATAGGCCGTCGGTTGCCCGCAGCTCAGCTTCCCGGAAGTCAACGGAAGCATCTACATCGACGAGAAAAGAAAGACAAGATAAAGGATGTCATCTTTAGTCAAATCAGCAATAGTGTAATTTATGAAGGGGTCACCTCAATGCCCCCCTTGTCCCTTGTCCCCTTGTCTCTTTGTCCCTTGTCCCCTTGTACCTTCTTTGCTTCTTGTCCCCTTGGGCCTTCCTATATAAGGGCACTAAGGAGCTCACGGTGGAGTGAGAGGCCAAGGCCAAGGCCGAAGACATGAGCAAATCCAAAGCCAGCCATTCATCCATCCATCAACTAGTAGCTATAGTACATAGAGAAGAAGACTAGCTAGCCAAATATACAGCTCAAGGAGCATTTTGTACAGAGATATGCCGTATAGTCCAGACAGTAAGGAGTAGGGGTTTTATCTCTAAGGAGAGACCCGAACATGAGTACTTCGCGGCATCTCACTGTGTTAGTTCCCAATCCCGCCTCCGGCACCAGCGACACTCACCTCGGTCTGTCCCCCTCTTTAGCCATCCCCATGGCATCTGTCGTTACATATCGACGACAGTTGGCGCCAACTGTGGCACAGGCCGAGGAATCGACTGGAGTTCTGATCCGGATGGAACCATCCTCTTCATCGACGGTTTGTTCTTCATCAACAATTTTATTCAGCGCCAAATTTTCTAGAACTGGATCGCGGTCAGGCAAGCTCGATGGCCGGAGGCTGCATCCGGCTACGTCATCACCGGCACACTTCGTTTTCAGTCCGCCCCCCTGGTCAGTTCGGCCGCCGATCCAATCCATCCGGCACCCAACCTGGTCAGTTCGGCCGCCGAGCTGAGTTTCCTCCCCGAGATGAACCATTCGTCGTCGAGCTGATCCATCGCATCTCCGAGCTGATCATTTTCGTGCCCGACCTATTTCAGTTTGCCACCGAGCTGACCCATTCGCCGCCGAGCTGATCCATCTGGCTCCCTGAGTCTCGCTACGTATCCGATTCCTATGAGGCCGAGGTGCCTCCACAACATCTCCTCCACCCTCCGATCTCCCTGATCCAATTGAGCCTCTGGCTCCGATTGCGCCAACCGGGATTCCCTACAGCTGGCCTCCTACCCGCGAGCTCCTCCTCTGCGCCGAGTCAGGCTCCGCCTGCTTGTTCGTGGCCAGGTGTGCCCGCGCAAGCTCCTCCTCCCCGCGCGCCTGCTCTGAGCTCCTCTTCGCATTTGGCCTTCTCCCTGAGTCTGACTGCCCTCTCACGCCTGTGAGCCGCGGCTCCTTCGAGCTCCCCGCAGCTCGTTCGCTGCCTGTGCAGGTTTCCGGCTGCCCCGCAGCTCGGCCCCGACCCTCGCCGCCCCGGCACCCACGCAGGTCGGCCGCTGCACTTGACCGCTAGACTGAGGATGCAAAGCTGTACTAAAGGAGAGATGAGTTCCCATAGCATTTTGAAAACTTTCCCAGAATCTAGAGGTGAAAAGGCTACCACGATCAGAATTGATTTCCAAAGGAACACCATGAAGAGACACAATTCTAGAGACATAAAAGTCCGCCAACTGGCTAGTAGTTATAGACTCGCGAAATGGAAGGAAGTGAGCAACTTTGGAAAGTTGGTCAATGACAACGAAGATGGCATCATTTCCTTCCTAGGTTTTTGGAAAGCCGGTGATGAAGTCCATACCGACCTTGTACCATTTCCACTCGAGAATAGACAATGGTTGAAGAGTACCAGCAGGTCTTTGGTGTTCTGCCTTAATGCGACGACAAACATCACATTCGGAAACAAATTGTGCAATGTCTCTCTTCATCCGGGTCCACCAAAATCTCTGGCATAGATCTCGGTACATTTTTGTGCTACCGGGATGAATGGAGAGGGGAGTGTCATGAGCTTCCTTAAGGATCGGCTGCTTTAGGTGTTCATTCTCAGGAACTACTAAACGATTTTCAAAGAATATCGTTCCTTGATCATTTGCAGAGAAACATTTAGCAACTCCGCTAAAAATGTTCTGCTTGATCTCTTGAATACTACTATCTTGTTTCTGGGCGGCTATGATTTGATCCTCAAGGGTTGGTTTCGCCACCAAGTTGAAAAGATAGTCATGAGGAACAATTTCAAGGTTGAGCTTGCGAAAGTCCTCATGAAGAAGTGGTTGATACTGTTGTAACATGAGGTTGTTACAATACGACTTACGACTTAGTGCATCAGCCATGACATTGGCCTTGCCTGGGGTGCATCAGTCTAGTGGTCAAGTCGAAAGGGTTAACCAAGTTTTGGAAGACATGCTCAGAGCTTGTGTTATATCTTTCGGAAAGAGTTGGGAGAAGTCTCTTCCATTTGCCGAATTTGCTTATAACAACAGTTTTCAATCTAGACTGAACATGGCTCCTTTTGAACTCCTTTATGGACGACGATGTCGAACACCCCTTAACTGGTCAGAATACGGTGAAAGACAATTCTTTGGACCGGACATGATCAAGGTTGTTACAAATTCCTAAGTCAGGATTATGACTTAGGAATTTCTTACACCCCAGGCAAGGCCAATGTCATGGCTGATGCACTAAGTCGTAAGTCGTATTGTAACAACCTCATGTTACAACAGTATCAACCACTTCTTCATGAGGACTTTCGCAAGCTCAACCTTGAAATTGTTCCTCATGACTATCTTTTCAACTTGGTGGCGAAACCAACCCTTGAGGATCAAATCATAGTTGCCCAAAGACGTGCACGAGGTGTACGCCGGATCAAAGAGAACATTGCTAGCGGAGTTGCTAAATGTTTCTCCACAGATGGTAAAGGAACGGTATTCTTTGGAAATCGTTTGGTAGTACCTAAGAAGAGAGATCTAAGGAAACTCATCCTCAAAGAAGCCCATGACACACCCCTCTCAATTCATCCCGGTAGCACAAAAATGTACCGAGATCTACGCCAGAGATTTTGGTGGACTAGGATGAAGAGAGACATTGCTCAATTTGTTGCTGAATGTGATGTTTGTCGTCGCATTAAGGCAGAACATCAAAGACCTGCTGGTACACTTCAACCTTTGCCTATTCCAGAGTGGAAATGGGACAAAGTAGGTATGGACTTCATCACCGGCTTTCCAAAAACCCGGAAAGGAAACGATGCCATCTTCGTTGTCATAGATAGGCTTTCCAAAGTTGCTCACTTCCTTCCGGTTCGCGAGTCTATAACTGCTAGCCAGTTAGCGGACTTGTATGTCTCTAGGATTGTATCCCTTCATGGTGTTCCTTTGGAAATCAATTCTGATCGTGGTAGCCTTTTCACCTCTAGATTTTGGGGAAGCTTCCAACGTGCTATGGGAACTCATCTATCCTTTAGTACAGCTTTTCATCCTCAGTCTAGTGGTCAAGTCGAAAGGGTTAACCAAGTTTTGGAAGACATGCTCAGAGCTTGTGTTATATCTTTCGGAAAGAGTTGGGAGAAGTCTCTTCCATTTGCCGAATTTGCTTATAACAACAGTTTTCAATCTAGACTGAACATGGCTCCTTTTGAACTCCTTTATGGACGACGATGTCGAACACCCCTTAACTGGTCAGAAACCGGTGAAAGACAATTCTTTGGACCGGACATGATCAAGGAAGCAGAAGAGCAAGTTCGCATTGTTCGTGATCAATTGAAAGCAGCTCAGTCTCGTCAGAAAAGCTACTATGATCGTCATCATAGAAAGGAAAGCTACAATCTGGATGAGAAGGCTTACCTTCGGGTTACTCCTCTGAAGGGAACCCAACGATTTGGTATCAAAGGCAAGTTGGCCCCACGTTACATCGGACCTTTCCACATTCTTGCTAAACGTGGAGAAGTTGCCTACCAACTTGAACTACCCCCGCACCTTTCCCGAGTACATGATGTATTCCATGTGTCACAACTCAGGCGTTGCTTCAAGGACCCCATCCGCGAAGTCGACCATGAAACGCTTGATCTCCAAGATGACCTTTCTTATCGAGAATACCCTGTTCGTGTTCTTGATTCAGCAGAGTGTGTCACTCGCCGAAAGAAGATCAAGTTTCAGAATGTTCAGTGGTCTCATCACTCAGAGAAAGAATCCACGTGGGAAAGAGAAGACCGTCTCCGTGCCGAGTACCCCTCCTTCCTCCCGCAGACTTCTGAATCTCGGGACGAGATTCTTTTGAGTGGGGGCGAGTTGTCACAACCCCAAGTTAGTTATGTGCTAGGATCAGAGGTACCTTGCATTCATGCCAAAATTTCAAATTGCAATTCAAAAATGGGGAAAAGAAAGCCCTGAGAAATTAAATCAAATGGCCAGATAAAAATCTTTTTTCAAAAATCATTTGAACATTTGGAAAATTCCTATAAATGGTGCTGATCATTTTAAAAATGGTTTGGGGGCAATCCCATGCTCATGGAATTTTATAATTTTCAAACAGTGCCTTGGAAAATCAAATAAACCCCTATTTGATTTAAATTTCAAATGTTTTGAATTTTAAAAAGTGCCAAATTTTATAAGTGGCTAGCTCTCTATTTTATGAGGCCATATAAAAAATTGTGGCATTTTATAAAATGCCTAGCTATTTTTATTAGCTAGGTCAACCTACTTACAGAAAAATAAAAAGAAAAGAAAACAACAAGGCTTACCTGGCGCCCTGGGCAAGGCCCACTCGCCTTGGCCACGGCCCAGCCCACCGAGCCACCTTGTCTTCCTCCTCCCCGCCGAGCCAAGCTGCTCGGTGGAGGGCAGAGCGAGGCCACGACGCCACGACGACGCCGGCCGCCTTCTAGGCCACCCAGGCCTCCTTCCTCACGCCTCTGCGTCGCCAGAGCCCTCCCGCACTTTTTCCCCCTCCTCTGGACCTCCTCCCCCTCTCCTCCTCACGAGTCCAGCGCCATCCCGAGAGCCTGCCGGAGCACCGACGAGGAGATCCCGTGGCCACCGTGACCTTCAAGCTCCACCGCCATGTCCAACGTCCTCCCCTCCTTCGACTTCGTCACCCTGCACCTTTCATTCGAGCTGGGAGCCTTCGAAGACGACGCGGGCCTCAAGTCTTCACCGCCGGCCACCGCAAAGGACTTCTCCAAATTCGTCGCCGTGGAACCCTCTTCGACATCGCCGTCCACTCCAGTAGCTCCAGGGTGAGCAGCTTTCCGTTTCCCCCAACTGGTCGCCTCCCCGTTTAGCCCCCTCCGTTGACCGCCATGGGAGCCGAGCTCCGTCGCCGCCGTGGTTGACCATGCGCTCGCCCCGTGCGTCCTCCGTCCACCCCCGGCTGTCCATCGTGCTCCTGGGCTCTCCAGGAGTGCAATGAGCTATCGCCCGCGTCTTCTTGCGCTCTGTGTCGTCGCGCCGCCCACGCCCGTGGCTCCGTCGCCGCTGAAATCATCGTCGTCCAACCTCCGGCGCCTCCCGGTGGCCCTCTCCAGCACCTGTCGACGTGCGCGGGCACGGGCTGTCTTCTGGTGCTCGTGGAGCATCGATTGATGGCCGGGAACGCCTTCCCCGTGCAGCGCCGCCGTGCCCGTGGCCACCGGCGGCTAGCCGCCGGCGAGGCACGTTAATTAGGGGGCTAACCCCTATTTAGTTAGGCCTTGGGCCACTGACAGGTGGGGCCAGCCCCCTCTAAACCAAATTAAGTTTAATTTAAACTGGGTTTAACCCCACTGTGGATGACAGGTGGGCCCCCCTAGTCAGTTTGACTGGTCAGCCCCCCTGCTGACGCAATAAATCAAAAAGAATTAAAAATAACCAGAGAAAATTCCAGAAAATGCATTAAACTTTGGAAATTCATAATTAATTCATCCTAACTCCAAATATAGCAAATAATATGTCTAAAATTATCAGAAAAATACAAGGATTAAGAATATGCAATTTGTTTTCATGTTTGACCATTTTAAAATGGGTGAATAGTAGAAAACATGCATATGGATCCTTTTCAAATTCAAATTTGGGATGATTTTTGCAAATGATTTTGCAACACCCTTAATTCCAATGGTTTCATCCACACATCAGAAACATTACTTCAACTATACCACATCACTTCATGATCAAACTTTTCAAATGAACTTTCATGCATTCAAATGCATTTGAATTTCATCGATAAATCAACTGGAGTTTGAATTTGCATTTCAAATGCAATATACTCCTTTTAAATGGAATGCTCAACACATCAGTACCATGAACATCACCATTACAATCTTATTCATGTGATTGTGCATTGTACATTATGTTGATCCTATGATTGTCATGTTGCTGATAGAAGTGGATTCGGAGCTCGAGATCACCCCCTTCGTTGAAGACTCCGTTATCGAAACCTCGTCAGCAAGGCAAGCAAACCCCCATTGATCATGTCTATAAAATCCCACTTCCCTCTCATGTCCCGCTTATGCATTGTTTAGGATGATCACCATGATAACGTTTCTACCGCATAGTTGAACCCATATCCTTTGCATGACCTATCATCTTGTCACAGTAGTAAGCAAACCACAATCCTAGCAGATGTAGGAGTTGGTTGATATCATGTGACCCCTGCAATTGTTACTTCTTATTGCATGCTTAGTGGTACAATGAGGTTGCTTATGATGTGAGTCGGGATGTTGATAAACATGGTGTTGATGAAAGTGAAACGTGTTGGTGAAGCTACCCTAATACAAGGTGAACGATGAGAGGCTGTGTAGGAGTACACAGTGGGTTGTCTCGTTGAACACCGCCTTAAGTCCGAGTTCTTGTGAGGTGATCCAAGAAGAAGAGTACAACCACACATTGGGCTCACTGACCCCTCTCAACCTAGTACCTCACCCCGTTCGAACCCCAGAAGTCGCAGTAGTTCGGAGTTCTGGTAGGGCTGTGGCACGGTCTGCGAAGTGGATGAACAGCTTTTCAAGACCGGCTTGGGACCCTGCACACATCGTTTGAGGCTGTACTGGAACCTCGGCCGGACTTCCATACGGATCCCCCTCAGATAGGCGACTCTCTGGACTAGAACGGAGCTGTGGGCGAAGTGTCGTGGCAACATCCTCGCCGGTACCCGCTTGAAGGGTCCCACTCCCAGGCGGTAACTGATGAGTGTGTGTGTGTAGCGGTACACCCCTGCAGGGTTAACAAAACTATTCGAATAGCCGCGTCCGCGGTTAAGGACTGCTTGGAAAGCTTAGCTCGATTATTAGACAACTTGAACTGGATACTTCTAAAACTCGCAAGATAAGCGTGAGTGCTATGGTGTGCTTCTCGTGGGGAAGTCGAGGAAGTAACCATAGTGGTGTAATTGGTTGAAGAGATGTAGTGGACTCGTGTACTCTTCTTACCTCAAGTCTGGTACTCGTAGTTCAGGACTAGCCAAGTCAAAGATGGCACTTCTGCAAGTGAAACCCCACCTCCCTTTACCTTGATACATGTGCATGAGTAGTATAGTTCCTACGTAAGTCTTGCTGAGTACGACTTTGTACTCACGTTTGCTTATCTATGTTTTAGATGAACCACCGACCCCGATGGTAGCTTATAACCGAAGCTCGAAGAATGAAGACTCAGATCAAGACCAAGCTAGTGTAGTCCCAGTCAGACGACTGGTTTCCTCGTGGAGGGCTTGTTTTTAGATAAGGCTTCTCTAAGCCATTTGTTAAACTTGTCTGTACTCAGACCTACTTGCTTCCGCTTGTCTGTTGTAATGTTGGATCACATGCTTGTGATCTCTGTGTGCACTCTGTAAGAGTTATTAATAAAGATTTATACTTTGTAGAGAATTGCAATGATACCTGCTGTTCATACAAGGCATGTGTGCTGCGTGTATGTTTATAACATGCATGTCTTAGTATGGGTTTTCGAGACCTTAGTTGTGATCTGGCTGGCGGTCTTTTATACACCAAGTGGCCCTTAGATGTGCGTAGCTTGGGGCATCGCGATGCGATTGTTCGAGACTCTGTCTCGTGCACATTTTGATGTATGATCGAGCCCGCCCTAGACCCCGACTAAGTGATCGGGCTGGAGTAAGTCTATGTAAGGGTTATAATACAATCGATAGTATGGTTGAGGCGACTTGTCTATGAGTATGGGAGTTCATCACCCATATCATTTAGACTTGTGAGCGGACGATGAGGACCCATTTCAGTTGATCATCCGGCCTAGATGGGATGCCCCTCACGTTCGATGCTTTCCGAGAACGTTCTGTGCTTGGCCTTGTCTGCTGAGACAAGTGGGTACGGTTCTCGGCTCTCCATATGATTGTGTTGTAGCGAGGCTTTCATACGCTAACCCCGGGTCCCGACAGGAATGTCCTCGTTTTGGATTTTGATTTGATGATAGCCTAATCTCAAATCCATCTTGGAGAAGACCGAGGATCCAGCAAGTTGGTCATAAAGATCATTGATCCTGGGAAGTGGGTACTTGTTCTTTATCCTCGTAGATTTAGCGGGCGATAGTCTACGCACATCCTTTCTGTTCCATCTTTCTTTGTTACGAACAGAACGGGGCAACCCCATGGCGATGAGCTAGGGCGGATGAAGCCTTTTGCCAACGAAGCATCAAGTTGGGTTTTTAGCTCAGCTAACTCATGTGGGGCCATTCTATATGGGCGTCTGGAAATTGGGATTGTGCCTGGTATAAGATCAACTATGAACTCTACACACCTGTCGGGTGGCATCCCCGACAACTCTTTACGAAAGACATCCGGGAAGTCACGAACCACCGGAATATCTTCAAGGTTTGGAAGGGGAAGCACATTCAAAGTATGCATCTGGATTCTAGAGATGGGTGATGTGTAGTCAATTGTCTGTCCTGAAAGATGGGTGAGTTTAACTGACTTGGCTTTACAATCAAGGACATCATTCTGTCTTGATAACCAATCCATGCCTAGGATGGCATCAATGTTTGAAGACTTGAGGGCTATAAGAGAAGCAAGGAATACTAAACCCTCAATTGCAATTTGATTGCCATGGCTTACTCTATTAGTTTGCCACTTTGAACCAGGAGTTTGGATGATCATTGGAGAAAACATTTCTTCAAAAGGGAATTCATGCTGAAGTGCATAACTCTCCGACATGAATGAATGAGAAGCTCCTGGATCGAAAAGAACGGAGGCAGGTACATGATTGACTGGGAGTGTACCAAGGATGACGTCAGAAGTGGCAGTGGTTTCCTCAACTGAGATTTGGTTCACATATCCACTACTTATGACTGAAAGCATTGTTGGAAAGGTTTTGGTGGTTGATTTCTTTGAAGGCTTATGACTAGGTCGACGTGGTGCCACTAACACTGTAGGGCATTGTCGGAAGTAATGGCCTGTCAGACCACACGTGAAACACATCCTGCCTGAATTGCTGGGAGCAGGATTACTTGATTGCAAACCATCATTCCTGGGAGGAACAATGTGTTGAGGTGGATGGCATATATTGGATGGTGGTCTCTGAAGAAAGTTTTGAGGTATGGCACCATTTGGGATCCATATTCGGCGTTTCTGAGGGGCTGAACTTGAAGAAGGAGCAAGCTCAAGAGCATGCTTGCGAGACTCTTTGAACACTTCATTGCCATGCTCAGCTCTAAAGGATCTGTTGACTAAATCCTCAAAGGTGGCAAATTCAAGGAGGTTGAGATCATGGCGAAGGATAGGGCTAAGTCCTTTACGGAACCTTGCCTGCTTTCTGGCATTGGTGGTGATCTCATCTTGGGCATACCGCGCAAGACGGTTGAACTCTCTCACATACTCATGAATGGACATCTCTCCTTGAGTCAGATTGCAGTACTCTTCCTTCTTGCGCTCCATTAACTCATCTAGAAGGTGGTACCCTCGAAAGGCATCAAGGAACTCCTTCCAATTCACTATGTGACCATCAGGCTGCATCGCAACATAGTTCTCCCACCATTCAGCAGCAGCACCTTCCAGAAAGTAGGCCGCGAATATAACTCGATCATCGGGTGCAACATGTGCCGTGTCAAGCTTACGCTCGATGGAACGGAGCCAATCATCAGCTTCAAGGGGCTTAGAGGAACATCGGAATACCGGCGGTTTGAGGAGGATGAAGTCCTGAATGCTCACAACCACATTGCAATGACGTGAGGTATTCTGCTCGATGAGCTCCAGAAGGCGTGTTTGATCACGTCGATTCTTCTCAGCTTCAATCATGATTTCCGCGGCAGAAGGCGGTGGTGGAGGTGCATCATCATTTCGATTCCGATCACGGTCTCGATTGCGACGAACAACACTACGAGTTCCACCTGACATCTTGTGTGATAAAAATCAATAATCAGAACAGGTTGTACGATGGAATCAAAGATAAAAGGACATGATGAAGGCGGAAAGATTATAATGCGAAGGCAATGATTCATAGAAACATGGAATAAATCGGGAAGCATAACGGCTACACCGGGATAGAAAATGAAACAACCTCGAAGAAATTGGACAGAACTTCTTCAAGGAACTCAACAGAACGAAGACTCTGGACAACCACAACAATCCTACGGCTATAAAGAAGCAATCAACGAGATGTTCTAGTCATACATAGATGAGCCTAGTCCTATCTTCCCGTAGAACAAGATGAGGATGACTCAGAACTCAGAACGATGAGGATAAGGAGAAAAAGAAGCCTTACGTTGTTCCCTTTATACCCAAGTAACTATATAACTATAGAATGCTAGACTCGACTTCGACCAAGGGTTTAAGAATCTTACAGACAGTCCTGCTCTGATACCAAGTCTGTCGGGACCCGTGGTTAGCGTATGTAATTCCAGCCACAAATCAATCACATGGAGAGCCGAGAGCCGTACCCACTTGTCTAAGCAGACAAGGCCAAGCACAGAACACTCTCGGAAAGCATCGTACGTGAGGGGCATCCCATCCAGGCCGGATGATCAACTGAGATGGGTCCTCATCGCCCGCCCACAAGTCTAAATGATTATGGGTGGTGAAATCCCATACTCATAGACAAGTCGCCTCAACCATGTTATCGATTGAATCATAACCCTTACATAAACAGACTCCAGCCCGATCACTTAGTCGGGGTCTAGGGCGGGCTCGATCATACCACAAAGTGTGCACGTGACAGAGTCACGAGCAATCGCATCGCGATGCCCCAAGCTGCGCACATCTAAGGGCCACTTGGTGTATAAAAGACTGCCAGCCAGAGCACAACTAAGGTCTCGAAAATCCATACTAAGACATGCATGTTATAATCATACACGCAACACACATGTCCAGTATGAACAGCAGGTATCATCACATAACTCTACAAATTACTTCTTTATTGACTTACACATAGAGTATACAAAGATCACATGTCTGTGATCAACATTACATAATACAACGGAAGAAAATTAGGTCTGAGTACAGACAAGTTTAACAAATGGCTTAGAGAATCCTTGTAAACATACATGCCCTTCCACGAGGGACCAGACTGCTGTTTGGAACTATACTACCAAGGTCAACGTCAAGCTTCACGAAGGTGACTCCATCGGGGTCCGGGTTCTCATCTAAAACATAGAATAAGCAAACGTGAGTACAAAGTCGTACTCAGCAAGACTTACATCAGAACTACACTACTCATGCTCAAGTTTCAAGGTAAAGGAGGTGGGGTTCAACATGCAGAAGTGCCAACTTTGACTTGGCTAGTCCTGAACTACGAGTACCAAACTTGAGGTAAGAAGCGTACACGAGTCCACTACCAAGTCTTCACACAATACACCACTATGGTTACTTCCTCGATTTCCCCACGATAAAGCACGCCATAGCACTCACGCTTATCTTGCGAGTTTTAGAGTATCCATTCAAGTTGCCTAATGATCAAGTAGAGGTCTCCAAGTAGTCCATAACCGCGGACACGGTTATTCGAATAGTTCATTAACCCTGCAGGGGTGTACATCTTCACACGCGTGTCATCACTTATCGCCTCGTTCTTGTCACCCTTCAAGCGGGTGTCGGACTGGATGAAACCAAGGCACTACCCTCACATCACCTTCTCTAATCCAGGAGTCGACTACCTGAGTTTGTCACCGCTCGAGAGTCTGGCCGGTTCTACGAAACGGACTCAGATAATGCAAGGGACCGAGACGCCACCTTTGACAGATGGTTTCGCTGCCTCACAGGTCCACCCACCTATCTATGCATAAGCCAAATGGAAAGCTTGAATCTAGTGTGACTCCTGGACCGGATCGGGTACGTAAAGAGGCCAAACGGGGCTCCCATAAACCCTACATGTGGTCATACTCTTTGTCTTGGATCACAAAACAGGAACTCGGGGCCTAGGGAAGTGTTCAACGAGACAACCCACTGTGTACTCCTACACAACCTCTCATCGTTCACCTTTGTTTAGGGTGGATTCACCAACACGTTATCATCAGCACCAATATGAATATCCATCCCGACTCACAAACAATGTAACCTCATTGTATCACTAAGTAGCAATAAGCAGTAACAGTTGCAGGGGCCACATGCTCATCATTCAACTCCTATATCTGCTAGGATTGTGGTTTGCTTAATACGGTGACAAAATGATAGGTCATGCATCGGAATGGGTTCAACTATGCGAAAGAACGTGTCTCGGTGATCTCCTAAACATGCATAAGCGAGACTGAGAGGGAAGTAGGATTTTATAGACATGATCAATGGGGTTTGCTTGCCTTGCTGACGATACACGGGTCTTAACGGTGGTCTTCTTCTTCGGGGTGATCACCATCTCGGCAAAGCTGTTACCAGCACAATCATCTACAAAGGGGGGACAACTTCGGAAGCAACTGCACAAGCACATGATAAGTGGTTCCATGATGTAAAAGGTACTGGTTTGTGGCAAATTCAATTTAATTGAAGTGTATTGCAAAAGATTTGCAAATTCAAACTTCAAATTTGAATTCAAAATATGCCATATGCACATTTCCTACTGTTCACCCATTTTAAAATGGTCAAACATAGAAACAAAGTGCATATTATTAATCCTTGCATTTTTCTGATAATTTTTCATATATTGTATGTTTAACTTAGAGTTAATATGAATATGCTATGAATTATTGAAGTTTAAATGAATTTCTGCCAATTTCTGATTTCTTTTAATTAGAAAACTGATTTATTGCGTGGACATGACGTCTCTGTGACGTCAGAGGGGGGCCTGATGTGTGGGGCCCTGTGGTCAGTGTCACAGGGGTTGATCCCTCTCTGTTAAATTAACAGAGGGGTTAGGGGGCCAGGGGGCCCACCTGTCATAGGCTAGGGGGGTCATTAGCTGGTTAATTAAGCCCTAATGGTTGGCGCCCGCCGCCGTTGCCACTGGGCACGGCGGTGTCCTCGCAGGTGCCACTGGGCACGGCGATGTCCTCGCCGGAGTTGGGGATTTGGTCACGGGGAGGGAAGAGGAGGGCACCAGGGGGTGCGTCTCACTCGCGCTCGTTGAGTGGAGCTACTAGGGGGTCAAGGAGCAGCTGGGGAGCGCGTCGGCGGCGACTTGGCGCAGCGGCCGTGGCTCTGCTCCAGTGAAAAGTGACTACGAGGGCACGGGGAGGTGCACAGAGAGGCTGGGAGGAGAGGGGAGCTCACCCTGAGCACGTCTAGGTGGTCGGGGAGGCCGTAGGGGAAACGGCGACGAAGGAATCCCTCGCCGGAGTCTATGGCAGCCTGCGGCGAACTAGAGAAGGGGGTGACGTCATCGGTGCCTTCGGGATCGATTCCGTGAGCAGCTCGACGAGGACGAGCACGGGGCGTCTTCTGGACACGGCGGGACGGCTCGAGCTGGTCGGTCGCCATGGCTGCGTGTGTTGGCGCTCTCCGACGAGCTCTCGGGAGGAAGGGAGAGAGGTGGATAGGCACTGGGAGGAGGGGGAATGGACGTGGCGGCCTTCCAGGCATCTCCAGGCGCCAGGGGATAGAGAGAGGGAGGCAGGTAGCTGCCTGGCACGCCCATGAGGTCCGGCGTGCTACCTGCCTGCCTGTCCTGGGGAGGAAGACGCATGTGCCCTCCCGAGGTGGGCTGGGCTGGGCCAGGAGGTGGGGAAGGGTAAGTGGGCCTCTTCTCTCTCTGCTTTCTTTTTTTCTTTCTATTTTTATTTTATGTACTTTGTTTACCCTGCTAAATAAAATAGCTAGGCATTTTATAAAATGCCCCAAATTTGTATATGGACTTAAAATGCATATAGCTAGCCACTTATAAAGTTTGGGCATTTTTGAAATTCAAACAATTTGAATTTCAAATCAAATATGTGTATTATTTAATTTCCAAGCTCTGTTTGGAATTTTTGAAAAATCTTGGTGCATGCAGTGGGACCCACTTCACTTTATATGTGATCATGCATATTTATAAGACTTTTCAAAAATAACAGAGGAATTTTTGGAAGCAATTTTTGTCTGGCCATTTGAATTAAATTCTCAGGGCTTTCTGCTTTCCCCATGTTTGAATTTCATTTGAATTTTTGCATGATGCAAAGGGAACAATCAAACCCTAGCACTTACCCAAGTTTGGGTTGTGACACCAACCATAAGGACTTCCCGAAGAAATGGCGCCCCCTGGCGGCCACCCATCAACCAACGGCGTTGGACCCTCTTGTCGCTCCCCCGCACGCCCAGGAGGTGCGTTACCGGGGCCGAGCCGGGGTCGGACCCCCGACCGGAGTGGTTAAACCACGCGTATCCCCAGTCCCGATGGACTGCATACCCCTGCGGAAGCGCTGGCACAAGTTAGAGCTCTCAGCCAGTTTCTTCCTTCCGGTGATCGGTTGAAGACCTGGAGGCTCACCATCGCCCAGCTCTCCGCGTGGGCCTTGCAGAAGCAGCGGGAGCTCGATCATCTTTCCCCTGCGTCATCTCAGCAATGCACGGGTGCGACCTAGCTCCAAAACCCTTCCGCCCAAGGGCAGGAGCGAACTGTGCACTCCCCCCAACATGGGCATCGACAAGACCATCCCCGAGATGAGCGCTGACGCGACCGCGCTATCCACCAAACCACTCATCGACAGGTCGGATCTCCTGGTACAGCTTCTGTGACGTTGATGGTATGAATTAACGCCCTCTCATTGGTTACCCAAAGTGGAAGGTTGAGATGTAGACAGCGGCAATTTCCCTCGGTGAGGATACCAAGGTTTGTCTCCAGTAGGACTCCGACAAAGACAGGTAGGTGACAACAGCGCCAGAGATTGGTGGTTGGCGTGGACCTGCACACACAACAAATAACTTTGCTCCCAACGAGTACAAAGGGGTTGTCAATCCCTTCGGCCTTGTTGTTTGCAAAGGAGAAAACGCACGGGATAATAATGATAGTGATAGCTACGGAAAAGTAAATACTGAAAGTAAATTGATAGTGTAGAAAGTGTTGGAAATATGGACCGGGGTCCTATGATGTTCACTAGTGATGTCTCTCTCCCAAAAGACAATAAAAGAGCCATGCAAGGTAAACAAATTACAGCTGGGAAATTGACAGGATTATGTGCGCAAACCAATGCTAATTATGCTATAAAGAAAGGAAGAGGCTCAAAAGCATGGGCGGTACGCCAAGACAAGTAGACCGAAATCCATCTGCATCTACCTACTAATCATCCACCTTGAGATATCTATCTAGAACATCTCGCTGGTATTAAGTTGTGAATCCCACCCAAAGTGTAAACTCAAAGCAACGGAAAACTGCATTAAAGAACTTTGCGTAAAGTAAACAATCCTTGCACCCGCAAGTACAAGCACCGTTGTTTTCCCCCTTGTGGCAACATCACATCCCCTAGACTCATGTTTCTGTCACTCAATCTAGTCATCAGGGGGCATGAACCCACAATCATGCATAACACTCCCTCTTGGAGTCACAATCTACTACTTGGCCAAAGCAATAAACAGCAACGGAGAACATGCAAGAATTACTCAAGAACATAAATATAAAAGAGGAGAATCAAATATATTACTCAAACACAATCTAAACATAATCTCATAATCCATCGGATCCCAGCAAACTCAGCATAGCAACAGCAGAAATATTACATAAGTGCCTCGATCATGTAGGGCAGCTCACGAGGTCTAATCCATGAAGAACAAAGAGGGGAGGAGAACATGACATAGCTACTGATCATAGACCCATGGTCCAAGGTGGACTACTCACGGTTCATCCGGGAAGCATCCATGGTGGTGGAGAAGCTCCCGGAGGTGGTTCCTGTCTCCCGATCTTGGAAGTGCGGCGGCGGCGGAACAGAGGAGAGATCGTGAAAAAGGGTTCCTGTCTCGGGGTTTTTGCGTCACGGGGAATAAATAGGCGAAGGGGGCAGCCAGGGGGGCCACCAGAGGTCCAGGAGACCCACTGGGGCCCTGGTGGGTCCCCTCTGGCTCCCCCTCGGTGATTCCCGAAGCTTCCTGCACGCTGATTTTTTATTGGATTTTCCCGAATTTTTGGAGCACTTTTTATATGGGGGAAACCTGAAACAGAAAAACAGCAGAAAACAGGAACTGGCACTAGGGTGCACTGAGTTAATAGGTTAGTCCAAATATGATCAAAAGTGTATGGAAGTTCATCAATATCATAGTAATATCACACAAAAGAGGCATGGAGCAAGCAGAAATTATAGATACGTTTTGGACGTATCAGCTGTCCTCCGGGAATCGTGGATCCCCGTATCAGCATGCTCGCCTAGAGGAGCGCTGCCACGAAGTCACTCGAACCACCATCGTTTGGCAAAAGGATAATCGCCGGTGTTCCGACGCCCGAGTTCCTCCAATCGATGGTGCCGGGAAGGGATCCTTGCCGGTGAAAGCGATTACAGCATCCTGTGCGTAGCCTTCACCCAAGATCTCCGTAGCGTCAAGTAGCCCAAGAAGTTTTGGATAGATGGTCCATCTCCGTATGACGAAAAGACAGACCCCCGCGAGTTCATCTGTATGTACAACACTACTATAGAGATCGCAGGGGGAGACGACAAAACAAAGGCCAACTACTTCCCCATGAAACTCAAGGACAATGTTCGCCGGTGGATAATGCATCTCCCGGCCAACTCCATCAGCTCATGGGCGAAACTCTGCGAAAATTTTGTTAGTGCATTTACCGGAGGAGTCCAACCTCCGAAAACCGCGAGCGACTTACGCCGAGTAGTGCAGAAGGACGGCGAACCTCTCCGGAAGTGAATCCAAAGATTCACCCAGATGCAGCACTGCATCCCCGATGCGTGAGAAGCCATGCGCTGCGTCCAGGGTGAAGCAAAGAAGGTTTCTTCTACAAGGGCATCCGGGAAGGAACCACTTTCGAGCGACGTGCATATTCTCGGGGGAAACACCCTGCTTTCTGGAAGCCCTGCCGGCGAAGACAGAAGACCGGAACCTCAGGTTTCCGCCACCCCAACGGGCAACAAGCATTTCGGAGGACATCCACACCCCGTCATGAACCCCGTCCTGCAAGTGACCAAGAAACTGAAGCCCGTCCATGTCGGTAACCGGATACCGGGGGTACATGTTTCCCTGGTCCCGACCACGCCTCTCGTACTGCCCGAACGCGACCGTGAAGATTTCCGGCAAGAAGATGTCGAGAACGCTGCGGATGAGCTCACAGGACCAGTTTCGGAAGGATGGAGTCACCCAACTGGCTCCCACCGCCCGACAAAGAAGGCAATGCATTCAATGAAATAGAAGACAAGCATGCACCGCTGACAGGAGGCAGCTTACACCTGGCAGGCGCCCTCGCGGGTGCTCAGCGCATGCATGATTCGATCGTCCTCGCGACGCCATGGGACCTTGCCGGAAGAGGACAGGATGCATCGTGTCCACAAGCTTGAGATAACCACCCTTACTGTAGCTGTCAGTGGGACTGTGGCGAGCCCCTTGCTCTATAAAAGGGAGATACCAACCACATCAGTAAAGGGAGGGGGATGCAGAAAAAGGAGGAGAGAAAGAAAGAAGGAGAAACGAAAAGAAGAAGGAAGAAGAGAAGGAAGATCCACCCCAGCTGAAGCCACCAAAATATGCATCCATCCATGGAGGCATCCACTCAAAGAAGACCGGGGAGTTCGCATCCATAACTTCCCGGGAGGTCTCTCAAGGATCCAGCCTTGAGAGTAGGAGTAGCTTCACCAGGAGTAGAAGTGGAGCATAGTGGAGTGTAGTGTAGGGTATCTTCAGAAGATCACCTTGTACTGTGTTCAACTTCACCATCAAGAAGATCAGAGATGCAGGATTAGGGCTTTCAGTCTTCGGACGGCCTGAACCTGGGTAAACCCCTGTGTTTACTCGTATCCTTACATTGCCGTTTCGACGCCGCAGCGACCTTCTTCTATATCAAGAAACCGGAAACCCAGCGTTTTCCCCGTCCCGCATGGTCTCCAGGTCGTGCCCACCCGGAAGGTGTTCTCGGGGAAGCGTTGCCGCTGTCCTCCCCAGCTTCTGGATGAACGACAGAGTGGCGCTGGAAGGAGGGCCTAAGGAATTTTACACCTGACAGAGTGGCACTAGAAGGACGGCAGGCGATCACGTCGGCCGTAACATTTGTTCCTTGTGCAGGAGGGCGGGCGATCACGTCGGCCGTAATGTTTTTTTCTAGTGCAGGATATGGATTTTATTTATATCTTCGTCAAGCCATGGCAAGCACCACTGGTATGGGCATCATCATGAGCAGCTGCTCATCACGCCTGTTACGGTGATCCCATGATTGCTACGCTCAGGGGCTTCTCGGAGTTCTCTCGTGAACACTTCACGGAGATCCACCCTTCTGATCCGCAGGGATAACATCTCGGATGGTTTTCGTGCCGAATTATTTTTCCCGACATGCTGTTGGACGCTTTCCTTTGGCCGGTTTCAGGACCTCCTGAGAAAGGCTATATCATTATTCCCAGATGATTAGGCCGGATGGTTTGTCCTTCTCGGATGATAATTCCTGGAACACACCTTTACACTCAAGGCAGAGAGTGCACGAGGCCTCACCCTATCTTCGCCTCGACAAGAGATTCACGCCAGACCACACTGTCCATCGACGCTGGTTCTCCGTGAAATCAAATTCACTCGGACGACTGAATCCGCCCAGCGCAGACAGTACTAAGCTGTCACTATCGGTCCATCTGATAAAGCTTTGTTCCGAGTAGCCTGTGGAGTCTCCTTACCTGCCGAGGGTAAAGGTTCCAACGGATGGTACTCACCTCCCGGGATCCAGCCATCCCGGAGAGACCGGGCTGGAGACCCCGTCCAGCACCCATGCGGACGGATGTACCAGTCTCCCGGAAATACACACAGGAAAGAACCGTACAACTCGGATGCCAAACCGAGGCACTAGCACAACACCCTTGAGAGATTGCGCTTCCTCGAACCTCTCGGTTCTCTAAGTCGTTTTCTCTACAAAGAGAACAAGTGGAAATGAGCACTCACTGCTCATTTCCATCTGTGTTCCCCGTCAGAATGCGCCTATCGCACGCAATGGAGAATTATTACAATGCTTCTCCGATAAGCCGCGCAAGAGGTCGACGCAAAGTTACCAGAATCCGCTTGTCGGATGTTCTCTCTCTCTCTCGGAGGCCAACGACGCGGAAAACATGAGGTACAAAAAGGAACAAGTTCCTAAAAGTTACTGCATCCATTACTGCTTCCCCCCTTAGGGGATTCTACCAGAACCAAAGCACTGCTTGGGTCTTTCCGGATCACTATTTACACCTTGCGCTAACCGGACGGAGTGGTTACACCACTATCACTATCCACATACTACTAAGTACAAAAGTGCAGGGCCAAAATAAGAAGAACCCTGCAGGGGTGAACCTCCGGATCTAAACTACAACTCTCGATCGTACCTTTCCGACAGTGTCCCGCTGCCTCAGTGCTCGGCGGCAGGTTCAGTGCCCATGTAGTCGTGGACGACTCCCACGACGCCTTGCTCCCCGGAATCTCCGACGGCGACCTCCGCGTAGCATTCCGCACGAGGTACCCACGGGTGGAAGACCTTCAGCTAGAGGGTGTCCTGGCCATCAAAGTGGAAGAGGATGGCCTGGAATTGCTGGATGTTCCTCCAATGGATTGTAACACTCTCACTGTCAGTGAATAGTAATCACCATTACTGTTGATAATTGTTGTTCAAAATTTTGCTTTCATCAACCTGGGTCGGATCAAAAATTCAAATTGCCCTTGTGATTTTATTGAAAGCAATATGGCCATGGGCCTTGATCATCTTGAATCACAACAAGTCTAACCTCTTTGAATTGAAATCAAATCAAAACTCAAAGTGCCCTGTGGTAAATATTAAAAATAGGTGACAATTAAATTTTGCTCAAAAATGGTGAAACCAATTTTGTAAAATGTATAATAATCATTTGATCATGTACCTATAGTTTGGGAAATTAATTGAAATACCAAATAAATCAAACAACTCAAACAGTAGCTTTAACAGTCCATTTTAATCATTTGTTATTTAAATAAAATATTAATTGAATTTATAAAAGTCTCAAACTTTTTGTGGCATCTCTCCAAGTGGCAACACAAATATAGAAATGGGTTCCATCTTTATTAAAAATCATTTGGTGGAAAATAAAAGTAAAACAGATCAGTAAATTTCTGGCAGGCAATAAAATACAAAAGAAAAGAAAAATCGCACTGGGCAAGGCCCATCTCCCCCCTCCCACTGGGCCAGGCCTAGCCCACCCGGGCTTGTACCCTACCTCGCTACAGGGAGGAAGGACAACCAGGGCGTGGCGGCCATCCATGGCGCGACCACGCCGTGGTGGCCATCCGCCGGTCGCTGGAGGGGATAAGCCCTGAGCCCTAGACCCCCTGCCCCTCGCCAACCCTAGATCGGGCACCGGTTTCTCCCTCCCTCTTCTCTCCCACGCGCTCTCTCTTTCTGCCCGGGCGCACCAATCGGCATGGCCTCACCGTCGCCGCGACCACCTTCCTCCCCGAGCTCCAAGACGTTGTCCCGGAGCACCGTGGGCCTCAACTTCGTCACCCACGCCCACTACTTCGATCCGCCAACCTCTGCATCACCGCAATCAAGCTCATCTTCAAGCTTGGGCCGGTGGACGCCGTTGACGATTTCGTCTCCATCACGCCTCCTCAGCCCTCATCGACGCCTCCAATGCGCTCACTGTTTGCACCGCTTCATTTCCCCTCTCGTTGAGCTCCATTTCACGTGCTATAGCTTCGATCCCCCTGGTTAGTGTTCCGGCCGCCGCCGCGGTGGACATAGCCGCCGCCCTGGTCCGTCTCTCCTCGCGCAAGTGGCAGGAATGGATGCGGCTCGTTCCGTAGGCCGCGTAGGAGCAAACTGTGTCCTGTTTGGCGCACCGTAGAGAGCACCTGCTCCTCGCCGGGGCTACAATTCGTCTTCAGCGTGGACGCTCCGGCCATGTCGGTTAGTTAGCGCTAATGATTCCCACCTGTGACACTGAATCATGGGCCCGAGGCCATTAGCTTAAGATTAAATGGTGTTAAATTGAAATGAGAGACTTACATGTGGGCCTAGTAATTAGATAACCCCCTAGTTAAATAAACTAGTTAATTATCACAGGTGTGTGAATGACAGATGGGCCCCAGCCCTGTAAACTTAATTAAATTGATTAATTAGTGCTGAGTCACTTACACCTGGCCCCACCTATCATTTTTATAAATAAAATTGTTTTAGTATTAATCCAATGGCTGACATGTGGACCCCCACTGGCTTTTTAATAAATTAAATTGATTTAAATTACTTCTATGAATGACATGTGGGTCCACCCTGTCAGCACTGTTGTGGATAAGGTTGTGGATAATGTTGAATTTAAACAATAAAAGAAAATCCAGAAATCCTTTTAAATTGAATAAAATTTGGAAATTCAATATCTTTTAAACCGTAAGTCAGATTCAAAAACTTTACACATGAAAGTTGATCAGAAAAATATACCGAATACGGCTACGCTATCCGTAGACCAACCACCCCACTCTAACACAACGAACATCGACACCCCCCTTCGGGTCGTCTGTCGATAATTCCCGGTACCGATAAAAGTTGTCCGAATGAAAAACTTTTGTATACGAAAGTGGTTCAGAATGGATCAACAAACACGGATACACCTTTCACATGTTTGTCGGATGTCCACGACACCTCCGGCATGAAACCTTCCCCCTCCGGACACCCTATCCGGTAACCACCCGGAGCTGGTAGTTCATCCCCGGATGGACTCCCGCTCCATGCAACGTGCATTGCACTGGTTAGAACACCACCAACAATGCGTTGTCTTGTATTGAATTTGTATTGCTATTATTACCATGTATTTATTGTTTCTCCCCCCTCTCTTATTGTCCGGTAGTCCGGACGGCCGCTGCCGATGCCCCTGTGTTCGACTACGTCGTCGACGACAGCACCCCTACCGTCGAGCTTCCAAGCAAGCAGAGACATTCTCTTCCCCAGATATCGCCTACCTTTCCGTACTTTCTTGCACTAGGCATTGTTACTGCTGCTGCTACGTTACAATCCTATTCAATTGCATAGCCTGATTTTGTCGCCCCTTGATGTACCTCCTTTATCCTATGCTGCCTATTATATTTATGCATTATTCAGCAGTGAGCCCTGCACTTTGTTAGTCTACTAGGATTAGATAGCGGGTCGTGAACACTCTGGGGAGTGAACGTGGATACGATAAATATAAAGTGCACAGGTACGATACAATGCAGACACCGCCTAAGGCCCCCTAGCTCGGCTCTGCCGAGCCACCATCAAGTGGAGCTATCGAGGAGTAATCCTCGTACTCCACTCGTTGCTGACTCTGTATAGCCGCTCTAGGTACCTGAGCAACGGTTGTCCTTATAGGTAAGAAAGTCGGGTGACCCAACGGTGCTCGCGAGAGGTATTGCGTCGGGAATGACAGGGAGGGTACGATCGACGTTACTGGCGTGCTTGGCCCCTGCTCGTATCTCGCGGGAGCTACCAAACCACGAAAATCGAGCTCTACCAAGAGCACACGCGAGACAAGGTAAGGAGACGGTTCACCTTGTTGTTAACCGCAGAGACTTGGTGGGACGACAGGGCAGGCACCGATGTACTGGTGGTCCTGACTGCTGTCGTTGTCCGCGGGTCAAATAAGTCGAGGCAATGATAACGGTTGTCACGCAGGTTAATTAAAATGCTAAATGGTTCGGCCGATGTCTTGAGTATTCTTTTTGCTTGTACGCACTACCTACACGTGGGACGAGGAGTGTGGGCTCCCCTGCATCGTAGTCTCGTTCGAGGGTCTTCAGACGTCAGCAGTATCGCGGGCTGATTGCCGGGAAGTGTTGTTGTCTTCTCTTGCTTGAGCGGTGTATTTGTATTTGCTTTGATTTTGTTTCACCGGCCAGTCACGCACCATCCAGGAGTACGTTCGGGTTAGGGTCGAAAGCCCGGTGTACATAGCATATAGTCCGGCGGATGACCTCTCTGTTGATTGCCGAAGGATTGGCTGCTTTGTGTCGGATAGCTTCGGTGGGGTGTTCACTAACAAGGTGTACGCCACCCTGGAGATCCGAGCGTCGTAGAGTCACGCCAGTGCACCCCTGCAGGGAAGATTAATCTATTCGAATAGCCGTGTCCACGGTAACAGGACGCTTTATGCTGAAGATAGATCTTACCACTACGAACTATTACTATTAAACTGTATGGTTCCGGGTCTTTTTCCTCGCAGGGAGTCGAGGAAGGGAACTCGGAGGCATTATTATTATTAATTATTACAACTTACTATTATACAATGTTGCAGCAACTTCTGCTGCATTGTTATTACATTCATGTTATTGAACTGCTGGTTGTTTCTCTTCTCATGCTGCAAGACACGTCAGAAGATGCTAGTCTTCGATAGGCCTAGCTTCTTATCCTTATTCTGATTTCTATCTTGCAGTCCACTATATGCAACCTCTTCTTTCCGTTGATACAATGCATAATGCTTAGTAGCGGACGTAAGACTTGCGGGTATGCTAGATACTCACCTTTGCTTTATTTCCCCCTTTATGTTTTGCCTGATCGGCTGCCGCAGTCGACGTTGGAGCTTTGGAGTCCAGGAGCAGGAGTTCCCCGATGCCGACCATCGCAACATGAAGATTCCCGATGCCTTCTACGACGTTGAGTCCCCCGTTGTCCAGGAGTAGTTTGGAGGTTCCCAGGCAGGAGGCCTCTCCTTTTCGATCTGTTGTTATTTGTGCTAGCCTTCTTAAGGCAACCTTGTATTCTTGTATCTGTACTCAGATACTATGGCTTCCGCTAACTTTGTGCTTCCGAGCTGTTGAATTAGAGCCCTCGTGGCCCCTGGCTTGCATTAATTTATTTGTAGAGTTGTGTTGTGATATCTCACCATGAGTCCCTAATCTCGATCATGTACCTTGCGTGTATGATTACTGTACACGGTCTGATTTTGGGGGCGTCACATGGATGAATGCCGCCCAGCCTTGATCCAGATACATGACACCGCTGTCGAAGGTTGTGGCCACCCACGCGGAACGGTGGGGGCACCCCCACCATCCAGAGGTACAAGCCTTGCGGCCTGCGTCCCGCCATTGCCTACGAGAACGGCTCCGGCAGCCGAAGCCATCCGCACGTAGGGTCGGCCTCCGCCACGAAGAACTCGTGAGCCGGCACCGCCGTGTCCGCCCTTGTCAGTGTCGAAGAGATCACGCCGCTGCGGCCACGACCACAGCCGCGCCGGACCGGCGCTCCACCTCGGCCCATGCCTCCACCTCGGACGCCCAGGATCGCTTGGGCCGCAGCACCCAAGGTGTTGGGAGACATCGGGGGAACCATGGGAGCTCGGAGCTAGAAGGAGACGGAGAAGGAGATGGAGAAGGGGAATGGACCCTTCCGCTTCTCGCTGGCTCGCTTAAATATCTAACGGACACTCACAAGGGAGTGCTATCGTAAGCACATTAATTTACCGTGGGGTCAGCAACTGCGTTACCTCAAGTCTTGCCATCTTTTGCAGGGGCATCATCATCATTCGTCGAATCCGACTGGAAGCGCACCACGTGGCAACGTCTGCCCTGTCCACATGACATGAAATCCCGTGCACAGTCTACAAGAACTTCTTGGACGGCTAAACTTCGGTTCCAGGAAGCCTCCATTAGAAGCCGAGCCCGGAGGCTACTGTCGGTAACCGGATACCGGGGGTACCATGTTTCCCTAGTCCCAACCACGCCACTCGGACTACCCGAACGCGACCATGAAGATGCCAAGAACGCCGCGGAGGAGCTCACAGGATCAGCTTTGGAAGGATGGAGTCACCCAGCTGTCTCCCACCGCTCGACAAAGAAGGCAGTGCATTCAATGCACTAGAAGACATGCATGCACCGCTGACAGGAGGCAGCTAACACCTAGCGGGCGCCCCAGCGGGTACTCAGCGCATGCATGCTTCGATCATCCTCGCGTTTCCACGGGACCTTCCCGGAAGAGCCCAGGACGCCTCGTGTCTAGAAGCTTGAGATAACCACCCTTATTGTAGCTGTCAGTGGGACTGTGGTGAGCCCCTTGCTCCATAAAAGGGAGACGCCAACCACATCAGTAAAGGGAGGGGGATGGAGAAAAAGGAGGAGAGAAAGCAAGAAGGAGAAACAAAAAAGAAGAAGGAAGATTAGAAGGAAGATCCACCCGAACTGAAGCCACCAAACCTATGCATCCATCCATGGAGGTATCCACTCAAAGAAGACCGGGGAGTTCGCCTCCATAACTTCCCGGGAGGTCTCTCAAGGATCCAGTCTTGAGAGTAGGAGTAGCTTCACCAGGAGTAGAAGAGGAGCATAGTGGAGTGTATCGTAGGGTATCTTCTCCACGAAGATCACCTTGTACTGTGTTCAACTTCACCATCAAGAAGATCAGACATGCAGGAGTAGGGATTTCAGTCTCCGGACGGCCCGAACCTGGGTAGATCCCTGTGTTTACTCGTATCTGTACATTGCCGTTTCGACGCCTCAGCGACCTTCGTGTACATCAAGCAACCGGGAACCGAGCGTGTTCCCCGTACCGCATGGTCTCCGGGCCGTGCCCTCCCAGAAGCAGACCTCCAAGAAGGTGTTCTCGGGGAAGCGTCGCCGTTGTCCTCCCTTGTTTCCATCTCCCGGATAGAGTGGAGCTGGAAGGAGGGCTGAGGAATTTTACCCCTGATAGGCCAGCTCGCTCTGATGGTTGTGTTGAAGAAAGTCCCTATTTCGGAGGATGAAAGTCGCACCGTATCCATCAGCGCTGACCTCTCCCCCAAATAGGAAAGAACGCTCATCGCCTTCCTCCGTGAACACGCCAGCGTCTTCGCATGGGAACCCTCCGATCTTCCCGGAGTTCCCATGGAGGTGATCGAGCACAAGCTAGCAGTCAAGGCAAGCGCCAGGCCAGTGAAGCAGAAGGTCCATCGTCAAGCCCCAGACCGTCAAGAATTCATTGCATATGAGATCCAGAAGATTCTCAAGGCAGGGTTCATCCGGGAGATCCGACACCCGAATTGGTTAGCCAACCCCGTTGTCGTACCCAAGGCGAACGGAAACAAGAGGTTGTGCATCGACTACGGCGACGTCAATGACGCCTGCCCGAAAGATCCATTCCCTCTCCCTCGCATTGATCAAATCGTGGACGCAACATCGGAGTGTGCTTGGTTGTCTTTCCTGGATGCATACGACGGATACCACCAGATCAAGATGGCACTCGAAGATGAAGAAAAGACCGCGTTCATCACCCCCTGTGGCACATATTACTACATATGTATGCCCTTCGGGTTGAAGAATGCGGGCTCCACCTTCCAGAGAGCCATCCACATAGGCCTCGGACCGCAGTGGCAGCGCAATGTCGAGGCCTACATGGACGACATCATGGCTAAGACCGGAAAAGAAGACACTCTTGTCGAATACCTGCGTGAGACATTCTGCAATCTTGACAGGATGCAACTGAAGTTGAATCCAGAAAAAACATCTTCGTTGTGCCTTCCAGCAAGCTCCTCGAGTTTTTGGTGTCCCACCGCAGCATCAAAGTCAACCCTGATAAGAGCAAGGCGATCGAGCAAATTCAGGCCCCGCAACGCATCAACGATCTTCGGAGATTGAACGGGTGCAACACGACACTTGGGAGATTTGTCGGGACCCGGGGTTAGCGTATGCAAGTCCCGCTACGACATAGTCATATGGAGAGCCGAGAACCGTACCCACTTGTCTAAGCAGACAAGGCCAAGCACAGAACGTTCTCGGAAAGCATCATACGTGACGGGCATCCCATCCAGGCCGGATGATCAACTGAGATGGTTCCTCATCGTCCGAACACAAGTCTAAATGATATGGGTGATGAACTCCCATATGCACAGACAAGTCGCCTCAACCATACTATCGACTATCTCATAGCTCTTACAGAGACTTACTCCAGCCCAATCACTTAGTCGGGGTCTAGGGCGGGCTCGATCATACAACAAAGTGTGCACGAGACAGAGTCTCGAGCAATCGCATCGCGATGCCCCAAGCTGCGCACATCCAAGGGCCACTTGGTGTATAAAAGACAGCCAGCCAGATCACAACTAAGGTCTCAAAAACCCATACAAAGACATACATGTTATAAACATACACGCAGCACACATGCCTTGTATGAACAACAGGTATCATTGCAATTTTCTACAAAGTATACATTTTATTGATAACTCTCATAGAGTGCACACAAAGATCACGAGACCTTGATCCAACATTACAACAAGCACGCGGAAGAAAATTATGTCTGGGTACAGACAAGTTTAAAAAATGGCTTAAGAAGCCTTATTTAAACACAAGCCCTCCATGAGGGAACCAGTCTGCTGACTGGGACTACACTAGCTTGGTCTTTAGTCGTCGAGCTCGAGGAAGAATCCACCTTCGGGGTCAGTGGGTTCATCTAAAACATAGAATAAGAAAACGTGAGTACAAAGTCGTACTCAGCAAGACTTACGTACGAGCTATACTACTCATGCACATGTATCAAGGTAAAGGGGGTGGGGTTCATAAGCAGAAGTGCCAACTTTGACTTGGCTAGTCCTGAACTACGAGTACCAGACTTGAGGTAAGAAGCGTACACGAGTCCACTACATGTCTCCAACCAATTACACCACTATGGTGCCTTCCTCGACTTCCCCACGAGAAAGCATGCCATATCACTCACGCTTATCTTGGCAAGTTTTTTAAGTATCCAGTTCAAGTTGTCTAATAATCAAGCTAAGCTTTCCAAGCAGTCCCTTACCGCGGACGCGGCTATTCGAATAGTTTTGTTAACCCTGCAGGGGTGTAACGCTACACACACATGACCATCAGTTACCGCCTTTGATCTCGACACCATTCAAGGGGTGTCAGCGAGGATGCTCACCACAACTGTTACCTCATAGCTGATCTAGTCCAATAAAGACGCCTACCTGGGTTGGTTACCACTATCGTGAACCCGGCCGGTTTACCGAAGTGGACCCAGATGATGTTTGCGTGGTGCATAAGCCGGTCTCGGCTGAGCCGTTCTCTCACTTAGCATCCAGGCCACAAACCTACCAGAACTCCGAACTACTGCGACATCTGGACATCGAAAGGGATGAGTTAGTAGGTTGAGAGGGGTCAGTGAGCCCAATGTGTGGTTGTACTCTTCATCTTGGATCACCACACAAGAACTCGGACTTAGGGCAGTGTTCAACGAGAAAACCCACTGTGTACTCCTACACAGCCTCTCATCGTTCACCTTGTATTAGGGTAGATTCACCAACACATTTCCACCATCATCATCATGATTGCTACCATCCCGACTCACATAACAGTATCATCAATGTATCACTCTAAGCATGCAATAAGCAGTAACAATTGCAGGGGCCACATGATATCAATCAACTCCTACATTTGTTAGGATTGTGGTTTGCTTACTACTGTGACAAATGATAGGTCATGCAAAGGAATGGGTTCATCTATGCGGTAGAAACGTAGCATGGTAATCATCCTAAACAATTCATAAGCGAGACTGAGAGGGAAGTGGGATTTTATCGACATGATCAATGGGGGTTTGCTTGCCTTCCTGACGAGGTTCGGTATCGGGGTCTTCAACGAAGGGGGCAGCCTCCTGTTCCGGTTCCACCTCTACTCGACAAACAACAAACAAGGAAGCAAAGTAAATACAATGCACAAGCACATGGTTGAAGGTTGAAACTTGATGTATATGCTTCTGATGTGTGAGGAATTTCCATTTAAAAGGAGTGTATTGCAAAAGAATTGCAAATTCAAACTCCAATTTGAATTTAAATGAACTCCATATGCCTTGTTGCCACTGTTCACCCAAGCAAACTTGGTCAAACATGAAAACAGATTGCATATTCAGATTCCTTGGATTTTTCTAATAATTTTAGACATATTATTTGCTATATTTGGAGTGAGGATGAATTTGCTATGATTTTCCAAAGTTTCACATATTTTCTACCATTTTCTAGATTTGTTTTAATTCAAAAAGCATTACTGCGTCACTGTGACACCAGGCTGACGTCAGGGTGGTTCTGACGTGTGGGGCCACCTGGTCAGTGGCTGGATTAGTAAACCTGGTTAGTTTAGACTAACCAGGGGTTAATAAGCAGCCTGGGCCCACATGTAAGTGGCCCAGGGGTTGATTAGTGTGTTGGTTAAGCACTAACTAAACACGCCACGCCGTTTGTTAGCCGCCGGCGACTTCGGCGGCACTCGCACAGGATGGCGTTCCCGTGGCCCAAATGACGCGCCAAGAAAACCAGGAGGAAGCTCTCATCGTTGCGCAACGATCTGGACCAAGAACGGGGGCTGGGGGGCTCTGTAGGCTCGCCGGCGTCGAGCTTTGCGGCTGCGGAGCCACGGCTGCGGGGTGGATTCAGCTACGGGGCACTAAATGGAGCGGGGTTAGGCGCGTTTGAAACAGAGGAGCACGACGGTTGCGAAGGACTAGGTGGCTCGGACGTCTGCTTTACGGTTGCTCGCCGACGACGAGCACAGCGGCGCTGTACTCCGGCGTTCATGGCTAATCAAGCTAGAGGAGGTTAGGGGTGCCGCGGCTTGAGGGGAAAGGCTCACCAGACGCTGGTGAACACGTTGGAGAAAGCGTAGGAGGCGGGGAGGTTATGGCGGCGGCGAATCGATCAACTTGAGCTCCGACGGCCGGCGACGATCCAATGAAGCGTGCGTCTCTTCGGGGCCGAATTGAAGCTCCAGCTTCTGCGAGTAGACGTAGACGATGGCGAGGAGCACGGGGGACTTGCTTTCTCGAGCCCTAGGTGTCGTTGGCCGTGGAAACCATGGCGGGGCGCTCCGGCGAGTCCTCGGGCGGTGGAGAAATCGGGCGAGGGGGAAGGGGAAAGTGTCCGTGGAGAGGGGGAATGGATCGGGGAGGCTTCGAGGCGTCTCCAGGACACGTAGAAGGCGGCGGGGAAGCAGCTGCGTGGCCGGGGACGTCGCGATTGCGTCAGCGGCCTCGGCATGGCCGGCACGCAGCAGCGTGCTCGCTTGCCTGGGGAAGACGACAAGCTTGGGGTGGTGGGCTGGGCCGGGGTGCGATGAGTTGGGCCGAATCCCAGGTAGGCCCCTTTTTCTATTTTCTATTTCCTTTTATTTTCTGTAATTGTTTTGTCTTAGCTAAATTAAATAGCTAGACATTTTCTAAAATGCTGAAACTTTTTATATGGATTCACAATATATTAGGCTAGCCAATTATAAAGTTTGGCACTTTTTAAAATTCAAATGAATTTTAAATCAAATAGGGGTTTTTGATTAATTCCAAGGTCCTGTTTGAATATTTGAAAAATCCATGAGCATGGGGTTGGTCCCACATCACTTGATATGTGATCACACTCATTTATGGGACTTTTCAAAAGTCAAACATGAATTTTTGGAGAAGATTTATTTCTGGCCTTTTGAATTAATTCATCTGGGGGGGTTCCTTCTCCCATTTTGCATTTGAATTTGATTTAAATTGATTTCTTTTGAAATTTTTAACATGATGCAAAGTTACTTGCTAATCCTAGCACATACCTAACTTGGGGTTGTGACAACTCGCCCCCACTCAACATAATCTCGTCCCGAGATTCAGAAGTCTGCGGGAGGAAGGTGGGGTACTTGGCACTGAGACGGTCTTCTCTTTCCCACGTGGCTTCTCTCTCAGAGTGGTGTGACCATTGCACTTTCAGAAACTAAATCTTGTGACGACGAGTGACACACTCTGCGGAATAAAGAATACGAACGGGGTATTCTCGATAAGAAAGGTCATCTTGGAGATCAAGCGTTTCATGGTCGACTTCACGGATGGGGTCCTTGAAGCAACGCCTGAGTTGTGACACATGGAATACATCATGTACTCGGGAAAGGTGCGGGGGTAGTTCAAGTTGGTAGGCAACTTCTCCACGTTTAGCAAGAATGCGGAAAGGTCTGATGTAACGTGGGTCCAACTTGCCTTTTATACCGAAGCGTTGGATTCCCTTCAAAGGAGTAACCCGAAGGTAAGCCTTCTCATTCAGATTGTAGCTTTCTTTCCTATGATGACGAACATAGTAGCTTTTCTGACGAGACTGGGCTGCTTTCAATTCATCACGAACAATGCGAACTTGCTCTTCTGCTTCCATGATCATATCCGGTCCAAAGAATTGTCTTTCACCGGTTTCTGACCAGTTTAGGGGTGTTCGACATCGTCGTCCATAGAGGAGTTCAAAAGGAGCCATGTTCAGACTAGATTGGAAACTATTGTTATAAGCAAATTCGGCGAATGGAAGAGACTTCTCCCAATTCTTTCCGAATGAGATAACACAAGCTCTGAGCATGTCTTCAAGAATTTGGTTAACCCTTTCGACTTGACCGCTAGACTGAGGATGGAAAGTTGTACTAAAACAGAGATGAGTTAACATAGCATTCTGAAAGCTTCCCCAAAATCTAGAGGTGAAAAGGATACCACGATCAGAATTGATTTCCAAAGGAACACCATGAAGAGACACAATTCTAGATACATACAAGTCCGCTAACTGGCTAGCAGTTATAGACTCGCGAACGGGAAGGAAGTGAGCAACTTTGGAAAGCCTATCTATGACAACGAAGATGGCATCATTTCCTTTCTTGGTTTTTGGAAAGCCGGTGATGAATTCCATACCGACTTTGTCCCATTTCCACTCTGGAATAGGAAAAGGTTGAAGTGTACCAGCAGGTCTTTGATGTTCTGCCTTAATGCGACGACAAACATCACATTCGGCAACAAATCGAGCAATGTCTCTCTTCATCCTAGTCCACCAAAATCTCTGGCGTAGATCTCGGTACATTTTTGTGCTACCGGGATGAATCGAGAGGGGTGTGTCATGGGCTTCTTTGAGGATGAGTTGCCTTAGTTCCCTATTCTTAGGTACTAACAAACGATTTCCAAAGAATACCGTTCCTTTACTATCTGTGGAGAAACATTTAGCAACTCCGCTAGCAATGTTCTCCTTGATCCAGCGAACACCTCGTGCACGCCTTTGGGAAACTATGACTTGATCCTCAAGAGTTGGTTTCGCCACCAAGGTAGAAAGATAGCCATGAGGAACAATCTCAAGATTGAGCTTGCAAAATTCCTCATGAAGAAGTGGTTGATACTGTTGTAACATGAGGTAGTTACAATACGACTTACGACTTAGTGCATCAGCCATGACATTGGCTTTGCCTGGGGTGTAAGAAAATCCTACGTCGTAATCTTTTATCAACTCAATCCAGCGTCTTTTCCTGAGATTAAGATCTAGCAGGGTGAAAATGTATTTGAGGCTTTGGTGGTCGGAATAGATCTCACAATGATTACCAAGGAGGTAATGTCGCCAAGTTGTCAGGGCATGAACTACGGCAGCGAGTTCAAGGTCATGGGTAGGATAGTTCGCTTCATGTGGCCGCAACTGGCATGAAGCATAAGCTACCACATGTCTATCTTGCATAAGTATGCTTCCTAACCCTTGCCGTGAGGCGTCACAAAAGATCTCGAAATCCTTTTTGGTGTCTGGAGGCGCAAGTACGGGTGTAGAAGTCAATCTTCTTTTTAGCTCTTGAAAGCTTTCCTCGCACTTGGGAGTCCATTGGAATTTCTTATCTTTCTTGAGGAGTTCAGTTAGAGGCTTTGCAACTTTGGAGAAGTTCTCAACGAATCGGCGGCAATAGCTGGCTAGGCCAAGAAAACTCCTATATTTCTTAACCGATTCAGGTGGATTCCAGTCAAGGATGGCCTGAACTCTCTCGGGATTCACAACAATGCCTTTTGCAGAAATTACGTGGCCTAAGTATGTCACTTCTGGTAGCCAAAATTCACCCTTGGAGAATTTAGCATACAGGCGATGCTCTCTAAGTTTCATCAATACCAGCCTAAGATGTTCGCCATGTTCTTCTTCGTTCTTCGAGTAGATGAGAATGTCATCAAGATAAACTACAACAAATTTATCTAGGTACTCCATGAAGATCGAATTCATCATGCGCGAGAAAGTGGCGGGGGCATTGGTTAAACCGAAGGATATGACGGTGTACTCGTAAAGACCATAACGAGTAGTAAAAGCCGTTTTTGGAATGTCCTCGTTTCGGATTTTGATTTGATGATAACCTAATCTCAAATCCATCTTGGAGAAGACAGAGGATCCAGCAAGTTGATCATAAAGATCATTGATCCTAGGCAGTGGGTATTTGTTCTTTATCGTCGCTAGATTTAGCGGGCGATAATCTACGCACATCCTTTCTGTTCCATCTTTCTTCGTTACGAACAGAACGGGGAAACCCCATGGCGATGAGCTAGCACGGATGAAGCTTTTGCCAACAAAGCTTCAAGTTGGATTTTAAGCTCAGCTAACTCACGTGGGGCCATTTTGTATGGGTGTCTGGAAATTGGTGCGGTTCGTGGCATAAGATCCACTATGAACTCTACACATCTGTCGAGTGGCATGCCCGGCAGCTCTTCAGGAAAGACATCTGGGAAGTCACGAACCACCGGAATATCTTCAAGGTTGGGAAGGGGAAGTACATTCAAAGAATGCACCTGGGTTCTCGTTCTGGGTGAGGTGTAGTTGACTGTCTTGCCTGAAGGGTGGGTTAGTTTCACTGATTTGTCTTTGCAATCAAGGTAGGCATTCTGCCTTGATAGCCAATCCATGCCAAGGATTACATCGATGTCTGAAGACTTGAGGGCTATGAGTGAATCAAGGAATACTAAACCCTCAATTGCAACTTGATTACCATGGCTTACTCTATTAGTTTGCCATCTTGACCCTGGAGTTTGAATAATCATTGGGGTGGACAATTCAACAAAGGATAACTCATGACGAAGTGCATAACTTTCCGACATGAATGAATGAGATGCTCCTGGGTCGAAAAGAACGGAAGTAGGAACATAATTGACTGGGAGCGTACCAAGAATGACGTCGGTTGTGTCGTCAGTCTCTTCGGCGGCAATCTGATTCACACGTCCACGAGTGGAGGGAGGAGCAGGTTTGGTGGTGTAGACCTTCGAGGGTGGCTTGCCACGACCATTGTTGTTACCTCCGGCACGGGGTGGAGCATTCTGATTCTGGAGCTGGTTCTGGGGACACTCGCGGAAGTAGTGGCCTGCCTGACCACACTTGTAGCAGGCTCCAAAGACAGTGCGTGGAGCTGGGTTGTTCGGTGGAGCGGGGTGGAACGAAGCTGGTGGACGAGGCGCCACATAGGATGGCCTCGGTGGGTTGTTCTGGCGAAACATGCTGTTGGGGATCCAGATCTTGCGCTTCTGAGAGCCTGAACTGGATGAACCATCGTCCCTAGGGTGTTTGCGGAAGTCATTGGGGGTGTTCATGTCCTCCGCCTTGATGGCCTTGTTGACAAGGACCTGGAAGGTGGCGAAGTCATGCAGGTTGAGCTCACGACGGAGTCGAGAATTGAGTCCACGGCGGAACCTCTCTTGCTTCTTGGCGTCGGTGGACACCTCTTCAGTAGCATAACGAGCCAGTCGGTTGAACTCACGACTAAACTCGTCAATAGTCCTTCTGCCTCGGGTGAGGTTGCATAACTCCTCACGCTTGCGGTCCATAATACCCTTTGGAATGTGGTGCTCACGGAATGAAGTGCAAAACTCATCCAAAGTAGTGGGCGGTCCAACGGGACGCATGTTCAGGAAATTCTCCCACCAAGAGCTAGTTGCACCCTCGAGGTGGTAAGTGGCATAGCTGACCCTGTCACCATCTGCAACATGGCCTGCCTGGAGCTTCCTCTCGATGCTGCGAAGCCAGTCATCGGCGTCAAGGGGCTCGGTGGAGTAGCTGAAAACCGAGGGATGAAGCCGGATGAAGTCATTCAAAGACACCAACTCGTTGCGCTGCTGAGTGGTGTTGCGGGCAATGACCTCCAGCAACTGGTGAGAGTCTCGGCGGTTCCTCTCAACCTCCATAAAAACCTGAGCCATTGTGGGTGGGGGTGGAAGATTGCCTTCCTTCGGATTATTCCCACGACCATGGGCATGACCAAGCTGGCCACGGGTTCCTTGAGACATCCTGAAGGTGAAAACCAAAGTCAAACAGAGTTGATTGAAAGAGTCTAAACAAGGTATTGAAGGTACTGGAAGAATCACAGAGCAAAGGTGGTAATCATCTTGACAACATGGTGATAAAAGCATACAAGCCATATATTCACAAGCTGTCATACAAAACATACATCGTTTTAGTACAAGCTCCAAGCTAATACAAACGTGATGAAGATGATACATCCTTCAGAGGCACTCTGACTTCCTATACATTATTTATCTAAGCCTCTGGAACTTAGCACACCTTGCGTACAATATACTAAAGATACTACTACATCCTCACTAAAGTAAGACCACAGGCGGTCTCACTCATCTCCATAATAGTCCTCGTAAAAGTTACCCGCGTAACCCGGTAGATGAAAGTGACCATAGGAAAACACGGAGGCCTGTGGACCCTGATATCCATTTGGGCAAGGATGGGTCCTAGGTCCAGCGTAGGGTGGGAGCAGAGGACCCTGGGGTAGAAAACTGCCTCCAATATCGGGCCAAGCAACTCGAGAAGGCATCTGTGTCCTGGATGGGTAGATAGCATCGTACTCCACTGATCCAACACTAACAAAAGGAGCCAGGAGTGTAAGTGCTCGATACAGACAGACACGGGTGGAGTGGAGCTCAAAGCGAAGGGCACGTGCATCACGATCTCTATCACAAGCGTGCCGAGCAGTGATCTGAAGCAAAGTGTCCTCCAGGGAGTGATCTGTGTACAATCCAGTGTAATATCCCTCTTCTCCTGGAAGTGCAACAGGGATATAGCGGAAAGGTGATCCTGCAAGCAGGGCATGCTCCTCTCTCAGTAGGGTAATACATGAGTATGCAGCATCCTGCACATCCATGTTCTCGGTCACACCAATGCCATGTCCAAAGAGGACAGGCTGAGAGACTCCAATGTGGTGCGGGTAAATCCTGACAGTGCAGTGGAACTGAGTCTGGTTGAAGTCAAGGAACTGCTCCTCAACGGTGTACTCAGGATACCATCGATAGCCAATGAAGGACATCATCTCGCTGAGCATGGCTGGATGCCCATGCACATCGAGGAACCTAGTCAGACGAACAATCTGCCGAGGGGGAAGATCCGCCATCGGAAACAAAAATAAGGAGTTTTCAAATGCATCAGATTATGAAGAAACTTGGAATGACTCGGGCAGCATAACGGCTGTAATTGCAAGAAAAGACAATTTCTTACAACATGAAAACAGAACTTACATACGATGTAAGAAATCAGGAAGTACAACAACGCTAGTAAACCGAACATGACTTCCCTATGGCTACAAGGAAGCAAACAACGAGATGTTCTAGCAAGACATAGATGAGCCTATTCCTATCTTCCCGTAGAACAAGATGAGGGTGACTCAGAACACAGAACGATGAGGGTGAGGAGAAAAAAGAAGCCTTATGTTGTTCCCTTATATACCCAGAGTAACTATATAACTATAGCAAGCTAGACTCGACTTCGTCCAAGGCTGATAATCCTACAGTCAGTCCTGCTCTGATAGAAAGTCTGTCGGGACCCGGGGTTAGCGTATGCAAGTCCCGCTACGACATAGTCATATGGAGAGCCGAGAACCATACCCACTTGTCTAAGTAGACAAGGCCAAGCACATAACGTTCTCGGAAAGCATTGTACGTGAGGGGCATCCCATCCAGGCCGGATGATCAACTGAGATGGGTCCTCATCGGCCGCACACAAGTCTAAATGATATGGGTGATGAACTCCCATATGCACAGACAAGTCGCCTCAACCATACTATCGACTATCTCATAGCTCTTACATAGACTTACTCCAGCCCGATCACTTAGTCGGGGTCTAGGGAGGGCTCGATCATACAACAAAGTGTGCACGAGACAGAATCTCGAGCAATCGCATCGCGATGCCCCAAGCTGCGCACATCTAAGGTCCACTTGGTGTATAAAATACCACCAGCCAGATCACAACTAAGGTCTCGAAAACCCATACAAAGACATGCATCTTATAAACATACACGCATCACACATGCCTTGTATGAACATCAGGTATCATTGCAATTCTCTACAAAGTATACATTTTATTGATAACTGTCATAGAGTGCACACAGAGATCACGAGACCGTAATCCAACATTACAACAAGCACGCGGAAGCAAATTATGTCTGGGTACAGACAAGTTTAACAAATGGCTTAAGAAGCCTTATTTAAACACAAGCCCTCCACGAGGGAACCAGTCTGCTGACTGGGACTACACTAGCTTGGTCTTCAGTCGTCGAGCTCGAGGAAGAATCCGCCTTCGGGGTCAGTGGGTTCATCTAAAACATAGAATAAGCAAACGTGAGTACAAAGTCGTACTCAGTAAGACTTCCGTAGGAGCTATACTACTCATGCACATGTATCAAGGTAAAGGGGGTGGGGTTCATAAGCAGAAGTGCCAGCTTTGACTTGGCTAGTCCTGAACTACGAGTACCAGACTTGAGGTAAGAAGCGTACACGAGTCCACTACATGTCTCCAACCAATTACACCACTATGGTGCCTTCCTCGACATCCCCACGAGAAAGCACGCCATAGCACTCACGCTTATCTTGGCAAGTTTTTTAAGTATCCAGTTCAAGTTGTCTAATAATCAAGCTAAGCTTTCCAAGAAGTCCCTTACCTCGGACGCGGCTATTCGAATAGTTTTGTTAAACCTGCAGGGGTGTACCGCTACACACACATGACCATCAGTTACCGCCTTTGATCTCGACACCATTCAAGGGGTGTCAGCGAGGATGCTCACCACAACTGTTACCTCATAGCCGATCTAGTCCAAGAAAGCCGCCTTACCTGGGTTGGTTACCACTATCGTGAACCCGGCCGGTTTACCGAAGTGGACCCAGATGATGTGTGCGTGGTGCATAAGCCGGTCTCGGCTGAGCCGTTCTTTCACTTAGCAGCCAGGACACAAACCTACCAGAACTCCGAACTACTGCGACATCTGGACATCGAAAGGGATGAGTTAGTAGGTTGAGAGGGGTCAGTGAGCCCAATGTGTGGTTGTACTCTTCATCTTGGATGACCACACAAGAACTCGGACTTAGGGCGGTGTTCAACAAGACACTCCACTGTGTACTCCTACACAGCCTCTCATCGTTCACCTTGTATTAGGGTAGATTCACCAACACATTTCCACCATCATCATCATGATTGCTACCATCCCGACTCACATAACAGTGTCATCATTGTATCACTCTAAGCATGCAATAAGCAGTAACAATTGCAGGGGCCACATGATATGAATCAACTCCTACATTTGCTAGGATTGTGGTTTGCTTACTACTGTGACAAATGATAGGTCATGCAAAGGAATGGGTTCATCTATGCGGTAGAAACGTAACATGGTAATCATCCTAAACAATGCATAAGCGAGACTGAGAGGAAAGTGGGAATTTATCGACATGATCAATGGGGGTTTGCTTGCCATGCTGACGAGGTTCGGTATCGGGGTCTTCAACGAAGGGGGCAGCCTCTTGTTCCCGTTCCACCTCTCCTCGACAAACAACAAACAAGGAAGCAAAGTAAATACAACGCACAGGCACATGGTTGAAGGTCGAAACTTGATGTATATGCTTCAGATGTGTGAGGAATTTCCATTTAAAAGGAGTGTATTGCAAAAGAATTGAAAATTAAAACTCCAATTTGAATTTAAATGAATTCCATATGCCTTGTTGCCATTGTTCACCCAAGCAAACTTGGTCAAACATGAAAACAGATTGCATATTCAGATTCCTTGAATTTTTCGAAAATTTTTAGACATATTATTTGTTATATTTGGAG
Organism: Bromus sterilis; assembly: GCA_950022295.1. NCBI lineage: Eukaryota > Viridiplantae > Streptophyta > Magnoliopsida > Poales > Poaceae > Bromus > Bromus sterilis. The sequence goes on from OX465598.1 coordinate 237,986,012, forward strand.
TTGGGATGAATTTTCTATGAATTTACAAAGTTTCACATATTTTCTGCAATTTTCTAGATTTGTTTTAATTCAAAAAGCATTACTGCGTCACTGTGACACCAGGCTGACGTCAGGGGGGGTTCTGACGTGTGGGGCCACCTGGTCAATGGCTGGGTTAGTAAACCCAGTTAGTTTAAACTAACCAGGGGTTAATTAGCAGCCTAGGCCCACATGTAAGTGGCCCAGGGGGTGATTAGTGGGTTGGTTAAGCGCTAACTAAACACGCAACGCTGGCGGTTAGCCGCCGGCGACTTCCAGTGCGGCGGCGCTCGCACGGGATGGTGTTCCCGTGGCCCAAATGAAGTGCCAAGACAACCAGGAGGAAGCTCTCGTCGTCATGCAACGATATGGACCAAGAGCGGGGGCTGGGGGGCTCTGTAGGCTCGCCGACGTCGAGCTTTACGGCGGCGGAGCCACGACTGCAAGGTGGATTCAGATACGGGGCACTAAATGGAGCGGGGTTAGGCGCGTTTGAAACAGAGGAGCACGGCGGTTGCGAAGGACAAGGTGGCGCGGACGTCTGCTTTACGGTTGCTCATCGACGACGAGCACAGCGGCGCTATACTCCGACGTTCATGGCGAATCGAGCTAGCGGAGGTTAGGGGTGTCGCGGCTTGAGGGGAAAGGCTCACCAGACGCTGGTGAACACGTTGGAGTAGGCGTCGGAGGCGGGGAGGTTACGGCGGCGGCGAATCGATCAAATTGAGCTCCGACGGCCGGCGGCGATCCAATGAAGCGTGCGTCTCTTCGGGGCCGAATTGAAGCTCCAGCTTCTGCGAGTAGACGTAGACGATGGCGAGGAGCATGTGGGACTTGCTTTCTCGAGCCCTATGTGTCGTTGGCCGCGGAAACCATGGCGGGGCGCTCCGGCGAGTCCTCGGGCGGTGGAGAAATCGGGCGAGGGGGAAGGGGAAAGTGTCCGTGGAGAGGGGGAATGGATCGGGGAGGCTTCGGGGCGTCTCCAGGACACGTAGAAGGCGGCGGGGAAGTAGTTGCGTGGCCGGGGACGTCGCGGTGGCGTCGGTGGCTTCGGCATGGCCGGAACGCAACAGCGTGCTCGCTTGCCTGGGGAAGACGACAAGCTTGGGGTGGTGGGCTGGGTCGGGTGCGATGAGTTGGGCCGAATCCCAGGTAGGCCCCTTTTTCTATTTTTTATTTCCTTTATTTCCTTTAATTGTTTTGTCTTAGCTAAATTAAATAGCTAGACATTTTCTAAAATGCTAAAACTTTTTATATGGCTTCACAATATATTAGGCTAGCCAATTATAAATTTTGGCACTTTTTAAAATTCAAATCATTTGAATTTTAAATCAAATAGGGGTTTTTGATTAATTCCAAGGTACTGTTTGAATATTTGAAAAATCCATGAGCATGGGGTTGGTCCCACATCACTTGATATGTGATCCCACTCATTTATGGGACTTTTCAAAAGTCAAACATGAATTTTTGGAGAAGATTTATTTCTGGCCTTTTGAATTAATTCATCTGGGGGGTTCCTTCTCCATTTTGCATTTGAATTTGATTTCAATTGATTTCTTTTGAAATTTTTAACATGATGCAAAGTTACTTTCTAATCCTAGCACATACCTAACTTGGGGTTGTGACAAGATTCATCTCCCGGTTGGCCAAAAGAGCACTCTCGTTCTTTAAGTTAGTGAAGAAATCCGGTCCCCTCGAATGTGCCCCAGAAGTTGAAGCCGCTTTTCAAGACCTGAAGAAATACCTCGCATCACCACCAACCTTAGTCGCACCACGCCCACGCGAACCCCTGCTGTTTTACATCTCGGCAACATCTTAGGTGGTAAGCAGAGAGTTCGTGGTCGAGCGTGATCTCGAAGAAGAAGAAGAAGGCGGACCCCCACCGGAAGCAAGCAGTTCCAAAGGATTATCTCCTGCAGCCGGAGCCCATGGGGCCAAGGTTCCCGTCAAGAAGACAACTCAGAAGCTAGTCTACTTCATCAGCACTGTCCTCAGGGACATGAGGCGCCGGTACCCGCAGATCCAGAAAGTACTTTTCGGAGTGATCATAGCTTCCCGGAAGCTTAGGCACTATTTTTCAGGCGCATCCAGTCCGAGTGGTAACCAGTTCTCCGCTCGAACGCATCCTGAGAAACCAAGAAGCCACTGGCCGGATCGTTGAGTGGGCGCTGGAGCTATCTGGCTTCGACCTCACGTTCGTCAACTCCTCCACCATCAAGAGCAAGGTACTGGTTGATTTTGTTGCTGAGTGGACTCTGACTCCAAAGAACTCCGGGAAGCATCTTCACTTCCTGGTACCGAAGACATCTTCCGGGAAGCATCTTCCGGGAACTTCATTCTCTTTGCAGGGAGTCGGGGTCGGCTCTGTCCTGTTTTCCCCCACCGAAGAAGTCTTAAAGTATACTGTGCATATGTTGTACGAGGGGGAGGCCTCCACCAACAACACAACAGAGTATGAAGGGATGCTAGCCGGTTTGAGAGCCGCCATGGGTCTCGGAATCAAAAGACTCCTAGTCAGAGGAGACTCTCAGATGGTAGTAAATCAAGTCAAGGACGATTACGGATGCCCCCATATGCATGCATACGTCAACAAAGACCACAAGCTCGAGAAGTAGTTCCAAGGCCTTGGGATGGAGCATATCCCAAGGTCCAAGAACACCGTCACGGACGAGCTATCCAAGATCGCTGCCCGGAAGGAAAAAGTACCACCTGGGTGTTTGTCGAGTGTCTTCTTAGACCCTCAGTTGAAACCACCTGGTCGAAGACCAAGAAGCAAAGAATTGAGAACAGGGGGCAAATTCCCAGAGAGCTTCCCTCCTTCATCCCCAGCAAGCACCAAGTCCTCACTGTTGGCCCCGCACACCTAGACTGGAGTGGTGGCATCACGGAATACCTGAAGAATGGAGAGCTACCAAGCATCCGGAAGGACGCCGAGCAGGTCTCTCGTCAATAATCGATGTATCTCCTACTCGATGAGAACCTTTACCACAGGCGTCACAACGGCGTGAAGCTACTATGCATCCCCACAGAAGAAGGCAAGAAGCTGCGCTGAGACATCCATGAAGGAACATGCGGCGCCCATATTGGTTCCCGGGCTCTGGTCGGCAAATCTTTCCGGCAAGGGTTCTATTGGCCTACAGCCTTGAACGACGCCATGGAGCTTTTCAACACCTACGACGTCTGCCAATTCCATTTCAAGGTTGTTCAACAACCAGCACAAGCACTCCAAACCATCCATCTATCATGGCCCTTTGCGGTCTGGGGATTGGATATCTTGGGCCCATTCCCCCGTGCTACCGGGGGTTATGAGTTCCTCTACGTCGCCATCGACAAGTTCACAAAGTGGCCAGAAGTGGAGACAGTCCTCAAGACAATGGCTCAATCTGCCATCAAGTTTACCAGAAGCCCGGTATGTCGTTTCGGAGTTCCTAACTGGATCATCACGTTTAACGACACCCAATTCACAAGTCAGGCCTTCCTTGAGTACTGCAGGCAAGGAGATGTCGTCGTTGCCGAGGAAGTACATACTCGGGCTGCTACACGCGTCGCGCGGTACCAGCAAGGACTAGGTCGCTATCACAGCCTCCACGTCCTCTCCTGAGAACTTAAGGAAGGCGACCTTGTCCTCCGTCGGCTACAGTCCGGGAGGGGTCTAAACAAGCTGTCTCCAAACTGGGAAGGCCCTTATCGGGTAATCCAAGTCACACGACCCGGATCCATCCGCCTTGAGACCGAGGATGGAGTCCCGTTGAGAAACTCTTGGAACATCGAGCACCTTCGGAAGTACCATCTCCGTAAGTTCTACCCGTGAGAGCATAAAGTTGCAGGATGATCATTTTCCCGGCAACACCACATTTGTAAGTTGTGATCTTCGGATCCATGTTTATGAATGCAACCCAAAAAATCCATGGGGACTAAATCGGTGTGTGTTAGTACGATTTACATTAACAATGTCCGGACTAACCCTACTATCCGGCGTGCTTTTTGGGAAGAGACCTAACCGGCATGAAAAATCCCGCCGGACCAAGCTCTCCCCTGTAGATAGCACGACGACAAGTAGTATGCGGCACTCATCTCTCTCTCGTTCTTACCCTCAAGGAAAGACATTTTTTGCAGGAAGAAGACACATAAAAATAAGCTACCCTCGTCATCTCCAGAACGGTTCACAAACCAGAGATTCTTGGCTTTGCGGGTCCATTACAAGCAAGAAAAGAAGAAAAGTGCACGGCTCGGCCTCAGCCTCAGTCAAAATGGACCAACAGCTTGATGTCCTCCGCAATCTTCTCGCTGCCACTGCTGCTGGAGCCGTCTTCCCCCCTGTGCTGCTCATAGGAAGTGTCGTCATCCTCGTCCCCGGACGAGCCCGGGCCGCTGCTGGAACTCTTCGGACAGCACTCCATCCGGTCGCCCTTCTCACTGAAGAACTTCATCGTCAGGACATCCTCGCCATCGTACTAGAACAGGAGGAAGTCTCCGCGGTCCAGCTTGCGGCCACGCGCAAAGGCTTTCCACCCGTGCGACAGAAAAATATCCCTTGTGGTCGCCATGTGGGTCTCCACCTTCACCGCTCCGTGAGGACACCCATCCACCCGCACCCAAAAGTGCAGCGGATGGGCCTCCCTCACCGCTTCACGGAACGTCTGCGGAAGGGGAAGCCACATGCAGGTAGCCGACGTCACTTCAACAACGAACTCAAAGATGATTGGCTCGCGGTGGGTGTTACGGACGATAGCCGGCGGCATCGTTCCGACGCCACGCCCTCCAATGTCGTGCCCGCCACGGCAACGGCATGTCCTTCCTCGAGTCCTCCGCCCCCGTGTGACGGATGGTAGGACCCACATTGAAGACCCAACAGCCAGCGCCGCCCTTCCTCCTCGACTCCCTCTTCCTTGGCCACGGCGGCCACGTACTCCGCCCCCGCGGGGAGCTTGGGAGCTATCATCGTCGACCGCATCGGGAGCGCGATGCTTTGGATCCATGGCATGCGCGTAAGCTGCTGATTGGAAGAAAAGAACCACTGCAAGAGGCCCGATTCACCCGCGGATGGAAGGGACATAAATACTCGTTGCCAAGAGGGAACGTGGTAACTCTCCCAATTACTTCACCTCGGGCTCAGGATCATGGCGACCATTGGCCTCCACAGCCGCCATCAAGTGTTTGTTTCGCGGAATCCTCTTTCCACGTGTCGGCTTCCGCCGCCAGGAAGGCCCAGAACCCCACGTGCCAACATTGTCAGATTCGTGTTTCGGAAGGTCCAGCTTCCCGGATCATCAGGCCTAGCTTGTCTCTCGAACAAGTCATGTACGCCACAGCAAGACCCTGGGGCTACTGTCAGAGAGAGGGAGTTTTCTCTACTGTCCCGGAAGGCTGCACTGACTCGCCAAGGAAAACATCGTACAACATGCCCAAGACGCTGCCGGGAAGGAGCTCTCCGCAGCATGTTTTCAGAGAAGCCAGCACCGCCTCCTCCCTTAAGCGGTGCGGAGGGGACAGGCTGGACACACCGCATGCAAGACATTCCAAGGGGCATTTAATGCACCACCCCCTGGTCTGAGAGATAGGGACTGCAGCAGCGCCTTCCCCCACCTTCTACTCCTCGTACGTGTCGAGGTCTCGTGCGCCCATTCAGGAGGAGTGGCAACACCCCGCCACAAACACTTCTTGAAAGGAACATTACGGCGACACCCGTCGCCCCAAGGCCTAGAGGGACAACGACGCCAACCGTAGCCACGTGTGGTGACCCCCTTGAACTATAACAGGGAGGCCCAAGCTGCTAGAAAAGGGACCCCTCAAGAACAACACCCCTCGACCACACAAGGAGTTGGTATCCATCTAGAAAAAGCTTACACATTTGTAATCTCTCGCCAATAAATCCAGACAAGCAGGAGTAGGGCTCTTAGTCTCCGGACGGCTCGAACCTGGGTAAATTCCAGTGTGTCCCCGCGACGGTGAATCTCATTGTGTTTCACGTGCGTGTCCCGAAATTATATCACCCGGCGAATCCGACCCCCGACATAGGGCTTGCATTGAAGGAAAACTACATGGGAAGAAACATCCCATCAAGAATATCATTTCCACCAAGAGGCCTTTGAAGCTCCTTCACATGGATCTTTTTGGGCCTCCAACTTATGATAGTCTTGGCGGAAAGAAATATTGCTTGGTGATTATGGATGACTATTTAAGATATAGATGTGTCTATTTCTTCAAGAGGAAGAGTGATACTCAACAAACCATCATCGAGTTTGCCAATGAAACCCAACGTCAACACAATTCAAAGATATTGGCCATTAGAAGTGAAAACGTCACCAAGTTCAAGAATTACACCTTGGATGAAGTTCTTGGTGATGAGGGGATCAAACATCAATATTCCGCTGCTTATACCCCTCAACAAAATGGTGTTGCGGAGAGGAAGAATCGCACTCTCGTTGATGCGGCAAGAACCATGATGGCGGAGTTCAAGAGTCCATACAACTTTTGGGTGGAGGCCATCAACACGGCTTGCCATGCAACCAACTGTCTTTATCTCAACAAAATCTTGAACAAGAGTCCCTACGAATTATCGCCGAAAAGAAGCCCAACATCAAGTATTTTCGGGTCTTCGGATGTAAGTGTTTCATTCTCAAAAAGGGTGCTCGTTTGTCTAAATTTGAGTCGAAAACAAATGAGAGCATATTTGTTGGTTATACTTCAAACTCTCATCGCATAGAGTCTACAAAAAGTCCTCCGGGCTTGTTGAATAATCTAGCACTAGTGTTATTAGGGTCTATCCAAACGGTTTTTGACCCCTATCGCCTACGGGAATTGGAACCGTTGCCTTGCTCTTGATTGCGATAGGGGTGACTTTTCCACACGAGAGTGATAAACCGTTTGCTATGTGGCGATGTCAAGCAGACGTTTCCTTTTTAAAAAACATGTCTGATGTACGACGATATCCCACACGGCCATTGCCAGAATGACCGTGTGGACATAACATATGTATCACATGGAGTTCAATCGACACGATCGTTTGCAATGCGACCAAGAACACAAACAAGCAATAGAAAAGCACCGTCTGTGACACTACCGTCTGTGACACTACATAGATCCCACACGGTTTCTTTATGGTACCGGGTTTGGGTTTACACTATCGGGTTTTGGCTTTCGGGTTGTAACCCATTATGTATGATTGAAGATTTGCTACAACTGTTTGTGTGCGGCCATACTATTATCAGCCATGGTTACTAAATTTTAAATGTGTGCACGGTCTATATGTTCCAAACGGTTTTATTTCAGTACACGTGTGCCAATTTAGAGAGATCACAATCGTTTGTATTTTGCAACGCGTGTGTGCTATTAGGATAGATCACACACATTTCATGTTTCCATATTGTGTGGGATGATATTCAGAATCGCAGACAGTTTTTGTTATCAAAATGTGTGGTCTGTTGTGGATACAGGCTGACGGTTTTTATACGCAGAACGTGTATGATGCATGATCTAATCGACACAGTTTTCGGAGGGACAACGTTTGTGTTGTTGAGCTCTATGCAAACGATTGGTCCCAAGAAACCGTGTGCAGCTTAATCTATAGAACATCAATTATTTCACCTAAATTTATTACCAGCAATTACAATTATCCTGTATTTGAATTTATAAATTGAATTTAATAATAGGTGAAACTCAAAATTATATACATCCAATTTACAAAGGTTCAACAATCAAAGAATAATTCAAATCACAACAACTAATGGTCTACCCTAAAAAAACTAATGTTGAAGAATTACAGAAACAACATAATCACAACAATGAACCAGATGAGTATTAAAGGAGGTATAGCGAGAGCCAAAAGTATTTTTTGCTGTCAGGGCAGTTTAGAAGCGGAATGCCCATATTGTGTCCTCCTTCATGCGGAACGCGCGCACAACTTTGGTCCAACCTCTTGTGATGACCGCCCGTCCATCCTTCACAGACTTCAGGAAGACGTGTAGACCGTCTTCATGATAGTCTGGAGGATAGACTTTTATTTTGGTTGCCTCTGCACCAAGCATGGAGTTTGCTAGGTAATCTTGAGTAAACTGCTTTGGGAACCACTGAAAATTATAACATTCAGATACTGGTGAGTGATGATTAACAAATCAATATGAGCATGAAAAAGGAAGGTTGCATAGTTCTTACCATCCTGAAGTTCACAGTTGTCTTGGATAAAGAATAGACAAAGAGTTTAATTCTCATCTCCTGTCTCTTTTTCCTAACAATCTTTTTTAGTTTCCTCACTTAGCGATCGGTCATGAATATTTCATTACCCCATACGCAAAAAGGGTCGAAGTGTGGATCTGAACTCATGATGTATGTACCTACAGAAGCAGCCACTAAGCCATTAAAATATATTATGTACTTGTGGAATGAGGCAATAAAGGCCATGGGATGAAACTAACCTCGATGCTGAATAACGGCATCTCCCATTGTTTTTCCTGCATAAGTACAATTGGGTTACAAATCATCAGACTATGAAAGATATCTTGATTGTTAAGTTTTAAGATGCTGGTAAAGGAAGGGGTAAAACTGAACCACTGTTTTGGTGGATAAACATAGAATGAGATAAATCAAAATTAATCACAGTATATATTGTTCGGATGTGAGCATTTAACATGATGGTAAAGCAACAGAATGAAAATAGAAAAGCATGTTAACTGGAACATGATTGAAAACAACCAATTATGGTTATTACAACTGGTATTGGTGAAGTTTAACTGAGTATTTATTAATACTTAAATATCACATTGTGCATAAGAAAGAAACACAACATAGTTCATGGCAGTAAAAAGATAGTTTGATTGTGTAGATTAATATCCAAGGGGAAGCAACATAGAGAAAAGTAGGGAATCATGTTAACTAGATGGTGATTGGCAAGAAACAAATATAGACATTAAAAATGGTATTGGTGGAATCAAAGTGGCTAGTTGATACCTAAATATCAGTATGCATAACAGAGGCCAACATATCAAAGTTTAACATATCATGGCATCGGTGTCAATGAATAAGTAGATCATATTAGCACCATTTAGAAACTTGGAATGAGTTACAAAGAGGTATGTATATGATTTTCGTCCCCAAAAATGCTTACCCAAGAACCAAGTTATTTATCTGTGCATAACGGTACCCAGCTCTAGTAAGGACCTTGTATAACACACCTGAGAGATATTGTATGTGGATTCACTTGATCCTTCTAGATATATGGTGGAGGCTAACTAATCCTGTAATGTGGCACCATTTGCCATGGTACCAGAGAGCAGTCAAAAGAGGATTAAAGGTTCTCACAAGAGAAGAATACCGTTATGCATGGACCAGACTTGATTTTGGGTAAACCATTTTGGGTAAGAGAAATAGATGCAAATGACAGTAAGAAACAAGTCACCGTTCGGCCTCCATGTTGCTCTCTTTGCAAATCATGACAGTAAGAAAGATAGTTTGATTTTGAAGACTAATATGATAGTAAGGCAACTGAAAGAAAAATGAAAATCGTGTTAAATAGACCATGAGTGATGACAACCAAATATAGCCGCTCTAACAAGTATTTGTTATTAGTTAAATACTAGAAGAGCATGCATTACATAGAAAACACAACATAGTTGAACATGTCATTGCATCAACAGAAGGAGCATAGCAGACTAGTTGATACCTAAATATAGACATTAAATGGTATTGGTGGAATCAAACTGACTAGTTGATACCTAAATATCAGTGTGCATAACAAAGAAAAACACATCATAGTTTAACATATCATGGCATCAAGATCAGTGAATATTTACATCATATTAGCACCATTTAGAAACTTGGAATGAGTTGCAAAGAGATATGTTTATGATTTTCATCCCCAGAAATTCTTACCCAAGAACCAAGTTTTTTAGCAGATCATGCATTACATAGCCAAACACAGCATAGTCGAACATGTCAGTGCATCATCAAACCAACAGAAGGAGCATAGCATACTAGTTGATACCTAAATATAGACATTAAATGGTGTTGGTGGAATCAAACCGACTAGTTGATACCTAAATATCTAACATAGACAAACACATCATAGTTTAACATATGATGGCATCAATATGAGTGAATGCCTAGATCATATTAGCAACATTTAGAAACTTGAAATGAGTTGCAAAGAGATATGCTTATGATTTTCATCCCCAGAAATGATTGCCCAAGAACCAAGTTTTTAGAAGATCATGCATTACATAGCCAAACACAGCATAGTTGAACATGTCATTGCATCATAAAAAAACAGAAGGAGAATAACAGATTAGTTGATACCTACATATGGACATTAAAATGGCATTGGTGCAAAGAGATATGTTTCCGATTTTCATCCCCAAAAATGCTTACCCAAGAACCAACTTTTTTAGCTATTTTGATAAAGATAGTAATTTAAACAGCTTCTTCCCCTTGGGAGAGGACACGTCGTGGGTGCCCTCCTCGTGGATGTAGTTGTCGAACATATCTGACTTGGCGGCTGGTGATGTCGAGCCACCGGTTCTGCAAGCGGTTTTCATAAACAGCAAAAGGGGCTCCCAGTGGTACATGCATGGCCTGTCCTTCACTGAGAGCTCGACGAGATCAGAGGGGGCATCCAATAGATCAAAGTTGGGAGACTTCATCTGTGTCATAGCCCTTGTCAAGTCGTCGCTGTTGACGAGCTCGATGTCTAGACCAGCATGCAGCAGATGAAGAAAGACACATGTATGCTGGTTTATATACTCCAACCTGGCAAAGTAGGCACCCCACTCGGCCCCAACCACGGCGAGGTGTTCGTCCGGGGGTACAAGGAAGGAATGCACCGGGATGTGATGTGCCGAGCCAGCTAGTGCGGCTGGGAGATGACTATCGGCGACCACATCTACCTCCTCGAGCTCACGGTGATATGTGGAAATGCTTAGGAGGAGATTCATTGGGGTAGAGTGTGTGGATATGGATGGAAGAGGGTGTTTCGCCGGATCCATGTACGCAAATGGTACGAGCAAAGGATGAAGATCGGTGGTTTACTTGATAAGAACGAGAGGAGCGCTGCAGCTCGGAGAAGATGGTGGCGGCGGCCGAGGAGGGAGGGGGCTATGAGTGGGTTGGGGGCTGGGGTGGGGGAAGAAGGCTGAAATACACACATCAGGCGGGATACTGAAAATTTCGCTTGGAAACTGAAAACTTGAGCGGCGTAAATATACATTGCACACAGTTCCTTTCCATAAATGTGTGCCATACAAGGGAAACTATCCATATAGAACCCCTCATCCCCGAAATTTTGAGCCACCTCTCTTTAAGTACCAAACACTCGGGGTAGGTGTGGTGATAGAGATCACACACGCTAAGGTTGTTCCAGGCGTCTGTAATAGGGTGACTATCCCACACGGATTTTTAAGAAGAATCGTACGTTTGATATATGGCGCGAAGTCAGTTTCATGTCCACTCGATATGAATTTATTTGCATTTGAACTACGAGTGTAACGAAATTTGACCAAATGTGTGTTGAAATATCATGTCTATGCTCTCGGGTTAACTTGCAGCACACAACATGGGATTGGAGTGAACTTGCTGCACCTCGGTCACGTCTTTCGATCGTGAAACATTGAGTTCGGTGGTTTTTAAATTACAAAAAAATTGTGAATCACTCGGAAATACACGAGACTTTGCGTGGCGCCGTGAGAAGGTAAAACCATGATGTGGTAAAAATTTCAGACATTTCGAGAAAGCTATCATGCGATCGCCTTGCAGACAGGGGGATCTCACATGAAGGACCATGGTTTCGATATGTATGGAACGAGTGGTGAAATGTTCGGGTTACAAGTAGATTGTATCGTTACTTCGTCGATTGTGGTTGATTTTTTTTTCACAGCTGCCACGCGTCTATACGTGATATGCCTTCGAATTTGGACACATTCCTTTCTATTTTGGTATTTATAAACTTTTTTTGCACTTACAAACCGGGAAAACGAGTTAAATACAATATCCACCAAAACTGCAGCAGCATGATTTTGGTCCATTGGCGACCATTCCATCCGTGCGCATTGGACGGTGCAGGGCGTGCGATCCGTGGTGCTGCGTTCTGTCCAATCAGAATGCAAATGCGAATTTCGCAGGGCATAGGTTAAGAAAACGGTTGTAGAACATGAACGTGTGCTTTACTGTGTCACCGAAATTTTGTAATCTTACCGGACGTTTTTGATACATGTAAGTCATTAAGTGTAGATTATACAGTTGCTATGGGTTTATTTTACACTGGAGCTATGATTTTTTTGTCATTTTCATCTTCCGTTTGATATCTGGCGCGAAGTCAGTTTCCTCTGCACTCGATATGAATTTATTTGCATTTGGACAACGAGTGTAACGAAATTTGACCAAATGTGTGCTGAAATATCATGTCTGTGCTCTGGGGTTAACTTGCAGCACACAATGTGAGATTGGAGTGAACTTGTTGCACCTTGGTCACGTCTTTCGATCGTGAAACATTGAGTTCGGTGGTTTTTAAATTACAAAAAAATTGAGAATCGCTCGGAAATACATGAGACTTTGCGTTGCGCCGTGAGAAGGTAAAACCATGATGTGGTAAGAATTTCAGACATTTTGAGAAAGGCTATCATGCAATCGCCTTGCAAACAGGGGCATCTCACATGAAGGACCATGGTTTCGATATGTATGGAACGAGTGGTGAAATGTTTGGGTTACAAGTAGATTTTACCGTTACTTCGTCGATTGTGGTTGATTTTTGTTCACAACTGCCACGCATCTATACGTGATATGCCTTCGAATTTGGACGCATTCCTTGTTATTTTGGTATTTATAAACTTTCTTTGCACTTAAAAACTGGGAAAAAAGAGTTAAATACAATATCCACCGAAACTGTAGCAGCATGATGTTGGTTCATTGGCGATCGTTCGATCCGTACGCATTGGACGATGCAGGCCGTGCGATCCGTGGTGCTGCGTTCTGGCCATTCAAAACGCAACGGTGAATTTCGCAGGGCAGAGGTTAAGCAAACGGTTGTAGAACACGAATCGTGTGCTTTACCCTGTCACTGAAATTTTGACATCAAACTGAACGTGTTTGATACATGTAAGTCATTAAGTGTAGATTAGACAGATGCTATGGGTTTTTTACACTAGATCTATGATTTGTTTTTGTTCATTTTCATCTTCCGTTTGATATATGGCTCTAAGGCAGTTTCATGTGCACACGATATAAATTTATTTGCATTTTAACTATGCATGCAACGAAATTTGACCAATGTGTGCTGAAATATCATGTATGTGCTCTTGGGTTAACTTGCAGCACACAACCTGGGATTGGAGTGAACTTGCTTGACCTCGTTCACGTCTTTCGATCGTGAAACGTTGAGTTCGGTGGTTTTTAAATTACAAAAAAATCAAAAAAATTGAGAATCGCTAGGAAATACACGAGACTTTGTGTGCCGCCGTGAGAAGGTAAAACCATGATGTGGTAAAAATTTCAGAGATTTTGAGAAAGACTATCATGCGATCGCCTTCCAAACGAGGAGATCTCACATGAAGTACCATGGTTTCGATATGTATGGAACAAGTGGTGAAATATTCGGGTTACAAGTAGATTGTATCGTTACTTCGTCGATTGTGGTTAAAAAACTTTCATAGCTGCCACGAGTCTATACGTGTTATGCCTTCAAATTTGGACGCCTTCCTTGTTATTTTGGTATTTTTAAACTTTTTTTGCACTTACAAGACGGAAAAAGAGTTAAATACAATATCCACCAGAACTGCAGCAGCATGATGTGTGTTCATTGGTCACCGTTCGATCCGTGCGCATTGGACGGTGCATGGCGTGCGATCCCTGGTGCTACGTTCTGGCCAATCAGAAAGCAACGACGAATTTCGCAGGGTATAGGTTAAGTAAACGGTTGTACAACACGAACCGTGTGCTTTACCGTGTCACCGAATTTTTTTCATCTAACCAGACGTGTTTGATACATGTATGTCATTAAGTGTAGATTAGACAGTTGCTATGGGTTTATTTTACACTAGAGTTATGAATTTGTTTGTCAATTTCATCTTCTGTTTGATGTATGGCGCTAAGTCAGCTTCATGTGCACTCGATATGAATTTATCTGCATTTGAACTATGAGGGCAACAAAATTTGACCAAATGTGTGCTGAAATATCATGTATGTGCTCTCGGGTCAACTTGCAGCACACAAAGTGAGATTGGAGTGAACTTGCTGCACCTCGGTCAAGGCTTTCCATCGTGAAACATTGAGTTCGGCGGTTTTTAAATTACAAAAAAATCAAAAAAATTGAGAATCACTCGGAAATACACAAGACTTTGCGTGGTGCCGTGAGAAGGTAAAACTATGATGTCGTAAAAATTTTGGACATTTTGAGAAAGGTTATCATGTGATCTCCTTGCAAACGGGGGCACCTCACATGAAGGACCATGGTTTCGATATGTATGGAACGTGTGGTGAAATGTTCGGGTTAAAAGTAGATGTATCGTTACTTCGTCGGTTGTGGTTGATTTTTTTTCACAGCTGCAACGTGTCTATATGTGATATTCCTTCGAATTCTGACACATTCCTTGTTATTTTAGTATTTTTAAACTTTTTTTGCACTTACAAACCAAGAAAAGGAGTTAAATACAATATCCACCGAAACTGCGGCAGCATGATGTTGTTTCATTGGCGACCGTTCGATTCGTGCGCATTGGACGGTGTAGGGCTTGCGATCCGTGCTGCTGCGTTCTGTCCAATCAGAATGCAACGATGAATTTCGCCGGGCATAGGTTAAGCAAACGGTTATAGAACACGAACTGTGTGCTTTACCGTGTCACAGAAATTTTGTCATCTAACCGGAAGTGTTTGACACATGTAAGTTATTAAGTGTAGATTAGACAGTTGCTACGGGTTTATTTTACACCGGAGCTATGATTTTTTTTTTGTCATTTTCATCTTCCATTTGATATATGGTGCGAAGTCAGTTTCATGTGCACTCGATATGAATTTATTTGCATTTTAACTACGTGTGTAACGAAATTTGACCAAATGTGCGCTAAAATATCATGTATGTGCTCTCGAGTTAACTTGCAGCACACAACCTGGGATTGGAGTGAACTTGTTGCACGAGACATTGAGATCAGTGGTTTTTAAATTACAAAAAAATCAAAAAAAATGAGAATCGCTCGGAAATACACGAGACTTTGCGTGGCGCCGTAAGAAGGTAAAACCATGATGTGGTAAGATTTTCAGACATTTTGAGAAAGGCTATCATGCGATCGCCTAGCAAACAGGGGCATCTCACATGAAGGACCATTGTTTCGATATGTATGGAACGAGTGGTGAAATGTTCAGGTTACAAGTAGATTGTACCGTTACTTCGTCCATTGTGGTTGATTTTTTTTCACAACTGCCACGACTCTATACGTGATGTGACTTCAAATTTGGGCGCATTCCTTGTTATTTTGGTATTTTTAAACTTTGTTTGCACTTACAAGCCGAAAAAAAGAGTTAAATACAATATCCACCAGAACTGCAGCAACATGATGTTGGTTCGTGGGCGACTGTTCGATCCGTGCGCACTGGACGGTGCAGGGCGTGCGATCTGTGGTGCTATTTTCTGGCCAATCAGAACGCAACGACGAATTTCGCAGGGTATAGGTTAAGCAAACGGTTGTACAACAACTGTGTGCTTTACCGTGTCACTGAAATTTTGTCATCTAACCGGACGTGGTTGATACATGTAAGTCAATAAGTGTATATTAGACAGTTGCAATGGGTTTATTTTACACTGGACCTATGAATTTTTTTTGTCATTTTCATCTTCTGTTTGATATATGGTGCTAAGTGAGCTTCATGTGCACTCGATATGAATTTATTTGCATTTGAACTATGAGTGCAACGAAATTTGACCAAATGTGTGCTGAAATATCATGTAAGTGCTCTCGGGTTAACTTGCATCACACCATGTGGGATTGGAGTGAACTTGCTGCACCTCGGTCACGGCTTTCCATCGTGAAACATTCAGTTCGGCGGTTTTTAAATTTCAAAAAAATCAAAAAAATTGAGAATCACTCGAAAATACACGAGACTTTGTGTGGTGCCGTGAAAAGGTAAAACTATGATGTGATAAAAATTTCAGACATTTTGAGAAAGGTTATCATGCGATCGCCTTGCAATCGGGGGCATCTCACATTAAGGACCATGGTTTCGATATGTATGGAACAAGTCGTAAAATGTTTGGGTTACAAGTAGATTGTATCGTTACTTCGTCCATTGTGGTTGATTTTTTTACAGCTACCACGCGTCTATACATGATATGTCTTCGAATTTGGACGCGTTCCTTGTTATTTTGGTATTTTAAAACTTTTTTTGCACTTAGAAGCCAGAAAAAAGACTTAAATACAATATCCACCGGAAGTGCTGCAGCATGATGTTGGTTCATTGGCGACCGTTTGATCCGTGCGCATTGGACGGTATAGGGCATGCGATCCGTGGTGTTGCGTTCTGGCCAATCAGAACGCACTAGCGAATTTCGCAGGGTATAGGTTAAGAAAATGGTTGTAGAACATGAACCGTGTGCTTTACCGTGTCACCAAAATTTTAGTTCAGATTAATTTCAATCTTCAGATTGAAAACATAACTACATTGAAATTCCACGAGCCCATGACTAGTTGATCACCATCAACATCACAATTCAGAATCATACATGACCGGAAGGCAACTTCATTTGCCATCACAATATATATATATATATACATATACATATACATATACTTATGTATATGTATATATAGGGAAATCAACATAGGTCGAGCCATACATTAGATATCACCAAGCATGCTCAAAAGCAATAATTTACAAACCGTTCACTATTACACACACATCTAGATAATTATGAACTGCATAATATAGCTACTACCCTTAAGTTATTCGTCGTGAATCCATATAGCGCTGTCGTGCTTGTACTCGATCGCCGGGCGTCAAAGTTTTACCATCGCAGATCCTCTCTGTGTTCTCTCAGTAAGTTCCACTGGTGGAGGATGAGCTTGTTAGGTAAATGATCTCCATATTGTTCCCGAATGAGGTGCCCAAGGCACGCGCATGCGCTCCCTGCCCGCGCGGCGGTGCTGTTGACTCGGAGGACGACATTTCCTGGCCTGCCGCCATGAACTCCGCATCTGGTGTCTCCTCCGGTTCTAACTCGTACACGAGCCTGCGACGGCGCCTTCGGGTGGGGCTCCTCCCCCACCTCCTCCCGAAGCCTCTTCCGATCAAGCCTCTCCCGTTCACGCAGTACGAATCGCTATCGATCCCTATTCGCGGAGAGGGCCTCGACAAAAGAGACGGACTGCGCCAACCCAAGTTGGATCTCGCACTCGTCCAGGTCGCGGAGATCCGCGTTGAAGCGTGAATCCTCGAGGAAATGGGCTATGGCCATCTTCATCATGCGATTGAACTTGGGTTCGTCGTCTTCGGGAGTGGCGGGTTGTGCGCCCAACACAATGTCGTCCAGCAGCGTGCTGGACACGTCCACTCCTCCGTCCTCCACCTCCATCAAGGCGCGGCCCATATGCAATGGGTGTGGTGGTGGGGGTGGCGAGCTATAGATGATGAGGTGAAGGGTGTGTGGTAGTTGTGGCGAAATAAAGGATGAGCGTGTGTTTGTGTGTTGCCGCCGCCGCTTTCCATGGAGAGCTTTATATGTAGATCTAGCGCTCGGGTTTGGGATCGATATTTTCCCTGGTGGGCTCTTGCGCGGGAAGGATCGGCTAAAACGCTCGGGAGGAAATAACAAGAGTTCAAACATCCTTGTGGAGCCCATGCTTTTGCTGCCGCGCCGACCGTGTTGTGATGACGAAGCTAGTCTGACGACGAGAGAAGTGGAGGTGACAACGCGTAGCAAACGGTTGTTCACATCCATTCGTCGGTGTTAGTACGACAGAACTCATCACCGACGGCTATTCAATTAGATCCGTGCATGTTTACTTAATTTCATCTTAATTAATTTCACGCTCCTCCCATATAATACGAGGTTTTCCACTATTACACCCAAAATAGACCACTAAAAGTTCCTTGTTAAGGACATACGAAACTAAAAAGAGACTACATTAATTCCCTAGTTGGAGTTGAAGTCGGGCACTGCGGCGAAGGCACACAGCCGCACTGATGGTAACCTTGATGGGCTGCGGCGGTGTGCACTCCTTCGGCTGGGGCCTGCACTCCAGATCGTGAAGCTGTCCGGAGCGGCGGATCGGGGTTGCGCGCTGACGCTCATCGATGAGGAGCACGTCGTCGATGTAGTCGGAGTCGGAGCCGGAGTCCATGTCCATGTCCAGCATGCGAGTAATGAGTGGACCTGCGTCGACGGCGGCACTGCGGCGAAGGCGCCCAGCTGCACTCATGGTAACCTCAAGGGGTTGCTGCAGTGTGCACTCCTCTACGATCAGGTGTTTGGAGTGGGGGAGCAGGAGAGCGCATCCCTCCTGCTCTATGATGCAGCGCTCCTCGTCGGTTATCCAGCATGCGCGAAATGAGTGGTCGTGCATCGACGGCAGCACTATGGAGAAGGTGCCCATCTGCACTCATGGTAACCTCGAGGGGTTGCTACGGTGTGCACTCCACCCAAAGGTGTTTGGAGTGGGGGAGCGGGAGAGCTGCTCCGCCGTCTCTGTGATGCAGCGCTCCTCGTCGGTGTCGGTGTCAGAGTCGTTCTCCATGTCCAGCTGCGCGCAATGAGTGGACGTGCATCAACGGCGGCACCGCGGAGAAGGCGCCCATCTGCACTCATGGTAACCTCGAGGGGCTGCTGTTGTGTGCACTCCTCCACCCAAAGGTGTTTGGAGTGGGGGAGCAGGAGATCGCGCGCCGCCTGCTCTGTGATGCAGCGCTCCTCGTCGGTGCCGTAGTCGATGTGCATGTCCATGGCCACCATGCACGAAATGAGTGACTGTGCTTCGACGGTGGCACACCTGCCGCGAAGCTGCCCTGCTGGACCGCTGATAACCTTGCCGGGTTGCGGGAGCGTGCACACCAGCACGCGTTGACGTCCGGACTTGGGAAACGGGAGATCGCGTTCCTGCTTCTCTGCAATGGGCCGCTCGTCGTCGGTGTCGGTGTCGGTGTCGATGACGTGGAGCTTGTCGTCAGTGTAGATGGTGTTGTCAAAATGGTTCTTCATCACTACCGACATACTAAACAGAAAGGAACGAACTTTCTCCACTAAGGGAGAAATGAATCCTCTGCTCACTACAATCAATCTTATTGAAGGTGATGAAATGAACCTAATCATCTTCGTATAGATTGGTATTTGTGGATCCTTTATGTATGTAGAAAGGGTAGGTCCCCCACCGCCATGGAAGACCACATGTGTAATAAGCTCATTGAATTCCTACCTTACATTACATGGGATTATTTGTGTGCACAAAAGTTTCATTAATGACAAAACAGTAAGCTAGAACTAATGAAAGGTTAACAATATAATCATGTAAGAGAGGTTTATTACCATCTAATGAGAAAAACTTGGATGAAGTTGTACACTGAACAATGCGGCACTTGACAGGAACGTTCTGCAACTCCATTTGCATACTTCACAGATACTCATTTTCCTATAAAAAGTGTAATGTCTTGACCATTAATTAACCATATGCGCGCAATAGGGACACGAAAAGAGAATTTGCACACTTATAGGAATGGCATCTCTTTCCTTATGAGAATTGATATCATGTATATTGTCATTCCTATGCATCAAATGGCATCTCATTCCTTATGAGAATTGATATCATGTATATTGTCATTCCTATGCATCAAATGGCATCTCTTTCCTTATGAGAATTGATATCATGTATATTGTCATTCCTATGCATCAAATGGCATCTCTTTCCTTATGAGAATTGAGATCGTGTACATTTTAATTTCTATGTCATCTCACACTACCTATTTTTTCCTATTCGGATCAACCAAAAGAAGCCCAAGCATGTCTCAATCGCGGGTGCGGGTTAGTACAACGCAATGTGGCGAGTTGGTAGAAACATGCTACGGCTAATGGAGGGCGCCCAATGGACTAGTTAATCGAGAGAGAGAGAGAGAGAGAGTGAGTGGGGGTCACCTTGGCTCGATGGAGACGACATGAAAAGACAGCAACAGGAGGTGGAGATGACGGCGGGTGATGAGACGGTTTCAGGGCAGTGTGGACGGCGACGGGGCGGTGTGGACGGCGGTGGGGCGGTGTAGATGGCGGCGGTCGGAGGTGAAGACACCGGGCGATGGAGACGACAACAAGGCGGCTGGCGGTGGCTGCTTGAGTATGTGGAGGGAGTGAGTGAGTGAGACGAGAGGAGAGGAATGTAACCTAGGTAATTAGTAAAAAATGTTGTTGTGCTGGGATTTTTGGGCCAACACAACAACAACACTATATATCTATGGGTACCACATAGTGTTGGCTTATAATTCAAAGTCCTCATCAGAACTAACAGTATGAAACTGGCGTATGAAAAAGTGAGATGCCGGCACTATTAAAAAAACACTGATGTGGATTATATTTGGCGCGCCAGCAATTAAAGTTGTGGATAAGCTTTTTTCTACCAGTGTGGGACTCAGTTCTATCCATCTCTAGGCTGACACGAGACGGTGGAGTCAGATCTAGAGCTCAGTCGATTCTCTTATCATGTGTCGACTTTACTGGGGGGGGCACCCGGATTTGTGCTTTGTTAGTTAGAGGGTCTTGACGTTTTGGAACTTCATGTGCATCACCCATCAAATAGAGATGTGCGTACATGCAGAGTTTATAATGGGCAGTTGGTACATCCTTGCAGCCTTAAATATTTTTGAAAAGTCGTGTCCATGATTATGAACGACTCATGACCTATGTCCTTTTTATATATAACATCAACCTGAATACAACTTAAACTTGCCAACTGTGTGCATGCTTTGTTCATTAGGATACGAAGAAAGGGACAAAGATAATATATGTGTTACAACTGCGTAAGTAGGTGGATAATAGACTTGTTAGAGGTGATTCCTCATCAAATACTTGATTTCCTATTTTACTCTATGGAACATTAGCCACATTATAAATTCTAGTGGGCAGTAACCTCACAGTTTACCCAATCCTTACCATGAATTACTATTCATAATAAAGTGACTAGTGTTGTGGCCTTCCTAGGTATGTTCGTATTCCAGTTGGATCCTGAGTACTTGATGTGCGAGATGATGATAATGGTTTCTCGACCTTCGTTTGTTACCCCAAGTGGAAGGTGAGATGTAGGATAGCAGCAAATTTCCCCTATGTAGAGGATAGGGTTTGTCTCTAGTAGGACTCCGATACTGATAAGTAGGTGGCAAGAAAACAATGGCACCGAATAAGAAAATAGTGGCTTCCTTGACCTGGACCTACACACAACACAAATAAATTTGCTCCAAACGAAGTTCAGACAGGTTGTCAATCTCTCTGGTCTTGTTATTTACAAAGGATCAAACGCAAAGAATAATGGTGATAGTGATAGCTACTAGAAAGTAAAAGCGGGAAATTAAATGAGTGTGTAAACAGTGATGAGAATATGGACCGGGGTCCCGTGATGTTCACTAGTGATGTATCTCTCCCAATAGACGATAAAACTGCTATGCGAGGTAAACAAATTACAACTAGCAATTGACAGGAATATAAACGCACTACAATGCTAACTATGCTACAAAGAAAGGACGAGGCTCAAAAGCATGGGCGGTACGCCAAAATAAGTAGACCGAAATCCAACTGCATCTACTACTAATCATCCACCTTGAGATATCTATCCAGAACATATCGCTGGTATTAAGTTGCGAGCCCACCCAAAGTGTAAACCCAAAGCAACAGACAACTGCATTAAAAAGCACTTTGCGTATAGTAAACAATCCTTGCAACCGCGGTTACAAGCACCGTTGTTTTCCCCCTTGTGGCAACAGCACATCCCCTAGACTCATGTTTCTGTCACTCAAGCATGTCATCGGGGGGCATGAACCCACAATCGAGCATAACGTTCCCTCTTGGATTCACTACCTACTACTTGGCCAAAGCAATAAAAAGCAATGGAGAACATGCAAGAATTGCTTAAGAACAAAAATATAAAAGATAAGAACAAAATATATTACTCAATCACAATCTGAACATAATCTCATAATCCATCAGATCCCAGCAAACTCAGCATAGCAACAACAGAAAGATTACATAATTTCCTCGATCATGTAGGGCAGCTCACGAGGACTAAACCATGAAGAACAAAGAGGGGAGGAGAACATCACATAGCTACTGATCACTGACCCATGGTACAAAGAAAACTACTCACAGCACATCCGGGAAGCGTCCATGGTGGAGGGGAAGCTCCCGGAGATCATTCCTCCCTCCGGCAGGGTGCCGGGAAGAAGTCCGCTGGCGCTCCCGATCTTGGAAGCGCGGCGGCTGCGGAACAAAGGAGAGATCGCGAAAAATGATTCTGTCCTCGGGGGTTTCGCGTCACGGATATTAAATAGGCGACGGGGGGCAGCCAGGGGGGCCACCAGGTGTCCAGGAGGCCACCCGTCGCGGCCCCACCCTAGGCCGCGCCCCCTGGCCGCCTGGGCACTAGGTGGGGCCCCTTTGGCCCTCCTACGGGGCTCTGGAAGGTTCCGTTGCGCTTATTTTTTCATCCGATTTTTCCCGAATTTTTGGAGCACTTTTAATATGCGGGAAACCTGGAGTAAAAAAAAGCACAAAACAGGAACTGGCACTATGGTGCACTGAGTTAATAAGTTAGTCCAAATATGATCAAAAGTGTATGAAAGTGTATCTAGATCATATCAATATCACACAAAACATGCATGGAGCAAGCGGAAATTATAAATACGTTTGGGAAGTATCAACATCCCCAAGCTTAATTCCTGCTCGTCCTCGAGTAGGTAAACAATAACAAGCATAATTTCTGTGGTGACATGCTAGCAACCATATAAGAACTTTGAAAAGTAAAGTAATCAAAACATGTGATTCAATTCAAGTCATAACATGAAAGAGTCTATATTAGCATTGAAACAAGCAACGAAAGAACATTAGGTGAAAGAGCTCTCGCTGTCCGTGATTCGAATGTCTCCAAATGGTGTTTGCGTGCAAGAAGGGGGATAGGGAATATGAGAGAGAGAAAAGTAATTTTGTTGAGAACTCAATCTACTAAAGTTTCACACTTGGTCTTCTTTGGAATCTTATCTTGACACGTCCCCAGACCACTAGCCAGGTACAAGTCAATTTGATCCACTCCTTTTTGATATTTTGAGCACGCATGCAATGGATGAGCGTAAGCACGAAAGTTGACACTTAGGATGGCAAAGAGAGAAATATGGTGGAGGAGGAAGAAAAAAAGGGTGAGAAAGGCTCACATCAATGAGGACAATCATAGGCGAGAAGGCCAAATGCTAGATATGATGTGAGGAGTAGGGATTGCCATGCAACGGATGCACATATGAGCTAAGAAAAAGCTCTCCAATGGAACTAGTGGGAGTGCATACAACTTGCTCGCTCATGAAGACCTAGAGTTCTTTTGAGGAGGCTCATCCTTGTAATATGCAAGCCAAGTTCTATAGTGTGAAGGTCCCCTCATATCTATATGCATGAATGATCATCTCTATGGAGTACAAGGATAAGAGGGAGTACTATTGTGGATCTTTCAAAAGGATAGTCGTGTTGCCCCTTTCTCTCTTTTTATTTCCTTTTTCTCTTTTTTCTATTTTGTTGTATTTTTTTGGTGGCCTCAATGGTTCTTTCTATTTAACTCTCATTTGTCCTCTTTGTGATCTTTTATTTTGTCCACTTTGGGATATTTTCCTCACTTAAGGGAAACAATCTATTTTACAAGAGGGTATAGAAGATCTTTCACACTATACAAGGTACTCAAACATAAAGAAGATGTAGCTATCATGATGTATGCAATGTATGCCTTTGCCAGTGTAGCAGGAACATGTATGAAATGAAGATCAAGTCATGAAGAGGTGGATGTTGCATGGCAATATATCTCGGAAAGGCTATGAAAATACCTTGATAGGTAGGTATGGTGGTTTTTTTTTAGGAAATATATAAGGAGGTTTATGATGACAGAGCGTATCATGCCAAGGGTTTGGATGTATCGGCGAAGGTGGACGCGAACTCTCGGAGTGAGAAGAAGGAAATGCACGGTACAGAAGAGGCTAGAAAATATGAGGAGGTGAAAGTGTCAACTTTCAATACTTACAGTAGTCCGAAAAACTCATGCACTTATTATCGGTAACTCTAAATCTAATGAGGCGGTTCACAAAGAGACAAGTACCCCAAGGAGGAGTGTATGGGGGTTTGGTTATCCTTGCGCATCGTCGACTCATGGTACATGAGTGTACTCTAATATCTGATCCCTCAAAAGATTAGCGATCCATCTAGTAGCTAGAGTTCTCAACTAGTTTTCTAGGTTTTGAAAATAAACACGGATTGCCCAAAATACGACACCTATCACTAATAGGCTAGAGCTCTTGACACCAAAAGTTCACACATTACTCACAACAATACCTCAAAACTATTGCAAGTTACTACTAAAATTAAATAGCAACCTCAATTACCTACTTTCAAGACAAGACACAACTCAGTTCAACAACCAACTCTCTTAACAAGATAAACATGAAAACTAAAGAGAGTTCCAGCAAAAAACTAAACAAAAGCCAAGGCTCTTGCTAAAGACAAACTAACCCTAAAACTAAACATGGCAGTAGCTACGAAAAGATAAAGAAACACCAGAAAGATAAGCATGAAAAATCCTATGATGTGTTCTAGATTGGAGTGGAGTGTGTTTCTCTCCCACACAAAGTAAGATGGGGTCTAACTTTTTATGAAAAGCAACGAAACCTAAAGAAAACTATTAAGTAAACCTAAGAGCGAGACGCTCCAAGCATAGCACATAACGCATGAAGTGATAAAAATATAGAGAGACGAAGGACGAACTGATGATTTTTGATGGAGAAGGGGATGCATGGGGGCATCCCCAAGCTTAGACGCTTGAGTCTCCTTGAATATTTATTGGGGATGCATGTGGGCATACCCAAGCTTGAGCGTTTTTCACTCCCGGATCTTTTTTCATCATCTTCCATCGCACACTTGAAAACTCCCTTCATACATAACTCATCATAAGCTGATTAGAGATGTTAGTATCCTTAATAAAAATAGTTTTTTCCCACTTGATATAAATATATTCTAGAAGAGATACTGTTTCTCAAGATTGCCATAAAAAATTCAAAGAAAAAGCAAGCTTAAGGTTTGCAAAAGTAAGGAGAGGCAAAACATGGCAGAATCTGTGAAAAATAGAACAGCAGGTAGTAAATATATTTTATTGGGTACTTCTGCAACTCAAATAAAAAAAACACAAAACATACGAAAGTTTCACAATTATATAGAGCATGCGGTGTAAAAATTTCAGCCCAAAAATATGAACTGGTGATTTTTTCCGATTTTTTCCGTCAATTAGACAGAATCTGTTTTCTGGACAGCATGTCACAACTTTTGCTTCCCTTATCATATGAGGCTATAACTTGGCACAAAGCTTGAAAATAAAGATGCAATGATGTTTCTACAGTAGTAACAATCATCAAGACCACTAAAAACAGAAGTAAAAACATCTTGGATTGCCTCCCAATAAGCGCTTTCTTTTACGCCTTTAAGCTAGGCATAAGGGAAAAGATCAAGTTGTATCAATCGAATCATCATCTATATCCAACATTTCTTTCTTGTTGGACTTATGTTCCTCTACCTTTCTCAAGTCTAGAACATCCATCCTCTTTTCAATAGAGGCAAGTCTATCTATAACAGTATCAATACTATTATCATAAATAAAATAACTAGATAGACCATGCAAAATATCAAGAGCTCTAGCTTCATCACACTCTAAAAAGTCTCCTTCAGCTATAATATCAAGAGAGTGTTTACACCACTTAAAAACACCATGGTAAAAATTCCTAACATGTTCATCTAAACAAGGAGGACTACTAAAAGAAAGATAAATATTTTTTTTTGTGATTTTTGATATAAGACACAAAGATAAAAACTGAAAGGTAAACTAACAAGACTAAAAAGCAAAGGTAAAAGGTAGTGGGAAACTCCCCTATCTTAGCACTCGGAGTCCCCGACAAAGGCGCCAGAAATTTTCTTGATGTGCGAGATGATGATAATAGTTTCTCGCCCTTCGTTAGTTACCCAAGTGGAAGGTGAGATGTAGGATAGCCGCAAATTTACCCTATGTAGAGGATAGAGTTTGTCTCCAGTAGGACTTCGATAGTGATAAGTAGGTGCCAAAGAAACAATGACACCGAATAAGACAAAAGTTGCTTCCTTGACCTGGACCTGCACACAACACACATAACTTTGCTCCCAACGAAGTTCAGAGAGGTTGTCAATACCTTCTGATGAGGACATCTCTCCTACTATTACGCCCGTCGCGACTCCTACATCGTCTATTCCACTTGGACCTATGACTAGAGCACGTATGCGGCAAATAAATGATGCCATACTCATGTTTGGATTTACTTGTACTTAGGAATAGAGCACGCATGCAACGCCCAAGTGCACCACACCCAACACCAGCTACGTGTGCGTCAAGACCATTGTTGCGTTAGGGAAAAAAAAGACTGGGCCATACATATTTTAAGTCGGTCACGCATATGGTGCTAGATTCCCTACCGGCCAAGTTTAGACCACTCCGTGTGTCAGATACGATTGTTAGTACGGCGGCCGACCGTCCTTAATAAATAGCTAGTTTAGTTAGGGTTTTAAACTCGAGTTTTATTGTATTGTTTAGCTATTGCTACAAATCGCATTTACGAGACGTGTAGGACTATCGCCTTGTCAGATCCATAGTGGAACCCCAACTTGATCATCTACATTGTGTGCTTAATCATTATTCGCAGTTTGAGATTGCAATTTATCTTTGTTCTTGCCGGTTCTTCAGTTGCTTGCAGGAATTCGAACCTCGTTGTTCAGGATGATCGTGCCTACGGCAAGATCAATAACCATCGGAGATTGGTTTAGCGATTGCCAGGTGTATCTTCGGTTATGGTATAGCCGGATCGTCAAGGTCAAAATCCACTAAATCGATAGTTACCTTCACTCTCATCGAAAGATCGGGCCTCCGTCACATCAAGTGTATCAGATTTCGGGTTTATCGGTGAGAGATTTACAGTTTTCACTAGATTGATTTATCTTTTATCCTACAAATTCACTAAAAAGTCAAAAATATTAGATTAGTTCATCCTTTATACCTACCTTTTTAGCCTTTAGCAATTTTTGCATCTAGTATTTGTCCGTTGAATTTTTGGTTGCATTCATCCTATAATTAGTGCTGGTTTAGATTAGTTGGAATTAAACTATCACTAGATCTATCTTCTTTTTTTCATAATATTTCTATCTGCGGTGTGCTCGTTCGATAAAATAAAAAAAAATACTTCCGCAGAGAAATTCCTTCTCGCACCAGATATCAGCCTACCGCAGTCTGGTACTAGTCGACGCTGCTCCCTCGCATACATCCATCAACTTGCGCTGTGCATCAGACATCAAGTCCATCGTGTCTGCTCCTACGCGCCGCTCTTCCTACGCACACGCACATAATCAGACATCTGGTCCATCGCTGTCTGGCATCGCGCGCCGCTGTTTCCTGTGCAACCCTGCACCTTCGTACAGGCCAATACGCAATTAACCAGACATCTTGCCGTCTGTGTCTGGCTCCACGCGTGGCACACCTTTTCGTTACTCCACGCGTTCTCCATCAAGCTGATCTCTTGTGCACCAGTACTAGACTAATCTCACCACGTAAAGCACTTCCAGCTAGCTCTGTAGCAATTTGTTCAGCAGCTTTGCATCTTGTGCGTAAGTTTTGCTAGTAACCGGTCTTGTAAAAAAAGTGAAAAGAAGTAAAGAAAAAAAAACAGAAAATGAAAGAAAAGTAAAAAAAAAAGTGAAAAAAATATCAGACCGGCTAGTATCTATTTTGGATCAAACAAATTTTATTTGCGTCTGTTAGGGACACTAGTTTGCTGCTGTTTTTGGTTGTCATACACTCCGTTTATACTTCACTTATATCTAGCTATTTCGAGCTATTATATATTCATCGTTTTCCTCTCTCTTGATTCAGTATCTGGGCTTAGATTGTTTTATCTTTTACTAGTCGACTGCCAACACTAGCTAGGAGTTTGAGCAATTATTCAACTTGCATTACTTTTTGCATAATTGTGCTACATATTGTGAGTTGAGGAAACCTTCACCAAGCTCCACTTCCTATACAATACCTTGTTCGGTCATTTGGTAATCGCTATATCAATCTTTTGATTACTTTTGACATCGCCAACGGCCGACAACCCCTGCAGTACGGTAAGAACTGGTAAGAGCTTGGATACTTGCTAGAGAATTGAGAGACACTTCCCACCACCTCACCGTAGTTATCATAGGAGCAATATACTTGTGATCTTGTTTTTGTTTCCTACTAACCATGGCAGGTGACGAGGACAACGCGAAGGAAACAATGGCACGCCTCGAGAAGGATGTGCATGCATACACCGAGCGGTTCATGGAGTTTGAGGGTGCATTGGACACGCGGCTCAAGTCAATCGAGATTAGCATTGAGACCTTCACTCAAACACTTGCTGCTATTATGAAACGTCTCGATGCTCAAGATGTCCGTCTGGACGCTGCCACCACCGTTGCTCCACGTCCTGCAGCCGCCAACACAGATCTCCAACGAGCTCGTCGGGTGCCTCCAGGGCACCCAAGCCACCCTCTTACACACACTGGTGTTGTTGACCAGCCCCGTGCTCCCAACGCCAACTCGACTGTCGCCCCCCATGCGGACATCCAAGATGATAACTACTATGGTGATTCTGAGGATCCTGACGCAGTTAACCACAACAATAATCGTGATCATCGTCGACTACGCAATAATCAACAAGGTATGGGACAACGTCACCGTTCGGAGGTACGTGGTCATGATGACTCTTTGGGTAAGATTAAATTTGTTATGCCTTGTTTTGAAGGAAAATATGATCCAGATACTTATCTTGACTGGGAATTATTAGTTGATCAAAAATTTGCTTGCCATGATTTTCCTGATGATAAAAGAGTTAGGGCTGCTACTAGTGAATTTAGTGATTTTGCTTCTGTTTGGTGGAGAGAACATTGTCGTAAACATCCTAATAACATTCCTACCACTTGGGAAGCTTTGAAGTTAATCATGCGTCACCGTTTTGTGCCTTCTTATTATTAACGTGACTTGTTAAATAAACTCCAACGTTTGAATCAAGGAACTAAATCTGTGGAGGACTATTATCAAGAATTACAAATGGGTATGTTACGTTGTGGTTTAGTTGAGAATGAGGAAGCCTCTATGGCTAGATTCTTAGGTGGATTGAATAGAGATATATATTATATACTTGCTTATAAGGATTATAATTCAATGACCCGTTTGTTTCATCTTGCTATACGACCACGACCACGACCACCACGACCAGCCATCCTGCTAGAATTTAACAGGGGTATTTCAGCGATGAAAATTTAACGAGATACCGGAATCAAGCCTGAAGTAAAGCGACAACGAAGAGGGGCGCGAATATATAGGAGTAGTCATATAAGACATACACATTTACACACGGAGTCAATCGAAAATCAGGCAGCGTAACGTCGTATAAATTAAGGAAAAAGGACTCACTAGGCGGCGCGCAGACCGCGATAAGGATTACACGACGCGACATAGATTCCACTATGTCAATCATGCCGCAAGAAAACTGTTGGCCACAGGAGTTAATGCCAGAGGACGCGTGGCCTGCCCAGAATGAGAATGGGATCCGCGGTCCGGGACCTGGGGTAGAACTCCTGTGACACGACTCAATCAATGGGGGGAGCACCAAAACGCCGGGTGGAATCAAGAGAATGTGATCCTAATGTCAGAGTTTGTAAAACTTACCAGCAAGGATAAGAGAGCAGATTCCCAGAGCATAGGTAAGGAGAAAAGGATCCTAATACCATAGATATCACACGTAGTGACATCGATGTGGGCCCGTAAGCCAAATATTAAGTTAGCAAAATAGTTTTTCAAAGTCTAGACTCAACTTCGACCAAGTAGTGGTGGGGTGGCTTCCTATAGGCAGTCGGCTCTGATACCAACTTGTGATGCCCCCAAAATCAATCTGTGTACAGTAATCATACACGCAGGGTACACGACTGAGATTAGGGTGCCACGGTGAGAATATCACAGCACAACACTAAACACAAAAGGATAAACAAATATGTTACAAAACCAGGGATCACGAGGATCCGAATACATAAGTCATACAAGCCATAATATCTGAGTACAGACATAGTTAGTCAAGTTTTGCCTTAAGAAGGCTAGCACAAATGACATCAGAGATACAGATCGAAAAGGCGAGGCCTCCTGCCTGGGATCCACCGAACTACTCCTGGTCGACGGGGAACTCGACGTCGTAGTAGTCGCCTCCGGGGTACTCCTGCTCCTGGGCTCCAACGCCGGCTGCAGCGGCCGATCAGGCAAAGCGAAAAAGGGAAATAAAGCAAAGGTGAGTATCTAGCATACCCGTGAGTCTTACGTCCGCTATTAAGCATTATGCATTGTATCAACGGAAAGAAGAGGTTGTATATAGTGGACTGCAAGATAGAAATCAGAATAAGCATAAGAAGCTAGGCCTATCGAAGACTAGCATCTTCCGACGATGTCTTGCAGCATGAGGTAAGAATCAGCCAACAGTTTATATAAAGCGTAAAGTAACAATGCAGCAGAAGTTGCTGCAGCATTGTATAATAATAAGTTGTAATGATTAACAATGCCTCTGAGATCCCCTCCTCGACATCCCCGCGAGGAAGAGAACCCGGAACCATACAGTTTAATAATAATAGTTTGTAGTGGTAAGATCCAGCTTCAGCATAAAGCATCCTGTTACCGTGGACACGGCTATTCGAATAGATTAATCTTCCCTGCAGGGGTGCACTTCTGTTACACTACAACGCACGGATCTCCAGGGTGGCGGGCACCTTGTTAGGGAACGCTCCACCGAGGCTATCCGACACTCCACAGCCCATCTTTCAAACTCAACAGAGAGGCCATCCGCCGGTCTAAATCCTAAGTACGCAGAGCCTTGGACCCCAACCCTGACGTACTCTTGCACAGTGCGTGGGTGGCCGGGAAGCCGTAACAAAAACAACACAGCTCGAGCCAAAGAAGACACCGCACTTCCCGGCAATCAGCCCGCGGTACTGCTGACGTCTGAAGAGTCCTCGGACGACACCATGAAGCAGAGGAGCCCATAACTCATTATCCCACGTGTAGGCAGCGCGTACAAGCCAAAAGGCTACTCAAGTCATCCGCCGAACCATTTAGTATTTTATTAATTTGCGGGACAACCGTTATCGTTGCCTCGACTTAACTGACCCGCGAACAACGACAGCAGTCAGGACCACCAGTACATCGGTGCCTACCCTGTCGTCCCACCAAGTCTCTGCGGTTACCAACAAGGTGAACCGTCTCCTTACCTTGTCTCGCGTGTGCTCTTGGTAGAGCTCGACTTTCGTGGATTGGTAACTCTCGCGGCAAACGATCAGGGGCCAAGCACACCGGTACACTGGTCGTACCCTCCCTGTCGTCCCGTCGCAATTCCTCTCGCGGGTACCGTTGGGTCGCCCGACTTCTTACCTGAAGGACAACCGTGGCACAGGTAACTAAAGCGGCTATATAGAGTCAGCAATGAGTGGAGTACAAGGATTACTACTTGATAGCTCACACTTGATGGTGGCTCGGTTGAGCCGAGGTAGGGGCCTGAGCCGGTGTCTGCATTGTACCGTACCTGTGCAGTTTATAATTATCGTATCCGCGTTCACTCCCCAGAGTGTTCACGGCCCGCTATCTAATCCTAGTAGACTAACAAAGCGCAGGGCTCACTACTGAATAATGCATAAATATAATAGGCAGCATAGGATAAAGGAGGTACATCAAGGGGCGACAAAATCAGGCTATGCAATTGAATAGGATTGTAATGTAGCAGCAGCAGTAACAATGCCTAGTGCAAGAAAAGTACGGAAAGATAGGAGATATATGGGGAAGAGAATGGCTCTGCTTGCCTGGAAGCTCGACGGTAGGATTAGGGTCGTCGACAAAGTAGTCGTACCCGGCAGCAGTGTAGTCGGCCGTAGCAGCAGGGTCTACCGGAGAATAAAGGGGGGAAGAAACAGTAATTACAAAGCAATCATAGCAAACAGATGAAAAACATGACGTATGCAATGTTAACGTTGTTCTAACGCAGTGCAATCCACGTTGCTCGGAGCAGGAATTCATCCAGGGATGAACTGCCAGCTCCGGGTGATTACCGGACAGGGCGTCCGGAGGGGAAGGGATCATGCCGGAGGTGTCGTGGACATCCGAAACACGTGTGGGTGGTGTATCCTGGTTAGTTGATCTATTCCGAAAAACTTTCGTGTTCGAAATAAATTCATCCGGGTACTTTAGCGGTACCGGACAATTTATCCGACAAACGGACCGGAGGGGGAACGGTTCGATGTTCGTTGTGTTAGAGGGGTGTAATAGACATACGGATAGCGTATTCGTATTCGTTATTTTTTTCTGATTAATTTTGATGTATAAAGTTTTTGTATCTGAATTACGGTTTAAAAGATATTGATTTTCAAAGTTTAAAATCATTTAAAAGAATTTCTTTTATTTCTTTTATTAATAAAATCCAACCTTATCCACAATCTTATCCAGAATAGTGCTGACATGTGGGCTCCACATGTCAGCCTCTATTTTAATAAAACAATTTTATTAATCCTAATTATCCAATGGGGGCCCACTGTCATAGACTGAGGCATTTAAACTTTTTTATTTAATAAAAAATATCAGAGGACCCACATGTCATTGACTACTAAGCTAATAAAACCATTTTAACTATTTAATCAGGGGGTGACCCCACATGTAAGTGCCACTATTTACTAACAGGGGTTAATTTGATTAAGCGGGGGGGGGGG
Source organism: Bromus sterilis (assembly GCA_950022295.1). Classification (NCBI taxonomy): domain Eukaryota; kingdom Viridiplantae; phylum Streptophyta; class Magnoliopsida; order Poales; family Poaceae; genus Bromus; species Bromus sterilis. The sequence continues at coordinate 238,019,040 of OX465598.1, forward strand.
GGGTTCGGCCTTGCCGGCGGCTCGACGCCGGCAACAAAACGCGGCGGCGCCCGCACAGAGGCCACGGGAGCCAGCGTGCCGGGGCCCGCTCGAACGGCCACTTAGCCCGGCGTCGATCTGGGAATCAGGGGCGAGCAGAGGAGCACCGGGCGCGCGTGCCCGACACCCATGGCGGACAGCGGAGCCTGTGCTCGCGGCGGCGATGCTACGGCGCGCTGGGAGGAGGGAAAAGGTGGGGGGAAGGCACGGGCTCGCGCGGCGCCAGGCAGGGTGCGCGGCCAGAGTGTGGTCTAGGTGCGACGCGCGCGAGCAGAGCTCGGGCGGCCATGGCAGGCTGTGGTGCCGGGCGTGTGCGGGGAGGCGAGCACGACGTTGAAATCGGCGCAGCGAGATGGGGAAAATGGCGCGGCGGCTCACCGGGGGAGTTGTAGGGGTGCGGCAGTGGGCTCGGGGCGTGTGGGCGGCCGGAATTTGAAGAACCCCGCCGGCGGCGCGAGGACAGCGAGGGCGGCTATGTCGGCGTCGCTTGAGGGGGGAAAAGGCTCCAGATCAAGGAGATGGTGAGAGGGAAGTGCGGGGTTAGGGTTCGCAGTGCGCAGGGGCCCCGACCCCTCTTGTAGACGCCGGCGGCGGCCGGATTAGCGCCACGGGGGGAGGTTGCCGGCGTGGCACCGGGGATGGTCGCCACGGCCTCCCCTGTTTCCTGTAGCGTGAGGTAGAGGATGGGACGTCGGGTGGGCTGGGCTTCGCGGCCCAGGGGGAAGGGAGAAATGGGCTGTTCTCAGGGGGGAGGGTTAGATAGGTTGTTTTCCTTTTATTTATTTTCCTTTTCTATATTTTACATTTTTTATTTATTTAAATGCTTATTCATTTTTTTAAAATGTTTAATGGGGTCCATAATTAAGCTTGCAACCCAAGTCAGTGCCACAGCAAGTTTGGGTGACTTTAAAATTCGTTTAATATTTCTTTTAAATACTAAATGATTAATTTGGGGTTTTTAGCTACTTTTTTTATTTCTTTGAAATAATTTAGAGATTAATAAAATCCCAAATTGGTGTGACATGACCCACTGAATATTAGCGATTTAATAAAAGTGGAATCACAATTTTTGGACAAGGTTTTATTTTCACTTTGTTTTTAGTATTCCACCAAAGGCATTTGAGCATTTGATTTGACTTGAAAGAAGGGGTTGGAATTTGTTATTGATCCATGCTGATCAAGGCCCAAGGTTTACTTGCATTCAACAATAACAAAAGGGAAATTGAATTTGAACTGAACCAAGTTTGATAAAAGCAAAGTTTTGAACAGTAATGATCAACAGTAACAGTGATTACTGTTCACTGACAGTGAGGGTGTTACAAATCTCCCCCACTACAAGAATTCTCGTCCCGAGAATCTAAGCGGTAGAGGGGAAAAGATCTGGGTATTCATCACAAAGACGATCTTCGCATTCCCAAGTGGCTTCATCTTCAGAATGATTCGACCACTGAACCTTGAGGAACTTGACGGTCTTGTTGCGGGTTCGACGTTCAGACTGATCAAGAATGCGGCTCGGATGTTCTTGATAAGTCAAGTCCTGTTGTAGCTCGATCATATCATGTTCCACTTTGCGGATAGGGTCCTTGAAGCAGCGACGGAGTTGCGACACGTGGAAGACATCGTGTACTTGGGAGAGGTTCGGCGGCAATTCCAACCGGTATGCCACTGGTCCACTCCTGGAAAGGATACTGAACGGGCCAATGTAGCAAGGAGCTAACTTGCCTTTGATCCCGAAGCGATGAGTGCCTCGCATGGGGGTGACACGGAGGTACGCGTATTCGTCAGGCTGATAGACCATTTCCTTGTGCTTGCGGTCATAGTTGCTCTTCTGACGAGACTGAGCGGCCTTAAGATGTTCACGGATAACGCGAACTTTATCTTCAGCACGTTGGATAATGTCTGGACCAACGAGTGCTCGTTCCCCAGTTTCTAACCAATTCAGAGGGGTTCGACACTTACGTCCATAAAGAACTTCAAAGGGGGCCATCTTCAGACTAGCTTGATAGCTATTGTTATACGAGAATTCAGCAAATGGAAGAGATTCCTCCCATTTCTTACCGAATGAGATGACACAAGCTCGAAGCATATCTTCAAGCACTTGATTAACTCGTTCGACTTGTCCTTGCGACTGGGGGTGATAAGCGGTGCTGAAATTCAAGTGGGTCCCCATAGCTTCTTGGAAACTATCCCAAAATCTTGAGGTGAAAATGCTGCCACGGTCTGAACTGATCTCCAACGGAATGCCATGGAGGGACACAATTCTAGAAACATACAAGTCTTCTAACTGACTAGCAGAGATCATCTCCTTGACTGGCAGAAAGTGAGAAACCTTGGAGAAGCGGTCGATGACGACAAAGATAGCATCGTGGCCTTTCTGCGATCTAGGAAAACCAGTGACGAAGTCCATCTCGATCTTGTCCCACTTCCATTCAGGAATAGAAAGCGGTTGCAGAGTTCCAGCAGGTCTTTGATGTTCTGCTTTCACGCGATGGCAAACGTCACACTCGTCAACATATCGAGCGATGTCTTGCTTCATGTTAGACCACCAGTACCGCTGACGAAGGTCTTGGTACATCTTGGTACTACCAGGGTGAATCGACAAAGGAGTATCATGATCTTCTTTCATGACGCGCGGGTTCAAGTTTAGATTGGGCTTACTCCTAGGGACCACTAAACGATTCTTGAAATACAACGTTCCATCACCAGCAACAGTGAAGCATTATGGCTTTCCTCTAGCGATATACTTCTTGATCTTCTCGACATCAGAGTCACATGTTTGTATCCACTTGATGGTGCTGTCGAGGTCCGGCTCAACAACAAGGTTATTCACATATCCCTGTGGAACAATCTCAAGATTCAGCTTGCGTAGCTCTTCATACAGAAGTGGCTAATGTACTTCAACTTCAATTTCGCTACAGTAGGCTTTGCGACTCAAGGCATCGGCCATCACATTAGATTTACCAGGGGTGTAATGAATATCCATGTTGAAATCGGCTATTGTCTCGAGCCATCTTTGTTGGCGGAGATTCAGATCTGGCTGAGTAAACAGGTACTTCAGGCTTTGGTGGTCGGTGTAGATCTCGCAACGATTACCAACGAGGTAATGTCGCCACAGCTTCAATGCATAAATTACCGCTGCCAACTCGAGATCATGTGTTGGATAGTTCTCTTCATGAGAACGCAACTGGCGAGAGCCATAAGCAATCACTTTGCGCTCTTGCATTAGGACACATCCTAAACTTTGACGAGATGCGTCGCAATATATTACGAAGTCCTTCCGGGTATCAGGGGGAGCAAGCACTGGGGGAGAAGTGATCTTGTCCTTCAGTGCTTGGAAACTTTCCTGACATTTATCCGTCCACTCAAACTTGACACCTTTGTGAAGCACATTGGTCAGAGGCTTGGAAATCTTGGAGAAGTTCTCGACGAAACGACGGCAATAGCTGGCGAGTCCGAGGAAACTTCTGACTTGCTTGACAGTCTTGGGGGGAGTCCAATCCAGGATAGCCTGAATACGTTCTGGGTTGACGGCAATGCCATCCTTGGAAATTACGTGACCAAGGTAGGTTACTTCGGGAAGCCAGAACTCACACTTAGAATACTTAGCGTAGAGTTTGTGTTCTCGAAGCTTTTCCAGTATAAGGCGAAGGTGTTCAGCATGCTCCTCTTTATTCTTGGAGTATATCAAGATATCATCCAGATAAACCACGACAAACTTGTCGAGATATTCCATGAATATATAGTTCATCAACCGGGAGAAAGTGGCTGGGCATTGGTTAGGCCAAAGGACATGACAGTGTACTCGTAAGAATCATAGCGAGTTATGAAGGCGGTCTTCGGAATGTCTTCTTCACGGACCCAGATCTGATGGTAACCCAACCTTAAGTCGAGTTTCGAGAACACCGTAGATCCAGCGAGTTGATCATACAGATCGTTGATCCGAGGAAGCGGATACTTGTTCTGTATTGTTGCCTGGTTGATAGGTCGGTAATCTTGGACTAAACGGTTCGTGCTATCACTCTTCTTGAAAAAGAGCGAAGGTGCTCCCCAAGAAGAGGAACTGGGGCGAATGAATCCTTTCTGAAGTGCCTTGTCGATTTCCTCCTTAAGTTCAAGGAGTTCATGTGGCGGCATCTTGTAAGGACGCTTGGCAATAGGAACAGTGCCTGGCTTCAAGTCGATGAAGAATCCCACCTCTCTAGTCGGGGGTATTCCCGGCAGTTCCTCTGGGAAGATGTCGGGAAAATCACGAACGACCGGAACGTTCTCAATTCCTTCCAGGGGTGAGACCTTCAAAGCATTCACCATAAATATCTGCGTTTCAACATCACGGGTAATTCGGGTGGTGTGGTTAACAATCTCGCCGGAGGGGTGAAAAAGTTGGACAGAACTGGTGCCACAATACAGTGCGGCATCGTGAACTTTCAACCAATCCATGCCCAGAATTAGGTCTATGGTGGAGGTTTTCAGGATGATGGGGGACACAAGGAATATAATCCCTTCGACGTCAATGGTGACATCGTGTACCATCATGGAGGTTTGGCAACGACCTCCAGGGGTGCGAACAATCATCGGTGGGTTCATCTTCTCAAACGTAATGTTACGCGATAATGCAAATGCTTCCGACATGAATGAATGCGATGCTCCTGAATCAAATAAAATAGTAGTAGGTGCAGAATTAACGAGAAGGGTACCCATTGTGACGCCCCCAAAATCAGACCATGTACAGTAATCATACACGCAAGGTACACGATCGAGATCAGGGACTCACGGTGAGATATCACAACACAAGTCTACAAATAAAATAATACAAGCTGTTTAATACAAGCCAGGGGCCACGAGGGCTTGAATACAACAGCTCGAGAGCACAAAGTCGGCGGAAGCAAATAGTATCTGAGTACAGACACAAGGATACAAGGTTGCCTTAAGAAGGCTAGCACAAATAATAACAGATCGAAAAGGCGAGGCCTCCTTCCTGGGAACCTCCAAACTACTCCTGGTCAAAGGGGAACTCGACGTCCTAGAAAGCATCGGGGATCTTCATGTTGCGGTGGTCGGCATCGGGGATCTCCTGCTCCTGGGCTCCAACGTCGACTGCAGCGGCCGATCAGGCAAAACAGTAAAGGAAATAAAGCAAGTGAGTATCTAGTATACCCGCGAGTCTTACGTCCGCTACTAAGCATTATGCATTGTAACAACGAAAAGAAGAGGCTGTATATAGTGGACTGAAAGACAGAAATCCAGAGCAAGGGTAAGAAGCTAGGCCTATCGAAGACTAGCATCTTTCGACGATGTCTTGCAGCATGAGGTAAGAATCAGCCAACAGTTTATATAAAGCATAAAGTAACAATGCAGCAGAAGTTGTTGCAGCATTGTATAATAATAAGTTGTAATAATTAGCAATGCCTCCGAGTTCACCTCCTCGACATCCCCGCGAGGAAGAAAACCCAGAACCATACAGTTTAATAATAATAGTTTGTATTGGTAAGATCCAACTTCAACATAAAGCGTCCTGTTACCGTGGACACGGTTATTCGAATAGATTAATCTTCCCTGCAGGGGTGCACTTGTGTTACGCTACACGCACGGATCTCCAGGGTGGCGGGAACCTTATTAGGGAACGCTCCACCGAGGCTATCGGACACTTCATACCCCATCTTTCAAACTCAACAGAGAGGTCATCCGCCGGACTATATCCTATGTACGCGGGGCTTTGGACCCTAACCCCGACGTACTCCTGCACGGTGCGAGGCTGGCCGGTGAAGTTAAAGAAAATCCAAATAAGACACCACCGCGCGAGAAAATAAGACAACGCCACTTCCCGGCGCAGGCCGCGGTACTGCTGACGTCTGAAGAGTCCTCGGACGACACTACGAAGCAGAGGAGCCCATAACTCGTAATTCCCACGGGTAGGCAGTGCGTACATGGCATATAGCCAACTCAAGACATTCACTGAACCATTTAGAATTTTAATTAATCTGTGTGACAACCGTTGTCGTTGCCTCGACTTAACTGACCCGCGGACAACGACAGCAGCCAGGACCACCAGTACATCAGTGCCTGCCCCGTCGTCCCACCAAGTCACTACGATTACCAACAAGGTGAACCGTCTCCTTACCTTGTCTCGCGTGTGCTCCTGAAGGAGCTCGACTTTCGTGGTTTGGTAACTCTCGCGGCCAACGATCAGGGGCCAAGCACACCGGTACACTGGTCGTGCCCTCCCTGTCGTCCCGTCGCAATACCACTCGCGGGCACCGTTGTGTCACCCGACTTCTTACCTTTAAGGACACCAGTTGGTTCGAGTTCCAACCATTAAGTGAAACCAGGAGGTATCACCCTCGATGGTACACTTGAGCTGGCTCGACTGAGACATCAGCGGAATGAACTAAAGAGGTAAACCTCATATCATCCCGGTGATGCTACGCTACTGAGCCGACGAGAGTGAAATACAAGTCCATTCCACTCGTAAGCCAAACTCGAAGCGACTCGGCAGAATCTCGGCGTTGTAGGTTCCCTAGGGCGTCTGCATTGATCCGTACCTATTGCAGTTGTAATATATCGTTCCCGCGATCACTCCTAGAGTGATCACGGCCCGCTATTCTAAACCTAACAAACAATGCGCAGGGTTTACTGCTGAATAATGCATAAGTAATAATAGGCAGCATAGGATTAAAGGAAGGTACATCAAGGGGCGACAAAAATAGGCTATGCAATTGAATAGGATTGTAATCGTAGCAGCAGCAGTAACAATGCCTAGTGCAAGAAATGTACGGAAAGATAGGCGATATATGGGGAAGAAAATGGCTCTGCTTTCCTGGTAGCTCGACAGTAGCAGTACGGTCGTCGACGAAGTAGTCATACTCAGCATCGGTGTAGTCGACGGCAGCAGCGGGGTCTACCGGAGATTAAGGGGGGAAGAAACAATAAATACACAACAATAATAGCAATACAAATGCAAGACATAACAGATGAATTGTAGACGGGGTTCTAACGCAGTACGATGCACGTTACTCGGAGCGGGAATTCATCCGGGGATGAAATACCGGCTCCGGGTGATTACCGTACAAGGTGTCCGAAGGGGGAGTTATCATGCCGGAGGTGTCGTGGACATCCGACACACGTGTTCGGAATAAAATCATCCGGACGGTTTATCGGTATCGGGCAATTATCGGACTAACGGTACCGGAGGGGGACGGTTCGATGTTCGGCATGTTAGAGGGGTGTGGTGGGGGTATGGGTATCGTATCCGAACTCGGTGATCCGTTCTGAGCAACTTTCGTATACAAAAGTTTTACATCCGGGCAACGTATATCGGTACCGGGAATTATCGACAGACGGCCCGAAGGGAGGGGATGTCGATGTTCGGTACGTTAGAGGGGGGTGGTAGACATACGGATAGCGTATTCGTATTCGTTATATTTTTCCGATCAATTTTCATGTATAAAGTTTTTTGATCTGATATACGGATTAAAAGATATTAATATTTGAAGTTTAAATCATTTTCTAGCAATTTCTGGATTTTATTTTTATTAATAAAATGTAACATTATCCAGAAGAGGGGTTTGACCAGTCAAACCTGACCTGTGGGGCCTACTGACCAGTGGGTCCCACATGTCTTACACAGTATTTAATAAACATGTTTTAATTAAATCTAATATTCCAGTGGGGCCTACATGTCATACTCACATTTCTATAAAAGCATTTTAATTAATTTAAACAACGGTGGGGCCCATCTTTCATACACAAGGGTTAAACAAAACCAATTATTTAATTAATCAGTGAAGGGGTCCCACTTGTCATCCACATTGTGATAACTCCATCAATTTAATTTAGCTAATTAACAGGAGGGCCCACATGTAAGCCACACAGTGGTTATTTAAATTAGCAGTTTTATTTTAACTTAAACATAATGTCCTTGGGCCCACGCATCAGAGGTAGAGGGGGGTTTAGCTGCTAACTTAACAGTGGGCTAATTAACCCGGGCTGGCCCACGGGTCAGTGGGGGGGGGGGGTTAGGAGGGGAGTCTTTTTGCCCCGGCCAAGCTAGGCGTGCTCGCCGGCGGTGAGGGCCACAACGGCGGAGCGTGGCCGGCCAGTTGGGCCACGGCGGCGCGGGCGCGGGGGCCTACGGGCAAGCTCAAAGCGTGGCCAAGGCGCGGCTAGCACACGGTGAGCGCGAGCCCGGGCGCGGCCATGGCGCGGCCCAGCCGTGGAGGACGGCGGCGAACCGAATACGGTCACGGCGGCCACGGCGAGTGAATCAACGAGGAGGAAGGGGCAAACCGGAAGAGGGGCTCACAGTGGGTGCAGAGGAGGGCTCGGCCCGGCTCGAGGTGGTCGGAGTGGGGGGAATCGACGAGGCGGCCGTGGGCGATCCCGGCGGGGAAGAGATGAAGAAGGCGACGACTGGGGGCGTCCCGGCCTCGGCTTGGTGGTGGAATCGGCATGAAGGGGCGTTGTGGAGCTCCTGGACATGATCCTATGGCCCAGGGAGCACGTTGGCCATGTCGACGACGGCACCCACGGCGACAGCAGCGGCGGTTCTGAACCGGGAGAAAGGGAGGAACTAGGGGGAGGGGCGAAGGGGAACAATGGTGGGGCGGCCTCGATCTAGGGTTCGCTCCAAGGGGGGCGAGGTGGCCTCCTTATCCCCACCTCGTCGACACTGTAGCGACGCAGGGGGCGAGCGGGTGTGGTGCCCTCGGTCGGCTCCTGTAGCTCGAGGTAGAAGACAACGGTGCAGAGAGGGTGGGTTGGGGTGGGCTGGGCTGGCCCAGCGCGTAGGATAGGCCTTTTTTTATTTCGATTTGTTTTCTGTTTTTCTTTTATGTTTATATTTTGTTTGGGCATCAAATGGTTTTTATAAAAGGTGGGACTTGCCCCATTATCACTGTTGCAACAAACCTTACTGCTATAAAAAGTTTGAGGCGTTAATAAAATCTTTTGATATTTTACCAAAATTATAAATGATTAAAATGGATTGTTTGGCTACTGTTTGAATTTTTTTGATTTATTTATTAGCTTAATAAATTCCAATGCACATATTACTTTGATCTACTGATTATTGTGCAATTTACAAAATTGTTTGCAAGATTTTTGGGTGAACTTTATTTTCCACTTGTTTTTAATTCAATTTGGATTCCAACAGGGTCTGAATTCAATTGAGTTTTTATCAAGGGTGATCAAGACTTGCCCAACATGGTGACTTGGAATTATTAACAGGTGATTACTGTTACAACCAAGTTAATTACTGTTGGTTGACACTGAGGGTGTTACACCCATCACGGTAGAGGGTTGTTCCTGAGCTTCTTCAACATTAATGTTGTAAGCATGCCCACGAGCATGAGCAGCGGACCCAGTGTTATAGTTGGGGGTCCTGTTGTTGCCACGACCATTTCCGCGACCAGTAGGGTGAACTACCAGTTGCTTCTGTTTCTGGGGGCACTCTCTAGAAAAATGACCAGGCTGGCGGCACGTGAAGCATAATCCATCCTGAGGACGAAGGGGGTAGCATTGGTTGGTGGAGGCAGAGCTCTTGGCATCTGCGGTGGCGGAGGCAGACGTGGTGCAGCATAAGACGGCCTCGGAGTAGGGGCAGGTGAATGGGTCACACTGTGAGGGAGCCAGATGTGACGCTTCTGTGTTGTGCCCGAAGATGAGCCAACGTCACGATAGCGTTTCTGTGTGTCCTTGAACGCCATCTGGGCATTCTCGACGGTGATAGCCTTGTTCACCATGGTGGCGAAATTGGTAAATTCATGAGCGGCAAGAGCGAGCCTGAGGTCTGCATTGAGTCCATGACGGAACTTCTGCTGTCTGCGAGCATCAGTGGTGATCTCTTCTTCCGCATAGCGAGAGAGGTTGAGGAACTCGCGCTGATAGGCTTCAACAGTCATGTTGCCCTGAGTGAGGTTGCGGAATTCTTCCTTCTTACGGTCCATGATCCCCTGAGGAATGTAGCGAGCGCGGAAGGCAGACTGAAATTCATCCCAAGTGATGACTTCTCCAACTTGCAGTGAACGCTTCTGGGTGCTCCACCACTGGGCAGCGGCGCCTTTCAGGTGATAGGACGCAAAGTTCACATAGTCGGCTGGATCGACATTAGCAGACTCCAGCTCGTGAGTGATGTCGCGAATCCAGTCATCAGCATCCAACGGCTGAACAGTGTTGCGGAACATAGTGGGGTTGAGGCGGGTGAAGTCGTGCAGAGTCACGGTGGCGTGCTGATGGTGGTGCCCATTCTGATTCGGCTGGGGGAACTGAGCCATGACATTCTCCATGAACTGACGGTTCAGCTCGAACTGCTGCATCATCGCGGCCATGTAATCCGGCGGCGGAGGTGGGTCGTTGGCGCCACGACCACGACCACGACCACCACGACCAGCCATCCTGCTAGAATTTAACAGGGGTATTTCAGCGATGAAAATTTAACGAGATACCGGAATCAAGCCTGAAGTAAAGCGACAACGAAGAGGGGCGCGAATATATAGGAGTAGTCATATAAGACATACACATTTACACACGGAGTCAATCAAAAATCAGGCAGCGTAACGTCGTATAAATTAAGGAAAAAGGACTCACTAAGCGGCGCGCAGACCGCGATAAGGATTACACGACGCGACATAGATTCCACTATGTCAATCATGCCGCAAGAAAACTGTTGGCCACAGGAGTTAATGCCAGAGGACGCGCGGCCTGCCCAGAATGAGAATGGGATCCGCGGTCCGGGACCTGGGGTAGAACTCCTGTGACACGACTCAATCAATGGGGGGAGCACCAAAACGCCGGGTGGAATCAAGAGAATGTGATCCTAATGTCAGAGTTTGTAAAACTTACCAGCAAGGATAAGAGAGCAGATTCCCAGAGCATAGGTAAGGAGAAAAGGATCCTAATACCATAGATATCACACGTAGTGACATCGATGTGGGCCCGTAAGCCAAATATTAAGTTAGCAAAATAGTTTTTCAAAGTCTAGACTCAACTTCGACCAAGTAGTGGTGGGGTGGCTTCCTACAGGCAGTCGGCTCTGATACCAACTTGTGATGCCCCCAAAATCAATCTGTGTACAGTAATCATACACGCAGGGTACACGACTGAGATTAGGGTGCCACGGTGAGAATATCACAGCACAACACTAAACACAAAAGGATAAACAAATATGTTACAAAACCAGGGATCACGAGGATCCGAATACATAAGTCATACAAGCCATAATATCTGAGTACAGACATAGTTAGTCAAGTTTTGCCTTAAGAAGGCTAGCACAAATGACATCAGAGATACAGATCGAAAAGGCGAGGCCTCCTGCCTGGGATCCACCGAACTACTCCTGGTCGACGGGGAACTCGACGTCGTAGTAGTCGCCTCCGGGGTACTCCTGCTCCTGGGCTCCAACGCCGGCTGCAGCGGCCGATCAGGCAAAGCGAAAAAGGGAAATAAAGCAAAGGTGAGTATCTAGCATACCCGTGAGTCTTACGTCCGCTATTAAGCATTATGCATTGTATCAACGGAAAGAAGAGGTTGTATATAGTGGACTGCAAGATAGAAATCAGAATAAGGGTAAGAAGCTAGGCCTATCGAAGACTAGCATCTTCCGACGATGTCTTGCAGCATGAGGTAAGAATCAGCCAACAGTTTATATAAAGCGTAAAGTAACAATGCAGCAGAAGTTGCTGCAGCATTGTATAATAATAAGTTGTAATGATTAACAATGCCTCTGAGATCCCCTCCTCGACATCCCCGCGAGGAAGAGAACCCGGAACCATACAGTTTAATAATAATAGTTTGTAGTGGTAAGATCCAGCTTCAGCATAAAGCGTCCTGTTACCGTGGACACGGCTATTCGAATAGATTAATCTTCCCTGCAGGGGTGCACTTCTGTTACACTACAATGCATGGATCTCCAGGGTGGCGGGCACCTTGTTAGGGAACGCTCCACCGAGGCTATCCGACACTCCACAGCCCATCTTTCAAACTCAACAGAGAGGCCATCCGCCGGTCTAAATCCTAAGTACGCTGGGCCTTGGACCCCAACCCTGACGTACTCCTGCACGGTGCGTGGGTGGCCGGGAAGCCGTAACAAAAACAACACAGCTCGAGCCAAAGAAGACACTGCACTTCCCGGCAATCAGCCCGCGGTACTGCTGACGTCTGAAGAGTCCTCGGACGACACCATGAAGCAGAGGAGCCCATAACTCATTATCCCACGTGTAGGCAGCGCGTACAAGCCAAAAGGCTACTCAAGTCATCCGCCGAACAATTTAGTATTTTATTAATTTGCGGGACAACCGTTATCGTTGCCTCGACTTAACTGACCCGCGGACAACGACAGCAGTTAGGACCACCAGTACATCGGTGCCTACCCTGTCGTACCACCAAGTCTCTGCGGTTACCAACAAGGTGAACCGTCTCCTTACCTTGTCTCGCGTGTGCTCTTGGTAGAGCTCGACTTTCGTGGATTGGTAACTCTCGCGGCCAACGATCAGGGGCCAAGCACACCGGTACACTGGTCGTACCCTCCCTGTCGTCCCGTCGCAATACCTCTCGCGGGTACCGTTGGGTCGCCCGACTTCTTACCTGAAGGACAACCGTGGCTCAGGTACCTAAAGCGGCTATACAGAGTCAGCAACGAGTGGAGTACAAGGATTACTCCTTGATAGCTCACACTTGATGGTGGCTCGGTAGAGCCGAGGTAGGGGCCTGAGGCAGTGTCTGCATTGTACCGTACCTGTGCAGTTTATAATTATCGTATCCGCGTTCCCTCCCCAGAGTGTTCACGGCCCGCTATCTAATCCTAGTAGACTAACAAAGCGTAGGGCTCACTGCTGAATAATGCATAAATATAATAGGCAGCATAGGATAAAGTAGGTACATCAAGGGGCGACAAAATCAGGCTATGCAATTGAATAGGATTGTAATGTAGCAGCAGCAGTAACAATGCCTAGTGCAAGAAAAGTACGGAAAGATAGGAGATATCTGGGGAAGAGAATGACTCTGATTGCCTGGAAGCTCGACGGTAGGAGTAGGGTCGTCGACGAAGTAGTCGTACCCGGCAGCAGTGTAGTCGGCGGTAGCAGCAGGGTCTACCGGAGAATAAAGGGGGGAAGAAACAGTAAATACAAAGCAATCATAGCAAACAGATGAAAAACATGACATATGCAATGTTAACGTTGTTCTAACGCAGTGCAATGCACGTTGCTCGGAGCAGGAATTCATCCAGGGATGAACTGCCAGCTCCGGGTGATTACCGGACAGGGCGTCCGGAGGGGAAGGGATCATGCCGGAGGTGTCGTGGACATCCGAAACACGTGTGGGTGGTGTATCCTGGTTAGTTGATCTATTCCGAACAACTTTCGTGTTCGAAATAAATTCATCCGGGTACTTTAGCGGTACCGGACAATTTATCCGACAAACGGACCGGAGGGGGAACGGTTCGATGTTCGTTGTGTTAGAGGGGTGTAATAGACATACGGATAGCGTATTCGTATTCGTTATTTTTTTCTGATTAATTTTGATGTATAAAGTTTTTGTATCTGAATTACGGTTTAAAAGATATTGATTTTCAAAGTTTTAAATCATTTAAAAGAATTTCTTTTATTTCTTTTATTAATAAAATCCAACCTTATCCACAATCTTATCCAGAATAGTGCTGACATGTGGGCTCCACATGTCAGCCTCTATTTTAATAAAACAATTTTATTAATCCTAATTATCCAATGGGGGCCCACTGTCATAGACTGAGGCATTTAAACTTTTTTATTTAATAAAAAATATCAGAGGACCCACATGTCATTGACTACTAAGCTAATAAAACCATTTTAACTATTTAATCAGGGGGTGACCCCACATGTAAGTGCCACTATTTACTAACAGGGGTTAATTTGATTAAGCGGGGGGGGGGGGGGGGTTCGGCCTTGCCGGCGGCTCGACGCCGACAACAAAACGCGGCGGCGCCCGCACAGAGGCCACGGGAGCCAGCGTGCCGGGGCCCGCTCGAACGGCCACTTAGCCCGGCGTCGATCTGGGAATCAGGGGCGAGCAGAGGAGCACCGGGCGCACGTGCCCGACACCCATGGCGGACGGCGGAGCCTGTGCTCGCGGCGGCGATGCTACGGCGCGCTGGGAGGAGGGAAAAGGTGGGGGGAAGGCACGGGCTCACGCGGCGCCAGGCAGGGTGCGCGGCCAGAGTGTGGTCTAGGTGCGACCCGCGCGAGTAGAGCTCGGGCGGCCATGGCAGGCTGTGGTGCCGGGCGTGTGCGGGGAGGCGAGCACGACGTTGAAATCGGCGCAGCGAGATGGGGAAAATGGCGCGGCGGCTCACCGGGGGAGTTGTAGGGGTGCGGCAGTGGGCTCGGGGCGTGTGGGCGGCCGGAATTTGAAGAACCCCGCCGGCGGCGCGAGGACAGCGAGGGCGGCTATGTCGGCGTCGCTCGAGGGGGGAAAAGGCTCCAGATCAGGGAGATGGTGAGAGGGAAGTGCGGGGTTAGGGTTCGCAGTGCGCAGGGGCCCCGACCCCTCTTGTAGACGCCGGCGGCGGCCGGATTAGCGCCACGGGGGGAGGTTGCCGGCGTGGCACCGGGGATGGTCGTCGCGGCCTCCCCTGTTTCCTGTAGCGTGAGGTAGAGGATGGGGCGCCGGGTGGGCTGGGCTTCGCGGCCCAGGGGGGAAGGGAGAAATGGGCTGTGCCCAGGGGGTGAGGGTTAGATTGGTTGTTTTCCTTTTATTTATTTTTTCCTTTTCTATATTTTATATTTTTTATTTATTTAAATGCTTATTCATTTTTGTAAAATGTTTAACGGGGTCCATAATGAAGCTTGCAACCCAAGTCAGTGCCACAACAAGTTTGGGTAACTTTAAAAGTCGTTTAATATTTCTTTTAAATATTCAATGATTAATTTGGGGTTTTAGCTATTGTTTTGATTTCTTTGAAATAATTTAGAGATTAATAAAATCCCAATTTGGTGTGACATGACCCACTGAATATTAGTGATTTAATAAAAGTGGAATCACAATTTTTGGACAAGGTTTTATTTTCACCTTGTTTTTCGTATTCCACCAAAAGCATTTGAGCATTTGATTTGACTTCAAAGAAGGGGTTGGACTTTGTTATTGATCCATGTTGATCAAGGCCCAAGGTTCACTTGCATTCAACAATAACAAAAGGGAAATTGAATTTGAACTGAACCAAGTTTGATCAAAGCAAAGTTTTGAACAGTAATGATCAACAGTAACAGTGATTACTGTTCACTGACAGTGAGGGTATTACAGTATATGCCTCTTCCTGGTCCTAGCAATCCTTGGGAAGATATATCTATGGATTTTGTTTTAGGACTGCCTAGGACACGACGGGGGCGAGATAGTATATTTGTGGTTGTTGATAGATTTTCTAAGATGGCACATTTTATACCTTGTCACAAACTGACGATGCTACTCACATTGTTGATTTATTCTTTAGAGAAGTAGTTCGTTTACATGGCGTGCCAAATACAATTGTTTCTGATCATGACACGAAATTTCTTAGCCACTTTTGGAGGGTGTGGTGGACCAAATTGGGGACTAAGCTTTTATTTAGTATTACATGTCATCCTCAAACTGATGGTCAAACTGAAGTGGTTAATTGTACATTATCTACTATGCTTAGAGCTGTTTTGAAAACAAATTTAAAGTTGTGGGAAGAATGTTTGCCTCATGTAGAGTTTGCCTATAATCGTACAGTTCATTCTACCACGAAATTATGCCCTTTTGAGATTGTTTATGGATTTATACCTCGTGCACCTATTGATTTATTACCTATTCCATCTTCGGAGAAGGTAAACTTTGATGCTAAAAGATGCATGAAACAACAAAGGAGAATATAGAGCGTATGAATGTTAAATACAAACTTGCTGGTAGTCAGGGTAGGAAACACATTGTGTTTGAACCAGGTGATTTATTATGGCTGCATTTGAGAAAAGATCGTTTCCCTGATTTACGCAAGTCTAAATTAATGCCTCATGCAGACGGACCTTTTACTGTGATCAAAAGAATTAATGAGAATGCCTATAAGCTTGATCTTCCTGCAGAATTTGGGGTTAGTCCCACATTTAATGTTGTAGATTTAAAACCTTATTTTGGTGAGGACGAGGAGGTGCCGTCGAGGACAACTTCGATTTAAGAAGAGGGGGATGATGAGGACATCTCTCCTACTATTACGCCCGTCGCGACTCCTACATCGGCTATTCCACTTGGACCTATGACTAGAGCACGTATGCGTCAAATAAATGACCAGGTACTATCGTTCCTTTGTATGCGTAATTTAACTGACAAAAATATGATGTCATACTCATGTTTGGATTTACTTGTACTTAGGAATGGAGGAATTAAAGATTCAATGAGCAAGGATCATTTAGAGCTGGATGAAGAAGATGTGTGTACGCTGGAATTACATCACTCGTTGCATTGATTCCTTGAATGGACCATGCATGCATGCATGCAACGCCCAAGTGCACCACACCCAACACCAGCTACGTGTGCGTCAAGACCATTGTTGCGTTAGGGAAAAACAAGACTGGGCCATACATAGTTTAAGTCGGTCACGCATATGGTGTTAGATTCCCTGCCGGCCAAGTTTAGACCACTCCGTGTCAGATACGATTGTTAGTACGGCGGACGGCCGTCCTTAATAAATAGCTAGTTTAGTTAGGGTTTTAAACTCGGGTTTTATTGTATTGTTTAGCTATTGCTACAAATCGCATCTACGAGACGTGTAGGACTACCGCCTTGTCAGATCTACAGTGGAACCCCAACTTGATCATCTACATTGTGTGCTTAATCATTATTCGCAGTTTGAGATTGCAATTTATCTTTGTTCTTGCCGGTTCTTTGGTTGCTTGCAGGAATTCGAACCTCGTTGTTCAGGTTGATCGTGCCAACGGCAAGATCAATAACCATCGGAGATTGGTTTAGCGATTGCCAGGTGTATCTTCGGGTACGGTATAGCCGGATCGTCAAGGTCAAAATCAACTAAATCTATAGTTACCTTCACTCTCATCGAAAGATCGGGCCTCCGTCACATCATCTCCGGCCTTGTTATTTAAAAAGGATCAAACGCAAAGGATAATTGTGATAGTGATAGCTACTAGAAAGTAAAAGAAGGAAATTAAATGAGCGTGTAAACAGTGATGAGAATATGGACCGGGGTCCCGTGATGTTCACTAGTGATGTCTCTCTCCCAAAAGACGATAAAACTGCTATGCGAGGTAAACAAATTACAGCTGGGCAATTGACAGGAGTATAAATGCACCGCAATGCTAACTATGCTACAAAGAAAGGACGAGGCTCAAAATCATTGGCGGTACGCCAAAATAAGTAGAGCGAAATCCAAATTCATCTACTACTAATCATCCACCTTGAGATATCTATCCAGAACATCTCGCTGGTATTAACTTTCGAGCCGCACCCAAAGTGTAAACCCAAAGCAACAGACAACTGCATTAAACAGCACTTTGCGTAAAGTAAACAATCCTTGCAACCACGGTTACAAGCACCGTTGTTTTCCCTCTTGTGGCAACAACACATCCCCTAGACTCATGTTTCTGTCACTCAAGCGTGTCATCGGCGGGCATGAACCCACAATCGAGCATAACGTTCCCTCTTGGAGTCACTACCTACTACCTGGCCAAAGCAATAAACAAACAACGGAGAACATGCAAGAATTACTTAATAACAAAAATATAAAAGATAAGAACCAAATATATTACTCAATCACAATCTGAACATAATCTCATAATCCATCAGATCTCAGCAAACTCAGCATAGCAACAGCGGAAAGATTACATAAGTGCCTTGATCATGTAGGGCAGCTCACAAGGACTAAACCATGAAGAACAAAGAGGGGAGGAGAACATCACATAGCTACTGATCACGGACCCATGGTCCAAAGAAAACTACTCACGGCACATTCGGGAAGCGTCCATGGTCGAGGGGAAGCTCCCGGAGGTCAATCCTCCCTCCGGCAAGGTGCCGGGAAGAAGTCTGCTGGCGCTCCCGATCTTGAAAGCGCGGCGGCGGCGGAACAGAGGCGAGATCGCAAAAAAGAGTTCTGTCCTCGGGGGTTTCGCGTCACGGAGATTAAATAGGCAAAGGGGGCTGCCAGGGGTCCACCAGGTGTCCAGGCGGCCACCCGGCACAGCCCCACCCTAGGCCGCGCCACTTGGCCGCCTGGGCACCAGGTGGGTCCCCTCTGACCCTCCTTCGGGGCTCTGGAAGGTTCCGTTGCGCTGATTTTTTATCCGATTTTTCCGAATTTTTGGAGCACTTTTAATATGGGGGAAACCTCGAATAAAAAAACAGCAGAAAATAGGAATTGGCACTGTGGTGCACTGAGTTAATAAGTTAGTCCAAATATGATCAAAAGTGTATGAAAGTGTATCTAGATCATAGCAATATCACACAAAACATGCATGGAGCAAGCAGAAATTATAGATACGTTTGGGACGTATCAGTACTTCGCGTAGTCATGATACTACCACCAACATTTTTCAGTGGTCTTCATCGGCGATATGTATGGTGTTCGACGTTCCGCGTTGAGACCCGACGATGAGTAGTCTAGCAGATCCCGCGGAGAGCCTGGATCCGAATGGTTATAGGATTGTTGTTTCTTCTTGCCTCTTAGGTATTTAATTATAGTCAGTACTTAGACATGTATCTTTCGTTGTTGTATTGTTTGTATTAGACACTTGTATGTCTGTTGTATCTTTTTAAGTGGTAATGTCATAATATTATTATTAAAATCCGGGCTTTTGATAGTGTGATGTGTCTCGATGGGATAAGTATGTGTTTCGTTCCCGCATTTGAAGGTGAACGTTCAAGTCGGAAACATTACCGCATACCGAACCTTACAGGATCTTGTTGAAATGCCAGCGGTAGTCGGGAGCAAAGGAGAAGAGGATGCCGTCAAGCTCAACCCAGCACACGTTTCGTCTTCCAGAGCAAACTCAATCGAACCCATTGCGAACAAACTCTACTCCATTCGTGATAATAATACAGGGCACAAATACATCGCGCACAAGTTTTCTGATCTACGTAATTGACAAGCCGCACAAACCATAATCAAGCACGATCCAAACAATCCTTGCTACAGTACTAGTTTTAGTCAAAGCCATCTGCATACTCACAGACCACACCATAAGTACGCATGCACGCCACTCTTGAATGTAAACATGAAAATTACTCTGAGTTGATTAAATTTCAGACGTTGTCAGAGTTGGCGGAGGAAGGCGGCAGGAGAGGCTGGGTAATGGAGGAGCCCAGCTTGGAGGCGCTCCGGACGACCTCGCCCTGGCCACTGGCGGATGCTGCGGCCATGACCGCCGCCTCCTTTCCCATGCGTGACCTCTCCTCGCTCTTGCCCCAGAGCACGAAGTAGAGGCCGGTGATGATGAGCACCGCGCCGATGACCCCGCCGAGGTAGAACTTCTCGCCGAGGGTGAAGGAGGCCATGATGGCCACCACGAGCGTCTGCACGGGCTGGTACACCGCCACAAACACCGGGCCCCCGCGGTCGATGCACCAGATCTGCACTGCGAATGCCACGCCCGACGCGATGAAACCCTGCATATATATTACCGTTTTATTTTTTAATTAATTTACTAACTATTACCTCTGTCTCATAATATAGTATCGTTTTTTAAACTAAACTAGCTTAAAAACGTTACTATATTATGATGGAACGGGAGGGAGTACTATCGAAAAGTAGTTAGTTTGTGCTCGGGATCAGGACACCAAGTGACCCATTAGCTAATGCTTACGGCGTAGAGGATGGTGAAGATTTCGGAGCCGGAGTGGAAGACCCAGGCGTCCGCGTCCCTCTCGAAGAAGGCGGCGATGATGAGGAACTGGATGACACCGAAGAAGCAGGTGTAAGAGGTGACTGACAGCCTCGCCGGATACTTCTTGAGCACCGGCGCCTGCAGTACCAGCCACCCGGACCACGACAGGCAGTGCCCGATGAGGTACACGCACCCCAGCGTCCAGTTCTTTCCCTCGCCGGCCACCGCCGCCTGAAATGATACCTGCAAGGTCTTGTCGCCGGCGGGGCTGAAGATTGTCGGGCCCTTGTACAGTGTGATGACCGACGCGCCGGCCACGCACGCCAACGTGCCCACCACCTTGGCCACGCCGTCGCGCCGGTCCAGCCGCACCTTCTCGATCCGGAGCGCGGCCGCCATGGCGAAGGTGATGGCCGGCACGGAGTTCTGGATGGCGGAGGCGAACGTCGGGGACGTGTTGTCCAGGCCCAGCAGGTAGAACCCTTGGTTGGTGGTGATGCCGCAGAGCGCGAGGAAGAAGAACTGGACGGCCAAGCTAAGGGTGAGCTTCGGGCGGTCCTTCTTCTCGAGGAAGTAGGCAAAGGGGACGAGGAGGAAGAGCGCGATGATGTTGCGGTACACGGGGAAGACCAGCTTGCTGATGCCCATGTTGAGCGCCAGCCGCGACACCACGTGGAACCCAGCGTACCCGAACTGCAACGCCAGCATCGCCACGTGGAGCTGCGCCTTCTCCGGCATCCCGCATACCCGGCGAGCGTCCGCCCCGTCCTCCATTGCTGCCGGCCCTTTCCTCTCTTGATATCTCACGAGATGCAAGCAGCTAGAGCCGAGAGCGAGCTGATTCTGAGAGACGAGAGAAGAGGGCGAAGGGCAAGGCCTAGGCCAGGGATGAGGTGAGTAGAGTGAAGTGGATCTCTAGCTATCTATATAGACATTCCATTTGGACCGGACAGTGGGTAAGCTATTTATTTTCTAGTATATCTTTGATTTTAATTAAATGGTGGGGGGCCAGTGTTTTAGTTTTGTCATAATAAACCAATGCACATGCACTATCTTTCCCTCTTTTTCCCAAGTAAATTCATAGACTTTATTTTATCTTAACCAATTTAATTTCTTTGTATGGACCAGTATCTTCTAAATCATAATATCGTTTTGGAAACTTTTTATATATTGGGCACCCGATGTCAAGACCTTTCGAACAAGATCACGCCGGCCGCCTAACTCATTACTCTTTTAGATCTGGATAGAGTCTCGCTTCGGGGCGGAGGAAGCATGGATCTTGAATACATTTCAAAAACTTTTATATTTCAATGTTTCGGTTCACTTATTACACTCAATCTATTTCAGTTTAAATTGTTTATTTCAAATTAATTTTATGAAATAAATAAACCAAGAAAATTGAAATGATTGAAATAGGTTTCTTAAAATGGGTGAAATTTGTCTCTCGAAAAGGTTGAAATGTGTTTTTTGAAATGAGCGATTTTTTTAAATGAGTGAAAACAATGTTTAAAATGAGTTAAATTAATGTTTTGAATACACTTCATACTCTTTGTTTCTTAGAAATGAATGGAACTATTTTTTAAAATACGCGCAATCAGTGATATATGTTTTTTGAAATAAATGGAATATATTTTTGTAAAACCAATGTAATAATATTTTTTTTTAAACAAGTGACATCGTTCTTTAAAAAAATGATTAAACGAGTAAAATGAGTGTAATCTATTTTGATACCAGCGAGTGAAATGAGTGAAATCTAGATTTTAAATGAGTGAAATAATTTCAAGAAATTGGTGAAATATGGTTTTAGAAATAAGTGAAATGTGTTTTTAAACTACTAAAAAATGTTTAAACGAGTTAAAGTGTTCTCTAAACATAATTAAAATTATTTGTTTGAACTGAGCAAATCTGTTTTTTTAATAAGGTTGAAATGTGTTGTTTTAAACGATTAAAATAGTTCTTTTAAAATGTGATAGAATTTTTTTTTACCTGAATGGAATGACTGGAATCTGGTTTATAAATGAGTGAAATTATTTTCTAAGAAACGAATGAAAAAATATTGTTAGAAGTAAGTGAAATTTGTTGAAATATTTTTGTAAATGATTGAAATAGGTTGCTTCCGAAATGAGCAATGGTTGACCAGCGAATATGTCTTTCTAATGAATGAAATTTTTTATCTAAAATGAGTGAAATATGTTGATTAAAAACTAGAAAAATATGTTATTCTAAATGAGTGAAATAGGTTGATTTAGAAATAAGCAATAGCGGGCAGATTTTAAGAAACTAGTTGACACCCCGCGCGTTGCCGCGAGAATTGATTGCATTATATATTGATGAAATTTACTTGTATGAACATGAATATTGGAACTAATGATATGTTGCATATGTTTTGTCACATCATATGTGCACTAAGTTATGGATAGGAAGATAAAAAAGAATCGCAAAAATATGAAATAATAAACTTGTGTATGAAAGACACATGCAATTAATTTCTAAAGCTTAATGAAGTTATGAGGTGGCACAGTTGCATGTCTTCTAAAATAGTTAGTGGGGTCTAGCTATTTATATATAAAAGATTGAAAGCTAATGTGACATGCATTGCGAGGTGGTTAGTGTGCATGTAGAGATAATAACTTTTTTTTGCGAATACGCGAGGTTGCGTATCTTTGCATTAATAGAAGGAGAGAAATAACAGAGCGCAACCCTTCGACAACGTACCCTCTAAGGCGTCGTCAAGGGTGCGAGGCGAGCAGTGCAAGGGTTTGCTCAGACCCGAATACAGGTGATCATGCTACATGCAATAACTGGTCAAGTCCTTTGGCGCCGGCGGAGGCCCAACGCCTAGACTCATCCTTGATGGTGTTGACGAGGACCACAGAAGAGGGGCGAGCGTTGTCGAAGATGAGGGCGTTGCGGTGTTTCCAGATTTCCAAGCAGCGAGGACGAAGAGAGAAGCAAGCCCTTTGCGCAGGCCAGGCGGCGAACCCTGGATGGCTGTGGACCACCACTCGAAGAAATCAGAAGAGCCATCGGGCGGGGCGCAGGTGCTGCGGCTCTAGGACAAGATCTCGTGCCAAGTGATTCGGGAGAAGACGCAACCCACGAGCAGATGTTTCAGGGTTTCTGTGTCCTGGGAGCAGAGGACACAGAGGGGCTCGTGGCGCAGCCCGCGTGAAGCAAGTCGATCCACTGTCCAGCATCATTTTTGCGAGGCCAACCAGATGAAGAACTTGACATTGAGCGGGGCCCAGCTGAGCCAGACCGGCCTCCAGAGCGACGCGCTGGTAGAACCAAGGAATAGAGCATGATAGCTTGATTTGGCCGTGTACTGTCCACTGTCAGTCCAGCGCCAGGTGATGATGTCTGGGGACGCGACAAGGGTGACCTGCGGAATCCGCCTCCAGAGGTCCACGTACTCCACCGTGGCAGTGGGTCCAAGCGCGCCATGGATGTCGCCAATCCAGGTGAGGCGGTCCAGGGCTTCGCAAACCAGACGGGAGAGGTGCCGCCTGCGCGGCACCAGGGCGACGACAGCCGGCGCAATTTCATGGGCGGAGCGCCCAACAATCTAGTGATCGAGCCAAAGTCTGCATGTATGCCCGTTGCCGAGGGTCCAAGACGTTGATGCGCTGAAGAGCTCAGCCACTTCCGGCTCGCAGGGAAGGTGGAGGTCGCGCCAAGGACGGGAAAGGTCATTTGCCTGCAGCCAGAGCCAGCGCGTGCGGAGCGCGATGCCAGTGCACCGAATATCACGAATTGCGAGGCCACCAAGCTCGAGGGGACTACAAATCTTTGCCGTCTATAGTGGCTTATCCCGGCAGTTGGCGTGCCGTTAGATCCTGCCCGTGGTGTAGTGCATCCAACTCTGGGATCCTTGCAGCCCTGCCAGAGAAAGTCGCGCATCACTCGAGTGATCTTCTTCAGGATGGGTGGGGAGATCGTCATCGCCATCAAGAGGTGTGTGGGCATCGCCGAGAGGACATGTCTCACTAGGGCTAGTCTTTCTCCTCGCGAGAGGAGCCAGGATTTCCAAGTAGCGAGTTTGCGGATAAACTTGTCAAACAGAGGCATTAGCGCGGCGGAAGTAGCCTTCCCCACGGAGAGGGGAAGGCCCAAATACTGGATGGGGAATGCAGCCACCGCACATGAGAGGCAGGCATCGACCTCGTCGGCAAGCTGTGGGGGGCATTGGATTGGGGTGAAGGAGCATTTGGTAAAGTTGGTCCGCAGGCTAGAGGCTTTGCCGAACATGTCAAGGATCTCGCGGATGGCAGCCAGCTCGGCATGATCCGGGTGACAGAAGATAACCACATCGACGGCGAACAGAGATATGCTGGACGCGATATGGCGCGAGGTGAGGCGCTTGAGGGTGCCGGAGTTCACCGCATATTGAAGCAAGGAGTTGAGTTTGTAGATCACTATTGCAAAGAGCATGGGCGAGAGGGGGTCTCCTTGCCGTAAACCACGACCATGATGCACGGGCGGGCCAGGGTGGCCGTTGATGAGGACTCGAGTGGAAGCGGTGGAGAGGAGGATGGAAATCCATTCGCACCAGCGGTTTCCGAAGCCAAGATGCTGCAAGGTCTCAAGGAGAAAGGGCCATGACACGGAGTCGAACGCACGCGCGATGTCTAGCTTGAGGAGGACATGAGGGTGCTTGAGGTTGTGCAGAAGGCGCGCCGTTTGCTGGACGAGCAGGAAGTTGTCGTGGGCGCATCGACCAACGATGAAAAAGCTTTGGTCCACAGAAACCAGCTCGCGCATCCGCGGCACAAGGCGAAGGAAGAGCACCTTCGCGAAGAGTTTGGCCAGCAGGTGGATCAGGCTAATGGGCCTGTACTCAAAAAGTGTGTGCATGCATCGAGCTTCTTCGGGAGAAGAGTGATCAGCGCCTCATTGAGCTTGTGAAATCCATGGCCATTCATGCGGAAGAGCTTGGCAAACACCTCGCAAATATCTCCCTTGATGGTAGTCCAACAGGCCCGTAGGAATTAAGGTGTGAATCCGTCGGGGCCGGGGGCCTTGCCCGTGGGCAGCAGTTTGATGGCCGCCCAGATCTCCTCCTCCGTGAAGGGGCGATCCAACTCAGAGAGATCGAAGTGCCTCTGGTCGATGTTCCGCAAGTTGATGGAGAAATCTCAGGGTTCCCCGGAGCCCAGGACGCTGGAGAAGTGTTCGTACGTAGCGGCGGCCAAGCCTTCCTCGCTGGATATGGTCTCCCCAACGAGCAGGGAGAAGATGCGATTTTTTTCCAGCGGTGGGCCACTTGAATCTTGGCGAAGGCGGTGCAAGAGTCGCCCTCGCGAAGGCAGGTGAGACGCGCTCGCTGCCGAGCGATAGATCGCTCAAGGGATGCGAGGCCCAGGTAAGTACGCTTGAGCTCCCGGCGCAGCCAGGCTTTAGCCTGGGAGAGGGGTCTTGTGTCTTGCGCCACATCAAGGCGATAGATGAGCTCGCGCGCTAGGAGGAGGCGCATGGAAATATTGCCCAGGCTGCACGCGCTCCAGCTTTGGAGCTGCCGCGCCGTGGCCTTGGGACGGGCGAACAGCCGATGACAGGGATCCTGATCCTGGGGGGTGGACGCCCAAGCCGCTTGGACGGTCTCCTGGAAGCCCTCGAGCTTGATCAAAAAACGCTCGAATCGGAATCTGCGCTTGCCCGGGGCCAGGGGGTGCAATCAATCACCAGGGGCCAGTGATCGGAAGCTGCGGAGGTTAGACAACGAAGCGAGCAGTGGGGATGTGTCGTCTCCCAGGCAGTGGTACATAGGACGCGGTCATTGCGAACCAAGGTGGGGCTGGCCTGCTCGTTGGACCAGGTGTAGCGGCGCCCATGGAGATACATATCGCGCAGCACCAAGTCGGAAACGAAGCGACGAAACCGACTCATCGTGCGGCGATGGAGATTGCCATTGTTCTTGTCCAATGCCAAGAGGATCATGTTGAAGTCACCCCCAAGGAGCCAGGGTCCTGCGATCACGTGTCGCAAGTCCTGTAGCTCAGCGAGGAAGGCGATCTTCTCATCGTCCCCCTAGGGGCCATAAACGCCGGTGATCCACCATGGGGCACCGACAGCAGTTGAAGACACTATGGCCGAAACGTGGTTGTCACCCATAATGGGATTGGAAAGCGCAATCGCGTCCCGACGCCAAGCGAGGATAATCCCTCCACGAGTGCCAACAACGGGGAGGAAGAAGAAGTCAGCAAATAGAGGCCCGAGGGTCTCCGTGACAATCTCAAGCGAGACCGAAGAAAGTTTAGTTTCATGCATGCAAACAATACAAGGCGTAGAGGTAGAGATCACACTACGGACGGCCGTGCGCTTGGCCCTGCTATTTAGACCGTGCACGTTCCAGAAAAGGACTTTGAGGTCATGAAACATAGGAAGGGTGGGGGCGTGTGCTACATGGGTAGCAAGGCTCAAGCCGCGATCATGCGCGACATCGGGGAAGGAGGGCTAGACAGGAGACCAGCGGGGAGACGCCACCCGTAGAAGTCAGCGAACGCCTGAACAACGTCCGCGGCCAGCGGCTCCTCGAAGAGCTTATTGTATTTCTCAAGGACCGCGGCGGAGATTGGCTCGTTGTCCTGAAGAATGCACAGCTTGCGTAGCAGCACCCTCTTTGCCTTGGTTTCGGAGTCTAAACCACTGCCAGCCATGGCGATCCGGCCACTCCAGCGGGGTGTGAAGTCCACCGGGATAGCTCCACGCTTGCGCTTCTGGACCGGTGCAGGCAGAACTGGCGAGACCTCAGTTCACACGGACTCGATGAAGTCCTGAACCGAGAGTTGCATGGTGTTGGAGGCTGGAGGGGTGGACGTGCCCCGCGAGGGGACACATGGCTCACCCAGGGCCGTGGAACCAGGATCCCGCGCATGCACATGCAGCGGTTGGGCCCGGAGAGTGGTGGGCCCCCGGGAGATGACTGCATCATTGGGGTCTGTGGCGATTCCACCAGGGCCAGAGGCAAGGGGAACGCTGGGAAGGGGTGGCCCCGGGGGGGCGGCCTCGCCATTGGGATCCGAGGCAGTCCCATCTAGAATAGCAGCAGGCAGGACAGAGTGCACTGAGGCGTCCTGACCAGGCGCATCATTGGGATCCGAGGCAATACAGCCAGGGGCCTCGTCCTGCGAATCATTGGGGTCAGGATTGATCTCCTCAGAAGCAGCATGCGAATCAGCCTCGGGTGCCGCCGTGACAGGCTCGGCAGCATGCAGAGGGCTGGCAACAGACAAGAACGTCACGACGCAGGAAGTGGGGTCGGGAGAAGCCGACAGCCCACCCTGGGATCAGTGCTCTGCAAAGCGGGATGCGGCGGCCCCAAGGCCCCGCGCACGAATTGTCGTCAATGGAAGATTCCAGGACCGAGGCATCGTGGAGCGGCTCCGCAGGGGCAGGTGGCAGCTCCGTAGCAGCTTCTGG
Source organism: Bromus sterilis (assembly GCA_950022295.1). Classification (NCBI taxonomy): domain Eukaryota; kingdom Viridiplantae; phylum Streptophyta; class Magnoliopsida; order Poales; family Poaceae; genus Bromus; species Bromus sterilis. Next base: position 238,046,306 of record OX465598.1, read on the forward strand.
CGCTGCGACAGAAGGCGAAACGGTCAAAAGAAGAGTTTGAACCAGTCGCGGGGGATGTCTGGTTGCAGGGGGGAGGACAGAGACTGCACTGTCAGCATGGGGTGCAGAGAGCCGTTCGGCCACTAGGACCCTACGGGGCACGTCATGCACTGACGGATAGGGGCCCATCAGGCCCTTCCATCCCCGGAAAGGGAGGGTGGTGCGTCGGCGGCGGTCAGTAGGGCAGCAGCGAGGCGGGGGAGGGGGGCACTTGCGGAGGGGCTCGGGAAATGATGGAGGGCAGGCCATGCCGGAGGGAGAGGGGTGAGCCACCGCTGTCATCCGCACCATCACCGGCAGGGGGGGCGGCGGAGGCGTTGGGAGGGAAAACGGTAGTCAGAAGCATGCCGGACATGGATGGCAATGGGGAAGCGCATGGCAGACACAACGAATCGGGTCACGCGATCCGGGTCCGGGTCCGCGTCCGCAAGCTCGTCTGACTATCCAAGGAGGAGCTCCGAGGAGCGGGGGATGCCATCAGGGTTGGTTGTCCAGGCAGAGAGTCGGAACGCCGAGAGATCACTGCCATCCCGCGTTTCCGGCGCAAGTTGGTCGATCATGCAGAACGGCTAGAGGAGATGCCTGGCGGAGGCAATGTCCCAGCCGTGCTCCAGAATGCCGCGCATCTCAATGTCGACCCTGATGCGAACCTGGACCGGCTCGGCTCCCGTGAGTCTGCTCCAGGGATGAAGAAGCAAACGAAACGTGCCGGTGCGGACGGAGGAGGCCGCAGCGCGTGCACGAGTGGCTTCGTCCAGGTAGCGGACCAGGAAGACACCCGGGGAGCGCGGGTGCACGGATAAGGCCTCAGGAGGAATCTCAAGGCGCGTGCACAGGGCGTCCGCAACCTCTGTTGAGGGAACAGCGGTGCGGTTGCCAGCCACCGTGGCGACCAGGGCGAGACACAGGGAGTGCTCAGTGGCGGCGATGCGCGCGGTGCGTGGGATTAAGGAGATGACCCTCGCAGGGCGTAGGGAGGGGTGCCCGGACATCGCGACGGTGCTGGAGGAGCGGGTGCCCGACGCAGACAAGGGAGAGGTGGTCCGAGACTGGTGAAGAGGAAGAAGCAGCCAGTGGGAGCGAGGAGGCCGCCACTGCCGATGGAAGCGGGGGGGGGGGGGGGACCTGGAGGACACAGGGGGCCCTGCGACGCTGGGAGCCGAGGAACCTTCGGACCGCGGCGATCGGACGCGGGCGCGCTTGGGCGCCGGAGCCTCACGGGGGAAGGGTGGCCGATGGCGGGGGTTGGTGCAGTCGCGGGCAATATGATCGTAGAAGCGGCAGCGGCGGCATCGCACATCCCGCCGGCACTCCGACCGTGGGTGGTCGGTGGTCAGGCAGCGAGGACACTCTCCGGAGCGGGGGCCAGGAGCCTGCTGCCGGTCGTCCCCGCGGCGAGGCTGCGGCTGCAGGCGCGGCGAGCGAGGTCGACGACGCCCCCGTGCCAGCTGCCAGCCTCCATCGGCCGCCTCCTCCTCGTTCATGATCGGATGGACCTCCGAGCGGAGACGCACAGCGGGCGGGGAGGGATCAGCGGGCAGGACCGGTGAGGCGAGCGGTGAGGCAGGGGCAGCGGAGCAGAGGGCGGCGCGGAAGGACAGCACGCCAGATCCGGCGGACGGAGGGTTGGATTCCTGCCAGCAACGCTGATGGGAACGGCCGGCTGGGGGGAGGGAGGCGAGGCCATGGGGCGATGGGCGCCGGTGCCGGAGCGGAAGTCGGCGAGATGTTGGACGCCGAGGCCGGAACGGCCGGAGCGGCCGTCGGCGGAGCGGGCTAGGAGCGGAGCGGAGTCCTAGAGATAATAACTAGTAATTATTATTTTTTAGATGCTAGAGGAATTAAACGTTGATGTGGCATGCATGATGTGGTGGATAGTGTGTATGTAGAGAGAATTGATGTGGCATGTACGATGAGATAGATAGTGTGCATGTAAAGAAAATTGGTAGTAGTGGAGATCAACTTCTTGAGAATAATAAATGAGCAAACCATTTTTTAAATGTGTGAAATTTTTTTTTTAAATAAGTAAAATAGATTGTTTTAGAATATGAAATGTATTTAAATCAGTGAAACTGTCGGGACCCGGGGTTAGCGTATGCAAGACCCGCTACAACACAATCATATGGAGAGCCGAGAACCGTACCCACTTGTCTAAGCAGACAAGGCCAAGCACAGAATGTTCTCGAAAAGCATCGAACGTGAGGGGCATCCCATCTAGGCCGGATGATCAACTGAGATGGATCCTCATCGTACGCACACAAGTCTAAATGATATGGGTGGTGAACTCCCATACTCATAGACAAGTCGCCTCAACCATACTATCGATTGTATCATAACCCTTACATAGACTTACTCCAGCCCGATCACTTAGTCGGGGTCTAGGGCGGTCTCGATCATACATCAAAGTGTGCCACGTGACAGAGTCACGAGCAATCGCATCGCGATGCCCCGAGCTGCGCACATTTAAGGGCCACTTGGTGTATAAAAGACCGCCAGCCAGATCACAACTAAGGTCTCGAAAACCCATACTAAGACATGCATGTTATAATCATACACGCAACACACATGTCTAGTATGAACAACAGGTATCATTGCAATTCTCTACAAAGTATACAACTTTATTGATAACTCTTACAGAGTGCACACGGAGATCACAAGTCTGTCATCCAACAGTACATCAAACATGCGGAAGCAAAGTAGGTCTGAGTACAGACAAGTTTAACAAATAGCTTAGAGAAGCCTTATCTATAAACACGCCCTCCACGAGGGAACCAGTCTGCTGACTGGGACTACACTAGCTTGGTCTTCAGTCGTCGAGCTCGAGGAAGAATCCACCTTCGGGGTCAGTGGGTTCATCTAAAACATAGAATAAGCAAACGTGAGTACAAAGTCGTACTCAGCAAGACTTACGTAGGAGCTATGCTACTCATGCACATGTATCAAGGTAAAGGGAGGTGGGGTTCATAAGCAGAAGTGCCATCTTTGACTTGGCTAGTCCTGAACTACGAGTACCAGACTTGAGGTAAGAAGCGCACATGAGTCCACTACATGTCTCCAACAGATTACACCACTATGGTGCCTTCCTCGACTTCCCCACGAGAAAGCACACCATAGCACTCACGCTTATCTTGGCAAGTTTTATAAGTATCCAACTCAAGTTGTCTAATAATCAAGCTAAGCTTTCCAAGCAGTCCTTAACCCCGGGCGCGGCTATTCGAATAGTTTTGTTAACCCTGCAGGGGTGTACCGCTACACACACATGACCATTAGTTACCGCCTTTGGCCTCGACACCATTCAAGGGGTGTGATGTGCGAGGTAATGATAGTGACTTCTCGCCCTTCGTTGGTGAGCCCCAAGTGGAAGGCGTGATGTAGCACAGCAGCAAATTTCCCTCAGTAAAGATACCAAGGTTTGTCTCCAGTAGGACTCCTGAGATGATAAGTAGGTGTCAGCGGCGCAACTGACGCAGACCTGCACACAGACACAAATAACTTTGTTCCCAACGAAGTTCAGAGAGGTTGTCAATCTCTCCGGTCTTGTTGTTCACAAAGGATCAAACACAAAGGATAATGATAGCAACTGAAAGTAAAAGCAGAAAAGTAAATGAGCGTGTAAACAGTGATGAGGATATGGACCGGGATACGTGATGTTCACTAGTGATGTCTCTCTCCCAAAAGACGATAAAACTGCTATGCGAGGTGAACAAATTACAGAAGGGCAATTGACAGGATTATGAACGCACCGCAATGCTAACTATGCTACAAAAGAAAGGAAAAGGCTCAAAATCACGGGCAATACGCCAAAATAAGTAGACCGAAATCCAACTGCATCTACTACTAATCATCCACCTTGAGATATCTATCCAGAACATCTCGCTGGTATTATGTTCCGAGCCCCACCCAAAGTGTAAACCCAAAGCAACAGACAACTGCATTAAAAAGCACTTTGCGTAAAGTAAACAATCCTTGCAACCGCGGTTACAAGCACCGTTGTTTTCCCCCTTGTGGCAACAGCACATCCCCTAGACTCATGTTTTTGTCACTCAAGCGTGTCATCGGGGGGCATGAACCCACAATCGAGCATAATGTTCCCTCTTGGGGTTACTACCTACTATTTGGCCAAAGCAATAAACAGCAACGGAGAACATGCAAGAATTACTTAGGAACAAAAATATAAGAGATAAGAACCAAATATATTACTCAATCACAATCTGAACATAATCTCATAATCCATCAGATCGCATCAAACTCAGCATAGCAATAGCAGAAAGATTACAAAAGTGCCTCGATCATGTAGGGCAGCTCAATAGGTCTAAACTATGAAGAACAAAGAGGGGAGGACAACATCACATAGCTACTAATCACGGACCCATGGTCCAAGGAAAACTACTCACGAGACATCCGAGAAGCATCCATGGTGGAGAGGAGACTCCCGGAGGTCGGCCCTCCCTCCGGCAGGGTGCCGGGAAGAGGTCTTTTGGTGCTCCCGATCTTGGAAGCGCGGCGGCAGCGGAACAGAGGAGAGATCGCGAAAAAGGGTTCTGCTCTCGGAAGTTTCCCGTGACGGACAATATATAGGCGAAGGGTGGCCGCCAGGGGTCCAGGCGCCCCCCTGGCGCAGCCAAGCCCTAGGGCGCGCCACCAGGGCGCCTGGGCCCCTGGTGGTGGCCCTCTAGCCCCACCCAGGTTCTTCCGGAAGGTTCCTTCACGTTGATTTTTTATCTGAATTTTCCCGAATTTTTGGAGCACTTTTTATATGGGGGAAAACTGAAATAGAAAAACAGCAGAAAACAGGAACTGGCACTGTGGTGCACTGAGTTAATAGGTTAGTCCAAATATGATCAAATGTGTATGAAAGTGTATCTAGATCATAGCAATATCACACAAAACATGCATGGAGCAAGCAGAAATTATAGATACGTTTTGGACGTATCAACATCCCCAAGCTTAATTCCTGCTCGTCCTCGAGTAGGTAAATGATAACAGCATAATTTCTGTGGTGACATGCTAGCAACCATATAAGAACTTTGAAAAGTAAAGCAATCAAGGTTAGAGATTCAATTCAAGTCATAACATGCAAGAGTCTATATTAGCATTGAAACAAGTAACAAAAGAACATTAGGTGCAAGAGCTCTCGCTGTCCGTGACTCGAATGTCTCCAAATGGTGTTTGCGTGCAAGAAGGGGGATAGGGAATACGAGAAAAACAATTTATTTGTTTGAGAACTCAATCTACTAAAGTTTCACACTTGGTCACAAAAAAGGATGAGAAAGGCTCACATCAATGAGGACAATCATAGGCAAGAGATGCCAAATGATAGATATGATGTGAGGAGTAGGGATTGCCATGCAACGGATGCACATACGAGCTAGGAAGCTCTCCAATGTAACTAGTGGGGGTGCATCTAACTTGCTCGCTCATGAAGACCTAGAGCTCGTTTGAGGAGGCTCATCCTTGGAATATGCAAGCCAAGTTCTATAGTGTGAAGGTCCCCACATAGCTATATGCATAATGATCATCTCTATGGAGTACAAGGGTATAAAGGGAGTACTAGTGTGGATCTCTCAAAAGGATAGTACTGTTGCCCCTCTCTTTTTATTTCTTTTTTCTTTTTTTCTATTTTTTTTTATTTTTTTTGTGGCCTCAATGGCTCTTTCTATTCAACTCTCATTTGTCCTCTTTGGGATCTTTTATTGTGTCCACTTTGGTATCTTTTCCTCACTTAAGGGCAACACTCTATTTTACAAGAAGGTAAAGGAGATCTTTCACACTTTAAAAAGTACTCGAAATCATAAAGAAGATGTAACTATCATGATGTATGCAATGTATGTCGCTGCCAGTGTAGCAGGAACACGTATGACATGAAGATCAAGTCATGGAGAGGTGGATGTTGCATGACAATATATCTCGGAAAGGCTATGGAAATGCGTTGATAGGTAGGTATGGTGGATGTTTTGAGGAAAGATATAAGGAGGTTTATGATGACAGAGCGGCTCTTGCCAATGGTTTGGATGTACCGGCGAAGGTGGACACCAACTCTCGGAGTGAGAAGAAGGCAATGCACGGCACGGGAGAGGCTAGCAAAATATGGGAAGGTGGAAGTGTCAACTTTCAATACTTACATTAGTCTGAAGAACTCATGCACTTATTACCGGTAACTCTCAATCTAATAAGGAGTTCACAAAGAGACAAGTACCCCGAGGAGGAGTGTATGGGGGTTTGGTTATCCTTGCGCATCCTCGACTCATGGTACGTGAGTGTACTCAAATATTCGATCCCTCCAAAGATTAGTGATCCATCTAGTAGCTAGAGTTCTCAACTAGTTTTGTAGGTTTTGAAAAATAAACACGGACTGCCCAAAATACGACACCTATCACTAATAGGCTAGAGCTCTTGACACCAAAAGTTCAAACATTACACACATCAATACCTCAAAACTATTGCAAGTTACTACTAGAATTAAATAGCAACCTCAATTACCTACTTTCAAGACAAGACACAACTCAGTGCAACAATCAACTCTCTTTAACAAGATAAACATGAAAACTAAAAAGAGTTCCAGCAATAGACTAAACAAAAGCCAAGGCTCTTGCTAAAGACAAACTAAGACTAAAACTAAACATGGCAGTAGCTACGAAAAGATGAAGAACACACAACATCAAAAAGATAGGCAGGAAAAATCCTATGATGTGTTCTAGATTTTGAAAGTGGAGCGTGTTTCTCTCCCACACAAAGTAAGAAGGGATCCAACTTGTTATGAACAGAAGAAAAGCTAAAGAAAACTAAAAATAAAACCTAAGAGCGAGACGCTCCAAGCATAGCACATAGCGCATGAAGTGATAAAAATATAGTGATACGAAGGACGAACTGATGATTGTTGATGGAGAAGGGGATGCACGGGGGCATCCCCAAGCTTAGACTCTTGAGTCTCCTTGAATATTTTTTGGGGATGCATGGGGGCATCCCCAAGCTTGAGTGCTTGACACTCCTGGATCTTCTTTCATCATCTTCCATCGCACACTTGAAAACTCCCTTCATACACAACTCATCATAAGCTGATTAGAGAGGTTAGTACCCTTAATCAAATAATTTTTCCCACTGGATATAAAGATATTCTTGAATAGTTACTGTTTCTCAAGAGTGCCAAAAGGTTTTTGCAAATAAAAAGAAAGCTTAAGGTTTGCAAAAGTGAAGAGAGGCAAAACGTGGCAGAATCTGTGAAAAACAGACCAGCAGGTAGTAAAGAATTTTTTAGGGGCACTTCTGCAACTCAAATAAAAACACTCAGAACATAAGAAAGTTTCACAATTGTATAGAGCACGCTGTCAAAAAAATTCAGATCAAAAAGATGATCTGATGATTTGATTCAAATTTTTCTGTCAAGGGACAGAATCTATTTTCTGGACAGCATGTCACAACTTTTGCTTCCCTTATCATAAGAGGCTATAACTTGGCACAAAGCTGAAAAATAAAGATACAATGATGTTGCTACAGTAGTAACAAACATCAAGACACAACAAAAGAAAAAATAAAAACCTAAATTCGTTGCGGGCTGCCTCCCGAAAGCGCTTTCTTTTATGCCTTTAAGCTAGGCACGATGCAAAAGAAGAATCCAGTTTTATCAAGAGAAAGAGAATAACTAGCCCGAGTAACGGACTCAAAAGCTAACTTGATTTTCTTTCTAGGGAAGTGTTCCATCCCCTTTTTGAATGGGAATTGGAATTTTATATTCCCCTCTTTCATGTCAATAACCGCACCAACGGTGCGAAGAAAAGGACGTCCCAAAATAATTGGACACAAAGGTTCACACTCTATATCCATAACAATAAAATCAACAGGAACATAGTTGTCATTGACAATGATAAGAACATCGTCGATCTTCCCCAAAGGTTTCTTTACGGAAGAATCAACAAGCCGAACACCAAAAGAACAAGGCTCAAAGGGCTTCAATTCAAACATATCAAATATTCTTTTGGGCATAACGGAGGTACTAGCTCCAACATCACAGAAAGCATAGCAAGAGAAGTTATTTAATTTAATTTTGATCATAGGGTCCCACCCATCCTCTAGCTTCCTAGGTATGGAGGCTTCTACTCTACGCTTCTCCTCCCTAGCTTTGATGAGAGCATTTGTGATATGCTCCGTGAAGGCAAGATTAAGTGTGCTAGTGTGGGGGTCTCTAGACATTTTGTGTAGCAAGCTAATAACTTCTGAGAGGGTGCAACTATCAAAATCAATATCACTACTATCAAAGGTGGTAGTAGTGTCGTCTAGGCTCACTTGTTTGAAACCCTCTATGTTCATAGGAGTTTCTTCATCTTTGGTTGAGGTATTAGCATCACCATTAATAGGTCCAACGGGACTAGGAGTGCATTGGGTGCTAATAGTTTGGGTGTCCTCAACAATTTGGATAGTGGCAACTGTGTGGTGTGTAGGAAGGCTCTTAATTCTATCCTCTTCCTCTTTTTCCCTATCCCATCTTTCTTTAAGTTTAGCCATCATCCTAATATTTTCATTAATTTGTAATTGGATAGCATTAATAGAGTGGCCTTATTTTCCTCAAGGGGAGAGGTTCTAATTTTAAGCATCTCAATATCAAGGGCTAAGCTTTCTACCTTCAAAGAGAGATTATCTAATTTAGCTAATTTCTCCTCTACATTTTTGTTGAAGGCTTTTTGGGTAGTGATAAAGTCTCTAAGCATGCTTTCTAGTTCAGAAGAGGGGTTCTTGTTGCTAGGGTAGGTGTTGTTGTTGACATAGTTGGATGGAAACGGTCTAGGATTGCTAGAAAAATTACCCCTATAAGCATTGTTGTTGAAGTTGTTTCTAGCAATAAAGTTCACATCTACTTGTTCTTGGGCAACCAAAGAATTTAAAGGGACATCATGAGGATCAATAGAGGGTTGCTTGGTAAGTAGAGACATAATTAAGTCAACTTTTTCATTGAGGGAGGTAATTTCCTCGACAGATTTTACCTTCCTACCTATTGGAGCGCGTTCGGTGTGCCATTGGGAATAATTGGTCATCATCTCATCGAGAAGGTTCGTGGCAGCACCAAGTGTAGTTGACATAAAGGTTCCTCCCGCGGCCGAATCTAACAGGTTCCGCGAGGTAAAGTTCAAGCCTGCATAAAAAGTCTGGATAACCATCCACGTAGTCAAACCATGTGTAGGGCATTTCTTAACAAGAGATTTCATTCGTTCCCAAGCTTGGGCAACGTGTTCATTATCCAATTGCTTAAAATTCATAATGTTACTCCTTAATTGGATAATTTTAGCAGGTGGGTAGTACTTCCCTATAAAAGCATCTTTGCACTTATCCCAAGAATCTATGCTATTCCTAGGCAAAGATTGAAACCAGATTTTAGCGTCTCCCCTTAAAGAGAAAGGAAAGAGCTTGAGCTTAACAATATCACCTTCTACTTCTTTATACTTTTGCATATCACATAATTCAACAAAATTGTTCAAGTGTAAAGCAGCAGCATCTCCAGCACCAGAGAATTGATCTCTCATAACAAGGTTTAGCAAGGCAGGTTTAATTTCATAAGAGGTAGCTGAAGTGGCAGGTGTGGCAATGGGGGTGCAGATAAAGTCTTGGTTGTTGTGACTAGTGAAGTCACACAACTTGGTGTTTTCAGTGGAACCCATGGCAGCAGCAAGTGTGGCAGATTTTTTTGTGATTTTTGATATAAGACACAAAGATAAAAACTGAAAGGTAAACTATAAAGACTAAAAAACAAAGGTAAAGGGTAGTGTGCAACTCCCCTATCTTAGCACTCGGAGTCCCCGACAACGGCGCCAGAAATTTGGCTTGATGTGCGAGGTAATGATACTGATTTCTCGCCCTTCGTTGGTGAGCCCCAAGTGCAAGGCGTGATGTAGCACAACAGCAAATTTTCCTCAGTAAAGATACCAAGGTTTGTCTCCAGTAGGACTCCGGAGATGATAAGTAGGTGTCAGTGGCGCAGCTGACACGGACCTGCACACAGACACAAATAACTTTGTTCCCAATGAAGTTCAGAGAGGTTATCAATCTCTCCGGTCTTGATGTTCACAAAGGATCAAACACAAAGGATACTGATAGCAACTGAAGGTAAAAGCAGAAAAGTAAATGAGCGTGTAAACAGTGATGAGGATATAGACCGGGATACCTGATGTTCACTAGTGATGTCTCTCTCCCAAAAGACGATAAAACTTCTATGCGAGGTGAACAAATTACAGAAGGGCAATTGACAGGATTATGAATGCACCGCAATGCTAACTATGCTACAAAAGAAAGGAAGAGGCTCAAAAGCACGAGCAGTACGCCAAGATAAGTAGACCGAAATCCAACTGCATCTACTACTAATCATCCACCTTGAGATATCTATCCCGAACATCTCGCTGGTATTAAGTTGCGAGCCCCACCCAAAGTGTAAACCCAAAGCAACAGACAACTGCATTAAAAAGCACTTTGCGTAAAGTAAACAATCCTTGCAACCGCGGTTACAAGCACCGTTGTTTTCCCCCTTGTGGCAACAGCACATCCCCTAGACTCATGTTTCTGTCACTCAAGCGTGTCATCGGGGGGCATGAACCCACAATCGAGCATAACGTTTCCTCTTGGGGTTACTACCTACTACTTGGCCAAAGCAATAAACAGCAACGGAGAACATGCAAGAATTACTTAGGAACAAAAATATAAGAGATAAGAACCAAATATATTACTCAATCACAATCTGAACATAATCTCATAATCCATCAGATCCCATCAAACTCAGCATAGCAATAGCAGAAAGATTACAAAAGTGCCTCGATAATGTAGGGCAGCTCACGAGGTCTAAACCATGAAGAACAAAGAGGGGAGAAGAACATCACATAGCTACTGATCACGGACCCATGGTCCAAGGAAAACTACTCACGAGACATCCGGGAAGCATCCATGGTGGAGAGGAGACTCCCGAAGGTCGGCCCTCCCTCCGGCAGGGTGCTGGGAAGAGGTCTTCTGGTGCTCCCGATCTCGGAAGCGCGGCGGCGGCGAAACAGAGGAGAGATCGCGAAAAAGGGTTTTGCTCTCGGAAGTTTCCCATGACGGAGAATATATAGGCGAAGGGGGGCAGCCAGGGGGGCCACCAGGGGTCCAGGCGCCCCCCTGGCGCAGCCAAGCCCTAGGGCGCGCCACCAGGGCGCCTGGCCCCCTGGTGGTGGCCCTCTGGCCCCACCCAGGTTCTTCCGGAAGGTTCCTTCACGCTGATTTTTTATCTGAATTTTCCCGAATTTTTGGAGCACTTTTTATATGGGGGAAAACTGAAATAGAAAAACAGCAGAAAACAGGAACTGGCACTGTGGTGCACTGAGTTAATAGGTTAGTCCAAATATGATCAAAAGTGTATGAAAGTGTATCTAGATCATAGCAATATCACACAAAACATGCATGGAGCAAGCAGAAATTATAGATACGTTTTGGACGTATCAGGGTGTCAGCGAGGATGTTCACCACAACACTTCGCCCATAGCTCCGTTCTAGTCCAGATAGTCTTCTATCTAAGGGGGGTCCGTATGGAAGTCCGGCCGAGGTTCCAGTACAGCCTCAAACGATGTGTGCAGGGTCCCAAGCCGGTCTGAGTAGCCGTTCATCCACTTCGCAGACCGTGCCACAGCCCTACCAGAACTCCGAACTACTGCGACTTCTGGGGTTCAAACGGGGTGAGGTACTAGGTTGAGAGGGGTCAGTGAGCCCAATGTGTGGTTGCACTCTTCTTCTTGGATCGCCACACAAGAACTCAGACTTAAGGCGGTGTTCAACGAGACAACCCACTGTGTACTCCTACACAGCCTCTCATCGTTCACCTTGTATTAGGGTAGATTCACCAACACATTTCCACCATCATCAACATGATTGCTACCATTCCGACTCACAGATCAAAGTAATCTCATTGTAACTCTAAGCATGCAATAAGCAGTAACAGTTGCAGGGGCCACATGATATCAACCAACTCCTACATTTGCTAGGATTGTGGTTTGCTTACTAATGTGACAAAATGATAGGTCATGCAAAGGATTGGGTTCAACTATGCGGTAGAAACGTTATCATGGTGATCATCCTATTTCATGCATAAGCGAGACTGAGAGGGAAATTGTTTTTTTATCGACATGATCAATGGGGGTTTGCTTGCCTTGCTGACGAGATTCGGTAACAGCGTCTTCAACGAAGGGGGTGGCCTCCGATTCCAGTTGCACGTCTATCGAGAAAACAATCAAACAAGGAATAAATATCCTTGCAATGCTCAATCACATGATCAATATTGTAATGTGATGTTCATGGTCACAATGTTGGTACAATTCCATTTAAAAGAAGCCAATTGCAAAGTCATTTGCAAATTCACCTCAAATTTGAATTCAAATTAAATCCATATGGATGTTTGCCACTGTTCACCCAATTTAAATTGGTCAAACATACAAACAAAGTCAATATTCACATTCCTTGGATTCTTCTGATAATTTTAGACATATTATTTGCCCAATTTGGAGTTAAAATGAATTAGTTATGATTTTCCAAAGTTTAATTCATTTTCTAGAATTTCTGGAATTAGATTAATTCATTTAAGCATTACTACGTCATCATGAGGTTGGCATGACGCAGGGGGGCTGAAAGGTGGGGCCACCTTGTCAGTGTCTGGGTTAATTAACCCGGCTGGTTTAATTTAACCAGTGGCTAATTAAGCCACTGGGGTCCAATGTCAGTGGGTTAGGGGGTCATTAGCGGGGTGGGGTTAGTGCTAATGACGCCGGCCACGTCACCTCGCCGACGACGAGTCGGCGGCGAATCGCAGACGCGGCGGCGTCCACGGAATCGGTGCTCCCGGCCACCATTTCGCACGCCGAGACCACCAGAAGGTAGCCCTCGATCGTGCGCTTCACCTAGACGAGTCGGGCGACCACGGGGAGGCCCTACGTGACGGCGGCGACCTGATCGGCGGTGGCAGAGGCTCGGTTGAGAACGGGATCCTGCTAGGGGGCTCTTCTTGGAGCAGGGCTAGGCGGGATCGAACCAGAAGAGCTCGGCGAAGACGGTGGACATGGCCGCGTGGAGGCGCGCTTAGCAGAGGCCCGCCGACGACGAGCACAGCGGCGCTGCTCTTCTGCGCTCATGGTGAAACGAGCTAGAGGAAGAAAGGGTGGCCATGGCTTGAGGGGAAAGATGCAGGGGCTCACCACAGATGCGACGGGGTGGCTAGCGGGCTCGGAGAAGCTTCGGTGGCGGCGAATCGAAGAGGTCGATCTCCGGCGGCCGACGATGATCTGAGGAAGCACGCGTCGGCTCTGGTCCAAATTGGGGCGCGTCCTTCTTCTAGAAGACGAAGCCATTGATGGCGAGCACGAGGGACATCCTGGGAGAGGCTCTAGATCACGGTGGCCACGATCTCCAGCGTCGGCGACCTGCGGTGGTGCTCTGTTGTCGGTGGGGAAGAACAGCAGAGGGCGCGAGAGCGAGGGGAAAGAGGTGGAAGTGAGAGAGAGCAAAGTGGTCGTCTCCGTGGCGCGGTTTGGAGGGCTGGGGAGGCCTGGAAGCCCCTGGGTGTCGAGGTGGCGCCGGTGCGCGCTCTGGCCGCCACCGAGCTGCTTCTGGGCGCGGAGAGGAGGAAGACGACAAGCCGGGCTGGTGGGCTGGGCCAGCTGGGGGTTAAGTTGGGCCGAATGCGAGGTAAGCCTTTTTCCTTTTTCTGTTTCTTTTTCTTTTCTTTATTTTGTTTTGTCTTAGCTAAATAATTAGCTAGACATTTTTATAAATGCTCAAATCTTTTATATGGCATTACATGACCAGTAGCTAGTGATATCCAGAGTTTGAACATTTTTGAAATTCAAAATATTTGAATTCAAATCCAAATAGGGGTATTTATTTAATTCCATGCTCCTGTTTGAATATTTGAAAAATATTTGAGAATGGGTTTGAATCCAGATCACTTTATAAGTGGTCACACTCATTTATGAGACTTTTCAAAAATGCAAAAGGAATTTTTGGAGCAACTTTTATCTGGACATATTAATTAAATTCATATGGGTGGGTTTCTTCTCCCATTTCAATTTATTTTTGAAATTTTTAACATGATGCAAAGTTACTTGCTAACCCTAGCACATACCTAACAGAGGGTTCTGACAGAAACTTTCCCTTTGTCCAACGGCCACTCACGAAAACCCAAGGGCTATTTTTTTTACGCACCCCAGGCCTCGCTAGATACCCGCGTGAGTGTTTCTGCAGCTGTATCTCCTCTTCTCGGTTCCGAATCTTTGGTACGTTATTGTCTTCCCTAGCCATTATGTACAAGCTAAAAAAAGGAAAATTTGAGAAAGTGGGCTTTCACCCCTTTTATAGATAAAAGAATTGAACCAAAGTACACAGTTGAACGATACAAGATAATGAAATAACCTTTTTACAAAATCGATCCTGAGATAAGAGGTGCACCTACGCGACCAGCAGAAGGCATCGACAAAACTACACACAACCCCACGCTACATCCTAACACACCTAGGCTCCACAACAACGCCGTCAAGAGGGAGTACGGCGCAGAGCGTCGCCGCTGTCGATTCCATATGGACAATGATACAACAGGAACCTTGACTGAGGAGAAGAACCACAATGACGTCTTCAGGAAGAGAGAGGCACCCATGGGTGTCGCCGCCGCCGGTGCCAAGACATAGAGCTCTCACTCAGCAACTCACCTGTAACGCCCTCGATTTACGATCATGTACAGTAATCATACACGCAGGGTACATGATCGAGATCAAGGTGCCACGGTGAGAATATCACAGCACAACACTAAACAAAAAAGGATAAACCAATATATTACAATGAAGGGGGTCGCACGGACCCGAATACATAATTCATACAAACATAATATCTGAGTACATACATAGTCAAGTTTTGCCTTAAGAAGGCTAGCACAAATAACATCAGAGATACAGATCGAAAAGGCGAGGCCTCCTGCCTGGGATCCACCGAACTACTCCAGGTCAACGGGAACTCGATGTCGTAGTAGGCTCCTCCTGGAATCTCCTGCTCCTGGGCTCCAACGTCGACTGCAGCGGCCGATCAGGCAAAGCGAAAAGGGGAAAATAAAGCAAGGGTGAGTATCTAGCATACCCGCGAGTCTTACGTCCGCTACTAGGCATTTATGCATGTATCAAATGGAAAGGGGGGGCTATATATAGTGGACTGCAAGATAGAAATCAGAATAAGGGTAAGAAGCTAGGCCTATCGAAGACTAGCATCTTCCGACGAGTCTTGCAGCATGAGGTAAGAATCAGCCAACAGTTCAATAGCATGAATGTAATAACAATGCAGCAGAAGTTGATGCAACATTGTATAATAGTAAGTTGTAATATTTAATAATAATAATGCCCCCGAGTTCCCTTCCTCGACTCCCTGCGAGGAAAAGAAACCGTAACTATACAGTTTAATAGTAGTAGTTTGTAGTAGTAGGCTCTGGCTTCAGCATAAAGCGTCCTGTTACCGTGGACACGGCTATTCGAATAGATCAAACTCCCTGCATGGGTGCACTACTATTCAGCCTGCCCGCTCAGATCTCCAGGGTGGCGTACACCTTGTTAGGGAATGCCCCACCGAGGCTATCCGACACGTCGAGGCCCATCCTACGGCTCATCAGAGAGGTCCCCGCCGGTCTACAGTCCTAAGCGCAAGAGATTCATGGGCCATCACCTCTCGCACTCCGGGTCGTTGTGCGCCAAGTGGATCCAGTGCCGCAACACGATCCGACCCAACCACAATGCTGAAACTGGACGTCTTTCAGAGCTTTCGAACGAGACCACAACGCGGAGGGCCCACACCGTAACCCCACGTGAAGTTAGTGTGTACAAGCCTTTGCGGCCTCTCAAGTCATCCACCGGAACTGTTAAGTCATTTTATTATTATCTGTCGGGACAACCGTTATCGTTTCCACTTTCTCAGTGAGTCGCAGACAACGTCAGCAGCCAGGACCACCAGTAACGTCGGGGCCTTCCCTGTCGTCCCACCAACTCGTGTGGTTACCAACAAGGTGAACCGTCTCCTTACCTTGTCTCGTGTTTGCTCCGAAGAGCTCGACTTTCGTACAACAGGATATCTGTCGGCCGCGAACAGTACCAGGCCCGCCGCACACCGGTGGAATACACCTGACCTGTTGTTCCGCTAAGATGCCCTGCGCGGGCACCGTGGGGTCACCCGACTTCTTACCTGTAAGGACAACCGTGGTTCAGTACCCAAGGACGGCTATACAGAGTCAGCAATGAGTGGAGTACAAGGATTACTCCTCGATAGCTCACACTTGATGTGGCTCGGCAGAGCCGGGGTAGGGGCCTGAAGCGGTGTCTGCTCTGAACCGTACCTGTAGCAGTTGAAATGTAACGCATCCGCAATCACTCCCAGAGTGAACACGGCCCCCTATCTAACCCTAACGACTAACAATGCGCAGGGTTCACTGCTGAATATAATATATATAATAGGCAGCATAGGATAAAGGAAGGTACATCAAGGGTGACAATGACAGGCTATGCAATTGAGTAGGATTGTAACATAGCAGTAGCAGCATATGCCTAGTGCAAGAAAGTACGGAAAGATAGGCGATATCTGGGGAAGGAAATGACTCTGCTTGCCTCTAAGCCCGACGGTAGAGGTACGGTCGTCGGCGAAGTAGTCGATCACAGGGGCATCAGCATCAAACGTCGAGACTACCGGACAATAAGAGAGGGGGGAAGAAACAATAAATACACAGCAATAATAGCAATACAAATACAAGACATGACATATGAAATGTTAACGATGCTCTAACGTTGTAGGATACACGTAGCACGGAGCGAGAATTCATCCGTGGATGAACTGTCAGCTCCGGGTGATTACCGGACAGGGTGTACGGAGGGGGAAGATATCATGCCGGAGGTGTCATGGACATCCGACAAACATGTGAAGGGTGTATCCGTGTTAGTTGAACCATTCCGGACAACTTTCATGTTCGGAATAAATTCATCCGGCAGGTTTTTACCGGCACCGGGAATTATCGACAGACAGCCGAAGGGGGGAATGCCGATGATCGGTGTGTTAGGGGGGTGGGGTAGGCATACGGATAGCGTATCCGTATTCGTTATATTTTTCCGATCAATTTTCATGTATAAAGTTTTTGAATCTGACTTACGGTTTAAAAGATATTCAAATTCAAATTTTAAATCATTTTCTGAATTATTTTATTATTAAATTCCAAACATTATCCACAACAGGGTTGACTGGTCAAACCTGACCAGTGGGTCCCACTGGTCAGCCTCACATGTTAATAAGCATTTTAATTAAATCTAATTACCCACTAGACCCAGATGTCATAGTCTGGTTATTTCATAAATTATTTTTATTAATAAAATGCAGTGGGGCTCAGGTGTCATCCACACATGTTCTAATTAATTTGGTTTAATTTAACCATGGATTACTATTTGTCCTGGTCCCACATGTCAGAGGAAGTGGGTTAATTAACTTAGTTAATTAGCAGTTTAATAGGGGATTAGCCCTAATACAGCCACCGACAAGTGGGGGCCATCGGGCAGTGGCTGGGGGGGCTCGCCGGCGACAAGCAGTGCCACGGCCGACGACGAGGAGCACGGATCCGGCGGCCAATTCATGCGCAGAGGGTCGGAACCGAACAGGGGATCCATCCCGCTTCGACGGGGACCCGCCGGAGCGGCGCCAGTGACGAGCGCGACGGCGGTTGTCTTCGGACGATGGTGGTAACTTGACTACGGCGTGCTTTGGTGAGCGCGAACTGGCTAAGCGTGACCAGGGGCTCACCGCAAGCACGCTGGCGTGCTGGACAGCCAACTGCACGCGCTAGGTCACGGTGTCAAAGATGCACGGCGGTGACGAGCACGACACCCATGGCGATGGCGGTTCTGGTGGGATACAGAGGGCGCGAACGCAGGGGGAAGACAGCCGAGCTCACATTGAGTGCAGTGGTGGTGGAAGCTTGCGCCGGGAGGTCACGACGGCGATAAATTCCGGATGCGAAGCTCGTCGGGGCCAGAAGAGGGGAAGTGACCGTGTGCTCAACTGCGTGCTCCCGATCTCGATTCCATCCGCGCGGAGACGATGTCGACGATGACGAGCCTGCTGGACAGGTCGGGGCGGGCTTTCATCACCGCTGGCCACGAGCACGGCGGCGGCACGGCCACGGCGGAGCTCGGTTCGAGCGAGGAGACGACGCGGGCGAGGGGCAGGGGCGGTGGCTCGAGGGAGGAAGAATGGGACGTCTAGGGTTGCTTTGGGGGGCTCGGGGCTCTTATCCCACCGGCGAGCCGCGGGATTGGTGCCAGGGCGACGTCCACGGCGTGGCTGGTCTGGATGGCCGCCACGGGCGTGGGTGAGGAGTGGAGGAGGAAGACAAGTGGGAGGGGGAGTTGGGCTGGGTTTAGTCGGGCTAGGGGGAACAGGGGGGTAGGGGTGGGCCTCTGTTGCCCAATGCGGTAGATAGATTTTTCCAATTTTTGTTTTCTTTTATGTTTCTTTTTTTGTTTAACTTTATCTTAGCTATTAAATGTATTTTTTAAAATATTATACATGTTTCATAATTAGTGTTGCAAATTAATAGAGTGCCACAAAAAGTTTGGGTGCAAAAGAAATTCATTTAATATTTATTTTTATTATGCAACTACTGAAAGGGGTTGTTTTAGCACTAGTTTGAATTGTTTGCAATATTTAAATATTGCAATAAATATCTAATGTTAGTTTAACATGGTCCACTGATTTTTTAGGCATTTAACAAAATTGGTTGCACAATTTTTGGACAAAGTTTTATTTATCACATTATTTTTAATATCAACCAAATGGGATTTTGGATTGATCAAATGTAAAGATGATCAAAGTGAGATTAGCAACAGTAATTATCATTATCCAAAATCTATTACTGTTACAGACACCGAGGGTGTTACAAATCTCCCCCACTACAAGAATTCTCGTCCCGAGAATTTAAGCGGTAGAGGGGAAAAGATCGGGGTATTCTTCACGAAGGCGATCTTCGCGTTCCCAAGTGGCCTCCTCTTCAGAATGATTCGACCACTGAACCTTGAGGAACTTGACCGTCTTGTTGCGGGTTCGACGTTCAGAATGATCAAGAATGTGGCTCGAATGTTCTTGATAAGTCAAGTCCTGTTGCAGCTCAATCATATCATGTTCCACTTCTCGAATGGGGTCCTTGAAGCAACGTCAGAGTTGCGACACGTGAAAGACATCGTGGACTTGGGAGAGGTTCGGCGGCAATTCCAATCGGTATGCCACGGGTCCACTCCTGGAAAGGATACGGAACGGGCCAATGTAGCGAGGAGCCAACTTGCCCTTGATACCGAAACGATGAGTTCCTCTCATGGGAGTGACACGGAGGTAAGCGTATTCACCAGGTTGATACTCCATTTCCCGGTGTTTGCGGTCATAGTTGCTCTTCTGGCGGGACTGAGCGACCTTCAAATGTTAACGAATGACGTGAACTTGATCTTTAGCTCGCTGAACAATATCCGGACCAATGAGTGTATGTTCCCCAGTTTCTGACCTATTCAGAGGGGTTCGACACTTACGCCCATAGAGAACTTCGTAGGGTGCCATCTTCAGACTAGCGTGGTAGCTATTGTTATACGAGAACTCGACCAACGGGAGAGATTCATCCCATTTCTTACCGAAGGAAATAACACAAGCGCGAAGCATGTCTTCCAGCACTTGATTGACTCGTTCAACTTGGCCTTGTGATTGGGGGTGATAAGCGGTGATGAGATGCAAAATAGTCCCCAAAGCTTCTTGGAAACTCCTCCAATATCTTGAGGTGAAAAGGCTGCCACGATCTGAACTGATCTCCAACGGAATACCGTGGAGTGACACAATTTGGGAGATATACAATTCTGCCAACTGAGTAGCGGTGATCTTCTCCTTGACTGGTAGAAAGTGAGCAACCTTGGAGAACCGGTCGATGACGACAAAGATCGCATCGTTTCCCTTATGTGATCTAGGAAAACCGGTGACGAAGTCCATCTGGACTTTGTCCCACTTCCATTCAGGAATTTCAAGTGGCTGTAGAGCTCCAGCAGGTTTTTGATGTTCACCCTTGACGCGACAACAAACGTCACATTCAGAAACATATCGGGCATTGTCTTGCTTCATGTTAGTCCACCAGAACTGCTGACGAATGTCTTGGTACATCTTGGTGCTTCCAGGATGAATGGACAATGGGGTATCGTGAGCCGCTTTCATGACCTTCGGGGACATATCCAGGTTCTCATGCCTGCCCTTGCTGTGAGTAACCACTAAACGGTTCTGGTATAACACCGCAACTTCGCTATTAATAGTAAAGGGTGAGGGTCTTCCATTTGCGATATCGCGCTTATTCTTGTGTACGAAATCATCATAAAACTGTATACCCTTGACGGATTTGACGAGATCCAGTTCGATAACCAGGTTATTTACATAACCTTGAGGAACAATCTCGAGGTTCAGCTTTTGAAACTCTTCATACAGAGGTGGTTGTTCTAGTTGAACCTCAAGTTCACTACAGTAAGCTTTACGGCTCAAAGCATCGGCCATCACATTAGCTTTGCCAGGGGTGTAATGAATATCCATGATGAAATCGGCTATTGTCTCGAGC
This sequence comes from Bromus sterilis, assembly GCA_950022295.1. Taxonomy (NCBI): domain Eukaryota; kingdom Viridiplantae; phylum Streptophyta; class Magnoliopsida; order Poales; family Poaceae; genus Bromus; species Bromus sterilis. The sequence goes on from OX465598.1 coordinate 238,066,983, forward strand.
CATCTCTGTTGGCGGAGATTCAGGTCGGGCTGAGTAAACAAGTACTTCAGGCTTTGGTGAGCGGTGTAGATCTCGCAACGATTACGAACGAGGTAATGTCGCCACAGCTTCAATGCATAAATTACTGCTACCAATTCGAGATCATGCGTTGAATACTTATCTTCGTGAGAACGCAACTAACGAGAGCCATAAGCAATCACTTTGCGCTCTTGCATTAGGACACAGCCTAATCCTTGACGAGACGCGTCGCAGTATATCACGAAGTCCTTCTTGGTATCAGGGGGAGAAAGCACTGGGGGAGAAGTGAGCTTGTCCTTGAGAGCTTGAAAACTTTCTTGACATTTATCAGTCCACTCAAACTTAACGCCTCTGTGAAGCAGATTAGTCAGAGGCTTGGCAATCTTGGAGAAGTTCTCGACGAAACGGCGACAATAGCTAGCGAGGCCGAGGAAACTTCTGACTTGCTTGACAGTCCTGGGAGGAGTCCAGTCAAGAATAGCCTGAATACGTTCTGGGTTGACGGCGACGCCATCCTTGGAAATCACATGACCAAGGTAAGTTACTTCGGGAAGCCAGAATTCACACTTAGAATACTTAGCATAGAGTTTGTGTTCTCGAAGCTTTTCCAGTATAGGACGAAGGTGTTCAGCATGTTTTTCTTCATTCTTGGAGTATACCAAGATATCATCCAGATAAACCACGACGAACTTGTCGAGGTATTCCATGAATATATAGTTCATCAACCGAGAGAAGGTGGCTGGGGCATTGGTCAGGCCAAAAGACATGACGGTGTACTCGTATGAACCATAGCGAGTAATGAAAGCGGTCTTCGGAATTTCCTCTTCACGGACCCGGATCTGATGATAACCCAACCTCAAGTCGAGTTTCGAGAACACCGTAGATACACTACTAGGGAATACCCTTATGGTGGCGCCTTTTTTTTGAGTTTAGTGGCGCATTAGGGATGCGCCCCTAACTACAAGCCACTAATAAGGGCTTAGAGGTGGCGCATTCTGGATGCGCCACCCCTAAGGCCCTTAGGCGTGGCGCATCTCAGAATGCGCCACCTCTAAGCTCTTAGGGGTGGCGCATTCTGGTATGCGCCACGCCTAAGGGCCTTAGGGGTGGCGCATTCACAGTGCGCCACTAAATCCTGACAATATGCACCACTAAATAATTACAGAAAAAAAAAAAAAAAGAATTACAGAAAAGAATAAAAGCATTACAGATATTTTTGTTATATTACAGAAATGCAAAATACAATATAACAATGAGGCCAACAATTATTGATACAAAAGAATTGCATTATAATTTTTATTACAAAGGTTTAGAGGCCAACAAGATTCACAAGATTACATCCATCACAAAATTACAATGAGTCCAACAATTATTGAAAACCGAAATCTACTTTCGTCATCATATCTTGTTTGCTCTTCAACCTGCACAAAACAAAGCTTTAGAGGTCACATCCATATGAATCATACCAAAGGAGAACAAAGCAATCTAGCATCTATTCTTATCAACAACTTAAAGAAAGTCGATCAATGGTGAGAAGCATGCACATATGCATAAAAATGCATATGCAGTGACCTTTATACACAAAGAGCACCAAGAGTATTTGACACTATACCATCTACTACACAAAGAGTACATCCAAATTACATCCAAATTACACAAAGAGTACATTCAATTGTTCTGACTCGGCTCGGGGAATGGGCGGCATCCTTCTTTCGTCATGAAAGGCGTTGTGTCACGCAGGGCCTTTAGGCGGACTTCTATCTCCCCATTGGATGGTGCAATGTTGGAGTGGAAGATCGCCCCATTCATTTGTACTTCATGATGGATGATAGTCGCCATCTGCACTTGGATGTGAAAGAACTCCTCCTTAAGATTTGCATCGGCGATTTCCGCCTTCCTTTCGGCCCACGCTCTGAGATGACTTGGCAGCGTAAGGTTGCGTTGTTCCTGTACAATCGCCCTCATGTGATGAAGGGCGTAGTACGCATCCCTCACACTGCCAGCCGGCTGCTTGACGCACGGGAACTGTGTTACGTGGTTGAACACGTTCACGCCAGGCTGATTTTTCCTGAACTTGTGCTTCATGATCTTGCCTCCGGCTTTTATGTAGCCGACGAGAGCATCATCCAAAACTGTCATGATATACTTGTAATCTTTCTTCTTCACACTCCCCGAGTCTAAATACACGGCATGCGAGTGTTGCGGTGAAAAGCAGATGAGCACGCAGTCTTGATCCTCACTGCATAATTAAAACAATCCAAAAGGAATGTTGGAAGAGGACAATGGAAAGCTAAGAAAGCATATATGCTACGGAGGCGAGCAAATGACTTACTTGGGAGAGTAGGTCATAAGAAATGAATCCTTGTCGGCGTTCCGTAGCATGAATCTGTGATGTACCCCGCCGCGAGAGCCGCGTCCCCGTCGTCCATCAAGATGCTTTCACGCATGTAGAAGGGGTCCATTATAGCGACGCTCGGGGACTTATCTCTCCTAATACTCATAGAAAGGCTGAGCGAGAACAAACGGATAAGGCTATGGTCCAGCCACTTGAGATGGTACAAATTGAAGATCTCCGAAAATCGCAGGATTATCATATCCGCGGGGATAGTGTTGATGAAACCCATGTTGAGTGGCACCTTGGCCATGAAAACCGGGTACGAGGGATTCTCTTCTCGAAGAAGAATCTTCTCTAATGACATAATACTATGATGCACACTCTGCATATCCGAAGTTGCAAGGTCCAGCATGTCCTTAGGTAGCATCGCCCTACCAGCCACATGGATTTCAAATGAGAGATCCTTGGGTCTTGGTGGCCCGTCCTGAGCCCGGATCGGCATCGAAGGTTGGATACTAGAAGTGATGCTCTTCTTTCTTTTCCGTCCCTTCTTCTTTTCTGATTTTGAGCAGTCATCGGCCTTTATCTGCTCAGTGGCCGCCTTATGGAGTGTGGACGGGCTGAGAATAGATCTTGTGGCATCTGCTTGAGGCTCGGTGAAGGCGCAAGCTGCTGGAGACATGTCCTGAGAAGAAGCGAAGAGACGCGTGGAGCAAGAAGGCTTCGCCGCAGGATCAGCTGGACCACGATCTTCCTCGTCATGCTGATAGGCTCCTTCAGCAGGAGGCATGAATAAGTCATCAGCATCATACAAAGTATTGATGAACTGGTCGGCGCTGATATCATCATCAAGATCATCGTCTTCTTGTTGTGCGCCGATGGGATCATGTGGAGCCAACACGATGACTAGCGGTGTTGTCCTAGGTGTGGTGCCCCTTTCCCCCGTCATTAAATGCATTTGGCTCTTCGGCCATAGGCATATTTGGTTGAAACAGTCACTTAGGACTGCCGGCTCATCCTCATCGTATCCGGGGGGTTGAATGGGAGGTTCAACTCTCTCGTAGCCCGAAATCACGAGAGAGATTTGAACCCTATGCATCTCCGGTGCCATCGGCATATTGTGCATGATTCGATTTTGTGGTTGAATGATTTTACCTTTGGCAACATCCTTCAACTCGCCGTCCACGACTTGTAATAGAATGCATGGAGTGTCCTCCTGCGAAAGATATATATATATATATATATATATATATATATATATATATGCATGTACGGCATCAGAGAGATTCCACTAAAAAAGGCAAGGAGATGAAGTCCTCGTTTGAGTTGCAGACGCTTATAGTTACCTTGAGGGCGTCGAGGTCGGCTAGTGAAGAGACCCCGCCGTCAGAGACCCCGCCGATGACGGCGGGCATGCAAGAGACGGAGGGCGCGCTGCCTCCCCTGGCGTCGGTCGCCCTATTTGCGCTGCCGCCGGGTGCATTATTGTTATGCCCCGGTTGCTCGATCGTGGCCGGAGGAGTTACCATCACGTCCGACGTCGCCGCCGCGGTGTTGGCGGCCGGAGTCACCAATACGCCGGGAGTCGGTGCGGGAGCCACCACTACGGCCGGAGTCGGGACTGCAGGCGCCGCGGTGCCCGAGTTGCTGCCGACCATGCTGGGGACTGGTATGGGCCCTTGTCCACCATGCGCTTGCCAATTCGCGAGCGACTGCATCATATCTGGAAGGAGAGCGTTCATCGTCTTCGCCACTTCGTCCTGGACAAGCTGCGGAAGCATGTTCACCTTCTCCTCCAGTCCACGAACATAAGCGACATCTTCTTCGGTCCTTCTCGCCTTGCGCCCCCTCGAACCGGACTGCTCCGCCAATTTTCCATAATATTCGGACCAATTTAGGTCCGCACCAAAGCCGACCACACGGCCGGCTGACGATGGCTTCGCCGTCACGTTGTCAACCTTCTTGACCTTGTTCAACGCCCTGTTAAAGGCGTTGTCCCACGGGCCGGCCGGCTTAACCGACGACTCCTGCGATGAGGCGATTTTCATTTCCGCTTGCTGCAAAAAGAATGTGAAACGTTAAGAAATTGTGAAATTCACTCGAGAATTCAATCGACAAAGTCGCGTCGTAAACTACTTACCACGGCAGTCGTAAACTCCTGAATCTTAGGATCGATAATTATTTTCGAGGTTGCTTTGTCCTTATAGCTCCGGGCCCTCACAAAGAATTCGGTCTGCGGATCATCTTTGTATTGCTGGAAGGGGTTAGGTATGCCCGCAACGGCGTACTTGGCATCCTCCTTGTCCCATTTAGGCTTGGAACTTTTGTAACCACCGGCTGCGATACGGTGGTTACCTATGACCTGCGACCGCATGGCCTTGCCCTTTGCACTCGCGGCCTTGGCTTGCTCGGACTCACACCTAGCCTTGAAAAGGTTGTAGGTAGCTTCGTCGATCAACGACTCTTTCTCCTTGAGCTCCTCCCAGGTTTTGTTCTTTTAAAAAATTTCCCTCTTCACCCGGGTTTTCCAACTGGGCAAGGCCTTGCTCATCTTCCTGAGGGCCCATGTGTTTACTTTGTTCCCTCTGAGTTTGGTGTTATCGTACGGCTCCGGAAACTTGTATCGTCCGTGCAGCTTGTTGATAAGAAGCTGACAATAATGAATATTCTCACGACTCCTGAGGTTAATCTTGGTGATCGGCACGGTGTTGCGGAGGATCGCCGCGACTTGACGGCCGTACCCTTCCGAAAAACGTTCGGGCTCTTTAGGAATCCCGACGGCGGTCACGACAGTAAACTCTTGCCTGATGACGCCGACCTTGGTCGGTTTTCGATTCCTCTTCTTCGACTGGGTACCATCTGTGTTGGAGCCACCGGTCCCATCATCCTCGCCGATGTTCCTCTCGCCGTCTGTCGTACCGGCCTCCTCCTCTAGGTCATCATCCGACGAGTCGGACTCCGACTCTATCTCCTCCTCATACTCCTCCTCGCCCGGAGGTACTTCCTCTTCTCTCTGCTCCTCGACCTCCTCCTGGGAGTATTCCCAAAATTGCTTCCTTTTTTCTTCCGGCTGAGAAGAAGGACCGGCGTCGGCTCCGGTCGACATGTTTGCACTAGTACAATATTAAGAAATTCAACTACTTAATTAATTAGCACAATAAATAAATGCAAATACTCTCATGTTAAGAAAAATAGAAAAGGTCATGTACGAATTCACGGAAAAATTCGGCATGACCTTTGCTCTTTTTCTTAACATGAGAGTGCCCCATTCTCAACCGAAACGGAGGTTAATCAACATTTCGGGAGAAAGGGGATAATAATTTGCACCTGCACAAAACAAATGCCTACATGTAGGCACAACAATGCACAAAAATACATATTCAAATAGTAGATATTCAAGAAACATATATATAGGTAAATTTCATATGGTAAACAATGCATTGAAAATTCTGTATACTTGCAAATGGATAAAAAGTGAGCTTGACTAAAACAGCGGAAAAACACGATGAGATAAACATGATGAGATCATGTAACAATGGCACATCAAAAAATAAAACTATCGAAGAACAGATTCTACACTTGCTAGTTTCATCATTATGTTCATAAGAACAAATGCTTACCTACTGGTTTTTATCCTCTCTCTTTTTTAATTTTTACTAAAGCATATTCCAACTTTCAAGCTTTGATGCATAAAAACAATAAGAGGTTCTCTGTCCAAGGGGAGGGGGGTCAATAACCTTAGTATAATTTTATAAGTGTTGTCTAATAGTGGTTCATAAGACAACCTATTTTGGATTTCAACATCGAATAATATGGAACCTTGTACAAGTTGTTAGGTGCAGATCTTAAACTAAATTCAGAAAATTCAGTTTCTTTGCACAAGGGGATTTTTCACTACTATTCCACACAAACTACAATGATCCCAATAGCTAGCTTTCAAATGCTACCTTATCAAATCCTTGGCACAAACAGCAAAAGGTTGCATATCTCCCACAAGCCAAACAACAAAAAATCATGCATACACTTATAATTTCTAGCAGATGAGGACATTGTGTCATCCTGATGAACTCGAAGAACATGTGATTTTGTTGGGAGGCGGGCATGGCGGGGAGGAAGAAGGGGCGGTCGGGGGTGGGGAAGATACTAACCTAGGGAGCACGGCGGTCGGGGGCGCGGAGAGCTGCTGGTGAGGGGCGGCGTCGATGCGGCCCGGCCTCCTCCACGGTGGTGGCTCTAGTGGCGTCCAGGGAGGCTCCGGTGCCGGCGAGGGGCGACGTCGAGGGAGGCTCCTGTGGCGTCGAGCGGACTCTCCGCGGTGGCGTAGAGGAGCGGCTCCTCCGCGGTGGCGTCGAGGGGCGGCTCCGGTGAGGTCGAGGGGCGCCTCCGGTGGCGTCGAGGGGCGGCTCCGGCGTCGGCGGCGAGGACGGTGGCGGCTAGGGCTCGAGAGGTTCAGGCTCGGCGTCGGCGGCGAGGACGAATGGGTACTGTGACGAGAAAGGGGGAGGGGGCCGTGGAGGTTAAGGCTTAGGGGTGGCGCATTTTGCCAGAATGCACCACCAGGAGGTTCCTTATGCGTGGCGCATTCCGCCGAAATGCGCCACGCATAAGGAACCTCTTGGTGGCGCATTCTGTAAAAATGCGCCACCCCTAAGCACATTTAGTGGCGCATTTATGAAAGATGCGCCACCCCTAAGAGTTTTTTAATTTTTTTTATTAATTGGACTAGCTATCTATCTGGTTTTTTATCGCTGCTAGTTTTTTTATCGCTACTAAATATTTTTAAGGAGTTAGGCATGATGCTTCAATTGTGTATAAAAGTGGTCAAACTTTATTAAGATTGACTTTGACCAAATCTTATATGCGGAGTAAAAAGAAACGGAGGGAGTACTTCAATTGTGATCATATCGATCCACGTACCATGCCTTAACCGTGTCGTCGCCGAACCAATTCCACAAACACAAGGTGTAGCGGCATTTCGAAACATAAGATTGTGATCATCAATTACAAAGTGCATATTAAATCTATGCATACACAAAGTGATCATGAATTACAAAATATTTTACTTAAATTTGGAGCTAGCTATCTAGCTATCGTTTCCTCACAATCTTCTTCTTGCCCTTCTTTGTCGTGGTTGAATAATTTAGGCCCGGGACGCCTTCACTTTTCCTCTTGAACGGGAGGAGACCTTTCTTCGGTAGGGTTGTGGTGTATGTATCCTGAGCGGCGTAGTCATCCTCCATCTTCGGGTCGCCGTACTTGTCAAACTCTTTCTCGTTGGCGACTCCATCCATTCCGAATATGTTTCTTTTGCCTCTCCTCACTACAACGCGGCTCGGCTTTGATGGGTCGGTAATGAAGAAGCATTGGTCCACTTGGCTAGCCAGTACCCATGGCTCATTTTTCGCGGTGACGTTTGCGCCCGCAGACTTGGATTTGGCTTCGGGTATAACCATGGTGGTGAAGTACCGGTCTTCTTTTACGACGCTGTTGGCCCATCTCACACGGAACATCGGCACCTTCTCTCCACAGTAGTCGAGCTCCCATATGTCCTCAATCCTTCCATAGAATCTTTCCTTGACGTCATCGGTGTAGAATATCCCCGTTACCCCTGAGTTCTAGTAATCGCAGTTATTGTCCTTTTCCTCCGTGTAAAATGTGTAGTCGTTGATATCATACGCTTGATAGGTCATCAGGTTGCGTGCGGCACCCTGTGACAAGGTGAATATCATCTTTTCATCCTCAGAAGCGTTCCTTAGCGGGGGATTAGCACGAAGCTCGTCCCTGAACCAAGTCATGAAACCGGAGTTGTGCTCTTTGATTAGCCGTGGATCTTGGTCCGTTATCTGCAGGCCCTGGTCACTGTACTTCTTCCTGATTAAATCCTTGTGCTTTACTATCCAAGGATCGACCAGCTGGATGTGTTGCAGCGCGACTAGGCTTGCTCTTTCAAAGTCGATGTCTCGACCGTTAAAGTTGACATGCATTGCGCGGCTTCCCTCGTGGTGACCACACCCATTGGTCCTGCCAAAGTGCTTGTTGACGACCAGACCAACAGGGTTCTCGGTGTTGAGATAATTCGTGCAAAATGAGATGCACTCTTCGGTTAGAAATCCCTTCTCTATGCTTGCATCTGGATGGGACCTGTTATGAACGTATTTTTTTATGTGCCCATTCATCCTTTCGAACGGCATCATGCTGCGCAGAAACGCAGGCCCGAGTTGGACGATATCCTCCACGACGTGGATCTGCAGATGCACCATAATGTCGAAGAACGCGGGCGGGAAATAGATCTCAAGCTCGCATAGTATGAGCACGATCTCCTCCTATAGCCTTTTGAGTTGCGTAGCGCAAATCGACTTCCGGTAGATGACGTCAAAAAAGTTGCAAAGGCCAAACAACGTTTTACGGACGTGCTCGTCCATTATCCCTCGCATCGCAACCGGGAGAATCTGCGTCATCAGAACGGCACAGTCGTGAGATTTCATCCCGCTGAAACGCTTCTTTGCCTCGTCTAGGTATCTGCTTATCTTCCCCGCGTAGCCGTTCGGAAATTTTACTCCTATGAGGCAGTGGATAAACCGCTTGATCTCCTCCTCGCACAGTGTGAAGCATGCCGGGGGGCAGTGATCAATACAGGTCTTCTTCTTGGTTGTCCTTTTTCGTTTGCGAGAGTTTTTCGTTTCCGTATCCTCTTCCTCCTCCGGCTCATCATCGTCGTCACTAGGGGGGTGAAGTTCCCTCCTGATGCCCATAAATTTCAAGTCATTCCTTGCTTTTGGCCCGTCCTTGGTCTTCTCCGGCATGTTGAGCAGCGTGCCAAACAAGCTCTCGCACACGTTCTTTGTGATATGCATTAGATCAAGGCTATGAGGACTGCGGAGTAGACTCCAGTATTCTAAATCCCAGAAAACAGACCTCGCTTTCCATACCCTCATCAATGGCAGAGTCTTCTTTTTTTTCTTTCCCGGCGCGGGGCACTCTTTCCAAGTTTTCAACAAGTTATCGATTTCTTTGCCGCTCCTTCGAGCTGGGGGTGCTCGGAGCTCCTCGCTTCCATCGAACAGATGTCCCTGTTTTCTCCACGAGTGTTTCTTGGGAAGCCACCTCCGAGACCCCTAGAACACGGTTTTTGAAGATCCGGGATCTTTTGGTAGCTAGCGGTATGTTGTATTATCCATGCACCTAACGCATGCACATAATCCTTGGACCACCTGCCCTGAGTAATATCCGTATCCGAGATAGTCGTGCACCGTCGTGATCACCGCGGCTTTCATTGGGAAATATTCTTTTGCCGCGGCGTCCCACGTATTGACTCCGTTTTTCCATAACGTTTCTAGCTCCTCTTTCAACAACTGCAGATATAGATTGAGGTCCGTACCTGGTTGTTTCGGCCCTTGAACTAGCATACACATTGTTATGTACTTTTTCTTCATGCACTTCCAGGGGGGAAGGTTGTATATGCATACAAACACGGGCCAGGTACTGTGTGTTCTGCTCTGGCCGCCAAACGGATTGAATCCATCGGCGCTCACACCAATCCTGAGGTTCCTTGGTTCTTTCCCAAAATCTGGGTATTCGAGGTCCAACGCAGTCCATTGGCTACCATCTGAAGGGTGCCTCAGCATGTCCTCCTTTTCCAGATCCGGGTTCGGGTCATCCTCTTTTAGCTTCTTTCTATCCGCGTGCCAGGTCATGAGCTTTGCTTCCTCGGGATCTATGAAATACCTCTGCAGACGAGGAGTGATCGGAAAGTACCATACCACTTTTCTAGGAACTTTCTTCCCTCTCTTGTATCGACTAACACCGCACACCGAACATGTGGTTTTATCTTCGTCCTCACCCCGATATATCATGCAATCATTTATGCAGACGTGGTATTTAACGTGCGGAAGATCGAGAGGGCAAAGGACTTTCTTGGCCTCAGCGATACTAGTTGGGCATGTGTTGCCCTTCGGAAGACGATCGTGCCAGAATGCCATGTTATCATCGAAGCTTTCGTCGGTCCATTTGTGTTTTGCCTTCATCTCCATAGCCCCAAGTGTTACATTCAAGCGGGTATCCCCGTCGTTGCATCCTTCGTACAACTTCGTAATCGCGTCTTTCTCGAGTTGCGCCATCTTGGCTTTCTCTCTAGCTGCACCTCTTGCGTTCAACGCCTCTTTGACAAGCAGCTCTTGAACCTGAGGGTCCCGCACCCAGCTTGAATCCTCATCATGTCCGACATCTTGATCTTCATGTCCGGCATCTTGATCTACATGATCCGCTTCGGCATCTTCTTCATGATCATGTACGGGATGCTCTTCGTCATCTCGCCCGCCGCTGTTTTCTGGTTGCCCTTCCTCAATTACTGGCGCTCCACCATTGACGTCCTCCTCCTCACCAGCTTCATCACTTGTCCATCGTGTGTAGCCATCCATCAAACCATTACGCTTCAGGTGTCTTTGCAATATTACGGAATCAGGCTCGGTCACGCACTGCAGTTTGCATCTCCGACACAGACATCTTATATCCGACCTATTATTCCTAAGCATGTCGTTTGTCGCACATTGCATCCACCTAGCCACGGTGATATCGCTCAGCATCTCGCGGACCATGGTCGATCACCTGCATGCACGGAGAGAGCAACACCATTATATATCACAGTCGTCGCCGGAAAAATTCGGCATGACCTTCCCTAATAATGCATGGGAGCATGCGGAGAGTGCGCCAGAAATTTGCCGAAACGGAAATGAATTGACATTTCGGCAAAACATTTGCCACTCAAGATACACATATACATCAAACCACCATAAGCTTCACATATACATCAAACCACCACAAGCTTCACATATACATCAAACCACCACAAGCTTCACATATACATCAAACCCAAGCTTCACATATACAACAAACCCCAAGCTAATAAAGGCAAGTATATGGGTCATAAATGGAATAAAAGAGTTTGGGAGGAGGTCCACTTACTTCAATATGAAACAAAATAGATGTAATGCCAAGTATCGATGGATAAATGGAAGAAATGAGGTGGGGAGGAGGAGAAAACTGAATAGATCTAGGGTGAGAAGAGTGGATCTAGTTTGAGAATTGTGTGGAGTGAATGAGAGGTGGTAGGTGGGGTGGAGTAGATAAGGGCAGCTCTAGGAATTTAGTGGCGCATATATAAAGTCAGTGGTGGCGCATTGGTGAAATGTGCCACCCCTAAGCTCTTATGGTTGGCGCATTAGGGAAATGCGCCACCCCTAAGGACCTTATGGGTCGCGCATTTACAGAATGCGCCACCCCTAAGCTCTTAGGGGTGGCGCATTCTGTATATGCGCCACCTATAAGGTTCTTAGGGGTGGCGCATATTGCTAGATGCGCCACGTATAAGATCATCCAGGCTGGCCCACTCTTAGGGGTGGCGCACTGTAAAATAATGCGCCACCCATAAGAACTTATGGGTGGCCCATTATTTTCCAGTGCGCCACCCCTAACAGATGGTGGCGCATGGCTTTCTATATGCGCCACTAATAAGCTTTCCATGTATAGCTATTTCCCTAGTAGTTGATCATATAGATCGTTGATCCGAGGGAGCGGATACTTGTTCTGTATTGTTGCCTGGTTGATAGGTCGATAATCTTGGACCAAACGGTTCGTTCCATCACTCTTTTTGACAAAGAGCGAAGGTGCTCCCCAAGAAGAGGAACTTGGATGGATGAATCCTTTGTGGAGTGCCATGTCGATCTCCTTCTTCAGTTCAAGGAGGTGGTGAGGCGGCATCTTATAAGGGCGCTTAGCAATAGGGACGGTGCCGGGCTTCAGGTCGATGACGAATTCGACATCTCTGATCGGGGGTATTCCCGGCAGTTCTTCTGGGAAGACGTCGAGAAAATCGTGAACGACTGGAACGTTCTCAATTCCTTCAAGAGGTGAGGCATTCAGTGCGTTCAGAGCATATATCTGGCTTTCTGCATGTTGAACTATTCGGGCCGAGTACAGAATTGTCTTGCCATAAGGGTGAGTGAGCTGAACTATTTTAGTACCACAGCGGATGTGAGCATCATGCGCTTTCAACCAATCCATACCAAGAATAACGTCAATGGTAGAAACCTTGAGGGCCATGAGTGAAGTAGCAAATACCAATCCTCCAATTTCAATACGATTGTTGTGGGCTACCATCGAGGTATCCCAACTGGTACCAGGAGAATAAACCAACAGTGGAGGGTACAGGTTTTCGAACGGCAAGTCTTGCTTACGTGCAAACGTAGCAGATATGAAGGAATATGAGGCGCCTGAATCAAACAGAACAGAAGCTGGTACTTAATTAACAAGGAGGGTTCCCATCACGATAGTCGGATCCATCCTAGCCTTCTCAACATCAACATGATTGGCATAGCCACGTTCAACAAGAGGCGGCTTGGTATTACCTTTTCTGGTACGACAGTTTCGACAGTTCCTCTTATGGTCAACAGGAGGACATGGTGCACGGTGACCTGGCTGTCCACACTGGCGGCATAAGCCATCATTAGGGGGAGGAGCCATAATATTGGTCTATCCAGTCGGAATCGTTAGCTGTCTCGGCGGTGGAGGAAGACGAGGTGCAACATAGGACGGCCTTGGCGTTAGTGCAGGCCGGTGAAAAACATTGTGCGGGAGCCAGACTTTAAGTTTCTGAGCAGGCCGACTCGAAGATGGGCTAGCATCTCGAGCACGTTTGAGCGACTCATGGTGCTTAGTCAGAGCAGTTTCGACTTGGAAAGCCTTGCTGACAAGGGTCGCGAAGTCCGCACAATCATGAAGGACAAGTGCGAGCTCTATTTCAGGATGCAGTCCTTCTCGGAATCTCTCCTATTTGCGAGCGTCGGTGGCGACGTCTCTCTCAGCATAGCGGGACAATTCAAGGAACTTCCTATGATATTCATCAACAGTTGTCTGGCCCTGACGGAGTTGGTGAAAATCCTCCTTCTTCTGGTCCATCAGACCTTGAGGAAGGTGCCATGCACGGAAAGCTAACTAGAATTATTGCCAAGTGGTTACAGTTCCATCTGGAAGCGCAAGCCGGTGGCTTTCCCACCACTGAGCAGCTGGACCCCTCAGATGATACGTCGCAAAGGTGAGGTAACTGGCAGGGGAAACAGCAGCTGACTCCATCTGAAAAGCAATATCACGGAGCCAATCATCGGCATCCATAGGATTTGCGGAGCTGCGAAAGGTGGACGGACTGAGGCGCACGAACTCCTGCAGTGTTATTGGGGAATTCTGAGTTGAAAGCTGGGTCATTACTCCGGCCATAAACTGACGGTTCAGATCAAACTGTTGCAGTACTGCGGCCATATAAGGTGGAGGTGGGGGATCGTCAGCCATCCTGCCTGAACAGCAGGGGTTAGTTCAGACAAAGAATTTGCAAGGATAAGAAGTCATACATGATGTAGTATGAGCAATGAACGAGAAGTGCAGTAGATACACAATAGTAGTCATATAGACATACAGATCAGTGCACATAGTTGGTCAAAATCGGACAGCGTAACGTCGTAGAAATTAAGGAAAAAGGACTCAGTAGGCGGCGCGCAGACCGCGGTAAGGATTACACGACGCGACATAGCTTCCGATATATCAATCACGCCGCAAGAAAACTGTTGGCTACAGGAGTTAATGCCAGAGGACGCGCGGCCTGCCCAGAATGAGAATGGGATCCGCGGTCCGGGACCTGGGGTAGAACTCCTGCGACACGACTCAATCCATGGTGTACGCACCAGAACGCCGGGTGGAATCAAGAGAACGTGATCCTAATGTCAGAGTTTGTAAAACTTACCAGCAAGGATAAGAGAGCAGATTCCCAGAGCATAGGTACGGAGAAAAAGATCCTAATACCATAGATATCACACGTAGTGACATCGATGTGGGCCCGTAAGCCAAATATTAAGTTAGCAAAAATAGTTTTTCAAAGTCTAGACTCAACTTCGACCAGGTAGTGGTTGAGTGGCTTCCTACAGGCATTCGGCTCTGATACCAACTTGTAACGCCCTCGATTTACGATCATGTATAGTAATCATACACGCAGGGTACATGATCGAGATCAAGGTGCCACGGTGAGAATATCACAGCACAACAGTAAACACAAAAGGATAAACCAATATATTACAATGAAGGGGGTCGCACGGACCCAAATACATAAATCATACAAACATAATATCTGAGTACAGACATACTTAGTCAAGTTTTGCCTTAAGAAGGCTAGCACAAATAACATCAGAGATACAGATCGAAAAGGCGAGGCCTCCTTCCTGGGATTCACCGAACTACTCCAGGTCAACGGGAACTCGATGTCATAGTAGGCTCCTCCTGGAATCTCCTGCTCCTGGGCTCCAACGTCGACTGCAGCGGCCGATCAGGCAAAGCGAAAAGGGGAAAATAAAGCAAGGGTGAGTATCTAGCATACCCGCGAGTCTTACATCCGCTACTAAGCATTTATGCATGTATCAAATGGAAAGGGGAGGCTATATATAGTGGACTGCAAGATACAAATCAGAATAAGGGTAAGAAGCTAGGCCTATCGAAGACGAGCATCTTCCGACGAGTCTTGCAGCATGAGGTAAGAATCAGCCAACAGTTCAATAGCATGAATGTAATAACAATGCAGCAGAAGTTGATGCAGCATTGTATAATAGTAAGTTGTAATATTTAATAATAATAATGCCCCCGAGTTCCCTTCCTCGACTCCCTGCGAGGAAAAGAAACAGTAACTATACAGTTTAATAGTAGTAGTTTGTAGTAGTAGGCTCTGGCTTCAGCATAAAGCGTCCTGTTACCGTGGACACGACTATTAGAATAGATCAAACTCCCTGCATGGGTGCACTACTGTTCAGCCTGCACGCTCGGATCTCCAGGGTGGCGTACACCTTGTTAGGGAATGCCCCACCGAGGCTATCCGACACGTCGAGGCCCATCCTACGGTTCATCAGAGAGCTCCCCGCCGGTCTACAGTCCTAAGCGCAAGAGCTTCATGGGCCATCACCTCTCGCACTCCGGGTCGTTGTGCGCCAAGTGGATCCAGTGCCGCAGCACGATCCGACCCAACCACAATGCTGAAACTGGACGTCTTTCAGAGCTTTCGAACGAGACCACAACGCGGAGGGCCCACACAGTAACCCCACGTGAAGGTAGTGCTTACAAGCCTTTGCGGCCTCTCAAGTCATCCACCGGAACTGTTAAGTCATTTTATTATTATCTGTCGGGACAACCGTTATCGTTGCCCCTTTCTCGTTGAGTGGCAGACAACGTCAGAAGCCAGGACCACTAGTAACGTTGGGGCCTGCCCTGTCGTCCCACCAACTCGTGCGGTTACCAACAAGGTGAACCGTCTCCTTACCTTGTCTCGCATTTGCTCCGAAGAGCTCGACTTTCGTACAACAGGATATCTGTCGGCCACAAACAGTACCAGGCCCACCGCACACCGGTGGAATACACCTGACCTGTCGTTCCGCTAAGATACCATGCGCGGGCACCATGGGGTCACCCGACTTCTTACTTGTAAGGACAACCGTGGTTCAGCACCCTAGGACGGCTATACAGAGTCAGCAACGAGTGGAGTACAAGGATTACTCCTCGATAGCTCACACTTGATGTGGCTCGGCAGAGCCGGGGTAGGGGCCTGAAGCGGTGTCTGCTCTGAACTGTACCTATAGCAGTTGAAATGTAACGCATCCGCAATCACTCCAAGAGTGAAAACGGCCCGCTATCTAACCCTAACAACTAACAATGCGCAGGGTTCACTGCTGAATATAATATATATAATAGGCAGCATAGGATAAAGGAAGGTACATCAAGGGTGACAATGACAGGCTATGCAATTGAATAGGATTGTAACGTAGCAGCAGCAGCATATGCCTAGTGCAAGAAAGTACGGAAAGATAGGCGATATCTGGGGAAGAGAATGACTCTGCTTGCCTGTAAGCTCGACGGTAGAGGTACGGTCGTCGACGAAGTAGTCGATCACAGGGGCATCAGCAGCGAACGTCGAGACTACCGGATAATAAGAGAGGGGGGAAGAAACAATAAATACACAGCAATAATAGCAATACAAATTACATGACATATGAAATGTTAACGATGCTCTAACGTTGTAGGATACACGTAGCACAGAGCGAGAATTCATCCGTGGATGAACTGTCAGCTCCGGGTGATTACCGGACAGGGTGTCCGGAGGGGGAAGGTATCATGCCGGAGGTGTCATGGACATCCGACAAACATGTGAAGGGTGTATCCGTGTTAGTTGAACCATTCCGGACAACTTTCGTGTTCGGAATAAATTCCTCCGGCAGGTTTTTACCGGCACCGGGAATTATCGACAGACAGCCGGAGGGGGGAATGTCGATGATCGATGTCTTAGGGGGTGGGGTAGGCATACGGATAGCGTATCCTTATTCGTTATATTCTTCTGATCAATTTTCATGTATAAAGTTTTTGAATCTGACTTACGGTTTAAAAGATATTCAAATTCAAATTTTTAATCATTTTCTGAATTAGTTTATTATTAAATTCCAAACATTATCCACAACAGGGTTGACTGGTCAAACCTGACCAGTGGGTCCCACTAGTCAGCCTCACATGTTAATAAGCATTTTAATTAAATCTAATTACCCACTGGACCCACATGTCATAGTCTGGTTATTTCAGAAATTATTTTTATTAATAAAATGCAGTGGGGACCAGGTGTCATTCACACATGTTCTAATTAATTTGGTTTAATTTAACCATGGATTACTATTTGGCCTGGGCCCACATGTCATAGGCAGTGGGTTAATTAACTTAGTTAATTAGCAGTTTAATAGGGGATTAGCCCTAATACAGCCACCGACAAGTGGGGGCCATCGGGCAGTGGCTGGGGGGCTCGCCGGCGACGACCAGTGCCACGGCCGACGACGAGGAGCACGGATCCGGCGGCCAATTCATACGCAGAGGGGCGGAACCGAACAGGGGCTCCATCCCGCGTCGACTGGGGGTCACGGCGTCGACGGGGACTCGCCGGAGCGGCGCAAGTGACGAGCGCGACAGCGGTTGTCTTCGGACGGTGGTGGTAACTTGACTACGGCGTGCTTTTGTGAGCGCGAACTGGCTAAGCGTGACCAGGGGCTCACCGCAAGCACGCTGGCGTGCTGGACAGCCAACTGCGCACGCTAGGTCACGGTGTCAAAGATGCACGGCAGCGACGAGCACGACACCCATGGCGATGGCGGTTCCGATGGGATACAGAGGGCGCGAACGCAGGGGGAAGACGACCGAGCTCACATTGAGTGCAGTGGTGGTGGAAGCTTGCGCGGGGAGGTCACGACGGCGATGAATTCCGGCTGCGAAGCTCGCCGGGGCCGGAAGAGGGGAATTGACCGTGTGCTCAACTGCGTGCTCCCGAGCTCGATTCCATCCGCGCGGAGACGATGTCGACGATGACGAGCCTGCTGGACAGGTCGGGGCGGGCTTTCGTCACCGCTGGCCATGAGCACGGCGGCGGCACGGCAACGGCGGAGCTCGGTTCGAGCGAGGAGACGACGCGGGCGAGGGGAAGGGGACGGTGGCTCGAGGGAGGAAGAATGGGACGTCTAGGGTTGCTTTGGGGGGCTCGGAGCTCTTATCCCGCCGGTGAGCCGCGGAATTGGTGCCAGGGCGACGTCCACGGCGTGGCCGGTCTGGATGGCCGCCACGGGCGTGGGTGAGCAGTGGAGGAGGAAGAAAATTGGGAGGGGGAGTTGGGCTGGGTTTAGTCAGGCTAGGGGGAACAGGGGGGTAGGGGTGGGCCTCTGTTGCACAATGCGGTAGATAGGTTTTTCCAATTTTTGTTTCTTTTTTTTGTTTAATTTTATCTTAGCTATGAAATGTATTTTGTAAAATATTATACATGTTCCATAATTAGTGTTGCAAATTAATAGAGTGCCACAAAAAGTTTGGGTGCAAAAGAAATTCATTTAATATTTTTTTTATTATGCATCTAGTGAAAGGGGTTGTTTTAGAACTAGTTTGAATTGTTTGCAATATTTAAATATTGCAATAAATATCCAATGTTAGTTTAACATGGTCCACTGATTTTTTAGGCATTTAACAAAATTGGTTGCACAATTTTTGGACAAAGTTTTATTTATCACATTATTTTTAATATCAACCAAATGGGATTTTGGATTGATCAAATGTAAAGATGATCAAAGTGAGATTAGCGACAGTAATTATCATTATCCAAAATTGATTACTGTTACAGACACCGAGGGTGTTACATCACCCGTGCCACCGATGCCGCTAGGGAGAGCACGATTAGGTCTTGTTCTCAGATCCAGATCTGGGCATCGCCCTACAAGAGAGGGAATCCTGAGCTACCCGCCGCTCAGCCACCCGTTGCCCACACAACAGGGAGGAGCCACCACCACCACCATGGTGCCTGCCGGAAAGAAACCATGTGGTCCACCATCCAGGGACGCCGCCCCGGCATCCCTGCCCCAAGACACCGCCACCCTCCACCTCACGACGCGTCAACCCCGGCCGGACGAGTAGAGCTCACTGCCCACTCAGTGCCCGGCATCAATCCTTGGATCTGGGTGACCTTCCCACTCACTATGGAAGGCGCCGACGCCTGCATCCCCCTTAAGCCCTCCTAGAGCTAGGGGACACGATCGTAGGACCACCGACGACCGTCTTCAAGACCTCCTGGAGCTCGCACGACGCCAAACTGAGGTCAAGGCACCAATCAATAGGCCAGATAGCAGTGTCAGGCCACCGCCACTGTACACCACCCCCGTGACGGACCGTCCACGGAGACACCCCAGGCCAAGGCCAGCCACACCTACCCAGGGAACGAACTCGATTTGCCCGGGCCCAGATCCGGACAGCCCGAGCACAAACCCTAGGACCAGGCACCCGGCCTAGTCCTGGGAGAAGGAGGCTGCCGCACCACCGCCCCGCGCTGCTAGCCGGACCGCAGCCGCCACGCCTCCGCCTCCAGCACCAGTCCGAACAACCAACTCCGCCTTCGAACCGCGCCACCGAAGCCCGCGTCCCCTGCTGGCCAGATCTAGCCGTCGTAGTGCATGCATGCACCACCACTGAAGCCGCCCTCGGCCCACGTCGCCATGCAGGTTGGTCCAGCAAGACCGCTATCGACAACCCGACCGCCGCCTAGACCCGTCGCCGTGCCGCCGGCATGCACCACCACCCGCCGCCGGAAGGGACCCAGCCCGGGCCGCCTGGGCACCCACCACCAAAGTCTCCAGTCGGCCACCTGCACCAGACTTGGCCAGATCTGGCCGGAGTCGCGACCGCCCATCACCTCCCTAGATGGGGATGCCACTGCCGCTGCCACACTGCAGCAGTACACCGGGCGCCACCACCAGCAGCTCGCCATCGCCGACGGCAGCCTACCGCCGCACCAGGATGCCTTCAACCACCGACGCCAGCAAGCCAGCCACGGGAGCGCCACACGGCTCTCCACACAAGCACCAGCGCGCAGCCCCCCCCCCCCCACACACACCCCCACCACGCCGGAGGGAGATAAATCCCCGCCGCCACCGGAGGCAGCAAGGGAGGAGGAGGGGGGAGGTGAGCGGCACGGCAGGAGAGGCCCTCCTCGGTCGCCTCGCGGGTGGCGGTGCGAGGGAGGAGCGAGGGGATATGGTTTCTTCTCGCTTTCCAAAAGGAGAAATTGAACCCAAATGTCCCCAACTACAATGGTAGATGGATGGAAAGGGACATTTTGATCACTTCAATCTATTGAGAGGTTTAATATTCACACTGATTTGGGGGATTTTTATTATTTCATGACACCAAATTAACCGATTCAAGTCAAGTAACTGTGTTTTTTTGGCGGGGTATCTAAGTATGTTTTATTCGCGGGGAATTAAAAATGATTGAGAAATTTACATCTTAAATATATGGATTTGAGAACCCTTCTTTTGTTGCTAAAATAGGAATTCGCAAATAGGGTAGCGGCGATGTTATAATACATTTGAGAACCCTTCTAGTTTTAATACATTTAAAGTCACAACTACCAATTCATCACATATAAAGTTTGGATATAAATATTGCTTTTGGATCACTTTTAAGTGTCACTGATAACATTATATGTACATTTGTTGATTATTATGTTAAAGTTTATAATGAAGACCCTTGAGTTCTACTTTTTTCGGGCCTCAAAATCCTTAGGACCAATCCTGGGTAAGCAAGCTAATAGGTGACACTAAGGTAGATGTCAAGGTATTCGTTTCACAGTGAAGTTAGCGGCCTGCATGCATCGGACGATTGATCCTTTCATCCCACTCCTATCAAGGATCAAGAGGCATGAGATCACAATCTGAAGCATTTCTTTTGTGCTTGGTATAATTTTTGCAAGATGGCTGACAAGGATTGCTCTGAGGAGATGTTGTAGCAGCACAAAAAGAAGAAAGCTGACAAGCCCAGTAAGAAGAAGGGCAACAACAAGGACAAAGAATAACTGATCATCCCAGTTTAGGATCAGAATTCTAGTTACCTTTTTTGTTATGATGACATCCATCCTGTATGATATTTGGTGGTGGCCTTGGGACAAGATATGTGGACTTTGTTGCTATCAGATGCTATATGTAACAGACATGATTAAGAACCTATATGCTATCTTTATGTGTATGCATGTTCTTGCCCAGCACTTCACTTCTAGTACTATTGAGTTGTCCCCTATATCAAGGTGGACACAAAGATTCAGATGCAGTTCTTATATGATACATGATGAATAACAAGCAATGGAATACACTTAACTGGAACATCAGAGGCATCAATGACCAATCCAAATGGCTTGCTTTGAGAAACAAAATTTCAGAAGCTGACTGTGATATTATATGCATTCATGAGACTAAGAGAGAAAATATTGACAACAGATACTTACAGAACTTCTGCCCCAGAAATCTTAATAAATTTGATTATATTCCATCCCAAGGTGCATTAGGGGGTATTATTACTGTTTGGAATGATAATTTGTTTGCATGTGAAACTCTATTCAAGAATGATTATTTCTCCATTAGATTCACTGCTAAGCAGACAGGTGACAACTGGATTTTAACAAATGCATCATTTATTGCACTTATCCCCAAAAATGAGGCACCAACTACAGCTGCTAACTTCGGACCCATATCCTTGCTTAACTGTTCCATCAAACTCATCACCAAATTACTGGTTAATAGACCGAAGAAAATTATTTTGAAGCTGGTCCATGACAATCAATATGGATTCCTACATAATAGATCTATTCAAGACTGCATTGCATGGGCATATGAGTTCCTACACCAATGTCACAGCACAGAACAGGAAATTTTGATTGTCAAGCTTGATTGTTGAGCATAAAGCAATTAAAGACATATTGAGAGCTAGGGGCTTTGGGGAAAGGTGGATGAATTGGATGGATATGATACTCGATTCTGGATCTTCTTCATTGTTACTCAATGGCATTCCTGGAAAGCAATTTATATGCAAAAGAGGAGTCAGACTAGGAGATCCTTTATCTCCACTGTTATTTGTTATGACAGCTGATATCCTGCAAACTATTCTGAATGAAGCTATGCTGAATAACTTAATTCAACATCCTATTGAAAACCATCCTTGCAAAGACTTCCCAGTTGTCCAATATGTTGATGACACTGTAATCATTATCAAAGCATCTAGCACTGAGGTCCATCAACTGAAATGTATCCTCCATCACTTCAACTTATTCACTGGCATGAGAATCAACTTCAGCAAATCTATGATAGTACCCATCAACACATCACAGGAAAAGATGCAAACTTTGGCAGATATCATGGGATGTAAGATAGGAAGCTTCCAATTCCCATATCTGGGATTACCCCTCAGATTAAACAAGCCCAAGATGGAGGACCTCATGCCCATCGTCAACATAATTGATAAAAGACTTTCAGGCTGCTCTACATTGCTCTCATATGGAGAAAAAATTGGTACTTATCACATCTGTTTTTACTAGTCTGCCAACTTTCTACATGAGCTCCCTGTCATTGCCAATGGGTATTATGGAACAGATTAATAAATATATCAGGAATTTCTTCTGGAGAAAATATGGAACGGAGGACAAGGGAACTGCACTAATTGCCTGGAACAAAGTATGTAAACCTAAAGACAGAGGTGGTCTGGGAGTTCTAGATCTCTCCACTCACAACAAATGCTTGCTCATGAAGAATGCTCATAAATTCCTCAATATGATGGATCTTCCATGGGTTCACCTCATATGGAACTCTTACTATCCAAATGGTATATTGACTGAGAGATCAGTAGGATCCTTTTGGTGGAAGAACATCAGTAAATTGATATTTGTATACAAAGAGATGGCACAATGCACCATTGGCCTAGGCAATAATATACTACTATGGAAAGATGACTGGGGACAAGGGATTTTGCAGAATGAATTTCCACATCTATATTCTTACAATATTCACCCTTCCATCACAATGTCACAATGGTTACATGCTGAAGAAATCACTGATATCTTCCACACTCCTATGTCCACAGAAGCGTATCAAGAATTGCTACTGCTGCAAAACATCCAAGCCACCATACAGCTTCGGCATGCACCTGATTCCTGGAGTAATGATACAAGGAACAGATCTTTCTCTTCTAGTAAAATATATCGTGCCATGTTCCCTGAAGGCTGTATCCACCCAATATACAAATACATATGGGACAACTCATGCATTCTCAAATACAAGATCTTCATGTGGTTAGTAATACAGGACATGATCAACACCAGAAATCTGCTGAACAGAAAATCTTTCCACATCCCGAGCGTTGCAAGTGTACTCTGTAACTGTATGACTGAAGAAACATGCCTGCATTTGATTTGGGACTGCGATTTTGCCATTGATTGCTGGGAATCCATTTTCCCCAATCGTCGACGAGGTATATCAGTTTTGGATAACATTATCCTACTGAAAGAAGATCTAGCATGTGTAATTGACATGGATATCATCATCATGGGAGTCTGGCATCTATGGATGCAAAGGAATAACCTCATATTTTGAAATGTGAGGCCATCGATCAACAGTTGGAAGAAACAACTCAAGAAGGATTTAATACTTCTTGATCACAGAATCAAAGATAGAAACATAAACACTTTATCCTCATGGATAGATACACATCTTACATTATGATTGTATATTTTTACTTTCCCAGAGCCGGTATTGGCTGATTTTTGAAGCTATGTAATGTGACTTTCTGCATATTAATATAAAAGTTGTAGAACGATTGTTCTATGGTTACTTAGCTTCAAAAAAGTCAAACATTACATACATTGAGCAAGTTTATAGAAAAACTATCAACACAACTAAAATATTAGACTAATGTAATATAAAAATATATTTTATTATATATTTAATAATAATATAATTTAATTGTTGCTATTTTCCTATAAACTAGATTAAACTTCGCATTGTTTTACTTTATAAGAACATATATGCTTTCCTTTTTAAACGGACGGAATAGTACCTTTCTGTAGTTGTCGATATCGTTGGTACGGATACAATATCGATTTACTTGGATAGTTGGATCTGTATTGTTCGATCAATATATACCTTCTATTGAAATTCACTTTGGCACATACAAGCATATGTTCTTGGCATCGATTTTTTTTCAAACTGTTAAAAAACTCCAAATAAAAATTTGACGCGTAAATCTCGATATTCGGTGCATTTGGGATGGCTCTGCTCTCCTGCCCCCCCCCTCGCTCCACCCCGCGTTGCCCTGCATTCACCCAACCCTTCGAGACATTCACCCACCCCTTCGAGACAGCCTTCATCAACATACACCATCATTGCCCAAGGTGCGCCCCTCTCTCTCCTCTCCCGATTCTTCTGCGTCTATATTCTCCCCCATCTTCCCCTGTTCTCAGTACCCTGCGGAACAATATTTGAGCCCTGTAGGGCTTCTTGTCATTCAAAACATGTATACTATTTATACTCCCAAACGGGGTTTAAGAAATACATCAACTATTCCACCAAACCCTCTTTATCCTTCAACAATGAGGATCTACACTTCTAATCGGCAGGGTAGACTTACGGCGATTGGATCCGAACATTTTGGAGGCAGCAAGATGCCGAAGTGGATCAGGGGGCGCGTCTAAAAGAATGATGTGGATGAGGGGTATGATTTAGGGTTGCAGCAGCATCGGTATGGATGAGAGCGAGGGTGAGAAGAACGATGAATTATACTTGGTGAGCGGGAAACTAAGTAAATATAAGGACATAGAAGGCCGATGAGTATAATTTTTACTCCTCCGTCGCTGCTAAGCCTTATCAGCTAGTATAGATGTGGTTTAGCCACATAAAATCATTGTGTTATTCTTTTAACGTGTTTTAACGGATCATGTAGATGTTCTATGGGCATTTCTAATCGATCCCCAAAAACCGGTTAGTGGAGTAAAATTTTAGTTTTACTCCGCTAATCGGCACCTAATTGATCCCTTAAAACCGGTTAGTTGAGTATATTTTTACTCCGTCCGCAAAAAACCTCCCTTTTTTTACTCCATCTTTCAGCGGCCAAGTAAAACAGCGGGGGCTCTCTCTCGCGTCCGCCGAGCCGCTGCATCTTTGTTTGCGCGCCTCCCATCGGCCCCGACGCTACCTCGTTCCACCCCTTGTCCTACGCAGCCGTTTTTCCCGTCGGCTTGTTCTTTCGGCCACCGTAGTCGTCGCCGAAATCTACGTAAAACACCTCCGCTGTCTCCGTTGTTGATTCATCCGATTTCGACCGAGTTTCTTCCCTTTCTAGCGGCCGCCGCATCTCACCTTGCTTGCACACCGCTGCAGGTCCATCATGAGAGATTACTTAGATCCAAACCCAACCTATCCACAGAAGTAATTTTGTTGACGCTTTCGAATGCACACTAGTATGTTTCTAACCATTGCAAAAGCCGTGGAGAGATATATGATGATTGGTTAAAGCTCTGGAGAAATTCCTGAGGAGAGATTAGTGAACCCCTCTGATGAAATGCATTGCGGTTGTTCGAGTCTTGGCATATGGGTGTTGTGCCAATGCAATTGATGACTATGTACGCATTGGCGAAGAAACAATCTTGCAGGTTGTTCGAAGGTTCACCAAAGCAGTGATCGCCATCTTTTCCCCGGAGTACTTGAGAGCACCAACCGAGGAAGACACGTACCTAGAGGTTCATTACTGAGAGTGAAGAAGGACGGCCAGGAATGCTTGGATCACTTGACTGTATGCATTGGACATGGAAGAATTGTACTGCAGGGTGGAAGGTTCAGTACAAAGGCCACTACAACGATCCAACAATCCTTCTTGAGGAAGTTTCATCTAAGGATCTTTGCATATGGCATTCATTCTTTGATCTACCTAGCTCTAACAATGTCTTGAATGTGCTATCAAGATCACCTCTGTTTTATAGGCGAGAGAGATATGCCATGAGAACTTTTGGTACATCACCAATAGGACTCCGGTTGAGCCAGAGTATGACACGAACAGGATACTATCATTTCGTAAGCATCATCGGAAGATCGAGAATAACTTAGCTCCAAAAAGATCTTATTGAGAATCATTGGCACAACGTCTAAGCGAGTCCTAGTTGTTCTATGAAATGTTATTTGATAGATTTGAAATGTGTGCTAATACATAGTTCCAATTTATACTAGAATTGCAAAGTTTAGAAAAACAAGAATTTACCCCACTAAGTTTAGGGGATCGTCTAGGTCCGGCCAAAACTTAGTGGAATATTTATACTATACTAAGCCTTTTACTTCCTTAAGTTTTAGGGCATCGTTTAGAAATGCCTCGCCCTTTCGCTTACTTTTTCTAGTACTCCGATCAAACTAGTGGGTGTCCGTTAGAAAACTACTATTTTTCGATAAAAGGCGTTGTTATTGAACTCAAAATGTAGCATCTAGGATACAAAGCATAAAGAGAAACACCCGGTGCATAGCTAAGATGCACACGGACATCAAACGAACAGTCTTATAAAAAAATAAACGACAAACTGGCAACGTGTAACACCCTCAGGTCTTGTAACAGTAATCACTGTTGATGGAACAGTAATCACCTTGCTGATACGTCCCAAACGTATCTATAATTTATGCTTGCTCCATGCATGTTTTGTGTGACTTTGCCATGTTTTGCTTGAACTTTCATACACTTTTGAACCTATTTGGACTAACCTATTAACTCAGTGCACCCAGTTGCCAGTTTCTATTTTCTGCTGTTTTTGTATTTCAGGTTTTCCGGCCATTAAAAGTGCTGCAAAAATTCCGGGAAAAATATATAAAAAATCAGCGCAACAGAAGCTTCCGGAATCACCAAGAGAGGGAAGGGGGGCCACCACCAGGCAGCCAGGAGCCCCACCCTGGGTCGTGCCAGGGACCCTCCTGACTGCCTCGTGGGTCCCCTCGATGCCCCCCTTCGCCTATATTTTCCCCTCGGGGTGGAAACCCCTAAGATCGATTTCTTTTTCGCGAACTCCCCTCTGTACCGCCGCCGCCGTTTCAAGATCGGGGCTGCCTGGAGAAGCTGCCCCGGCACCCTGCCGGAAGGAGGAACCCCCTCCGGGAGACCATCCATAGCCATGGACGCCTCCCGGATGTACCGTGAGTCGTCCCCCTTGGACCATGGGTCCGTGACCAATAGCTATGTGATGAATCTCTCCCCCTTTTCTGCTTCCACTTTCGAGTCCTCGTGAGCTGCCTCACATGATCGAGGCATCTATGTAATTTCTGTTGTAGCTATGTTGAGTTTGTTGGGATCTGATGGATTATGAGATTATGTTCAGATTGTGATGAGTAATATATTTGGTTCTTCTCTTTTATATTTTGTTCTTGAGTAAATTGTTGCATGTTCTCTGTTGCAGTATTTGCTTTGGCCAAGTATTTTATTTGCAACTCCAAGAGAGAGCGTTATGCTCGATTGTGGATTCAGCCCCTTGATGTCTAGCTTGAGTGACAGAAACATGAGACTAGGGGATTTGCGGTTTCCACCAGGGATAAAACAAAGGTGCTTGTACCTGCGGGTGCAAGGATTGTTTACTTTACGCAAAGTTCTTTTAATGCAGTTGTCTGTTGCTTTGAGTTTACACTTTGGGTGGGATTCGCAACTTAATACCAGCGAGATGTTCTGGATAGATATCTGAAGGTGGATGATTCGTAGTAGAAGCAGATGGATTTCGGTCTACTTACCTTGGCGTACTACCCATTGCTTTTGAGCCCTTCCTTTCTTTGCAGCATAGTTAGCATTGCGGTGCCTTCATAATCCTGTCAATTGCCCAACTGTAATTTGTTTACCTCGCTAGCACTTTTATCGTCTTTTGGGAGAGAGACATCACCAGTGAAAATCACGGGACCCCGGTCCATCTTCACATTATTGTTCACACCCTCAATTTACTTTCAGCTTTTACTTTCCTTTTCACCTTTTATCTCCTGCGTTGATCCTTTGTAAACGACAAGGCCATAGGAATTGACAACTCCTCTGTACTCGTTGGGAAAAAAGTTATTTGTTGTTGTGTGCAGGTCCACGACAACACCCTAGTCAGGAAGCAATTTCTGGCGATGTTGCCACCTACTTGTATCTCCTGAGTCCTACTGGTTCGATAACCTTGGTATCTTCACCGAGGGAAACTTGCTGCTGCACTGCATCTCAAACCTTCCACTTGGGGTAAACAACGAGGGGCGAGAAGCCATCAAGAAAATTTCGGGCGCCGTTGCCGGGGACTCAAGTCTACAAGATAGGGGAGTTGCACGCTATCTTTTACCTTTGCTTTTTAGTCTTGTTAGTTTACCTTTCAGTTTTTACTTTTGTGTCCCTAATCAAAAATACCAAAAATACCTGCTGCTACTATGGGTTCCAATGAAAACCCTAAGTTGTGTGACTTCACTAGTCACAACAACAGTGACTTTATCTGCACTCCTATTGCTCCACCTGCCACTTCAGCACCTTCTTATGAGATTAAGCCTGCTCTGCTTAACCTTGTTATGAAAGATCAATTCTCAAGAGCAGGAGAAGATGCTGCCTTGCACCTAAACAACTTTATCGAGCTCTGCGACATGCAGAAGTACAAGGAAGTGGATGGAGACATCGTCAAGCTGAAGCTTTTTCCTTTCTCTTTGAGAGGAAGAGCCAAGGAGTGGCTACAATCTTTGCCCAAGAACAGTATCGATTCTTGGAGTAAATGCAAAGATGCTTTTATAGGGAAGTACTATCCCCCTGCTAAAATTATTCAATTGCGGAGTAACATTGTGAATTTCAGGCAATTGGATAATGAACACGTTGCCAAGGCTTCGGAACGTATGAATACGCTTGTCAAGAGCTGCCCCACTCATGGACTGACTACCTGGATGGTTATCCAGACTATTTATGCAGGCTTGAACTTCACCTCGCGGAACCTGTTAGATTCGGCCGCGGGAGGAACTTTTATGTCAACCACGCTTGGTGCTGCCACAAAGATACTTGATGAGATGATGCTGAACTACTCACAATGGCACACCGAGAGATCTCCAACCGGTAAGAAGGTAAACCCTGTCGAGGAGATCTCCTGTTTAAATGAAAAGGTTGACCTTATCATGTCTCTACTTACCAAGCAACCTTCTATTGATCCTCAAGATGTTCCTTTAAATTCTTTGGTTGCTCAGGAGCAAGTAGATGTTAATTTTGTCTCTAGAAACAACTTCAACAATAATTCTTATAGGAGTAACTTTGGTAGCAACAATCCTAGGCCTTTCCCATCCAACAACTATGGGAACAACACTTATCCTACCACCAGCAACTCCTACAGCCAGAACTATAGGGAAAAAGACCTGCCCAGCTATGAGAAACTTGTAGAAATAGAAAAGGCCACCAAAAGCTGTATGCACACTCAGTTTGAACAAAACAAGTCCTTTTCTAGACAATTAGATGAGCACTCGTCTATCATGGAAAACATTAGCAAACAGCTTGAGAGCATGAACGGTGACATTTCCAGTCTCCAAACTAGACTCACTGCCATCGAGACTTATGTTTCAAACATGTCTCATACCCAATCTACCTTGATAAACCAAATGGCAGCTAAACCCGAAGTTGTACCCAAGGAAGAAGAGAGAATTAAGAGGCTTCCTACCTACCACACAGTAGCCACTATCCAAGTAGTTGAGGATGTCCAAACTGTTAGCACCCATCACACCCCTAGTCCCACTGGACCTATCAATGGTGATGCTACCACCTCAACCTTAGAAGAGGAAACCTCTATGAACATAGAGGCTTTCAAACAAGTGAGCTTAAATGATATTACTACCTCCTTGATAGATAGAAGTGACTTAGACTTTGACAATTGCACTTTACCAGAAGTTATTGGTTTCCTACACAAGATGTCTAGAGACCCCCACACTAGCACACTCAATCTTGCCTTCACAGAGCATATCACCAATGCTCTAATCAAAATTAGGGAGGAGAAGCAAATACTAGAAGCCTCCATACCTAGGAAGCTAGAAGATGGTTGGGATCCTATAATAAAAATTAAATTGAATAACTTCTCTTGTTATGCTCTTTGTGATGTTGGAGAAAGTACCTCTGTTATGCCCAAAAGAATGTATGATATGCTTGAATTGAAACCTTTTGATCCTTGTTCTTTTGGTGTTCGTCTTGTTGATTCTTCCGTAAAGAAACCTTTGGGGAAGATCGACGATGTTCTTATCATTGTCAATGACAATTATGTTCCCGTTGATTTCACTATTATGGACATTGAGTGTGAGCCCTCTTGTCCAATTATTTTGGGACGTCCTTTTCTTCGCACAGTTGGTGCTATCATTGATATGAAAGAGGGAACTATCAAGTTCCAATTCCCTCTCAAGAAAGGGATGGAACATTTCCCTAGGAAAAAGATTAAGTTACCTTTTGAGTCCGTCACACGGGCTAGTTATTCTCTTGACAAGACTTGATCTTCTGCTTTAAGCCTAGCTAATGGCTCTAAAGAAGCGCTTTCGGGAGGCAGCCCGCAACGAATTTAGGTTTTTATTTTTTCTTTTGTTCTGTTCTTAGTGGTCTTGATGATTGTTACTACTGTAGAAACATCATTGTATCTTTACTTTTCAAGCTTTGTGCCAAGTTTAGCCTCATACGGCAATGGAAGTAAAAGTTGTGACATGCTGTCCAGAAAACAGATTCTGTCCTTGTGACTAGAAAAATCATGCAAAAATCCCAGTTCATCTTTTTGAGCTGAAATTCTTTCACAGCGTGCTCTATGCAATTACGAAACTTCCGTATGTTCTGAGTTTTTTGATTTGAGTTGCAGAAGTACCCCTAAAAAATTCGTTTTTACCTGCTGGTCTGTTTTCAATGATTCTGTCCTGTTTTGCCTTTTCTTCGTTTTGCAAACCTTAAGCTTGCTTTTTCTTTGAAAAAACTTGTTGGAAATCTTGAGAAACAGTAGATCTTCAAGGTTATCTTTATTTTCAGTAGAGGAAAATTATTTTATTAGGGTACTAACCTCTCTAATCAGCCTACAATGAGTTATGTATGAAGGGAGTTTTCAAGTGCGCGATGGAAGGTGATGAAAGAAGATTCAGGAGTGTCAAACGCTCAAGCTTGGGGATGCCCATGTGCACCCCCAATAAATATTCAAGAAGACTCAAGCGTCTAAGCTTGGGGATGCCCCCGGTGCATCCCCTTCTTCATAAAAAAATATCAGTTCGTCCCTCGTTGCACTATATTTTTATCACTTCATGCGCTATGTGCTATGCTTGGAGCGTCTCGCTCTTTACTTTTCTAGGTTTTGCTTTTTCTTTGGTTGCTGTAGTAACAAGTTAGATCCCAGCTTACTTACTCTTTTGTGTGGGAGAGATACACGCTCCGCTTGAACTAGAACTCCTCATAGGATTTGAATGCTTATTCTTTTAGCTGTGAGCTGTTCTTTTTCTTTTCTTAGCTGTTGTTCTGTTTAGTTGTAGTGCTTTAGTTTTTCTAGAGCTTTTATTTTGTCTTAGGTTGAACTTTCTATAGGTTGCATGTTTTATCTTGTTAGAGAGTTTGCCTGTTGCACTGAGTTCTGTGTCTTGACTGAAAGTAGGTAGTTAAAGTTGTTGTTCTCTTTGTAGTAATAACTTGCAATAGTTTTGAGGTATTGACTAGAGTAATGTTTGAACTTATGGTGTCAAGAGCTCTTGCCTATTAGTGATAGATGTCATATTGTGGGCAATCCGTGTGTTTTTTGAAAACCAAAAAAAACCCTGTTGAGAACTCTAGCTACTAGATGGATCACTAACCTCTGGAGGGTTCAAATATTAGAGTACACTCACGTACCATGAGTCGAGGATGCGCAAGGATAACCAAACCCCCATACACTCCTCCTCGGGGTACCTGTCTCTTTGTGAACCTCCTGATTAGATTGAGAGTTACCGATAATAAGTGCATGAGTTCTTCGGACTAATGTGAGTATTCGAAAGTTGACACTTCCACCCACCTATACTTTTTCTAGCCTCTTCGGTACCGTGCATTGCCCTTTCTCACCTCGAGAGTTGGCGCATACTTCGCCGGTGCATCCAAACCCTTGGCATGATACGCTCTGTCATCATAGGCCTCCTTATATCTTTCCTCAAAACAGCCACCATACCTACCTACAAGGAATTTCCATAGCCTTTCCGAGATACATTGCCATGCAACATCCAACTTCTCATGACTTGATCTTCATGTCATACATGCCACTTGCTTGATCGATGAGCCGCATGCTAGTTGGGTCTTTCCCTAATCATTTCTACATGACGTGCTAGTATCATTGCATATCCTGCTACCCTGGCAGAGGCATACATTTGCATCATGATAGTTACATTTTCTTTATATGAGTACCTTTGTAAAGTGTGAAAGATCTCATATATTCTTGTAAAATATAGAGTATTGCCCCTAAAGTGAGGAAAAGATCCTAAAGAGGAAAAAATCAAAAGATCCCAAAGAGGACAAATGAGAGTTAAATAGAAAGAGCCATTGAGGCCACCAAAAAAATAAAAAAAAGAGAAAAGAGAAAAATAAAAAGAGGGACGGGGGCATACTACTATTCCTTTTGAGAGATCCACACTAGTACTTCATCTTCTATCCCTTGTACTCCATAGAGACCATCATCATGCATATAGCTATGTGGGGACCCTTCACACTATAGAACTTGGCTTGTATATTCCAATGATGAGCCTCCTCAAACGAGCTCTAGGTCTTCTTGAGCAAGCAAGTTAGATGCACCCCCACTAGTTCCCTTGGAGAGCTTTTAGCTCACATGTGCATCCGTTGTATGGAAATCCCTACTCCTCACATCATATCTATCATATGGCCTTCTCTCGCCTATGATTGTCCTCATTGGTGTGAGCCTTTCACACCTTTTTGTCTTCCTCCTCCACCTTCTTTCTGTTTCTCCTTTTAGGTGTCAACTTTCTTGCTCACGCTCATCCATTGCATGAGTTCTCAAAATATCGAAAGGGAGTTGATCAGTTTGACTTGTACCTAGCTAGTGGTCTGGGGACGAGTCCAGATAAGAATCCAAAGGAGACCAAGTGTGAAACTTTAGTAGATAGTTGTTCTCAACAACCTTTTTTCTTTTTCTTCCCAGTCCCTTGCTTGCACGCAAACACCATTTGGAGACATTCGAGTCACGGATAGCAAGAGCTCTTGCACCCTTTGTTCTTTTGTTGCTTGTGTCAATGCTAATATGGACTCTTGCTTGTTAAGACTTGAATTGAATTGCATGCTTTGATTGCTTTACTTAAAAGTCCTTATTTGGTTGTGTGGCATGTCACCACATAAATTATGCTTGTTATCATTTACCTACTCGAGGACGAGCAGGAATTAAGCTTGGGGATGTTGATACGTCCCAAACGTATCTATAATTTATGCTTGCTCCATGCATGTTTTGTTTGACTTTGCCATGTTTTGCTTGATCTTTCATACACTTTTGAACCTATTTGGACTAACCTATTAACTCGGTGCACCCAGTTGCTAGTTTCTGTTTTCTGCTGTTTTGTATTTCAGGTTTTCCGGGCATTAAAAGTGCTCCAAAACTTCCGGGAAAAATTTATAAAAAAGCAGCACAACAGAAGCTTCCGGAATCACCAAGAGAGGGAAGGGGGGCCACCACCAGGCAGCCAGGAGCCCCACCCTGGTCCGTGCCAGGGACCCTCCTGACTGCCTCGTGGGTCCCCTTGATGCCCCCCTTCGCCTATATTTTCCCCTCGGGGTGGAAACCCCTAAGATCGATCTCTTTTTCGCGAACTTCCCTCTGTACCGCCGCCGCCGCCGTTTCAAGATCGGGGCTGCCTGGAGAAGCTGCCCTGCACCCTGCCGGAAGGAGGAACCCCCTCCGGGAGACCATCCATAGCCATGGACGCCTCCCGGATGTACCGTGAGTAGTCCCCCTTGGACCATGGGTCCGTGACCAGTAGCTATGTGATTAATCTCTCCCCCTTTTGTGCTTCCACTTTCGAGTCCTCGTGAGCTGCCTCACATGATCGAGGCATCTATGTAATTTCTGCTATTGCTATGCTGAGTTTGTTCGGATCTGACGGATTATGAGATGATGTTCAGATTGTGATGAGTAATATATTTGGTTCTTCTCTTTTATATTTTGTTCTTGAGTAAATTCTTGCATGTTCTCCGTTGCGGTATTTGCTTTGGCCAAGTATTTTATTTGCAACTCCAAGAGAGAGCGTTATGCTCGATTGTGGGTTCAGCCCCTTGATGTCTAGCTTGAGTGACAGAAACATGAGACTAGGGGATGTGCTGTTTCCACCAGGGATAAAACAACGGTGCTTGTACCAGCGGGTGCAAGGATTGTTTACTTTACGCAAAGTTCTTTTAATGCAGTTGTCTGTTGCTTTGAGTTTACACTTTGGGTGGGATTCGCAACTTAATACCAGCGAGATGTTATGGATAGATATCTGAAGGTGGATGATTCGTAGTAGATGCAGATGGATTTCGGTCTACTTACCTTCGCGTACTGCCCATTGCTTTTGAGCCCTTCCTTTCTTTGCAGCATAGTTAGCATTGCGGTGCCTTCATAATCCTGTCAATTGCCCAACTGTGATTTGTTTACCTCGCTAGAACTTTTATCGTCTTTTGGGAGAGAGACATCACTAGTGAAAATCACGGGACCCCGGTCCATCTTCACATTATTGTTCACATCCTCAATTTACTTTCAACTTTTACTTTCCTTTGCACCTTTTATCTCTTGCGTTGATCCTTTGTAAACGACAAGGCCGGAGGAATTGATAACTCCTCTGTACTCGTTGGGAGAAAAGTTATTTGTTGCTGTGTGCAGGTCCACGACAACACCCTAGTCAGGAAGTAATTTCTGGCGACGTTGCCACCTACTTGTATCTCCTGAGTCCTACTGGTTCGATAACCTTGGTATCTTCACCGAGGGAAACTTGCTGCTGCACTGCATCTCAAACCTTCCACTTGGGGTAACCAACGAGGGGCGAGAAGCCATCACTTGCTAGAGTTAAATCATTGTGCTTGATCATTGCCTTGATTATCTTTGAATTCACAGATGAAATAAATTCAAAATGCTTTTTGTCTGATAATTAAAAACAATGTGGCAATTGAAACTTTGTCAAAAAATAGTGTAACCACTTTTGTTAAATCACAAATAATCAGTGGTCCATGCCAATATGGTTGTGGTATTTTATCAAGCTATAAAATGAATCAAACAATTCAAACAGTAGAAATCCGGTGGCACTTAATCCCTTTTGAATAATACAGAAATATTAAATGCATTTATAAAAGGCCAAAACTTTTTGTGGCACCTCTAATATATGCAACACAAATATACCCAGAAGTTTAACATGTGGCTAAAATTATTTGAAAGCAAAACAAATTAAAACAGTAAAGAAATAAGAGAAATGAAAACAAAAAAAACAAAAAAAACAAAAAAAAACAAAATGGCTATATTAAGCCTAGGCAACAAACCCCCTCAGCCCACTAGGCCCGGCCCTCCCACTCATATCCAACCTCTCGCTACAGGGAATGCCGACAGAGTCCATGCAGCAACCGGTGCGGCCACCGTTGTCGTCGAACCACCTAGCCGCCGCGCTGCTACAGGAGCACCGCGGTGGGGATAGTACCACCCCGTGGACACCCTGGACGGAGCAAAAGATCTTCCCCCCTCCCCTGCCCCGACTTTCTTCCTCCTCGCGCCTGACAGAAATCTCCATGGGCGCCAGCTCGTGAACGCCCGCGGCCACTCGTCGAATTAGCCTCCGCCGTCGTTTCCATTAGCTTCCTCGCCGTCGTCCACCCCCACTCTAGCAAGGAATCAAACCGTGGATCCCCACGGCCGCCGCCCCCCTTCTTCTTCTCCATCCCCGGCCATCGTGACCCCGCCGCCCAATTCGCACTGCTCCGGTACTCCCTCAATCCCGCTTCCCTCCTCGACGTTCCTGCGGTAAGCCCTCTCAGTTTTGCCCCAGTTCGCGCTCGATTTAGTTGCATAGAACATCGTGCCGTCGTGGTCGTGCTCCGGCCGCCGTGGCCACCATAGTCGCGCGCGCTCGCTGCGCCACGGACTCGTGTCCTCTGCTCCCGTGTGCATCCCATGCCGCCCCTCGCCACACCCTCGTCGCGTCCATTGACGCCGTGCCCCTGATCGGTTGCGGCCGAGCTTGCCATGGCCGCGCTGCTGAGCCCCTTGCTCCGGTTGCGGCCGACCTTGCCATGGCCGCGCCGCTGAGCCCCGTGCTCCGGCCGCGCCCAACCCATGCTCCTCCTGCGCTCGTGGCGCGCCCGCACGACCACGCCTCGCCCGCGAGTGGCCAAACATCCTCTTGCGCGCCCTCACCGGAACGAACGTCGCAGGCGTTCCCCTGGTCGACGACGGGGACGTCCTGGCTAAGCTGGTGGGCTAGCCCCACTGACCTATGGGCCAGCCCGGGCTAATTAACCGCTAACCCAGGAAACTACCCCCCCCCTAAGTGACTTACAGTGGGCCCTGCCCATTTAATTAAGCTATGTTTTATTTAAAACGGAGATAACCCCCACAGTCACTTACAGATGGGCCCCCCTGGTTATTAGATTAAATAAAAAGAAATTATAAAACAGCAGAGAATGACATGTGGGCCCACTAGAATACTAGATTTAACTAAATGTTTTATTAATAATGTGAGGCTGACCAGTGGGACCCACTGGTCAGGTTTGACTGGTCAACCAGTGTTTTGAATAATGTTTGAATAAATGAATTAGATAAATTCAGAAAATGATTTAAACTTTAAAATTGAATATCTTTTAAACTGTAAGACAGATTCAAAAACTTTATACATGAAAATTGATCAGAAAAATATAATGAATACGAATACGCTATCCGTATACCAACCACACCCCTCTAACACAACGAACATCGACACTCCCCCCTCTGGGCTGTCTGTCGATAATCACCCGGAGCCGGAATTTCATCCCCGGATGAATTCCCGCTCCGAGCCACGTGCCTTGCACTGCGTTAGAACACCGTTAACATTGCATACGTCATGCCATTCATCTGTTTGTTATGCTTGCTTTGTATTTACTATTTCTCCCCCCTTTATTCTCCTGTAGACCCCGTGACTGTCGCCGACTACACCGCTGCTGGGTACGCTACTTCGTCGACGACCCTACCCATACCGTCGAGCTTCCAAGCAAGCAGAGTCATTCTTTTCCCCAGATATCGCCTATCTTTTCCGTACATTTCTTGCACTAGGCATTGTTAGTGCTGCTGCTACATTACAATGCTATTCAATTGCATAGCCTGTCATTGTCGCCCTTGATGTACCTTCCCTTATCCTATGCTTCCTATATATATATATATATATATATATATATATATATATATATATATATATATATATAATTTCAGCAGTGAGCCCTGCGCATTGTTAGCTAGGATTAGGTAGCGGGTCGAGATCACTCTGGTGAGTGAACACGAATACAATATTTTAACTGTAACAGGTACGGTACAATGCAGACACCTCCTAAGGCCCCCTAGCTCGGCTTTGCCGAGCCACCATCAAGAGTGAGCTATCAAGCAATCCTTGTACTCCACTCGTTGTTGACTCTGTATAGCCGCTCTAGGTACCTGAGAAACGGTTGTCCTTAAATGTAAGAGTCAGGCGACCCAACGGTGCCCGCGAGCGGTATTGCGTCGGGAACGACAGGGAGGGAACGACCGACGTTACTGGCGTGCTTGGCCCCTGCTCGTATCTCGCGAGAGTTACCAAACCACGAAAAGTCGAGCTATACGAAGAGCACACGTGAGATAAGGTAAGGAGACGGTTCACCTTGTTGGTAACCGCAGGCTTTGACGGGACGACAGGGCAGGCCCCGACGTTACTGGTGGACCTTGTTGTTGTTCTTTGTCCATTGTGTTGTTAGTCAGACAGCGATAACGGTTGTCTGCGAGATAATAATAAAATGCTAAATGGTTCGGTGGATGACTTGAGAGGCCCGTTGGTCTGTACCCACTACCTTCACGTGGGATAAGGAGTTATGGGCTCCCATGTGTCTTAGTTTGTCCGAGAGCTCTTTGGACGTCAGCACTACCGCGTCCTGCGCCGGGAAGTGGTTTCTTCTTCGCTCGAGCGGTGTATTTGGATTTGATTTTGCTTCACCGGCCAGCCATGCACGCGCAGGAGCGTGAAGTGTGAGGATCCTGGACCCCTGATCGCATAGGATATATTCCGGCGGATGGCCTCTATGTTGGGCCTAGGATGGGCTACGGCGTGTCAGATAGCTTTGGTGGAGCGTTCCCTGACAAGGTGCCCGCCACCCTGGAGATCCGAGCGTGCAGGCTGAACAGTAGTGCACCCCTGTAGGGAGGTTAATCTATTCGAATAGTTGTGTCCGCGGTAACAGGACGCTTTATGTTGAAGCCGGATCTTACCACTACAACCAACTACTTCTATTAAACTGTATGGTTCCGGGTCTTCTTCCTCGCAGGGAAGTCGAGGAAGGGAACTCGGAGGCATTTATTAATTGTTATATAATTACAACTAACTATTATAAAATGTTGCAACAACTTCTGCTGCATTGTTACTTTATGCTTTATATGAACTGTTGGTTGTTCTCTTCTTGTGCTGCAAGACTCGTCAGAAGATGCAACTCTTCGATAGGCCTAGCTTCTTACCCTTATTATGATTTTTACCTTGCATTCCACTATATACAGCTTCCCCTTTCCATTTGATACAAATGCATAAATGCTTAGTAGAGGACGTATGACTCGCGGGTATGCTAGATACTCACCCTTGCTTTATTTCCCCTTTTTTTTGCATGATCGGCCGCTACAGTCGACGTTGGAGCCCAGGAGCAGGAGTACCCCGGAGGAGGATACTACTACGTCGAGACCCCCGCTGACCAGGACCAGGAGTAGTTTCGGAGGCTCCCAGGCAGGAGGCCTTGCCTTTTCAATATGTATCTCTGATGTTATTTGTGCTAGACTTCTTAAGGCAAAACTTGACTAACTATGTTTGTACTTAGATATTATGGTTTGTATAACTTATGTATTCGGGTCCATGCGACCCCCTTATCTTGTAACATATTGGTTTATCCTTCTGTGTTTAGTGTTGTGCTTTGATATTCTCACCGTGGCACCCTGATACGTACAAAACGTATCTATAATTTCTTCTTGCTCCATGCCTCTTTTGTGTGATATTGCTATGATATTGATGAACTTCCACACACTTTTGATCATATTTGGACTAACCTATTAACTCAGTGCACCCCAGTGCCAGTTCCTGTTTTCTGCTGTTTTTCTATTTCAGGTTTCCCCCATATTAAAAGTACTCCAAAAATTTGAGAAACATACAATAAAAAATCATCCCAGAAAGAAGCTTCGGGGATCACCGAGGGGGGGCAGAGGGGACCCACCAGGGCCCCAGGCGCCCTCCCGACGCGCCCTAGGGTGGGGCCGCGCCAGGGGGCGCCTGGACCCCTAGTGGCCCACCTGGCCGCCCCTTCGCCTATATATCCCTCGTGACGTGAAACCCC
Organism: Bromus sterilis; assembly: GCA_950022295.1. Classification (NCBI taxonomy): domain Eukaryota; kingdom Viridiplantae; phylum Streptophyta; class Magnoliopsida; order Poales; family Poaceae; genus Bromus; species Bromus sterilis. Next base: position 238,106,275 of record OX465598.1, read on the forward strand.
CGTGACGGGAACCCTTTTTCGCGATCTCTCCTCTGTTCCGCCGCCGCCGCGCTTCCAAGATCGGGAGCACCAGAAGACCTCTTCCTGGAACCCTGTAGGAGGGAGGAATCACCTCCGGGAGCTTCTCCACCACCATGGATGCTTCCCAGATGAACCGTGAGTAGTCCACCTTGGACCATGGGTCTATGATCAGTAGCTATGTGATGTTCTCCTCCCCTCTTTGATCTTCATGGATTAGACCTCGTGAGCTTCCCTACATGATCGAGGCACATATGTAATCTTTCTGTTGTTGCTATGCTGAGTTTGCTGGGATCCGATGGATTATGAGACTATGTTCAGATTGTGTTTGAGTAATATATTTGATTCTCCTCTTTTATATTTATGTTCTAGAGTAATTCTTGCATGTTATCTGTTGTTGTTTATTGCTTTGACCAAGTAGTAGGTAGTGACTCCAAGAGGGAGCGTTATGCTTGATTGTAGGTTCATGCCCCCTGATGACTAGCTTGAGTGACAGAAACATGATTCTAGGGGATGTGTTGTTGCCACAAGGGGGAAAACAATGGTGCTTGTACTTGCGGGTGCAAAGATTGTTTACTTTACGCAAAGTTCTTTAATGCAGTTGTCCGTTGCTTTGAGTTTACACTTTGGGTGGGATTCGCAACTTAATACCAGCGAGATGTTCTGGATAGATATCTCAAGGTGTACGATTAGTAGGTAGATGCATATGGATTTCGGTCTACTTGTCTTGGCGTACCGCCCATGCTTTTGAGCCTCTTCCTTTCTTTATAGCATAGTTAGCATTGGTTTGCGCACATAATCCTGTCAATTTCCCAGATGTAATTTGTTTACCTCGCATGGATATTTTATCGTCTTTTGGGAGAGAGACATCACTAGTGAACATCATAGGACCCCGGTCCATATTTCCAATACTATTTACACCCGCTATAAATTTACTGCTTTACTTTTCCGTTGCTATCACTATCATTATTATCCTGTGTGTTTTATCCTTTGTAAACAACAAGGCCGGAGGAATTGACAGCTCCTCTGTACTCGTTGGGAAGCAAAGTTATTTGCTGTGTGTGCAGGTCCAGGTGAAGTAAGCAACCTTAGGTTGTGAACGGCGTCATTATTCACTTGACCACCTTCTTGTCGATCTTAGAGTCCTATTGGTTCGAAATCCAACCTTAGCATATTCTCTAAGGGAAACTTGCTGCTGTCTACTTCTCAATCTTCCACTTTGGGTAACCAACGACGGGGCGTTAATTCGTACCATCACACCCTAGTCTCAGCCGTGTACCACGCGTGTATGATTATTGTACACGACTTGATTTTAGGGGAGTCACAATTTGGTATCAGAGCTGAGTGCCTGTAGGAAGCCACCCAACCACTACCTGGTCGAAGTTGAGTCTAGTCTTTGAAAAACTATTTTGCTAACTTAATGTTTGGCTTAGGGGCCCACATCGATATCACCCCATCGTGATATCTATGATATTAGGATCCTTTTCTTCATACCTATGCTCTGGGACTCTGCTCTCTTATCCTTGCTGGTAAGTTTTACTAACACTGACATTAGGATCATGTTCTCTTGATTCCACCTGGCGTTCTGGTGCTTACCCCTTGATTGATTCGTGTCACAGGAGTTCTGACACAGGTCCCGGACCGGGGATCCCCTTTCTCATTCGGGGCAGGCCGCGCGTTCTCTAGCACAAACTCCTGTGGCCAACAGTTTTCTTGCGGCATGATTGACACAGTGGAAGCTATGTCGCGTCATGTATTCCTTACCGCGGTCTGCGTGCCGCTTAGTGTGTCCTTTTTCCTTAATTTCTACGACGTTATGCTTCCCGATTTTTGATTGACTCCTTTTGTGGATGTGTATGTCTTGTATGACTACTCCTATACATCCGCGCCTCCTCTTTGTTGTCTCTCTACCTCTTACTCGTATCCGGTATCTCGTTAAATTTTCATCGCTGAAATACCCCTGTTAAATTCTAGCAGGATGGCTGGTCGTGGTGGTCGTGGTCGTGGTCGTGGTGCCAACGATCCACCTCCGCCGCCGGACTACATGGCCGCGATGATGCAGCAGTTTCAGCTGAACCAAGTGTTTATGCAAGGATTCATAGATCAGCTCTAGAACAAGAACCAACCGCCTGTGGTTACTCTGCAGGATTTCATGCATCTCAATCCCCCTATCTTCCACCAACCTGAACAGCCGCTGGATGACGATGATTGGCTACGTGACATCACTCGTCAGCTGGAGTTCGCTAGGGTGCACGCTGCTGATTACGTCACCTTCACCACTTATTTCATGTGTGGCCCCGCTGCTCAATGGTGGGACACCCACAAGAGCTCGTTAGCTGAAGGGACTGTCGTCACCTAGAATGAGTTCAATGCTTCCTTTCGTGCTCGTGATGTCCCCCAGGCGGTCATGAACCGTATGAAGGCCGAGTTCCGCAACCTCCGTCAGGGCAACAAAACTGTCGAGGCATATCAGAGAGAATTCCTCCACCTCTCCCGCTATGCTGCAAGTGACCTCCCAAATGATGCAAGTAGGAAAGAGAAGTTCCATGATGGACTCAACTCAGATCTCCAGCTTGCACTGGCTTTGCACGTCTTCCCAGACTTCGCCACCATGGTGAACCAGACTATCACTCTTGAGACCGCTCAGTCTAAGTTCAGGGGTTCGCCGAAGAGCCCCCGTGATGCTGGCTCATCTTCGGGCATAGCACAGAAGCAACGCGTCTGGATTCCGCATAGCGTGTATCGTCCACCTTCCCCTGCACCAAGGTCGTCGTATGTTGCACCCTGTCTGCCTCCGCCCCCACCGAGACAGACGAAGACTGAGACTGCACCCCTCCGTCCTCAAGATGGCCTGTGCTTCAAGTGTCGTCAGCCAGGTCACTTTTCCAGAGACTTCCCCCAGCGACAGATTCAACTGGTAGTTCACCCTGCTGGCCGCGGAAATGTCCATGGCAACAACAGGACCCCCAACTATAACATTGGGTCTTCTGCTCACACTCGTGGTCATGCCAACCACATTCATGTTGAAGAAACTCAGGCACAACCCGCTACAGTGATGGGTACTCTCCTCGTTAATTCAATACTTGCTACTGTTTTATTTTATTCAGGAGCATTGCATTCATTCATGTCGGAAGCATTTGCATTGTCGCATAACTTTGCGCTTGGTAAGATGAACACACCGATGGTTGTTCGCACCCCGATAGGCCAATGCCGAACCACCATGATGGTGCCCAATACCACCGTTGAAATCGAAGAAGTTGTATTCCATGTGTCCCCCATCATTCTGAAGTCTTCCAACATAGACCTCATCCTAGGAATGGTTTGGTTGAAAGTCCACGATGTCGCACTGTATTGTGGTACCAAGTCTGTCCAACTCTTTCACCCCACCGGTGAGATTGTAAACCACACCACCCGAATTACCCGTGATGTGGAAACACATATCTATATGATGAATGCTTTGAACGTCTCACCTCTTGAAGGAATTGAGCAAGTTCTAGTCATTCATGATTTTCCTGAAGTCTTCCCAGAAGAACTGTCGGGAATACCCCCGATTAGAGAGGTTGAATTCGTCATCGACTTGAAGCCCGGCACCGTCCCTATTACCAAGCGTCCCTATAAGATGCCACCTCACCACCTCCTTGAACTGAAGAAGGAGATCGACATGGAACTCGACAAAGGCTTCATCTGTCCTAGTTCCTCTGCTTGGGGAGCACCTTCTCTCTTTGTCAAGAAGAACGATGGAATGAACCGTTTGGTACAAGATTACCGACCTATCAACCAGGCCACGATACAGAACAAGTACCCGTTTCCTCAGATCAATGATCTGTATGATCAACTTGTTGGATCCAAGGTGTTTTCTAAACTCGACTTGAGCTTGGGTTATCACCAAATCCGAGTCCGTGAAGAGGACATTCTGAAGACCGCCTTCATTACTCGCTATGGTTCATATGAGTATGTCGTCATGTCCTTTGGCTTGACGAATGCCCCAACCACCTTTTCCCGATTGATGAACTATATATTCATGGAATACCTCGACAAGTTTTTCGTGGTTTATCTGGATGATATATTAATATACTCCAAGAATGAAGAAGAACATGCTGAACATCTTCGTCTTATACTAGAAAAGCTTCGATAACACAAACTCTATGCTAAGTATTCTAAGTGTGAGTTCTGGATTCCCGAAGTAACTTACCTTGGTCATGTGATTTCCAAGGATGGCATTGCCGTCAACCCAGAACGTATCCATGCTATTCTTGACTGGACCCCGCCCAAGACTGTCAAGCAAGTCAGAAGTTTAATCGGCCTTGCCAGCTATTACCGCTGTTTCGTCGAGAACTTCTCCAAGATTGCCAAGCCTCTGACTAATCTACTTCACAAGGGCGTCAAGTTTGAGTGAACACACAAATGTCAAGAAAGTTTTCAAGCTCTTAAGGACAAGCTCACTTCTCCTCCACTGCTTGCTCCCCCTGATACTCAGAAGGACTTCGTGATATATTGCGACGCGTCTCGTCAAGGTTTAGGCCGTGTCCTAATGCAAGAGTGCAAAGTGATTACTGATGGCTCTCGTCAGTTGCGTGCTCACAAAGAAAACTATCCAACACATGATCTTGAATTGACAGCGGTAATTTATGCATTGAAGCTGTGGCGACATTACCTCGTTGGTAATCGTTGCGAGATCTACACCGACCACCAAAGCCTGAAGTACCTGTTTACCCAACCTGACCTGAATCTCCGTCGGCAGAGATGGCTCGAGACAATAGCCGACTACAACATGGGAATTTCTTACACCCCTGGCAAAGCTAATGTGATGGCTGATGCCCTGAGCCGCAAAGCCTATTGTAGTGAACTGGAAGTTCAAGTAGAGCAGCCACTTCTGTATGAAGAGCTTCGCAAGTTGAACCTTGAGATTGTGCCACAGGGATATGTGAATTCCCTTATTGTTGAAGCAGACCTCGACAAAGACATCAAGTTCATCCAAAAGGCTGACTCGGATGTTGAAAAGATGAAGCGATATCTCGCCACAGGAAAGCCCTCAGACTATAGGTTTGCTGATGATCAAGAGTTGTACTTCAAGAATCATCTAGTAGTTCCTAGCAAGGGAAATCTAAACTTGACCCCAGATGTTATGAAACAAGCTCATGATACCCCGTTGTCGATCCACCCAGGTAGCACCAAGATGTACCAAGACCTTCGTTAGTGGTACTGGTGGCCTGGCATGAAGAAAGACATTGTTCGTTATGTTGATGAGTGTGGCGTTTGACGTCGCGTCAAAGCAGAACATCAAAGACCTACTGGAACTCTGCAACCACTCTCTATTCCTGAATCGAAATGGGACAAGATTCAAATGGACTTTATCACCGGATTTCCCCGATCACAGAAGGGTCATGATGTTATCTTTGTCGTCATCGACCGCTTCTCCAAGGTTGCTCACTTTCTGCCAGTCAAGGAGACGATCTATGCTAGTCAGTTAGCAGACTTGTATGTTTCCAAAATTTTTCCCTCGACGGTATTCCGTTGGAGATCAGTTCAGATCGTAGAAGCATTTTCACCTCGAAGTTCTGGGATAGTTTCCAAGAAGCTATGGGCACTCACCTAAATTTCAGCACCTCTTATCACCCCAGTTGCAAGTACAAGTCAAACAAGTCAACCAAGTGCTTGAAGATATGCTTCGAGCTTGTGTCATCTCATTCGGTAAGAAATGGGAGGAATCTCTTCCATTTGCTGAATTCTCGTACAAACATAGCTATAAAGCTAGTCTGCAGATGGCACCCTTTGAAGTTCTTTACGGACGTAAGTGTCGAACCCCTCTGAATTGGTTAGAGACTGGGGAACGAACCCTCATTGGTTCGAACATTATTCAGCATGCGAAGATCAGGTTCGCGTTATCCGTGAACACTTGAAGGCTGCTCAGTCCCGCCAGAAAATCAACTATGACCGCAAGCACAAGGAAATGGTCTATCAGCCCAGCGAACAAGCTTACTTTCGTGTCACTCCCATGATAGGCACTCATCGTTTAGGGATCAAAGGCAAGTTGGCTCCTCGCTACATTGGCCTTTTCTGTATCCTTTCCAGAAGTGGACCGGTGGCATGTCGTTTGGAATTGTCGTCGAACCACTCCCAGGTCCACGATGTTTTTCACGTATCGCAACTCCGTCGCTGCTTCAAGGACCCTATTCGTGAAGTGGAACATGATCGGATTGAATTGCAACAGGAATTGACTTATCAAGAACATCCGAGCCGCATTCTCGATCAGTCTGAACGCAAATCCCGTAACAAGACAACCAAGTTCCTCAAAGTTCAGTGGTCGAATCATTCCGAAGATGAAGCCACTTAGGAACGCGAAGATCGCCTTCGTGAAGAATACCCCGATATTTCCCCTCTACCGCTTAAATTCTCGGGACGAGATTAATTGTAGTGTGGGAGATTTGTAACACCCTCACGTCTTGTAACAGTAATCACTATTGATGGAACAGTAATCACCTTGCAACAGTTAAGTCACTGTGCTTGATCATTGCCTTGATCATCTTTGAATTCACAGATGAAACAAATTCAAAATGATTTTTGTCTGATAATTAAAAACAATGTGGCAAATGAAACTTTGTCCAAAAATTGTGTAACCACTTTTGTTAAATCACAAATAATCAGTGGGCCATGCCAATGTGGTTATGGTATTTTATCAAGCCATAAAATGAATCAAACAATTCAAACAGTAGCAAACCAGTGGCATTTAATCCCTTTTGAATAATACAAAAATATTAAATGAATTTATAAATGGCCAAAACTTTTTGTGGCACCTCTAATATATGCAACACAAATATACCCACAAGTTTCACATGTGGCAAAAAATCATTTGAAAGAAAAACAAATTAAAACGGTAAAGAAATAAGAGAAATGAAAACAAAAAACAAAAGAAAATACAAAATGGCTATATTACGCCCAGGGCACAAACCCCTTGAGCCCACTAGGCCCGGCCCTCCCACTCATCTCCCACCTCTCGCTCGAGGGAATGTCGAACGAGTCCATGGCACAACCGGCGCGGCCACCGTTGCCGCCGAACCACCTAGCCGCCGCGCCGCTACAGGAGCACTGTGGTGGGGATAATACCACCCCGTGGACACCCTGGACGCAGCAAAAGATCTTCCCCCCTTCCCTGCCCCCCACTTTCTTCCTCCTCGCGCCCGATAGAAATAGCCATGGGCGCATGCTCGTGAACGCCCGCGGCCACTCGCCGAATTAGCCGCCGCCGTCGTTTCCATTAGCTTCCTTGTGGTCGTCCACCCCCACTCCAGCAAGGAATCGAACCGGGGAGCCCCACGGACGCCTCCCCCCTTCTTCTTCTCTGGCCACGGCCACCGTGACACCGCCGCCCAATTCGCACCGCTCCGGTACTCCCTCAATCCCGCTGCCCTCCTCGACGTTCCCGCGGTAAGCCCTCTCGGTTTTGCCCCAGTTCGCGCTCGATTTAGTTGCATAGAACGTCGTGTCGTCGTGGTCATGCTCCGGTCGCCGTGTCTGCCATAGTCGCGCGCGCTCGCTGCGCCTCGGACCCGTGTCCTCTGCTCCCGTGTGCATACCATGCCGCCCCTGGCCACGCCCTCGTCGCGCCCATCGACGCCGTGCCCCTGCTCGGTTGCGTCCGAGCTTTCCATGGCCGCGCCACTGAGCCCCGTGCTCCGGCCGCGCCCAGCCCACGCTCCTCCTGCGCTAGTGGCACGCCCGCACGACCACGCCTCGCCAGCGAGTGGCCAAACCTCCTCTTGCGCGCCCTCACCGGAACGAACGTCGCGGGCGTTCCCCTGGTCGACGACGGGGACGTCCTGGCTAAGCTGGTGGGCTAGCCACACTACCTGTGGGCCAGCCCAGGCTAATTAAACACTAACCCAGGAAACTAAACCCCTCCTAAGTGACTTACAATGGGACCTGCCCATTTAATTAAGCTATGTTTTATTTAAAACTAAGATAACCCCCACAGTCACTTACAGATGGGCCCCCTGGTTCTATGATTAAAGAAAAATAAATTATAAAACAACAGAGAATGACATGTGGGCCCACTAGAATATTAGATTTAACTAAATGTTTTATTAATAACGTGAGGCTGACAAGTGGGACCCACTGGTCAGGTTTGACTGGTCAACCACTGTTTTGGATAATGTTTGAATTCATGAATTAAATAAATTCAGAAAATGATTTAAACTTTAAAATTGAATATCTTTTAAACCGTAAGTCAGATTCAAAAACTTTATACTTGAAAACTGGTCAGAAAAATATAGTGAATATGAATACGCTATCCGTATACAAACCACACCCCTCTAACACAACGAACATCGACATTCGCCCCTCCGGGCCATCTGTCGATAATCACCCGGAGCCGGAATTTCTTCCCCGGATGAATTCCCGCTCCGAGCCACGTGCCTTGCACTGCGTTAGAACACCGTTAACATTGCATATGTCATGCCATTCATCTGTTTGTTATGCTTGATTTGTATTTACTGTTTCCCCCCCCCCCCCCTTTATTCTCCGGTAGACCCCGTGACTGCAACCGACTACACCGCCGCTGGGTACGACTACTTCGTCGACGACCCTACCCCTACCGTCGAGCTTCCAGGCAAGAAGATCCATTCTTTTCCCTAGATATCGCCTATCTTTTCCGTACATTTCTTGCACTAGGCATTGTTAGTGCTACTGCTACGTTACAATGCTATTCAATTGCATAGCCTGTCATTGTCGCATGTGACACCCCGCCTAAATACTATTGTACAGAGGCGAGTGTCGCCCACACACCAGCCCAGAAATCACTCTGGTGTGCGCGCTTACAACACGTACCAAGAACATAGGCACAATTGTAAAAGGATTCATAAGCCAAAGTGGCTTGAATCAATATATTACCACCATAGATGGTTCATTACAGGGATAGGGGCAGCGGAATATAAACTGTCTACGGCAGCACAGACTTGGAGCGGCTCCAATCCACATGGATCTGACTGGGTTACTCTTGCTAGCTTGCAAACGCTCGACTCCTCCTAGGGAAAGCGGATCCTTAGATAAACCTAAAAATATGGCTACGCGAACAGCCAGGGAAGAAAGCCATGTGAGTATGTTTGAATGTACTCGCAAACAAGAAAACCAAGTAACATATACAACAAGCAAGGCAATCCATGGCATTCAAGCATGCCATAAGTTATTAGAGAGATATTAGTTATCATAGCAATGCAGCTTAATCAATATTAATAATCATGGCGTAAGCAATATTAACATGATGAATCTAGCATGCTATTAAGAGAAAAAAACCAGAGCAATAACAATCAACACATGGAATGATCAATATCATCATAATGAACTGAGCATTCTACCATGATTAAGACTAGTGCAAACAACACATGGAACACTCATGATCATCGCCTCACCATGCAGCTTACCTCGGAGTCATTACCGACTCCACCTTCAAGTGACGGGTCATCGCATGACCACTCAACGGATTAGGTGTCCTTATGTTACCACCCAATCATTCCAGTCATCGCATGACCATCAATGGGTTAGGTGTCCTTCGTTACCACCCAACCAATCCGGTCATCGCATGACCATCAAATCAGCACCATTATTATACCGGTTTGTGTTGACCATAGTGTGACCTAGTACGAACTGTGTCCCATGACCGAGGACGCGGCTATTCGAATAGATTGTGACTCTGCAGAGTTTGTGCACGTTACCCACACCATGGAGTTCTTCCTCCACCCAGCACTCCGGAACTTGTCCCACAGGATCCTTGGAACTCCTTCCGCAAGAGTGGGCTAGGACTTCTCCAACGAAACTCGACTACCACGTAACCTCCCTATGGTATCACCGACACACTGTCTTGGGTATCCCTGTGTCCTCCAGACACCGGCCAAACTCTTGGCAAACGGCCACCATGTGGCAAACACTATCCCAAACGGGGACTCCCGGGTAAACAACTCTGGATGTCAAGGTTATCACCACCTACCGGGCCAGGGTATCGTGCGTGCATAACCTCCCCTCTTTGGTGATACTCGTAGAAGGCACTACGATAGCCCAAGCTAAGGCCCGCCCATACAGGAAAATGTGGCTGCATGAATAAATCCCGGTTCGGTGGCACTTGGTCAACGGTTATATTATGTTCATCAGGTTTTAGCATTAGTTCTTGCAGCATAAATTGAACAAGGCAACATGGCATGAACATAACACTACCACCAAACACGTGCAACCACTAGCATGGCATGGTATGAATCTAGTAAGCATGGATATTAAAGCATGAATAAGGTCAACACATGTAAAACTACCGGCATAAGCATGATATAATTAACATGAACAACATGGGCATGATACTAACCAGTAAACATGGCATGATCATTATCATATCAAGTAGACATGTATAAACAACACAAGCATGATACTTACGAGTGAACATAGCATGATCGACATAGACATATCACGTAAGCATGGCATACGCATATCAAGTGAAGTTAACAACTCAGGGTTTAGTTCATCGTTAAAGCAACATGACGAGATCACATTTTAAACACACAAGAACAACACGGCACAATGCTTAGAGCATATATCAGATGCCTTGCTTGCCTGGAGGGGGGGGGTCGATGAATACGTCGGACGGTCGTGCAGTCACCCTCCGAAAAGATCCGACGAGACCGACGTTTTTCCGGCGTAGCCTAATGACAACCGGGGTCAAAAGGGTCAACTTCACAATGCCAAAACATTATGAAAGTTACACCAACGGGACAGGCTCGGAAAACTGTGAATCTGGGCGCTTGAATCACCGCAATCGAAGTTACGGTCGCGGAGATACGACCGTTCGTTCGATAAGCAACAAACGGGGCTTATCGGGTGAACGTCCACACTTTAACCGCTTCGGATCTGGAGAGAGAAAACTATTTAGCGGAAATACGCTTTTTGACAAGGAATGCGCATTCTCAGCCGTAGTAGAACGAAAAGACGTTTTGGCCTAAGGAAAGCGTATTCCGGTCTGAGGCATCAGGGAATACGCTTTCGCACAACAGAAAACGTATTTACCTGATTACGCGATCGCGGTCCGGGCTATCTCGCTGATAGGCGGGGCCCGCTCGTCAGCTCCCTTGTTTCTCTCTTCCATCTCCCTCCTCTGTTCGCTCGTGGATGCAGGGCAGGGGAGGCCTGCGGCTGGCACTGCCGGCGTCAAGGGCCAGCGCGGCGGAGGGACGAGTCGCTGGGGGCTCGGGCACGGCGGGTTGGGCCGCACCCGCCGGTGGCCGCGGGGCCGTGTGGGCGGCCGGCAGCTCTGCCTCCCGTGGGCGGCACAGGGCGGCCATGGGCTTGGCTGTGGGCGGGCTTGGTCGACGGCGACCGGAGCACGCGGCGGCGGGGAGCTCGACGAGGGGGTCGAGGCTCGAGCTCGGGGAGCGGGAGGGGTCAGGCGGCGCGGAGTGGGTGGGCGACCACGGTGGCGGAAGCTTCAGCCATGCCGGGGAGCGGCCGTCGGGGCTTCGGCCACGGGATGAGGCAGGGGCGACCGAGCTCAAGGGGAAGGGTGGATCTGGGGTGGCGCTGCTGCTGGAGGAGTCCTCTGGGGCTGCTCTTATAGCCACGGGAGGGGGCTCGAGCGAGAGCTCGACGCTTCCAGAGCGTGGCCACGCGGCGGTCACCCCGTGGAGCACCCGATGTCGGCATGCGCCTCCAGGGGCTACCAAACGAGGGGGAGGGCACGCCGTGGTCAGGCTTGGAGTGGGGAGCACGGTGGACATGACCAGACACGAAGAAGACGCCATTGGGGATAAGGATACAGTACAAACACTTTGCAGAGCACGTCCTTTGCATGGTCACCAAGGCAACCACGTGTCCAGAGCGTGCAAATGAGCAGGGACCATGTCCATTGTGCTATGTGACATATCAGGAAGCAACAGAACCTCCATTGTCTGACCTGGGTGGCACATAGCAGTTGAAAGTGACATGACCTAGGTTGGACCAGCAAGGTGTTTGTGCTGAACTGGGGGAGGCACATCTGGGGCATGGGTCTGAAACTTGGGTCATAGCAATCTTATCCAATGGTGATTACCTCTGCCAAGTTTCAGCTCAAATGGACCACTGTACATACCACTTCCTTCACAACTGCACCAACTAGGCATAAGGTGTTTGTGTTGTGGTGTGGCTAGCACACTAGTCCCCTTGGCTTTAAATTTGTCAGAGCTTAATCATACACTAGGATAAGTATGTACACAAAATTTCAGCTCAAATGGACAAGGCTAGCTTGCACTTACTTCACAAAGTTGCCTGCTGGACAGAAACTTTGGGAATTTAGTGTGAATTAATGGCTTTTCCATTATAGGTGAAATTTGGCACAACACCATGACATGGGCAGGGGAAATGGCACAAAAAGTTTGGGAGGCAATGGGAAAAGATAAATAACACTTCCTTTGGAAAGTGTTATTCTGCCCTGATTTGGAAATGGAAGCTATGCTCAAACTTTGAACTATGGAACCCCATGTTTTGATAGAAATGACCATGGGTTGGATACTAGGAGCTCCACAATTCATTTGAGCACAAATTGGGCAACCAAAATGGTAGCTCCTTTGCAAATGGGCTAAAAGGGAATTATTGGCTTTATAAAGAAAATCACAATTTCCTTTATTCATTTATAGCTAATATCTTTGGGAGAGGTCAAGAGGATAACCAAGATCGACTCCACAAGTTTACACAACCTTTAGAGATGTCTAGGTATTTTCCGGGATTTGATTCCATCGATTGGCACAAATGGAATTAAGCCGATATGAAGAACATTGCACCTGACATGGCAATATCCTCGCATATCCCGGGGCTTCAGGGTCTGGGGAGGGATCTTGCCTTGTAGAGGGGCAGAGAAAAGAGTTGCAAGGTCAAGGATTGTCTGGATTCTTCTGGTCATAAACTAGACTCCAGGGGAAAAAGATCGGGAGAAAAATCTAGGAAGGATTAACAGCACAAAAATCGATAACCCGGTTTTTGGAGTGTTACATCGTCCTTCATGTACCTTCCTTTATCCTATGATGCCTATATATATATATATTATTTCAGCAGTGAGCCCTACGCATTGTTAGCTAGGATTAGGTAGCGGGTCGTGATCACTCTGGTGAGTGAACACGGATACAATAAATTAACTGTAACAGGTACGGTACAATGCAGACACATCCTAAGGCCCCCAAGCTCGACTCTGCCGAGCCACCATCAAGTGTGAGCTATCAAGGAGAAATCCTTGTACTCCACTCGTTGCTGACTCTGTATAGCCGCTCTAGGTACCTGAGCAATGGTTTTCCTTAAAGGTAAGAGTTGGGCGACCCAACGGTGCCCGCGAGCGGTATGCGTCGGGAACGGCAGGGAGGGTACGACCGGCGTTACTGGCGTGCTTGGCCCTAGCTCGTATCTCGTGAGAGTTACCAAACCACGAAAAGTTTATCTCTACCAAGAGCACACGCGAGACAAGGTAAGGAGACGATTCACCTTGTTGGTAACCGCGCGCTTTGACGGGACGACAGGACAGGCCCCGACGTTACTGGTGGACCTTGTTTGTTGTTCGTTGTTCGTTGTGTTGTTAGTCAGACAGCGATAACGGTTGTCTGCGAGATAATAATAAAATGCTAAATGGTTCCGTGGATGACTTCAGAGGCCCGTTGGTCTCTACGCACTACCTTCACGTGGGATAAGGAGTTATGGGCTCCCCTGCGTCATAGTTTGTCTGAAATCTCTTCAGACGTCAGCAGTACCGCAGGAGCGTGAAGGGTGAGTGTCCTAGACCCCTGATCGCATAGGATATAGTCCGGCGGATGGCCTCTCTATTGAGCCTAGGATGGGCTGGGGCGTGTTGGATAGCTTTGGTGGAGCGTTCCTTGACTAGGTGCCCGCCACCCTGGAGATCCGAGCGTGCAGGCTGAACAGTAGTGCACCCATGCAGGGAGTTTAATCTATTCGAATAGCCGTGTCCACGGTAATAGGACGCTTTATGCTTAAGCCAGATCTTACCACTACAAACTACTACTTCTATTAAAATGTATGGTTCCGGGTCTTCTTCCTCGCAGGGAAGTCGAGGAAGGGAACTCGGAGGCATTTGTTAATTGTTATATAATTACAACTTACTATTATACAATGTTGCAACAACTTTTGTTGCATTGTTACTTTATGCTTTATATGAATTGTTGGTTGTTCTCTTATTATGCTGCAAGACTCATCAGAAGATGCTAGTCTTCGATAGGCCTAGCTTCTTATCCTTATTCTGATTTCTACCTTGTAGTCCACTATAGACAGGCTCTCCTTTCCATTTGATACAAATGCATAAATGATTAGTAGAGGACATAAGACTCGCGGGTATGCTAGATACTCACCCTTGCTTTATTTCCCCTTTTGTTTTGCCTGATCGGCCGCTGCAGTCGACATTGGAGCCCAGGAGCAGGAGTACCACGGAGGCGGATACTAGCTACTACGTCGAGACCCCCGCTGACCAGGACCAGGAGTAGTTTCGGAGGCTCCCAGGCAGGAGGCCTTGCCTTTTCGATCTGTATCTCTAATGTTATTTGTGCTAGCCTTCTTAAGGCAAAACTTGACTAACTATGTCTGTACTTAGATATTATGATTTGTATAACTTATGTATTTGGGTCCGTGCGACCCCCTTATCTTGTAACATATTGATTTATCCTTTTGTGTTTAGTGTTGTGTTGTGATATTCTCACCGTGGCACCCTAATCTCAGTCGTGTACCCTGCGTGTATGGTTACTGTACACGGATTGATTTTAGGGTGTCACACAACGGTAAAGCTATTTGATACCGAAACTAGGCCTCTGTCGACGGAAAAGATGGACCAATTCGGAGATTATGTTGTCACCTATGTTGGGTAAAACCCTACTTGGCCACCTGCTCCAACCGCATACACATCGCCTTGAACAGTGATTGGTACTCCGTTCGGTGCAGAGTAGACCACGTACGAAGCCAGTGCGTACAAGGGTAAATAACATGCATATGAGAAGAGATTTTCCCATTAAAAACACAATCATTTCTACATAGCCAAAACGACCATACTAAGGCTGACGCTCCCACCCTCATTAGCATATTAAATGTATTTTGTATTCCATCAAGCCGGTGGCCATATATATATTGGCAACTCTTGTTGGCGAATATAAATTTGAAGCTATTTGGATGACTGACCATGTAGAACGCGCAAACTTGCATTGGAAGAACAAATTTTTGATTGTCTCATCATGAGTACAAAAACTACACTTCTTGTTTCATGTTCAGTTGCATCGAGAGAGGTTGTTTTTAGTTAGCACAACTCATCTCCGAAGATACCCCATAAAAATATTAATTTTTAGTGGTATCTTTGATTTCCAGATTTGTTTACTATTGTCCATTGGACTCTCTGTGTGTAAGAGTGCACGGTACATAGAGTCAACTGTGAAAGTCCTAGATGTAGTAAAATTTCAACGAAACACATCCCGTCCTTGTGTCAAGTTAAATGAATCCAAACGGGACAAAAGATGTTGCCATGATACAAGACGGGGGCCAACCATATTCCTCTTGAATGATATATCTGGTGGGGAAGAGCTCATAACGTGTGCAAGAGTATCATTTTTATCGCGTACAATATCGTACAAGGCTGGGTACTATTCTCGGAGAGTCGCATTTCCTAGCCACTTGTCCTCCCAGAAAGGTATCTTTGAGACATCCTTTATCGCGAAAGACCCGAAGCAGAAAAGATGTTTCTTTACCGTCATCAGTTCAGCCCAAACAATGTGAATCCGCGGCCTTCCAATATGCCCGGGACAACGCCTCTCGACCTAAATACTTGTTGCGCAACAGAGTTTGCGAAAGATCATCCTCAATAAGTAGCTTGAACAGTCATTTATTAATTAAGACATTATTCTTGACCTGGAGGTCCTGAACACCTAAACCTCCCTGGGCTTTCGGTCGGCAAACGACGCTCCATTTGGTTAGCCTATATTTTTTCTTTTCACTATCTCCTTGCCAGAAGAATCTGAACCTAAAGTAGTCTAGTTTAGTCTAGAAAACTACTAGTAGAATGATTGTTCACTACTCCGATCATGGATTTCTGAATTTTGTGGTTGGCATTCGAGGCATGCGTTTACCCTAATTTCTATGCAGGAAGAAGAAACATGGTGCTAATGAAATTCGTGTCAAGCTAGGATCTATAATTAGTTGCGAGATTAGTATGACGCGCGCAAAAGGACAATTGCTAGTGTTTATGCGAAATGGTATGTTTTGTGTGTGTTATCTGTCCTTTGTGGTTGCATGCTTGCTGCTATAGCTCTCGGCCATCAGTAGTCGCTCAAGATCGAGTTGATGAAGGGACAGCGGTGGACTGCTTTGTTTGATGGCATTTGGTTTGGCGCAACTCCACTAACAGCACATCGATCGATTGACACAAAGCAATCCATCCAAATGCGCGCAAGATTATAATATATTTGTAAGACTAAGTGATTTAGACCAATTAGAGATCGTTTGTGTGCCAGCGTTTGTTGCATGTCTTCTCCGGGGCGTACACCAACCAAGCAGTGGTAGGTCCTGAGGATGTTTATGCTTGTACTGTAGTATTATGTAGTATCTATCTGAATGCTCTGAAACTGAATCTTTCTGGACTGAGGACATACATACTCCATATCTGTATATATATGTCTGTATTTTGTTGAGAAGCAATATACAAATATATATGCATGTGCTGGTCCCTCATTACCTAAGACCGGTTCCGCAAAGCAGGTGAAAAGAGCTACGGAGGCAAATTTAATAGCACGGAAAGTAATTAAGAATGCAAAAGGCAAGGTGAAAAGATGGAAAAGGAGGAGGCCCGAGAAATGCACGCTAGAACCTGATGAGGACCCTTTCCAGAGAAGCATAGATCGAATCATGCATGTCGTTAGAAATATCATATCAAATGCTTGTACTTGTTTTATTTTATTTTGCAAAAAATCAAATGCTTGTACTTAAACAACACGGGAAAGTTTATAATCTTGCATGCAATAGGTAGGTAGACCGCTTGTTTTGCTAGCTAATTTTGATCTCCTCTAACGTTTGTTTGACTCATCATCGTTGGTGTCGTTATAGAAGCACCTGGTCGATGAGCGGACCTCCGTGTTTATGATACCTGCGAACGCATCTCATATGTGTTTGAGCTCTATGCCCGCTTCGAACGGCGTGCTCCTAACCCCATTTAACGATATCTTTGTATTTCATGAACGATTTAGCCAACTGTATGAAATCTTCGAAATGAAGGTTGGCGTAGAAGCCATACATCGTAGTAAGCATCAGTTATTGTGTGCAACTTAAGTCACCATCATACTTCAAGCCGAGTTGTCTACCCCTAGTTCAATAGTTCCTCATGGTGATGTGCCCTCTAGTAAAATGTCAATCCCAAAGAAACTCATTTAGAACGTTATTCATAAGAGATCGGTCTTTTCCGAACTCTTCATGGAATCCACCGGGTAAGAAAAGGACTTTTACGACGGTAATACAATGAAAATACAATGATCTCTGTGTAACAAGTGGTAACCTACAAGTGTAGAGGATCGCAACAGTTTTCAAAAGAAGTATCACAGCCTAAATTTATTGATTCGACACATGGAAGCCAAAGAATATTAATAATCTTTAACAACCAAGCTGTCAATTCAATTGCACCTGAAGATAAGTAGTTGCTAGACAAGTTTTATTAATAGCAAAATCATTGTAATGCTAGTGATAAGGTCACAGTAGTAGTAATAATTCTCAGCAGTCGCCAAGAACAAAAAGTAACTTAGTAAGAGCAACAAGTATGAAAGGCATATGCATAGGATGGATAGGAGTAAGAGCAAGTTTTTCCCCTCGGTATTTTTGGAGATTGTTGAGAAAAAAATAGAGGAATTAACATTCTTTGTGAGTATAAACATATGGTTGAAGTTCCTGGAGAAAGAGAAGATTGGTAGATCTTCAAAGATTAACTCAAGGAGTAAAAGATTATCCTTGGAGCCAAAACTAATGAGGAAATACGAATCCTAAAAATACATTTGATGAAGACAGTGTCGAAAGGAGAAAATTTCACCAAAAATAATAAAGAAGTTGGATCGAGACAGTCTTTTTCATAGTTCTTTTTTACATTTCTTTCAGTCGTAGGAAAAACATGTTAGTATAGTTCTGATCTTGATACGATCCAGACCAGTTCGTGTGTGTTTCTTGCGTTCATAGGCTGTTAGTGCATGCGTTGGTGTTGTGTGCGTGTGTATGCAGGCTAGCTAGGTGTCTGTTGCGGGAGTACTAGGCATGACTCGCGGATAGCTCGGTGACGACTGGTTCATGTGCGTGAGGAAGTGGCTCGTATTCGAGGCATGAAGGTTTGCGAGGGGCTCGTGTAGACGTGCGCACGAGAGTCGTAGGAGAAAGTTTTTTTTAATTTAAAGGACTTTATTAAAATTAGAAGAAGAGTACAACCAAGATTACAGAACCCCGAGGGTTTAGAGCAGCCAACTTTGATACAAAGTGGCAAGAACCATGGCTATGAGCAGAAGCATAGCAAGCTAGATCAGGGGGAAGGCATTGATGGGCAATGTTGTGTGCCACGCCATTGAGGTATCTTTTAATATGGAATACAGAGCTAGGAGAGTAAGACAGAGCCTCAAGAAAGCCTGCCAGAGCAGGCCTGACCTTCCAGTGAGTAGAATCATGTCTGATGTCTCTAGTTGCTGCCATCTTAGCCAAAGAAAGGCAGTCTGTGAAGAAAGTGGGGTTGAAGAGCTGTAGACATTGCGAGACTTGAGCTGCTAGAAGAAGAGCTTGAGCCTCAGCTTCCAAGGGGAAGGAGGCAGCCTTGGCATGTGCCTGCACCATGAACGAGACCTGTTGATTTTCCTGCAAGAAAGAAATGAAAATCCCAATTCCTGTGGCCTCTTGATCAGGGGAAAGAGCACTAATTTTTGCGCAAAGGTGAGCAGCGTTAGAGTAAACTTTTGGTCCAGAGAACAACTCATCGGAAGTGATGGTGCAACCTTGCAAAGAGAATCCAGGGTCATGACCAAAGGACTGTTGTGCCTGCATAGGAGGGGGTGAAGCAAGAGACGGAGAAGCATCAGGCATTGCAAGATTAGAAAAAATGTTAAGAGCATCAACAGCAGCCTTTATGTGATGAGGTTGAGACTTCTTTTTCCTAAAAAGTGTGTCGGTCCTGTCCTTCCAGAGACACCAAAGCAAATTCAAAATGTTAGGAATTGAAGCTTGTGGGTGACCAGAATTGAGCAAAGAGAGAAACACCGAATGAAGAGTGGCATTAGATTGAACTAGCAGATCAGATTTGATGTTCCAGGGCGTGGAGTACCACACCGCACGAGCAAACGGGCAAAGGAAAAAAGAGATGAAATTCGTCTTCAGGGAGTCCACATCTGGAGCAAAATTTGGATATGTGAATTGAGAACCTACCTGCTCTAAGACCAGTAGGGATGGCCTTTCTCAGTAGCCTCCAAGCAAATGCCTTTACCTTCGGAATAACTGACTTTTCTTTCCAAATTGCTTTAAGAAGAATTTTAACCTGGTTTGCAATGACAGTAGGGTTGTTTCTAGGATTGGAGTGTATATCCTGCAAGCACAACTTATAAGTAGATTTGGAATTACATCTCCCAGAGGGAGTGAGATCCCAGGTTAGAATGTCAGGGCAATCGTCATGAATAATTTCAGTGCGAGAAATGGCTTGAGCCAAAGGTTGCTGAAAAATAGAATTAATAAGATAAGTATTCCATGTTTTAGAATCAGTGTTCCATAAATCTGAGATTTTAGAAGGGTAAACAAAGTGTGGCGGCTGGATAATGAGGTTGTCGTGAACGTGTTGCCAACCGTTACACCAAGGCGAACTCCAAATGGAGTTGTTACCTTGGGTAATTTGGTAGGAGAATGGCGTTGAAGCTTAGGCGTCATTTTCAGAATAGAAGCCCAAAAACCCGACTTAGGCACGTGCATATTTGCTTTCCAAATAGATGAATCATAAAAGTACTTAGATTTAAGAACCTGGTATAGGTGAGAGTTCGGTTTACTTGCAATTCTCCAAGCAGACGCGAGAATGAGCCCTTCGTTAATTTCTTGAAGATTGCGGAGACCATGACCGCCTTCGTCTTTTGGTATATAGATGTCTTTCCACGCCCGAAGACAGAGACTTTTACCTGTCAAATTGTCTCTAACACCTGACCACCAAAAAGTTCTTATGATGGCTGTTAGCTGGGTAATCTTCTTTTTAGAAAAGAGAATGTTGGACATGAAGTAGATAGGAATAGCAGAAAAAACAGATCTGATGAGCTCAATTCTAGCTGCATGAGAAAGCATATTAGCTTTAAAAGTGGGCAGTTTGTTTCGAAATTTGTCAACGACAAAGTTGTAGGCAGAAGACCTATTTTTGGTTGGGAGAATAAGAGGATGCCCAGGTGGGAAAAGGATCCATCCATGTCAGGAACCTGGAACATACCTTTGATCTATAGTCTGACGCTGTCAGGAACTTTAGAGCTGAACAGAATAGAAGACTTGGCCCAGTTGGGTGTCTCACCTGAATCTGCACAGAAATGTCGAAGAATGTTGTGCATCGCAGAGGCCTCCTGAACAGAGGCTTGGCCACATACTAAGAGGTCATCGACAAACATTAAAGAATGAGTGGGAGGGAAATTTGGTCCAAGAGAAATTCCTTGCAATAGGTTAGAGCTCATGGCATCATTTAAACTCAAGGATGAATCATTAATAGCTAAAACAAACAAGTATGGAGATAAAGGACAACCCTGCCTGATTCCTCTTTGACTTTTAAATTTATGAGAGGCCTGGCCATTAATGATAACAGAGAAAGTAGGTCTAGCAATACAGGCATGAATTAGATTAATGAAATGGCCATGCATCCCTTTACGCGTCAGAGCCGAGACAATAAAATTCCATTCAATGCGATCAAAGGCTTTGGCAAGGTCAATTTTAAGCATGAAAGCCTCATGTTTCCAAGAGCTAAGAGAGAAAGAATGAGTAATCTCCTGAGAAATAATAATGTTATCACTAATGCGATGACCTTTAATAAAAGCCTCCTGAGAAGGATCAATGTAATCAGGAAAATGAGGTTTGAGTCTATTAGCCAAGGCTTTTGCAATGATTTTGTAAATAACGTTGCACAAACTGATGGGTCTAAAATCAGTAGGGATTTGGGGCACCAATTTTTTAGGAATGAGAGCAATGTTCGTATTAGTTATGTGAGGGGGGAAGAAATCCAGTAGTAAAAAAATTCCGCACTAAAGAAGTGACTTCCTCACTAATCCAGTTCCAAGCAGACAAATAAAATTCAACATTGAATCCATCAGGCCCTGGAGAAGCATTGAGCTTCATATCCTTGAGAATTCGGAGAACTTCATTCTTATCTGGAATAATATAAGTAGGATCAATAGAGTTAGTAGGAAGAGAGGTATTCAGAAAAAGCCTTTCAGAGCATCTATGAGGAGAGGAGAAAATGAATTTAAAGTAGTTGACAAAAGTATTAGCAATAAGATTAGGTTTGAATTGAGTCACATCATTTTCATCCTTAATAGATAAAATGGTATTTCTTTTCCTTCTTTTGAGAACAGCCTGTTGAAATAATTTGGTGTTCCTATCGCCACCCTTAGCCCATCCTTTCTTACTTCTTTGCATGTAGAATTGATCCAGCTTAGTTAAGTTATTGTCATACCTGAGTGAAAGAGAGGATTCCAAAGCATGATCTTGATCGTGAGGAGGCTTCATTTGAATTTTATTTATTTTGCATTGGATGTCATCCAATTCTTGTTGAATAGGCTTCTTTTTCCTGCACTATCTTTTGAGTGAACCAACCAGAGAATTAGTTTTAGCAGAAAAAGATTGATGAGTGCATTTGGTCCAAGCATTTTTTGCAACAACATGGAAATCTTGCTCTAAAAGCCACCAGTTTTCAAATTTAAAAGTTTGTCTAGGCTTTTTAAAGATACCATCAGTGGACATGAGTATAGGAGCATGATCACTAAGAATAATAGGCAAATTGAGCACTTTGGTATTAGGATAAGTAGCACACCAATCAGAATTAACCAAACATCTATCCAAACGTTGATAAACAGGATTAGAAGTATGTTGAGTACCACGCCAAGTGTAAGCAGGCCCACTATAACCCACATCAAACAAACCAAAAAATTTAACAAGCGAGCGAAAAGCAGACATACGTGGAATATTAGTGCACCCATTATATTTATCTGCTTCATATAAGATGTTATTCAAGTCACCCATGCATAAAACAGGTTTGCCCGTATTGTCATACACAAAAGAGGCAATTTTGGTCCAGATTTTAGTAGTCTGGCGGTGATACGGATCACCATAGATACACACTAAGAAAAATTCAACATTCGAGGCTACATGAACTACATTAGCTAAAATATAATGGAAGGAAGCATGTTGAATTGAAAGTTTAAGATCATCTGTCCACATGAGCCACAACCCACCAGAAGCGCCTCTAGAAGGAATAACAAAACTATTAGTAACATCAAAATGATTAACTAAGTCAGCGGGTTGAACTTTGGATGATTTAACCTCAGAAATAAAGGTGATCTGAGCCTGTGTAGCACGAATCAACCTAGCCAAGAATAACAAACGTTTATTGCTTAGGATCCGTCCCATACCTCTGCAATTCCAGGCGATGGCTTTCATCTGACCGACACCACAACAAAGGACGTGGGGAGAGATGCAGAAGAGGAGAAAGAGGAGCACAGCAGATAAGGAGGGAGCGGGGGAGAGATCAGGTAGAGGAGGGATTTTGGGGGAAGGAGGAATCAGAGATGGCAAGCGGAGGGAGGAGGAAGACAGATCTGAGGAGATCAAGAAAGGGATTAGCAGAGGAGGGAGGAGGACGGGATGGAAAAGTATCCAGAAGATGGGGGAGGAGGGAAGGAGAGGAGAACGAAGGAAGGGGAAGAGGAAGAAGACGGCACAAGGCCAGACACCGCGTGAAAGCCGCCGGAAATCTCCACCGAGTCGCTCAAGCTTGAAACCCTAGCCGCCGTTGTTCAGGGCAGCAGCGTGACTCCTTGCCATCAGAAGAGTTGTGCTGAGAAAGTTTCTTAGGTGTTGGAGACTATAAAACACCATTGTAAGTTGTGTGTTTGGGTTGTGCCGTGAGAGAGCAAGAGAAGAGGATGTAATCTCCGCCGGACCTTGATATGTGGCCGACTAGCAGGAGAGCTCTTGTAGTATAGTGTGTATGCGCGTATACCTCCATGTATATATTCAAGTCGTTGTGAGAAATAAAGCCAAGATACAGGCGTTTGTGCGCCGTGGCGTTCGTCACCGGAAAGAATTATGGTGTCTCCTTTTTTTAGAATTAAGGCAGGGGGGCGACTTTATAGATAAAGCCATAAGGCAAAGTAGCGAGGACACGAGAAAAAATAAACAACAGGAAGTGAAGAGTACTGAGTTAAACGGCACACCGGCCACAACCAGAGACCGTAGGCACATGGAAAAATAACAACTAGTTTATAAGTCTTGACTGCCAAGCTTCAACAAAAGCGGCCAACCTCGGGAACGGGGGGGGGGGGGGGGGGGGGGGGGGCAGGCGCAGGCCGAGGAGAGATGTCGATGTTTCCTTGATCTTCCCAATAGCCGCCTCCAAGTCGACCTGGGCTTCGCCGCTACTCAGAAATTTCCACAGCTGTAAAATGGCGATAAGTTGATATAAACAGTTAACAGGGAACCTGGGGAAGACATGTTCAATAGTAAATTTGTTACGGGTCGTCCACAAAGTCCAACAAATGCCCGCAAAAACAAGCCAAAAACGCATCTAAACCTCGCTAGCATCGGTCGCACAAGTGACCGAACCTCCCCAAAAGAGCTAGGATTCCAAGAATTGCCCAACCACGATCTAAGGCAACTCCAGAGGAAGTGATAGAGGTGGAAATGGAAGAAAATGTGGCCAGTAGATTACAGCGAAGAGCACAGCGCACAGGCCTCAGAAATATTAACATTGCGCTTGTGAAGGTTGTCTGACGCTGGGAGTTTGTTATGGAATGCCTGCCAAAGGAAAATTTTGATCTTGGGAGGAATGCGTGCCTTCCACAGGACCGAGAATTTCCTGACCCGAGGGGCCCCGACAAGGGTGCGGTATAAAGACTTAACAGAGAAGCATCCAGAGGCGGTAAGGTTCCACTTAACAGAATCGTCAATCTCCGAAACCTCCGGGAGGAGGGTGATACGGTGAGGATAGTTCTCTCACTCCTCGTTGGTTACCCCAAGTGGAAGGTGAGATGTAGCGTAGCAGCAAATTTCCCTCGGTGAAGATACCAAGGTTTGTCTCCAGTAGGACTCGCAGAAATACAAGAAGGTGCCAACAGCGCCAGAAATTAGCTTCTGGCTAGGGAGTTGATAGGACCTGCACACAGAAACAAATAACTTTGCTCCCAATGAGTACAGAGGAGTTGTCAACTCCTCCGGCCTTGCTGTTTACAAAGGATCAACGCAAGAGATAATAATAGTGGCAACTAAAAGTAAAGACTTGAAAGTAAACTAAGGTGTAAACAATAATGTGAAGATGGACCGGGCTCCCGTGATTTTCACTGGTGATGTCTCTCTCCCAAAAGAAGATAAAATTTCTAGCGAGGTAAACAAATCACAGCTGGGCAATTGACATAATTATGAAGGCACCCCAATGCTAACTATGCTGCAAAGAAAGGAAGGGCTCAAAAGCAATGGGCAGTACGCCAAGCTAAGTAGACCGAAATCCAACTGCATCTACTACGAATCATCCACCTTGAGATATCTATCCAGAACATCTCGCTGGTATTAAGTTGCGAATCCCACCCAAAGTGTAAACTCAAAGCAATAGACAACTGCATTAAAAGAACTTTGCGTCAAGTAAACAATCCTTGCACCCGCGGGTACAAGCACCGTTGTTTTATCCCTGGTGGCAACAGCACATCCCCTAGTCTCATGTTTCTTTCACTCAAGCTAGACATCAAGGGGTTGAACCCACAATCAAGTATAACACTCCCTCTTGGAGTTGCAACAAACGACTTGGCCAAAGCAAAATACTGCAACGGAGAACATGCAAGAATTTACTCAAGAACAAAATATAAAAGAGAAGAACCAAATATATTACTCATCATAATCTGAACATAGTCTCATAATCCATCAGATCCCATCAAACTCAGCATAGCAACAGCAGAAATTACAAAGGTGCCTCGATCATGTGAGGCAGCTCACGAGGTCTCGAAAGTGGAAGCACAAAGAGGAGAGAAGTACATCACATAGCTACTAGTCACGGACCCATGGTCCAAGGGGGGCTACTCACGGTACATACGGGAGGCGTCCATGGCTATGGATGGTCTCCCGGAGGGGGTTCCTCCTCCCGGCAGGGTGCCGGGGCAGCTTCTCCAGGCAGCCCCGATCTTGAAACGGCGGTGGCGGCGGTATAGAGGCGAGTTCGCGGAAAAGAGATCGATATTAGGGTTTTCCACCCCGAGGGCTAAATATAGACGGAGGGGGTGTCGAGGGGACCCACAAGGCAGCCAGGAGGCCCCCTGGCGCGACCTAGGGTGGGGCCGCGCCAGGGACCCTTCTGGAGTCCCTGTGGTGGCCCCCTCCGCTACCTTGGTGATTCAGGAAGCTTCCGGTCGCTGATTTTTTATCTGATTTTTCCGTATTTTTTGGAGCACTTTTATTGGCCGGAAAACCTGAAATACAAAAACAGCAGAAAACAGCAACTGGCAGCTGGGTGCACTGGGTTAATAGATTTGTCCAAATATGCTCAAAAGTGTATGAAAGTTCTAGCAAATCATGGCAAAGTCACACAAAACATGCATGGAGAAAGCAGAAATTATAGATACGTTTGGGACGTATCAACATCCCCAAGCTTAATTCCTGCTCGTCCTCGAGTAGGTAAATGATAACAAGCATAATTTATGTGGTGACATGCCACACAACTATATAAGGACTTTTAAGTAAAGCAATCAAAGCATGCAATTCAATTCAAGTCTTAACAAGCAAGAGTCTATATTAGAATTGACACAAGCAACAAAAGAACAAAAGGTGCAAGAGCTCTCACTGTCTGTGACTCGAATGTCTCCAGATGGTGTTTGCGTGCAAGCAGGGGACTGGGAAAAAAGAGAGAAAAAAGGTTGTTGAGAACAACTATCTACTAAAGTTTCACACTTAGTCTCCTTTGGGTTCTTATCTTGACTCGTCCCCAGACCACTAGTCAGGTACAAGTCAAACTGATCCACTCCCTTTCGATATTTTGAGCACTCATGCAATGGATGAGCGTGAGCAAGAAAGTTGATACCTAAAAGGCGAAACAAAAAGAAGGTGGAGGAGGAAGACAAAAAGGTGTGAAAGGCTCACATCACTGAGGACAATCATAGGCGAGAGAAGGCCATATGATAGATATGATGTGAGGAGTAGGGATTGCCATGCAACGGATGCACATGTGAGCTAAAAGCTCTCCAAGGGAACTAGTGGGGGTGCATCTAACTTGCTTGCTCAAGAAGACCTAGAGCTCGTTTGAGGAGGCTCATCATTGGAATATACAAGCCAAGTTCTATAGTGTGAAGGTCCCCACATAGCTATATGCATGATGATGATCTCTATGGAGTACAAGGGATAGAGGATGAAGTACTAGTGTGGATCTCTCAAAAGGAATAGTAGTGTGCCACCTTCTCTCTTTTTATTTTTATTTTTCTCTTTTTTCTATTTTTTGTATTTTTTTTGGTGGCCTCAATGGCTCTTTCTATTTAACTCTCATTTGTCCTCTTTGGGATCTTTTGATTTTGTCCTCGTTGTGATCTTTTCCTCACTTTAGGGGCAACACTATATATTTTACAAGAATATAGGAGATCTTTCACACTTTACAAAGGTACTCACATAAAGAAGATATAACTATCATGATGCAAATGTATGCCTCTGCCAGGATAGCAGGATATGCAATGATACTAGCGCGTCATGTAGCAATGATTAGGGCAAAGCCCAACTAGCATGCGGCTCATCGATCAAGCAAGTAGCATGTATGACATGAGGATCAAGTCATGAGAAGGTGGATGTTGCATGGAAATGTATCTCGGAAAGGCTATGGAAATGCCTTGTAGGTAGGTATGGTGGTTGTTTTGAGGAAAGATATAAGGAGGCTTATGATGACAGAGCGTATCGTGCCAAGGATTTGGATGCATCGGCGAAGTATGCGCCAACTCTCGAGATGAGAAAGGGAAATCCACGGTACCGAAGAGGCTAGAAAAAGTATAGGTGGGTGGAAGTGTCAACTTTCGAATACTCACATTAGTACGAAGAACTCATGCACTTATTATCCATAACTCTCAATCTAATCAGGAGGTTCACAAAGATGCAAGTACCCCGAGGAGGAGTGTATGGGGGTTTGGTTATCCTTGCGCATCCTCGACTCATGGTACGTGAGTGTACTCTAATATTCGAACCCTCCAGAGGTTAGTGATCCATCTAGTAGCTACAATTCTCAACAGGGGTTTTTCGTTTTCGAAAAACACACGGATTGCCAAAAATACGACATCTATCACTAATCGTCTCGAGCTCTTGACACCAAAAGTTCAAACATTACTCTAGTCAATACTTCAAAACTATTGCAAGTTACTACTACAAAGAGAATAGCAACTTCAACTACCTACTTCTAGTCAAGACACAAAACTCAGTGCAACAGGCAAAGTCTCTAACAATACAAAACATGCAACCTATAGAAAGTTCAACCTGAAACAAAAGAAAAGCTCTAGAAAAACTAAAGCACTACAACTAAATAGAGCAGCAACTAAGAAAAGAAAAAGAACAACTCACAGCTAAAAGAATAAGCATGCAAATCCTATGAGGAGTTCTAGTTCAAGCGGAGCGTGTATATCTCCCACACAAAAGAGTAAGCTAGGGTCTAACTTGTTACTACAGCAAACAAAGCACAAACAAACCTAGAAAAGTAAAGAGCGAGACGCTCCTGGCATAGCACACAACGCATGAAGTGATAAAAATATAGTGCAACGGGGGACGAACTGATAATTGTTGATGCAGAAGGGGATGCACGGGGGCATCCCCAAGCTTAGACGCTTGAGTTTCCTTGAATATTTATTGGGGGTGCACATGGGCATCCCCAAGCTTGAGCGTTTGACACTCCAAGATCTTCTTTCATCATCTTCCATCGCTCACTTGAAAACTCCCTTCATACATAACTCATCATAGACTGATTAGAGAGGTTAGTGCCCTTAATAAAATAATTTTTTATCTACTGGAAATAAGGATAACTTTGAAGAGCTACTGTTTCTCAAGATTGCCAAAAAGTTTTTGCAAAGAAAAAGCAAGCTTAAGGTTTGAAAAACGAAGAAAAGGAAAAACAGGACATAATCTGTGAAAAACAGACCAGCAGGTAGAAAAGAATTTTTCTAGGGATACTTCTGCAACTCAAATAAAAAAACACAGAACATACGAAATTTTCGTAATTGTATAGAGCACGCTGTGTAAAAAAATTCAGCTCAAAAAGATGAACTGGGAGTTTTGTCTGATTTTTCTAGTCACGAGGACAGAATCTGTTTTCTGGACATCATGTCACAACTTTCACTTCCCTTGTCGTATGAGGCTATAAAAGGCACAAAGCTTGAAAAGTGAAGATACAATGATGTTGCTACAGTAGTAACAATCATCAAGACCACTAAGAACAGAAGAAAAAAAAAAGAAAATCCTAAATTCATTGCGGGCTGCCTCCCGAAAGCGCTTCTTTAGAGCCATTAGCTAGGCTTAAAGCAGAAGATCAAAGTTCTCCAAAATCATCGGAAGGTTCACCAAGGATCTCAAAAGGGTTTTCAATAAGCTCATACTTGTTCTTCCGATGGAAAAGGTACGTACCTTTTGCTTTACCACGCAAACGTATTTGTCCTTTACCTATATCAATGAAGCCTTTCATGGCTCGGAGGAAGTCCCTTCCAAGCACTATATTTCCTCGATTGGCCTTCATGATGAAGAAGTCAATCTCCACACTTCTTTTAAGAAACATGACCTGGACATCTTTCAATCTTCCCTGGATCTCAGAAATATCACCATTAGAATGTTCATGGAAAGATGGAAATTTGTCCATGCTTGCAAGGTACAAAGAATCATAAATAAAGCTTGGCATTATAGAAACTGTAGATCCAATGTCACAAAAGCAAGGAATTTTTGATTAGAGATAACAATCCTAACAAAAGGCTCCCAGTCATTTTCTATTTCCAAAATCTCCTATCTCTAGGAGGATTTAGTTTTTCTACTCCTTTAAAGTCTAGAGCATCAAGTCTCTTCTCAATAGTAGCAATTCTGTCTACAACAGTATCAAGACCATCATAAACAAAATAACTAGATAAACCATGTATAATTTCAAGAGCTCTAGCTTCATCACACTCTAGAAAGTCTCCTTCAGCTATAAGACCAAGAGAGTGCTTACACCTCTTAAAAAGGCCAAAGTAAAAAAAGTCTAAGCACAATTCTTATTGGTAACCAAGGCATATTTGCCTTATGTGCTTCAGAAATTCTGTCCCATGCCTTCTTCATATTCTCCCCGTTCCTTTGGTGCAAATCCAAGACCTCGGATTCCCTCATAGTACCAACTCCTAACATACTTGACCACACAAGAAAGGTAACAGGTATTTTTGGTATTTTCGATAAGGGACACAAAAGTAAAAACTAAAAGGTAAACTAACAAGACTAAAAAGCAAAGATAAAAGATAGTGTGGAACTCCCCTATCTTGTAGACTGGAGTCCCCGGCAACGGCGCCAAAAATTGGCTTGATACGGTGAGGATAGTTCTCTCACTCCTCGTTGGTTACCCCAAGTGGAAGGTGAGATGTAGCATAGTAGCAAATTTTCCTCGGTGAAGATACCAAGGTTTGTCTCCAGTAGGAATCGCAGAAATACAAGAAGGTGCCAACAGCGCTAGAAATTAGCTTCTGGCTAGGGAGTTGACAGGACCTGCACACAGAAAAAATAACTTTGCTCCCAACGAGTATAGAGGAGTTGTCAATTCCTCCGGCCTTGCTGTTTACAAAGGATCAACGCAAGAGATAATAATAGTGGCAACTGAAAGTAAAGACTTGCAAGTAAACTAAGGTGTAAACAATAATGTGAAGATGGACCAGGGTCCCGTGATTTTCACTAGTGATGTCTCTCTCCCAAAAGACGATAAAAGTGCTAGCGAGGTTAACAAATCACAGCTGGGAAATTGACAGAATTATGAAGGCACCGCAATGCTAACTATGCTGCAAAGAAAGGAAGGGCTCAAAAGCAATGGGCAGTACGCCAAGCTAAGTAGACCGAAATCCAACTGCATCTACTACGAATCATCCACCTTGAGATATCTATCCAGAACATCTCGCTGGTATTAAGTTGCGAATCCCACCCAAAGTGTAAACTCAAAGCAACAGACAACTGCTTTAAAAGAACTTTGCGTAAAGTAAACAATCCTTGCACCCGCGCGTACAAGCACCGTTGTTTTATCCCTGGTGGCAACAGCACATCCCCTAGTCTCATGTTTCTTTCACTCAATCTAGATATCAAGGGGCTAAACCCACAATCAAGCATAACGCTCCCTCTTGGAGTTGCAACAAACTACTTGGCCAAAGAAAAATACTGGAACGGAGAACATGCAAGAATTTACTCAAGAACAAAATATAAAAGAGAAGAACCAAATATATTACTCATCACAATCTGAACATAGTCTCATAATCCATCAGATCACATCAAACTCAGCATAGCAACAGCAGAAATTACAAAGGTGCCTCGATCATGTGAGGCAGCTCACGAGGTCTCGAAAGTGGAAGCACAAAGAGGAGAGAAGTACATCACATAGCTACTGGTCACGGACCCATGTCCAAGGGGGACTACTCATGGTACATACGGGAGGCTTCCATGGCTATGGATGGTCTCCCGGAGGGGGTTCCTCCTCCCGGCAGGGTGCCGGGGCAGCTTCTCCAGGCAGCCCCGATCTTGAAACGGCGGTAGCGGTGGTACAGAGGCGAGTTCGCAGAAAAGAGATCGATATTAGGGGTTTCCACCCCGAGGTCTAAATATAGGCGGAGGGGGTGTCGAGGGGACCCACAGGGCAGCCAGGAGGCCCCCTGGCGCGGCCTAGGGTGGGGCCGCGCCAGGGACCCTTCTGGAGTCCCTGTGGTGGCCCCCCTCCGCTACCTTGGTGATTCCGGAAGCTTCCGGGTCGCTGATTTTTTATCTGATTTTTCCGGATTTTTGGGAGCACTTTTAGTGGCCGGAAAACCTGAAATACAAAAATAGCAGAAAACAGCAACTGGCAGCTGGGTGCACTGGGTTAATAGATTAGTCCAAATATGCTCAAAAGTGTATGAAAGTTCAAGAAAATCATGGCAAAATCACACAAAACATGCATGGAGGAAGCAGAAATTATAGATACGTTTGGGACGTATCAGAGGGCAACAAGGCGCTGCCAGTCGAGGAGCTCCGCAGGAGATAGAGTGCGACGAAAGCCAAAGTCCCAATCAAGCCTAGCCAAGTCAGCGATGGAAACCGCGGGCTCGGAGCAGAAGGAGAAGAGGTTCGGGAACAGCTCCGCCATCCGACCAGGAGGGGACCATAGGTCCAGCCAAAAGCGAACCGAGAAACCATTCCCAACAAGGAAGGTGACATTATGTCGGAAGATCTCGCGGACTTTGATGAGTTGAAGCCAAAACTGAGATCCCCCATGGCACGAGGAGAATAGGGGGGAGGAGGAAGGAAAATATTTGGCTTGGAGGAGGCGACGCCACAACGTCCCCTGATCGACGGTGAAAATTTTCCACCACCATTTGACGATCAGGCAAGTATTCATAATAGCCGTATCAAGAATGCCCAACCCCCCGCGGGCCTTAGGCTTGCAAATCAGTTTCCTGCGGAGCATACGGTATTTACTCTTATTATCGGAGGAGTTCCAGTAGAAATTGCTTCTGTGCTTATCCATGGCAGCGTGAGTCACTACAGGGAATTGGTAGAAACCCATAGAGTAGGTG
Organism: Bromus sterilis; assembly: GCA_950022295.1. Lineage (NCBI taxonomy): Eukaryota > Viridiplantae > Streptophyta > Magnoliopsida > Poales > Poaceae > Bromus > Bromus sterilis. The sequence goes on from OX465598.1 coordinate 238,138,281, forward strand.
GGTAGGGAGGAGAGGCACGAGTTGATCAGGAAAACCTTGGCTGCTTACGAATGATGCCGGCCACGCCAAGGCATGACCCGATTACCCACTTTCAATGGGACATGCGCGAGATCTTTGGCAGAGATATGGTGGGGAAGACGGGGATACCAAGATATTTGAACGGGAAAGTACCAAGAGAACAGTTCATCAATGCAGCGGTTCTAGTATGACCCTCCTCCGTGCCCCCAAGCACGAGGATCTCGCTCTTAGAGAAATTGATTTTAAGGACCGACAACATTTCAAAACAAAGGAGTAGGAACTTGAGGTTGGTCAGGCACAGCTCCGAGTTTTGGACCATAATGATCGTGTCATCCGTGTATTGGAGGTGCGTGACACCATTTGGGATAAGATTACAGGCAACCAGAAGGATATGTCAACAAACAGACGCACGGTGAAGAATTTCAGAGAAGGCATCGGCCACGAAGTTAAAGAGGAGAGGTGAGAGGGGGTCTCCCTGCCTCAGGCCATGACCATTAGCAAAGTACGGGCCCATCGCGCCATTGACTGCCACCGCCGTGTGGCCACCAGAAACCAACTGCATGACCCGTTGGATATAAGCGCCCTCAAACCCTTTTTCCAACAAGACATCTCTCAGGAACGTCCAACTGACCGAGTCATAAGCTTTTTCAAAATCAAGTTTTAAAATCACGGCATTTGTACGAGAGCGTTTGACGTCATGGATGATTTCATGAAGGGAGAGGATGACGTCAAGAATAAACCTACCCATAATAAAAGCCGATTTCATCGGGCTAATAACCGAATGGGCGATGGGGGACAGACGAGTCGCAAAGGCCTTTGCAGGGAACTTCGCAAAGTTCTTAATCAACGCAATAGGCCGGAATAGCTTCATCGAGTCAGCCCCTCTGACCTTGGGGATGAGGGTTAAGACATCAATTGAGGCAGGAGATATCAACCGTGCCTAGGCAGAAACCTTGGATGACGGCCATAACCAGGGGTTTGAGAACAAGCCATAATTTTAAGAAGAAGGGTATGGAGAATCCATCAGGTCCCGGAACAGAGTTAGGTTTGGACGTGAACAACGCGACCTCAATTTCTTCCGCCGAAAGGGGAAGCATGAGGTCCCTGTTATCCGAAGCCGAGACGTACCTAGAGGCAGGCCACAGCGAAGGGGCAAGGGAAATGAGGGAGGGAGGTCTTGCGGCAAGGAGGGTCGAGAATAATTCTTTCGCGTGGCTCATGATAGCCGCGGGGTCCTCCACAAGGACTCCATTAATCCATAGACGGCCAATAAAGCATCGCCGCCGTCTGCCATTAGCAATGTCCATGAAGTAGGCCGTGAGCGAGTCCCCTTTCAAAGTCCAGGAGATCCTACCTATCTGTTTCCAGAATTCCTCCTCCGCCAGATGCAGGTGGATCAGGTCATTCTCAAGCTCATACCATCTAGTCCAGCTAGCGTTATCAAGTCCGACCGAATCGGCCAAATTGTCCAGCACCCGGATGTCATTTAGGAGGGTATCTTTAGCCATGCGGTCCAAGGTCGATTTTTTAGCCGCCCAGCCCCGAAGGAATTGTCGCAACCCTTGGGCACAATGCCTCCAATCATCAAGAGGCCCGAAGGATCTGTGACCAGAGGAAAGGAGCGCGGTGATCTTACTCGAAACCATAGGGGTGAAACCGTCCTGCATCAGCCAGGAGGAATCGAAACGGAAACGAGCTAAGGTCCCCACCATTCCAGTATCCACGATGAGGGGTGTATGGTCAGAGCCAATGTGCGGCACCGCAAGCAGCGAAGACCGAGGGAACAACCCATCCCAGAGTCCGCACATGAAGACGCGGTCAAGGACGGACCGGACCGGCGGGGTTTGTTTATTGGAACAAGTGTATCTAGCCCATGATCGGTCGAGTTCATGAAGCACAGCATGCGCAATGAAATTGTTAAAAGCCGTGGCTCTGGCCCAGCAGAAATTGGGGGAGGATTTGTCGCATGGGTGCCGCAAGAGGTTGAAATCCCCACCCATCAAGACCGGTTGGTTCACATTCTCCATCTTGGCAACGAGATGTTCCAAGAAGCGCGGGGATAAGGAGTGATCTGATGGGCCGTAAACACTAATGATCTCCAAAATGCAACCAGAAGCCGCATTCTTAAGCAGCAGGCCAACAAAAAATTCAGAGATGTCGATGTTTAGGATATCAAAAAGATCAGTGTCCACTCCCACCAAAATGACTCCCGCAGATCCAACGGAAGGGGTCCAATGCCACGAGAAATGTCCCCTTCCACACGTCGAATCCATCACGGCAGTGGTGAACGATTGTTTCTTAGTCGCTTGAAGGCATATGATATCGGAGGGGTAAGAGGAGAGGAGATTCCGTAACTGGTTTCGGCGCCCTCTAGCTCCAAAACCACGGATATTCCAGAAGAGAACTCTCATTTATGAGAAAGGTTTTTGATGCGGAGGCTCGATCTGCGAGATCCTGCAGAAGACTTAGCTTTAGTCACTCTGGTTTTCTTATGTTGGAATGGGTCCGGGAAAGGGGTACGAGGGGGTGGAGAAGAAGGTGACGACGACGGCCCGGGCTGGCCTCTACCGCCCGGGGCCAAGTTACCATCATCCCGACTAGGATCAGGAATCTTTTGGGCCAGGTCGGCCTGGGCCACCTCATTAGCCCGGAGGATCAACATAATTTCAGCAGGAGTTTTATCAAACGTGCTCAAACAAATACCTAAATCTTCATTGACCCTAACAAAGTGATCATCAGGAAAATCAGAGAGAACTGTGCGCTTAAAAGCAGAGATCTGGGACATACCATTCAATACAGCGTCGCGGGCGCGCGGCAGCAAGCCGTTCCGCCCTTTCCAGGATGGGGATGCCGGGATCAATAGCGCGCCGGGACTTGCGGGTGGTGGAGAGAGGATTCTTGACAGAGGTCGTCCGGCTAGACGGGGATGCATGGGAGTCCAAGGAGCGGAAGATGCCATCCCCAGAGATCCGATAAGCCTCCGCCTTCGCACGTGCCTTGGCCCTAGCAGAGGTCTTGCGCACCGTCCCCCGAGGCCTCTTGGCAACAGGTACGTCCACTAACCCCTCCCTAGGTGGAGAATCAACAATGTAGGACAAGGAGGGAGAGGTTGGGCACCACGGCATGTTAGAGCAGACAGCCGAGGCTGGGGACTTGGACGGCACGAGCCCGGGTGACACGACAGCCTCAAAACCAGGGGGTTCCTCTGGATAAGCCGTCATTGTTTGTTTATTTTGATTCCCGACAGCATGGTGGCCCTTGGAGGTGAATAGATTATGGACGTCAGGGCCAAGCACATTCCATCCCTCAGCAAAGAACAGAGAGGCGCCTCCTCCAACACTGTCAGTCCGGGACGGATCATCATCTTCGTGGTCATATGGCGGAGGGGGCGGGGGCGGGCCGGAGTGCGACACGGAGGGGTCGTCCTCAACCCGAACTTTGATGCGGAAAGCCTTGCGGACTGGAACGAACTCAACGAAGCCACGGACCAGGGAAGGATTACGGACGCTGGTCAGCATACGGACTGCCCCTCGGCGCGGAAGGGAAGCCAAATCAACAGAACGCGGGTGACCAATCAGCTCAGCAAAAACCATGAGAACGGCCTCATTGCGCATCTCATCAGGCACCTCATCCAACAAGACCGAAACATCAACCAACGAACCAAAAGAGCTATCAACCTGCACGGCTTCTTTGACCGAGATGACAGTTTGGAATGGCGGAAAAGTAAAGTTGGCACTTCGGGCAATCATCCTCAAGCTCTCCAGAGATGGGAAGACCACCGCAAATTCCGACTCCGACAATTGTTCGATCTGCCAGTCCAATTCTTCCGCGCCCCATTCCCGTAGTTCCTCAGAGAGCATAACCAGAGACACATCCCCCTCTAGCATAGAGATAATGGCCGAATTCTTGGGTGGGGGGATGGCCAAAACTATCTGGTCCCCGCCAACCAGGCCAAAGAAGCTACCCCGAGAATGCCCATACCGAACTGCTTGAGAGAAGGGGGAGGTCAGCGGTTGTTACACTCCACTCTGAGGTGACCTTCCGCGCGGCAAATCAGGCAGAAAGGGGGCGCTTTGCATCCAACTTGGAAGTGGCCAGTACGGTGACAGGCGAAGCATGTGACCTGGGAAGGGGGAGCGCGGGCGGGTGGGCCTTGGTTCTGATCAGACGCCGGCGGGGAGGGGAGGATGCCATCACCGCCCAAAGAACCACCAGGAGCATCGCGGGAGTCGTACTTGCGCTTGTAGCTGAACGAACCGCCTTCGTACGCACGACCACCAGCACCCCCCGATGCCCGGCCGCCGCCACCACCACGGTACCCACGGCCCCCGCCGAAGCCACCACGAGGAGGGGGTGGGCGGCCACCATGCGGGCCGGGAGGTGGTGGAGCGGAAGGGAGAGTCACATCATGGGTTGGAGGAGCAGCCGCCGCTGCCTTGTCCCAAGGGTCCACCGGGGTCACAGAAGGCGAGATCTGGCCGGATCCCGTCGGAACTCCCGAGCCCCATCCCCACGCCATAGACTTGGCCGCCTTCTCTCGTTCGAGGCGAGCGCGGAGGGAAGCCTCAAGCCCCGTCCCCTCACCGGCGGACGAGCGCAGGGAGGGCACAGTGAAGGAAGGACGGGCTCCGTCCATGGCGACCACAGAGAAAGGACGGGGGAGGGGGAGCACAGGAGGAGGCACAAGCTTGATGAATCTGGGACGAGAAGCGACGAAGGGGGACGGGGAGAAGAGAGCCCGCCGCACGTCTCTGGGAGATGCGGGAAACCCTAGCGAGAGATCCAGGGAGCCCCGACGGATCCATATATACCCTAGGGTAACAGGGCCGCCAGTTAGGGGAGGTCGCAGCTGGGCCAGGTGAGGGGAGGGAGGGGAACGGGAGAGGTCGGCCCAGCAAGGATGGGAAATCTGACTCAAAAAAGGAAAAAAGTCTCGCGTTTACAGCCCAACGGGACAAGCCCACCAGCACCCGCTCCCGGCCCACAAGACTTGGAGGGGCCAACAGAGGAACCAACGTCCCCGTCTCAGGTAGGGTTAGGTTTAGCCCTGCCGCCGCCGAAGGCCGCACGTCCCAGCGATGAGCTCCGTCCGACCCACATCCCCGGGGAGACCAGCCCACGCACCCCAAGAGGGCGCAGCAGGCGAGGAAGGCAAAGAGAAAGGAGGGGACGGCAAACCTGCGAGGGCCGAAGGACCCGACAAAGACGGGACATGATCTCCCAGCCAAGCTCCAAGCGACCAGCCGCCGGAGGACACCGCCGGTCAACGCCACCCAGCGCGAAGCAGCACTTTTTTTCCAGCGTCGGCCGCGAAGCACGGAGCACCGGTGCAACATCCTCAGGGCCCGACTCTGCCGCAAGGGACAGTGCCCATAATCGACTAGCCAGCGCCCGAGCCGGCGAGGACTTCACTGGAGTCGTCGCGGACCCAGCGCAGCAGGGGTCAGACGGCCCCGGTAGGGGGAGGAGGTCGGGAAGAGGGGCCACCGACGAGCGGCACGACGCGAGGAGGTCCAGCGAGCTCGGGGGGAAGGGGGAGGACGGGGAGGGGGAGGGAGGGGGGAGAGGAGAGGGGAGCCATCTTCAAGTGACGGCCGCTTTTGTCGCACCTCCCGGAAAAATTGGTATTGAACGAGGCCCATTATGGTGTCTCCTCCATCCAACTACAAGAGTAAGAGCTAGCTAGGGTTTGTACCAACAATATGGTATCATGAGCTTGGTCATCTTGGGAGTCATTCCCCTTGCCGAAGCGGTGGCGTTCGCTGGAGGTTGCGCGATGAGGCTACGGGTCGTGTGTCGGCCAATGGAGGTGTGCGGCGCTGCCACGGTGCAGCAAGGAGGCCGCGGAGGTCCTGCATGGTGGCACCAATGACGTGGATATGTGCGCACGAGGGTCGCAGGACACAGTTGCTTAGGTGCTGGAGGCTAGAAAAAACCATTATAAGTTGTGTGTTTTGGTTGTGCCGTGAGAGAACAAGAGAAGAGGATGTAGTCTCCGCCGAACCTGGGTATGTGGTCGGCCGGCAGGAGAGCTCCTATAGTATAGTGTGTGTGTGTATACCTCAATGTATACGTTCAATTCGTTGTGAGAAATAAAGTCAAGATACAGGCGTTTCTGTCCCGCGGTGTTCGCCGTCGGGAAGAATTATGGTGTCTCCTCCGTCCAACTACAAGAGTGAGAGCTACCTAGGGTTTGTCCCAACAAAAACCGTACTATCAAGAGTGGTTTAGTTAGTTGATACTTAGATCAAAGTGAAAATGCTCCATTCGAATCTAAACTCGGTGAGGTTTACAGAGGAGAAATCGCATTGTGCCGAGTTATTACTCAAAGATAAAGTCGCAGTACTTTTCGTCTCTAAGGGAGAACTTAGGCAGTGAGTTATCATTTCTTGCACCTCAAGAAATGTTGCAACCTGGTCAAATATCCCGACCATTTGAGACACATTGAGACACATCTCAAGCTATCACATCAGGTCACTTTGGTATTTTTGTCGTTGGCATAGCCACCTACAAATAGTCTGCATCCTCCCGCCAATTCGGTTTGACTGCTCTATAATTATTCTCAGACAAGAGTACTGTGAGAATCCTAAGAAAGATTACAAGCCAAAACTTTGAAGAGATTCAAGTTTCGTAAGTTCAATCGAGTTGAGAAAATTCACCATGATTTAGGTTAAGATTAGCTAGCCTTATTATCTTGTAGCCTCAAGCTTCCTAGATGTTTAGGAGTTTGTCTTCAGCAGTCGAGAGAATTATGACTATGAAGAAGAGTATTCAAAGGTTTCAGAGATCGCTTGAATCATCTACCACGAGTAAAAATAACATAAACTCGAGTAGTTTCTTATTGTGGAGAATAGGACGGAGAGAGATTTGTTCATGTGTTCAATTACAAGTCCCTCCTACCAGATGTAGCACTTTGAAGATTGTGAACTGGTTTACCAAACATCGTTGTGTCTGAGGCTCTTTCTACTTTCGAGTATTTATCTTCTATTCTAGGTTGGTTTGCATGTTAGCCATGCTTGTCTTCTACCTAAGTAGAATCATCATGTTTACTTCCTTATTTGTCTTCGTACTTTATCTACATGTTTCCCTTCTACTCTGCACTTACTTTATTTCTGCTGCTGTGTTTTTCCTCAGACAAATTTTGATTGAAATTTTCAAGTGACTGACGAGGATCGGACTCGAAAAATCCCATGGTAAGGTACCCTGGATTTAGATCGTAGAGATAGGTGCAGGTTTGCGATGCTCGTCGGCTAACAGGAGACGTGGATTTACCCAGGTTCAGGAACCTCGATCGGTAAAACCCCTACTTCCTGCTCGAGTGTATTATGATGGAGGCAATTACAATGGAGATCTTGTCGAGAGTGCTCTCGCCGAGGGTGGAGCTATGAGATTGGATGCCCTAGATGTCTCCTCTCCCAGCCTTTATATACAAGGGTGGGACACAAGGAGTCCATCTAGGTTTACAGAGGAGGTGTCCTAATCTAGCTAGCCTTGATCGCCAAGTCTTGGTTTCCATAATGTCGTAGATTCCTATGTCGGTGCAGTCGTCGGTGCTTCGAGTCGTCTGGTCCTGGGCCAGTCGAGGCTTCTAGTGGGCCCTTCGTCCTGACACGCACCAGGTACCCTCATGCATAGGAGTCGTCGGGGTATGCCCTCGTTAGTGACCATTCATTTACCCCCCCCCCCCCCCCGCACTTCTGGTATATTGTTGTGTGTTCAATTCGTATCAGAGAAAGGCTCTCCCTTCACTCTGCACTTTAAGGACTAAGCACCTGGAATTTTTTCAAGAATGGCCATTGCAGGGGTTAGATCTAGTGAACATATGAATGTCTTTAATGGAAAAAAAACTATCCTTTTTGTAAAGAGAAAACGATGAAAAACATCAAGGGTCAAGAAAATTATATGAGGGTTGTCATTTGATATGGAGTTACCATCAGAGTCCCAATTGCTGATGAGAATAAAATGCTACAGCTAGATTCTCAAGCATTTGTCTTCATCACAAATCATTTGTCTCGAGGTCAATATGACCGAGCGAAAACTCTTGGTTCTGCAAAACTAGTATGGGACTATTTGGAGAAAATTGGTGAAGAAGTTTCTACTCAGAAGGATGCAAGAATTGATACTCTGCAAACTAAATTATATCGATTCAGGCGACACAAAAGTGAAAATGTTCGTACCACCTTCAACCGTTTGTGAAGTATTTTTTTGTAGAGCTTCAATCAATCGGTACTACTGATATCATAAACCACATTGTTGTGAAGACTTTGCTTTGGTGTCTGCATGATTCCTTTTCTCATCTTGTTTTAATGATCAAGGAGAAACCTGATTTCAAGGATTTGGCTCCTACTAATGTTATTGATAGGATAAAGACTCGTGAGATGCAAGAAGAGGAAAGGCATGACATCAAAGGCAGGAGTAGAAAGTATCATCCACAAAAATCCAAGACACTTATTGGTTCCTCCTATGAAACTGAAACCTCCTTTCTTTGTGTGTCGGATGATCCAGAAAGTATTGGCAAAGATATTTCCCTTGTCATGGAGCATTTCAATCGCTTCCAGAGGAGAAGCTAGTCTCTAAAGAGGATGATGTCGCAATGCATTCAAGGCATTCGTATAGGCACCATTCTCCTACGTGTCACCGTTCCCCAAGTAGATATAGTACTTATTACAAGTGCAAGAATTCTGGGCATTTTATTAATGAGTGTCCTTAGTGGGAAATTGAAGCTAAATCCAAGGACTCGAAGAGTAAATCCCCCAACAAGCCATACAAGTCAAGCAAGAGTTATGATTCGAAGAAGTATGAGTCCAAATCACGGAAGGAAAAGAAACATGATTCTGATGATGATGATGATGATGATAAGAAGAAGAAGAAGAAGTATCACAACAAGCGTGATAGTTCTTCCTCTAAGCCCCACTCATCTCAGATAAATAACTCGCATTGTGCTACAGCTTACCTGGGAAGATGAACTCCGAAGATGATGCCTCTAAGTCCGAAGAAGAATCCGAGAAAAATTCTGGTTCCGAATCATATTCTAGTGTTGCTAGAATTGCATTCACCTCTACACCATCCTCGAGTTAATTCTTCACCAACAACAATAGTGATGATGAACTCTTGCCTACTGCTTCATGGCTAAGGCCTCGAAGGTATCGTCCAAGAAACCATCTTATGATACTTCAGATAGTTCTGCCTATGAAACCGACTCAAAAATCAATTACTCTACGCTTGCCAAAATGGTTACTATTCAACAAGATTAACTTGAGAAGCAAAGTGAAAGCAATAATAAATCCGAAGACTTATTGATCAATGAGATGGAAAAGGATCATACTTTAATTAATGAGCATTCAGCTTTCAAAGAAAAGGCTGATGAGCTTTACACTCGGCATGATCTTCTTTCGATTGACTATGAGAAGCTCATTTATGAAATCCTTCAACATAAATGGCTAAAAACGGAAAGAGGCTCATGAAGAGTTAAATAAAGAGAACATTTCTATCATGGCTCAACAAGTCTTAGCGGGGGAAATTGATTTTGTTCCTCGGCACGGGGTAAAGGACTAGTAGTAGCGCGGGGTGTCGCGCTACTACTAGGCACGGATGCTATCATTGTGATGCATGCTTATTTGGATCAAACTACACGGATGAAGAGGGTTCTTCAGGACTATGCGGTATTTGTTGGTCTAAAAATAAACTTTCAAAAATATGTTCTAATTCCCATCAACACGTCGGCTGCTTAGACCTCCCTTTTGGCCAATAACTTGGGTTTCACTGTTGGATCGATGTCATTCACCTATCTTGGCATGCCCACGGGAACAACTCGCCCCCCTATCCATGATGTTATGCCCCTGGTTAGAGTCTGTTGACGGCTACATCCCTTGGTGTGAATTTGGATCTACCCCTGTCAGAACAAGCCAGACATGAGCTAGATGAATTGCAATTCCTTGTCGCAGACTCACGATTGTCGGGTGGTAGTAATGATACATGGGTATGTGTCTGGGGAGAGTCATTCAACTCTCGCAAGTTCTATCTTCACTACTTTAGGGGTATGCAGTCTGACGTTGTGTTTCAATGGATCTAGTCCTCCAAATGCTCCAATAAGTAGAATGTTTTCCCTTGGTTACTCTTGGCTGATCGCCTAAGCACTAGAAAAATGTTGCGGCTCTGCGACTATGTTCTTCAAGACAATGATTATGGCTGCCTACTATGTGACACTTCCACGGATCTATAAGTTCTACAATTTATGCTTGTGACATGCTCTTTTGGGTGACATTGCTATGTGTTTTGCTACACTTTCATACCTTTTTACACATATTTGGACTAACCTACTAAATCAGTGCACCCAGTACCAGTTTCTGTCTGCTGGTGTCTATGAATTGCAGGTGTTTACCCATATTTACAGAGCCCAAAAAAATTCCAACAAAAACATATTAAAAATCAGCGCAATAGAAGCTTCATGAAGCCCAAAGGAGAGCCGGAGGGGGCCCATCCTTCTCCCAGGCGGGCAGCTAGTGCGGCCCCACTCCTGGTCGCGCAAGCAGGGCGCCTGGGGCGAGGGGCCACCCCCCGGTGCCCCCCTTCGGCCTATATTTACACCCCGTTGATGTGCGAGAGATGATAATGGCTTATCTCCCTTCGTTGGTTAACCCAAGTGGAAGGTGATATGTAGGATAGCAGCAAATTTCCCCTATGTGGAGGATAGGATTTGTCTCCCGTAGGACTCCGAAAGCGGCAAAGTAGGTGACAACGGCGCTAGAAATTTAGCGGTTGACGTGGACCTGCACACACACAACAAATAACTTTTCTCCCAACGAAGTTCAGAGAGGTTGTCAATCTCTCCGATCTTGTTGTTTACATAGGATCAAACACAAGGTATAATGATAATGATAACTACTGAAAAGTAAAAGAAGAAAATAGATGAGCGTGTAAAAAGTGATGAGAATATGGACCGGGGTCCCATGATGTTAACTAGTGATGTCTCTCTCCCAAAAGCCGATAAAAGTGCTATGCGAGGTAAACAAATCGCAGCTGGGCAATTGACAGGATTAAAAATGCACCGCAATGCTAACTATGTTACAAAGGAAGGAAGAGGCTCAAAAGAATGGGCGGTACGCCAAAATAAGTAGACCAAAATCCAACTGCATCTACTACTAATCATCCACCTTGAGATATCTTTCCAAAACATCTCGCTGGTATTGAGTTGCGAGCGCCACCCAAAGTGTAAACCCAAAGCAACAGACAACTGCATTAAAAGAACTTTGCGTAAAGTAAATAATCCTTGAAACCGTGGTTACAAGAACCGTTGTTTCCCCCCTTGTGGCAACAACACATCCCTAGACTCATGTTTCTGTCACTCAAGCGTGTCATCAGGGGACATGAACCCACAATCGAGCATAACGTTCCCTCTTGGGTTCACTGCCTACTACTTGGCCAAAGCAATAAACAACAATGGAGAACATGCAAGAATTACTTAGGAACAAAAATATAAAAGATAAGAACCAAATATATTACTCTATCACAAACTGAACATAGTCTCATAATCCATCAGATCCCAACAAACTCAGCATAGCAACAACAGAAAGAATTACATATGTGCCTTGATCATGTAGGGCAGCTCACAAGGTCTAATCCATGAAGAACAAAGAGGGGAGAATAACATCACATAGCTACTGATCATGGACCCATGGTCCAAGGTAGACTACTCACGAATCATCCGCGAAGCGTCCATGGTGGAGGGGAAGCTCCCGGAGGTCAATCCTCCCTCCGGAAGGGTGCTGAGAAGAGGTCTGCTGGCGCTCCCAATCTTGGAAGGGCGGCAGTGGCGGAACAGATGTGAGATCGCGAAAAAGTGTTCTGTCTTCTGAAGAATCCCGTCACGGAGAATATATAGGCGAAAGGGGGGAGCCAAGGGGCACCAGGGGTCTAGGTGCCCCCCTGGCGCGGCCAAGCCCTAGGGCGCGCCACCAGAGCGCCTGGGCCCCTAGTGGTGGCCCTCTGGCCCCACCTAGGTGTTTCCGGAATGTTCCTTCACGCTGATTTTTTATCTGATTTTTCCCGAATTTTTGGAGCACTTTTAATATGTGGCAAACCTGAAATAGAAAAACAGCAGAAAACAGGAACTGGCACTGGGTTGCACTGAGTTAATAAGTTAGTCCAAATATGATCAAAAGTGTATGAAAGTGTATCTAGATCATAGCAATATCACACAAAACATGCATGGATCAAGCAGAAATTATAGATACGTTTGGGACGTATCAACGACCCCAAGCTTAATTCCTGCTCGTCCTCGAGTAGGTAAATGATATCAAGAATAATTTCTGTGGTGACATGCTACCAACCATATAAGAAAGAGTATATATTAGCATTGAAACAAGCAACATAAGAACATAAAGGTGCAAGAGATACAGTTGTCCGTGAATCGAATGTCTCCAGATTGTGTTTGCGTGCAAGAAGGGGGATGGGAATGTGAGAGAAAAATATATTTGTTGAGAACTCAATCTACTAAAGTTTCACACTTGGTCTTCTTTGGAATCTTATCTTGACTCATCCCCAGACCACTAGCCAGGTAAAAGTCAATTTGATCCACTCGTTTTTGATATTTTGAGCACTCATGCACTGGATGAGTGTAAGCACGAGAGTTGACACTTAGGATGGAAAAGAAAGAGATATGGTGGAGGAGGAAGACACAAAGGGTGTGAAAGTATCACCTCAAGAAATGTTGCAACCAGGTCAAATATCCCGACCATTTGAGACACATTGAGACACATCTCAAGCTATCACATCAGGTCACTTTGGTATTTTTGTCGTTGGCATAGCCACCTACAAATAGTCTGCATCCTCCCGCCAATTCGGTTTGACTGCTCTATAATTATTCTCAGACAAGAGTACTGTGAGAATCCTAAGAAAGATTACAAGCCAAAACTTTGAAGAGATTCAAGTTTCGTAAGTTCAATCGAGTTGAGAAAATTCACCATGATTTAGGTTAAGATTAGCTAGCCTTATTATCTTGTAGCCTCAAGCTTCCTAGATGTTTAGGAGTTTGTCTTCAGCAGTCGAGAGAATTATGACTATGAAGAAGAGTATTCAAAGGTTTCAGAGATCGCTTGAATCATCTACCACGAGTAAAAATAACATAAACTCGAGTAGTTTCTTATTGTGGAGAATAGGACGGAGAGAGATTTGTTCATGTGTTCAATTACAAGTCCCTCCTACCAGATGTAGCACTTTGAAGATTGTGAACTGGTTTACCAAACATCGTTGTGTCTGAGGCTCTTTCTACTTTCGAGTATTTATCTTCTATTCTAGGTTGGTTTGCATGTTAGCCATGCTTGTCTTCTACCTAAGTAGAATCATCATGTTTACTTCCTTATTTGTCTTCGTACTTTATCTACATGTTTCCCTTCTACTCTGCACTTACTTTATTTCTGCTGCTGTGTTTTTCCTCAGACAAATTTTGATTGAAATTTTCAAGTGACTGACGAGGATCGGACTCGAAAAATCCCATGGTAAGGTACCCTGGATTTAGATCGTAGAGATAGGTGCAGGTTTGCGATGCTCGTCGGCTAACAGGAGACGTGGATTTACCCAGGTTCAGGAACCTCGATCGGTAAAACCCCTACTTCCTGCTCGAGTGTATTATGATGGAGGCAATTACAATGGAGATCTTGTCGAGAGTGCTCTCGCCGAGGGTGGAGCTATGAGATTGGATGCCCTAGATGTCTCCTCTCCCAGCCTTTATATACAAGGGTGGGACACAAGGAGTCCATCTAGGTTTACAGAGGAGGTGTCCTAATCTAGCTAGCCTTGATCGCCAAGTCTTGGTTTCCATAATGTCGTAGATTCCTATGTCGGTGCAGTCGTCGGTGCTTCGAGTCGTCTGGTCCTGGGCCAGTCGAGGCTTCTAGTGGGCCCTTCGTCCTGACACGCACCAGGTACCCTCATGCATAGGAGTCGTCGGGGTATGCCCTCGTTAGTGACCATTCATTTACCCCCCCCCCCCCCCCGCACTTCTGGTATATTGTTGTGTGTTCAATTCGTATCAGAGAAAGGCTCTCCCTTCACTCTGCACTTTAAGGACTAAGCACCTGGAATTTTTTCAAGAATGGCCATTGCAGGGGTTAGATCTAGTGAACATATGAATGTCTTTAATGGAAAAAAAACTATCCTTTTTGGAAAGAGAAAACGATGAAAAACATCAAGGGTCAAGAAAATTATATGTGGGTTGTCATTTGATATGGAATTACCATCAGAGTCCCAATTGCTGATGAGAATAAAATGCTACAGCTAGATTCTCAAGCATTTGTCTTCATCACAAATCATTTGTCTCGAGGTCAATATGACCGAGCGAAAACTCTTGGTTCTGCAAAACTAGTATGGGACTATTTGGAGAAAATTGGTGAAGAAGTTTCTACTCAGAAGGATGCAAGAATTAATACTCTGCAAACTAAATTATATCGATTCAGGCGACACAAAAGTGAAAATGTTCGTACCACCTTCAACCGTTTGTGAAGTATTTTTTTGTAGAGCTTCAATCAATCGGTACTACTGATATCATAAACCACATTGTTGTGAAGACTTTGCTTTGGTGTCTGCATGATTCCTTTTCTCATCTTGTTTTAATGATCAAGGAGAAACCTGATTTCAAGGATTTGGCTCCTACTAATGTTATTGATAGGATAAAGACTCGTGAGATGCAAGAAGAGGAAAGGCATGACATCAAAGGCAGGAGTAGAAAGTATCATCCACAAAAATCCAAGACACTTATTGGTTCCTCCTATGAAACTGAAACCTCCTTTCTTTGTGTGTCGGATGATCCAGAAAGTATTGGCAAAGATATTTCCCTTGTCATGGAGCATTTCAATCGCTTCCAGAGGAGAAGCTAGTCTCTAAAGAGGATGATGTCGCAATGCATTCAAGGCATTCGTATAGGCACCATTCTCCTACGTGTCACCGTTCCCCAAGTAGATATAGTACTTATTACAAGTGCAAGAATTCTGGGCATTTTATTAATGAGTGTCCTTAGTGGGAAATTGAAGCTAAATCCAAGGACTCGAAGAGTAAATCCCCCAACAAGCCATACAAGTCAAGCAAGAGTTATGATTCGAAGAAGTATGAGTCCAAATCACGGAAGGAAAAGAAACATGATTCTGATGATGATGATGATGATGATAAGAAGAAGAAGAAGAAGTATCACAACAAGCGTGATAGTTCTTCCTCTAAGCCCCACTCGTCTCAGATAAATAACTCGCATTGTGCTACAGCTTACCTGGGAAGATGAACTCCGAAGATGATGCCTCTAAGTCCGAAGAAGAATCCGAGAAAAATTCTGGTTCCGAATCATATTCTAGTGTTGCTAGAATTGCATTCACCTCTACACCATCCTCGAGTTAATTCTTCACCAACAACAATAGTGATGATGAACTCTTGCCTACTGCTTCATGGCTAAGGCCTCGAAGGTATCGTCCAAGAAACCATCTTATGATACTTCAGATAGTTCTGCCTATGAAACCGACTCAAAAATCAATTACTCTACGCTTGCCAAAATGGTTACTATTCAACAAGATTAACTTGAGAAGCAAAGTGAAAGCAATAATAAATCCGAAGACTTATTGATCAATGAGATGGAAAAGGATCATACTTTAATTAATGAGCATTCAGCTTTCAAAGAAAAGGCTGATGAGCTTTACACTCGGCATGATCTTCTTTCGATTGACTATGAGAAGCTCATTTATGAAATCCTTCAACATAAATGGCTAAAAACGGAAAGAGGCTCATGAAGAGTTAAATAAAGAGAACATTTCTATCATGGCTCAACAAGTCTTAGCGGGGGAAATTGATTTTGTTCCTCGGCACGGGGTAAAGGACTAGTAGTAGCGCGGGGTGTCGCGCTACTACTAGGCACGAATGCTATCATTGTGATGCATGCTTATTTGGATCAAACTACACGGATGAAGAGGGTTCTTCAGGACTATGCGGTATTTGTTGGTCTAAAAATAAACTTTCAAAAATATGTTCTAATTCCCATCAACACGTCGGCTGCTTAGACCTCCCTTTTGGCCAATAACTTGGGTTTCACTGTTGGATCGATGTCATTCACCTATCTTGGCATGCCCACGGGAACAACTCGCCCCCCTATCCATGATGTTATGCCCCTGGTTAGAGTCTGTTGACGGCTACATCCCTTGGTGTGAATTTGGATCTACCCCTGTCAGAACAAGCCAGACATGAGCTAGATGAATTGCAATTCCTTGTCGCAGACTCACGATTGTCGGGTGGTAGTAATGATACATGGGTATGTGTCTGGGGAGAGTCATTCAACTCTCGCAAGTTCTATCTTCACTACTTTAGGGGTATGCAGTCTGACGTTGTGTTTCAATGGATCTAGTCCTCCAAATGCTCCAATAAGTAGAATGTTTTCCCTTGGTTACTCTTGGCTGATCGCCTAAGCACTAGAAAAATGTTGCGGCTCTGCGACTATGTTCTTCAAGACAATGATTATGGCTGCCTACTATGTGACACTTCCACGGATCTATAAGTTCTACAATTTATGCTTGTTACATGCTCTTTTGGGTGACATTGCTATGTGTTTTGCTACACTTTCATACCTTTTTACACATATTTGGACTAACCTACTAAATCAGTGCACCCAGTACCAGTTTCTGTCTGCTGGTGTCTATGAATTGCAGGTGTTTACCCATATTTACAGAGCCCAAAAAAATTCCAACAAAAACATATTAAAAATCAGCGCAATAGAAGCTTCATGAAGCCCAAAGGAGAGCCGGAGGGGGCCCATCCTTCTCCCAGGCGGGCAGCTAGTGCGGCCCCACTCCTGGTCGCGCAAGCAGGGCGCCTGGGGCGAGGGGCCACCCCCCGGTGCCCCCCTTCGGCCTATATTTACACCCCGTTGATGTGCGAGAGATGATAATGGCTTATCTCCCTTCGTTGGTTAACCCAAGTGGAAGGTGATATGTAGGATAGCAGCAAATTTCCCCTATGTGGAGGATAGGATTTGTCTCCCGTAGGACTCCGAAAGCGGCAAAGTAGGTGACAACGGCGCTAGAAATTTAGCGGTTGACGTGGACCTGCACACACACAACAAATAACTTTTCTCCCAACGAAGTTCAGAGAGGTTGTCAATCTCTCCGATCTTGTTGTTTACATAGGATCAAACACAAGGTATAATGATAATGATAACTACTGAAAAGTAAAAGAAGAAAATAGATGAGCGTGTAAAAAGTGATGAGAATATGGACCGGGGTCCCATGATGTTAACTAGTGATGTCTCTCTCCCAAAAGCCGATAAAAGTGCTATGCGAGGTAAACAAATCGCAGCTGGGTAATTGACAGGATTAAAAATGCACCGCAATGCTAACTATGTTACAAAGGAAGGAAGAGGCTCAAAAGAATGGGCGGTACGCCAAAATAAGTAGACCAAAATCCAACTGCATCTACTACTAATCATCCACCTTGAGATATCTTTCCAAAACATCTCGCTGGTATTGAGTTGCGAGCGCCACCCAAAGTGTAAACCCAAAGCAACAGACAACTGCATTAAAAGAACTTTGCGTAAAGTAAATAATCCTTGAAACCGTGGTTACAAGAACCGTTGTTTCCCCCCTTGTGGCAACAACACATCCCTAGACTCATGTTTCTGTCACTCAAGCGTGTCATCAGGGGACATGAACCCACAATCGAGCATAACGTTCCCTCTTGGGTTCACTGCCTACTACTTGGACAAAGCAATAAACAGCAATGGAGAACATGCAAGAATTACTTAGGAACAAAAATATAAAAGATAAGAACCAAATATATTACTCTATCACAAACTGAACATAGTCTCATAATCCATCAGATCCCAACAAACTCAGCATAGCAACAACAGAAAGAATTACATATGTGCCTTGATCATGTAGGGCAGCTCACAAGGTCTAATCCATGAAGAACAAAGAGGGGAGAATAACATCACATAGCTACTGATCATGGACCCATGGTCCAAGGTAGACTACTCACGAATCATCCGCGAAGCGTCCATGGTGGAGGGGAAGCTCCCGGAGGTCAATCCTCCCTCCGGCAGGGTGCTGAGAAGAGGTCTGCTGGCGCTCCCAATCTTGGAAGGGCGGCAGTGGCGGAACAGATGCGAGATCGCGAAAAAGGGTTCTGTCTTCTGAAGAATCCCATCACGGAGAATATATAGGCGAAAGGGGGGAGCCAAGGGGCACCAGGGGTCTAGGTGCCCCCCTGGCGCGGCCAAGCCCTAGGGCGCGCCACCAGAGCGCCTGGGCCCCTGGTGGTGGCCCTCTGGCCCCACCTAGGTGTTTCCGGAATGTTCCTTCACGCTGATTTTTTATCTGATTTTTCCCGAATTTTTGGAGCACTTTTAATATGTGGCAAACCTGAAATAGAAAAACAGCAAAAAACAGGAACTGGCACTGGGTTGCACTGAGTTAATAAGTTAGTCCAAATATGATCAAAAGTGTATGAAAGTGTATCTAGATCATAGCAATATCACACAAAACATGCATGGATCAAGCAGAAATTATAGATACGTTTGGGACGTATCAACGACCCCAAGCTTAATTCTTGCTCGTCCTCGAGTAGGTAAATGATATCAAGAATAATTTCTGTGGTGACATGCTACCAACCATATAAGAAAGAGTATATATTAGCATTGAAACAAGCAACATAAGAACATAAAGGTGCAAGAGATACAGCTGTCCGTGAATCGAATGTCTCCAGATGGTGTTTGCGTGCAAGAAGGGGGATGGGAATGTGAGAGAAAAATATATTTGTTGAGAACTCAATCTACTAAAGTTTCACACTTGGTCTTCTTTGGAATCTTATCTTGACTCATCCCCAGACCACTAGCCAGGTAAAAGTCAATTTGATCCACTCGTTTTCGATATTTTGAGCACTCATGCAATGGATGAGTGTAAGCACGAGAGTTGACACTTAGGATGGAAAAGAAAGAGATATGGTGGAGGAGGAAGACACAAAGGGTGTGAAAGTATCACATCAATGAGGACAATCATAGACGAGAGAAGGCCAAATGATAGATATGATGTGAGGAGTAGGGATTTCCATGCAACGGATGCACATATGAGCTAAGAAAAGCTCTCGAATGGAACTAGTGGGGGTGCACCCAACTTTCTTGCATATAAGATCATCCTTGGAATATACAAGCCAAGTTCTATAGTGTGAAGGGTCCCCACATAGCTATATGCATATATGATCATCTCTATGGAGTATAAGGTATAAGAGGGAGTACGAGTGTGGATCTTTCAAAGGAAAATTAGTGTTGCCCCTTTCTCTCTTTTTATTTCTTTTTATTTCTTTTTTCTATATTTTTTCTATTTTTTTGGTGGCCTCAATGGCTCTTTCTATTTGACTCGCATTTGTCCTCTTTGGGATCTTTTAATTTTGTCCACTTTGGGATCTTTTCCTCACTTAAGGGCAACACTCTATTTTATAAGAAGGTATAGAAGATCTTCACACTTTACAAGGTACTCAACATAAAGAAGATGTAGCTATCATGATGTATGCAAATGTATGCCTCTGCCAGTGTAGCAGGAACATGTATGACATGAAGATCAAGTCCTGAGAAGGTGGATGTTGCATGGCAATATATCTCAGAAAGGCTATGGAAATGCCTTGATAGGTAGGTATGGTGGTTGTTTTGAGGAAAGATATAAGGAGGCTTATGATTACAGAGCGTATCATGCCAAGGGTTTGGATGCACCGGCGAAGGTGGATGGCAACTCTCGGAGTGAGAAGAGGGCAATGCACGGTACCGAAGAGGCTAGCAAATATGAGGAGGTGGAAGTGTCAACTTTCAATACTTACATTAGTCCGAGGAACTCATGCACTTATTATCGGTAACTCTCAATCTAATAAGGAGGTTCGCAAAGAGACAAGTACCACGAGCAGAAATGTATGGGGGTTTGGTTATCCTTGCGCATCCTCGACTCATGGTACGTGAGTGTACTCTAATATCCGATCCCTCCAAAGACTAGTGATCCATCTAGTAGCTAGAGTTCTCAACTAGTTTTTGTAGGTTTTGAAAATCAGCACGGATTTCTCAAAATACGACACCTATCACTAATAGGCTAGAGATCTTGACACCAAAAGTTCAAACATTACTCACAACAATACCTCAAAACTATTTCAAGTTACTACTACAATTGAATAGCAACCTCAATTACCTACTTCAAGACAGGACACAACTCAGTGCAACAACGACTCTCTTAAAAAGATAAACATGAAAACTAAAGAGAGTTCCAGCAACAAACTAAACAAAAGCTAAAGCTCTTGAAAATGACAAACACGAATACTAAGAACTAAACATGGCAGCAGCTACGAAAAGATACAGAACACACAACAGAAGAAAGATAGGCATGAAAATCCTATGATGTGTTCTAGATTGGAGTGGAGCGTGTTTCTCTCCCACGCGAAGTAATCTGGGTTCTAATTTGTTATGAACAGCAAGCAAAGCTAAAGAAAACTAAAAAGGAAACCTAAGAGCGAGACGCTCCAGGAATAGCACATAACGCATGAAGTGATAAAAATATAGTGAGACAGAGGACGAACTGATGATCGTTGATGGAGAAGGGGATGCGCGGGGGCATCCCCAAGATTACATGCTTGAGCCTCCTTGAATATTTATGTGATGCATGGGGACATCCCCAAGCTTGAGCGTTTGATACTCCCGGATCTTCTTTCATCATCTTCCCTCGCACACTTGAAAACTCCCTTCATACATAACTCATCATAAGATGATTAGAGAGGTTAGTACCCTTAATAAAATAATGTTTCCCTACTGGAAATAAACATATTCTTGAAGAGCTACTGTTTCTCAAGATCGCCAAATAGTTTTTGAAAATAAAAAGCAAGCTTAAGGTTTGCAAAAGTAAGGAAAGGCAAAACGTGGCAGAATCTGTGAAAAACAGAACAGGAGGTAGTAAATAATTTTTTTGGGGTACTTCTGCAACTCAAATCAAAAAACTCAAAATAGACGCTCGAAATACAATTTTATAGAGCACTCGGTCAAAACAATTCAGATCAAAAAGATGATCTGGTGATTTTACGCCAATATTTCCGTCCAATGACAGAATCTGTTTTCTGGACAGCATGTCACAACTTTTGAACTTTCTTGCAATCGGAGGCTAAACTTGGCACAAAGCTTGAAAATAAAGATACCATGATGTTTATACAGTAGTAAAAATCAGCAAGACCACTAAAAAAAGAAATAAAAAATCTTGGGTTTCCACCCAACAAGCGCTTTCTTTTATGCGTTTAAGCTAGGCATAAAGCAAAAAAGATCAAGTTTTATCAAGATTAAGAGAATAGCTAGCCCGTGTAACGGACTCAAAAGGTAACTTAATCTTCTTCCTAGGGAAGTGTTCCATCCCCTTTTTGAGAGGGAATTGAAATTTTATATTCCCCTCTTTCATGTCAATAACAGCACCAACGGTGCGAAGAAAAGGATGTCTCGAAATAATTGGACATAAAGGTTCACACTCTATATCCATAATAATAAAATCAACGGGAACATAATTGTCATTCAAAATGATAAGAACATCGCCGATCTTCCCCAAAGGTTTCTTTACGGAAGAATCAACGAGACGAACACCAAAAGAACAAGGATCAAAAGGTTTCAATTCAAATGTATCATACATTCTTTTGGGCATAACGGAGGTACTAGCTCCAACATCACATAAAGCATAGCAAGAGAAGTTATTCAGTTTAATTTTTATCATAGGATCCCAACCATCATCTAGCTTCCTAGGTATGGAGGCTTCTACTCTAAGCTTCTCGTCCCTAGCTTTGATGAGAGCATTAGTGATATGCTCCGTGAAGGCAAGATTTAGTTTGCTACTGTGGGGGTCTCTAGACATTTCGTGAAGCAAGCTTATAATTTCTGAAAGGAAACAACTATAAAATCAATGTCACTACTATCAAAGGTGGTAGTGGTCTCATCTAGGCTCACTTGTTTGGAGGCCTCTATGTTCATAGGGGTTTCTTCTTCTATGGTTGAGGTAGTAGCATCACCATTAATAGGTCCAATGTGACTAGGAGTGTGTTGGGTGCTAAAAGTTTGGGTATCCTCAACAACTTGGATAGTAGCAACTGTATGGTGTGTAGGAAGGCTCTTAATTCTATCCTCTTCCTCTTTTTCTCTAGCCCATCTTTCTTTAAGTTTAGACATCATCCTAATATTTTCATTAATTTGCAATTGGATAGCATTAATAGGAGTGGCCTTTCTCTCTTCAAGGGGAGAGGTTCTAATTTTAAGCATCTCAACATCAAGGGCTAAGTTGTCTACCTTCAAAAAGAGATTAACTAATTTGTCTAATTTCTCTTCCACACTCTTGTTGAAGGATTTTTGGGTAGTGATAAAGTCTTTAAGCATGCTTTCTAATTCAGAAGTGGGTTCTTGTTGCTAGGATAAGTGTTGTTCTTCCCATAGTTGGATGGAAACGGCCTAGGATTGCTAGAAAAATTACCCCTATAAGCATTATTGTTGTAGTTGTTCCTAGAGATAAAGTTCAGATCTACTTGTTCTTGAGCAACCAAAGAATTTCAAGGGACATCATGAGGAGAAATAGAGGCTTGCTTGGTAAGTAGAGACATAATGAAGTCAACTTTTTCATTTAGGGAGGAAATCTCCTCTACAGAGTTTACCTTCATACCTGTTGGAGCGCGTTCGGTGTGCCATTGGGAATAATTGGTCATCATCTCATCTAGGAGTTTTGTGGCAGAACCAAGTGTTGTTGACATAAAGGTTCCTCCCGCGGCCGAATCTAATAGGTTCCGCGAGATAAAGTTCAAGCCTACATATAAAGTCTGGATAACCATCCAAGTAGTCAAACCATGTGTAGGGCATTTCTTAACAGGAGATTTCATTCGTCCCCAAGCTTGGGCAACGTGTTCATTATCCAATTGCTTAAAATTCATAATGTTACTCCTCAATTGGATAATTTTAGCAGGTGGGTAGTACTTCCCAATAAAAGCATCCTTGCACTTATCCCAAGAATCTATGCTATTCCTAGGCAAGCATTGAAACCAGATTTTAGCTTCTCCCCTCAAAGAGAAAGGAAAAAGCTTAAGCTTAACAACGTCACCTTCTACTTCTTTATACTTTTGCATATCACATAGCTCAATTAATTTATTCAAGTGTAAAGCAGCATCATCTCCAGCACCAGAGAATTGATCTCTCATAACAAGGTTTAGCAAAGCAGGTTTAATTTCATAAGAGGTAGCTGAAGTGGCAGGTGTGGCAATAGGAGAGCAAATAAAGTCATTGTTGTTGTGACTAGTTGTAACACCCCCAGTGTCATGATACAGTAATATTTTGTTAGTGTCAAGTCCGAGTGATTAGAAAAGTAATTAATCACTTTGATCATGCCCCATATCAAATTCAACTTAAATTGCATGGATTAAAAACAAAGTGGAAATTAAAGTTAAACTAAAAATTGTGCAAACAATTTTATTAAATGAATAAAAGTTAGTAGGTCATAATAAAATAGAAATGGTATTTTATTACCTTGTTTAAATATTTTACACAATTCAAACAGCAGCCAACTCAGTCCTTATTAATCATTTATTATTTAAATAAAATCCAGATGATTTTTATTAGAAACCAAACTTTGTGTGGCATTGTTATTTTGTACAACAGTAATATTGGAGCAAGTCCCACATTTTATAAAAAAACTATTCGATGTCCAAAAAAATATAAAACAAAATAAATAAAAGAAAACAAGAAACAAAATAAAATAAAATAAACTATCTACCACCGTAGGGCGAAGCCCACCCGGACCCAAACCTTCCCCCTTCGGGCCGTTTGTCGATAATCACCCGGAGCTGGTAG
Source organism: Bromus sterilis (assembly GCA_950022295.1). Taxonomy (NCBI): domain Eukaryota; kingdom Viridiplantae; phylum Streptophyta; class Magnoliopsida; order Poales; family Poaceae; genus Bromus; species Bromus sterilis. Next base: position 238,162,153 of record OX465598.1, read on the forward strand.
TTAATCCCCGGATGAATTCCCGCTCCGAGCAATACACCTTGCACTGCGTTAGAACACCGTTAACATTGCATTTGCCATGTCTTGTATTTGTATTGTTATTATTGTTGTGTATTTATTGTTTCTCTCCCCTCTCTTATTGTTCGGTAGTCCCGACGACCGCTGCAGATGCCCCTGTGATCGACTACTTCATCAACGACTGTACCCCTACCGTCGAGCTTCCAGGCAAGTAGAGCCATTCTCTTCCCCAGATATCGCCTATCTTTTCCGTACATTTCTTGCATTAGGCATTGTTACTGCTGCTGCTATGTTACAATCCTATTCAATTGCATAGCCTGTCATTGTCGCCCCTTGATGTACCTTCCTTTATCCTATGCTGCCTATAAATATATATATATGATATTCACAAGTGAGACATGCGCTTTGTTAGTCAACTAGGATTAGATAACGGGCGGTGATCACTCAGGGGAGTGAACGCGGATACAAAATATATACAACTGCACAGGTACGGTACAATGCAGACACCGCCTAAGGCCCCTACCTCGGCTCTGCTGAGCCACAGCAAGTGTGAGCTATCGAGGAGTGATCCTCGGACTTCACTCATTGATGGCTTTGTATAGCCATCTAGGGTCCTGAACCGCGGCTGTCCTCAAAGGTAAGAGTCAGGCGACCCAACGGTACCCGCGAGTGGTATTGCGTCGGGAACGATAGGGAAGGTACGACCGACGTTACTGGCGTGCTTGGCCCCTGCTCATATCTCGCGAGAGTTACCAAACCATGAAAAGTCGAGCTCTACCAAGAGCACACGCGAGAAAATGTAATGAGACGGTTCACCTTGTTGGTAACCGCGCGCTTTGACGGGACGACAGGGCAGGCCCCGACGTTACTGGTGGACCTTGTTGCTATTCGTTGTCCATTGTGTTATTAGTCTGACAGCGATAACGGTTGTCTGCGAGATAATAATAAAATGCTAAATGGTTCGATGGATGACTTGAGAGGCCCATTGGTCTGTACGCACTACCTTCACGTGGGATAAGGAGTTATGGGCTCCCCTGCGTCGTAGTTTGTCCGAAAGCTCTTCAGACGTCAGTAGTACCGCGTCCTGCGCCGGGAAGTGGTCTCTTCTTCGCTTGAGCGGTGTATTTGGATTTGCTTTTGCTACACCGGCCAGCCACGCAGCGTGTAGGAGCGTGAAAGGTGAGGGTCCTAGACCCCTGATCGCATAGCATATAGTCCGGCGGATGGCCTCTCTGTTGAGCCTAGGATGGGCTGCGGCGTGTTGGATAGCTTTGGTGGAGCGTTCCCTAACAAGGTTCCCGCCACCCTAGAAATCCGAGCGTGCGGGCTGAACATTAGTGCACCGCTGCAGGGAGTTTAATCTATTCGAATAGCCGTGTCCACGGTAACAGGACGCTTTATGCTGAAGACGGATCTTACCACTACAAACTACTACTTCTATTAAGTTGTATGGTTTCGGGTCTTCTTCCTCGAAGGGAAGTCGAGGAAGGGAACTCGGAGGCATTATTATTGTTAATTATTAGAACTTACTATTATACAATGTTGCAGCAACTTCTGCTGCATTGTTACTTTATGCTTTATATAAACTGTTGGTTGTTCTCTTCTTGTGCTGCAAGACTCGTCAGAAGATGCTAGTCTTCGATAGGCCTAGCTTCTTATCCTTGTTCTGATTTCTACCTTGCAGTCCACTATATACAGCCTCCGCTTTCCATTTGATACAAGTGCATAAATTCTTAGTAGCGGACGTAACACTCACGGGTATGCTATATACTCACGATTGTTTTATTCCCGCCTTTTTGTTTTGCCTGATCGGCCGCTGCAGTCGACGTTGGAGCCTTAGGGTCCAGGAGAAGGAGATCCTCGATGCCGACCACCACAACGTGAAGATCCCCGATGCCTTCTACGACGTCGAGTTCCTCGTTGCCCAAGGTAGTTCGGAGGTTCCCAGGCAGAAGGCCTCGCTTTTTCGATCTATTGTTATTTGTGCTAGCTTTCTTAAGGCAACCTTGTATTCTTGTGTCTATACTCAGATACTATTTCTTCGCTAACTTTGTGCTCTCGAGTTGTTGTATTCGAGCCATCGTGGCCCCTGGCTTGTATTAAACAACTTGTATTATTTTATTTGCTAAGTTGTGTTGTAATATCTTACCGTGAGTCCCAGATCTCGATCGTGTGCCTTGCGTGTATGATTACTATACACGGTCTGATTTTGGGGGCGTCACAGTAGTGAAGTCACACAACTTGGTGTTTTCAGTGGAACCCATAGCAGCACCAGGTACAAGAATTTTTTTTGTGATTTTCGATAAAGGACACTAAGATAAAAGCTAAAAGATAAACTAACAAGACTAAAAGGCAAAGGTAAAAGGTAGTGTGCAACTCCCTTATCTTGATGATTGGATTCCACGGCAACGCCGCTAGAAATTTGCTTGATGTGCGAGATATGATAATGGCTTCTCGCCCTTTGTTGGTTACCCCAAGTGGAAGGTGAGATGTAGGATAGCAGCAAATTTCCCCTATGTGGAAGATAGGGTTTGTCTCCCGCAGGACTCCGAAAGCGGCAAAGTACGTGACAACGGCTCTAGAAATTTAGCGGTTGACGTGGACCTGCACACACACACAACAAATAACTTTTCTCCCAACAAAGTTCAGAGAGGTTGTCAATCTCTCTGGTCTTCTTGTTTACAAAGGATCAAACACAAGGGACAATGATAATGATACCTACTGAAAAGTAAAAGCAGAAAATAAATGAGCGTGTAAACAGTGATGAGAATTTGGACCGGGGTCCCATGATATTACTAGTGATGTCTCTCTCCCAAAATACGATAAGTGCTAAGCGAGGTAAACAAATCACAGCTGGGCAATTGACAGGATTAAAATCGCACTGCAATGCTAACTATGCTACAAAGAAAGGAAGAGGCTCAAAAGCATGGGCGGTACGCCAAAATAAGTAGACCGAGGTCCAACTGCATCTACTACTAATCATCCACCTTGAGATATCTATCCAGAACATCTCGCTGGTATTAAGTTGCGAGCCCCACCCAAAGTGTAAACCCAAAGCAACAGACAACTGCAATAAAAGAACTCTGTTTCAAGTAAACAATCCTTGCAACCGCGGTTTCAAGCACCATTGTTTTCCCCCTTGTGGCAATAGCAAATCCCCTGGACTCATGTTGTTTTCACTCAAGCGTGTCATAAGGGGGCATGAACCCACAATCAATCATAACGTTCCCTCTTGGGGTCACTATCTACTACTTGGCCAAAGCAATAAACAGCAACGGAGAACATGCAAGAATTACTTAGGAACAAAAATATAAAAGATAAGAACCAAATATATTACTCAATCACAAACTGAACATAGTCTCATAATCCATCAGATCCCAGCAAACTCAGCATAGCAACAGCAGAAAGAATTACATATGTGCCTTGATCATGTAGGGAAGCTCACAAGGTCTAATCCATGAAGAACAAAAAGGGGAGGAGAACATTACATAGCTACTGATCATGGACTCATTGTCCAAGGTAGACTACTCACGGATCATCCGGAAAGCGTCCATGGTGGAGGGGAAGCTCCCGGAGGTCAATCCTCCCTCTTGCAGGGTGCCGGGAACAGGTCAACTGGCGCTCCAGATCTTGGAAGCGCGGCGGTGGCGGAACAGAGGTGAGATCGCGAAAAAGGGTTCTGTCTTTTGAAGAATCCCGTCATGGAGAATATATATATATAGGAGAAAGGGGGGGGCAGGGGGGCCACCAGGGGTCTAGGTGTCCCCAGGCACGGCCAGCCCCTAGGGCGCGCCACCAGGCGCATGGGCCCCTAGTGGTGGCCCTCTGGCCCCACTTAGGTGTTTCCGGAAGGTTCCTTCACGCTGATTTTTTATCTGATTTTTCCTGAATTTTTGGAGCACTTTTAATATGGGGGAAACCTGTAATAGAAAAACAGCAGAAAACAGGAATTGGCACTGGGGTGCACTGAGTTAATAAGTTAGTCCAAATATGATCAAAAGTGTATGAAAGTGTATCTAGATCATAGCAATATCACACAAAACATGCATGGAGCAAGCAGAAATTATAGATACGTTTGGGACGTATCACCCATTCAAAAAAACCTCGAGAGTAACCCCGCATATATGTAATTATTTCTGTTGTTGCTATGTTGTGTTTTCTGGGATCCGATGGATTATGAGATTATGTTCAGATTGTGATGAGTTATATCTTTGTTTCTCCCTTTATATTTTGTTCTTGAGTAATTCTTGCATGTTCTCCGTTGCTTTTTATTGCTTTGGCCAAGTAGTAGATAATAACTCCAAGAGGGAGTGTTATGCGCTATTGTGGGTTCATGCCCCCCGATGTCTAGCTTGAGTGAAAGAAACATGAGATTAGGGGATGTGTTGTGGCCTCCAGGGAGAAAACAACGGTGCTTGTAACCGCGGTTGCAAGGATTGTTTACCTTACGCAAAATTTGTTAATGCATTTGTTTGTTGCTTTGGGTGTACACTTTGGGTGGGGCTCGCAACTTAATACCAGTGAGATGTTCTGGATAGATATCTCAAGGTGGATGATTAGTGAGTAGATGTAGTTGGATTACGGTCTACTTGTCTTGGCGTACTGCCCATACTTCTGAGCCTATAATTTTCTTTGCAGCATAATTAGCATTGCGGTGCGTTCATAATTCTGTCAATTGGCCAGCTGTAATTTGTTCACCCAGCTTAGCTATTTTATCGTCTTTTGGGAGAGAGACATCACTAGTGAACATCATGGGACCCCGGTCCATATTTTCACCACTGTTTACACCTCATCTATTTACTGCTTCATTTCCTTTTTAGTTCCAATCACCATCATTATTTTCACTGTGTGTTTGACCCTTTGTAAACGACAATGCCGGAGAGATTGACAACCTCTCTGTACTCGTTGGTAGCATAGTTATTTGCTTTTGTGTGCAGGTCCAGCTTTAGCAAGTGATATTGAGTAAACGTGTAAGAGCAAGTTTTGCCCCCGAAGGTTTTGGACATTGTTAGACAAAGCAGAAGTGGAACTAATATTGTTTTCGAGTATAAACAGATACTTAGGTTCCGAAAGAATGGAGTTTACAAGTAGAAGGTCGAAGGAAAACTCACTGCAGTGAAGCTGCAGTCATCTACCGAAATCTTTGAAGGAAGACGACCCCTAAAAATGTCGCCGAAGAAGATGTTTCTCTCGAGCAAAAGCGCAACGAGGAGAAAGCTGAAGCTGATCGAAGACTTAGTCTTTTTGCTAGTTCCTCTTTATTTCTTGAGTCGTAGGAAAAACCGTACTATCAAGAGGGGTTTGCTAGTTGAGATCTTTGTCGAAGTGAATTTGCTCTGCTCAATCAAAACCCACAAAAGCCTACCGAGAGAAATCTCACCGAGTCGAGCGAATAGCTCGAAGGCAAAGTCATTGCACTTCGTGCCTTCGAGAGAGAACTCGTTCGGTGAGTCATCTTACTTGTTCCTCAAGTAAAGTTGCGCAGTGATTGGAATCCGACCGTTGTGGACACGCGTCAAGCGGTTGCATCGGGTCACTTCATTCATTTTACCCTTCGGGATCGCCAACTATAAATACCCCGCACCTACCCACCATTTTGGGTCGGCTGCTCCACTGAAGATTCTAAGACAGAAGTCTGAGAGCATCCCAAGAGAGATTCATCGAGAGAAAACCTACACCCAAGTCTGAACTGAGTTGAGAAATTCACTATGACTTAGGTTGAGATTAGCCGATCCTTTTATCTTGGAGAACTGCAAGTCTCCTAGACGGTTAGGCGTCGCCTGTCAAGCAGTCGAAGAGTAATTTTCACTGCTGAAGGAAGTTTGTAAAGGTCTCGGAGATGTCCTGAATCATCTACCACGAGTGATAACTGGACAAGCTCGAGGAGTTTGTTGCAGTGGAGAATAGGACGGAGAGAGTTTTGCTCCAGGTGTTCAATCACCAGTCCCTCCAACCAGACGTAGCACTTTGCAGAGTGTGAACTGGTTTACCAAACATCGCTGTGTCAGGCTCGTTTTCCTTCTAGCATTTACTTCAAGTATTTACTCGTAGCCTATTTGTCTTCGATGTTTTCCTTCGCTCCAAATCCTTTCAAGCCTTGCATTACTTTCGATACTGTATTTCCTTCGAGATGTCTTTAGTCCTACGATGTTTACATGATTTCCTTCTAAGTCCCTTAGAATTTTTAGAAGTGATCATTCACCCCCTCCCCCTCTGATCATTCTTGAGCTTTCAATTGGTATCAGATCTCTTCTTCGAACACGAGCTTTCAATTGGTGTCAATCTCACGCTCATGGCTCAACAAGGCTCAGAAACTAAAAATGAATCTACTTCACCTTGCTTAACCTGTTTGGAACGAAGTAAAATTGAGTCTATTTCTGAGAGATCGAAAGGAAAGCAACCTATTGTTATCGATGATACTAACCCCTCGAACGAGGAAAACATTACCGAGGAACTCCTCAGGTTGAAGAACTTATTTGAAACAGGCATGTTCAAAAGTGTGCAGGGACACCAGTACTGATGTGATATCCTTCGAAAGGCTCTTCTTCACTGGAATCCTCGTAACGAAGGAGTTGGCTTCGAAAGGAAAATCAATCCTGATGGAACCTACTGGGAACCCGAGCAGTATCCTAAAACTGTCTGGGTTCTTGCGAAAGAAAAGCCCATTGATATTGCTAACCTTTCAGGTTTCAGTTGCAAAATTGACAAAGCTATTGTTGATGAATCACTTGATTCTGACTACAAGCTTGTCAAAGATCAGGAAGGAAAGGTGTCGGCTGAGTTCGTTGGTACTCCTCCAAAGAATGGCTTTTATAAGCGACAGATTTGGGTTCGCAAATCTCTCGTAGAAAAACTGCCCCCTAACCATTCTATGCAGGGAAAATCCTCGGTACCACCGAATCACTACTATTCTCTCGAGGATAGAAATGAACCCTTGGTGCCTGCTTCAAATGTTCCCCAGAAGGATTACTATCGTATAGATAGAACTGTTTATCTTCATCGTGACAATCGTACCAAAATTGCCATTACCCATCGCTACTCTAACCCCTCATCGAGGAATTATATTTATGGTGTGCTTGATGGTCCTGATCGACAATGCAATCCTGTTCGATATAATATTGCTGATCCATCTAGCTCTACCATGCCTTCTAAGTCACCTGCTCGTTTGTGGGTGGTTAAGAAGAACTAATTCTTCTGCAGGGCTATGTCTCCGGTGGATCCGAATGGGTCATGGATAGTGGATGTACAAATCATATGACCGGAGACAAAGATTTGTTCACCGAAGAAAAACTGTCTGAATCTTCACAGAAATACATTACCTTCGGTGACAACAACAAAGGAAAAGTACTTGGTTTGGGTAAGGTTGCCATATCGAAAGACAAGCATATTGATAAGGTTTTGCTTGTACAATCTCTAGGATATAATCTTATGTCTATATCAAAACTTTGTGATATGGGTATGCTTGTACTGTTTTCTGCGTCTCGCTGTGTTGTCTTTTCACAGGATGATTATTCCTTCGTGTTCGAAGGATATCGCAAGGGTGATCTTTACGTCGTTGATTTTTCTTCGGGACCTGCTGTGTCCACATGTTTAATGGCCAAAGCCACTTCTGGTTGGTTATGGCACCGAAGACTTGGTCATGCAGGGATGAAAAATCTTCAAACTCTTATCTCGAAGAAGAACATCGTTGGAATTGATAATGTAAAATTCGATAAAGATCGTCTATGCAGTGCCTGTGAAGCAGGAAAGATTGCCAAGAAACATCACTCTGCAAAAACCGTCATGACTACTACTCGTCCTCTTGAATTACTTCATATGGATTTATTCGGTCCTCAAAATTATGCTAGTCTTGGAGGTAACAAGTATGGTCTGGTTATTGTTGATGATTTCTCTCGATATACTTGGGTTTTCTTTCTAGATGACAAGAGCAAGGTTGTTGAAATTTTCAAAACTTTCGCAAAGGGAGCTCAAACTGAATATGAATTATCTCTCAAGCATATCAGAAGTGATAATGGTACAGAATTCAAAAATACTCATATCGAAGATTTTCTTGATGAATATGGCTTTACTCATGAATTCTCGGCTGCTTATACACCGCAACAAAATGGTGTGGTCGAGAGAAAGAATCGAACACTTATTGAAATGGCCAGAACAATGCTTGCTGAATACAAGACCCCTATCAGGTTCTGGGCTGAAGCTATCAACACTGCATGTCATATCATCAACAAGGTTTATCTGCATAAGTTTCTGAAGAAAACTTCACATGAACTCATCACTGGTAAAAATCCAAATGTGTCTTATCTCAGGGTTTTTGGTGCTCCATGTTATATCAGAGACATGAATCACAGCTCCAAGTTCGCCCCAAAGGCACACGAAGGTTTTCTTCTAGGTTATGGTTCAAATTCTCACACTTACAGAGTTTACAACTCACATCTTGGCAAAGTTGTAGAAACTGTAAATGTTCGATTTGATGAAACTAACGGCTCTCAAAAGGAGCAATTACCTCTTAACCTGGATGAACCTCCTTTGGATGAAGTTATCAGGTACATGGCTATTGGAGATATTCAACCTGTCGAAGGAAAAGCTCAACAAGCCAACAGGGATGTTGATGGTCCAATGTTCCCACACATAGCCCGGGGCGCTGGAGATCAACATCCTGAAGGAATTGATGCACAGGTCGAAGGAGAACGCATAAACGAAGAATATGTTGATCCCGAAGGACAAGCTGAACCCGAAGGAAATGATCCCGAAGGACAAGCTGATCCCGAAGATCAACCTAATCCACAAGATGAAGAATCTTTTCCTCGTGTTCGAAGAAGAGTGAATGTCGACTCAATTCTCGAAGAGATTCGTTTACCAGGTCGTCCCACCACTCGTTCTCGTACTCGATTAGCTAACTTCTGTGGAAATTTCTCGTTTGTATCCATGCTAGAACCTTCAAAATTTGATGAAGCCATGAGAGACTCAGACTGGATGACTGCTATGCTCGAAGAAATTAACCAGTTCGAGAGAAATAAAGTCTGGTCTCTTGTCGATAGACCTGATCCCACGAAGCATAATATCATTGGTACGAAGTGGATTTTTCGCAACAAGCAAGATGAAGATGGCATAGTGGTAAGGAATAAAGCTCGACTGGTTGCACAAGGCTACACCCAAATCGAAGGTATTGATTTTGGTGAGACTTATGCACCAGTTGCTCGTCTTAAATCCATTCGCGTCATGCTTGCTTTTGCCAATTACTATGGTATATTGCTATATCAAATGGATGTCAAAAGTGCATTTCTTAACGGTGAAATCGAAGAAGAAGTGTATGTTATGCAGCCACCAGGTTTTGAAGACCCGAAGAATCCTGATAAGGTGTACAGATTGCACAAGGCCCTATATGGGTTAAAGCAAGCACCTCGTGCTTGGTATGAAACGCTGAAGGATTTTCTTCTTAAGAAGGGCTTCAAACCAGGAACAACTGATCCGACTCTTTTTACTCGTGCATACAAAAATGATCTTTTTGTGTGTCAAATTTATGTCGATGACATTATTTTTGGCTGTACTAACCCTGATATTAGCGAAGAATTTGCTCGTATGATGTCGAAGAAATATGAAATGTCTATGATGGGAGAATTGAAGTTCTTTCTCGGGCTTCAAATCCGTCAACAGAAGAATGGTACTTTCATTTCACAAGAGAAGTATCTCAGAGATTGCCTGAAGAAGTTTGATCTTGTCGGTTGCAAAACTGTTAAGACTCCAATGCCTACGAATGTTCATCTAGATGCAGATGAGAAGGGCAAACCTTTCGACCAGAAGAAATATTGCTCGATGATTGGTTCGCTTCTTTACCTTTGTGCATCTAGACCTGACATTATGCTATCAGTATGTATGTGTGCTCGTTTTCAGGCAAACCCGAAGGAATCACATCATATTGCTGTCAAGCGAATCCTTCGATATCTGGCACACACACCAACCTTGGGTCTTTGGTATCCCAAGGGTGCACAGTTTGATCTCGTTGGTTATTCAGATTCTGACTGGGCTGGTGATCGAGTCGACAGGAAATCTACCTCTGGCACATGTCATTTTCTCGGTAGATCTCTTGTCTGTTGGGCCTCGAAGAAACAGAATTGTGTATCTATTTCTATGGCTGAAGCCGAGTATATTGCTGCCGGTTCATGCTGTACTCAGATTCTGTGGCTCAAGAAAACGCTGAAAGATTATGGTATTCTTGTGAAGAAAATTCCATTGCTTTGTGATAATGAGAGTGCAATCAAAATTGCTCATAATCCAGTGCAACACTCTCGAACGAAGCATATTGATATTCGTCATCATTTTCTTCGAGATCATGTTCAGCGAGAAGATATTGTTATCAGTCATGTTCGCACCGAAGATCAATTGGCTGATATATTCACAAAGCCCTTGGATGAAAAGAGGTTCTGTACACTGAGGTGTGAGTTGAACATCTTGGACTCACGCAATGTGCAGTAAGATCATAACTATCGGTACTATGTATAATACCTTATTATTGTAGTTTACTTTCGTTAATTTTCTGTCGTATTTCTTTTTCGTTTATTTTGTTCGTTTGGTGTTGTCCTATACACTTATCACTCCAAGTTTTTATCGCTGTTTTTATCTCGGATTGACTAAGTATCGGACCCTGTTTTCCCTCTATTCTATCCCTACCCTATTCTGTGCTTTTCTCTTGTGAACATGTACATATTGTACTCGATCAAGATTCTCCTCGAATGTCATTGATTCCGAAGGAAAATCTATCGAAGTTTTATCTACTTTTATACTCGATGTTCGATGAGTTTGGTCTCGGACGTGGAGCAACTTTCTTTCGGTTCGTTGGGATTTCCCGCGATTACCGCCACAAAATCCGTCCGTTGAATGTGGAGAGACGCGAAATCTGCGCCGTTGGATCAGTTCTGACAGCTCGGTCAGAACCTCCCTTATAAATACTGATCCACTCCACCGGCTTAGACATCGCTATTCCTTCGACTTCGTCTCTTCGTCTCCAGAAGCTCTCTCTCTCGCGCGCCGCCGTGCTGTCTCGTCGCCGTCGACTCCCTCGCCGCTTAACTGCCGGAAGGAAGCCGCCGGAGGCATTTCCGTCGACGAAGATCATCATCCGTGTCGCCGTAGTCGCCTCACATCACCAAGTTAGGGTATGTGTGGCTCTGGAGTCGATTCAATCTCGTTCTGTTCATCGTTTCCAGCTTTTGTGTTGATTTTTTTTCTCTGATTTCTTTTAGGTCTGTTTGATCCGTTTGGATCTTTGAAACTTGGGAAATCTGTTTCTAGTTTTTTTGTCGATTCCCCATCTGTCCTTGGTAAGAAATCCCTCAGATTCTCTCACTTAGGCAAATCCTACAGTATCGTTTCGATAGATTTAATCTTGTGCGATTTCTTCATACAAGTTCTTCGTTAGATTTCCACCCGATGAAAATCTAGCCTAGCACTTTCATGAAAACTTGCGATAAGACAAATCTCTCGAAAAGATTGCTGCATTCAAAATGTTTTTCCTCGAAATTGCTGGTACTTGTTCACAACTTTCCTATATTCCCTCGTACCTTCCTTTTTCGCAGGAAAATGTCTGGGAACGAAGGAAATATTAGAGTTCCCAAGCGTGTGGGAGGCCGAACAAGAATCACCAATAACTCTGAAGGTTTGTCTGAGGAAGTGATCATTGAGAAGAATTTGAGAACGCCGCCAGGATCTGAGGATGATCGTACAAGAGAGAATCGTCTGCAAGAGATTCGGAGACTTCAAGCTCTTCGTTGGTATGAATACAAGTCTCTTATTCCTCGCTGGGAGAGGTTGTTTGCTATGAAGAATCCTTGGGTTGATGTCAAAGCTCTAAGGCCAAAGTGGACGAAATTTAATCGACCACCTCCTCCAGCTGATGCTCACCCTTCTGCCCTCAAAACTCCTGATGATTTTAAAGAGCTCGTTGAAGCACGTGAACTTCGAGCACAAAAGAGGAAAGAAGCTAAAGCTCGAAAGGAAGCAGCTGCTAAAGCTGCCGAAGAAGTTGGCCCTAGCGCCAAACCGAAGGGTGGCAAGAAGTCAGCCAAGAGACAGAAAAAGGTTGTAATAGTTTCACCTCCTGATGCAAGCTCCGAAGGAGAAGCTAATTCAGATGATCAAGACCCTGGTACAGAGGCTGATGTCGAGGACTTACCTCTGAAGAAAAAGCCGAGCAGTAAAGGCATAAGGATCCAGGAGCCAGCTCCACAGGCTCCTCGAGGAAATATTGACTTGACCAACTTGGTCACAGATCCACCTATTTCATCTGCTCCACCTGTTCCTGCTCGCCAACCAAAACCTTCGGCTCCATCGAAGGGAAAGCAAGCTCAAGTTGGTGAAGATGATGAAACGCTTATTCAGCGAAAGGAAAGACTGGCCAAGCAAAAGGAACAAGAAGAGAAAGAATTGATTAATGCCAAGCTCCTGAACTTTCACAGTCAGCCCGAGCATAAAAAGGCTCTGGTTGCTCAACAACTGGGCATTCTTCATTTGGTCAGTGAAAAGTATTGTCGACAAATTTCTGAAGGCACTATTCCTAGTAACCCGAAAGAAAAGGTCGTGGCCCCCAGTGCCACCGAGCAGGTTGTGACTCCCACAGAAACGAAAGAAAAGGTTATAGCCCCTAGTGCTTCGAAGAAGAATGCTGAGGCCCCTAGTGCCTCGAAGGATAAAGCAGTGGTCTCAAAACCCATTGCTGCTGCCAAAGCCACCAAGGAAGCCGAAAAGAAAGCCAAAGAGGCAAGACAGAAGGCTCAAGCTGCTCCAGTTCCTCGAGCTGCACCAGCTCCTGCCCCTGTTGCACCTGCTGTTTCTGGCCCTCGTGCCGATGAAGAAAGTTCCAATGAAGGAGAATCTAATGCAAATGCTCCTTGGGATGCTGCACACATTTCTCACATTCTCTGGAAAATGGCTACTACACCGAGCAAAGTCACTGCCGAGGATGATGTTCCTGTTGAAATCCAAGAGCATGTTGCTCGATACATGATCCGCTGGGAAAGTTATATCACCCAGGATCGAAAGGATAAAGAGCAAGTCAGGTTTTACACCAGGCAACTCCAAGAGGAAACCGAGGACATTGAGTCCCGAAACTTTTTCAAGTCCAAGATTGCATCTGCTGAAGCTTCGAGGAGGACTCAGAAAGAAAACTTAACTGCTGTGTTTGACAAGGTAACACAAGTTGTGTCTGCTGTTTGCAAAGAGCATAATGATGCTCTGTTCCAAAGACAATCTCGAAAGAGAAAGTCTGCTGCCCCAACCTCTGAGCGTGGGACGCCAGAGATCGAGAAGAACGCCAAGAAGGCCAAGTCCACCGAGGTCATTGCTTCCACAGAACGACAAGAAACTGAACCAAACCCCACCAAGCAACCCACTCCTCCCCGTAAGAAAACTCCACCACCTCGCCAAACAAGTTCACCACCACGACAAACAACTCCACCCCCTCGTCAAGCTATACCTCCACCCCGACAACAAACACCTACGCCTCCACCCCGACAACAAACACCTCCACCTCCACCTCCATCTCCACCTCGTCAACCCTCACCACCAAAAGCCTCGCCACCACCTCAAAACCCACCATCTCCACCTCATGTCATTCCATCGACCACCCCCGCCACTGAAATCCAAGCTCATGCAGATACCGAGCAAGTTGTTCGTGTCGAGCAAGAAACTCAAGTCCAGAAAGATTACTCTTCTGCCCGGACTATGCCTGAAGGAGAAGATGTTGATGTTGACATCACGACAGTTTCCTCTCGACGAGATTCTATCGTAAGCAATAGTTCTGGAAATGACAGTTCAAGTCATAATTCTTCATCCTCCTCATCCAGTTCTTCGAACGAAGAAATGGTTGATGCGTTTGCTCAATTTAATGAAGACCTTGTGGCCATGGAAATTGAAGAGGCCGCACAAAATGCTCAAACCGACGAAGGAGATGCCGTCGTAACTCAGGCCGAGGAGAATGCTCCTGCAGTCATTCCGGCTCAGGATATCGTAAACATTCCATCATCTATCTCTCGACCTGCTGAACCAGAGTTCCAGATGCCAGATAACGCTGCTGAGGTTTTTCCCATTGATGAGCTGCTTCACTCTGCTCATCCGAGAGAAATGCTGAGTTTGTTCCGCTCAGATGTTCCTCGTGGAGGTCCCATCTTCAAAAGGCGCGAACATAAGCCATTTTTCTTCGGTACCAATCCCTACGAGAAGCCCAGAAGTGCTTATTCTCTTCGGTTTTGGACCCAAGAGCAAGCTATCTACTATACTCGTGTGTTGTACAACAAGGCAAGAGTTTTCCAGCATCAATATCTTGATATGCCTTCGGTGTACTCCACTACTTGTTTCGAGAACATTGCCGAGACAATTGATAGCCTGCATGCTCACAAGATGTTTGCTCTTGATTGTGGTTACAATCCCGAGCTTATCAAACAGTTTTATGCAACACTTTATGTCTCTGGAGATCCTGAGAACTCGAAGACATGGAAATTTGACTATATGATTCAAGGCCAAGTTTTTCACATGACTATCGACCAATTTCTGGCTATCATCAATTTACCTCGGTTCGAAGGAATACCTCACAAACTTCATGACTTACCTGCTGCAACTCCTGCTGAATTCTCTACGCTGATGGATCCAGAAGTCGTAGGAGATCACTACCCCACTGAGCCGAAGCCAAGACACTTGGTATTTGAAGCAAAGGCATGGTTTTATATTCTCTCGAAGACTTTGATGCCAATGCTTGATGTGCACGATAATTTTCCAATTCCAAATGATGTGCAACTTGCTCTGTTGAAGTTAGTCCACGGTCATCCCTTCGATTTTGAAGACTACTTCCTCAGAACTTTGGTGTCTTGTGCTGATGACCACAATTCCCACAAGCCATATGCACCATGGCTGATGGCAATCTGCAATTACTCTCGGGACGTGCCATTCCCCGTATCCATTTACCCGAAGATTTTCACTCCACCTGTTCGAGAAGTATTGCAGGTTGTTGCTCGACCCAACGACCCTTTTGCTGAGCACACTGGCATCCGCGCCCACTTAACTGAGCGCAATATTCGCTCAAAGTTTATCAAGCCAGTGCATCATATGGAAGTTTCTCTTCGGTCCCAGCAAATGCTTCAACATCACATTGATCAAGATTTTATTCAGAAGCAAGCTCTGATGGATGAGATCAATCACTTGCGTAACATTACCATGAACAACAATCAGATTCTGCGTGAATGCCTTCGCCGTGATTGGAAAGGTCTTCGGAAGTTCAATTCCCTCGGTCAACTTCAATGTTGCGGGTTCGAAGAATATCCTCCCCATCTGAACAGGAATTGGACCAATGATGATCGAGTAGATCGACCGGATCCCAACATCCCTCGTCTACCGAAGAACAGAGATGTGCTAAGTGTCGATGATTATTATCATATCACTTTGGACAATTTATCCTCTGACTCCGATCAAGAAGAAGAAGCCCCTCCTCAACGTCAACCCAGAGCTCACTCGCCACTTCCTCGAAGCCCCAGGACCCCGCCGGAATCGCAGCTGGAATCTTCAGGCGATCAACATTCATTCCGCACGAAGATCACTCCTCCAGGCGCTCGTCCAATTCGTCGTGCTCCAACGCTCGCCGAATCTTCTCGTTGTCGCCGGAGCCAGCGTCGCGAGTAGGGATTTCTTTCGACCCTATTCTCTCGATCTTTTTGTACGTTGTGACAAAAAGGGGGAGATGTAGTGGCATCGAAGAAATTAGTTTGCCTACGGGGTTAAGGGTTTTGCATTCCATTCGATAAACTCTTGATTTTGAGGTTTCTGAGTAGTTTCAACAAACTTTCGATTCACATTCGATCTGGTTGTAACTAACTCTAAGTAGGACTGTGAACTGCTACTCTTTTCATAAGATATCTATCTGCTGCCTGCTATTCTTAACCATTTTTGCAGGAAGTTATCTTTCATATAAGTTCACAGGTCATTCGAGGAGATTGCATATTTCTCATTGGATACCATCTGGAATGCAATTTCTCTCGCTAAGACTATTGATGTTTTTCCCTCGACACTACTTGTCAAATATGCACTTCACAGGAAATCTTTATCTTCCGTGCATACATCAAGGGGGAGTACTTCATCGATCTCAGCACTGGTTTATCATCGAAAACTCAAACTTTTTCAAATTACTTATCGATGCCTGTTTTTTCAACAATCGTCCAAAAAGGGGGAGATTGTAAGAGCAAGTTTTGCCCCCGAAGGTTTTGGACATTGTTAGACAAAGCAGAAGTGGAACTAATATTGTTTTCGAGTATAAACAGATACTTAGGTTCCGAAAGAATGGAGTTTACAAGTAGAAGGTCGAAGGACAACTCACTGCAGTGAAGCTGCAGTCATCTACCGAAATCTTTGAAGGAAGACGACCCCTAAAAATGTCGCCGAAGAAGATGTTTCTCTCGAGCAAAAGCGCAACGAGGAGAAAGCTGAAGCTGATCGAAGACTTAGTCTTTTTGCTAGTTCCTCTTTATTTCTTGAGTCGTAGGAAAAACCGTACTATCAAGAGGGGTTTGCTAGTTGAGATCTTTGTCGAAGTGAATTTGCTCTGCTCAATCAAAACCCACAAAAGCCTACCGAGAGAAATCTCACCGAGTCGAGCGAATAGCTCGAAGGCAAAGTCATTGCACTTCGTGCCTTCGAGAGAGAACTCGTTCGGTGAGTCAGCTTACTTGTTCCTCAAGTAAAGTTGCGCAGTGATTGGAATCCGACCGTTGTGGACACGCGTCAAGCGGTTGCATCGAGTCACTTCAGTCATTTTACCCTTCGGGATCGCCAACTATAAATACCCCGCACCTACCCACCATTTCGGGCCGGCTGCTCCACTGAAGATTCTAAGACAGAAGTCTGAGAGCATCCCAAGAGAGATTCATCGAGAGAAAACCTACACCCAAGTCTGAACTGAGTTGAGCAATTCACTATGACTTAGGTTGAGATTAGCCGATCCTTTTATCTTGGAGAACTGCAAGTCTCCTAGACGGTTAGGCGTCGCCTATCAAGCAGTCGAAGAGTAATTGTCACTGCTGAAGGAAGTTTGTAAAGGTCTCGGAGATGTCCTGAATCATCTACCACGAGTGATAACTGGACAAGCTCGAGGAGTTTGTTGCAGTGGAGAATAGGACGGAGAGAGTTTTGCTCCAGGTGTTCAATCACCAGTCCCTCCAACCAGACGTAGCACTTTGCAGAGTGTGAACTGGTTTACCAAACATCGCTGTGTTAGGCTCGTTTTCCTTCTAGCATTTACTTCAAGTATTTACTCGTAGCCTGTTTGTCTTCGATGTTTTCCTTCGCTCCAAATCCTTTCAAGCCTTGCATTACTTTCGATACTGTATTTCCTTCGAGATGTCTTTAGTCCTACGATGTTTACATGATTTCCTTCTAAGTCCCTTAGAATTTTTAGAAGTGATCATTCACCCCCTCCCCCTCTGATCATTCTTGAGCTTTCAAAACGACACGTCACTTACTTCACCATCTACTTGTCGATACTTGGAGTCCAACTGGTCGACCCAAACCTTGGTATATTTACCAAGGGAAATTTGCTGCTAGGCTAAATCATAACCTTCCACTTGGGGTAACCAACAAGGAGGTGTTATCTACACCCATCAAGCCAATTTCTAGCGCCGTTGCCGGGGACTCCAATCTTCAAGATAGGGGAGTTGCACACTATCTTTTACCTTTTCTTTTTAGTCTTGTTAGTTTACTTCTAGTTTTGCTTAGAGTCTTATACCAAAAACCACAACAAATAGTTGGTGTGTTCTTACTTGCTGCTGTTACTATGGGTATCTACAAAAGTAATAGACCTTGTGACTACACTAGTTATAACGGGGAATTATGCCCATGGCATGGTCTCCCGGGGAAAGAACTGGATCTTTGGTTTGAGGTTTCTCCTAAACGTCCTCAAACCTGGGAGGATGTCAAAACTCTTATAATAGAAAGCAAATCAAATATGGAGGATGACACCACAGTTTTGCTTAAAAGCAAGGAAATTGATTTTGACAACTGCACTCTTTCTGATGTTATCACTTTTTTTTCAAAGAATGGCTAAAGACCCCCACACTAGTACACTTAACATTGCCTTCACCGAGCATATTACCAATGCTCTTATCAAAGATAGGGAGGAGAAACTCAAGCTAGAGACTTCTATTCCTAGAAAACTAGAAGATGGTTGGGATCCTATGGTCAAAATCCAATTGAATAACCCAAAAGAATGTATGATATGCTTGAATTGAAACCTTTTGATCCATGTTCTTTTAGTGTTCATCTTGTTGATTCTTCCGTAAATAAACATTTAGAGAGGATTGATGATGTTCTTATTGTTGTCAATGATAATTATGTTCCAGTTGATTTTCTTATCATGGACATTGAGTGTGATCCCTCATATCCAATTATTTTGGGACGTCATTTTCTTTGCACCGTTGGTGCTAACATTGACAAGAAAGAAGGGACCATTAGATTCCAATTTCCCCTCAAAAAGGGAATGGAACACTTCCATTGAAATAAGATTAAGTTACCTTATGAGTCCGTTACACGGGCAAGTTATTCTTTTCGAGTTGACAAAACTTGATCTTTTTGCATCAGGTCTAGCTAAAAGGCATAAAAGAAACCGCTTATTGGGAGGCAACCCAAAATGTTTTTACTTTAAGTTTTAGTGGTCTTGATGCTTGTTACAACTGTATCAACATCATTGTATCTTTATTTTCAAGCTTTGTGCCAAGTTTTAGCCTCTGATTGCAAGAAAGTTCAAAAGTTATGACATGTTGTCCAGAAACAGATTATGTCTGCTTGACGGAAAAATTCGCCAAAAATCACAGATCATCTTTTTATTTAATTTTTTTGAAAGTATTCTCTATACAATTAGATTTCAAGCGTTTGTTCTGTGTTTTTTGAGTTGAGTGGCAGAAGTACCCCAAAAAAATTATTTACTACATGTTGGTCTGTTTTTCACAGATTCTACCACGTTTTGCATTTTCACCGTTTTGCAAATCTTAAGCTTTCTTTTTCTTCCCAAAACCTTTTTTTCAAGCATGAGAAACAGTAGCTATTCGTGAAAATCTTTATTTCCAGTGGAGAAAAATTATTTTATTATGGGTACTAACCACTCTAATCAGCTTATGATGAGTTTCGTATGAAGGGAGTTTTCAAGTATGCGATGGAAGATGATGAAAGAAGATCCGGGAGTGTCAAACACTCATGATTGGGGATGCCACCATGCACCCCCAAGAAACATCCAAGAAGAATCAAGCGTCTAAGCTTGGGGATGCCCCCGTGCATCCCCTTCTCCATCAATAATCATCAGTTCGTCCTTCTCCATGCTATATTTTTTATCTCTTCATGTGTTATGTGCTAAACTTGGAGCATCTCGCTCTTTAATTTTTAGTTTGTTTTAGTTTTGCTTGATGTTCATAACAAGTTGGACCCTAGCCTTCATTTTTTGGGAGAGAAACACGCTCCACTCCACCCTAGAACACAACATAGGCTTGCATGCTTATCTTTTTGTGTGTTCTTTATCTCTTCATAGCTGCTGTCATGCTTAGCTCTTAGTTTTCATGCTTAACTTTTTAAGAGCTTTTATTTAGGTTGCTCTTGGAAGTCTCTTGAGTTATCATGCTTATCTTTTTTAGAGAATTGGCTTGTTGCACTGAGTTGTGTGTCTTGCATGAGTAGGTAATTGAGGTTGCTATTATAAGTGTAGTAGTAACTTGAAATAGTTTTGAGGTATTGATTTGAGTAATGTTTGGACTTTTGGTGCCAATATCTTTAGCCTATTAGTGATAGGTTTCGTATTTTTGGCAATCCGTGTGTATTTTCGAAAACTACAAAAATTAGTTGAGAACTCTAGCTACTAGATGGATCGCTAACCTCTGGAGGGGTTGGAATATATAGAGTACCATCACGTATCATGGGTCGAGGATGCGCAACGATAACCAAACCCCCATACACTCCTCCTCGGGGTACTTGTCTCTTTGTGAACCTCCTCATAAGATAGAGTTACCAATAATAAGTGCATGATTTCTTCGGACTAATGCGAGTATTCGATTGTTGGCACTTCCACCTTCCATATTTTGCTAGCCTCTTCGGTACCATGCATTGCCCTTTCACATCTTGAGCGTTGGTGCAAACTTCGCAGGTGCATCCAAACCCTTGGAATGATACGTTGTCATCATAAACCTCCTTATATCTTCCTCAAAACAGCCACCATACCTACCTATCAAGGCATTTCCATAGCCTTTCTGAGATACATTGCCATGCAACATCCATCGTCTCATGACTTGATCTTCATGTCATACATGCTTTTGCTTGATTGAGGAGCCGCATGCTAGTTGGGATTTTCCCTAATCGTTGCTACATGATGCGCTAATATCATTGCATATCCTGCTACACTGGCAGAGGCGTACATTTGCATACATCATGATAGTTTTTCAGTTTTCTTTATGTTGAGTATTTCTTGTAAAGTGTGAAGATATTCTTTATATTCTTGTAAAATATAGAGTGTTGCCCTTAAAGTGAGGAAAATATCCCAAAGAGGACAAAATAAAATATCCCAAAAGAGGACAAATTAAAGGATCCCAAAGAGGAAAATGAGAGATAAATAGAAAGAGCCAATGAGGCCACAAAAATACAAAAAATTAGAAAAAATAAAGAAATAAATAAATAAAAAGAGAGAAGGGGGCAAAAATACTATTCCTTTTGAAAGATCAACACTCGTACTCAATTGTCATATTTGTACTCCATAGAGATATTCATATCATTCATGCATAACTATGTGGGGATCCTTACACTATAGAACTTGGCTTGCATATTCCAAGGATGAGCCTACTCAAATGAGCTCTAGGTCTTTATGAGCAAGCAAGTTAAATGCACCCCCACTAGTTCCATTGGAGAGCTTACCTTAGCTCATATGTGCATCCGTTGCATGGCTATCCCTACTCCTCACATCATATCTGTCATTTGGCTTTCTCTCGCCTATGATTTTCCTCATTGATGTGAGCCTTTCACGCCTTTTTGTCTTCCTTCCCCATCATTTTTCTCTTTGCCATCCTAAGTGCAAACATATCTTGCTCGCACTCATCCATTGCATGAGTGCTCAAATTCGAAAGGGAGAGGATTAGTTTGACTTGTGCCTGACTAGTGTTCTGGGGATGAGTCAAAATAAGATTCCGAAGAAGACCAAGTGTGAAGTTTTAGTAGATTGAGTTCTCAATTAAACTATATAGTATTTTTATCTTCTAAACCCATCTCCCACTTCTTGCACGCAAACACCATTTGGAGACATTCGAGTCACGTACAATGAGAGATCTTGCACCTTTATGTTCTTACTTTGCTAGTTTCAATACTAGATATAGACTCTTGCTTGTTATTGTCTTGACGTGAATTTCATATCTTACTTGCTTTACTTTGAGGTTCTTATATGTGTGTCAGCGAGAGAAGGAATTAAGCTTGGGGATGTTGATATGTCCAAAACGTATCAATAATTTCTGCTTGTTGCATGCTCTTTTGGGTGACATTGATATGTGTTTTTCTACACTTTCATACTTTTTTACACATATTTGCACTAACCTACTAACTCAGTGCACCCAGTGCCAGTTTCTGTCTGCTTATGTCTATGAATTGCAGGTTTTTACCATATTTACACAACCCAAAAAATTCTAACAAAAATATATAAAAATCACCGCAACAGAAGCTTCACAAAGCCCGAAGGAGAGACGGAGGGGGCCACCCCCCTCCCAGGCGGCTAGCTGGCCCGACCCCACTCCTAGACGCGCCAGCAGGGCGCCTGGGAAGGGGCCACCTCCCAGTGTCCCACTTTGTCCTATATTTACACCCCGTTCCAGAAACACTCGAGAGGAACCCCACATCGCGATTTTCACCTCTGTTCCGCCGCCGCCTCATTTCCAAGACCGGGAGCACCAGAAGACCTCTTCCTGGCACCCTGCTGGAGGGAAGATTGACGTCCGGGAGCTTCTCCACCACCATGAGCGCTTCCCGGATGTGTCTTGAGTAGTCCCCTTGGACCATGGTTCCATGACCTGTAGCTATGTGATGTCTTCTATCCAATCTTGTGCTTCAATTTTTAGCCCTTGTGAGCTTCCCTACATCATCAAGGTATCTATGAAATTATTTTTGCTATTGCTATGTTGTGTTTGCTCGGATCCGATGGATTATGAGATTATGTTTAGATTGTGATGAGTTGTATATTTGGTTCTCGTTTTATATTTTGTTCTTGAGTAATTCTTGGATGTTCTCCATTGTTTTTTATTGATTTGTCCAAGCAGTAGATAGTAACTCTAAGAGGGAGTGTTATGCTTGATTGTGGGTTCATGCCCCCCGATGTCTAGCTTGAGTGACAGAAACATGAGACTAGGGGATGTTTTGTTGCCAACAGGGAGAAAATAGTGGTGCTTGTAACCGCGGTTGCAAGGATTGTTTACCTTACGTAAAGTTTTTTAATGCAGCTGTCTGTTGCTTTGGGTTTACACTTTGGGTTGGGCTCGCAACTTAATACTAGAGAGATGTTCTGGATAGATATCTCAAGGTGGATTATTAGTGAGTAGATGCAGTTGGATTACTGTCTACTTGTCTTGGTGTACTGGCCATACTTTTGAGCCTCTAACTTTCTTTGCAGCATAATTAGCATTGTGGTGCGTTTATAATTTTGTCAATTGCCCAGCCATAATTTGTTCACTCAGCTTAGCTATTTTATCATCTTTTGGGAGAGATACATCACTAGTGAACCACATGGGACCCTGGTCCATATTTTCACCACTGTTTACACCTCAGCTATTTACTGTTTTGTTTCCTTTTCAGTTGCAATCACCATCATTATTTCCACCGTGCGTTTGACCCTTCGTAAACGACATGGCCGGAGAGATTGACAACCTCTTTGTACTCGTTGGGAGAAAAGTTATTTGCTTTTGTGTGCAGGTCCAAGTTAAGCAAGTGATATTCAGTAAACGGCGTGTCACTTACTTCACCACCTACTTGTCGATCCTTAGAGTCCAACTGGTCGAATCAAACCTTGGTATCTTTGCTAAGAGAAATTTGATGCTAGGATACATCATAACCTTCGACTTGGCGTAACCAACGAGGAGGTGTTATCTACACCCATCAGTGGTATGGACCGCTCGCAATCGCTGGAATCTGTTTCCTCTCCTCACCCTGCAATACCTTGTCTATAAGATCCTAGCCGCCATGCATAGGAAGGAAAGGAGCTCGTCGCTACCCCTTGTTGGATCGCCGACGTGTGTCGTTCTTGCACTGCTCGTCACTCTTACCTGAGGCCCGCACCGCCGGATCCCAGCGTCCTGTGGAACTGATGCCTCCTTATTGACCTGCCTTAGTTTCGCTGTAGCGGTTCTCGGTGACGTGCAATCTTCAGCCCTTCGGATGAGGATGATGCCTTCCATCCACCACGACTGTTCGTCGTGGGAAGCAGCGCCCCGTGCCCTCAAGATGAGAAGCGAGAGAGGAGGAGGAAAGGAGCAACGATGAGCGGCACAACAAACGGATTGCCGTCAAGGACTCACCGGAGTCTGGCTCGCGCGAGCAAGCAAAGAAGGAGCGGGGGTATGTGATGACGTGGAAGTGGTAATGGCTTCTCCCCTTCTCTGGTTACCGCAAATGGAAGGTGAAATGTAGGATAGCAGCAAATTTCCCCTATGTAGAGGATAGGGTTTGTCTCCCGTAGGACTACGGCAATGATAAGTACGTGTCAGCGGCGCACCTGACGCGGACCTGCACACAATACAATTAACTTTGCTCCCAAGGAAGTTCAGGGAGGTTGTCAATCTCTCCGGTCTTGTTGTTGACAAAGGGTCAAACACACAAGGGATAATGATAATGATAGAAACTGAAAGTAAATACTAAAAAGGAAATAGGCTTGTAAACAGTGATAAGAATATGGACCGGGGTCCCGTGATGTTCACTAGTGATGTCTCTCTCCCAAAAGACGATAAAACTGCTAACTATGCTACAAAAGAAAGGAAGAGGCTCATAAGCATGGGCAATACGCCAAAATAAGTAGACCGAAATCCATCTGCATCTACTACTAATCATCCACCTTGAGATATCTATCAAGAACATCTCGCTGGTATTAAGTTGTGAGACCCATCCAAAGTGTAAACCCAAAGCAACAGACAACTGCATTAAAAAGAACTTTGTGTAAAGTAAACAATCCTTGCAACCGCGGTTACAAGCACCGTTTTTCCCCCTTGTGGCCACATCACATCCCCTAGACTCATATTTCTATCACTCAAGCGTGTCATTAGGGGGCATGTACCCACAATCGAGCATAACGTTCCCTCTTGGAGTCACTACCTACTACTTGGCCAAAGCAATAAACAGCAACAGAGAACATGCAATAATTACTTAGGAACAAAAAAATAAGAGATAAAAACCAAATATATTACTCGATCACGATCTGAACATAATCTCATAATCCATCTGATCCCATCAAACTCAGCATAGCAACAGCAGAAGAATTACATATGTGCCTCGATCACGTAGGGCAGCTCACGAGGTCTAAACCATGAAGAACAAAGAGGGGAGGAGAACATCACATAGCTACTAATCACGGACCCATGGTCCAAGGTAGACTACTCACGACACATCCGGGAAGCGTACATGGTGGAGGGGAAGCTCCCGAAGGTTGATCCTCCCTCCGGCAGGGTGCCGGGAAGGGTCCTGACGGTCCTCCCGATCTTGGAAGCGCGGCGGCGGCGGAACAGAGGCGAGATTGCAAAATAGGGTTCTGTCTTCGGAAGTTTCCCGTGAAGGAGAATAAATAGGCGAAGGGGGCAGCCAGGGGTGACGCCTGGGCACCTGGTGGTGGCCCCCTGGCCCTCCTTCGGGCTTCTGGAGGCTTCCGACACGCTGATTTTTTATCTGATTTTTCCCGGATTTTTGGAGCACTTTTTTATATGGGAAAACTGAAATAGAAAAACAGCAGAAAACAGGAACTGGCACTGGGGTGCACTGAGTTAGTAGGTTACTCCAAATATGATCAAAAATGTATGAAAGTGTATCTAGATCATAGAAATATCACACAAAACATGCATGGAGCGAACAGAAATTATCGATACGTTTGAGACGTATCAACATCCCCAAGCTTAATTACTGATCGTCCTCGAGTAGGTAAATGATAATAAACATAATTTCTGTGGTGACATGCTAGCAACCATATAAGAACTTTGAAAAGTAAAGTAATCAAGGTATGTAATTCAATTCAAGTCATAACATGCAAGAGTCTATATTAGCATTGAAACAAGCAACAAAAGAACATTAGATGCAAGAGCTCTCGTTGTCCATGACTCGAATGTCTCCAAATGGTGTTTTCGTGCAAGAAGGGGGATAGGGAATACGAGAAGAAAAAGTATTTTTGTTGATTACTCAATCTACTAAATATTCACACTTGGTCTTCTTTGGAATCTTATTTTGACTCGTCCCCAGACCACTAGGCAGGTACAAGTCAATTTGATCCACTCCTTTTCGATATTTTGAGCACTCATGCAATGGATGAGCGTAAGCATGAAAGTTGACACTTAGGATGGAAAAAAGAGAAATAAGGTGGAGGAGGAAGACAAAAAGGTGAGAAAGGCTCACATCAATGAGGACAATCATAGGCGAGAAGGCCAAATGATAGATATGATGTGAGGAGTAGGGATTGCCATGCAACGGGTTCACATATGAGCTGAAAAGCTCTCCAATGGAACTAGTGGGGTGCATCTAACTTGCTCGCTCATGAATACCTAGAGCTCTTCTGAGGAGGCTCATCTTTGGAATATGCAAGCCAAGTTCTATAGTGTGAAGGTCCCCACATAGCTATATGCATGATCATCTCTATGGAGTACAAGGATAAGAGGGAGTACTAGTGTGGATCTTTCAAAAGGATAGTAGTGTTGCCCCTTTCTCTCTTTTTATTTTCTTTTTCTCTTTTTTTGTATTTTTTTGGTGGCCTCAATGGCTCTTTCTATTTAACTCTCATTTGTCCTCTTTGGGATCTTTTATTTTGTCCACTTTGGGATCTTTTCCTCACTTAAGGGAAACACTCTAATTTACAAGAGGGTATAGTAGATCTTTCACACTTTACAAGGTACTCAAATCATAAAGAAGATGTAGCTATCATGATGTATGCAATGTATGTCGCTGCCAGTGTAGCAGGAACATGTATGACATGAAGATCAAGTCATGAAGAGGTGGATGTTGCATGGCAATATATCTCGGAAAAGCTATGGAAATTCCCTTATAGGTAGGTATGGTGGTTGTTTTGAGGAAGGATATAAGGAGGTTTATGATGACAGAGTGTATCATGCCAAGGGTTTGGATGTACCGGCGAAGGTGGACGCCAACTCTCGGAGTGAGAAGGAGGCAATGCATGGCACAGGAGAGGCTAGAAAATATGAGGAGGTGGAAGTGTCAACTTTCAATACTTACATTAGTCCGAAGAATTCATGCACTTATTATCGGTAACTCTCAATCTAATAAGGAGGTTCTGTGACGCCCCCAAAATCAATTCGTATACAGTAATCATACACGCAAGGTACACGACCGAGATCAGGGACTCACGGTGAGATATCAACACACAATTCTACAAATAAAAATAATAAAAGTTTTTTAATACAAGCCAGGGGCCACGAGGGATCGAATAAAACATCTCGAGAGCACAAAGTTAGCGGAAGCAACAGTATATGAGTACAGACACGAGGAATACAAGGTTACCTTAAGAAGGCTAGCACAAAAACAACAACGATCGAAAAGGCGAGGCCTCCTGTGTGGGAACCTCCAAACTACTCCTGGTCAACGGAGGACTCGACGTCGTAGAAGGCATCTGGGATCTTCATGTTGCGGTGGTCGGCATCGGGCATCTCCTGCTCCTGGACACCAAGGCTCCAGCGTCGACTGCAGCGGCCGATCAGGCAAAACAAAAAGGGGGAAATAAAGCAAGGGTGAGTATCTAGCATAGCTGCGAGTCTTACGTCCGCTACTAAGCATTTATGCATTGGTATCAAATGCAAAGGGGAGGGTTTCTATAGTGGACTGCAAGGTAGAAAGTTAGAATAAGGATGAGAAGCTAGGCCTATCAAAGACTAGCATCTTCCGACGAGTCTTGCAGCACAAGAAGAGAACAGCCAACAGGTCAATAGCATGAATGTAATAACAATGCAGCAGAAGTTACTGCAGCATTGTATAATAGTAAGTTGTAATAATTAACAATTATATATGCCTCCGAGTTCCCTTCCTAGACTCCCTGCGAGGAAAAGAAACCGGAACCAACAGTTTAATAGTAGTAGTTTGTAGTAGTAGGCTCTGGCTTCAGCATAAAGCGTCTTGTTACCGTGGACACGGCTATTCACATAGATTATCTTCCCTGCAGGGGCTGCACTACTGTTACCTTGCACGCTCGGATCTCCAGGGTGGCGTACAGCTTGTTAGGGAATGCCCCACCGAGGCTATCCGACACACCGAGGCCCATCCTACGTCTCATCAGAGAGGTCTCCATCGGTCTAAAGTCCTAAGGGCATGGGGGTCTTGGGCCGTCGCCCCTCGCTCTCCGGGTCGGTGTGAGGCGGGAGATCCGTACACCACAGGTGACGATCAATCCCGGCCACAATGTTGAACTGGACATCTTTCAGATCTTTCGAACGAGACCACAACCCGGAGGGCCCACACCGTAATCCCACGTTAAGGTAGTGCGTACAAGACTTTGCGACCTCTCAAGTCATCCACCTGAACCGTTAGTCATTTTATTATTATCTATCGAGACAACCATTATCGTTGCCCCTTATCTGGGTGAGTTGCGGACAACGACAGCAGCCAGGACCACCAGTACATCGGTGCCTGCCTTGTCGTCCCACCAACTCTTGTGGTTACCAACAAGGTGAACTGTATCTTTACCTTATCTCGTGTGTGCTCTTGGAAGAGCTCGACTTTCGTACTACAGGGTATCTCACGGCCAACGAGCAAAGACCAGGCCCATGATGGTATCCTCCTGTCCTGCCGTCTCGATACAATCCATGCGCGGGCACCGTTGGGTCACCCGACTCCTTACCTTTAAGGACACCAGTTGATTCGAGGTGCCTACCATCAAGTGAAACCAGGAGGAATCACCCTTGATGGTACACTTGAAGAGGTTCGACCGAGACATCAGCGGAATGAACTAAAGAGGGGTATCCTCATATCATCCCGGTGATGCTATGCTACCGAGCCGGTGACGAGAGTGAAATATGAGTCCATCCACTCGTCAGTCAAACTTGAAGCGACTCAGAGAGTCTCGCCGTTGTAGGTTCCCTAGGGCGTCTGCATTGATCCGTACATGTTGTAGTTATAATATTTTGTAATCCACGTTCACTCACCAGAGTGATCACGGCCCGCTATTCTAAACCTAGCTAACAATGCGCAGGGTTCACTGCTGAATATTATATATATTTATAAGGCAACATAGGATAAAGGAAGGTACAACAAGGGGCGACAATGACAGGCTATGCAATTGAATAAGTAAGAAACGTAGCAGCAGCAATGCCTAGTGCAAGAAATGTACGGAAAAGATAGGCGATATCTGGGGAAGGAAAATGGCTCTTCTTGCCTGGATGCTCGACGGTAGGGGTACGATCGTCGACGAAGTAGTCGATCACAGGGGCATCGACAGCGGACGTTGAGACTACCAGACAATAAGAGAGCGGGAAGAAACAATAAATACACGTCAATAAAGCAATACAAATGTATGAAATAGCAGATACAAAGCAACGGGGCTCTAACGCAATGTTCGGTGATTTGCTAGGAGCAGGAACTTATCCAGGAATGACTCATCAGTACCAGTTAATTACCGGACAGATGATCTGGAGGGGACGGTTCCATGTCTGCAGTGTTAGAGACATCTGACAGACATGTGGATAGTGTATCCGTGCTCGGTGATTCATTCTGAATAGCTTTCATGTTCAGAACATTTTCATCCGGAAAGTTTTACCGGCTCCGGGTTATTACCGGAGAGTGCAATCGGAGGGGGAATGTCCCGTGTTCGGTATGTTAGAGGGGGTGGTGGGTGTACGGGTAGCGTATTCGGATTCATGATATTTTTCTGATCAACTTTGATACATAAAATATTTTCATCGGAGTTACGGTTTAAAAGATATTAAATTTCAAAGTTTAATCAATTTATATTAATTTCTAAAATTTCTTTTATTATTTAAATAGCAACATTATCCATAGCAATGGTTGACTGGTCAACCTTACAGGGGGGACCTACATGTCATTCACAGCAACTAATAATCCTATTTATTTAATTAAACAGTATAGGGGGCCCACATGTCATAGTCACAGGGTTATTTAAACTAGCAATTAAACTAACTAAAAATCTGGGGGGCCACCGGTCATACTAACATTTACATCTAACAGTTGTTTTATTTTAACAGAGAGTTAAGTGGGGCGGGGCGCACATGTCATAGTCTTATTTAGTTAACAGGGGGTCAGTTTAAATGGGGATTAGGGGGCTAATCCCACTAGTGGGCCCCAGTGGTCAGTGGCACTAGGCCACACAGCCCACGCTGCACGCGCACCAGCACACGGCCATGGCCATGGCCGTGGCCGGGCCGGCATCAGCAGTGGGAGGGGGCGAGCGGCGAGCGGTGGGGAGGGCCATGGCGGGTGGCGGCCGGCGCGCGGCGGCGCGACGAGCCGTGGGAGAAGAGGCGCACACAGGAGGGGTTGCGGCGGCGCGGCCAGAAGACCTCGGCGACACCGGCGGTCTACGGACACAGTCCGACAGCGGGTCGAGGGGGAAACGAAGGGGGAATCTCACAGCGGGCAGGGCGGCGCTGGGCGTGGAGGCGCATCTCCATT
This sequence comes from Bromus sterilis, assembly GCA_950022295.1. Classification (NCBI taxonomy): domain Eukaryota; kingdom Viridiplantae; phylum Streptophyta; class Magnoliopsida; order Poales; family Poaceae; genus Bromus; species Bromus sterilis. The sequence goes on from OX465598.1 coordinate 238,192,030, forward strand.
CGGCGGCGTGTAGCTGCCCCGGCGGGCGGCGAGGCGCACTGTGAGCGCGGGGGGAGAGCTCGGGAGGAAGCGGGTCCAGCGGGAGAGAGCTTGGGGCGGTGTGACCAGGCGCTGCGGCGCCTTGCAGGCGGGCGGCGAGCGCGGCACCCAGGGGGCGCGTCCACGGGCGACGGGTGCGGCGTGCAGCGACGTGGCTGCGGAGAAGCCCCGGGTGGCAGCGGCGTCAAGATGGAGGGGAGGGGGCGAGCAGCAGGGGATCCCGACCTTGGCTCGAGGCTTGTCTCGGCGTGGAGGGGCACGACGAAGCTCCTGGGCAGGCTCCCATGCATCTGGGAGCACAGTGGCCATGGCAACCATGGAGGTACGGCTATGGCGTTCCCGGGTGAGGAGGAGACAAAGAGGGAGGGGGAGTGGGTGAGATCTGAGGGGAGGAGACTAGGGTTTGGGAGCTAGGGGCGGCGGCTCGGGGGGGTCTTTATCCTCGCTGACGACGGCGCAATCAAAGCCACGGCTATGGGGGCGGCGTGGATGTCTCCACGGGGTGGGTGAGAAGTAAGAGGAGGAAGAAGGAGAGGGATTTGGTGGTTTGGGTCGGGGAGGTACTGCACTAGGCGAAAGATAGGGATTTTACATTTTCTATTACTTAGCAAAACCCTGACTCACTTCTCTATTTTTGTTTAGACAACGAATGAATTTTTTTTAAAGTAAAACTTGTTCCCAAATTTGTGTTGCACTTTAGTGAGGTTCCACAAAAAGTTTGGGCACTAAATAAATTCATTTGAATATGCAACGATTTAAAGGTGGTTGTTTAGGCACTGTTGGATTTGTTTATAATATTTAAACAATGTAATAAAATACCATTTCTATTTTATTGTGATCTAATGATTTTTAGGCATTTAATAAAATTGGTTGCACAATTCATGGATCAAGTTTTATTTCAACTTTGTTTATTGAAATTCCAAGGGAAATTTAATAACTCCAAAATATTGATTAAAATGCTATAAGTGCTTATGGGTTATTTACAAAGTCATGAACCTTTGTGTTTAACCACTTTTGAAAAGTTTTATCTTGACTTGCCTTGTTTTTTAATGCACTGGAAGGGAATTATTGCCTAATGAAAATTTTAATGAGGATGGTTATGAGGACAAGACAATCTAGTTAGCTTAATGACAATGACAAGATCGTGGGGTGTTACAGGTTCACAAAGAGACAAGTACCCCGAGGATGAGTGTATGGGGGTTTGGTTATCCTTGCGCATCCTCGACTCATGATACGTGAGTGTACTCTAATATTCGATCCCTCCAAAGATTAGCGATCAATCTAGTAGCTAGAGTTCTCAACTAGTTTTGTAGGTTTTGAAAATAAACACTGATTGCCCAAAATACAACATCTATCACTAATAGGCTAGAGCTCTTGACACAAAAGTTCAAACATTACTCACATCAATACCTCAAAACTATTGCAAGTTACTACTAAAATTAAATAGCAACCTCAATTACCTACTCTCAAAACAAGACACACCTCAGTGCAACAACCAACTCTCTTAACAAGATAAACATGAAAACTAAAGAGAGTTCCAGCAACAAACTAAACAAAATCCAAGGCTCTTGCTAAAGACAAACTTAGACTAAAACTAAACATGGCAGTAGCTACGAAAACATAAAGAACACACAACAGCAAAAAGATAGGCATGAAGAATCCTATGATGTGTTCTAGATTTTGAAAGTGGAGCGTGTTTCTCTCCCACACAAAGTAAGACGGTGTCTAAATTGTTATGAACAGCAATGACGGGGATCAACCGCGGCAAATCCCATGGTCAGGGACCCTGGGTTAATCATGGGAGGCACAAGTTGGACGATAGCTCGTCGGCTAACAGGAGGAGACGTTCCTGCTTGATATTATTGCTTGGAGATGCGATTACAGGGAAGGCCAAGGCTAGTGCGCACAAGACTAGGGTTACAGATCGTGTATTGATTGATCTCGACGTCTCCCCTCCCAGCCCTTATATACTAGGCTAGGTCTCGGGGAACCCGTCTTGGATTACAGATGAGGTTTCCTAACCCTAATCTTGTACCGCACGGCAGGTTTGCACCTTCCTTACGAGTCGTGGACTCTTATGTCGGTGCCACTAGTGGGCCAAGGCTGAGCCCAGGAGGCATCTCCGTGGGCCTTCTGTCTTCGGGTACGCCGGGTAGGCCCATCCATAGGAGTCGTGGGGTCACCCCCTCGTTAGTATCCCCCGAGTGCCTGGGGGACTCGAAGAGTCGCGCAGGGACTCGAGTTCATCCTTGTGTCGATTGTATGCACGGTATAACCGCGGGTCGCTGGCAGTTTGGGGCCATGACAAAACCTGTTTCGAGGGAATGCTAAGCTGAAAGGGCTCAAGGAGTCGACTTTTCGAGCCTTGGTGGATTGCGCTAGTGGCAAATACCTCACTAGCCCAATCAAACTCACGTCCCTCGACATGATCTTGGAACACTGGTGTCGAGAAAAGTCATGCCGCTGCAATTCTTACAGTGATCAATTGCCGCCAGTAAAGTTCATAGCCTAGGTGCGTCCGCCCGGCTTTTTCTATCATGCAAGTGCATGGAAAAGATAGGGAGTGAAATCGCTCTGCGGCAAGTCCCAGCCCGGCCAATCTGCGCAGCGGGGTCTTACCTACAGGATAAGCTTGCGTGGCATCTGGGCACAGTGTATCGTGTTCCAGGAATATGTATTTTTTTATCGAGGCACGGAGCCTAGTTAGTAATGCACCCACTTGGAATAAACAATCAAGTGAGCTATTTTAGCGGTCACTCGCGGAGCTTTGTCGAGCGCTCGGGCGAGGAGTAATGTAGAGGAGTACTTGCTCGGGAGGTCTTCGAGTGTTCGGGTAGTCAGAGTTCTGCGAGTAATCACTTGAGTATCGCCTTCACTCTCGGGGTGAGGGAGCACCCGATACTCTGGGACCGTACGATCTGGCGAGTGCAGGTCTGCTTATCTTATGTCGTGGTGAGGGAGCACCCGAAACTCTCATGGGTGCGAGTAATCACTCGAGCACGTCTTTTTCTTCTAGGTGAGGGAGCACCCGAGACTCTCATGGGTGCGGGTAATCACTCGAGCATGTATTTTTCTTCTAGGTGAGGGAGCACCTGAGACTCTCATGGGTGCGAGTAATCACTCGAGCATGTCTTTTTCTTCTAGGTGAGGGAGCACCCGAGACTCTCATGGGTGGATACGCTCCCGATGGGAGTTAATATATTTGAAAAATGTATTTGAGTCAGTAAAAACGGTGCTTGCAGGCTGCATTTTATTTTGCGCTGCTACTTTAATTTACCTCTTCTTGGTAAGGATAACGATCTCCTTGCTGGAGGACCGTCAAAGATGCTCTGTCTGCGAACCGTCATGTCTTCATGACCGGTCATAATGATGGCCTTTGTGGCGTGCTGCAGCCGCGTGTTGAGTTACCGATGCATGTATTGAAAATGCGCGAGATTTGACGCGTCCAGCGCACAGTGCCACCCGTGTGAAAGCATCTTTTGTCTCGGAATTTGAATCGCCCAGCACGCTCGGTCTTTGAATTAATTCCTCCGGTCGTATGGGCTTCTGCGTGCTCTTGGGTTTGTGCTATAAATAGACCCCTCTTCTTCATCTAGCAACAGTGTTCGACCTCTGATCATCTTGCTCCTCTTTCTCTTCCTCTTCTCATGGGGCCCAAGCGAGGTGCAAGTATGACTGGTCGCGGCCGTGTTCGCCGTGGCCGCGGTAGTCGTACTCCGCGCTCCTCTCGCGGCGGCCGTCGTGGTGCGTCGTTGACGCCTTCCTCCTCTTCCTCGAGGGAGGGTTTTTGGCGCTACAATTTCCTCCTACGCGTCCGTGGTCGGAACGCCGCTCGCATTCTTCTTCTTCATGCATTTTCTGCCCTTGTTTCTGAGTGTAGTCTTGATGGCTTGCTGCTTCGTCTTCAGGGGTGCACTCGATCTCCTTCTTATGTTGAGTTGGAGATCGATATTTCCCGCTTGATTTTTCTTCGCTTTGGCTGGAAGTCGTTTGCTCGGCGTTTGAACTTGCGTGATGGTGATACCCTCTGTTGCCGCTTTGATGGCGAAAACATCCGCGCTTTTGACCCGAGCGGCAATCGCATGGATCCGTACTGGCAAGAGACAAGCATTGACAATTCCGGCAGGTCGGGGAGTCGTACGCCCATGTCTTCAACGACTTCATCTTCTAGCGACTCCTCGGGTGGTGGTGATGTGCCCTGCAGCTCTGGAGAGGACATCAACGTCAAGCCACCGATCAAGCGGGCACGCCAGGCGACCTTGTAGAATTGGAGGGAGCGGCGCCATCTTTGCCGGGAGCTAGGGTGAAGCTTGGAGGAGAAGCTTTGCAGCTGGAGAAGAAGCTAGTGGAGCTGGAGAAGAAGCTGGTGGAGCATCGTCTTCGGTGCTCCGCAAATAAGTCGAGCTTCACCTTTTGTTATGTCCTTGACATCATGAGTTGGCTGCTTCGACTCCTCATTTGTCTGTGATGATGCTCGTCGTATTAGTGCCAATAATCCCAGCATGGGCACACATGCAAAAGTCGTAATTCCTTGGGTGATTGATGTTGTAGGCTTATCGGTTGCTTGCGTATTTTGTAACTAGGTTAGTTCTCCATGTAATGAGGATTGCCTTCGAGTAATTAGAGCTGCCTTCTTCCAATGTACTCGAGTCTTTTGTACTGAGAATGATCTTTGGGTCCTTGTAAAGCGAACTGTGTTTGAGTCTTTGTAGTGGAATCTGTCTTCGAGTCCTTTGCAAACGAGAGTTGTCTTCGAGTCCATCAAGTCCTTGTACTGTGGGTTCTATCGGGTGCGCGACAGTGCTCCCGATGGGAGTAGCCCCCGAGGCTACGTTCGAGTTGTAGAGTCGAACGTAGACTAAGATTTGTCTCCTTTGCCATTTGTTGTGTTTGCAGCCGGTAATATCGGGTGCGCGACAGCGCTCCCGATGGGAGTAGACCCTGAGTCTTTAGTTGATCGTTGGCGATCAAGTGAAGGCTAAAGGATTTTCTTTGTTTTGATGCCTCTGTTTATATCTCTTTCCAAAGTGCTTGGTGCTCCGCCAGGTTGCTGGGCTGGTCGTGTATTGACGTGGCTTCCCTTTGATTTCTCCGGGCAATTGTCAGTTCCGTAGGTGGGCGCCTTCCGGTGGGGTTTTTTTTGGACCCTTGCGTATTTTTAAGTTACAAACTGCACGGGAGATGATAGCGTTTCTCGGGTGGAGGTGTGCCCGAGCCCCCGAGTGCTTTAGGTAAAGATCGCGTGAGCGACGATAGCGTCTCTCGGGGGGAGTTTGTACTCGAGCCCCCAAGTGCTTTAGGTAAAGATCGCGTGAGAAACGATAGCGTCTCTCAGGGGGAGTTTGTACTCGAGCCCCCGAGTTCTTTAGGTAAAGATCGCGTGAGCGATGATAGCGTCTCTCGGGGGGAGTTTGTACTTGAGCCCCCGAGTGCTTTAGGTAAAGATCGCATGAGCGACGATAGCGTTTCTCGGGGGGAGTTTCTACTCGAGCCCCCGAGTGCTTTAGGTAAAGATCGCGTGAGCGACGATAGCGTCTCTCGGGGGGAGTTTGTACTCGAGCCCCCGAGTGCTTTAGGTAAAGATCGCGTCAGCGACGATAGCGTCTCTCGGGGGGAGTTTGTACTCGAGCCCCCGAGTGCTTTGAGGTGGTAGTATTTGGGAAACATCATTTTATTGTGTCCAATGGTTACATGATCTACCAGTTGAGCATGGCTGGTGGAGACTATGGGTAGAACAGGCGTAGGTTCGCTACGTTCCATGGATTTCCCACGTCCTCGTCAGTCTTCGGGTTCTTCAGTCTATAGGCGCCTCCTCCTATGACTTCTGAAATTATGAACGGTCCTTCCCATTGGGGGGCAAGCTTGTGGACTTTCTCTTGTATGAGTCGTAGGACAAGGTCGCCTTTGTTGAAGGTTCTGGTGTGCAGGCGGCTGCTTTGGTAAGTGCGCAGCTTGTCCTGGTACCCCTCTGACCTTGCTAGGGTTGTGTCTCTTGCTTCGTCTGATCTGTCCTTGTCATCTGTCAACTTGCGGTGCTTCTTCTGCTTCTTCTTCTTCATACCCCGAGATCCGGGGTGCCCCGAATTTGAGGTCATGTGGTAGCACTGCCTCCGCCCCGTACACCATGAAGAAAGGTGTGTACTGGGTTGCGGTATTTGGGGTAGTGCGCAGGCTCCATAGTACTGCAGGGAGTTCTTATACCCAGTTGCCTGCGGCCTGCTCGAGTGGTGCAAGGAGCCATTTTTTGATTCCTCCGCATACTAGGCCATTTGCTTTTTCCACCTGGCCGTTGGACTGCGGGTGCACGACTGATGCGTAGTTGATTTTGATGCCCAGTTCTTCGCAGAAGTTCTGGAATTCTGCCGCTGTGAAGTTCGTACCGTTGTCTGTGATGATGTTGTGTGGTACCCCGAACCTGAAGATTATTGATTTGATAAAATTCACTGCCGTGAGGGTTGTGGAGCTGGTGATGGGCACTGCTTCGATCCACTTGGTGAACTTGTCGACTGCTACTAGCAGGTGTGTTCTTCCTCCCTTTGATGATTTCTTGAGCGGGCCCACCATGTCGAGTCCCCAGGTGGCGAACGGCCATGATAGTGGTATGGTCTTGAGTTCTGAGACTGGAGCGTGCGGTCTGCTGGCGAATTTTTGACAGGCGATGCAACGCCGCACGATGTCTTCTGCGTTTTTCATCACAAAGGGCCAATAAAACCCTTCTCGGAATGCTTTGGACACGAGCACTCGACTGCTCGCGTGGTGCCCGCAGGTACCCTCGTGGATTTCGAGCAGCAGGGCTTTGTCGTCTTCTTCGTCGATGCACTTTTGGAGTATCTGGGTGATGCTGCGCTTGTATAACTGTCTGTTAATCACTGTGAATGCCTTGGATCGACGACTGATGCGCCGAGCTTCTGTGACGTCTTGCGGTAGCGTACCTTCGATTAAGAATCGGAGGAACGGTATTGTCCATGTTGGTCCTTCGAGTGTTGTTGAATCTGTAGGTTCGACCGCTTGGCTGATGTTGCCTTTGGCTGGACTCATTGATGCCACCTGTGCTGGCTCGGTGGTGTCGTCATCTACAGCTGCCTCGGGTGCTGCTGTTTTTACTTTGATGGATCTCTGGCTGATGCTTTCGAGGAAGACGTCGGGTGGTACTGGTCCTCGAGTCGAGCCGATGTTTGCAAGTTCGCCGGCTTCTGTGTTGTTTGTTCTGGGGATATAATTGAGCTCGCAACCGTCGAAACTTCCTTCGAGCATGTTGTAGAGCTTCTGATAGGCCGCCATGTTATCGGTTACTGCGTTGCAGTCTTTCATCGCCTGCTGGACGACGAGGTTGGAGTCTCCGTAGATTACGAGGCGAGTGGCACCGCATGTTTTGGCCATGCGCATGCCATAGAGCAGTGCCTCGTATTCGGCTTCGTTGTTGGAGGCGTGGCTGAAGTTGATCTGGAGGACGTACTTGACCTTCGTTCCTTTGGGGGAGACCAGAACAACTCCTGCTCCTGCTCCTTGCTGTCTTTTAGACCCATCGAAGAACATTGTCCATGAGTTCGATAGGTCCGGGGGGTCTGGTGTCTGGACCTCCGTCCACTCGACCAGAAAGTCTGGGAGTACTTGGGCCTTGATTGTTGTTGGGTGCTTGAACTGCAGGTCCCGCGGGCTGAGCTCAATGCTCCACTCGGCGACTCGCCCAGTCGCTCCGGGGTTGTTGAGGATGTCCGCGAGTGGTGTGCTGTTCACGATTGTGATAGGATGTTCGTCGAAGTAGTGCGACACCTTTCTTGAGGTCATGATGATGGCTAGTAGTAGCTTCTGGTAGTGCGGGTACCGCTGCTGGGATTTTTTCAAGAGCATGCTGAGGTAGTAGATCGGCCTTTGTATGCTCTGGACCTTTCCTTCTTATGTGCGCTCGACGACGAGTGTTGTGCTTACCACGCTGTTGCGTGCTGCCACTTAGAGGTACAGCTTTTCTCGTTCTTTGGGTACCGCCAAGATCGGTGGGGTCGAGAGTGTTTGCTTCAGGTCCGCGAATGCTTTGCGGGCTTCTTCAGTCCACTCGAATTTCTCCCCTTTTCTAAGCAGCTGATAGAATGGCAGTGTGCGCTCTCCCAATCTGCTGATGAAATGACTCAAGGCTGCGAGTCTTCCGGTGAGCTGTTGCACGCCTTTGATGTCGATTGGCTCCTGCATCCTGGCGATTTCTTGAACTTTCTCAGGGTTTGCTTCGATTCCTCGAGCGGAGACCATGTACCCGAGCAACTTCCCGGCTGGGACGCCAAATGCGCACTTCTTCGGGTTGAGCTTGATTCTGTACTTGTTGAGTGTCGCGAAGGTTTCGCGTAGGTCGTCGAGTAGAGTGTTTGCACTGTAAGTTTTGATGACGATGTCGTCCACGTAGACCTGCACGTTTTTTCCGATTTTCTCTTTCAAGAAGGCTTGCATCATCCGCTGGTATGTGACACCGGCGTTCTTGAGTCCGAAGGGCATTGTCCTGTAGCAAAATAAGCTGTAAGGGGTGATGAATGATGTATGCTCTTCGTCTTCTTCCTTCATCCTGATCTGATTGTATCCTGAGTAGGCGTCGAGGAACGATAGTAGATCGCATCCTGCTGTCGAGTCGATTATCTAATCGATTCTTGGCAGGGGAAAGTGATCCTTTGGGCAGTATTTTTTCACTGGCCCGTAGTCGACGCACATCCGCAGCACGTCTGTGAATTTCTTGGGGACCAGCACAGGGTTGGCGATCCAAGTGGCTTTCTTCGTCTCTCGGATGAATTGGGCGTCGAGTAATCAGTTGATCTCCTCCCCGATTGCTCTGCGCTTGGGTTCTGAGAATCTTCGTAGTGCCTGTTTCACTGGCTTGGTGTTTGGCTTAATGCGCAGCGCGTGTTCCGCGAACTCGCGCGGTACTCCTGGCATGTCGGCTGGGCACCAGGCAAACATTTCCCATTCTTCACGGAGGAAAGCGATGAGGGCAGTCGCTTGCTCTTCCGGGAGGTGGGCGTACACGCGGACTGTTTTTTCTGGGTCCGTCGGGTGCACCTGGTGGGTGACCGTGTCGCTGTCGATCCTGAAGTCTCGCCCATACTCTTTTGACTCGCTTCAACTTGCTAGCGGAAAGATACTTTTGTCTGTCGCCATGGCTATTTCTGTGAGTTCTTGCTCGGCTCCAAAGGTGTCAGAGACTTTGTGGAAATCGCGATCACATTGGTCTGGTTTGGTGAAGCTCCCGTTGACTGTGATGACGCCCGCGGATCCTGGCATCTTGAGTTTGAGGTAGGCGTAGTGCGGAATCGCCATGAATTGCGCGAATGTTGGCCGTCCTAGTATGGCGTGGTACTGCGACTGCCAGTCTAGTACTTCGAACTCGAGGGTGTGTCTTGCGAAATTGCGTCTGCTGCCAAAGACGACTTTGAGCTCGATTATTCCAAGGGAAGTAGCCGCTTCTCCTGGGACTACTCCGTATAACACGGTGCTTGATTTTTTTCCATACTGATCATGGGATCAGCATCTTGTGTAGGGTGCTGATGAAGATTATGTTCATGCTGCTGCCTCCCTCCATGAAGATTATGTCCAGGTCGTACCCTCCTATTTGAGCATCGAGTACCAGGGGCGCGTGCCCCAGCCTTGGGACTGCAGGTGGGTGATCGATCTGGGAGAACGTGATACTAGTTTCTGCGTCGTGTAGCAGGTAGACTTCGATTGTGTTTAGGTTCTCGGCTGCTCTGGCTTGCAGGGTGTAGGCGTCCTGTTGAGCTTGCGATACCCTGCCTTCTTGCATCGTGTACACCTGTCCTTGAGGCGGGTTGTAAAGTCTTTCAGGACTTGGAGTCGGCGACTGCTCGGTTTGTCGAGTGCGCTTGGCTTCTCGCTGTTTTTCCTTCTTGAGGCTGTCGGCGAGTTCGTTGAACAGGCGGCAGTCTCCTAGAGTGTGACCCGATCTGATGTATCCCCGGTCGTCTTCGAAGTAGTGGATCGTGCAGGGTCCTTCTAGCTTCTCCCTGACTGTGAGTTTGCTGCATCCGGCGTGCCGTTTCCTCCTTGAGATTCGGAAGATCTGCGCGTGATCCTCCGGGTGCTCGTGGACTCGCGTGTCGATTTCGATCTCCTCGCTCAGATTCTGGTTTTTAATGAGGTTGGCGAATTCGTCTGGTCTTCGATCTGGGTCGTAGTATTCGCCGGTTTGAGTCTTAGAGTCGTTGTCCTGGCGGGCAACAGCTGTCCGCTCGGCGGCGGGTCGTCGAGTGGTCGGCGAGCGCGTAGCTGTATAGTGCGACTCGTCGAGTGGGGTCTCTTCGTAGAATCCTCGCGCCTGTCTTCTAGGTCGTCGATTTCTTCTTCTTTGGCGATGATATTGACGATCGCTGATCTCGCGCTCGGAGTCGGCGTCTTGTTGTGCGGCGGGTGCCTGGGTGGCGGTGGGTCGTTGAGTGGTCGGCAGGTCCTCTGCTTCATGTCGTGGTTCGTCGATCGGGATCTCTGCATAGAACCCCCACGCCTGTCTTTTGGGTCGTTGATTTCTCCTTCGCTGGCGGTGGACTCAGCCGCCGCCATAGTATTGGTCTTGGCCGAGTGATCTTGGTGGAGCAGCCGTGATGTTTGCAGTGATCTTGAATTCTTTGGGTGGATTGGATCTGGTTCTTGCCCTTGAGTGGTGGCTTGCTGAAGACGGAACCGCCGAGATCGTAATTCCAACATGTGTAGTTCCCACAGACGGCGCCAATTGACGGGGATCAACCCCGGCAAATCCCATGGTCAGGGACCCTTGGTTAATCAAGGGAGGCACAGTTTGGACGATAGCTCGTCGGCTAAAAGGAGGAGATGTTCCTGCTCGATATTATTGCTTGGAGATGCGATTACAGGGAAGGCCAAGGCTAGTGTGCACAAGGCTAGGGTTACAGATCGTGTATTGATTGATCTCGACGTCTCCCCTCCCAGCCCTTATATACTAGGCTAGGTCTCGGGGAACCCGTCTTGGATTAAAGATGAGGTTTCCTAACCCTAATCGTGTACCGCACGGCAGGTTTGCACCTTCCTTACGAGTCATGGACTCTTACGTCGCTGCCACTAATGGGCCAAGGCTGAGCCCAGGCGGCATCTCTGTGGGCCTTCTGTCTTCGGGTACGCCGGGTAGGCCCATCCATAGGAGTCGTGGGGTCACCCACTCGTCAAGCAAGCAAAGCTAAAGAAAACAAAAAAATAAAACCTAAGAGCGAGACGCTCCAAGCATAGCACATAACGCATGAACTGATAAAAATATAGTGAGATGAAGAACGAACTGATGATTGTTGATGGAGAAGGGGATGCACGGGGGCATCCCCAAGCTTAGACGCTTGAGTCTCCTTGAATATTTATTGGGATGCATGGGGGCATCCCCAAGCTTGAGCGCTTGACACTCCCGAATCTCCTTTCATCATCTTCCATCGCACACTTGAAAACTCCATTCATACATAACTCATCATAAGCTGATTAGAGAGGTTAGTACCCTTAATAAAATATTTTTCCCACTAGATATAAAGATATTCTTGAAGATCTACTGTTTCTCAAGATTGAAAAAAGGTTTTTGCAAAGAAAAAGCAAGCTTAAGGTTTGCAAAATTAAGGAGAGACAAAACGTGGCAGAATCAGTGAAAAACAGAACAACAGGTAGTAAAGAATTTTTTAGGTGTACTTCTGCAACTCAAATCAAAAAACTCAAAACATACGAAAGTTCCGTGATTTTATAGAGCACGTTGTGTAAAACATTCAGCTCAAAAAGATGAACTCGAGATTTGATCTGATTTTTCCCGTCATGAAGACAGAATCTGTTTTCTGGACAGCATGTCACAACTTTCACTTCACTTGTCATATGAGGCTATAACTTGGCACAAAGCTTGAAAATAAAGATACAATGGTGATGCTACAGTAGTAAAAATCACCAAAACCACTAAAAACAGAAGTAAAACATCTCGGCTTTCCTCCCAACAAGCGCTTTATTTTACGCCTTTAAGCTAGGCAAAAGGCAAAAGAAGAATCAAGTTTTATCAAGAGAAAGAGAATAGCTAGCCCGTGTAACGGACTCAAAAGGTAACTTGATTTTCTTTCTAGGGAAGTGTTCCATCCCCTTTTTGAGAGAGAATTGGAATTTTATATTTCCCTCTTTCATGTCAATGATAGCACCAAGGTGCGAAGAAAAGGACGTCCTAAAATAATTGGACATAAAGGTTCACACTCTATATCCATAATAATAAAATCAACGGGAACATAGTTGTCATTGAAAATGATAAGAACATCGTCGATCTTCCCCAAAGGTTTCTTTATGGAAGAATCGACAAGACGAACACCAAAAGAACAAGAATCAAAAGGTTTCAATTCAAACATATCATACAATCTTTTGGGCAAGACGGAGGTACTAGCTTCAACGTCACATAAAGCATAGCAAGAGAAGTTATTTAATTTAATTTTGATCATAGGGTCCCAACCATTATCTAGCTTCCTAGGTAAGGAGGCTTCTATCCTAAGCTTCTCCTCGCTAGCTTTGATGAGAGCATTTGTGATATGCTCCGTGAAGGAAAGATTGAGTGTGCTAGTGTGGGGGTCTCTAGACATTTTGTGTAATAAGCTAATAACTTCTGAGAGGATGCAACTATCAAAATCAATATCACTACTATCAAAGGTGGTAGTAGTGTCATCTAGGCTCACTTGTTTGAAACCCTCTATGTTCATAGGAGTTTTTTCTTCTACGGTTGAGGTATTAGCATCACCATTAATAGGTCCAATGGGACCAGGAGTGCATTGGGTGCTAATAGTTTCGGTGTCCTCAACAATTTGGATAGTAGAAACTGTGTGGTGTGTAGGAAGGCTCTTAAATCTATCATCTTCCTCTTTCTCTCTAGCCCATCTTTCTTTAAGTTTAGCCATCATCCTAATATTTTCATTAATTTGTAATTGGATAGCATTAATAGGAGTGGCCTTGCTGTCTACCTTCAAGGGCTAAGCTGTCTACCTTCAAAGAAAGATTATCTAGCTAACTTTTCTTCCACATTCTCGTTGAAGGCTTTTTGGGTAGTGATAAAGTCTCTAAGTATGCTTTCTAGTTCAGAAGTGGGGTTCTTGTTGCTAGGGTAAGTGTTGTTGTTCCCATAAGTGGATGGAAACGGTCTAGGATTACTAGCAAAGTTGCCCCTATAAGCATTATTATTAAAGTTGTTTCTAGCAATGAAGTTCACATCTACTTGTTCCTGAGCAAACAAATAATTTAAAGGAACAACATGAGGATCAATAGAGGGTTGCTTGGTAAGTAGAGACATAATTAAATCAACTTTATCATTTAGGGAGGTAATTTCCTCGACAGAATTTACCTTCCTACCTGTTGGAGCGCGTTCGGTGTGCCATTGGGAATAGTTGGTCATCATCACATCGAGGATTTTTGTGGCAGCACCGAGTGTAGTTGACATAAAGGTTCCTCTGGCGACTGAATCTAACAGGTTCCGCGAGGTAAAGTTCAGGCCTGCATAAAATGTCTGGATAACCATCCAGGTAGTCAAACCATGTGTAGGGCATTTCTTAACAAGAGATTTCATACGTTCCCAAGCTTGGGAAACGTGTTCATTATCCAATTTCCTAAACTTCATAATGTTACTCCTCAATTGGATAATTTTAGCAGGTGGGTAATACTTCCCAATAAAACCATCTTTGCACTTATCCCAAGAATCTATGTTATTCCTAGGCAAAGATTGAAACCAGATTTTAGCTTCTCCTCTCAGAGAGAAAGGAAAAAGCTTGAGCTTAACAACATCACCTTCTACTTCTTTATACTTTTTCATATCACATAATTCAACAAAATTATTCAAGTGTAAAGCAGCAACATCTCCAGCACCAGAGAATTGATCTCTCATAACAATGTTCGGTAAAGCAGGTTTAATTTCATAAGAGGTAGCTGAAGTGGCAGGTGTGGCAATAGGAGTGCAGATAAAGTCTTTGTTGTTGTGACTGGTGAAGTCACACAACTTGGTGTTTTCAGTGGAACCCATAGTAGAAGCAAGTGTCGAAGATTTTTTTGTAATTTTCGATATAAGACACAAAGATAAAAACAGAAAGGTAAACTAACAAGACTAAAAAGTAAAGGTAAAAGATAGTGGGAAACTCCCCTATCTTATCACTCGGAGTCCCCGGCAACGGCGCCAGAAATTTGCTTGATGGCGTGGAAGTGGTAATGGCTTCTCGCCCTTTGTTGGTTACCCCAAATGGAAGGTGAGATGTAGGATAGCAGCAAATTTCCCCTATGTAAAGGATAGGGTTTGTCTCCCGTAGGACTCGGGCAATGATAAGTAGGTGTCAGCGGCGCACCTGACGCGGATCTGCACACAATACAATTAACTTTGCTCCCAACGAAGTTCAGAGAGGTTGTCAATCTCTCTGGTCTTGTTGTTTACAAAGGGTCAAACACACAAGGGATAATGATAATGATAGCAACTGAAAGTAAATACTGAAAAGGAAATAGGCTTGTAAACTGTGATGAGAATATGGACCGGGGTCCCGTGATGTTCACTAGTGATGTCTCTCTCCCAAAAGACGATAAAACTGCTATGCGAGGTAAAAAAATTACTGATGGGCAATTGACAGGATTATAAACGAACTGCAATGCTAACTATGCTACAAAAGAAAGGAAGAGGCTCATAAGCATGGGAGGTACGCCTAAATAAGTAGACCGAAATCCATCTGCATCTACTACTAATCATCCACCTTGAGATATCTATCCAGAACATCTCGCTGGTATTAAGTTGTCAGCCCCACCCAAAGTGTAAACCCAAAGTAACAGAAAACTGCATTAAAAAGAACTTTGCGTAAAGTAAACAATCCTTGCAACCGCGGTTACAACCACCGTTGTTTTCCACCTTGTGGCCACAGCGCATCCCCTAGACTCATGTTTCTGTCACTCAAGCATGTCATCAGGGGGCATGTACCCACAATCGAGCATAACGTTCCCTCTTGGAGTTACTACCTACTACTTGGCCAAAGTAATAAACAGCAACGGAGAACATGCAAGAATTAATTAGGAACAAAAATATAAGAGATAAAAACCAAATATATTACTCTAGCACGATCTAAACATAATCTCAT
Organism: Bromus sterilis; assembly: GCA_950022295.1. Lineage (NCBI taxonomy): Eukaryota > Viridiplantae > Streptophyta > Magnoliopsida > Poales > Poaceae > Bromus > Bromus sterilis. The sequence goes on from OX465598.1 coordinate 238,207,167, forward strand.
AATCCATCAGATCCCATCAAACTCAGCATAGCAACAGCAGAAGAATTACATATGTGCCTCGATCATGTAGGGCAGCTCACGAGGTCTAAACCATGAAGAACAAAGAGGGTAGGAGAACATCACATAGCTACTGATCACGGACCCATGGTCCAAGGTAGACTACTCACGGCACATCCGGGAAGCATCCATGGTGGAGGGGAAGCTCCTGGAGGTCGATCCTCCCTCCGGTAGGGTGCCGGGAAGGGTCCTGACGATGCTCCCGATCTTGGAACCGCGGCGGCGGCAGAACAGAGGCGAGATTGCGAAATAGGGTTCTGTCTTCGGAAGTTTCCGTGACGGAGAATAAATAGGCGAAGGGGAGTAGCCAGGGGGGCCACCAGCGGTCCAGGAGCCCCCCTGGTGCGGCCAGGCCCCTGGACGCGCCAGGTGGCCGCCTGGGCACCTGGTGGTGGCCCCTGGCCCTCCTTCGGGCTTCTGGAGGCTTCCGACATGCTAATTTTTCCCAGATTTTTGGAGCACTTTTTATATGGGGAAAAACTGAAATAGAAAAACAGCAGAAAACAAGAACTGGCACTGGGTTGCACTGAGTTAGTAGGTTAGTCCAAATATGATCAAAAACGTATGAAAGTGTATCTAGATCATAGCAATATCACACAAAACATGCATGGAGGGAGAAGAAATTATCGATACGTTTGAGACGTATCAGTATGGAAACAAGGCACCATAATAGTGTGTGTATGATCATTGTATCAGGGGGTGGAGGCAATTGAGGGAGATGAGAGAGAGGGTATTGAATAGAGGGGAAGAACGAGAGGTACCGAGGGGTTTGGGGGAGGAGATGGGGTTTGTGTAAACCATGTACTTAGTAGCAGCACAAGTTTTATACCCCACGGCCTACGCTACTTGTTAGATCAAGTATGTGATCAGAGGGGGAGGGGGTGAATGATCACTTCAAAATTTTGCATGAAACTATGAAGTGAAGCATAACTCAGCAACCGAAGACATTCAACAGAAAGGTAAACATTGAAGCAGAACATGATCGAAGCAGAACATAGCGAATCAAAAGCATCGAATCAATTGCATTGAAGCAGATCACTGAAGCAATTGATAAACTGAATGTAAGTGCGGAAAGTAAAACGAACTCTTGACTCGGCGATGTTTGTTCGACCAGTTCACACTCTGCAAAGTGCTACGTCTGGTTGGAGGGACTTGTGATTGAACACAGGAGCTAACCTCTCTCCGTCCGTTTCTCCACTGCACCAATCTCCTTGAGCTTGGTCAGTTCTTCACTCGTGGTTGATTATTGAGGAAATCACCGAAACCTTTGACAAACTAGACTTCGACGCGACAATTACTCTTCGCTCTCTGAAGAACAACTCTCTAACCGTCTAGGAGAATTGCAGTTCTCCAAGATAAAAAGGCTAGCAAACTTCTTCCTAAGTCATAATGAATCAACTCAGATCAATAGGACTTATACTTCGGTGGATGGGTTTTTGAAATGCTTCGGTGGGGTTGCTCTCTCTCTCTCCTCTGTAGGGAATCAATCTTGGAGCAGCCGCCAGCCAATGAGGGCGGGGGTGGCGTATTTATAGGTGGCAATCCCTAGGTGCGAAATGACTGAAGTGACCCGATGTGACAGCTTGACAGCTGTCCCCAACGGTCATATTTCCAGTCACAGCGCAACTTTACTTGCGGTCCAAGTAAAGCTGACTCACGGACTTGGTTCTGCTTCAGGAGCTGAAAGAACAAAGTCTTCGCTGGTGAAGCATTACCTAGCTCACATGAGATTTCTTCAACTCTAGCTTCTCACTGGTTAAGATTCGATCTGAATCTTTTCATCAAAACCTTCGGAGTACATTTTCTAAACCCCTCTTGATAGTACGGTTTTTCCTATGACTCAAAGAAGTAAAAAGAACTACGCAAAAACAACTAAGTCATGCGCCATCTTGATCATCTTCTTCGATGAGACGTGCTTCAGGATTCCTTATCTTTTTAGGGGTCGTCATCCGTGATGAGCTTCACTCCAGAGGATGTGCTTCGGTAAAAGTATAAATCTTCGTTGAAGCTTTATCACCAACCTATAACTTCAGGAACCTAACCATATGATTCACACTAGAAAACTTGTTAGTTCCTCTACTGTTTTGACCAAAAATATCCAAAACTCTTGAGGGCATAACTTTGCTCTTACAATCTCCCCCTTTTTGGACTATTGTTGACAAAACAGGCATCGATAAAAGATTTGGAATTTTGAATTTGAGTTGAGAGCAAACTCTACGATATGAAGCTTATGACTCCCCCTGAATGCAAGCATCGAAGATTTATGTAATCAAAGAAAAATCTTGTTGAAGAATATCATCAATGGGAAGTCTAACACATATCCTAGTGAATCAATTGCTTACAAAGATAATTTGTCTTGAAAAATATGCAATCATCCAATGACCTGTGAACTTAAGGATAATAACCACCTGCAAGATAAAATGTAGAAAAGCAACTTGCAAGCACGGGGTTATTAACATATACGATAAAACAGTTCACAAACGAAGTAAAACTTTAAGTTACAACCCAATCGAAGTGAATGGAATGTTTGTCGTAACTTAACATGCAAAAGAACGCATCAAAACCCTAAACCCCGCAGCGAATCTAAACTCGATGCTACTTTCTCCCCCTTTTTGTCAATAATTGGACAAAAGGTTGATAGGTAGATCAAGAGCATCTATGCGTTAGCTGCAACCCTGGGACCCTGCATATTGTCTTCGCCTGAAGAAGATGCATCGCCTGAAGTTTCTCCTTCGGTCGAAGCAGGTGACTCTTCCTCGTCGAAGTCCATCGGCGCTTGAAGCAATTCAAGGTCGCTGTCGTCGAGAGGATCGTCTTCGTGCTTCGATGTGTGAGAGTCCTCATCCGAGAAGGTGTCGGGGCGAATCTCTTCAGCAGGGTTGACAAAGAGAACTTCATCAATCTTGTCCAGTGAAGGAATCTTGGGGTTGGGGCGATCAATCGAGTCATTTCTTGAGAAGTGCCTCTGCAAATGTGGGTACTCCTTGAATATGCGATCGGCTTCAAGTTTCTTCACTGAGTTGAATTTCCTTAGGCCTTTCCAAGAATGACGCTTCAGAACCTTCAAGTATTGGTTGTTATTCAAGGCAATGTTACCAACTCTGTTTATCTCATCAGATAGATGTTGCATCTGGCGCTGATTTCCTTCGATGAAGTTTTCAAGCAGCTGTTGGTTTCGAATGGCAACTTCAAAATGATAAACTTCTTTCTGGAATTTCTTCGACATGTTGCGTTCATTGATGTGCTGTCTGACTCCAACATATGTTGCAAATGGATCATTTGGCCGCCTGAAGATATTCATTGTATCGCGGACCGGAGGGCAAAACAGCTTCGGGTGATGCTTCGAAGTGTAATCTTCGCTGCGTCCATGGTTGCAAATGGCTTGCAGCCAAGGAGCATATGGCTTCAGTTGATTTACCAATTCAGCAGCTTGTACCATGTATCGAAGAAAACAATCCTCGAAGTCGAACACATGACCATGGGTGAGCTTCATAAGAGCATGACGAGTAGGATATAGAATATTGGATTCTTCATTCGCAGTACTGAGAGGCATCAGGGATTTTGACAGTATGTAAAACCATGTCTTCGAAATGAACACCAGATGCTTCGGGCGAATGTTTTCTGGCATGTGATCTCCAGTGACTTCGGGATCCAATAGGGATGCAAATTCAGCTTCAGTGGGATCCGGTAACATGTGTACCTTTGCAAGTTCTCCCGTGTGTCTTGGGATATTCACAATTTCCATGAATTCTTCGGAATACATCCTGAACACCTTCCCTTGTATCATCCATTCAAGAATCCATGTGCTAGTGTCTTCTGGGGTTCCAGATACATAAAGTGTGGCATAGAATTGCTTCACTAGCTCTGAATTGAATGGAGTTTCCATAGCAAATAATCCAGTTAAGTTTTGTGCTTCGATAGTTTCCATGATGTTTTGGAAGCACGTTGCAGAAGCTAGACTGTGCATATCCAAGTACTTGTGTCTGAAAAGTACACCTTTCTGGCAGTAAAGCTTCATGTACAAGATTTGCTGTTCAGCAGTCCAGAATCGAAGATCATCAGTTGTTCTTGGTGAATCATATGGACTAGTGCCAAAGAATCGAAGCTTCTTGCGATGAACTTCAATGTCAAATTCAGGACCGTGTCTTGACGAAGATCCTTCTCCCAGGAAAATGGGAAAAGTCTCTCTGGGATAGAGAGAGTCCAACTGAGTGTCTTGAGCAGGAATGCAATGCCTTCGTGCATCTGTGATTCGCCTCTGCGGTTGAGTGACGATTGCCAACTCATTTGCTTCGGCTTCGGCTTCTGCATCTGCATTGGCTTCAGCATTAATAGCTTGATCTTGAGCTTCGCCTTGTTTGTCTTCAGACTCCTCAGCAGAGTGAGCTGAAGAGTAATCCTTTTCAGGAATGGCTTGAGGGGGTGGAGAGGGTTCTGGTGCAAAATTGTCTTGAGAGGATGGTTGTGGAGCAGGTTGAGGTGGAGGAGGAGTTGGAGCACGGGGTGGAATGACTTCGGGGGCGGATGGCTTCGATGTGGGTTTGCCAAGCTTGATGATTCTGCATCGAGGAGGCGATGCCTTTCTAGGGGCCTTCTTGGCCGGATGAGACCTCACCTCATCAGCTTCTTCAGTGTCAGCAATGAGTCGTCTCTTCCTAGGTTGCAGCTTGGGAAGAGGTGAAGCTAATTGCTTGACCATGGCTTCGCGCTTCTTTTAGTCAAGAGCCATGACTGAAGCATTGTGAGTCTTGCAGCATTCTTCAATGGCAGACTTCAACTTGTCTTGAAAGACTTGAATATTTTGCTTCGTTTGTTCATTAACAATAGCAATCTTCTTCGAAGCAGCTGAGGCTTCGTTCTTGAAATCCTCATCAGATTCTTCATCTGCTCTCTTCTGTAATTTCAGGATCTTTGCAGTTTCTGATTTATCCCTTGAATGCAGATCTCTCAGCTGATTGTACAAAGTTTCGACCATTGCTGAAAGATTTGGTGAAATGTAAGTATCTCCAATATCTACAGCTTGGGGATTAACAGCTTCAGCAAGCTTAAGGTATGTCTGACTCAGACCCAGACAGTCCCAAAGTTCACCTTCCCTAGCATATGGGAAGTTGTGCTCACTATGTTCAGCTTCAAATTGGGCTTCGGGAACAGGAGCTGCGACTGGCTTCGGGGGAATTTCCTTCGGTGCCATGTCCATAGCGGCTTCCTTTTGAGCGGCCCTGGCAGCTTTCTCAGCCTTCTTCGTGCGAAGGATGTCCAGCTGAGCTTGGCGTTTGGCTTCAGCTTCAGCAAGTTGTTTGGCTTCGGCGGCAGCCTTAGCCTCTTGTGCTTGAGCTTCAGCTAGCTTGCGCTTCGCTTCAGCTTGCTGGTTTGCCTCGGCCAGCTCCTTCCTTTGCTTTTCAAGATCAGCTGCTTCCCTATCAGCTTTCTCTTTCTCTTTGGATTCTTTTTCAGCCTTAGCTTTGGCTTGAGCTTCGGCGTGCATACGTTCAGCTTCAATGCGGTCTCTCTTCCGTAATTCAGCTTCTGTCAACTTCTTTGTGCCAACCTGGGCATATGTTTGGCCAGGCTTAGCCACAGTTGACTTCGGCTTCGAAGCTTTAACAGGCTCAGAAGCTTTGACTTCGGGCACAGCAGCAGGCTTAGCCACAGGCTTTGCCTTCGGGTCATGTCGTTCCTTGGTCCTCTGCTCGGATGGAACAGGATGGCGAGGAGGCTTGGAGGACAGGGGTGCCTCGACTACCAAGTTCGTCAAGTCAATGTTCCTCTTTGGAGCAGGAGGTGCTGTAGGTTCATGAAACTTAACACCCTTAGGAGCAGTTGGCTTCGCTCCAGCCTTCTTCTTCAGAGGCTTCTTACTCAGTTTCTTCTTAGGACTTGGGGGGATGGGTGAGTGCTCTGACTCATCATCTGCTTCATCAGCAGGATCTTCATCGATCGAGTCTTCAAGCGGAGCAGCTGCTTCAGCTTCGTCATCTGCTTCGTGTTCAGCCTCCTCTTCTGAAGCAGGAGGGGGTGAATCACTCAGCTTTCGAAGCTTTCGCCTCTTCTGAGGCTTCGATGGTTCGGCTTCATCAAGGCCTGCAGCAGCAAGATCTTTTGCCTTTTTCTCGTCTCGGATCCTCTTTTTCTCAGCCAGAATAGCAAGCCTTTCTTGCTCTTTAGGATAATCATCCGGGGACTTGAGAGAGTTTGGGTGCGGGACAGCCGGAGGCTTCGGGTAGTACTTCTTTCGGTTGGCTGCTGTGTACTGAGCGCACATGGCGGTGGTGTACCGATAGGGTGGACTGAAGGCGAATTGCATTGCCCACTTCCAAGTTGGAATGCTCTTATACTTGTACCACCTGATAGCCCAATATCTACGAATCTTTTGCAGTCGAATCTTTCTATCATGATCTGTCTCTTCTGGCGGGGTGTCATGGCCCATCTTGAGGCGAATGGCTTCGGGTATGCCTCGGGCATTATTTACTTCCTTAGTTTTGCCTCCTTTGCCCTTCTGCTTCGGTGGCTCTGGGTAATTTTCCAGTCCTTCAACAATCGGAGACTCATTCCCCATTGCAGCTTCTTCGTCAGACATCCTGTGAACAGAATCAAGAGGGAAACAGGGAGAGGGAATGAATAAGCACAGGCAAAGGTTTCGACCAAAACCAAAACAATTTTGACAGGAGCCCAGATCAATCTCAGATTGGATACAGCTCTGTTTATGAATTTGGCTAGAACAAGTTCGAAAACAAGACCTAACCCAATCCAGTTCAGATAACGAATCGTATCTTAAGCACTGACCTGAGGAGATGGGATTGCTTAGATGCTAAGAACAGCTTTCCCAAGATGAAAAGTCCAACACGGATCAAACAGCCCTATAAACAGAAATCAAAACCCTAACAAAACTTAGATCCAAACCCTAGATGAAGAACACAGGAAACAAGATTGGATCCAAGAGGCGTTGCGTACCCTAACTTGGTGACGCAAGGCAGCTACGGCGACGGGGAGCGGAGAAGTGCTCTGCGTCGACGGGGAATGTCCACGGCGGCGGCGTTCCGGCAGTGAAGCGGCGACGGCGACGACGGGGACGAGAGCTCTGCGATGCTCGAGGTGGAAGATGGAGAAGTCAGAGAGAATGAACGTGGGGTGAACCGTTTCGATGGGGGAACGCCTTAAATAGACCTGACCTGGAGCGGTTACCAGATCAGATCGAACGATTCACAGCGACTGACTCTTCCGATTCAACGGCTAAGATGAAGTGGCGTATCGCGAGCGAATCTCAACGACCCAGAGAAGACGGGGACTCAACGGCCGAAGAATAAGTCTTGACCGAGAGAAAAAACTTCGATAACGTTGGAAACATTTGCTTCGGAACTCAATGATGCTCGAAGCAATATGCTTTCCGTTTCAATTGTGCTTATCATTCAAGATAGAAAAGATTGGGAGTGAAACAGAATGGAGGGGTAGGGTCCGAAACTCATCACTTCGAAGAACAACGTCGAAGCTAAAAGTGATAAGCATAGGGGACAAAGGAAACGAATAAATAAAACAAACTAAACACAGAACAGAAAGCAAATGGCAAACGAAGCTAAACTTGGACGAAGGAAAACTCAAGCGAAACTAAACAAAAAGAAACACAAATGAAGGTGAATATATACAGTGAAAAGTTTCGATCTTACTGAACATTGTGTGAGTCTAAGATGTTCAGCTCACATCTCAATGCACAAAACCTTTTCTCTTCCAATGGCTTCGTGAATATGTCTGCCAATTGATCTTCAGTTCTTACATGGCTAATCTCAATGTCTTCGCGCTGAACATGATCTTGAAGAAAATGATGACGAATATCAATGTGCTTCGTTCGAGAGTGTTTCACCGGATTGTGAGCAATCTTGATGGCACTCTCATTGTCACAAAGCAGAGGGATTTTCTTCACATAAATACCATAATCTTTCAGCGTCTTCTTAAGCCAAAGTATTTGAGTGCAGCACGATCCAGCAGCAATGTATTCAGCTTCAGCAGTAGATATTGAGACACAATTATGTTTCTTTGAAGCCCAACATACAAGAGATCTACCAAGAAAATGACAAGTGCCTGAGGTAGATTTCCTGTCAACCCTATCACCAGCCCAGTCTGAATCAGAGTATCCAATCAAATCAAACTGAGTGCCTTTGGGATACCAAAGTCCCAAAGAAGGAGTATGTGCTAGATATCGAAGAATTCGCTTCACAGCTATATGATGCGATTCCTTTGGATTTGCCTGAAAACGAGCACAAATACAAACTGATAGCATGATGTCAGGTCTAGATGCACATAAGTATAAGAGTGAACCTATCATAGACCGAAACTTTTTCTGATCGAAGGGTTTCCCTTTCTCATCTGCATCAAGAAAACCATTAGTAGGCATGGGAGTTCTAATGGTCTTGCATCCAGCAAGATCAAAATTCTTCAGGCAATCCTTCAAGTATTTCTCTTGTGAAATAAAGGTGCCATTCTTCTGTTGTCGAATCTGAAGTCCAAGGAAAAACTTCAATTCTCCCATCATTGACATCTCATATTTCTTCGACATCATCCTTGCAAATTCTTCGCTGATCTTAGTGTTAGTACAGCCAAAAATAATATCATCTACATAAATCTGACACACAAATAGATCATTGTTATATGATCGAGTGAAAAGAGTGGGGTCAGTTGTTCCTGGTTTGAAGCCTTTCTTCAGGAGGAAATCCTTCAGTGTTTCATACCAAGCACGAGGTGCTTGCTTCAGTCCATACAAAGCTTTGTGAAGCCTGTACACCATATCAGGATTCTTCGAGTCTTCAAAACCTGGGGGCTGCATAACATACACTTCTTCTTCGATTTCACCATTAAGAAACGCACTTTTGACATCCATTTGATATAGCAATATATTTTTGTGGTTAGCAAAAGCAAGCATGACACGAATGGATTCGAGACGGGCTACTGGAGCATAGGTTTCACCAAAGTCAATGCCTTCGATTTGGGTGTAACCTTGTGCTACCAATCTAGCCTTATTTCTTACCAAAATACCGTCTTCATCTTGCTTGTTGCGAAATATCCACTTGGTGCCAATAACGTTGTGCTTCGTGGGATCTGTCCTTTCAACAAGTGACCAGACCTTGTTCCTTTCAAATTGGTGAAGTTCTTCCATCATAGCTAATAACCAATCAGGGTCCTTCATGGCTTCATCATATTTTGAAGGCTCTAGCATGGAGACAAAAGAAAAGTTTCCACAGAAGTTAGCCAAACGAGTACGAGATCGAGTAGTGGGACGACCTGGTTGATTGATATCTTCAAGGATCAAATCCACATCAACTCTTCTTCGAACTCGGGATAACGCAGTATCATTTGCTTCAGGCTCAGCTTCTGCTTCAGGATCTGCATCAGCTTCGGGATCAGCTTCACCTTCAGCTTCAGCATTTCCTTCAGGATTAGCATTTCCTTCGTTCCCTTGACCTTCTTCGTCTTGTTCATCATTTTCTTCAGGATGTTGATTTCCAGCGCCCCGGGCTATGTGTGGGAACATTGGACCATCATCATCCCTAACAACTTGACGTTGATTGCCTTCAACAGGGCGAATCTCACCAATAGCCATGGATCTTATTACTTCATCAAGGGGAGGTTCATCTAGATCATGAGGCAAATGCTCCTTTTGAGAGCCATTAGTTTCATCAAACCTTACATTCACAGTTTCCATAACTTTCCCAAAGTGAGAGTTATAGACTCTGTAAGTGTGAGAGTTTGAGCCATAACCTAAAAGAAAACCTTCATGTGCCTTAGGGGCAAATTTGGAGCTATGATTCATATTTCTAATAAAGCATGGAGCACAAAATACCCTAAGATATGAGACATTTGGTTTGTTACCAGTGATAAGCTCATGTGAATTTTTCTTCAAGAATTTGTGAAGGTAAACCTTGTTGATGATGTGACATGCAGTATTGATTGCTTCGGCCCAGAACCTAATAGGAGTCTTGTATTCAGTAAGCATAGTTCTGGCCATCTCAATAAGAGTTCTATTCTTCCTTTCAACTACACCATTCTGTTGAGGTGTATAAGCAGCAGAGAACTCATGAGTAAAACCATAATCATCAAGAAAATCTTCAATATTTGTATTTTTGAATTTAGTTCCATTATCACTTCGGATATGCTGCAGAGATAATTCATATTCTGTTTGAGCTCTCTTAGCGAATGACTTGAATATTTCAACCACTTTGCTCTTGTCATCCAAAAAAAACCCAAGTATAACGTGAGAAGTCATCAACAATAACTAGACCATATTTGTTTCCTCCCAGACTTGCATAATTTTGAGGACCAAAAAGATCCATATGAAGCAATTCAAGAGGACGAGTGGTAGTCAGGATGGTCTTAGCTGAATGATGTTTCTTCGTAATTTTACCAGCTTCGCAAGCACTGCAGAGACGATCCTTATCGAATTTTACTTCGGTAAGACCAATAACATGATTCTTCTTCACTAAGTTATGAAGATTTCTCATCCCTGCATGACCAAGTCTTCGATGCCATAACCAGCCAGATGAAGCTTTTGCCATTAAGCAAGTGGAAACAGCAGGGCCCGAAGAAAAATCAACAATGTATAGATCTCCCTTTCGGTAACCCTCAAAGACAAATGAATAGTCATCCTGTGAAAAGACAACACAACGCGAAGCAGAAAACAACACAAGCATACCCATATCGCATAACTTTGAAATGGACATAAGATTATATCCCAGAGATTGGACTAGCATAACCTTGTCAATGTGCTTATCCTTCGATATGGCAATCTTACCCAAACCTAACACTTTACCTTTGTTGTTATCACCGAAGGTAATGTACTTCAGAGAAGATTGAGATAGTTTTTCTTCGGTGAACAACTCCTTGTCTCCGGTCATATGATTTGTACAACCACTATCCATGACCCATTCGGATCCACCGGAGACATAGCCCTGCAGAAGAATTAGTTCTTCTTAACCACCCACAAACGACCAGGTGACTGAGAAGACGTTGAAGCACTGGTCGAAGCAATATTAAATCGAACAGGAGTGTATTGCTTCGGTGAACCATCAAGCACACCATAAATGTAAGTCCTCTGTGAACGGTTAGCATAAGTATGAGCATATGCAATCTTAGTATGATTATTATGAGGACGATACGTATGTCGACCAGTACGATAGTATTGCTTCTGCGGAACATTTGATTCGGTTACCAATGGATCATTTCTTGTCTCAAGAGAGTAGAAATGATTCGGTGGTACCGAAGACTTTCCCTGCAAAGAATGGTTAGCAGGCAACTTTTCCACAAGTGCTTTCTGCACCCATATTTGCCTCTTGTAAAATCCATTCTTTGGTGGAGCACCTACATACTCAGCTGAAACTTTTCCCTGTTCATCTTTCATGAGTTTGTAGTCTGAATCAAGTGATTCATCCACAATGACTTTGTTCATTTTGCAGTCGAAACCTGAAAGGTTAGCAATATCAATGGGTTTCTCCTTAGCAAGAACCCAAACAGTCTTAGGATACTGTTCAGGCTCCCAGTATGTGCCATCAGGATTTATCTTTCTCTCGAAACCAACACCTTCATTCTTGGGATTCCTGTGAAGGAGGGCCTTCCTCAGGATATCACAGAGATATTGGTGTCCTTGCACACTTTTGAACATGCCTGTTTCAAATAAGTTTTTCAACCTGAGGAGTTCCTCGGTAACAGCAAGATTTTCCTCATCGGAGGCATTAGTATCATCAATAACAATAGGAGATTTCCCTTTGGAAATAGTTTTGCTTCGTTCCAAACAATCCAAACAAGGTGATTCAGATTTATCAATGGCTTCAGAACCTTGTTGAGCCATGAGAGAGAGATTGACATTTTCCAATTCTTCATGAGCCTCTGTCAGTTTTTCGAGAGCCACTTTCCTCTGAAGAAATTCATAGGTAAGCTTCTCATAATCAACTGAAATAAGATCATGCCGAGAGGATAATTCTTCAAACTTCTCCTTCAGAGCAGCATGCTCATTGGTTAAAGTTTGATTCTTCTCAATCTCATCGATCAACAACGTTTCTGACTTCTTAATGGTTTTGCTTAGTGAATCAAGTTCATCTTGTTGAATTGAAGCAATTTTAGCAAGTTTAGCATAGCTTATCCTAGTATCACTTTCACATGAGGAATAATCAGAAGTATCATAGGTTGACTTGGATGAAGATACCTTTGCCTTGGCCATGAAGCAATATGCAGGAGTTTCATCTTCACTACTGTTGTTGGTGAAGAATGAGCTCGAAGCATTGACTGAAGCATCTGCCGAAGCAAAAGCCAAACCAGCAACTCCATCTGATTCGGACCCTGAAGCAGACCTTGAGTCTTGTTCAGCTTCGGAACCAGAGGCTTCATCTTCTGAGTTCATCTCCTTTCCCAAATAGGCCTTGGCACGGTGAGAGCTGCTTTGACAAGACGAGTAAGTCTTCGATGAAGAACCCTCACGCTTCTTATGATACTTCTTCCTCTTATCATCATCAGAATCTTTCTTCTTTTCCCTTCTTGAACTGGAATCATGTTTCTTTGACTCATGACTTCTGGAGGATCTCTAAGGCTTCGATGAAGAGTCTCTGAGTGAATGCTTCGATTTGTTTTCAGCTTCCCACAGAGGGCAATCAGCAATGTAGTGTCCTGGTTTCTTGCACTTATAGCAGCAGTTGTCCTTCGATGGAGAGCTTTTTGAGGATGAACGGTGATAAGAATGACTTGAACTTCTTGAAGGATAACTCTTCTTGGGTGAAGAAAAACCTTTTCTTTGAAAGCGATTGAAGCGTCTCATGATCAGTGCTAAATCTTTTCCAATGCTTGAGGGATCATCTGATTCGACACCTGAAGTAGAACTGACTTCGGGTGAAGAATGACGCGAAGCTTTTGCTTTCAGGGCATGGGATCTCCTTCGAGAACCATTTATGTCACGTTTCTCTTCTTCTTCCATTTCAAAGGTAGTGAGTCTCTCAAGAACATCAGCAGCAACAAGACGTCTGTAATCAGTCCTTTCCTTGATCATCAGCACAATGTGATCAAACGAGTCATCCAATGAGCGAAGCAGAGTTCTCACAACAGAGTGAGGTGTAATGTCATCAGCACCGAGGGAAATCAACTCATTTGCAAGAGTTGTGAGTCTGTTGTAAATAGAACTGACTTTTTCACCCTCGTTTCTCTTGAAGCGATAGAATTTGCTTCGGAGAGTGTCAATTCTGGCATCTTTCTGGGTAGAAACACCTTCACCAATCTTCTCAAGATAGTCCCAGACACCTTTGGCAGTTGGAATATTCTTCACTTCATGATACTTTTCAGGTGTCAAGTGATTGGTGATGAAAACCCAAACTACAGAATCAAGATCAATCAGCGTTGCTTCTTCAGGGGTGATCTCCTTCTCATCAGCAACAGTGACTCCATACAAGACAACTTGCCAGGCAGTTGAGTTGATAGCCATGATATTTCTTTTCATCTTGTCCTTCCAGTACGGGTAGTCCTTCCCATTGAAAATAGGAATAGGTTCGCCAGAGCGAATAGTTGCGAAAGACATACTAGAAGACATACTTGAAAACACTCCAGGAGGTTAATCCAACTAAAGAGTGCCTAGCTCTGATACCAATTGTTAGATCAAGTATGTGATCAGAGGGGGAGGGGGTGAATGATCACTTCAAAATTTTGCATGAAACTATGAAGTGAAGCATAACTCAGCAACCGAAGACATTGAACAGAAAGGTAAATATTGAAGCAGAACATGATCGAAGCAGAACATAGCGAATCAAAAGCATCGAATTAATTCATTGAAGCAGATCACTGAAGCAATTGATAAACTGAATGTAAGTGCGGAAAGTAAAACGAACTCTTGACTCGGCGATGTTTGTTCGACCAGTTCACACTCTGCAAAGTGCTACGTCTGGTTGGAGGGACTTGTGATTGAACACAGGAGCTAACCTCTCTCCGTCCATTTCTCCACTGCACCAATCTCCTTGAGCTTGGTCAGTTCTTCACTCGTGGTTGATTATTGAGGAAATCACCGAAACCTTTGACAAACTGGACTTCGAGGCGACAATTACTCTTCACTCTCTGAAGAACAACTCTCTAACCGTCTAGGAGAATTGCAGTTCTCCAAGATAAAAAGGCTAGCAAACTTCTTCCTAAGTCATAATGAATCAACTCAGATCAATAGGACTTATACTTCGGTGGATGGGTTTTTGAAATGCTTCGGTGGGGTTGCTCTCTCTCTCTCCTCTATAGGGAATCAATCTTGGAGCAGCCGCCAGCCAATGAGGGCGGGGGTGGCGTATTTATAGGTGGCAATCCCTAGGTGCGAAATGACTGAAGTGACCCGATGTGACAGCTTGACACCTGACCCCAACGGTCATATTTCCAGTCACAGCGCAACTTTACTTGCGGTCCAAGTAAAGCTGACTCACGGACTTGGTTCTGCTTCAGGAGCTGAAAGAACAAAGTCTTCGCTGGTGAAGCATTACCTAGCTCACATGAGATTTCTTCAACTCTGGCTTCTCACTGGTTAAGATTCGATCTGATTCTTTTCATCAAAACCTTCGGAGTACATTTTCTAAACCCCTCTTGATAGTACGGTTTTTCCTATGAATCAAAGAAGTAAAAAGAACTACGCAAAAACAACTAAGTCATGCGCCATCTTGATCATCTTCTTCGATGAGACGTGCTTCAGGATTCCTTATCTTTTTAGGGGTCGTCATCCGTGATGAGCTTCACTCTAGAGGATGTGCTTCGGTAAAAGTATAAATCTTCGTTGAAGCTTTATCACCAACCTATAACTTCAGGAACCTAACCATATGATTCACACTAGAAAACTTGTTAGTTCCTCTACTGTTTTGACCAACAATATCCAAAACTCTTGAGGGCATAACTTTGCTCTTACACTACTAATATCAACTTAGTAGCAGCTTGTGATTTATACCCCCGCGCTACTACGATGGCATGTCCCAAGGGACACGATGGGGACCACTTAGTAGCAGCTCGGGGATCATACCCCGCGCTACTACTATCAAATTAGTAGCAGCGCCGATATGGCATGATCCAGGGCACGATGGGGACCACTTAGTAGCAGCGCGGGTTTTATACCCCGCGCTACTACTATCAACTTAGTAGCAGTAGCGTGTGCTAGGTAACCTGCGCCACTACCACTTAGTAGGAGCGCGGGTTTTATACCCCGCGCTACTACTATCAACTTAGTAGCAGCAGCGCGTGCTAGGTAACCTACGCCACTACGAAGTGGTTATCTATAGGCTTTTCCTAGTAGTACATGCTTAACCTGTATCGAAAGAGATAAAAATGAGTCAATTGCTAGGTCTTATAAGGTTATATAGACCATTGTCGTTCATGAGACTAACACCTCGAATGATGAAAATCTTTATATTACCAAGAAACTCCACGGGTTAAAAGCCTTATTTGAAACATGAATGTTCAAAAGTCTATAGGGGCATCAGTACCTATAACACATACATATGAAGGCAATCCTTCACAGGTATCCTCGCGATGAAGTAGCTGCTTTCGAAGGAAACTGGATGTGGATGATTCCTATTTGGGGCCCATTTTATTTTCTGATAAATTAAGCATCCCACGCATTTCATTTTCGAGCTGACGGATTTTTGTTTCTAGCATTTTGGAAAGTTCTTTTTTTAGGAAATTGCATGTAGCACGACTATATATTAAGAATGGGACAACAAGGATCTTGCCACAAAGCTTTACATGGGCCAGAGGCCACAAGAGGGTCAAGGCTAAATTACAATTAATCAAGATCAGGGGGATAGTTCTCATCGTCATCTTGAAGCCACGTCGAGGATTCGAAAACATGTCAGTTATCTGCTTTGATTAGGTGCAGAAGTCCAACCGCATCGAGGGTCACTCCATCGAAAACCCGAAGATTACGTTCCTTCCAATGGTGCCAGCAAGTCAGAATTGCAGAGTTGATTTTTGTCTTCTGCATGGGGCAAGTCAGGTCATTTCACCAGGAAGCAAGAGAGCTACAGTTTTGGTCATTAGAGAAGATTGCTTGATTGTCTTTCTAGGAAGCAACTAAGAACCATACCTCCAAGGAGTGCGGGAACTTGAGGATTAGGTGAAGGGGCGATTATTCGTCCTGGACGCAAAGGTTTCACATGGCATTGTGATTGAGTCCTGGAAGTTGCAGGTTGTCATTGGTCGGAATTCGCTCCCTCGAGCACAACCACATGAAGAACTTCCTGCTCCCATCAGTTTGGCATTTCCAAATCTTGTCGGCTATGGGTGGGGAGGGATTCCAACCCCCTACGATGTGGTTCATAGCCATGTGGTCTAATCCTCTGAGCTACGGGCCCAGCTATCTCCACTGGATCTCTTCCCGGGGGTACCTTATATGGGGTGCCCCAACTTCGCAGTAAGTGTATGGTGAATATGAGGGTGGTATGAGATAAATTGTATGTAGCCAATGAACTCTCCTCGCTAGATCCCTGTTGTCAATGCAACAACTCTCTACCCTTTGTATATTCACAACTTCACACACTTGCGCAACGTAGTCGTCGACCACGAGACGGTAATTTGCAATCTACTAATTCCCAGTGGAACAACAGATCACACAGAACTTGCAGTAGTCAAACTTCAGTTCGATACGAATTGAAGTTGATCATTCAAGATGAATGCTTGGAAGCAAATATCTGAACTAGGGTTTATCTAAAACATGGTATAACACTAAAACTCGTAGGGGGTCCTGTATTTATAAGCTAGGAAATCTAATCGGGGATACAAGGGAAGCAGCCCTGTTTTTGCGCGCAGGTAGTCGTGCAGGTCGGACGTCCGGCCCGTAAGTTGGACGGTCCGGTCTGAGGTCGGATGGTCCGGATGGTCCAATTAATTATCGTCCCGAGGGGTCCTCGGGTTGTAATTATCCGGACGGTCCGAGGCGCAGCTCGGACGGTCCGGCTTGAGTCCGGACGGTCCGGGGTCGCCTCCGGATAGTCTGACATGGCCGTCAGGTCTTCGGGTCTTCGGGAACTTAATTGTTCGGACGGACCGGTTAATTATCCGATCGTCTAGCTCGGGGCCCGAGCGGTCCGGCTTGAATCCCGGACGTCTGACTCCTTGAGTTGGCTGTCCATTCCCTTCATCTTCTTGCGACTCTTCTCCTCGTGCAACTTTCCCTTGTCCCATGTCCTCTTCTTGTATGACTCCTTTGTACCTGATAACACACATATATATATACAAGGACTTAGGCAGTATAAAATCCTCATTAATAAAACATCAGATTCTATGAGGAATAAGTTCACTTGTTGTTCTAGTAACTTTGCACGGGCTCTTGTAATAGGTCTGATTCTGATTTCATTGGACTTATCCATTATTGATTCTTCAGGATTTGTTGTGGTTGCTAAGGTATTAGGGATGTCCTCATCATCTCCCCCCCCCTTCAAAAGGCGTCGACCTCGACGCTCCAAGGTCATCTCCATCATAGGGTGACAAATCAGAAACGTTGAAGCTGTTGCTAGCACCACCAAACTCGGAAATAGGAATATCAATCAAGTAGGCATTGTCATTGATCTTGGCTAACACCTTGTAAGGACCAGCACCACGTGGATTAAACTTGGAGTTCCTCAATTCTGGAAATCTATCCTTGCGCAGATGTACCCAAACCATATCTCCAGGCTGAAATAAAACTTGCTTTTGTGACTGGTTCCATGCAGCAGCAACATTCTTGCCTTGCTTCTCAATAGCCTCTCGTGTCTTCTCATGAATCTGCTTCACATAATCTGCTCGTTTGGATGCCTCCATATTAACTCGTTCCTGCAATGGAAGAGGCAGCAAATCAAGTGATGTAATAGGCTTGAAACCATACACTACCTCAAAAGTACAAAGCTGGGTAGTAGTGTGTACTACCCTGTTATAAGCAAACTCCACATGTGCCAAACACTCCTCCCATTCGCGCAGATTTTTCTTGAACATAGCTCGCAGCAACTATGACAATGTTCTATTGACCACCTCCGTTTGACCATCAATTTGGGGATGACATGTAGTGCTGAACATCAACTTTGTCCCCAACTTTCCCAAAAGTGTCTTCAAGAAGTATCTCACAAACTTCACATCTCGGTCAGAAACAATTGTTTTGGTTAATCCATGCAAGCGTACAATCTCCCTGAAAAACAGATTAGCAAAATGTGACGCATCGTCGCTCTTGCGGCATGCAATAAAATGTGCCATCTTAGAAAATCGATCCACTACCACAAATATGCTAGCATGACCATGTTTAGTGCGTGGCAATCCTAACACAAAATCCATACTAATATCTTCCCAAGGTGTGTTAGGAGTAGATAGTGGAGTATACAAACCATGAGGCTTCAGCTTGGACTTGGATGTGTTGCATACAATGTAGTGTCTAACAAATCTGTCCACATCACGCCTCATCTTGGGCCGATAAAAATTATCAGCAAGCATGAGTAGTGTCTTCTCAAGCCCAAAGTGACCCATCAATCCTCCTGCATGTGATTCTTGCAACAATAGAAAACGCACAGACGATTCTGGAACACATAGTTTGTTAGCTCGAAACAAAAATCTATCATGGATGTGGAACTTGTCCCATGCGTTTCGAAGCAAACACAAACGATATGGTTCAAGAAAATCATGATCAATTGCATATAAATCACACAAACTCTCTAAAACAGGAATCTTAACATCAAGATACGTCAATAACATGTTCTTCCTAGATAGAGCATCAGCAACAACATTATCTTTCCCTTTGTTGTGTTTAATGATGAAGGGAAAAGACTCGATGAACTCAACCCACTTAGCAAGTCCCCTATGTAAGTTAGATTGAGATTTCAAATATTTCAAAGCTTCATGATCACAATGTATGATAAAAAAAATTGGCCACAAGTAATGTTGACAAACCTCAAGAACTCTAACAAGTGCATACAATTCTTTATCATAAACAAGATAATTCAGTCTAGCACCATAAAGCTTCTCACTGAAATAAGCAATAGGTCTACCTTCTTGCATCAAAACGCCACCAATGCCTATACCACTAGCATCACATTCAACTTCAAATTGCTTAGAAAAATATGGTAATGCAAGTAATGGTGCAGAAGTAAGCAAACATTTCAGCTCATCAAATGCAAGGTCTTGGGCAACGCCCCAAACAAAAGGTACACCTTTCTTAGTCAATTCATTCAAAGGTGCAGCAATAGTACTAAAGTCTTTCACAAAATGTCTATAAAAACCAGCTTAGCTGTGAAAACTTCATACTTGACTAACATTCATGGGAGTAGGCCAATTTTGAACTGCTTCAATTTTCGAAGAATCTACTTCTACCCCATGTTTGGATACAATGTATCCCTTGAAATATGACCTTATCCCTTGCAAAAGTGCACTTCTCAAGATTAGCATATAATTTAGCATCACGCAACACTTGCAAAACTTTTCTAATATGATCAGCATGTTCAAATTTAGTGCGACTGTAAATAATTATATCATCAAAATATACAACCACAAAAAGTCCAATAAACTCTCTCAAAACATGGTTCATTAATCTCATGAAAGTACTAGGAGCATTAGTAAGACCAAAAGGCATAACTAACCACTCATATAAACCAAACTTAGTTTTGAAAGCAGTTTTCCATTCATCCCCTTCTTTCATCCTAATTTGATGGTATCCACTACGCAAATCAATTTTAGAGAAAATAGCAGCACCACTCAATTCATCAAGCATATCCTCTAAACGTGGAATAGGTGGCGATGTCGAATAGTGATATTATTTATAGCTCTACAATCTATGCACATACGCCATGTGTCATCTTTCATAGGAACCAAAATAACAGGAACATCACAAGGGCTAAGACTGACATGAATATTCCCTTTGTCCAGAAGCGCTTGCACTTGTTGTTGAATCTCCTTCGTCTCTTGGGGATTGGTCATGTATGGTGCCCGTTTGGGGAGAGTAGCACCCGGTATAAGATCAATTTGGTGCTCAATACCACGCAAGGGTAGCAGACCCGCTGGTACCTCCGCTGGAAACACATCAGCATAGTCCTGCACCATTGCTCTC
This sequence comes from Bromus sterilis, assembly GCA_950022295.1. NCBI lineage: Eukaryota > Viridiplantae > Streptophyta > Magnoliopsida > Poales > Poaceae > Bromus > Bromus sterilis. The sequence continues at coordinate 238,227,265 of OX465598.1, forward strand.
CATAGGCGCGGCAGACGGCGTCCTAGAAGAAAACCTACTAGATGGTGAGTATCTTGATTTAATCTGGGCCTCTTCTGCAAGCTGTGACTCCGCCTCTCGGGCATGATGTAGCAACTCATTCATATTATGGTATTGATGATGTTGAAAAATACCCTTGATCTAAAATTTCAATCCATGGAGAAAACGTTGCGTAGTCATATCAACAGATTCTTGAACTCGTACACGCTGCAACAACATCTCCATCTCCATATAGTATGCATCAACGGACATCGTGCCTTGCTTCAATTGTTGCAATTTATCAAAGACAGTCCGTAAATAATTTGTGGGAATAAAACGAGCCCGCATGGTCGCCCGCATATCGCTCCATGTACGAATAGGCATCTCATTGGCCTCTTTTATGTCGCTCATGACTCCATCCCACTATCGCAAAGCATAACCATCAAATTCTGAGGAAGCAAGCTTGATCTTCCTATCTTCAGTATAGTCATGTAAATGCCATAATTTCTCAATCTTGAGCTCCCAAGTGAGATATTCTTCCACATCCGTGGAGCCTTCAAATTTGGGAATGGAGAATTTGGGCTTGCCCAAACCATCATCATCCTGAAGTGGTATACGTCGAGCACCAAGACCAAGAGGAGGTGGCCGAAGCTGTCCGGGAACACCACGTCCATGGCCATTAGCGCCCCTTATGGAATCATTGTTGTCCTGGACACTACCATCATGTTCATTGCCGTTGGGCGACAGGAACACGCATAGCATTGACCAATGTTGTCAATTGCTTGATGCTTGTTTGAATCCCATTAACTTGCGTTTGCAAAGCATTGACGGCATTTTGAGTACCATCCAATTTCATATGGGCCTCTTGAAGATCAGTAACAAGAGGTTCTATGGATGTAGCAATCTTGTTGGTCAAATGATCTTGGAACTTCATACGCCTCCCATGTAGCCGGTGTATCCTTATCCTGTTTCTGTATCACATCAAAACCACTTTGAGACATGATTAGTATGTTAGTGCACTAAATCAAATCTTTTGGTGGACACTCACAAATCACTCAAAACTGACAAGAAAAGGTGAATCTTACAGTTTCAAAGTTAATAGTAATGCGTACCCGTTCGGATGGAGGACTAGTGCACGGATGTGATGAAGTGAATACCCGAGTAAAAGAGTGATCACATGACAAAGAAGGATATATGTGGTGGATCTATAGGTATGTTACCCTAACTACACCGAAGTCAAGTCCTAGTGCTGATCGTGTGATAAAAACCCAAAAAAAACTCACACAGTGGAGACAAAATAAGTTAGGCCTCTCAAAAGGTCACCACTTTGATATTTCCATTGTAGCTCTTGTGTATCTCTTTGCACTCTTGATAACTCTTTTGTATCACTCTTCTTTCTCTCTTTTTTTATCTTTTCTCTTTTTCTCCTTTTTTCTAACTCTTTTCACACTTTTCGAGATTGCTACAGTACTGCTAAAACAATGACTCCGATGCAATCTAAGATATGGCAAAACTAAAAACAATAATATTTTTGTATGGTTTTTTCTGGATAGGAAGAAAACAAAAACAATCTAAAGGATGGATTTGGTGGATGCTTACCGAGGAAACACTTGAAATCTGATACCAAGATGATATGGGGTGGCCCGATCTTCTCAGTAAGTGTATGGTGAATATGAGGGTGTGATGCGCGAGGTAATGATAGTTATTTATCTCCCTTCGTTGGTAAACCCCAAGTGGAAGGTGTGATGTAGCACAGCAGCAAATTTCCCTCAGTAAAGATACCAAGGTTTGTCTCCAGTAGGACTCCGGAGATGATAAGTAGGTGTCAGCGGCGCAACTGACGCGGACCTGCACACAGACTCAAATAACTTTGTTCCCAATGAAGTTCAGAGAGGTTGTCAATCTCTCCGGTCTTGTTGTTCACAAAGGATCAAACACAAGGGATAATGATAGCAACTGAAAGTAAAAGCAGAAAAGTAAATGAGCGTGGAAACAGTGATGAAGATATGGACCGGGATACGTGATGTTCACTAGTGATGTCTCTCTCCCAAAAGACGATAAAACTGCTATGACAGGTGAACAAATTACAGAAGGACAATTGACAGGATTATGAACGCACCGCAATGCTAACTATGCTACAAAAGAAAGGAAGAGGCTCAAAAGCATGGGCAGAACGCCAAAATAAGTAGACCGAAATCCAACTGCATCTACTACTAATCATCCACCTTGAGATATCTATCCAGAACATCTTGCTGGTATTAAGTTGCGAGCCCCACCCAAAGTGTAAACCCAAAGCAACAGACAACTGCATTAAAAAGCACTTTGCGTAAAGTAAACAATCCTTGTAATCGTGGTTACAAGCACCGTTGTTTTCCCCCTTGTGGCAACAGCACATCCCCTAGACTCATGTTTCTGTCACTCAAGCGTGTCATCAGGGGGCATGAACCCACAATCGAGCATAACGTTCCCTCTTGGGGTTACTACCTACTACTTGGCCAAAGCAATAAACAGCAACGGAGAACATGCAAGAATTACTTAAGAACAAAAATATAAGAGATAAGAACCAAATATATTACTCAATCACAATCTGAACATAATCTCATAATCCATCAGATCCCATCAAACTCAGAATAGCAACAGCAGAAAGATTACAAAAGTGCCTCGATCATGTAGGGCAGCTCACGAGGTCTAAACCATGAAGAACAAAGAGGGGAGGAGAACATCATATAGCTACTGATCACGGACCCATGGTCCAAAGGAAACTACTCACGATACATCCGGGAAGCATCCATGGTGGAGAGGAGACTCCCGGAGGTCGGCCCTCCCTCCGGCAGGGTGCCGGGAAGAGATCTGCTGGTGCTCCCGATCTCGGAAGCGCGGCGGCAGCGGAACAGAGGCGAGATCGCGAAAAAGGGTTCTCTCCCTGAGGGTTTCTCGTCACGAAGAATATATAGGCGAAGGGGGGCAGCTAGGGGGGCCACCAGGGGTCCAGGCGCCCCCTGGCGCGGCCAGCCCCTGGGGCGCGCCACCAGGGCGCCTGGGCCCTGGTGGTGGCCCTCTGGCCCCACTCAGGTTCTTCTGCGCTGATTTTTTTTATCTGATTTTTCCCGAATTTTTTGAGCACTTTTTATATGGGGGAAAACTGAAATAGAAAAAAAGCAGAAAACAGGAACTGGCACTGTGGTGCACTGAGTTAATAGGTTAGTCCAAATATGATCAAAAGTGCATCTAGATCATAGCAATATCACACAAAACATGCATGGAGCAAGCATAAATTATAGATACGTTTTGGACGTATCAACATCCCCAAGCTTAATTCATGCTCGTCCTCGAGTAGGTAAATGATAACAGCATAATTTCTGTGGTGACATGCTAGCAACCATATAAGAACTTTGAAAAGTAAAGCAATCAAGGTTAGAGATTCAATTCAAGTCATAACATGCAAGAGTCTATATTAGCATTGAAACAAGTAACAAAAGAACATTAGGTGCAAGAGATCTCATTGTCCATGACTCGAATGTCTCCAAATGGTGTTTGCGTGCAAGAAGAGGGATAGGGAATACGAGAAAAATATTTATTTGTTGAGAACTCAATCTACTAAAGTTTCACACTTGGTCTTTTTCTGGAATCTTATCTTGACTCGTCCCCAGACCACTAGCCAGGTACAAGTCAATTTGATCCACTCCTTTTTCAATATTTTGAGCACTCATGCAATGGATGAGCGTAAGCACGAGAGTTGACACTTAGGATGGCAAAGAGATAAGTACGGAGGAGGAGGATGAAGACAAAAAAAAAGAATGAGAAAGGCTCACATCAATGAGGACAATCATAGGCAAGATATGCCAAATGATAGATATGATGTGAGGAGTAGGGATTGCCATGCAACGGATGCACATATGAGCTAGGAAGCTCTCCAATGGGACTAGTGGGGGTGCATCTAACTTGCTCGCTCATGAAGACCTAGAGCTCGTTTGAGGAGGCTCATCCTTGGAATATGCAAGCCAAGTTCTATAGTGTGAAGGTCCCCACATAGCTATATGCATAATGATCATCTCTATGGAGTACAAGGATATAAGGGGAGTACTAGTGTGGATATCTCAAAAGGATAGTAGTGTTGCCCCTTTCTCTCTTTTTATTTCTTTTTCTATTTTTTTGTATTTTTTTATGGCCTCAATGGCTCTTTATATTTAACTCTGATTTGTCCTCTTTGGGATCTTTTATTGTGTCCACTTTGGGATCTTTTCCTCACTTAAGGGCAACACTCTATTTTACAAGAAGGTAAAGGAGATCTTTCACACTTTACAAGGTACTCAAAATCATAAAGAAGATGTAGCTAACATGATGTATGCAATGTATGTCGCTGCCAGTGTAGCAGGAACATGTATGACATGAAGATCAAGTCATGAAGAGGTGGATGTTGCATGGCAATATATCTCGGAAAGGCTATGGAAATGCCTTGATAGGTAGGTATGGTGGATGTTTTGAGGAAAGATATAAGGAGGCTTATGATGACAGAGTGTATCATGCCAAGGGTTTGGATTTAACGGCGAAGGTGGACACCAACTCTTGGAGTGAGAAGAAGGCAATGCACGGCACGGGAGAGGCTAGCAAAATATGGGAAGGTGGAAGTGTCAACTTTCAATACTTACATTAGTCCGAAGTTCTCATGCACTTATTATCGGTAACTCTCAATCTAATAAGGAGGTTCACAAAGAGACAAGTACCCCGAGGAGGAGTGTATGGGGGTTTGGTTATCCTTGCGCATCCTCGACTCATGGTACGTGAGTGTACTCTAATATTCGATCCCTCCAAAGATTAGTGATCCATCTAGTAGTTAGAGTTCTCAACTAGTTTTTGTAGGTTTTGAAAATACACACGGATTTCCCAAAATACGACACCTATCACTAATAGGCTAAAGCTCTTGACACCAAAAGTTCAGACATTACTCACATCAATACCTCAAAACTATTGCAAGTTACTACTAGAATTAAATAGCAACCTCAATTACCTACTTCCAAGACAAAACACAACTCAGTGCAACAACCAACTCTCTTAACAAGATAAACATGAAAACTAAAGAGAGTTCCAGCAACAAACTAAAAAAAAGCCAAGGCTCTTGCTAAAGACAAACTAAGACTAAAACTAAACATGGCAGTAGCTACGAAAAGATAAAGAACACACAACAGCAAAAAGATAAGCAGGAAAAATCCTATCATGTGTTCTATATTGGAGTGGAGCGTGTTTCTCTCCCACACAAAGTAAGATGGGGTCTAACTTGTTATGACCAGCAAGCAAAACTAAAGGAAACTAAAAATAAAACCTAAGAGCGAGACGCTCCAAGCATAGCACATAACGCATGAAGTGATAAAAATATAGTGAGACGAAGGACGAACTTATGATTGTTGATGGAGAAGGGGATGCACGGGGGCATCCCCAAGCTTAGACATTTGAGTCTCCTTGAATATTTATTGGGGATGCATGGGGGCATCCCCAATCTTGAGCGCTTGTCACTCCTGGATCTTCTTTCATCATCTTCCATCGCACACTTGAAAACTCCCTTCATACATAACTCATCATAAGCTGATTAGAGAGGTTAGTACCCTTAATAAAATAATTTTTCCCCACTGGATATAAAGATATTATTGAAGAGCTACTGTTTCTCAAGAGTGCCAAAAAAAATTGCAAAGAAAAAGCAATCTTAAGGTTTGCAAAAGTGAAGAGAGGCAAAACGTGGCAGAATCTGTGAAAAACAGAACAGCAGGTAGTAGAGAATTTTTTCGGGGCACTTCTGCAACTCAAATCAAAAAACTCAGAACATACGAAAGTTTCACAATTGTATAGAGCATTCTTTCAAAAAAAATTCAGATCAAAAAGATGATCTGGTGATTTTATTCGAATTTTTCTGTCAAGGGACAGAATCTGTTTTCTGGACAGCATGTCACAACTTTTGCTTCCCTTATCATCAGAGGCTATAACTTGGCACAAAGCTGAAAATAAAGATACAATGATGTTGCTACAGTAGTAAAAATCATCAAGACCACTAAGAACAGAACAAAAGCAAAAAATAAAAACCTAAATTCGTTGCGGGCTGCCTCCCGAAAGCGCTTCTTTAGAGCCATTAGCTAGGCTTAAAGATTGCAAAAGATGCTATCACAAGAGAATAGGAGTTGAAGCAAAAGAGAACATCAAGAAGCAAATGTGAAACACATTTAAGCCTAACCCACTTCCTATGCCTAGGAAACTTGTAAGAAAATAAATCATGAAAGCACAAAGTAACGAGCTTAGGAAGGTACAAGGAGAACAACTTCAAAATTTTCAACATAAAGAGAGGTGTTTTTGTAACATGGAAGTTTCTACAACCAAACTTTCCTCTCTCAAAGTAATTCTCAGTAGCATCATGAACAAAATCAAGAATATAACTATCACATAAATCATGTTGTTCATGACCTACAAGCACACGTGTATTGTTTTCAACACGGTTTTTAGGATGATAAGATAGATTCAACCCATCACATTGAGCCTTGATAAGATAAAAATTCTCCGGAATAGTTGGAGATTTCAAAAGGATTATGGGGCAATCAAGTGTGGGTGCATTAGCAGCAATTTCATGCATAACATAAGGAACTATAGCAAGTTCAGCTTTGTAAGCATCATCCATAGTGGCATCATGGCCAAAAGTATAGAAGGCATCAACTTCATCAAAAAGGGATATTTCAAAAGAATCCATAGGATCATAACACTCATCATATAAAGTAAGAGTCAAAGAGTTACTCTCATTAGAAGCTAGACATGGATGGCTCCATTCTTCCTCCTTTTGTTCGTCACTCTCCTCCTCATTTTCATCCAAGGAGATTTCAATTTCAGCAATTTCTTTTTCCATAGAGTCCTGCAAAACATTAGTCTCTTCCTTTGGGGGAGAGATTCTCTCAAGATAATCAGTAATATAATAATTTGCATCATAATTTTCAAGGCAATAGTTCAGTATAGAAAGACTCTCAGATTTGTAAGGGGCATCATCAATAGTTTTAAGAAGAGAAGTAATTTCATCGGCACCCTTAAAAGCAACAAATTCTTCAATTTGCTCTGCATCATAAAAATCATAATTTCCTTTAGCATAAGAAGCTAAGGTTTCATCATCATTGTACTCACATTGGAAAGCAAGGTGTTTATGCCTCATAAAGCAACAAGATTCATCCCTGCAAAAAGATATATTATATTTTGAGCACAAGTTTCTAGCATACTCATACGATTGATGTATGAGTCTCCATAAGTGTATCCCTTTTTGAGACAAGCGGTATTCCTTGTAATATTCTTGTTGATCCTCGGTGAATCCTCCATGCCAATAAGATCTAGTTTCAAAGAAGTTAGACATTGATTGGCAAGTAAAGAACTATACATACTATATTTATTTTTTTGATACAAGACACAAAGATAAAAACTGAAAGGTAAACTAACAAGACTAAAAAAAAGGTAAAGGGTAGTGTGCAACTCCCCTATCTTAGCACTCGGAGTCCCCAGCAACGGCGCCAGAAATCTTGCTTGATGCGCGAGGTAATGATAGTGATTTCTCGCCCTTCGTTGGTAAACCCCAAGTGGAAGGTGTGATGTAGCACAGCAGCAAATTTCCCTCAGTAAATATATCAAGGTTTGTCTCCAGTAGGACTCCGAAGATGATAAGTAGGTGTCAGCGGCGCAACTGACGCGGACCTGCACACAGACACAAATAACTTTGTTCCCAACGAAGTTCAGAGAGGTTGTCAATCTCTCCGGTCTTGTTGTTCACAAAGGATCAAACACAAGGGATAATGATAGCAACTGAAAGTAAAAGCAGAAAAGTAAATGAGCGTGGAAACAGTGATGAAGATATGGACCGGGATACGTGATGTTCACTAGTGATGTCTCTCTCCCAAAAGACGATAAAACTGCTATGCGAGGTGAACAAATTATAGAAGGGCAATTGACAGGATTATGAATGCACCGCAATGCTAACTATGCTACAAAAGAAAGGAAGAGGCTCAAAAGCATGGGCAGAACGCCAAAATAAGTAGACCGAAATCCAACTGCATCTACTACTCATCATCCACCTTGAGATATCTATCCAGAACATCTCGCTGGTATTAAGTTGCGAGCCCCACCCAAAGTGTAAACCCAAAGCAACAGACAACTGCATTAAAAATCACTTTGCGTAAAGTAAACAATCCTTGTAACCGCGGTTACAAGCACCGTTGTTTTCCCCCTTGTGGCAACAGCACATCCCCTAGAGTCATGTTTCTGTCACTCAAGCGTGTCATCAGGGGGCATGAACCCACAATCGAGCATAACGTTCCCTCTTGGGGTTACTACCTACTACTTGGCCAAAGCAATAAACAGCAACGGAGAACATGCAAGAATTACTTAAGAACAAAAATATAAGAGATAAGAACCAAATATATTACTCAATCACAATCTGAACATAATCTCATAATCCATCAGATCCCATCAAACTCAGCATAGCAACAGCAGAAAGATTACAAAAGTGCCTCGATCATGTAGGGCAGCTCACGAGGTCTAAACCATGAAGAACAAAGAGGGGAGGAGAACATCACATAGCTACTGATCACGGACCCATGGTCCAAAGGAAACTACTCACGATACATCCGGGAAGCATCCATGGTGGAGAGGAGACTCCCGGAGGTCGGCCCTCCGGCAGGGTGCCGGGAAGAGGTCTGCTGGTGCTCCCGATCTCGGAAGGGCGGCGGCGGCGGAACAGAGGCGAGATCGCGAAAAAGGGTTCTCTCCCTGAGGGTTTCTCGTCACGGAGAATATATAGGCGAAGGGGGCAGCCAGGGGGGCCACCAGGGGTCCAGGCGCCCCCCTGGCGCGGCCGCGCCACCAGGGCGCCTGGGCCCCTGGTGGTGGCCCTCTGGCCCCACTCAGGTTCTTCCGGAAGGTTCTTCTGCGCTGATTTTTTTATCTGATTTTTCCCGAATTTTTGGAGCACTTTTTATATGGGGGAAAACTGAAATAGAAAAACAGCAGAAAGCAGGAACTGGCACTGTGGTGCACTGAGTTAATAGGTTAGTCCAAATATGATCTAAAGTGTATGAAAGTGTATCTAGATCATAGAAATATCACACAAAACATGCATGGAGCAAGCAGAAATTATAGATACGTTTTGGACGTATCAGGGTGGTATGAGATAACTTGTATGTAGCTGATGAACTTTCCTTGCTAGATCCTTGTTGCCAATGCGACAGCTCTCTACCCTTTGGATATTCACAGCTTCACACACTTGCGCAACGTAGCCGTCGACCACGAGACGGTAATTTGCAATCTACTAATTCTCAGTGGAACAACAGATCACACAGAACTTGTAGTATTCAAACTTCAGTTTGATACGAATTGAATTTGATGATTCAAGATGAATGCTTGGAAGAAAATCTCTTAACTAGGGTGAATTATCCGGTCGTCCGGCTTGGGGCCCGGACGGTCCGGCTTGAAGCCCAGACGTCGGACTGCTTGAGTTGGTTGTCCATTCACTTTGTCTTCTCGCAACTCTTCTCCTTGTGAAACTTACCCTTGTCCCATGTCCTCTTCTTGTATGACTCCTTGGTACCTGATAATACATATATACAAGGACTTAGGCAGTATAAAATCCTCATTAAGGAAAACATCAGATTCTATGAGGAATAAGTTCACATGTTGTTCTAGTAACTTTGCACGGGATCTTGTAATAGGTCTGATTCCGATTTCATTGGACTTATCCATTATTGGTTATTCAGGAGTTGTTATAGGTGCTAAGGTATTAGGGATGTCCTCATCAGTACCCCTTCATTTCAGGTTAAGAAGATGGGAAAGCGTCTTTCTCTCTACAAGAACAATGTGTTCCGAGGTGTGAAGTGGGAGAGAGAGGATGTGATGATTGAGGTTTGAATAAGACGACCTTTGCATTTAAGATTTGGATTCTTTTTGTATTTCAAAATAGTGAAAAGGTCAAATAAGAGGTGTTAAGATTTTTATTATCAAATGAGAGAGAAGGAGCCGATGAACTAGTTGTTGTAGGAAGATCTTACCGTGAACGCACCCGAGATGTCCGCTATCAAGGTGAAGAGGTCGGGCGTCTCGGCCTGAAGATTGATGAGCCGTATCTTCCACCAAAGAGTGTAAACCATCGGAACTGCTGGATGTTGTCTATTCCGTGCAACGCTGTCATCTATGCATTATTGTCCAGTGCCTTGGACGCTGACAGCTTCTTCCAATTACATTGCACACGTTTTGATCTAATTGTTTGGAAAAGGTATGGCGTGATATCATCTCTTTGCACTGGTAATTGATGTGCTCATATCGGTGGTGAAAAAAAAAGTATATTTTCATGCTAATCTTTATTGTGTGGCATTATTATCGTAGACGGTTGCTTGGACATGTTCGACATTTATTTTGATCTTACCTATAAGTAAATATTTAGCAGTGTATATGTAAATTCCACATGCACACACACACACATGGAATACAATACACTAGCTACCTAGGTAGTGCAACTGTGCAAGATACATAAAGCATGATGCACTTTAGTATATTCGATTCGATCGGTTCCAATGCATACTGGGATCGATATGCGCGCTCTTTAGTTCCCAGCTTTCCAGGGACATGCTGCTTGCCTCTGCAGCGACACACACCATCATCATCATTTTCCCAGAAAATGGTTCCACTTATTCCTATAAATATTATATTTCTATCTTGATTAACTACCATGTACTGTTGCTGCTGCTACTGCTATCCATCTTTTTGCTAATCTACCAACTTTCGACAACAATGTCTCACCTTATCGATCTCTAGCGTACTACGTGCTTAACTTTCTCAAGTGCATGTGATGATGGATGGGATCAGCTGTTACTTGGAGCATGTGACGCGGCATGTTGAGCATCGTTAGATCTTGCCGCTGTAACCTGAAAAATGTAATGAATGGTCCCCCGGCCGGGGTGTCGGTGTTTACTTAACTCCGACACACAGATGCAAGCAAGCAAGCACGCATGCATGTAATAATTCACCAAGAGTAGGGTTAATTAATCCGAATGAATCAGCAGCTAGCGGTTCAGCTGAGCGTGCGGTAATGTTGATGCTTTGGTGAGTGACAGGAGAATACTCTTTTTGAAATGGTCCAAATACGTATGATGGAATGCAAGAAGAGATTAAGCAGGCAACAAAATCTCATCCTGAGAAGAAGAGAGCGTATCGATCGAGGAGGCCGACAAAAAAGATGGATGTGCCACCACCTTACCTTGCCTGCCTTGGCAAACATACGCAGGGGCACGCGCGCCATTGATTGATGGGCGCACCATCGTCGCCACTCTCCTTCGCCGGTTGCGGTTGCGTCACATCCTTTCCTCGCTTTTAACCTTTTTCCTGGCCGGCCGGTATTTGAGTCTGCCGGGTTTCTAGGAGTTAATGGCAACTTTAAAGGCACGATGATCCAAACGAATCGTTATTTCATTCGTAATTTGTTCATTTGGATCGCCAAGCGGATCAATGTCTGATCCATGTTCATCCTTTCTGGGTTGCTTCATTTAACGATGCCATAGTTTAAACACTACGGAAGACTAGGCTCCGTCAATTTCTTGAGTCATATTGTTGCAAGGCGCAGACTAATTTCTTCAAGATGGTCGCACCAATTTCTTTCAAGGGAGACACTATTTTCTTCAATGTATCATTTACAATTTACAAGTCGACAACAATGGTTAAACCAATTCTTCAGGGACTTATTCTCCTATGTATACTCACAAATACATTGGCAACCGTTTTATCATCAATACTTTGAAACCTCAAAGGAAACACTAGATGCACTTACACCTAATTCTAGTACGTCATTGTTTAAGTTTTTGTTTCCTAGCGATATCAACATGGTTGTGACAGCGCATTGGAATAAGGTATTTTTGGCTTCTCCCTACTTTCACGGCATCGAATCCAACACCAACATCATGAAAGAAGGCCATCTCTTTGTACGAAACTGAAGATTTTATTAACGTTGCATCCGAAAGATTACACATTTACAAGAATCAAGAACAGGCGTTCTGTTCAAAATACTGCAAATTTACAGTGAATGGGACAGATATAATACATTACCTACACTAGACACATCAAAAGAATAAACCAAACAGAAATAGCAAAAATAATTATAGCTACAAAGAAAGCCAAGAAAAATACAGTACAACCGCCACCAGACATAGATAAAATAATCCTGCCCCAATTGAATTTACCGACCCAAAATCTGTGAGATACGTCGTTCAGCATCCATTGGTATCTCTCTACCAGGCACATTGACCTTCAGTACGCTCATGTATCTACATAAACAAAGCAACATCAAATTAAATATTGTTAAACAAAAAATGACAATGTAGATGAAAATATTTGACATGCTTACTCTTTTGCAGAAAACAAATATTCCTGCTCAGCAATGAATCCAAGCAAAGACTGCACATGGAGGAATAGGGTGATTAAAGCTATAAGGAAAAACAGGACTCCGGATCCAGTGATATTATTAGTGTACCTCAAAAGGCAGGTTTAATAGCTCATAGAATGTCCGAACACGATCTAATCTCTGTTGGACTGCCTCACTATTGATGGAAGGTATTACTGCAAGGGCCTGCATAGAGAGAAATAATATACCATGTGACTATGGAATCGCTACTCGGTCTATCAAAAACTATTTTAACTGCATATCAAAGTCCTACCTGTTCTAGTGCTATCAAGTTTCTGCATATTTGTTGAACTCCTAACAGGTTGATGGACTTCATCTGTGCGAGTGCCTGAATGTACATTTCATGATTGAAGAACCATAAGTAGGATATCTGGAATCTGTTTTGACAGTACAGGTTTATAACAAGAAAAATAAGCAGCTCTTAGGAACACCTTTATTGATGCATTAGAAGCAACACTAGAGATCCCACCAAATACATAGTTCCTTTTCGCTTCTGAGATATAAGGAGCCATTTCTTCGTCCCTACGTGCAATCTGTTCACATTGTACAGCCCAACACATGTTATAGGGATCAGTAAATTAAAGAAAGCAGCATTGTCAATAATATTTGGGGAAAGGGTTAGTCTGAAGGCAATAATATTTTGAAGAATGTATTGTCTGGTAATGGTAGTTAATTTGATAAATGCCATTGCCAACTCTTTCAAATTAAACAATGCCACTAAGAAGATCGACTTCAGAAAATACCACTCCAACCCACGGACATTTCAAAAAATAATATTACGACTACTTGAGCACAAATACCTGTCAATACCACAGTTGTATTTATGAAGGACGTCATGTCTGCTGATCTTGCTACAAGCAAAGAACAACTGAACAATATATACTCCTGGGGCTTGCTTGTTGTCAAATTTGGATCAACAATGTACCCCTTCTTCATGTTTAGGTTGTCGAATTTACCTTTTTGCAAGTTGCAGTGCTACACTGATCCCACCAGCTAAGTTCATGGGTTCCTAGTGCAATTTACTCTTATATATAGTTTGGCACTGTCACTTTACGCAAGTGATTGCTTATTTCCATTTCTAGATATAATACTTAGTTGAAAGCAACTTTTGGAGATGTTTAGATTGTTTTACTGGAGTCAGTAAATATTCCCCTATGTAATGAGATTCTACAGTAATAACAATCAAAGTTTGGGCATATAAAAAATACTAAAGTTGTACTCATACTAATGTGGGCTGGCCTACCTGAGTTGTAAGTGAGATGATGAAATCATCAGGATCTTCAGCATCTTGATCTTCTACATATTCTCTTTTTGTCATTTCCTGTTCATATTTATCATGAAAATTATTGACATGACATATCCATCAATAACAACAGAGCAATAGCATCAGAAACTTGTGTACAAGTACCTGCATGTGATATATTGTTTCTAACTGCATTTCCAGTCTCAAGACTCTAACGCAATCGATTGCTAGCCTTCTGTACTCGTTAGCAAGAGATGCAAGGCTTTTCGGAATTGTACTAGTTGTACGAGTATGGTGACCTTGGTGTATGTCACCTTTGTTCTCTGAGGTGGTGGATAGACTTATAAATGACTCACCAAGCCTGAAAGTTCAAAGGAGGCAAAACCATAAGCATGCAGCACAAGAAAAAAACATAAGGTGTATTCACGAAAGCGAGGTGAGGGTGTTGCACATCAAGGGGAGTGACTAGATCAGCCACTGGCGGAACAAAAAGGTAGTACGGGTTGTACCACAATATATAGCTGTCAGGTGTATACTTTAGCTGGAATTTGTTGACGCTTTCATACTCGCACAATGTTCTACTGTACTAACTGAATATACCCTATTTGCCTTTCTAATGAATATCAATGGAACAGTACTGTAGTTCAACAAGATGGGTAGCTAAACGAGTGAATCAATAGGTTTACCTTTCAACTGAATCTGCTAAATATTCCAACGAGTCGCTAAGAGATGCCATCAATATTAATTTCTGGTCATCATGGATCAAGTTTTCCTGCATACCAAGATAACAATTAACAATTAGCATGAAGATATTCTCACGATATACTGCCCAATGCCCCTCATATTTCAAGACTATAATAATGCCACTTTAAATAAATAAGTTCAAATAATTCTTTCCATAATAAATATGGCATATAAGTATGTATCTTATATGAGACTGTATTTTGTGCATGTGCTTGTCAGTGCTTGAGCTCCTCAGCCACATGAGTGCTTAGAGATATGTGAAAAAGATTGGGAAGGAGTAGGAGAAGGTAAACATCAAATCAAATCAACGTGTGAAATTGGTTCATCTTCGACTATCTTTCGGCCACTACTATATGTGTACATCAGCACACATGGTAAAATTGCTTCATGCAATAGCCAACGCAACAAAAGCCCGAACTGATGAAAAGGGCTAGTCAATCCACATATACACTTCAACACCCCTCTTACATGTGACGCGGAAATTCAACACATGAATAGACTCAAGAGGCATATACGTGGACACAAAGGGTGCAACAACAATTTTTGGATAAATTACAAAAGTCAACACTTGAACTCAAGACCTTAGGCTCTGATACCATGTCAAGCTACATGCACTAGCCAACGCAACCAAAAGTCCGGACTCATGGAAAGGGCTAGGCAATCCAGTGATTCCACATATACAGTTCAAAAACCTCTCCCACGCGTGAATCTTGACGCCCCCACCCCCATGTAACTCAAGAGAGGAGTACATCTTGGTTATAGAATACTCCCTCCGTTCCTTGATATAAGGTGTATAGTTTTCTTAAAAAAGTCAAATGTTTTCAACTTTGACCAAATTTGTAGCAAAAAATATCAACATCTATGATATTTAATAAATACAGTATGAAAATAAGCTTCAAGATGAATCTGATGATACTATTTTGGTATAATTTATATCGATATATTTATCTAAAAATTTGGTCAAAGTTTACTAAGTTTGACTTTTTTAAGAAAACTATACACCTTATATCAAGGAACGGAGGGAGTATCAGACAGGACATGTGGGTCTGTACAGAAAGTTAAAAACAAAACACTGCATGCATCTTCCTCCTCTCATTTCTCCTGTTCTATTCTATTCCATCTCTCATTCATTCAAATCCATAATCGCTTTATCGGCTTGTGCGAGAGTGAGAGAATTGATTATTATGCATTATTTTGTGTTCAAGAAAAAATACTTGTAGTGTTCTCTGGATTTTACTATTGTTATTGCCCTATACCAATTGGTGTTGCTGCTGTTTTTATTGCTCCATTGATAGCTGGATATCCAGCAGGTATGGGCATGGTAAGAAGTTGTGACCCATGGACTTCTCAGACGGGCATATGGATAAGAGAATGGATCTGGAGGAGCTCTATCCATCCAAACCCGCCCCATTGCCATCGTTAAATCACATCCAGATCCAGTTGTTGCTGTTCACGTTTCACATGCTTTTTCCTGACTTTTTTACTTTCCGGTACGTGTTTGTTCAAAGATTCCAGAATGATGAGATTTTTCAGTTCCATGAATAGTCATGTTGCTCTGGTCCTCATCAGAATAATGTTTCTGTTCATGAATTATCAGATCTGATAAGTGAATGTTGAGGTTGATACTTCTTCCATCATGATATGAAAACAAATAGAATAAATGTTTATACCTGAACTTATGGAGAAAAATATGTTTTGAACTAAGTGGAGTGATGAGTTCGATACATGGAAAAATTGGAAGAAAATGTGGAATATTTACACATTCTGTGTCGAAAATGTAAATATTCCAGACACTGAAAAAACTCCGAATGTGAAAAAGTGGTGTCCCAACTCTGTAATACATGGACCCAACTAATAAACTTCATGTGCTATCCTACATGTCACTGTCCAAGCATTTCCACTAAAATAAGGTGTAAGTAAGTGACACAAGCAGCACCCACCACTACAAGCACATCTGTTTTCCCCATCTTATTTTTTTCATTGCATAATTACCAGATTCAATGGAATTGCCTTCGAACCCTGATTTAGATCGATCAAACTAGATCCGGATTCGAGATCACCACAGATCAGAAGCGATTCGATCTTCAGTCGCCGATCTCTAAACGAACTGTAAAAAAAAGATCACCTACATCAAATATGTTTGTCTGTGGTGGCTAACCTAGTGCAATAGCTAGATGGCTGGAGACCACTGTGTGGAGTGAGGCTGAGGGAGATGAGAGGTGGGGAAAAAGGGTAGATGGAAGAAAAACGCCACCATCATGCCTCCGCATGCCATGATTGGTGCCCCATTTCTTGGTCGACATTGGAAGAAGCAGGAGTGGAGCAGCTTAGGAGGCAGAGAATCAGGCAGCTTTCCAATGGGGATGCAGATAGCATACAAGAGACAATGCCTAGAAAGGCAGGCCATGTGAAGTGGCTTTGGGCCAAAGTGGGCTTTGAAGATTAGCAGCAATTTTGGTTTTCTATTTAAGAGAAAACGTCTCATCACTTTTTGAAATTGTTAAGTGTAACTAATCGTCCTAGTGAATCAGAGAAATCCGATTCGCGAACCAGACATGGTCAAACTAGAATTGTGATGTATATCTTCTTCTCTAACATCGACAACTGGAACTGTTAATCCATGCCTCCGTAGAAGAAAACCATGAAATTATATTGACTAGCAGAATGAAAGCACGTGATTACTTATGGATTAAAGTGTATGCTCATGCAAATTTGAACAAAAGGAAAATGCAGTACTAAAAAGTTTCAACGTGATAAAATAGACCTGTTTTATCGGGCACATGTCCAATAGGAGATCACCTAGTTCAATCTCCACTTCAACTCCCGCATCTGGAATGTTGTTATCAAGTTGACCAGAAGAATTTTGCAAAGAAGCGTTTGCAGGGTCTAGGCGCATTAAACTTTCAACGTCACTCCTTGAAAGAAGAATATAACTTTGTTTCTCAAGAACAGCCTGCAATTTTACCAGAATAAAGGATCATGAAGAAGAAAGAGAAGAGTAATACACCTGGACTGCAAAAGAAGGAACTTATTTTTATTAATTTAGCACGAACAAAGTTGAGCTACAAGAGCATCACTGCATCAAAGTATGCTGTGATCCCTCTTCATTCTAAAACTGGCTCCTAATGCAGCATCCACATTAAGCGCCACATCGCCCTATAAATTATAGCGGTTGGATTAGCCTTGAAGCAAATAGAGCCCTAAGATTTATAAGGTTCCATAGTAATCTAAAGTGTGCTGTGAAGTAGCAGTTGCACGCATTCAATAACTAATAGCATGTAAATGTGCGTTTCTAACTGCTCGCATGCCAAACAAAATTAGTGCACCCTCCATTCGACACCTCCGCTCAAATCATCATGTCCAATACACAAACAAACTGTTCAACAAATTATACCCATCAGACCCATCACCTACACATAATGATTGGTCCGTCAAGAAAAATAGGCCACACAGGTCGCTGCACTTGCAACATGTGCTAGCGTGAGGCCTATATATGGAATATCATTGCCATCAACGGTGTTACCCGTTAATAACGGCAGTGTAGCCTCTGGAAGTTTTAATTGAAGTAGGCAATCTAAGCTGTAAACATGCATGAATACCGCCTACAATCCTCTCCAAGAAAAAAAAAAGGTGTTTACTACTGGAATTTTATGTAGTTTTATCTTCCTGATCAGAAAATACGAATTTAAGCATCCATGTATAGTTTGGTAATCAAGAAGTAATTGTTTGATCCAACTAAAAATGGAAAACAGTCATTTTTGGTTATTAACTACAGACGCTGCTTTTTTTTTGCAAAGTACTACAGACGCAGCTGAAGCCCACAAAATAGAAATGTCACATTTCCACCTCTTTTTGATAGCAACAAACACCACTTCGAAGGTAGGAATTAGCAAAAATAAATCAACTATAAATTTATCAATTCTTTCAATTTATGGCATTTGCATCGAACAATGCATGAATAAGGTCATGATCAGCACATTATTTCAACAAAAAAACTTACAAATTTAGATATTAGAGCATTCAAGCTAGAATGCATTCACATTTTTACTTGGTAAATTTATTATATTAAAAATATACATGGTAAATTGTACCGCATGCCACTTTCAATTTTTTAATTTGCCTACGCGAAGTCATCCATTATATTTCATGTATAATAAAATTTTGCTTAGATTTCCTGCAGCAAAATGCAGGCACGACACTAGTTACAGATAAAATTGCTAGCAAAACTCACCCAATAAGATTAGTTGTTAGCCATGAGTTACTAGAACAAATGCTAAATGTAGGCATTCCAATAGATACTTGCTTTCTTTGCTGATTTGAACCCCTTCATAGAGGGTGTGAACACCGCAATGTAACAGCCCAGTTTTCACAAAAATTAAAAACTTTGTTTTCGGTGTGGATTGTTTGATTGTCTGGTTTGTTTGCGGTGTTTGCATCCCCGATTTATCGATCGGCGATTATTTTTTTCCCCCTCTTATCTCGTATCGGACGGAGACCGACTCTTGCCACCCTGACACTCGACTTTTGCGACACCGGGTTTCACCCGATCACCGTCGCGAAAACCTGCACGAGACCAGCCGCAGCCAACGGAACGAAAAACCCCGTTTAATAATTAAACGAGATATTTTTATAGCGCGCCGGAAAGTGTTTTCGGAACGGTTCCAGCGCGAGGTGAACGCCACCGGCTCGACTCGCTGATCGCGCAGTTCAAAGTTTTACCCGAATCAGAAGTACTGCGGACCCCCGGCGGTCAGAAACGTGAGCACCGCGCGCGCGAGAGAAAAATCGGCCAGCCACCGGAGCTATATAAAGACCACCACACTCCCACCCGTTCTAGGGTTTCCTTAGCACAAATTTTGCAGCCACACCCCCAATTTTGCTCAGTTTTCTGCCCAATGAGTTCTGGACCGTCAGATCCGGAGATCCGACGGCCCGAATCGCGTCTAGCCTCCACCCTCTCTCCTCACGCGCATGCCAGCCATGGAGCAGCCGCCGCCTCCCTCTGGCCAGGCCGCCGCCGGCAGTAGGCAGCCGGCCACCCCGTCTCCTCCTCTCTCTCTCTCTCCTCCCCTCGGCCTCACCCTCCTCTCCTCTGTCCTCGCAGGCCCGCCGCCGCCACCATGGAGCAAGCCGAAGCTTGCCGCGCCATGGCCGCCTCACGTGGAGCTCGGAGGCGCTGCGGCCAGCAGCTCGCCGCCGGCCCTCGTGCCCCTCGCCGCCGGGACCGGATCCAGCCGGATCCGCGTCGCCCCGCCTCCCCTGGACGCCGCTCCGAGCTCCGCCGCCTCCCCTCGCCGGCCAACGCCCGCCGGCGGCCGCTGCCCGCTCGATCCAGGCGGGATCGGGGCACAGCCTCCAGCCGCACGCCCGCAGCGCCCCCAACCGCCAGCTGGGCCAGGCGCCAAGCGGCCCAAGCCAGGCCCCAGTGGCCCAGCTCCCCTGCAAAGCCAGCCCAGGCCGGATGGGCCTTTAGAGCCCATGGGTGAGAATCAGCCCGAGACCTTTTTTTTTTCCTGGGAACCTGTTTTTTTTGCTAAGTCCCTGTGATATATGCTGCTGATGCTGTTTTGTACTGCGTTTTGCCGTTGAACCGTAGCTCGGATCGCGATGCGCCAAAAACGAAAGTTGCTCAGAATTGCGTGTACTTTAATTCATCTTTTGTGAGCATTTGCATTTGAGCTCATCTTGATTGTGTAATTGTGTGCTGAACAGGGCATCAGGCCGTTAAACTGCTACTTTTTCCTGTTAAGTGCTGCTGTTATTATTTTGTTGCAACTTTGCATGATGATTGTGACTCATCCATGAGGCCTATTGCATTGATTCTTTTTCTTATGTGTTAAGCATCATGTGTACTTCAATTCCATGCTTTAACATGTCATGTTTGGGTGCTCTAGCTATATTAAATCTTGCTCCAAAGTGATGATCCTGATGTTAATGTGCTGCTGTTGCTGAAACTGTTATTTTATTGCAACTTCGGTTGACGAGTGTGTCGCGACCGTTTATTGGAATTGATTGATTCCAATTGCATATTGTTAAGCATCATGTCTACTTTCATCCCATGTATTGCTATGTCATGTTGCTGCACTTTTGCATATAGAGTTACCCCTGTTTATACAGCATGTGTGCATAACTTGTCTTCCTTATATCTTTTTAACCGTTGCTCTGTTTAAAATGTTTCTTATATGTAACTTGACTAGAATTGCATGTAGATTGTGTTTTTGCTGCTCTTGCTTGCTAATAAAAATAATAAAATATTGTTTAGGGCAAAACAGTACCAAATGCAATATTTATCGTGGGGTCCGTAATAGCTGTCATGTATAGGTTTTACCCCCACTTAAAGTGACTAGATTAGATAGTTTATTTATGTTTCACCTCTTGACCTGTTTGTGTGCTATGCCATGCTTGCTTGAGTTGCCATGTTAATAACCGTTGGTTGATCACCTGTATAGTTTATTTATGTTTCACCTCTTGACCTGTTTGTGTGCTATGCCATGCTTGCTTGAGTTGTCATGTTAATAACCGTTGGTTGATCACCTGTAGCTAAACAACTTGAACCACCGTAAACGTGCGGTATCGTCGTGTGTGACGAGTACTTCACTTAAATTGTTAGTAACCGTTCTCGACGATAGATCCGTATCGCGTTGCCGTGCCTTGTTGTCTCTTTGATCTTGTATTGCTCCGTAGTAATAGTGGTGCACCGTTGATTGCTTTCCAGTGTTTACTTCTTGTGTGCTCCCGCGGGTACCTCTCGGAGACGATGCGAGCTTGCGATCGACTACACCTTCGGAACCCGACTTATCAACAGGCAAAGACTATACATTACTTATGATCCATTCTATTTCAACCAGCGGTTTGCATTCTAGGTTAGGTTCGATGTTTGATCCTACCACATGTTTACAGCCTCTTTCAAACCGATACAGCCATGTCCCCTCCCAACAAACCTTGTACTGCTATGTTACTATTGCTCGTTGCTCAGCCCCTGCTTAGTATGCATGCTTAGGATGCTACGATGTTAACCTGTTACTCCTGGGTTTGGGATATCACATTATTATATTGTTGTTGATGATATGATTATTATAATGTTGACTATATTCGACGAAGGATGGAAGGTCTAGGCTATCCCGCCCCGACGCTTTGTTCCATTCGAGTCACCTAGGATCCGAGTTCCGGGTATTGGTTTTAAGACTGAGCGTGCCTAACCGCGTGTGGGATTTTATGGGGTCCCCTTTTCTTACCTATCTAGCTTCAAGCATCTCTAGTGGTGGCCCAAGCTGATTTTACCATTTGAAACCGTGTGTGTGCTGGTCGTACGCCAGTAGTTTTCAAACAACTCGGGTCAGCGGAGACATAGTTCCTTTGTTGGTCCACACCTGGGAGCTAGGGGGTTGTCCACGTCTGTTTGGGCAACTAACCCGACCTCATCCAGACGGTAGAGGCCGATTCGAGAGCGCGGCCGGCTTTTGAGTTGGGTGTCGACTCACCGAGGGCCACCCGGATTTGTTCGTTGTTAGCTAGAGGGACTTGTCGTTTCGGATCTCTTGGAACTAAATCATAAAATGGTTGCCTGTGATGGGTAGCAACTGAGAGAGATGGGCGTGCGTGCGGAGCCTTGTAATGGGCAGTTGGTACACCCCTGCAGGGTTAAATCTTTTCGAGAAGCCGTGTCCACGGTTATGGACGACTTGAGACCTACTCCTTGTTCATAGACAACAACAACTGAGTTAATTTTAATTATAACTTGATCAACGTGTGTGTGTGTCTTGACTGCTTCTTCTTTGTCGGGATGCGAAGAGGAGGACAAGGATAGGATAGGTGTTATGTTTGCGTAGTAGTTGATAGCAAGACTTGTTGAAGGCGATTCCTCATCGAATGCTTGGCTTCTTATCTTACTCTCTAAATCGTTAGCCACTTCATAAATGCTAGTGCGGCAGCAACCTCACCACTTACCCCTTCCTTACCGTAAACTACTAGTTGTCCTAGAATGACGAGTGATGAAGTCCTTGCTGGATCAGATGACCACTACAGTTGGATGCTGAGTACCTCTGTACTCATGATACTACCCCCAAACTCTTTTCAGGGTTCGTGATCGACAACAGGTATGGTGATCGACGTTTCACGTGGAGACTCGACAACGACTAGTTAGGCGGATCCCGGCGGAGGGCCTGGACCCGTGTGGTTATGGGATCGATGTTTTTCTCTTTGCCACTAGGCATTTGCTTGTAGTCTGTACTCAGACATGTACCTTCCGCTGATGTATTGTATAAAGGCAGTTGTATGCCGATTGTATGAGATGTTGTATCCTTGTATCTGTAATGTTGTGATATCATGTTGGAAATCCGGGGCATATGACTTCATCATATGTCGCGGTGGGACCGATATGTGCTTCGTCCCCGGATCTGGATGGAAACATCTAGATCTGGAACAGTACCGCATATCGGGTTTTACACGCAACCCCTATCCTCCGATGATCTATGGTGGGCTGAAATTTCAGGCAACGATTCCAGATGACTACAGAGCTGTTCTTGCACATTGAAAATGCTAAACATGACTCCTATTCAAGCAGAAAAGGAGTGCAGTTGGGGACCTTACGCAGCAATGTGAGCACATATGCTGTCCCAACTGATTCTATTGATGAGATCATTCGGGTCAGGATGGTGAAAGCTGTGATTGCAGTCTTTGGGGAGTACTAGTCATCACCAAATGAAGAGGACATCACAAAGGCTTATGGCAATTGGAGGGTTCGGGTGCATGCATTTGACGTGGAAAAATCGTCATGCGGCATGGCACAGTAATTCTTTGGACATCTACATTAGCCAATAATCATTCCACAGTTACCAGATTCGTGATTCACCATTTTCCATAAATCGAATCCAATAGGGGGTATACATCTCCAATTCATGAATCAGACATAGGATTCACGAATCGGTTACATAGGATCCATGGTTCGGTTTGATTTGTGAATCAAAGATGAAGTACGTTTTATATGAAATAAAAGATACAGAAAGAAACGACCCATCAGGCAGTTCAGCCGGCTCAACTAGTGCCACTCCATCTACCGTTATCAAGAAGCATTGGATGCTCAGATAGTGACCTGCACCGTCCAAGTTAATCCCCTCCTCATTTCTCCCTAACTCCCTCGTGTCTCCTCCCAACAGCAAATGCAGGCTGCCTGGTCGACTGCTACTCCCGTGTCGTCTGCAATTAATGGCGATGACTGATAACAGAGTTGCACAAGTGACGGAGGTACCACATCAGGCAGCAACGATGAGGGCACAAGGGACACCCAAGTTCATGTGTGTTCGTCCTCCAGTCACGAATCGGACAGCAAATCGGAAACAAATCAAAAGAATTCAAAACGCGATCTACAATAGATCTCCCATCTTTACAAGGCTAGCTGCTAGCTGCAATGATCTCACAATGACATTGACGTTCCACATCTAAAGTTGACCATCCAAATCTATGGGCCTCATCTAAACCAAACAAATATGGGATATACAGCTCAGCAGCCGAGTTTCAGAAGTATTATCATTAATTTGTATTTCATGTCAGCAGAGTTAGATTTAAAAAAGGCATACAGCCTGCCATATATTTAGAACATAAAAATAATGGATTTAATTCACACATAAGAATTGCATGTTTCCTCAAAAACCGCAGAAAACAGACAAGCGCATAATTATACCTCCATATATGACGCTCGGCATCTTTCGTGCGTACGTTCCAGAAAGGTGCGAACATACTCAACAAGCTCAATGGCATAGCTCGGCATCAATTGAACCCAACCAAGAACCTAAGGAGAAATTAAGAAAATAAATATATTTACAGTTCTAAAAGAGAATTCATGTTTCAATTACTAAGGCATTACCTCTTTGGCAATTATATCAACAGCCAGAAGGCCTTGTAGTACAGGGCGCCCATTCTCCACCAGTGAGCTATATACCGAGGTTGCATTTACACGTGGTCTAAATGCTGCTGGACCTGCCAAACGATATAATAAAGTTGTTCGAATGTGCAGGGATGAATATTTAAGGAATAGATTACTGCGGCCAGCCTTTTCCTATCTCTCACAGGAGCAGCGCAAAACAGCCTGACTAAGAGCATCTCCAACAGGTGATGTAAAACACATCACTTGAAGCAAAAACTCATTTTTGCATCACCATGCCCAAAAAATGAGCTCCAACAGGTGATGTTAACGCAAAATTTTGTGGTCCCATTTTAGGGCAGGACAAAAAAACACCCCTAGGTGAAACTTCAGCCCGCGCGCGCAGCAAC
Organism: Bromus sterilis; assembly: GCA_950022295.1. NCBI lineage: Eukaryota > Viridiplantae > Streptophyta > Magnoliopsida > Poales > Poaceae > Bromus > Bromus sterilis. The sequence goes on from OX465598.1 coordinate 238,251,972, forward strand.
CTCGAGTGAAATTTCAGCCCGGACCGCGACTACCTGCCTCTTCCTCCGCCGCACCACTGCCGGATTTCGCCTTCCGCCACCGCTCCTCCGCCCTGCCTCAGCCCGCCACTTCGAACGGCTGCGGATGCCCCGCTGGATCGGCGATTTGAGGCTGCCGACGCGCCGCCATCCAAACCGGTTTCGGTTGGCCACGGGCTGTAATGGAGCTGGTCTCCCCGCAGCTGGCCACCGGAGTGCAATAGCAGTAGGTCACCGAGCCGCGAGCCGCTATGCTTCGTCAGCCGTCATGGACGGCGCGGTGGCGGGGTTTTTTTTTCATACCTTCACCAACCGACGGCTACGAGACCCTTCTTGGCGTCCATGCGGCCGATTCATCCCGGCACAACTACCACAAGTCTCCGACGCGCCAATGGCCAGTGTGTTCCTCACACTAGAGGTGTTTGACAAATTGTGTGCAAGGTAGTTTTCTTTTAGTTTTTTCATGTTTGTTGTGAACAAATGAGTAGATGGTAATTCAAATTATTGCATTGTAGATGAGTTCATGTGATTCGTGTTCTTCATGGGATGACTCCTCATCCGAAGAGGAATATGACATTACCGAACAAGAGAACGTTTCTTTGATCTTGATGATGCACAAGAACAAGCCGAAGCATGGGGGTTCCATTTACGAACGTGAGTTGATTAAGAGGGATAGGCAAGAGGCGCCTGCTAGATTGATGCGCCTCTACTTTGGTCCCGCTTCAACGTATCCAGAGCAATACTTTCGCTGTTGGTTTAGAATGACTTCGGAGTTGTTACTTCACATTGCCAACTGTGTGAAGCAACATGACGGCAAGCTTGGCCATAGCGCCATCCAAAAGGTGAAAGCCGCATTGCGCATGATGGCATATGGTGTTTCGAATGATTTCATTGATGATAACTTGGCAATGGGAGAGAGCACTTCCACTTTTTATGTCAAGCGATTTTCAAAGGCGGTGGTTGAGGTGCTCAGGCCAGAGTATTTAAGACCCAATCCTCAGGACACGGTGAGGCTTTTGGAGATGAAATTCCCAAACTAATAAATACTCCCTTCGATCCATAATAAGTGTCGCTCATTTTGTACTAAGCTAGTACAAACTTTATACTAGAGGAGCGACACTTATTATGGATCGGAGGGAGTATATTCTAGTAATTCTAGATGTGTTTAAAACTTTAAGGTCAAGATAACAGGATATATGTTCTTTGCCTGCTAGTAGTTGCTCAATGCCTGACCAGAATCTTCATCATGGTCACAACAGAATACATCGGTTTTCATATCTAAATTGGTGACTCACCAACTATTGTTTTAGTCCTTTCATGCAACATAACAATAGGTAATAACACACTTGCTATCTAGCGCTGGGAAGTAGTTGACTTACTAGATATAGCCTGCTGAACACATTTTCTATAATCTACAAATAACGCCGGCAAGAAGTGCTCCTTCAAGAAGTTGTTCACAAAAGCCAATAACCCATCATTCCTGCACAAAATTTAAGCGTAAAAATATATCAATGTCTACTTCTTGTACAGTGGAAGTTTCAACTGCTATATACAGAAGGGAAGTTACAGAAGGAAAAAAGTGGTCAAAATCCAATAAAGAGCCTTCTTTTAGATGTTGTCCCATAAAAAGGCCCAGCAAGCCAGGAGAATCTGGTAGTTATAGAGAGAGAAAATTGGCCAGCAACTCATTTAAAAGAAGGCTGGCGTCAGAAACATGGAAGATAAACACACACATTACACCACATATCATCAATGAACCTATAGAAGGCTGACGTCAGAAACATGAGAAGATAAACACACACATGACACCACACATCATCAATGAACCTATATAACTCAGGTTATTAGAAAGAAATTAAGGTATACACTGAATAGTAACTGCAGGAGTACAGATGCACAATTTCACACATGAATCAGATTCAAAATTAAATATTTAGCACATTACCCAAGTTGCGAGTACTTTTGAGGAAGCATCAATCCTATTTTATTCATAAACTGCAAAACAGAATAAATATCATCATGAACCAAGTAATCAAACTGTCATAGGATCTTAGGAGTTACAAGGAAAGTTGACAGGTCACCTCAAAGACAGGACGGTAAACTGATGCAGCTAGGAAAATCCCTTGATCAGGTATGATGCTTGCTGTGCCATACCCTTCTTGTGGTACAGCTGGGTTTTTTCGCCATCCTTGACCTATGACATTGATCACAATAGATCAGAATTGAACATATATGGCACATATACAAAACAACAGAGGATGAAAACCATGCAAAAGCAGTAATTAGCTGACGACCTAACGTGCATGAACAATGTTCAAAATGCAAAAGCAAGCAGAGTAACATCTATAAATAATAGAAGGCATGTAGTATGATGGAAACAGATCGAGTCCATATGATACATATTAATATGGTTAGAACATGCCTTCGTTTTGCGCAGAGATTGCTGCATCTGTAACGCGAAAAGCAAAAGAAAGGCCTTCTGATCCATCCCTGAAGTAAGAAAGTTTAGTAGTTAAGAGACGTAACAGAGAAGTAAACCTAAGACGTCAAAGAAATGTCAATCCAAGTTCAATTTATTAGCTTTATGATTGAAATTCTGTTCCCATACATAACCAAGCCAACCATCCAGAAGATCTATGTGTATAATTCAGAGTTGAACCATATATCTCAAACTGAACACCTTACTGAATCAATTAAAAAAATAAGCTTTTTTAGTAATCTGCCATTAGTAACAGTTTTAAAACTGGCAAGCAACATGCTGGTTGGAAACACATGCTAAACTCTCAAATACGATCTTGTTCAAACGAATCAGACACACGTTATTTGAAATAAACTATATAATCTAAAAGGAACAAAAGTGACAGAAACAATAAGCATCTGTCTCGCAATTTTCTTCAAGTTTCATCCTTTTCAAACTCAAAACTACATTTATTAAAAGCAGACCTTGAAATTAAATTGAATAGAACAACAATATTTTGTGGTTCTGTTACAAAATAAGTGAAAGAAGGCTGTTTATTAAGGGGACATAATGTGATGTTCTAACTTGATTACATTTCAAAACGAATAATATGCTATATAGCAGGCATTGTGAAAGTGCATCTAGGCCACTTCCACTAGTCGAACACCTAGACTAGTCGAACAACTAGTCGAACAACTAGGTTTTCTAGGTGTACTCGGGCACCATTTTGGATATCTGATTTATCTTGTGCTATTTATGGACTCCAATGACAACTGCATCTTGTACTATTTGCATTAGACACTTATCCACATGCGCTGTAAAGATTATTTTATTGTGCTTCCAGTAGTAGTTGGCATGTCAGGCAGCAGCCATAAAAATGATTTTTAATACTTGACTTCATCCAGACAAACAAAGTACCAAGGGATTGGGGATTGGAGGGGATTGGGTGGGGAGAAGGGGTTCACCAAATCCCTTCCCATCACTAATACCCTTGGGGCTAGGATTTACATGTATGTGAAAAATAGAGAGTAACTCCTGTTGGACCGGATGTTGAGCTTAATATAGGATCGCGACCACTGCTCAAGAGACTGTCAAATTACTGGCATAATTACAATGCTTAACTGAACATGTAATTAACAAATAGAAAAACATTATATAGGCCACTGATAGGTGAATACTTGCCTCTTTTCCTTCACTGGGTCCTTATTTGCAAGCCTAGCTGTCTGAACAGCTGAATCAGCAGTAGCAGCTTCTGGAGTTGCCCGCAAAATTTCACACAGAAGTTGCTGGCACTCGCTCTAACCAAAATAGGGAAGACGGTGTGAGAAAACATCAGAGCATGAAAGAATATTGCAGTAGTGGCACTACCCACTTCACTGAACAAGGGACAACCACGGTGATGGTACACTGCTGAATAACAAATTCATGTTATATTTCCTAATACAGTTTCAAAGGATAAAGCATATTATTCGTATTCCACAGCAGGAAAGGAACACATGGTATTCCATTGAAATAGAAAAATAATAGAAATGGATGATATAAGCAAAAAAATCATAATTTGATACAACAGACAAGTTATGGTTACCTGAACAACTGACAGAGAGAATGCAACACTAAAACCACCAGTAGCTTGGGAGTATTCAGAATCTGGATTCCAGCTTGTGTCCCCATTTGCCACGTGAGGTGTGTTTGCACTGCCAACTTCAGTTGATGATTTTTGTTCAAGAAGCTCTCCAACAGTAATATGGTTCTCTGGCAAGTGAAGAACTTCTTCATACATACATAATCACATGATTTAGCTTTGAAAGTGCAACAAAATGAGCTGAGCGCTTACCAAGTATGCCTACTAGACACTCAAATACTGAGCCAAGAAGCTGACTAGCCGCATGCTGAGCATCTCCTGTGGGTGCCATAGCTGGAGAGATGGGACTAACAACAAGCTGTGTTGCCAATGTTGATGCCCCATTCTTCTTTTTCTGTTTGGGTAGCTGGTAACGGGTGACGGTACCATGTGAATGTAACACATCAGATGTCTTTCCTTTTGCAACTTTATCTGTATTGGACTTTGAAGCATCTCTAGCATATGCTTTTATCTTTGAAGTGATAACATCGTGAATTGTCGGGCGAACTCTTTGGCTGTAACAAATATACAAATAGTTACAGACACCAACATGTAACCTAATAACCAAAACAGCACCGAATTTATTTTCTCCAAACCACCAATTTTAAAATAAATAAAGAAATATTTATAAGGTTGATTTGATAAAGCCACTGCCAACTCTTCGAAAACAAAAAATGCCACTGCGAAAATCGACTTCAGAAAAGTGCCACGCCGTCAAATACTTTGAAAAATACCAGTATGACCACTCAAGCACAAGTATCTGTCATACCGTTTTTGTGTTTAAGCCCTTATTCGCAAGTCCCTAGCCACCCCGGGCATAATCCACACCCATATAGCTCCCACGTGATGACTCCAGATCTCCACTGTGTCGTCTCTTCCTGGCCGCTGCTGCATTGACTCTCCAGGTCAGCACCGCCTCGTCTCTCCCAGACGCCATCTCCAGCCTAGTGTCTCCTGGCACAGAGTCGGCCAACCGCACGTCATCTTTCTTAGCCACACGCCCGCCTCACATCTACCAAGTTCACAGCCTACAGAGAGGTCAAGATGTTTGAGAGAGTTGGGGGATTCTAATCATCACAAAATCCCATCCACCCATGTTTTTCATGTCTTGAAAGGGTTCAAATCCACTCCTAACTTTATCGTGGCAGGTCGCCATTGACCCTAAGGGAGGGCGGAAATTTCTATGGGGTCCAGGGGCCCGGGGTCCTTGATCTCCAAGTTACCGGGGTGCGGTGCCAGTTTTGGCACCCGTACAGGTGCCCAAGACCCCCCGAGAACCTACTGTAGGGGTTATAAACCCTAAGGTCTCCATTGAAGCTCCACCATCGTTTCCAAACACTAATTCTTCAATATCCACTCCATCATCCGCCCAAAGTTGATAATTTCTTGAGGATTGGACTCTAACTATCTATACTACGCCCCCATTGATTGGAAACCCTCGGGAAAATGATGCCATAAACAAAGGAATTATACAGTACGAAATAGCGAAAGAATAGACTAGTTCGATTCTAAAAAATCGATAATAGATTTGGGTTTTCTGCTCAAATTGTCCCGACAAGGAGAGATATTCAATATTTGAATCAGATTGGATTTCGTAGTATACCAATTGAGCCAAACTATTACTATTTCATCTAACTTGAATAACCAAGGACTGAATTTGACTATGGATTCTGATAACTCGAGAAGTTTTTATTTGGTAATGATCCAAAAAGAAAAAAGAAAAGGTTTAACAAGCCATGAGAAAATAGAGTAAAGTAACCATACGTTCTATTTGCATAACGTGTATACGCCACGCCATACAATCGAAATAGAAACATAGGACGATTCCAGAATTTGGAATAGAGCCGTAGGGATGAGAGAAGTTGTTGAGACCTTCATGATCTACACTTTCACCAAACCGATTTGTGATTCCCCACTCAATCTTCACCAAGACTTGTTACCCTTGAAGCTTTGAGCTCCTAGGCGGCTAGGTGCCCTTTCTAGAAGCTTCTTTGTTTGTGGTGTGCTTCAAAATAGTTTGTAAAGGTGTGGTAGTCGCCTTCAAGACCAACCCCGAGTGATTCGAGGCTCATCCGTTGGGGGTGACTCGTAAGGAAGAATACGATGAGCTACTTGGTAATACTCCGAAACCTTGCCAATGAAGATTAGAACTCCCTCAAAAGAGTGTGAACTTCTGGATACATCATCACGTCCCGTCTCATGTGGTTTATCCTTTCTCGCACCCTTTACTTGTTTTGTATACTTGTTGGCTTGCTAATTAGATTGGTGTCTAGCATACATTGTTTTCAGCTTGCTTGTCACATAGGATTGTTCATCTAGTTGCATTACTAGTGAACTTACTTTATCCTCATAACACTAAAATTGCTACTCAAGTTTAACTTTTTTTAGTCTCCTATTCACCACCACCACCACCCCCTCTAGTTAACCATATCAATCCTTTACAACAATTTTATGATAAAGGGCTAGAGCTCCTTCATTTGGATCTTTCCAGGCCTCTATCTTATGGTAGTTTGGGAGGGAGGAGGTATTGCCTTGTCACTGTTAATGTTTATACACGATATACTCAAGTGTTCTTTCTCTAAACAAAAGATGAAACGCAGGACACCTTTATATCATTTGCCAAAGAAGCTCAACCCCAACATAATTGTGAGATCATGGCTATTTGAAGTAACAATGGCACCGAGTTCAAGAATTATACTATGGACGAGTTCTTGGGTGATGAGGGGATTAAGCATCTCTGCGCCTATACTCATCAACAAAATGGTGTTGCGAAGAGGAAGACTAGGACTCTCAATGAAATGGCTTGTCATGCTTTCAATAGGTTTTATCTTCGCAAGCTCAAGAACAAGACCTCTTATGAAGTCCTGACTGGAAACAAGCCTAACGTCAAATACTTTCAAGTGTTCCGTTGTGAGTGTTTCGTTCTCAAAGAAAAGCTCGGTTGCTAAATTTGAGTCTAAAACTTACGAGGGCATAATTGTTGGATACGCATCAAATTATCATGTTTAATGTGTTCTCGGTAATCGACCAAATGTACTGAGGAAATGGTGAATGTGTAATTTGATGAAGATAACGGCTTCCAAGCGTAGCAAATTGTTCCTAGGTGATGAGGCTCCTATCATGTTATAAGGACTATGGGGATTGGCACATTCTTCCACAAGAAACACCCCAAGTCCAAGTAATAGAAGGAGTAAAAGCCCCTCTTGTGGATTCTCCGCAAGGGAAGTCATCACCTCCACAAGATCAAGATGCTACAGGGGATCATGTACCTATCCAAGAACAAGATCAAGTCTCTCATGTTCCTGAGCAAGATCAAGGGCAAGCTCAACCATGTGGTGATGAGTCAAATATTGAGGCCCAAGGTCAAGCTCAAGATGGTGTTCAAGATCAAGTGCAAGTGCAAGCTTCACCATCAAGAAAACAAGTTCCAAGCTTCTCCATAAGCAACTTGTGGAAATTTTCATTAAGCCACTTGATGAAGCAAGATCCCATAAGTTAAGCCATGAGCTAAATATCGATGGATATGATTAACTTGGATTGATTATCTTGCATACACACACTATCTTAGCTTTTATCCTGTCTAGATGTAGGCACATAAGTAGGTGGAGCGAAATTCAATTCATGAATTCCACATATTCCTACTAGTGGAAAAAAGGAACAAATATTTCACATTCAACATTTAAGATGGCATATGTGTTTCAAAGTGAGCATTGGTCTTGGGCTCAAGGTTCAAATCTTCACGGTTCCAAACCAAATAAACTCAGACATGCTGGCTTCGGCCACCGTCCAGTGCTTAGTTGGATTTTATTTGGGTATCTAGATCTAAATGTGAGTGCATTAGATATTTATACGACATTTGAGTGGTTTTCCTATCACAAGTCATCTTACCTCAAAAGACCTACTTATCTTGCAAGGTCCTTATTTGCATATGTCAAGTAGCTATGATTTCTTTGCGGTGTGTGTAACCACGACTTGTGAGGACCCCGGGACATCACTTGGAAAGTTCACCAACAGTGGGCGGTGTCACGGCATACGCGGCCGCCTTCTCTGTGTCCACCATATACGGGCCGCCTTCCCCACGTCCACCGCCGGCGTCACCGTGTTCATTAGTGGCATGCGTCACGGCTTACATCCCCACATCCATGGCATGCGTTTGTGTATTTGAGGGCATGGGAGAAACTAACAAGGCAGGGTTGGTATTACAGCCAGAAACTATGCGCGCACTAGATAGAGGAACGGAAGGAGTGGATCGTTATTAATTATCCCTAAACTTTAGGTGGCCACCTCCGTATGTAGAGGTTTGCCTTACAGACTCCAAATAGAAAACGGCTTATGCTTTCCTAATACTGACTTATGAGTGATTTTTACTTCCTTTATTGTCTGGACCGAAACCCTGATTGGATCTTCTGCCAGCCCTAGCCTGGCCCATCTAGCTTCCCCCTACGCCTATAGGGATGCCCCACATGACAGAAAGCTGGAGTGGCATTTTTCTAAAGTCGATTTTTGTAGTGGCTCTCTTCAATTTCGGAGAGTTGTCAATGGCATTTATCAAATTAACCCATGTTTATAACATTAGCAGACAACACTTTCTTCAGTATTATTGCCTCCGCACTATCCAGGGGGGGGGGGGGGGGGTATTAGCCTTATTTTCATAAGAATGTAAATAGTGGTTCTCAAAAATTGGGCAAGATACGGTACTGCTATAAATTTTCAATCTTATGATGTTTCCTTGAATTTAGCAACAAATAAGGATTCCTTATTCTTAGGAAGAAGGATATCTATCCAGTCTACTCGAACAAAAACTAATGCCTAATAAATGCAAAGCTTATTCACTGTGACAAATATATACATATAACAAAATAGAATGTGAATACCATATCACAGCCCCAGCAGCTGCAACCTTTCGAAGCATAGATAAGCATTGCACCAATGTTCTTAAGTATTTCACATTGAGGGGAGCGTCTGCCTTTCTTGTTGATTCCTACAGCAGCATTAAAAATAAATAAATAACTCAGGTAATTTGACCCCCAAAAATAATGTTAACCCTTGATTTACTTAGAATAAGCCATACAAGGAACTCGTCTGGTGTAGCGCAAGAAAGAAAAATCGGAATTTCACGAGAGAAACTTTTGGAATCCTTCAGACCACACCCACCGGACGAACTATCGGCGTCTGGGCCATCAAATGAAGAACTGAAAATATGGACACACACAAAAAACAGAAAATCAAAAATTAGGTAACGAGCACTAGTTGTCAGTTTATTCCATACATTTAACAATGAGCTCTGACTATTTGATACAGATGCAAATGACAAGAAATGACTAACATAGTAATATATTTCATCGAAACAACTCAACAAGGACAACACAGTAGCTTAGCAACTCTGTATACCTATTTTACTGTTTACACGTGCAGTTCTGGTAGATTCACTAAACGTGAATTGAACTGATTCGATAATTAATGAATTTGATGAACATTACTCTGAAGCATATAACTGTTCAGGTCTCGAAGGTATTCAGCAACTTATTATTTATGATAGACATATAATATATAATGCATCAAACGTTTGAGCGCAAGGATGAAATTACCAAAATCTGGTTTTTCATATTATGAGATGGAAGGATATCATTAGCTCAATTACAACTTGAAAAAAGCATAGGGAATGGAACATACCATCCAACAAAACTAGTTTTAGTAATCCCATCTGCAGTGGCCGGTCCACTAAAGTGATTGTCACCTTTAATTGACACAGTTCTCCTGGACAGAGGTTGCATGATGTTTACTAAGCGACCAGTGGCTCCAGAAGTTTGTATGTCCTCGCTGTCAACCATGCTTAAAGTGACCAAACTGGAACATAAAAAAGTAGAAATGAACAGTTGTTGATGGTTGACAGAATTTGAATCAAGAATCAGTTGACACGCACTGTGATCATTGCCAAAAGAGTTAGCAAGAGGTCAAAATCAAAATAAAGATTCTCAAACACAACTTGGTCACTGGCGCTCACACTGTTATAGTAATGTGTGTATGTAAAAAAAGCATGTGATTACAAATTAATTATAAGATATAAGATGGCTACAGAAAAAATAGGGAATAATCAAAACAAACCAAAAGGAATCAAGGACATGGAATTAACCTATATTCACCATTGTTGTATAGGTGGCAATGCAGCTCTTCCAAAATTTTGTAGAACAGTGCACCTCGCAGCTTTGTTAGATCAGAGCGAACATCTTGAAGAGCACCTACCTTTACAATTTTGTTAATATGTGAAAATGTTGAAGATGAAAGAAAGAAAGAATGTTTCATCGCAGGATAAAGAGATATTCCCTCTGTTCACACGTCACTAAATGGAACTGCACTTTTATGAGTTATCGACTGGAAATGCATATTCTCATAAACATAGAACATGGTGTAGATATTATAAATTGCAGCAGGCATATTGTAAATAACTACACTGGCCTGTTACAAAAGTACTTGCATGTTAAGACTAACCGCTTGGAGGCCTTCCCGCTCTAGCATCAGCATTGACTGGACATGCAACTGCACTGCAGCGTATAGCTGCTTTTCGGCCATCAAGTTCTCAATTCGAGCAGGAACCTGCAGGAATTCAGTAATTTAATACGGAAATTAACTCCTTGGTAGTTGAGACATAAAACATGCTAAGGTTCAAATGAGCACTTAGGAATGTACACTGTAAAAGCTAGAGATGAGATACATAGTCCAGTATCCTTATAAGGAAATATTTCTTAAAATCAATCCACTATGAAATTTTGACTGGACTAAATGATTGATGCATTAGGCAAACATTTCTTTTCAAACGAAAAATCATCAAAAACGGGAAGAAATTGTTATTTTCGCATGATTTGTGTCAAACGATACATGTTCACTTCAATCTCCTTTCTACACTACAGCAAGCTTAACGATTCAGAAGAAACTGCACACGAAGAATTGCAGAGCTCATCCAGTCAAAAATAGTTACTTGAGGCATGGATAAAGGAGAAGCAGCAAACCACAATGAAGACACGACCTTTTTACATACAAGAAAAAATTACCTGGGTTTATGTTCCAGATGCTTAAATAAAACAACAAGAAACATATAAAGGGTACATAAAATAGTTTGATTTCGTTGAGACTTCAATCATACAATTCTAACTTAACTTCAAACGCGTCCAAATATGTCACAGGGTATGTGACTTCAAGATTACTTTCTTGGGATATCTTAAGATAATGGTAGGCAAGAAGATTTTGCAGCATTCTCAACCATAGTTACCAGAAACCCAGACTAGCCCAACTAAACTCCTCTCCTCAAACACATAAGAGATGTGATCAATTTCTCGTTTGGGAGCTATTTTTATGTCAATCCTCTCGGTCCCACCTCGACCCCGTCCCTCGATCTGGGTCGATCAACCCTGGGTCGTGGAAAGTGGCATCGACCCCGATCCTGGCTACTATGTTCTCAACAAAACTAGTTATCCTACACGTGCAATGCACATATTTTGCAACATATAGCATGTCAGCTGAATTAGCCAATAGCCACCAATGAATTAACCAGCCAACGGATGATTGAAAGAATGATACACGATTGACATAAAAATAGCTCCTCATAAATCAACCTCGCTGATGAATATTAATTTTCCTAACTTGGCACTAAGTGTGCCATTGAGCAGACAGAGAAAAGGAAGAGCATCAAGCGGGGGAGAGATAGAGAAGGCCATTTTTTTGACTTTTGAGGGATTTTAATTTAGCCAGACAAAATAAAACAAAATGCAAAACATGTGATTAATTTTATCATTTTGTGGTGTTAATTGCATGGCTTAATTAGCACCACTTGCAATAAAGACAATTAAAAATTAACTAGCAACCGAGAGAAAAGTTCCACCTTCTTTACAGTATTGACCAGATTTCATGGATGGTTAAGGTGACTAGTATCCCTACACAATCATACTTTTATCGGTATAAGAAGTATAGCTAAGCAATTTACGTATGAAACTATAATCATTTTTCCTTTTGTGATTGGTCAATAGTTTTTGTCAGAATATCGTAACACACAAATCTAGCTGTTTATAAGATTTTTCCTTTCTAGGTCAGACAAATCGTCCTGGTATGATTATTAAATGTACCAAACAAGAGTATGGAACAAGTGAGTGCATCTAGTGCATACAGATTTTTAACAACAGAAAAAAATATGGTAACACATGTACTGAAATTTGATATTGTTGTTCCATCCCACAAATGTCCCTTTTTGCATTTGCGTAGATCATGAAGACTGGTTGCAGAATACACAGATCCTAATTACCAACTCCCGTTTAATGTAATATTGCCGCCAAGTAGTACATGACTGTTACAGGTGAAGTGTGCCCACTGACCTTGGCAACATCCTCAACCTGATCCAGCAGCGAGATCACATGGCGCAGCGTGAGCGACCTATACCATAGCTGCCCAAGGTGCTGATTCTTCCTCCCGAGCAGCTTTTTGGCCTCTGCCATCTCCCCCTTGAGGCCGGTGATGCTCTCAGCAGACTCGCTGAACAGCCGCAGGATCTGGCATCACAACTCACAATGATAAGAACAAATGCAACAGCGGCTATACTCTCCCAAATGGCCGGGGATGAATATAATCCGCCAGGGAGAAGGAATGCGCAGGTGGTGTGGCGGCCGGCCGGCCGGACGGACGGACCTGGGAATAGTTCTGTATGGCTTTGTTGAAACCATGATGGTACGCGTGGACGACCTCGTCAACGACGTCCTCGATGAGGTCGCTCTGCTCCTTGAGGAACTGGATCTCGCCATCGCGGTCCTTCGAGGTGAGGATATGCACGACGTGCGGCAGCGAGTCGAACCGCGCCGCTGCCCATCCCTCGTCGATCCGCGACAGCCCTTCCTTCAGGTACTGCACGCACGCACGCACGGCCAGACCCCAAATTCAAATTCCATATCATTTCCAGGCTAGGGATCGAGGGGTGTATTAGGAGGGGAAGGGGGCTTACAGATTTGTCGGACGGAATCGGGAGGCCGTCGAAGATGCCACGGCGGTGGCGGTTCATCGTGCCGACGGCGAGGCGGGACCCGGGGAGAGGCGCGAGATCTGGAGGTATTGGGCTACGGAGAGGGACTACACGAAGTCGGAACCGGTAAGTGTGCACTCACAATGTGATGGGCGACGCTCTGCGCCGGCCGACCGGCACTTCGGTTCGGCCGGTCAAACGCTCTAATCTTCGCAATTTAACGGTTTAAATTTGTGTGTACCTTTTTGTTTTTTACTGTAACAACACCAGTTTGTTGCTTTGTAGCAAAAGTATGATATGGTTGTAGCAAAAATAAAATATAGTTATAGCACAAATAAATTGGTCGATGTGCACGGAGCTGCTCATGGCCATGGCGGCCATGGCGGCCATGGCCGGTGACGTGGGGACACGGGGAGGTGCCGGCTCGCCGGAGGAGGACTGGGGCGGGAGCGGCTGGTCGGGGAGGTGCCGGATCTGGGCAGAGGAAGGACGCCGGCGAGGTCCCGGAGGCACGGCGGCGAGCTCCTCGAGCTTCACGCGGGCGGCATCCATGGCACAGGCAGGGACTCGCGGCGGCGGCGCACGACGGCGAAACGCAGACAACGGCGACGGCGACGCACGACGGCGAAACGCAGCGGTGGCGGCTCGCGTTGGCTCGCGGTAGCTCGCGACGGCCTCCGCGCACGGGATGCAGGCGACCGGCGGAACCCACTTGGCCGGTCGGCCGGGTGGGAACGTTTACCTATTATATTGATCTATGTTATTTTTTGCTAAACTGATGTATTTAATAGTATTTTAGTGCTAAGCGCATTCATTTGGTAGCATGATATGAAAATGTTACTAATGATTTTTGCTGTAATGTTGCAACCAGTGAACCATTTTGTTTCTACCGTTTATGTTTTTGCTACTACCGGTCAAGATTTTTGCTACATCACCACTGCGGAGCTACGACCTCGACGGCGGCGACGATGAATTTTGTTGCAACCGTTACTTTTTCTGCTACAACCGTTATATGTTTTTGCTACCACCGTTGTTTTTGTTACGCACAATGTTGCAATCGTTTAAATTTTTGCTTCCACCGTTGTGTATTTTTGCTACTACCGTTAAGAATCTTTGCTACAAAGAAAAAGTTATAAAGTGATTAACCATAAAAAAATTGCTGCAAAAACACCCAAAAAAATGTTGCATCCGTGTAAAAAAAAGTTGCGAAAGTATCGCAAATGTTGCAAAGGTACCGCAAATGTTGCAGTCAAAAACGAAGGGGTACGCGTGAATCTGGACCGTTAAATTGCAAAGATCAGACGGTCCGCGTCTGACCGGCGCAAAAGTAGCGCTGGTCGACCGGCGCCTATCACTGGCCAATATAATAATATTAGTAGAATAGTAGTACAGATAGTAGCATTTTATACTACGGTTGCAACATTTATCATGTGTCAGATGCAGCAAAAACGGAAGAGTGGGCACAAGTGGGCCTTGGACCGACCGGCCTAAGCTTTGGCCGGTCGGCCGGCCACCATCATTAGCCTTAGCCAAATACTCCTACTCGACGAAATCACTGTTTTGATCCTTTTGAAAAGTTCAGCATAAAATGATCTGAATAGAAAATCTTTTTTTACATGACCTGGGTAGAAAATCTTAGCACCGTATATGTAAGAGCAACCCTAGCACACCCTTATCTCGCGGAACCTTAAAACCGGAATAAAGGCTAAGAACTGCACAGTGTAAGAATCGGAATTGACTGCGCGCGGAACAAAGCCCGCAAACCAGAACTGTAAAAAGATGGGGCACTCTCCGTCTCACGGATCGAGCCTGCACCATCCGCAAGGCTAAGATCTACATCAGCAACGACGTCGGCACCAACCCAACTCGACGTTGAATCTTCTATGATCAAGGCACCCGCCCGCGCAACGACCTCCACGTCGACTACGCCTCCCGCCGCTAGGTGGCCATCATCAACCGCACCAACTACGACGACGATGACGCACTCGGATGGGAAAGTTGCAACAGCAGCGAGACCTCGCCACGACATGCTGCATCGATCCAAGTGTACATGACCAACCCTGAAGACCCGATCAAGGACTCAACCAACAAAGGGAAAGTTGTCGACCCCAACAATCACAGTGCTACGATGGCTCTCTCCCCTTCCCCCTCCCCATCCCTCTCCACCACCAACACCACGCCACCAACTAGCCAAGATTCCCTTGCCGCCGGCCATGGAGGGCTCTAAGAGGTCATGGAAGGCCTCTTACACTGGGATTTGAACCCCGGCCTTGAGATTGAGGGTCGGGTTCGTCGTCGATTTCGTTCTACGGTTCATTTCTCTCCTCACAATGGCACCCAAGAGTTCTTTTTGGTTGCATCTTCTTCCTCTGCCTCCTTCCCTCTCTCTTGTTCTTCAGTTGCACTTGCCCTCCAATGTTGCATTGGTGGATTAGCTGAGGGTTTCAATGTTCTGCATTTGGGTGATCGGAAGTTTCGGTTTTCGGTGGCTTCAAATCAAGTGGGTCACTTCATATATCATCTTAAAGATCGGATTTGGCCAGACTTTGTATGCCATTTCTCCTTATACAAGGAACCAATTGTCTCTGGTCCATTGGGTTTATCTGGTTGGTCAACTGATTGTGAAATGGGCGAAATCTCTAGTCGCTCTTCGGCGAGTGTGCGCTCAAACTTGGAATTCCTACGTGACAGTGCACGCCATGATCATTCTTCTGCTCCTGAGCTTGCTAAATTTGGTTTTCGGATTGATAAGCCCAGTAATTTACAAAGTCTATTCGATCATGCGGTGGATGAATCTCCTGTTCATATGGTCTCTGATTCAGGTTTGAATCAGGGTAGTTTGGTAGTTGCAAATCAGATTAATGTTTCCCTGAACAGTGAAACATGTCCCCTCAAGTTTGGAAATTTTGATCCGGTGGCTAATTTGACCGACAACTTTAATTCCAAATTCTATGGTAAATTTTTCCGGTTTTCAACCAACGACAGTTTGTCCCCTTGGATTTGGAAAGGGCCATTGATTTGCGTCAAGCTGCGTATACGGATTCAGAAATCTGCCAAATTCTGAAGGTTAGTAAAATTCCGATTAATACGGATATTTATAACTCTCTTGGGAGATGTGCGATTTGTGACTCCCGCAATCATAGGAGCCCTGATTGTAAGGCTACCATTTGTGATGGCTGTGGAAATTTCCATAGAGCTTGTTTTTGTACCGTGAGGCCTACAGTGATTTCTTGCACTACATGCAATAGTAATAAACATGGGTATCTCTTCTGCCCGGCTAGATGGAAATGCTCTAAATGCAATTTATTGGGACATACCCGTAATGGATGTCACTCTCGAAGGAAAGCTCGGTACTTTTGGAAACCCAAACGTTCCCGTCCATCACGAAATGATTTGGTTCCATGCCAGTCACGCCCCAAGACGCAACATTTGATCTGGAGACCCAAATCCGGGAGCATATCAGGTGATACGCTTATACCCAAAACTATAAGATCGTGTACTAAGCTATTGGCCCAGTCTGAAGAATTACCAGCTCCACCTCTATCCATTCCTCCCGAGCAACCCATGGCGAACTTTCCAGTGAACCCGTATGAGTTCCTTCCGCTTGGAGCTCAGATGGAGCGCGGTCCGGACAATAGATTGGCTCGCAGCACGATCGTGGTTGATGATCCTCCTCTGAGTCATGAAAGGTATGCGATTGTCACGGTTCATCCTGCAATTCCTGATCATCACAAGCGTCTAGTTCTTCAGGAGGTGGTCAGAATTGTTACTAAGGATTTTTGTTTGGTTATCCCGGAATCGTTTGTTTATCCTGTGGGGGTGGGGATGGTTGCATTTGAGGATGTCATGATACGTGATCAATACATTCAAGAGAGCCCACATGAGTTGGATGAGGAATCAGCATCAACCTTTTCTTTCATACCCCATGATGAAGGATACAACATGAGACTCTGCCCTTTTCAGTATGTTGCTTGGATAGTCTTCCTTGCTTTTCCCATGGACTATCAGACAGAGCACTATATAAACAAGGCGGTTTCTTGCTTTGGGAAACTTGATCTGTGGCATAGGCCAGGCCATAACAAAGAGAGGGTGCTGGTTCGAGTCATCATCAGTGATACTGCTTTGGTCCCTTATAGCATGGTGGTTCGTCGGAGCAGCTCTTTACCTGGCATGGGCCACTCTTGGTCTCTCCCAGTGTATATCCTCAATGGGCGCCACACTGCCCCGGGTCTGGTTGGTACTGAGGAAAATCCACCACCCATGAATGCCTCTCCTCACCCTGTTGAACTACCGTATCTCTCGGCGGCGCAGCAGTGGCGTTTTGATCAGCAACAACTTCAGCAAGCTCAGATAGATGAAGCATGGAACCAGGGTTTGGCTGACAATGTGTACAATGAAGATGCTGATGGGTGGGGATACTGGACAGTGAACCCCCCTACATACCGTGGCGTCAACCTGCGCTGATACTTCCAATATGAAGGTCCTTCCCTAATGGATGGGGTAGCATCGGAGAATAATGTTTCTGATGACCCACAGGACGAGTGGTCGGTGTACTCTACTGAATCTGCGGCGGCGAATGACTTGGTTAATGGTCTTCCTAATGCACAGTTTGAATATCTGCGTGCAGATGGTGATACTATGACTATTTTCGTGCCTGTGTCGCCTGCTTTCTTGGATTCGGTGCGGTTTATGCATGCTCAGAGGCTAGTTCGCCGCCTGCAGGCACCCTCGGAGATGGTGTCTAAAACACAAACCATACTCCTTCCTTTCAATCCGATGGCCCTAATGGAGGCGTTCTTCTTGGCATACCGCAATGCAGTCTGGACTACTAGCATCACGAACCGCGCCATTCCTCTTGGTAATCTGAATGTGAACAATCCTGTGATCATACCGATTGAGCTCTGGCACAGTTCCATCAATTTTGAATCCACTCAATCTGAGCCCATCTCTGTGGCCCAGGACGAGCCGGCATCCCAACCCACCGATTTGTATGACGATACTCCCGCCCCTGAAAATACAGATGCTGAGTCTCTGCTGGTAGATGAGGAAACTGCTCTTGCCCGCATGGAAGATTGCCCGTTGGAGGTCACTGCTTCTGGTCCGGTGGATGATTTGATCCGGAACATGAGGGTGCGTGAGAAAGCTCCAATTGACACCTCCAAACTCAGACGCAATGCTAGATCAAACAATTACGATGGATTCAAAGTTCCCACTGTTTCTGAAGGCAAGGCTGTGATCTCTAAGGTTAAACAACGCCGGGCTCCTTCAATTCTATCTGCAGCATCGTCAGCTACTGCTCCATCCTCTGGTCTTCAAGTGGCTATGGTGAACTCAGATGATGAGGATCCCCCCACTCCCATTCGTACCATCCAGCTCATCGGGACTCAAATCTGTGGGATTCCATTGGATGCACTCAGCGCGGAGAAGCTTAACGCTAAACGTGGGAAGCCTGCTTCTGAAGCGTAATTCTTGTTCCTCTTATGTTGCATAATAAAAGCTGGAATATCCTCTGTTGGAATATCAGGGTGTAAACGCCAGTGATAAACATTTAGCTATCCGCAATGTGATAAATCTTAGTGGTTGCTCCGTAGTTTGCCTTCAGGAAACTAAACGCGAGTCTTTTGATTTAGAATTTATTAAACTTTGTTGCCCGCGCAATTTTGATAAGTTTGCTTTCATCCCCTCGGTGGGTAATTCTGGAGGGTTATGCGTCATTTGGATGAGTTCTGTCTTTTTGGGGGATATTATTTTTGGGGAGCAATTCGCATTGGCAGTTCGGTTTTCATCCGTTCAATTCGGTGATGTTTGGACGTTAGTTAATATTTATGGACCTTGCGCTGGGCATTCACGTCAGCAATTCACAAATTGGATGTTTAATCTTTCCATCCCGGTTAATGTGGATTGGCTTTTGATCGGAGACTTTAACTATATTCGTGCTCCAGACAATCGTAATAGGGGGTTTGGTAATTCAGCAGATATGCTTATTTTCAATGACTTTATTCGAGCACAATCTCTCGTTGAGCTCCCCATCAAAGGTCGTTCCTTTACCTGGAGTAATATGCAATCTGAGCCGCTTTTGGAGCAAATTGACTGGCATTTTACTACAGTCAATTGGGCCGCTAAATTTCCCAATACGGTAGTTCTCCCGCTTGGTAAGCCTGTCTCCGACCATACTCCCTGCTATATTAGTATCCAAACTCACATCCCGAAAGCAAAACTCTTTCGCTCTGAGGATTACTGGACTACTAGGCCTGGATTCTTTGATGTGGTTAAAAAAGTCTGGCAACGACGGCATCATGCTCCGAATTCTGTTGCTCTTCTTTGTAAAAAGTTTAAATGCCTGAGATATGAGTTACGCTCTTGGAGTAAAGGTGTTTCCCGTCTCTCCACCCTGATTGAAAATTCCAATAGAATTCTTGCTGAGCTTGACCAGCTGGAGGAGAGACGTGCCCTTACGGTTCCAGAGTGGAACTTTAGAATGATTCTCAAACAACACCTTCTGTCCTTGCTTGATTGCAAACGGCTATACTGAAAAAAAACGTTGCACCGTCAGACATTTCCGATTCGGGGATGGCAATACCAAATTCTTCCACCGGGTAGCTACGGAACGTTGTCGCCGGAATTCGGTAGCTTCTCTACGTATGCCTGATGGCTCAACCATCTGTGATCACATCGACACGGAATCGGTCCTTTATCACGCTTACAAGGACAGACTGGGGCGTTCCGACCCCACCAATATTGTGCTTGACCTGCGATCGCTTATCAAGCGAGTGGATGGGTTGGAAGAACTGTCTGTTCCGTTTACCAAGACTGAGATAGATGAAGTGATCAGGAAAATTCCGTCTGACCGTGCACCTGGACCAGATGGTTTTAGTGGGGGTTTTCTAAAATCTTGCTGGTATCTGATCAAAGAGGATTTCTATCAGCTCTGCTTTGATTTCTTTGATGGTACACTGAACTTGGAAAGTCTGAACACTGGATACATCGCTCTCATCCCAAAGATTCAGTCACCAGAAACTCCGAATGACTTTAGACCGATCACTTTGCTTAATTGCTGCTTAAAACTTATCACTAAGCTGCTAGTTGATCGGCTGCAAAGGATCATTCTGAAAATCATACATCGCAACCAATATGGCTTTCTCAAGGGGCGCTCAATCCAAGACTGTTTGGCGTGGGCGTTTGAGTACCTCCATTTGTGTCAATCCTCTGTTCGTAGTGTGGTTGTTTTGAAACTTGACTTTGCCAAAGCATTTGACACGATCGAGCATGCTCCCATGATTGAGATCATGCGCTGTATGGGATTTGATGAGAAATGGTTGGGATGGATCGACTCCCTATTCTCCTCTGCCTCCTCTGCCGTCCTTCTCAATGGTTCCCCTGGTCGACAGTTCAAATGCAAACGAGGGGTGCGGCAGGGAGACCCGCTATCCCCTTTGATTTTTGTGCTCGCTGCAGACCTCCTTCAAGCGGCGATCAATGATAAGTTTCGGAGAGGGGAGATACAGTTGCCTATCCCAAACCAAGACCTAGACTATCCGGTCATATAGTACGCTGATGACACGATAGTTGTGATGCCTGCTGACGCCGAGCAAGTTTTAAAAATCAAGCAAATCCTCCAGGACTATGCGTCGTCGGTGGGGCTCCGAATAAATTTCCTTAAGTCTACTCTTGTACCCATCAATACCACTCCTGACCGTGCGGCGGAATTATCTTCCTTGCTGGGATGCTCGTTGGGCTCTATGCCATTCACTTATCTTGGCCTTCCCATGGGAACAACTAAACCAACACTGAATGATTTCATGCCCCTGATCACCTCGGTTGAGAGGAAACTGTCTGTGGCAGCCTCATTGCTTGATTACGGTTCCAAGCTTACTCTTGTCAATTCGGTGGTCTCTTCTCTCGCGGTCTATTCGATGTGTTCGCTCAAGCTACCTCCCAAGGTTATTGACCATCTTGATAAGTTAAGAAGGCATTGCTTATGGTCTAAAACTGGAGAGCTGGGCAACAGAGCATGCCCGTTGGCAGCATGGTCGTTGATCTGTAGGCCCAAAAAATACGGCGGGTTGGGGATTGTTGATCTCCGTGTGCAGAATCAAGGGCTTCTACTCAAGCAATTGCATAAATTCTACAATAGAATGGAGGTGTCGTGGGTGCAACTGTTGTGGCAGACTTACTACACCTCTGGGGTGCCACATGCGATGGAACCGTGTGGTTCCTTTTGGTGGCGAGACATTGCCGATTTGTCCGGCGTCTACCGTGCGATCACGACAGTCAAGGTGGGAGATGGCTCCTCGGCTCTCTTTTGGAAGGACCCCTGGCTGGGTGAAACTATCGCGGAAGCATACCCCAGGCTTTTCTCTTATGCCAAACATGAAGACGTGTCGGTACAGACTCTTCTGACCGCACAACGATTAGGTGAAAACTTCCACTTGCCGCTTTCTGATCAGGCACTACACGAACTGTCCAGGCTTCAAAACGAGAGTTCGGTTGTGACACTCTCGGATGGCCAGCACGATGAGTGGTGCAGTATATGGGGACCCAATCGGTTTACCTCTAGCCGATAGTACATGCATTGCTTCCGGGATGTGCAAGTAGATGATGCTTTTAAGTGGATATGGCGCTCAAGATGCAATAACAAATGGAAGGTGTTTGCATGGTTGATCTTGGCTGATAGAATCAACACACGAAATATGCTCAAGAGGAGGAACTATGTGCTCATAGATAACAACTACGGGTGTCTTCTATGCATCAACCCCCCTGAAGAGACTGTGGAGCACCTATTCTTCTCGTGCCCGTTCAGCAAGCAGTGCTGGGGCAAGCTGAACATATCGTGGCCTGAGAGGGGGAATAGGCTGGATATGGTTCATGCAGGAAAGAGTAGTTGGACCCAACCCATGTTCATGGAGGTTTTTGTGGTTGGTGCATGGGGACTTTGGAAAGAGAGGAACAACAAGCACTTCAAGGGTGTGACGCCGTCTCTGGATTCCTGGGTTCAGTGATTTAAATCTGATTTTGATCTTCTTAGATATAGGTCTAGGGAAGAGCTAGCTCCCTTTATCACAAACCTTGTAAACTCCCTTTGATTGTTTACTAATTCCTATCCCCCCTCTCTCTCTATATGTAAATCTCCCTCTGTAAATACCCATGTAACCCCTCTTTGTAACCCCCCTTGTTTTAATATAAAGGCAGTGGGTTTCCACCCCACTGTCATAAACCTTTCAAAAAAACAATCACAGTGCTCCCGTCATAATCGGCAGAACCAGCGAACCAGGTGGCATTGTCCAAAAAGTCGTCAATCTCGGTAGTAGCAACCCTGCGACTACTCCCCAGAAGACGATCACTCTCGGAGGTAGCAAGCCTCCTGCCGCCCCCATTCGGCTGGGCACGTCTGGAGAAGCAGCACCACCAACCGCGAAGAAGCCCAAAGAGTACATGATACGTCAACCGCCCATCCTGTCGGGCACGTCTGCTTTGTTCCATGCTTATATTAGTGATATTGCTATATATTTTGCTACACTTTCATACCTTTTACAACATATTTGGACTAACCTATTAACTCAGTGTCCAGTGCCAGTTTATGTCTGCTGTTGTCTGTGCATTGCAGGAAAATGTCAAATATAAAAGTGCTTAGAAAATTCCAGAAAAAATAGATTAAAAATCAGAAGATCAGAAGACTCCAGAAGCCCGAATGAGAGCCATAGGGGGGGGGGGGCCTTTGGCCTATATTTACATCCCGAGGAGAAAACCCTCGAAAAGATCCCCGTTACGTGATTTCGTCCATTGTTCCGCCACCAGAGCGATTCCGATCTCGGGGTCGCTAGGAGAAGTTGTCCCTGCACCCTGCCAGAGGGAGGATTGACCTCCGGAGACCTATCCACCACCATGATCGTCTCCGGGATGTGCCGTGAGTAGTCCCCCTTGGACCATGGGTCCATGATCAGTAGCTATGTGATGTCTTCTCTCCAATCTTGTGTCTCAATTCTTAGCCCTTATGAGTTGCCCTACAGGATCAAGGCACTTTTGTATTAGTTTTTGTGTTGCTATGTTGTGTTTGCTGGGATCCAATGGATTATGAGATTATGTTCAGATTGTGATGAGTAATATATTTGGTTTACATTTCATGTTTTAGTTCTTGAGTGTTCTTGCATGTTCCCCGTTACGTTTGTTGCTTTGGACAACTAGTAGATTGTAACTCCAATAGGGAGCGTTATGCTTGATTGTGGGTTCATGCCCCCCCCCGATGTGTTGTTGCCACCAGGGAAAAAACAGCGGTGCTTGTAACTGCGGTTGCAAGGATTGCTTACATTATGCATAGAGTGTTAATGCAGTTGTCCGTCGCTTTGAACCTACAGTTTGGCTGGGGTTCGCAACTTAATATCAGCGAGATGTTTTGGATAGTTATCTCAAGGTGGATGATTAGTGAGTAGATGTTGATGAATAAACGGTCTACTCGTTTTGGTGTAATGCCCATAAGATTGAGCATCTAGCTTTCTTGTAGCATAATTAGCATTGCGATGCGTTTATAATTCTGTTAATTGCCCATCTGTAATTTGTTCACCAATCATAGTTTTTATCTTCTTTTGGGAGAAAGACATCACTAGTGAAAGTCATGGGATCCCGGTCAATATTTCCACCATAGTCTACACTGTTCACCTTTACACTACAAAATTGAGGATATTTTTTGACAAAAAACCCATGTGACAGAGGGACGAACGTCATTGAAGTATGATTTTCTTTGACGGATACCGTCACCAGGTAATCATCCTCCCGTCCCAGCGCCCGGGCCAATTTCGGTGACAGTCCCGCCTAATTTTAGAGGACATATTTGGCTGTCATCGGGCCTTCTTATTTTCTGCAACAATTGTACGTGTCACAAAACATGGTTTAACTCGTCAGCACGATTGTATTTCGATTCTCGGCAAATAAATAAAAATAAAATATCTTAGGGTTCAAAAATAAGTATGTTCTTCGGGTTGAAGATAGGAAAATTAAATAATAAATAGTAGAATAAAGGAAGTCTACGTGATTTCATACCTTTTTACACATATTTGAACTAACCTACTAACTCAGTGCACCCAGTGCCAGTTTCTGTCTGCTGATGTCTATGAATTACATGTTTTACCCATATTTAGAGTGCCCAAAAAATCCAACAAAAATATATAAAAAATCAGCGTTACGGAAGCCTCTAGAAGACCGAAGGGCAGTCGGAGGGGGCCACCCCCTCTCAGGCGGCCACCTAGCGCGGCCAGGGGTGGGGTTGCGCCGTAGGCCGCCAGGGAGGTGGGCACCTTCCCTGGTGCCCCCCTTCGGCCTATATTAACTCCCGATGCAGAAACCCTGAAAAGAGACCCCGCATCGCAATTTTCACCTTTGTTCCGCCGCCGCCGTGATCCCGAGATCGGGACCGCTAGAAGACCTCGTCCCGGCACCCTGGTGAAGGGAGGATTGATCTCTGGGAGCTTCTCCACCACCATGAGCGCTTCCCGGATGTGCCGTGAGTAGTCCCCCTTGGACCATGGATCCATGACCAGTAGCTATGTGATGTCTTCTCTCAAATCTTGTGCTTCAATTCTTAGACCTT
Organism: Bromus sterilis; assembly: GCA_950022295.1. Taxonomy (NCBI): domain Eukaryota; kingdom Viridiplantae; phylum Streptophyta; class Magnoliopsida; order Poales; family Poaceae; genus Bromus; species Bromus sterilis. The sequence goes on from OX465598.1 coordinate 238,276,651, forward strand.
GTGAGCTGCCCTACATGATCAAGGCGCTTATGTAATCTTTTTGTTGTTGCTATGTTGTGTTTGCTGGGATCAGATGGATTATGAGATTATGTTCAGATCGTGATGAGTTATATGTTTGATTCTCCTTTTATATTTTGTTCTTGAGTAATTCTTGCATGTTCTCCGTTGCTTTTTATTGCTTTGGCTAAGTAGTAGATAGTAACTCCAAGAGGGAGCATTATGCTTGATTGTGGGTTCATGCCCCCCGGTGTCTAGCTTGAGTGACAGAAACATGAGACTAGGGGATGTGTTGTTGCCACCAGGGAGAAAACAACGGTGCTTGTAACCGCGGCGCAAGGATTGTTTCCTTACTCAAAGTTTGTCAAGGCAGTTGTATGTTGGTGTTGGTTTACACTTTGGGTGGGGCTCGCAACTTAATACCAGCGAGATGTTATGGATAGATATCTGAAGGTGGATGATTAGTGAGTAGATGCTGATGAATAAACGGTCTACTTGTTTTGGCGTACTGCCCATACTTTTGAGCCTCTAACTTTCTTGTGGCATAATTAGCATTGTGGTGCGTTTATAATTTTGTCAACTGCCCAGTTATAATTTGTTCACCCAACTTAGCTGTTTTATCGTCTTTTGGGAGAGAGAGATCACTAGTGAACATCATGGGACCCCGGTCCATATTTCCACCATTGTTTACACCTCAACTCTTCACTGCTTTGTTTCCTTTCAGTTGCAATCACCATCACTATTTCCATCGTGCGTTTGATCCTTTGTAAACAACAAGGCCGGAGAGATTGACAACCTCTCTAAACTCGTTGGGAGCAAAGTTATTTGTTGCTATGTGCAGGTCTAGGTCAAGTAAGCAACCTTGGTTGTAAACACGCCATTGTTTTCGTTCCACCTACTTGAAGAACTTGGAGTCCAACTGGTCGACTCAAACCTTGATATCTTTGCCAAGGGAAATGTATTGCTAGCTACATCTCAACCTTCCACTTGGGGTAACCAACAAGGGGCGAGAAGCCATCAAGACAATTTCTGGCGCCGTTGCCGGGGACTCCAATCTTCAAGATAGGGGAGTTGCACGCTATCTTTTACCTTTGTTTTTTAGTCTTGGTAGTTTACTTTCTAGTTTTTGCTTTAGAGTCTTGTTTTTTAGTCTTGGTAGTTTACTTTCTAGTTTTTGCTTTAGAGTCTTATACCAAAAACCACAAAAAATAGTTACTTTGCTCTTACTTGCTGCTGTTACTATGGGTTCCACTGAAAACACCAAGTTGTGTGACTTCACTAGTCACAACAACAATGACTTTATTAGCACTCCTATTGCTCCACCTGCCACTTCAGCACCTTCATAGGAAATCAAACCTGCTTTGCTGAATCTTGTTATGAAAGAACAATTCTCCGGTGCTAGAGATGCTGCTGCTTTGCACTTAAATAATTTTGTTGAGCTTTGTGATATGCAAAAGTACAAAGAAGTAGATGGTGACATTGTTAAACTTAAGCTTATTCCTTTCTTATTGAGAGGAAGAGCTAAGGAGTGGCTTCAATCCTTGCCTAGGAATAGCATAGATTCTTGGGATAAGTGCAAGGATGCTTTTGTTGGGAAGTACTACCCACCTGCTAAAATTATTTAGTTGAGAAGTAACATTATGAATTTTAGACAACTGGATAATGAACACGTTGCCCAAAAGCTTGGGAACGTATGAAGTCTCTTATTAAGCCCTACACATGGTTTGACTACTTGGATGGTTATCCAGACTTTCTATGCAGGATTAAACTTTACCCCGCGGAATCTTTTGGACTCGGCCGCGGGAGGAACCTTCATGTCAACCAGACTTGGTGCTGCATGAAGCTATTGGACAAGATGATGAAAATTATTCTCAATGGCACACCAAAAGATCTCCAACAGGTAGGAAGGTAAACTCTGTTGAGGTGGTATCCTCTTTAAATGAAAAGGTTGACTTGATTATGTCCCTACTTACTAAGCAAGCTCCTATTGATTCTCATGATGTTCCTTTACATTCTTTGGTTGCTCAGAAAGATAGCAAGTTGATGTTAATTTTCTTTCTAGGAACAACTTTAATAATAATGCTTATAGGAGTAACTTTGGTAGCAACAATCCTAGACCGTTCCCATCCAACAACTATGGGAACAACAACACTTATCCTAGCACCAAAAACTCCACTTCTGAATTAGAGAGCATGCTTAAGGACTTTATCACTTCTCAAAAATCCTTCAACAAGAGTGTAGAAGAGAAATTAGAAAAAATAGATAGTCTCTCTTTGAAGGTAGACAATATAGCTCATGATGTAGAGATGCTTAAAATTAGAACTTCTCCGCTTGAGGAAAGGAAAACTACACCCATGAATGCTATTCAAGTGCAGATTAATGATATCATTAGGATGCTAGCCAAACTTAAGGATAGATGGGCTAGAAAAAAAGAGAGGAAGATAGGATTAAAAGCCTTCGTACACACACTACTATTGCTACTATACAAGTTGTTGAGGATCTCAAAACTTTTAGCACCCATCACATCCCTAGTCCACCTAATGGACCTATAATTGGTGATGCTAATACCTCAACTTTAGGACAAGAAGGTCCCATGAATTTAGAGACTACCAAGAGAATGAGCTTAGATGACATCACCACCACTTTAATTAATGGTAGTGATCTTGATTTTGATAATTGTAGTCTTTATGAAGTGATCACATTTTTGCAAAGAATGGCTAAAGACCCCCACACTAGCTCACTTAATATTGCCTTCATCGAGCATATTACCAATGCTCTTATCAAAGCTAGGGAGGAGAAACTTAATTCGAAGGTTTCTATTCCTAGAAAACTAGAAGATGGTTGGGATCCTATGGTCAAAATTAAATTGAATAATTTCTCTTTCTTTTCTTTATGTGATGTTGGAGCTAGGGCCTCCATTTTACCCAAAAGAATGTATTATATGCTTGAATTGAAACCTTTTGATCCATGTTCTTTTGGTGTTCATCTTGTTGATTCTTCCGTAAATAAACCTTTAGGAAGAATTGATGATGTTCTTATTGTTGTCAATGATAATTATGTTCCATTGATTTTCTTGTTATGGACATTGAGTGTGATCCCTCATGTCCAATTATTTTGGGACGTCCTTTTCTCCGCACCGTTGGTGCTATCATTGACATGAACGAAGGGACCATTAGATTCCAATTCCCCCTCAAAAAGGGAATGGGATAATTCCCTCTAAAGAAGATTAAGTTACCTTATGAGTCTGTTACATAGGGAAGTTATTCTTTTGGAGTTGATAAAACTTGATCTTCTTGCATCATGCCTAACTAAAAGGCATAAAAGAAAGCGCTTGGGAGGCAACTGATACATGAGATAATACTCACCCCTCGTTGGTTACCCCAAGTGGAAGGTGAGATGTAGCATAGCGGCAAATTTCCCTTAGCGAAGATGCTAAGGTTTTAGATTGTCTCTCGTAGGACTTCAAGATCGACAAGTAGGTGGTGAAGTGAACAATGGCGCCGTTTACAACCTAGGTTGCTAACTTCACCTGGACCTGCACACACAACAGATAGCTTTGCTCCCAACGAGTACAGAGGAGTTGTCAATTCCTCCGGCCTTGTTGTTTACAAAGGATAAAACGCACGGGATAATAATGATAGTGATAGCTACGGAAAAGTAAATACTGAAAGTAAATTGAAGGTGTAAACAGTATTGGAAATATGGACCGGGGTCCTATGATGTTCACTAATGATGTCTCTCTCCCAAAAGACGATAAAATAGCCATGCGAGGTAAACAAATTACAGCTGGGCAATTGACAGGATTATGTGCGCAAACCAATGCTAATTATGCTATAAAGAAAGGAAGAGGCTCAAAAGCATGGGCGGTACGCCAAGACAAGTAGACCGAAATCCATCTGCATCTACCTACTAATCATCAACCTTGAGATATCTATCCAGAACATCTCGCTGGTATTAAGTTGTGAATTCCACCCAAAGTGTAAACTCAAAGTGACGAGGGGGTGACCCCACGACTCCTACGGATGAGCCTACCTGGTGTCCATGAAGGCAGAAGGCCCATGAAGATACGGCCTCGGCCCGCTAGTTGGCACCGACGTAGGAGTCCTCGACTCACAAGGAAGGTGCGAAGATCTGCCGTACGGAGCAAGCTAGGGTTAGGAAAGTTTACCTGTACACGTAGATGAACTCCCTGAGACTTAGCCCGGTATATAAGGGCTAGGAGGGGCGACGCCAAAGATATCCAATCTCACATGTAACCCTAGCCTTGAGCGCTCCACCCTTGGCCTCCATTGTAATCGCATCTCCCCAGTCAATAATATCGAGCAGGAGCGAGCCTTCCTGTTTGCCGACGAGCTATCGTCCAACCTGTGCCTCTCATGACTAACCTAGGGTCCCTGACCATGGGATTTGCCGGGGTTGATCCCCGTCAATTGGCGCCGACCGTGAGGACTATGCAGGTTGGGATCACGATCTCGGCGGTCCCATCTTCAGCAAGCTACAACTCAAGGGCAAGACCCAGACTTAGCCCACTCGAAGGATTCAAGATCACGGCGGACATCTCCGCCGCCCCATCAAGACCACTCGAGCTACAGTCATGCCAGGACCAATACTACGGTGACAGCCAAGCACAGCGCCAGCGCCGTAGGAGTCGACGACCCAGAAGAACGGCGAGGGGCCTCTACGAAGGGATCCCACTCGACGAACTGCGACGCGCAGCGGAGGACTCGCAAATCTTCCAACAACCCACCACCGCCCGGGCACCTGGCGCACATCAAGACAATGACTACGAGATCGAATCCAGCGATCAGCAGAATCACCGCCAAGGCAGAAGGAATCGACGACCCAAAAGGCGCGCACGGGATAACTACGGTAGGGCCCCAATGAACGAGCCACATCACGCAGTCGCGCAACTGACGACCACTCGACGACATACCGCCGCACGAGCATCTGCCGTCAACCAAGACAACGACTCCGAGACACATGTTGGCGAGTACTACGACCCAGATCGAAGGCCAGATGAATTCGCCAACCTCATCAGGAACCAAGACATGAGTCGAGGAATCGAAATCGATCCTTGCTTCCACGTGCACCCGGAGGATCACGAGCAGATCTTCAGAATCTCAAGAAGGAAGAGGCATGCCGGATCCAGCAAACTCACGGCCAGAGAGCAGCTAGCAGGACCCTGCACGATCCACAGCTTCGAGGATGACTGGGGACGCGTCAGGTCAGGGCACACTTTGAGAGACTTCCGCCTGTTCAATGAGCTAGCCGACGACCTCAAGAAGGAGAAGCAGAAAGAGGACAGACGCAACCAACAACCCAAGCAATCGCCGACCTCAAACCCGGAAGGACGTCACAGCCCGTCGCAAGCACAGGTGCTCATGATCCAAGAAGGAAGAGCACCGCAAGCACAACGCGACGCCCAAACCCTGCAGGCCAGAGCAGCCGAGAGCATAAACATAGTCGAAGTCTACCAATTGCATGACACGGAGACCAGCATCACGTTCTCACAGGACGACCATCCACTCGCAGTACCAAGACCGGGGCATGCACCCCTAGTGCTCGATGCACAAATCGGAGGATACGACATGGATCGGGTCTTCATGGACGGAGGCAGCAGCATGAACATCATCTTCGCCAGCACCCTGCAAAAGATGCCGATCCCACGATCAGTGTGGAGAAAATCAAGCACCAAGTTGCACGGGGTAGTCCCAGGAGAAGCAACCACATCCCTCGGAGTCGTCGAACTCGAAGTCGTCTTTGGCAACCGGCGTAACTTCGCAAAGCACGTCCTCGAGTTCGAGGTACTCGACTGGCAATCGCAGTATCACACCATACTGGGACGACCAGCATTCGCGCAATTCATGGCGGTCCCACACTACGCCTACCTCAAGCTCAAGATGCCAGGATCATCAGGAGTCCTCACGATCAACGGAAGCTTCATCAAATCAGATCAATGTGATCGTGACTTCCACAGAATCTCCGACACATTCGGAGCCAAAGAAGAACTCAAAGAAATAGCCATGGTGACGGACAAGAGTACCTTCCCATTGGTGAGCCGAAGCGAATCCAGGGAGTACGGACGCGACTTCAGCATCGACAGCGACACAGTCACTCATCAAGTGCACCCGACGGACCCGGACAAAACAGTCCGTGTGTACGCCCACTTACCAGAGGAGCAGGCTGCGGCTCTCGTCGCTTTCCTTCGAGACGAATGGGAAATATTCGCCTGGTGCCCAGCCGGCATGCCTGGGATACCACGCAAATTCGCGGAACACGCCCTTTGTATCAAGCCAAACACGAGGCCAGTGAAGCAAGCGCTGAGACGATTCTCGGAGCCCAAGCGCAGAGCAATTGGAGAGGAAGTCAACCGGTTACTCGACGCTCAGTTCATCCGAGAAACGAAGAAAGCCACCTGGATAGCCAACCCAGTGCTGGTGCCCAAGAAAGACACGACCGTACTGCGCATGTGTGTCGACTACGGACCAGTCAACAAACATTGCCCGAAGGACCACTTCCCCTGCCTAGAATCGATCAGATAATCGACTCAACAACATGGTGCGATCTACTCTCCTTTCTTGATGCTTACTCAGGATACAACCAGATCAGAATGAGGGAAGAAGACGAAGAACACACATCGTTCATCACCCCCTACGGAGTATTCTTCTACAAGACCATGCCCTTCGGGCTCAAAAACGCAGGCGCCACTTACCAACGAATGATGCAGGCCTGCATGAAGGAGCAAATCGGAAGAAACGTGCAAGTCTACGTAGACGACATCGTCATCAATACCTATAAAGCAGCCACACTACTCGACGACCCGCGCGAAACCTTCGCGGCACTCAACAAATACAGAATCAAACTCAACCCAAAGAAGTGCGCATTCGGCGTACCGGCAGGAAAGTTGCTTGGCTATATGGTCTCTGCCCGCGGGATCGAAGCAAACCCCGAGAAAGTCCAAGCCATCACCCGCATGCAAGAACCAACCAACGTCAAAGGAGTACAGCAATTCACTGGAAAACTTGCAGCCCTAAGCCGCTTCATCAGCAGGCTTGGAGAACGCACGCTGCCTTTCTACCAGCTGCTCAGGAAAGGAGAGAAATTCGAGTGGACGGAGGAAGCCCGCCAAGCATTCGTGGACCTGAAAAAGACACTCTCGACCCCACCAATCCTGGCGGTACCCAAGGAGCGAGAGAAGCTATACCTCTACGTGGCAGCACGCAGCAGTATAGTAAACACAACGCTCGTCGTCGAACGCGCAGAAGAAGGCAAGGTGCAGAGCATCCAGAGACCAATCTACTACCTCAGCATGCTCCTGACCAAATCCCAGCAGCGGTACCCGCACTATCAGAAGCTACTACTGGCCATCATCATGACCTCAAGAAAGGTGTCCCAATACTTCGACGAGCACCCTATCACAATCGTGAGCACCGCACCACTCGCAGACATACTCAATAACCCTGGAGCAACCGGGCGAGTCGCCGAGTGGAACATCGAGCTCAGCCCACGGGACCTGCAGTTCAAGCACCCAACAACCATCAAATCCCAAGTACTCCCAGATTTCCTGGTTGAGTGGACGGAGGTTCAAACACCAGGCCCCCCAGACCTATCAAGCTCATGGTCAATGTTCTTCGATGGGTCCAAGAGACAACAAGGAGCTGGGGCAGGAGTTGTACTCATCTCCCCCAAAGGAACAAAGCTGAAATACGTCCTCCAGATCAACTTCAGTCACGCCTCCAATAACGAAGCAGAATACGAGGCACTCTTCCATGGCATGCGCATGGCCAAAACATGCAGAGCCACTCGCCTCATAATTTACGGGGACTCCAACCTCGTCGTCCAGCAGACGATGAGAAACTGCAAAGCAATAGCCGACAACATGGCGTCATACCAAAAGCTCTACAACGAACTCGAAGGAAATTTCGACGGTTGCGAGCTCAACTACATCACCAGGGACAATAACACAGAAGCCGACGAGCTCGCGAATATCGGTTCGACCAGGGCGCCCGTACCACCCGGCGTTTTTCTCGAAAGCATCAACCGGAGGTCCATCAAGGTGCAGGCAGCAACATCTTAAGCAGTCGTGGACAGCGAAGACGCAACAGAAATAGCGCAGGTGGCAGCAGCAACCCTATCAGAAGGCACAGACACCAGCACATCCGACAGCACAACCCCGACAGAGTTCGAAGGACCCGTTTGGACAAAACCATTCCTCCGATTCCTAATCGAAGGCACGCTACCACAAGACGTGGCCGAAGCACGATGCATCAGCCGACGATCCAAGGCATTCACGGTGATAAACAGACAACTATATAAGCGCAGCATCACCCAGATACTCCAAAGGTGCATTGACGAAGAGGACGACAAAGCCCTCTTGCTCGAAATCCACGAAGGCACCTGCGGACACCACGCGAGCTGTCGAGTGCTCGTGTCCAAAGCATTCCGAGCTGGGTTCTACTGGCCCACGGCCATGAAAAACGCAGAGAAAATCGTGCGACGTTGCGTCGCTTGTCAAAAATCCGCCAACAGGCCACATGCTCCCGCATCAGAGCTCAAGACCATACCACTATCCTGGCCGTTCGCCACCTGGGGACTCGACATGGTGGGCCCACTAAAGAAATCATCAAAGGGCGGAAGGACACACTTGCTCGTCGCAGTCGACAAGTTCACAAAGTGGATCGAAGCAGTTCCCATCACCAGCTCTACAGCCCTCACGGCTGTCAACTTCATCAAGTCGATCATCTTCAGATTCGGAGTGCCACATAACATCATTACGGACAACGACACGAACTTCACGGCCGCAGAATTTCAGAACTTCTGCGAAGAACTGGGCATCAAAATAAATTACGCATCAGTCGCGCACCCACAGTCCAACGGCCAGGTGGAAAAATGTAAGAGCAAAGTTATACCCTCATGAGTTTTGGATATTGTTGGTCAAAACAGTAGAGGAACTAACAAGTTTTCTAGTGTGAAACAGATGGTTAGGTTCCTGAAGTTATAGGTTGGTGATAAAGCTTCAACGAAGATTTACTCATTTATCGAAGCATATCCTCTGGAGCGAAGTTTATCACGGATGTCGACCCCTAAAAAGATAAGGAATCCTGAAGCACGTCTCATCGAAGAAGTTGATCAAGATGGCGCAAGACTTAGTTGTTTTTGCATAGTTCTTTTTACTTCTTTGAGTCGTAGGAAAAACCGTACTATCAAGAGGGGTTTAGTAAATGTATTCCGAAGGTTTTGATGAAAAGACTCAGATCGAATCTAAACTAGTGAGAAGCCAGAGTCGAAGAAATCTCATGTGAGCTAGGTAATGCTTCACCAGCGAAGACTTTGTTCTTTCGGCTCCTGAAGCAGAACCAAGTCTGTGAGTCAGCGTTACTTGGATCGCAAGTAAAGTTGCGCTTTGATTGAAAATATGACCGTTGGGGACAGGTGTCAAGCTGTCACATCGGGTCACTTCAGTCATTTCACACCTTGGGATTGCCACCTATAAATACGCCTCCCCAGCCCTCATTGGCTGGGGGCTGCTCCAACATTGATTCTCTACAGAGGAGAGAGAGAGAGCAACCCCACCGAAGCATTTCAAATACCAATACACCGAAGCATAAGTCCTATTGATCTGAGTTGACTCATTATGACTTAGGAAGAAGTTTGCTAGCCTTGTTATCTTGGAGAACTGCAATTCTCCTAGACGGTTAGAGAGTTGTTCTTCAGAGAGCGAAGAGTTATTGTCGCCTCGAAGTCCAGTTTGTCAAAGGTTTCGGTGATTTCCTCAGTAATCAACCAAGAGTGAAGAACTGACCAAGCTCAAGGAGATTGGTGCAGTGGAGAAATGGACGGAGAGAGGTTAGCTCCTGTGTTCAATCACAAGTCCCTCCAACCAGACGTAGCACTTTGCAGAGTGTGAACTGGTCGAACAAACATCGCCGAGTCAAGAGTTCGTTTTACTTTCCGCACTTACATTCTGTTTGTCAATTGCTTCAGAGTTCTGCTTCGATGCAATTGATTCGATACTTTTGATTCACTATGTTCTGCTTCGATCACGTTCTGCTTCAATGTTTACCTTTCTGTTGAATAGTTTCGATTGCTGTGTTAGGCTTCACTTCAAAGTTTCATGCGAAATTTTGAAGTGATCATTCACCCCCTCCCCCTCTGATCACATACTTGGTCTAACAATTGGTATCAGAGCTAGGCACTCTTTTTGGATTAACCTCCTGGAGTGTTTTCAAGTATGTCTTACGCAGCTATTCGCTCTGGCGAACCTATTCCTATTTTCAATGGGAAGGACTACTCTTACTGGAAGGACAAGATGAAGAGGAATATTATGGCTATCAATTCCACTGCATGGCAAGTTGTCTTACATGGTGTTACAGTTACTGACAAGAATGCTATCACTCCTGAAGAAGCTCAACTGATGGATCTGGATTCGGTTGTCTGGGTGTTCATCACAAATCACTTGACTCCAGAAAAGTATCATGAAGTGAAGAATATTCCTTCGGCAAAAGGTGTCTGGGACTATCTTGAAAAGATTGGTGAAGGTGTTTCTACTCAGAGAGATGCCAGAATTGACACACTCCGAAGCAAATTCTATCGCTTCAAAAGACTCGAGGGTGAAAAGGTTCACTCAATTTACAGCAGACTCACAGCTCTGGCAAATGAGTTGATTTCCCTCGGTGCTGATGATATAACTCCTCACTCAGTTGTCAGAACACTTCTTCGCTCGCTAGATGATTCGTTCGATCACATTGTTCTGATGATCAAGGAAAGGTCTGATTACAGACATCTTGTTGCTGCTGATGTTCTTGAGAGACCCACTACCTTTGAAATGGAAGAAGATGAGAAACGTGACATAAATGGTTCTCGAAGAAGATCTCATGCTCTGAAAGCAAAAGCTTCGCGTCATTCTTCGCCCGAAGTCAGTTCTGCTTCAGGTGTCGAATCAGATGATCCTGCAAGCATAGGAAAGGATTTGGCACTGATCATGAGACGCTTCAATCGCTTTCAGAAGAAAGGTTTTTCTTCACCCAAGAAGAGTTATCCTTCAAGAAGCTCGAGTCATTCTTCTCACCGTTCATCTTCAAGAAGCTCTCCATCGAAGGACAACTGCTGCTATAAGTGCAAGAAACCAGGACACTATATTGCTGATTGCCCTCTGTGGGAAGCTGAGAACAAATCGAAGCATTCTCTCAGAGACTCTTCATCGAAGCGTTACAAATCCTCCAGAAGTCATGAGTCAAAGAAACATGATTCCAGTTCAAGAAGGGAAAAGAAGAAAGATTCTGATGATGATAAGAGAAAGAAGTATCATAAGAAGCGTGAGGGTTCTTCATCGAAGACTTACTCGTCTCGTCGAAGCAGCTCTCATCGTGCCAAGGCCTATCTGGGAAAGGAGATGAACTCAGAAGACGAAGCCTCTGGTTCCGAAGCTGAACAAGACTCAAGGTTTGCTTCAGGGTCCGAATCAGATGGTGTTGCTGGATTGGCATTTGCTTCGACAGATGCTTCAGTCAATGCTTCGAGCTCATTCTTCACCAACAACAGTAGTGAAGATGAAACTCCTGCATATTGCTTCATGGCCAAGGCAAAGGTATCTTCATCCAAGTCAACCTATGATACCTCTGATTATTCCTCATGTGAAAGTGATACTAGGATAAGCTATGCTAAACTTGCTAAAATTGCTTCAATTCAACAAGATGAACTTGATTCACTAAGCAAAACCATTAAGAAGTCAGAAACGTTGTTGATCAATGAGATTGAGAAGAATCAAACTTTAACCAATGAGCATGCTGCTCTGAAGGAGAAGGTTGAAGAATTATCCTCTCGGCATGATCTTCTTTCAGTTGATTATGAGAAGCTTACCTATGAATTTCTTCAGAGGAAAGTGGCTCTCGAAAAACTGACAGAGGCTCATGAAGAATTGGAAAATGTCAATCTCTCTCTCATGGCTCAACAAGGTTCTGAAGCAATTGATAAATCTGAATCACCTTGTTTCGATTGTTTGGAACGAAGCAAAACTATTTCCAAAGGGAAAGCTCCTATTGTTATTGATGATACTAATGCCTCCGATGAGGAAAATCCTGCTGTTACCGAGGAACTCCTCAGGTTGAAAAACTTATTTGAAACAGGCATGTTCAAAAGTGTGCAAGGACACCAATATCTCTGTGATATCCTGAGGAAGGCTCTCCTTCACAGGAATCCCAGGAATGAATGTGTTGGCTTTGAAAGAAAGATAAATCCTGATGGCACATATTGGGAGCCTGAGCAGTATCCTAAGACTGTTTGGGTTCTAGCTAAGGAGAAACCCATTGATATTGCTAACCTTTCAGGTTTCGATTGCAAAATGAACAAAGTCATTGTGGATGAATCACTTGATTCAGACTACAAACTCATGAAAGATGAACAGGGAAAAGTTTCAGCGGAGTATGTAGGTACTCCACCAAAGAATGGATTTTACAAGAGGCAGATATGGGTGCAGAAAGCACTTGTTGAAAAATTGCCTGCTAACCATTCTATGCAGGGAAAGCCTTCGGTACCACCGAATCATTTCTACTCTCTTGAGACAAGAAATGATCCTTTGGTGACCGAGTCAAATGTTCCGCAGAAGCAATACTATCGTACTGGTCGCCATACGTATCGTCCTCATAATAATCGTACTAAGATTGCATATGCTCATACTTATGCTAACCATTCGCAGAGGACTTACATTTATGGTGTGCTTGATGGTACACCGAAGCAATACACTCCTGTCCGATTTAATATTGCTTCGACCAGTGCTTCAACGTCTTCTCAGTCACCTGCTCGTTTGTGGGTGGTTAAGAAGAACTAATTCTTCTGCAGGGCTATGTCTCCGGTGGATCCGAATGGGTCATGGATAGTGGTTGTACAAATCATATGACCGGAGACAAGGAGTTGTTCACCGAAGAAAAACTATCTCAATCTTCCTTGAAGTACATTACCTTCGGTGACAACAACAAAGGTAAAGTGTTAGGTTTGGGTAAGATTGCCATATCGAAGGATAAGCACATTGACAAGGTTATGCTAGTTCAATCACTTGGATATAATCTTATGTCTATTTCAAAGTTATGCGATATGGGTATGCTTGTGTTGTTTTCTGCTTCGCGTTGTGTTGTCTTTTCACAGGATGACTATTCGTTTGTCTTCGAGGGTTACCGAAAGGGAGATCTATACATTGTTGACTTTTCTTCGGGCCCTGCTGTATCCACTTGCTTAATGGCAAAAGCTTCATCTGGTTGGTTATGGCATCGAAGACTTGGTCATGCAGGGATGAGAAATCTTCATAACTTTGTGAAGAAGAATCATGTTATTGGTCTTACCGAAGTAAAATTCGATAAGGATCCTCTCTGCAGTGCTTGCGAAGATGGTAAAATTACGAAGAAACATCATTCAGCGAAGACCATCATGACTACCACTCGTCCTCTTGAATTGCTTCATATGGATCTTTTTGGTCCTCAAAATTATGCAAGTCTGGGAGGAAACAAATATGGTCTAGTTATTGTTGATGACTTCTCACGATATTCTTGGGTTTTCTTTTTGGATGACAAGAGCAAAGTGGTTGAAATCTTCAAGTCATTCGCTAAGAGAGCTCAAACAGAATATGAATTATCTCTGAAGCATATCCTAAGTGATAATGGAACTGAATTCAAGAATACTAATATCGAAGTTTTTCTTGATGATCATGGTTTTACTCATGAGTTCTCTGCTGCTTATACACCTCAACAGAATGGTGTAGTTGAAAGGAAGAATAGAAATCTTATTGAGATGGCCAGAACTATGCTTGCTGAATACAAGACTCCTATTAGGTTCTGGGCCGAAGCAATCAATACTGCATGTCACATCATCAACAAGGTTTACCTTCACAAATTCTTGAAGAAAACTTCACATGAGCTTATCACTGGTAACAAACCAAATGTCTCATATCTTAGGGTATTTGGTGCTCCATGCTTTATTAGAGATATGAATCATAGCTCCAAATTTGCCCCTAAGGCACATGAAGGTTTTCTTTTAGGTTATGGCTCAAACTCTCAAACTTACAGAGTCTATAACTCTCACTTTGGAAAAGTTATGGAAACTGTAAATGTAAGATTTGATGAAACTAATGGCTCTCAAAAGGAGCATTTGCCTCATGATCTAGATGAACCTCCACTTGATGAAGTGATTAGGTCTATGGCCTTTGGTGAGATTCGCCCTGTCGAAGCTAATGAACGTCAAGCTGTAAGGGATGATGATGGTCCAATGTTCCCACACATAGCCCGGGGCACTGCAGATCACCATCCTGAAGCTAATGATGAACAGGACGAAGAAGGTCAAGGGAACGAAGGAAATGCTGAAGCTGAACCCGAAGCTGATGCAGATCCTGAAGCATATGCTGAGCCTGAAGCAAATGATACTGCTTTATCACGAGTTCGAAGAAGAGTTGATGTGGATTCGATTCTCGAAGATATCAATCTACCAGGTCGTCCCACTACTCGATCTCGCACTCGCTTGGCTAACTTCTGTGGAAATTTTTCCTTTGTCTCTATGCTAGAGCCTTCAAAATTTGATGAAGCCATGAAAGACCCTGATTGGTTATTGGCTATGATGGAAGAACTTCACCAGTTTGAAAGGAACAAAGTCTGGTCACTTGTTGAAAGGCCAGATCCCTCGAAGCACAACGTTATTGGCACCAAGTGGATATTTCGCAACAAGCAAGATGAAGACGGTATTGTGGTAAGAAATAAGGCTAGATTGCTAGCACAAGGTTACACCCAAATCGAAGGCATTGACTTTGGTGAAACCTATGCTCCAGTAGCCCGTCTCGAATCCATTCGTGTCATGCTTGCTTTTGCTAACCACAAAAATATATTGCTATATCAAATGGATATCAAGAGTGCTTTTCTTAATGGTGAAATCGAAGAAGAAGTGTATGTTATGCAGCCTCCAGGTTTTGAAGACTCGAAGAATCCTGATATGGTGTACAGGCTTCATAAAGCTTTGTATGGACTGAAGCAAGCACCTCGTGCTTGGTATGAAACATTGAAGGATTTCCTCCTGAAGAAAGGCTTCAAACCAGGAACAACTGACCCCACTCTTTTCACTCGATCATATAACAATGATCTATTTGTGTGTCAGATATATGTAGATGATATCATTTTTGGCTGTACTAACACTGAGATCAGCGAAGAATTTGCAAGGATGATGTCGAAGAAATATGAGATGTCTATGATGGGAGAATTGAATTTTTTCCTTGGACTTCAGATTCGACAACAGAAGAATGGCACCTTTATTTCACAAGAGAAATACTTGAAGGATTGCCTAAAGAAGTTTGATCTTGCTGAATGCAAGACCATTAGAACTCCCATGCCTACTAATGGTTTTCTTGATGCAGATGAGAAAGGGAAACCCTTCGATCAGAAAAAGTTTCGGTCTATGATAGGTTCACTCTTATACTTATGTGCATCTAGACCTGACATCATGCTATCAGTTTGTATTTGTGCTCGTTTTCAGGCAAATCCGAAGGAATCGCATCATATTGCTGTGAAGCGAATTCTTCGATATCTAGCACATACTCCTTCGTTGGGACTTTGGTATCCCAAAGGCACTCAGTTTGATTTGATTGGATATTCTGATTCAGACTGGGCTGGTGATAGGGTTGACAGGAAATCTACCTCAGGCACTTGTCATTTTCTTGGTAGATCTCTTGTGTGTTGGGCTTCAAAGAAACATAATTGTGTCTCAATATCTACTGCTGAAGCTGAATACATTGCTGTTGGCTCATGCTGCACTCAAATACTTTGGCTTAAGCAGACGCTGAAAGATTATGGTATTCATATGAAGAAAATCCCTCTACTTTGTGACAATGAGAGTGCCATCAAGATTGCTCACAATCCTGTGCAACACTCTCGAACGAAGCATATCGATATTCGTCATCATTTTCTTCGAGATCATGTTCAGCGCGAAGACATTGAGATTAGCCATGTAAGAACTGAAGATCAATTGGCAGATATATTCACGAAGCCATTGGACGAGAAAAGGTTTTGTGCATTGAGATGTGAGCTGAACATCTTAGACTCACACAATGTTCAGTAAGATCGAAACTATTCACTGTATATATTCACCTTCGTTGTGTTATTTTAGTTTAGTTTCGCTTGAGTTTTTCTTCGCCCAAGTTTAGCTTCGTTTGCCATTTGCTTTTTGTTCTGTGTTTAGATTGCTTTATTTATTCGTTTCTTTTGTCCTCTATGCTTATAATTTTTAGCTTCGTTGTTGTTCTTCGAAGTGATAAGTTTCGGACCCTACCCCTCCATTCTGTTTCGCTCCCAATCTTTTCGATCTTGAATGTTAAGCAAAATTGAAACGGAAAGCATATTGCTTCGAACGTCATTGAGTTCCGAATCAAATGCTTCCAACTTTATCGAAGTTTTTGCTCTCGGTCAAGACTTATTCTTCGACCGTTGAGTCCCCGTCTTTTCGGATCGATGAGTTTCGCTCGCGATACGCCACCATATCTGAGCCGTTGAATCGGAAGAGTCAGTTGCTGAGAACCGTTCGATGTGATCTGGTAACCGCTTCAGATCGTGCCTATTTAAGGCGATCCCCCCATCGAAACCGTTCCCACGCATTCATTCACCCCGACTCCTCCGTCTTCCTCCTCGAGCATCCGCAGAGCTCCTCGTCCTCGTCGTCGCCGTCGCCGCTTCACTGCCGGAACGTCGCCGCCGTGGACCTTCCCCGTCGATTCAGAGCACTTCTCCGCCCTCCGTCGCCGTAGCCGCCGTGCGTCACCAAGTTAGGGTACGCATTGCCTCTCGGATCCAATCTTGCTCTCCGTGTTCTTCATCTAGGGTTTGGATCTGAGTTTGTTAGGGTTTTGATTTCTGTTTTAGGGCTGTTTGATCCGTGCTGATCTTTACATCTTGGGAAAGCTGGTCTTAGCATCAAAGCTATCCCATCTTCTCAGGTCAGTGGATAAGATTCGATTCATTCTCTGTTTTGGCTTAGGTTAGGTCATGTTTTCGAACTAGTTCTAGCCAAAAATCATACAGAGAAGTTGCATCCAATCTGAGATTGATCTGGGTTCCTATCAAAATTGATTTGTTTTGGTCGAAACTTTTGCCTGTGCTTATTCATTCCCTCTCCTTGTTTCCCTCTTGTCTACGACTCTATTCACAGGATGTCTGACGAAGAGGCTGCCATAGGGAATGAGTCTCCCATAGTTGATGGACTTGAGAATTTCCCTGAACCACCGAAGCCGAAGGGCAAAGGTGGCAAAACGAAGGAAGTGAATAATGCCAGAGGCATTCCCGAAGCAATTCGCATTAAGATGGGGTATAACACTCCTCCAGAAGAAACAGATCAGGATAGGAAGACGAGATTGCAAAAGATTCGCAGATATTGGGCTGTCAGGTGGTACAAGATCAAGAGCATCCCAACTTGGAAGTGGGCAATGCAATTCGCTTTCAGTCCTCCTTACAGATACACCACAGTCATGTGTGCTCAGTACACCGAAGACAACCGGATGAAGTACTATCCGAAGCCTCCGGCTGTTCCTCACCCAAATTCACTCAAGACTCCGGATGATTATCCAGATGAGAAAATCAGGCTTGCCATTTTGGCTGAAAAGAAGAGAATCCGCGAAGAAAAGAAAGCTAAAGCTCTTGCAGCTGCTGGACTTGATGAAGCTGAACCATCGAAGCCTAAGAAGAGGCGAAAGCTTCGGAAGCTTAGTAATTCGCCACCTCCTGCTTCAGATGAGGAGGCAGAACACGAAGCCGATGACGAAGCTGAAGCAGCTGCTCAGCTCGAAGATTCTATCGAAGAAGATCCAACTGATGAAGCTGATGATGAGTCAGAGAACTCACCCATCCCCCCTAGTCCTAAGAAGAAACTGTTTAAGAAGCCTCTGAAGAAGAAGGCTGGAGCGAAGCCAACTGCTCCTAAGGGTGTTAAGTTTTATGAACCTACAGCACCTCCTGCTCCAAAGAGGAACATTGACTTGACGAACTTGGTGGTCGAAGCACCCTTGTCGTCAAAGCCTCCCCGCCGTCCTGTTCCATCCGAGCAGAGGACCAAGGAACGGCATGACCCGAAGGCAAAGCCTGTTGCTAAGCCTACTGATGTGCCCGAAGCCAAAGCTCAAGAGCCTGTTAAAGCTTCGAAGCCGAAGACAACTGTGGCTAAGCCTGGCCAAACATATGCCCAGGTTGGCACCAAGAAGCTAACAGAAGTTGAGTTGAGGAAAAGAGACCTCATCGAAGCTGAACGCCTGCATGCCGAAGCTCAAGCCAAGGCTAAGGCAGAGAGAGAAGCAAAAGAGAAACAGAAAGCAGATAGAGAAGCTGCTGAGCTGGAAAAGCAAAGGAAAGCGCTGGCTGAATCTAACCAGCAAGCTGAAGCGAAGCGCAAGCTAGCGGAAGCTAAACTCAAGAGGCTAAGGCAGCCGCCGAAGCCAAACAACTTGCTGAAGCTGAAGCCAAACGCCAAGCTCAGCTTGATATTGTTCGCACGAAGAGAGCAGAAAAATCTGCTAGGGCCGCTCAAAAGGAAGCTGCTGTGGACATGGCGCCGAAGGAAATTCCCCCGAAGCTAGTCGCAGCTCCTATTCCCGAAGCCCAAGTTGAAGCTGAACACAGTGAACACAACTTTCCAGATGCTAGGGAAGGTGAACTGTGGGACTGTCTGGGTCTGAGCCAGACATATTTCAAGCTTGCTGAAGCCATTCATCCTCACACTGTGGATATTGGAGATACTCATATTTCACCAAATCTTTCAGCAATGGTCGAAACTTTATACAATCAACTGAGAGATCTGCATTCTAGAGACAGATCAGAAACTGCAAAGGTTCAGAAATTCCAGAAGAAAGCAGATGAAGAATCTGATGAGGATTTCAAGAGTGAAGCCACTGCTGCTTCGAAGAAAATTGCTGCTGTGAATGAGCAAACCAAGCAAAATATTCAAAATTTTCAAGGCAAGCTGAAATCCGCTATCGAAGAATGCTGCAAATTGCATAATGCTTCGGTCATGGCGCTTGACTCTAAGAGGCGCGACGCCATGGTCCAGCAATTAGCTTCACCTCTTCCCAAGCTGCAACCAAGGAAGAGACGTCTGATTGCTGACACCGAAGAAGTTGATGAAGTTAGCTCCCACCCGACCAAGAAAGCACCAAGAAAGGCATCGCCTCCACGATGCAAAATCATCAAACTTGGAAAACCTACATCGAAGCCATCCGCCCCCGAAGCTGTTCCACCCCGTGCTCCAACTCCACCCCCACCTCAACAAGCTCCACAACCGTCCGCTCAAGACAATTTTGCTCCACAACCATCTCCACCCCGTCAAGCCATTCCAGACAAAGATTACTCTTCAGCTCACTCTGCTGAGGAGTCTGAAGATAAAGAAGAAGAAGCTCAAGATAAAGCTGTTCATGCTGAAGCCAATGCAGATGCTGATGTCGTAGCAGGAACCGAAGCCAATGAGTTGGCTTTAGTCACTCAACCGCAGAGGCGAATCACAGATGCACGAAGGCATTGCATTCCTGCTCAAGACACACAGTTGGACTCTCTCTATCCCAGAGAGACTTTTCCCATATTCATGGAAGCAGGAACTTCTTCTAGGCACGGTCCTGAATTTGACATAGAAGTTCATCGCAAGAAGCTTCGATTCTTTGGCACTAGTCCATATGATTCACCAAGAACTGCTGATGATCTTAGATTCTGGACTGCTGAACAGCAAATATTGTACACGAAGCTTTACTGTCAGAAAGGTGTTCTTTTCAGACACAAATACTTGGACATGCACAGTTTATCTGCTGCCACATGCTTCCAAAACATCGTGGAAACTATCGAAGCACAGAACCTGACTGGATTATTTGCAATGGAAACTCCATTTAACTCAGAGCTAGTGAAGCAATTCTATGCTACTCTGTATGTCTCTGGAACCCCAGAAGATACTAGCACTTGGACTCTTGAATGGATGATTCAAGGGAAAGTCTTCAGGATGTACTCCGAAGAATTCATGGAAGTGGTGAACATTCCAAGACACACTGGCAAACTTGCAAAGGTTCACATGTTACCTGATCCCACTGAAGCTGAATTCGCATCTTTACTGGATCCCGAAGTCACTGGAGATCACATGCCAGAAAACATTCGCCCGAAGCATCTGGTGTTCAATTCCAAGACATGGTTCTATATCCTGTCAAACTCACTGATGCCTCTCAGTATAGCGAATGAAGAATCAAATATACATTATCCAACTCGTCATGCTCTATTGAAACTCACTCATGGACATGTGTTTGACTTCGAGGATTGTTTTCTTCAAAACATGGTACAAGCTGCTGAATTGGTAAACCAACTGAAGCCATATGCTCCTTGGCTGCAAGCCATTTGCAACCATGGACGCAACGAAGAATTCACAGCGAAGCATCACACGAAGCTGTTCTGTCCTCCGGTCCGCGATACAATGAACATCTTCAGGCGGCCAAATGACCCCTTTGCAACATATGTAGGAGTCAGACAACACATAAATGAGCGCAACATGTCGAAGCATTACCAGAAGGAAGTGTATCACTTCGAGGTTGCCATTCGAAACCAACAGTTACTAGAAAATTTCATCGAAGGCAATCAACGTCAGATGCAACACTTGTCAGATGAGATTAACAAAGTTGGAAACATTGCAATGAACAACAACCAATACTTGAAGGTATTGAAGCGTCATTCATGGAAAGGCCTCAGGAAGTTTAACTCTGTGAAGAAACTTGAAGCCGATCGCATATTCAAGGAGTACCCACATCTGCAGAGGAACTTTTCCAGAAATGATTCGGTTGATCGCCCCAACCCCAAGATCCCACCGCTGGAGAAAATCGAAGAAGTATTATTCGTCAACTCTGCCGAACAGATTCGCCCCGACACTTTCTCTGATGAAGACTCCCACACATCGAAGCACGAAGACGATCCCCTCGATGACAGCGACCTTGAATTGCTTCAAGCGCCAATGGACTTCGACGAGGAAGAGTCACCGGCTTCGACTGAAGGCGAAACTTCTGGAGATGCTTCTTCATCAGGCGAAGACATTCCGCAGGGTCCCAGGGGTGCAGCTGACGCGTAAATGCTCTCGATCTGCCCCTCAACCTTTTGTCCTATTCTTGAAAAAAAGGGGGAGAAAGTAGCATCGATTGAGTTTAGATTCGCTGCCGGGTTCAGGGTTTTGATTCGATTCGATTTTGCGTGTGTTAAGATTCGACAAACATTCCATTCACTTCGATTGGGTTGTATCTTAACGTTTTACTTCGGTTGTGAACTGTTTTATCTTTGTATATGTTAATAACCCCGTGCTTGCAAGCTGCTTTCCTATATTTTATCTTGCAGGTGGTTATTTTTCTTTAAGTTCACAGGTCATTGGATGATTGCATGTTCTTCAAGACAAATTATCTTTGTATGCAATTGATTCGCTAGGATATGTGTTAGGCTTCCCATTGATGATATTCTTCAACAAGCATTCACTTCGATTATAAAAATCTTCGATGCTTGCTTTCAGGGGGAGTCAAAAGCTTCATATCTTAGAGTTTGCTCTCGTCTCAATTCAAAATTCCAAATCTTTTATCGATGCCTGTTTTGTCAACAATAGTCCAAAAAGGGGGAGATTGTAAGAGCAAAGTTATACCCTCATGAGTTTTGGATATTGTTGGTCAAAACAGTAGAGGAACTAACAAGTTTTCTAGTGTGAAACAGATGGTTAGGTTCCTGAAGTTATAGGTTGGTGATAAAGCTTCAACGAAGATTTACTCATTTATCGAAGCATATCCTCTGGAGCGAAGTTTATCACGGATGTCGACCCCTAAAAAGATAAGGAATCCTGAAGCACGTCTCATCGAAGAAGTTGATCAAGATGGCGCAAGACTTAGTTGTTTTTGCATAGTTCTTTTTACTTCTTTGAGTCGTAGGAAAAACCGTACTATCAAGAGGGGTTTAGTAAATGTATTCCGAAGGTTTTGATGAAAAGACTCAGATCGAATCTAAACCAGTGAGAAGCCAGAGTCGAAGAAATCTCATGTGAGCTAGGTAATGCTTCACCAGTGAAGACTTTGTTCTTTCGGCTCCTGAAGCAGAACCAAGTCCGTGAGTCAGCGTTACTTGGACCGCAAGTAAAGTTGCGCTTTGATTGAAAATATGACCGTTGGGGACAGGTGTCAAGCTGTCACATCGGGTCACTTCAGTCATTTCACACCTTGGGATTGCCACCTATAAATACGCCTCCCCAGCCCTCATTGGCTGGGGGCTGCTCCAACATTGATTCTCTACAGAGGAGAGAGAGAGAGAGCAACCCCACCGAAGCATTTCAAATACCAATACACTGAAGCATAAGTCCTATTGATCTGAGTTGACTCATTATGACTTAGGAAGAAGTTTGCTAGCCTTGTTATCTTGGAGAACTGCAATTCTCCTAGACGGTTAGAGAGTTGTTCTTCAGAGAGCGAAGAGTTATTGTCGCCTCGAAGTCCAGTTTGTCAAAGGTTTCGGTGATTTCCTCAATAATCAACCAAGAGTGAAGAACTGACCAAGCTCAAGGAGATTGGTGCAGTGGAGAAATGGACGGAGAGAGGTTAGCTCCTGTGTTCAATCACAAGTCCCTCCAACCAGACGTAGCACTTTGCAGAGTGTGAACTGGTCGAACAAACATCGCCGAGTCAAGAGTTCGTTTTACTTTCCGCACTTACATTCTGTTTGTCAATTGCTTCAGAGTTCTGCTTCGATGCAATTGATTCGATACTTTTGATTCACTATGTTCTGCTTCGATCACGTTCTGCTTCAATGTTTACCTTTCTGTTGAATAGTTTCGATTGCTGTGTTAGGCTTCACTTCAAAGTTTGATGCGAAATTTTGAAGTGATCATTCACCCCCTCCCCCTCTGGTCACATACTTGGTCTAACAAAAAAGCAAACGGCCCTGTCTGTGGGGGAATCAAGAAACGGCTCCTCGCACCACTCGAGCAAGCCGCCGACAGCTGGGTATAAGAGCTCCCCGCGGTCCTGTGGAGCCTACGAACCACACCAAACACTGCGACCCAATACACACCTTTCTTCATGGTGTACGGGGCAGAGGCAGTCTTACCACATGACCTCAAGTTCGGAGCACCCCGGGTCACCGGATACGAAGAAGAAGAAGCAGCAGAAGCACTGCAAGACGACAAAGATACGGCTGACGAAGCAAGAGATGCAGCCTTGACAAAATCAGAAGGGTACCAAGACAAACTACGTACCTACCAAAGCAGTCGACTGCGCACTAGAACATTCAACAAAGGTGACCTAGTCCTACGACTAATACAAGAGAAGGTCCACAAACTTGCCCCCCAATGGGAAGGACCATTCATCATCTCAGAAGTCATCGGAGGGGGCGCCTACAGGCTGAAGAACCCAAAGACAGACGAGGACGTGGGAAACCCATGGAACGTAGCAAACTTGCGACGATTCTATCCATAGCCCCTATCGGTCGGACATGACTGGCAATTCATGTAAATCACTTGACCACAATAAAATAAGTGTTGCCCAAATACTGCCATCTCAAAACACTCGGGGGCTGAAGAGGAAACCCCCCCGAGCAACTCTATCGCCTACGCGATCCCAACCGAAGCACTCGGGGGCTGAAGAGGACCCCCCCGAGCAACTCTATCGCCCACGCGATCCCAACCAAAGCACTCGGGGGCTGAAGAGGAAACTCCCCCCCCCCGAGCAACTCTATCGCCCACGCGATCCCAACCAAAGCACTCGGGGGCTGAAGAGGAAACTCCCCCCGAGCAACTCTATCGCCCACGCGATCCCAACTGAAGCACTCGGGGGCTGAAGAGGAAACTCCCCCCCGAGCAACTCTATCGCCTACGCGGTCTCAACCGAAGCACTCGGGGGCTTAAGAGCAAAACTCCCCCCCGAGCAACTCTATCGCCTACGCGATCTCAACCGAAGCACTCGGGGGCTTAAGAGCAAAACTCCCCCCGAGCAAATCTATCGCCTACGCGATCTCAACCGAAGCACTCGGGGGCTTAAGAGCAAAACTCCCCCCGAGCAACTCTATCGCCTACGCGATCTCAACCGAAGCACTCGGGGGCTTAAGAGGAAACTCCCCCCGAGCAACTCTATCGCCTACGCGATCTCAACCGAAGCACTCGGGGGCTTAAGAGCAAAACTCCCCCCCGAGAAACTCTATCGCCTACGCGATCTTAATCGAAGCACTCGGGGGCTTAAGAAGAAAAAAACCCGAGCAACTCTACCGCCTACGCGATCTTCTTCATGAAGCACTCGGGGTCTCGAGCACAAACCCCACCCGAGAGACGACCATCAACACTCCCATGGCATCCAAGCACTTTTGAAGAAACTTTGGAGGAAGCACAAGCTCATCTAGTCTTCACCTGATCGCCAACGATCACCTAAAGACTCTGGGGCTACTCCCATCGGGAGCGCTGCCGCGCACCCGATAAAAAGACAACAAAGGAAACAAATTTTAGCCTACGCCTGACCCTTCGACTCAAGCGTAGCCTCGGGGGCTACTCCCATCGGGAGCGCTGCCGCGCACCCGATAAAACCAACAGTACCAAGTATAGGATGGACCCGAAGACAGTCCCCAGCAGTAAAAGACTCTCAGTTACAAAAGGATTCGAAGACAGCTCCTAATGGTCAAGACATAGTTTTTGGTGGCATAAAAGGCTCAAATATAAATTCCACTACAAAGGATAAAACACAGTTTACATCATAGATATCATCTTCAGTACAAAAGGACTCAACTACATTTGGATAGAAGGCAGCTCCTGTTACAAGAGAAAATCACCCAAGGAACTATGACTTCTACATGTGTGCCCATGAGGGGTAATCTACTCTAGTACAAGAGCATCATCACAGACAAAGTAGGAGTCGAAGCAGCAGGCTCATGATGTCAATGACATAACAAAAGGTGAAGCTCGACTTATTTGCAGAACCATTGGAGACACTGCTCCACCAGCTTCTTCTCCAGCTCCACCCAAGCTGCCGACGAAGATGACGCTGCTGCCTCCTGTTCTACAAGGTCGCCTGCCGCACTCGTTTAACCGGTGGCTTGACATCGAGGTCTTCTTCAGAGGAAGAGGAGGAAGCAGTTGAAGACGGCTCACCACCACCGCCAGAAGAGTCCCTGGAGGAAGAAGCAGTCGAAGACGCCGGTGATGGACTTCTCGACTTTGTGGAGCTGTTGCTGCTCGACTCCTGCCCATGCGGATCCATGCTGTTGCCACTCGGATCGAAAGCGCGGACAGTGACAGTGCTCTCACCATCAAAACGACAGCTGAGCATATCACCATCCCGCAAATTCAACCGCCGAGCAAATAAACTCCAACCAGATCCAAGAAAAATCAAGCGAGAGCTATCAACCTCCAAATCAACATAAGAAGGAGATCGACAGCTCCATTGAAGGTGCAGAAGCAAGCCATCCAAGCCACGTTCAGAGACAATGGCAGAAAAAGCAGAGGGAAGAAGGATGCGATTGGCACTTTGGCCACGAACACGCAAAATAAAATCGTAGCGCCAGAATCCCTCCTCCAAGGGAGAGGAGGAAGGCACTGGCACCGCACCATGACGACCACCACGGCATGAGCGTGGTGTGCGGCCACCACGGCCACGACGACCACGGCCACGGCCAACACCTCGCCTAGGAACCATGAGCAGAAGAAGAGATGAAGAAAGAGGTGAAGCAGCGAGTTGGATAGAAGCGTAGTAGAGAAAGGCCTATTTATAGAATAACTATCATCAAGGCACAGAGAAGCCAAAACGACAGCAGCAATTAATTCAAAAGACCAATCGTCCCAGCCGTCTCGGACTCCAAGACGAAGATGCTTTCTCACGGGATGCACTGTACGCAAGACGCGTCAATTCGCGCACGTTTCCAACGCGTGTATGGGAAACCCAACCGGCGCCTGACGCACGCCACAGCGGCCATCATTATGACCGGTCCAGAAGATGTGACGGTTCAATGGCAGAGCATCACTGCTAGCCATCAAACAGAGGCATCACTGCCCCTCACAAACAGCAAAGAAAAAACCAAAGAGACGCCAAGGCTCTTATATTCCATCTTTCAGATCTTTTTCCCCGAGGAAGAAAAACATCTTACTCCCATCGGGAGCGTACATCATAAGAGTCCCGGGTGCTCCCTCACCTAAAGGTTAGCCACGTGCTCGAGTGAACACTCGCACTTATGAGAGTCTCGGGTGCTCACTCAACCCGACGTAAGACAAACAAACATTCGCCAAGACCATACGGCGCTAAGAGTCTCGGGTGCTCCCTCGCACGAAGAGCCAAAAACGGCATTCGAGTGATTACTCGCGAAAAACTCCCCGATTGAGCACTCAAAAATAAAGCTCCTCGGGTGAATAAGTGAACAGCTCGCTTGATGTTTTGTTCCAAGCGGGTGCAATGCTATAAGGCTCCGCGCCTAAAAAACACACGTTCCTGGAACACGATACACTTTGCCCAGATGCCACGCAAGATTAGCGTGTAGGTAAGACCCCGCTGCGAAGTACGGCCGGGCTGGGACTTGCCGAAGAGCGATTTCACTCCCAACCTTTCCCATGCGCAGAGCATGATAGAAAAGCCGGGCGGACGCGCCTTAGGCTACACACATTACTGGCGGCAAATGAACACCGTAAGACCTGAAGCGGCCGGACTTTTGCTCGACACCAGTGTTCCAAGCTCACGTCGAGGGACGTGGGTTTGATTGGGCTACTGTGGTATTTTCCCTAGTGCAATTAACCAAAGCTCGATCCGTCGACTCCTTGGGCCCTTTCAGCTTAGCATCCCTCGAAACAGGTTTTGTCATGGACACCAGACTGCCAGCGACCCACGGATGAACCGTGCATATCAATGAACGACAAATGAATGTACTCAAGTCCCTGCGCCACTCTTCGAGTCCCCTAGGCACTCGGGGGCTACTGACGAGGGGGTGACCCCACGACTCCTACGGATGAGCCTACCTGGTGTCCATGAAGGCAGAAGGCCCATGAAGATACGGCCTCGGCCTGCTAGTTGGCACCGACGTAGGAGTCCTCGACTCACAAGGAAGGTGCGAAGATCTGCCGTACGGAGCAAGCTAGGGTTAGGAAAGTTTACCTGTACACGTAGATGAACTCCCTGAGACCTATCCCGGTATATAAGGGCTAGGAGGGGCGACGCCAAAGATATCCAATCTCACCTGTAACCCTAGCCTTGAGCGCTCCAGCCTTGGCCTCCATTGTAATCGCATCTCCCCAGTCAATAATATCGAGCAGGAGCGAGCCTTCCTGTTTGCCGACGAGCTATCGTCCAATCTGTGCCTCTCATGACTAACCCAGGGTCCCTGACCATGGGATTTGCCGGGGTTGATCCCCGTCACAAAGCAACAGGCAACATACAACTGCATTAAAGAACTTTGCGCAAAGTAAACAATCCTTGCACCCGCAAGTACAAGCACCATTGTTTTCCCCCTTGTGGCAACAACACATCCCCTAGACTCATGTTTCTGTCACTCAAGCTAGTCATCGGGGGGCATGCACCCACAATCATGCATAACGCT
Organism: Bromus sterilis; assembly: GCA_950022295.1. Classification (NCBI taxonomy): domain Eukaryota; kingdom Viridiplantae; phylum Streptophyta; class Magnoliopsida; order Poales; family Poaceae; genus Bromus; species Bromus sterilis. The sequence continues at coordinate 238,304,202 of OX465598.1, forward strand.
CTTTCTTGGAGTCACTACCTACTACTTGGCCAAAGCAATAAACAGCAACGGAGAACATGCAAGAATTACTCAAGAACATAAATATAAAAGAAGAGAATCAAATATATAACTCAATCACAATCTGAACATAATCTCATAATCCATCGGATCCCAGCAAACTCAGCATAGCAACAGCGGAAAGATTACATAAGTGCCTCGATCATGTAGGGCAGCTCACGAGGTCTAATCCATGAAGAACAAAGAGGGGAGGAGAACATCACATATCTACTGATCATAGACCCATGGTCCAAGGTGGACTACTCACGGTTCATCCAGGAAGCATCCATGGTGGTGGAGAAGCTCCCGGAGGTGATTCCTCCCTCCGGCAGGGTGCCGGGAAGAGGTCTTCTGGTGCTCCCGATCTTGGAAGCGCGGCGGCGGCGGAACAGAGGAGAGATCGCGAAAAAGGGTTCCGTCCCCGAGGGTTTCTCGTCACGGAGAATAAATAGGCGAAAGGGGGCAGCCAAAGGTGGGCCAGGTGCTCCAGGCACCCCCTGGCGCGTCCAGGGGTGGGGCCGCGCCCTCTGGCCGCCTGGGCCCCCTTGGCCCCCTCGGCCCCCACTTTGTATCTTTTGGAACGTTCCCGTACGTTGTTTTTTCCTATATTTTTCTGGAATTTTTCTGGCACTTTAAATAAGGGGGAAACCTGAAATAGAAAAACAGTACAAAACAGGAACTGGCAATGGGGTGTACTGAGTTAATAGGTTAGTCCAAATATGATCAAAAGTGTATGGAAGTTCATCAATATCATAGAAATATCACACAAAAGAGGCATGGAGCAAGCAGAAATTATAGATACGTTTTGGACGTATCTACATCCCCAAGCTTAATTCCTGCTCGTCCTCGAGTAGGTAAATGATAACAAGCATAATTTCTGTGGTGACATGCTAACAACCATATAAGAACTTTGAAAGTAAAGCAATCAAGGCATGTAATTCAGTTCAAGTCATAATAGGCAAGATTCTATACTTGGCATTGAAACAAGCAACATAAGAACATAAAGGTGCAAGATCTCTCGCTGTCCGTGACTCGAATGTCTCCAAATGGTGTTTGCGTGCAAGAAAGGGGATAGGGATATACGAGAAAAAGTATTTTTATGTTGAGAACTCAATCTACTAAAGTTTCACACTTGGTCTTCTTTGGAATCTTATCTTGACTCATCCCCATACCACTAGCCAGGTACAAGTCAAAATGATCCACTCCTTTTCGACATTTTGAGCACTCATGCAATGGATGAGCGTAAGCAAGAAAGTTGACACTTAGGATGGCAAAGAGAGAATATGGTGGAGGAGGAAGACAAAAAGGTGTGAAAGGCTCACATCAATGAGGTCAATCATAGGCGAGAGAAAGACAAATGCTAGATACGATGTGAGGAGTAGGCATTGCCATGCAACGGATGCACATATGAGCTAAAATCTCTCCAAAGGAACTAGTGGGGGTGCATCCAACTTGCTTGCTCAAGAAGACCTAGAGCTCTTTTGAGGAGGCTCATCATTGGAATATACAAGCCGAGTTCTATAGTGTGAAGGTCTCCACATAGCTATATGCATGAATGATAATCTCTATGGAGTACAAGATATAAGAGGGAGTACGAGTGTGCATCTCTCAAAAGGAATAGTAGTGTGCCCCCTTCTCTCTTTTTATTTTCTTTTTCTCTTTTTTTTATTTTTTTATTTTTTGGTGGCCTCAATGGCTCTTTCTATTTCTCTCTCATTTGTCCTGTTTGGTATCTTTTAATTTGTCCTCTTTGGGATCTTTTCCTCACTTTAGGGGCAACACTCTATAAATTACAAGAAGTATAGAAGATCTTTCACACTTTACAAAGTACTCAAATCATAAAGAAAATGTAACTATCATGATGTATGCAAATGTATGCCTCTGCCAGTGTAGCAGGATATGCAATGATACTAGCGCGTCATGTAGCAATGATTAGGGCAAGGCCCAACTAGCATGCGGCTCATCGATCAAGCAAGTATCATGTATGACATGAAGATCAAGTCATGAGAAGATGGATGTTTCATGGCAATGTATCTCGGAAAGGCTATGGAAATGCCTTGGTAGGTAGGTATGGTGGCTGGTTTTAGGAAGGATAAAAGGAGGTTTATGATGACAGAGCGTATTGTGCCAAGGGTTTGGATGTACCGGCAAAGGTGGACGCCAACTCTCGGAGTGAGAAGAAAGCAATGCACGGCACAAGAGAGGCTAGAAAAATATGCGAAGGTGGAAGTGTCAACTTTCGAATACTCACATTAGTCCGAAGAACTCATGCACTTATTATCGGTAACTCTCAATCTAATAAGGAGGTTTCACAAAGAGACAAGTACCCCGAGGAGGAGTGTATGGGGGTTTGGTTATCCTTGCGCATCCTCGACTCATGGTACGTGAGTGTACTCTAATATTCGACCCCTCAGAAGAGTAGTGATCCATCTAGTAGCTAGAGTTCTCAACTAATTTGTAGGTTTTTGAAAATAAACATGGATTGCCCAAAATACGACATCTATCACTAATAAGCTAAATCTCTTGACACCAAAAGTCCAAACAATACTCAAAACAATACCTCAAAACTATTGCAAGTTACTACTACAAAAGAATAGCAACCTCAATTACCTACTTCAAGTCAAGACACACAACTCAGTGCAACAGGCAAACTCTCTAAACAAGATAAACATGAAAACTCAAGAGAGTTCCAGCAAAAAACTAAACAAAAGCTCTTTGAAAAGATAAACATGAAAACTAAGAGCTAAACATGACAGTAGCTATGAAAAGATAAAGAACACACACAGCAAAAATAAGCATGAAAAATCCTATGTTGCGTTCTAGATTTTGGAAGTGGAGCGTGTCTCTCTCCCACACAAAGAAAGCTGGGTTCTAACTTGTTATGAACAGCTAGCAGAGCTAAAGAAAACTAAAAATAAAACCTAAGAGCGAGACGCTCCAAGAATATCACATAACGCATGAAGTGATAAAAATGTAGTGAAACGAGAGACGAACTGATAATTGTTGATGGAGAAGGGGATGCACGGGGGCATCCCCAAGCTTAGACGCTTGGGTCTCCTTGAATATTTCTTGGGGATGCATGGGGGCATCCCCAAGCTTGAGCGCTTGACACTCCTAAATCTTCTTTCATCATCTTCCCTCACACACTTGAAAACTCCCTTCATACATAACTCATCATAATCTGATTAGCAAGGTTAGTACCCATAATAAAATAATTTTTTCTCTACTGGAAATAAAGATAATCTTGAAGAGCTACTGTTTCTCAAGATTGCCAAAAAACATTGCAAATAAAAAGCAAGCTTAAGATTTGCAAAACGAAGAAAAGGCAAAACAAGACAGAATTTGTGAAAAACAGACCAGCAGGTAGTAAAGAATTTTTGAGGGATACTTCTGCAACTCAAATCAAAAAACTCAGAACATACGAAAGTTTCGTAATTGTATAGAGCATGTTGTGTAAAAAATTCAGATCAAAAAGATGAAATGGGATTTTTCTCTGATTTTTCTAGTCACGAGGACAGAATCTGTTTTCTGGACAGCATGTCACAACTTTCACTTCCCTTATCGTATGAGGCTATAAAAGGCACAAAGCTTGAAAAGTAAAGATACAATGATGTTGCTACAGTAGTAACAATCATCAAGACCACTAAAAACAGAAGGAAAACAAAAAGGAAATATTAAATTCGTTGCGGGCTGCCTCCCGAAAGCGCTTCTTTAAAGCCATTAGCTAGGCTTAAATATTATAGAAGATGGTCTCACAAGAATAAGAATTTTGAAGCAAAAAAGAGCATCAAGAAGCAAATATGAAACACATTTAATACTAACCCACTTCCTATGCATAAGCATATTGTAAGAAAATAAATCAACAAAGCACAAAGTGACATGCATAGGAAGGTCGAAAAAGAACAACTTCAAAACTTTCAACATGAAGAGAGGTGTTTTAGTAATATGGAAGTTTCTACAACCAAACTTCCCTCTCTCGAAATAATTTTCAGTAGTATCATGAACAACATCAAGAATATAACTATCACATAAATCATGTTGTTCATGACCTACAAGCACACGTGTATAGTTTTCAACACGGTCTTTAGGAACATAAGATAAATGCAACCCACCACATTGAGCCTTAATAAGAGCCTAATTCTTCGGAATATGATTTGGAGATTTCAAAAGGATAATAGGACAATCAAGTGTGGGTGCAATAGCAAAAATTTCATGCTTAACTTGAGGAACTATAGAAAGTTCATCTCCGTAAGCATCATCCATAGTGGAATCACGACCATAAGCATAGAAGGCATCAACTTCATCAAAAAGGGATATTTCAAAAGAATCCATAGGATCATAAAATCATATAAGGTAAGATTCAAATAGTTACTCTCATTAGAAGGTAGACATGGATGGCTCCATTCTTCCTCCTTTTGTTCGTCACTCTCCTCCTCTTTTTCATCCAAGGAGCTTTCAGGTTCAGCAATTTCTTCTTCCATAGAGTCCTGCAAAACATTAGTCTCTTCCTTTGGGGGAGAGATTCTCTCAAGATGATACGTAATATAATAATTTGCATCGTAATTTTCCAAACAATAATTAAGTATAGCAAGACTCTCAGATTTGTAAGGGGCATCATCAATATTTTTAAGAAGAGAAGTAATTTCATAGGCACCCTTATAAGCAACAAATTCTTCTATTTGCTCTGCATCATCAAAATCATAATTTCTCTTAGCATAAGAAGCTAAGGTTTCATCATCATTGTACTCACATTAGAAAGCAAGGTGTTTGTGCCTCATAAAGCAACAAGATTCATCCCTGCAGAAAGATATATTATATATTGAGCACAAGTTTCTAGCATAGTCATACAACTGGTGTATTTGTTTCCATAAGTGTATCCCCTTTTGAGACAATCGGTGTTCCTTGTACCACTTTTGTTGATCCTTGGTGAATCCTCCATGCCAATAAGATCTGGTTTCAAAGAAGTCAGACATTGATTGGCAAGTAAGGAACTAGACATACTAATTTTTTGGGGGGTTTTGGTAAAAGACACTAAAGCAAAATCTGAAAGGTAAACAAACAAGAGTAAAAAGCAAAGATAAAAGATAGTGTGCAACTCCCCTATCTTGAAGAGTGGAGTCCCCGACACCGGCGCCAGAAATTTGCTCGATACACGAGATAATATTCGCCCCTCGTTGGTTACCCCAAGTGGAAGGTGAGATGTAGCGCAACGAAAAATTTCCCTTAGCGAAGATGCTAAGGTTTTAGATTGTCTCCCGTAGGACTCCAAGATCGACAAGTAGGTGGTGAAGTGAACAATGGCGCCGTTTACAACCTAGGTTTCTAACTTCTCCTGGACCTGCACACACAACAGATAGCTTTGCTCCCAACGAGTACAGAGGAGTTGTCAATTCCTCCGGCCTTGTTGTTTACAAAGGATAAAACGCACGGGATAATAATGATAGTGATAGCTACGGAAAAGTAAATATTGAAAGTAAATTGAAGGTGTAAACAGTATTAGAAATATGGACCGGGATCCTATGATGTTCACTAGTGATGTCTCTCTCCCAAAAGACGATAAAATAGCCATGCGAGGTAAACAAATTACAACTGGGCAATTGACAGGATTATGTGCACAAACCAATGCTAATTATGCTATAAAGAAAGGAAGAGGCTCAAAAGCATGTGCGGTACGCCAAGACAAGTAGACCGAAATCCATCTGCATCTACCTACTAATCATCCACCTTGAGATATCTATCCAGAACATCTCGTTGGTATTAAGTTGCGAATCCCACCCAAAGTGTAAACTCAAAGCAACAGACAACTGCATTAAAGAAATTTGCGTAAAGTAAACAATCCTTGCACCCGCAAGTACAAGCACCGTTCTTTTCCCCCTTGTGGCAACAACACATCCCCTAGACTCATGTTTCTGTCACTGAAGCTAGTCATCGGGGGGCATGAACCCACAATCATGCATAACACTCCCTCTTGGAGTCACTACCTACTACTTGGCCAAAGCAATAAACAACAACGAAGAACATGCAAGAATTACTCAAGAACAAAAATATAAAATAAGAGAATCAAATATATAACTCAATCACAATCTGAACATAATCTCATAATCCATCGGATCCCAGCAAACTCAACATACCAACAACAGAAAGATTACATAAGTGCCTCGATCATGTAGGGCAGCTCACGAGGTCTAATCCATGAAGAACAAAGAGGGGAGGAGAACATCACATAGCTACCGATCATAGACCCATGGTCCAAGGTGGACTACTCACGGTTCATTCGGGAAGCATCCATGGTGGTGGAGAAGCTCCCGGAGGTGATTCCTCCCTCCGGCAGGGTGCCGGGAAGAGGTCTTCTGGTGCTCCCGGTCTTGGAAGCGCGGCGGTGGCGGAACAGAGGAGAGATCGCGAAAAATGGTTCCGTCCCCGAGGGTTTCTCGTCACGGGGAATAAATAGGCGAAAGGGGGCAGCCAGAGGTGGGCCAGGGGCTCCAGGCACCCCCCTGGCGCGGCCAAGGGCCTGGCCGCGCCCTCGGGCCGCTTGGGCCCCCCTGGCCCCCCTCGGCCCCCACTTTGGCTCTTCTGGAAGGTTCCTATACGCTGATTTTTCCTATATTTTCCCCGGAAGTTTTTTTGCACTTTAAATAAGGGGGAAACCTGAAATAGAAAAACAGTAGAAAACAGGAACTGGCACTGGGGTGCACTGAGTTAATAGGTTAGTCCAAATATGATCAAAAGTGTATGGAAGTTCATCAATATCATAGCAATATCACACAAAAGAGGCATGGAGCAAGCAGAAATTATAGATACGTTTTGGACGTATCAGCAACCCAAAATGTTTTTACTTTCAGTTTTAGCGGTCTTGATGCTTGTTACAACTGTAGCAACATCATTGTATCTTTATTTTCAAGCTTTGTGCCAAGTTTTAACCTCCAATTGCAAGAAAGTTCAAAAGTTGTGACATGCTGTCTAGAAACAGATTCTGTCTGCTTGACGAAATAATTCATCATAAATCACCAGATCATCTTTCTGATCTGTTTTTTTACAGTATGCTCTATATAATTGGCTTTCTGGCGTATGTTCCGAGTTTCTTGATTTGACTTGCAGAAGTATTGTAAGGCCCGATATGCGGTACTGTTCCAGATCTAGATGTTTCCATCCAGATCCGAGGACAAAGCACATATCGTTCCCACCGCGACATATGACAATGCCATATGCCCCGGGTTTCCAACATGATATCACAACATTACAGCTACAAGGATTCACCATCTCATACAGTCGGCATAAAATTGCCTTAAATACAATACATCAACGGAAGATACATGTCTGAGTACAGACTACAATCAAATGCCTACTGGCAAAGAGAAAACACACCGATTCCCCTAACCATACGGGTCTAGGCTCTCCGCCGGGATCAGCCTAACTATTCGTCGTCGAGTCTCCGCGAAGGCGTCTAGAAGAAAAGTCGAGGTAGTAAACAACTGCAGCAGCCGATCAGGCAAAACATAAAAGGGAAAAGAAAAGAAAGGGGTGAGAATATATCAAAAGTCTTGTAACTAACTTCTCACGGGTAAGATGGGGGTAATGGTGAGGTTGCAGACGCACTAGCAATATATGAGTGGCTAACGGTCTATTTTAGAGTAAGATGAGAATCCAAGCAGTCGATGAGGAATCGCCTCCAACAAGTCTCGCTATCAATTACTTACGCAAACATAACACCTATCCTATCCTTGTCCTCCTCTGCGCATCCTGACAAAGAAGAAGCAGTCAAGGCACACAGACGTTGATCAAGTTACTTAAGATTGCCTTAGTTGTTGTTGTCTGTGAACAAGGAGTAGGCCTCAAGACGTCCATAACCGTGGACACGGCTTCTTGAAAAGATTTAACCCTGCAGGGGTGTACCAACTGCCCATTACAAGGCTCCGCACGCATGCCCATCTCTCTCAGTTGCTACCCATCACAGGCAACCATTTTATGATTTAGTTCCAAGAGATCCTAAACGACAGGTCCCTCTAACTAACAACGCACAAATACGGGTGGCCCCCGGTGAGTCGACGTCCACTTCAAAAGACGGGCGCGCTCTCGAACTGGTCTCTACCGTCTGTCATAGGTTTGGATTGCCGGATCACCCATACCCAGGGCTGGGTCCTCAGCCGGACAGGTTGGACCAATAGGATATACCATCCAATTGTCCCAGGTTGTTTTAAATCCACTGGCTGCAGACCAGTTACACACACGGTTTCTCAAATGGTAAAATCAGCTTGGGCCATCACTAGAAATGTTTGAAGCTAGGTAGGTAAGAAAAGGGGACCCCATAGCATCCCACACGCGGTTAGGCACGCTCGTCAAGAGACACAATACCCGGAACTCGGGTCCTAGGTGACTCGAATGGAACAAAGCGTCGGGGCGGGATAACCTAGACCTTCCATCCTTCGTCGAATATAGTCAACATTATGATAATCATAGCATCCACAACAACATAATAAATGTGATAGCCCATAACCAAGGAGTAACATGATAACAGTTGATAACATCCTAGCATGCATACTAAGCAGTGGCTGAGCAGCGAGCAATAGTAACATAGTCGAACAAGGTTTGCTGGGATGTGGGGGACATGGCTGTTTGGGTTTATTTGAGAGGCATGAATATGAAGTGGTTGGATCAAGAATTTGTTCTATCCTACACCTAGGCGTGAGTGAGATGAAAGTTATAAGCATGATATATGGTCCCCCTTACCTGATGAGAAGACAAAATCGAAGGTGTAGTCGATCGCAAGCTCGCATCGTCTCCGAGAGGTACCCGCGGAAGCACACAAGAAGGAAACACTGGAAAAGACAATCGACGAGTAAGCATCTATTACTACGAAGCAATCACAAGCAATCATCAACAAGAAGACAACACGAGACAACGCACTACGGTAACACATCTATCGTCGAGAACGGTTACTAGAAGGTTAAGTGGAGTACTCGTCACACACGACGATACCGCACATTTAGAATGGTTCAAGTTGTTTAGCTACACAAGGTGAGCAGAGGTTATTAATATGGCATCTCTGTAACAGCCCAGATTTCACAAAAATTAAAAAATTTGTTTTCGGTGTGAATTGTTTGATTGTCTGATTTGTTTGTGGTGTTTGCATCCCCGATTTATCGATCGACCATTATTTTTCTCCCTCTTATCTCGTACCGGACGGAGACCGACCCTTGCCACCCTGACACTCGACCTTTGCGACACCGGGTTTCACCCGATCACCATCGCGAAAACCGCACGAGACCAGCCGCAGCCAACGGAACGAAAAACCCTGTTTAATAAGTAAACGGGATATTTTTATAGCGTGCCGGAAAGTGTTCTCAGAACGGTTCCAGCGCGAGGTGAATGCCGTCGGCTCGACGCGCTGATCGCGCAGTTTGAAGTTTTACCCGAATCGGAGGTCCTGCGGACCCCTGGCGGTCAGAAACGTAAACACCGCGCACGAGAGAGAAAAACCGGGGATGTTTTTGCAAACTGCCAGCCACCTGGGCTATATAAAGACCACCACTCTCCCACCCATTTCTAGGGTTTCCCTAGCACAAGATTGCAGCCACCCCCCTCCATTTTGCCCAAATACTGCCCCTAGCCCTCCAAATCCGAAAACCTAGCTCTCCCACTAATCTGGACCGTCAGATCTGAGATCCAACGGTCCAGATTGCGTCCCCAGCCTCCCACAGCAGCTCCAGCCCACTCCGGGCCGCACATGCCCGCAACCGCCACCGCCGGGCCCGATCTGGGTCCGCCTAGCCGCCTCCTCCCGTGGAGACGCCGCGCGCCGCCCTCGCCTCCGGTCTCCGGCGAGACGCGCCGCCAAGCCGCAGTGAGCCGCTCCTCGTCGCGCCTCCTCTTCTCTCCCTTCTCCTCTGCCTCACCTCCTCCCTCTCCTCCTCACAGGTCGCCGCCGGCAGCCGGAAGCTCGCTGCGTCCACCATGGAACCGCGGCCGAGGAGCTCCACCTCCGTCGCCCGAGATCACCCCAGCCAACCTTGGCCGCCGTCCCTACTGGACCGCCGTCGTGCCGAGCCAGGACGCCTCACCCCGAGCCCGCGCCGCTGCTCCTTGCCGGCATTGCCGCCGGAGCCGCTGCCGCCGTCGAGCTCGTCCCGATCCGATCTGGATCGGGCGAGCAGGCCGCCACCGCCGCCGCTAGTGGGCCGGCGCAGCCCACCGCAGCCCAGTCGGCCTCCCTTCGGCCCGTCAACGCCTCCAACGCCCACTTCGGCCTGTTGGGCCGAGCCCAGTGGTGACGCCCGTGCCATTTTTTTTCTCTCCCGCGCCCTGCGATTTTTGTAAGTCCCTGAAATTTTTGTCTGATGTACCTGTTTTGCAAAGCGATTTCCCGTTGACTCATAGGTCAGAATGAAGTGATTCTTTTTTTGTTTGGTTGTGCTTTGTGTGCTCTAGAGTTCATCTTTAGGAAGTTATTTATTTTGAGGTCACCTTGAATATGTAATTGTGTGTTGAACAGGGCACCAGATCGTTAAACTGCTAACCGCCGTGAATCTGTCTGGAACTGTTATTTTGTTGCAACTTCGGTCGACGAGTGTGTCGCGACCGTTTATCGGAATTGATTGATTCCAATTGCATATTGTTAAGCATCATGTCTACTTCCATTATATGTACTGCATATTCATGTTAGCTTTCCTGATCATATAGATAATTAGCTCCAAAGTTGCCATGCCACTGTTTTGATAGCCACATCTGTTTTTCTCTAAGTCTGTAACGTTCCGATGCCATGTTGTTTGCTTAATATGTTTTGATCCGTGATGCTTATTTGCATGATTCTTTTTGACATGCCTTCCCTGCCATGTCTAGTTTAATTTCATATCATTTGTGACCATGTTTGCACTCATTATCCTGTTTATGCAATGCTCTAAAGTGTGCTTCCTGATGTTGGCAGATTGTGCCCGTAACTTGTTTTGCTTGTATCTTTTTAACCGTAACTCCGTTTGGGGTGTTCTTTATATGTAACTTGACTATTTTTTCATGTACTTTGTGTTTATGCTGTTGTTGGATGCTGATAACCAACCTAAAATATGGTTTAGGGCAGAACAGTACCAAATCCTTTAATCATCGTGAGGCACTTAGTGTTATGCCATGTTTAGGGTGTTGCCTCGCTTAACTTGACTAGTATAGGTAGTTTACTTTGTGCTTAACCTTTTTTCCATGGTTGTGTGACATGCCATGCTTGGGTGCCTTGCCATGTTAAAACCCGTTGGTTGATCACTTGTAGCTAAACAACTTGAACCTCTCTAAATGTGCGGTACCGTTGTGTGTGACGAGTACTCCACTTAGCCTGTTAGTAACCGCTCTCGACGGTAGGTGCGATGTCTCGTGTTGCCTTCTTGTTGATACTTGCTTGTGTTTGCTTCGTAGTAATAGATGCTTGCTCGTTGACTGCTTTCCAGTGTTTGCCGTCTTGTGTGCTTCCGCGGGTACCTTCGGAGACGATGCGAGCTTGCGATCAACTACACCTTCGGAACCCGGCTTATCAACAGGCAAGGACTATACATTACTTATGACCCATTCTATTTCAACCTGCGGTTTGCATGCTAGTCTAGGTTAGGTTCGATGTTTGATCCTACCACATGTTTACAACCTCTCTTAAACCGATACGGCCATGTCCCCTCCCAGCAAACCATGTACTGCTATGTTACTATTGCTCGTTGCTCAGCCCTTGCTTAGTATGCATGCTTAGGATGCTACGATGTTACCCTATTACTACTTGGTTTGGGATATCACATTATTATATTGTTGTTGATGATATGATTATTATAATGTTGATTATACTCGACGAAGGATGGAAGGTCTAGGCTATCCCGCCCTGACGCTTTGTTCCATTCGAGTCACCTAGGATCCGAGTTTCGGGTATTGGTTTTAAGACTGAGCGTGCCTAACCGCGTGTGGGATGCTATGGGGTCCCCTCTTCTTACCTACCTAGCTTCAAACATTTCTAGTGGTGGCCCAAGCTGATTTACCATTCGAAACCCGCATGCATAACTGGTCTGCAGCCAGTGGATTTAAAACAACTCGGGCCAGCAGAGACAGAGTTCCTTTGTTGGTCCACACTGGTGAGCTAGGGAAGTCCCCTATTATATAGGTGACGCTAACCCGACCTTAGCCATACGGAAGAGTCCGATCCGAGAGCATGGCCAGCTTTTGGATTGGGTGTCGACTCCCTGGGGGCCACCCGGATTTGTTCGTTGTTAGTTAGAGGGACCCGTCGTTTCGGATCTCTCGGAACTAAATCATAAAATGATTGCATGTGATGGGTAGCAACTGAGAGAGATGGGCGTGCGTGCGGAGCCTTGTAGTGGGCAGTTGGTACACCCCTGCAGGGTTAAATCTTTTCGAGAAGCCGTGTCCACGGTTATGGACGACTTGAGACCTACTCCTTGTTCATAGACAACAACAACTGAGATAATCTTAATATAAATTGATCAACGTGTGTGTGCCTTGACTGCTTCTTCTTCGTCGGGATGCGAAGAGGAGGACAAGGATAGGATAGGTGTTATGTTTGCGTAGTAGTTGATAGCAAGAATTGTTGGAGGCGATTCCTCATTGAATGCTTGGCTTCTTATCTTACTCTCTAGATCGTTAGCCACTTCATAAATGCTAGTGCGGCAGCAACCTCACCACTTACCCCATCCTTACCGTAAACTACTAGTTGTCCTAGAATGATGAGTGATGAAGTCCTTGCTGGGTCAGATGACCACTACAGTTGGATGCTGAGTACTTCTGTACTCACGATACTACCCCCAAACTCTTTTAAGGGTTCTTGATCGACAACAGGTATGGTGATCAACGTTTCACGTGGAGACTCGACGACGACTAGTTAGGCGGATCCCGGCGGAGGGCCTGGAACCGTGTGGTTATGGGGATCAATGATTTTCTCTTTGCCAGTAGGCATTATATTGTAGTCCGTACTCAGACATGTATCTTGCGCTGATGTATTGTATTAAGGCAGTTGTATGTCGATTGTATGAGATGTTGTATCCTTGTATCTGTAATGTTGTGATATCATGTTGGAAATCCGGGGCATATGACTTCGTCATATGTCGCGGTGGGACCGATATGTGCTTCATCCCCGGATTTGGATGGAAACATCTAGATCTGGAACAGTACCGCATATCGGGCCTTACAACTTGGTATCAGAGCCTTACCGACCGTAGGATCCCTTCTCTGGCCGAAGTCGAGTCTAGACAAAAACTATTTTGTAGCTACTAAGTTAGTTATCGGAGAGTAGGATCTTTTTACTTCTTACCCTTGCTCTGGTTAGGACAAGTGTCGTAAGTGTTTTCCTCTCGTCTTATCCCCTTCAAACTTTAGGATCTCGAGGTGTGGAGTTTCGGAACCGTTACAATGCCTTGCTTGCAGCGTATTGTCTCGATTCCGATCTCAGGTTTGGGAATTCCTGTAGTACCTTTAGTTCTTCCGACTCTGGGTAAACATCTTGGTCATCCGTTGACTTCATTCCTCTTGCCCAGTATCCTCATGATTTGAGTGAGGGTACTTCCTTTGATCGTCGCCTTGAAGTGTCACTCTTCCTCTTGACACTGATGGTTTCGTTTTTTCGACGACGTCGTCTCTCTGCGGAAATTTATCTCAATCGAAGTTCGACGTCGACATGGAGCAGAGTCCCTTGTTGGTGGTGTTGAAGAATCGTCGACTCTCTTTTCTCTTCCCCCTCTCCCCCGGATCGTCCAGGATCTCGGGACGAGATCCCTTGCTGGTGGTGTTGTATTGTAACAGCCCAGATTTCACAAAAATTAAAATTTTTGTTTTCGGTGTGAATTGTTTGATTGTCTGATTTGTTTGCGGTGTTTGCATCCCCGATTTATCGATCGGCGATTATTTTTCTCCCTCTTATCTCGTACCGGACGGAGACCGACCCTTGCCACCCTGACACTCGACCTTTGCGACACCGGGTTTAACCCGATCACCATCGCGAAAACTGCACGAGGCCAGCCGCAGCCAACGGAACGAAAAACCCCGTTTAATAAGTAAACGGGATATTTTTATAGCGCGCCGGAAAGTGTTCTCAGAACGGTTCCAAAGCAAGGTGAACGCCGCCGGCTCGACGCGCTGATCGCGCAGTTCGAAGTTTTACCCGAATCGGAGGTCCTGCGGACCCTCGGCGGTCAGAAACGTAAACACCGCGCGCGAGAGAGAAAAACATGACAATGCAAACATAACTATGACCAGAAATGTAAACATGACAATGCAATACATATAATGGAAGTAGACATGGCATAGATCAAAATGACATATTGCAATGTGATACACGAGATAATACTCGCCCCTCGTTGGTTACCCCAAGTGGAAGGTGAGATGTAGCGTAGCGGAAAATTTCCCTTGGTGAAGATACCAAGGTTGAAAAGATCATCTCCCGTAGGACTCCAAGATCGACAAGTAGGTGGTGAAGTGAACAATGGCGCCGTTTACAACCTAGGTTTCTAACTTCACCTGGACCTGCACACACAACAGATAGCTTTGCTCCCAACGAGTACAGAGGAGTTGTCAATTCCTCTGGCCGTGTTGTTTACAAAGGATAAAATGCACGGGATAATAATGATAGTGATAGCTACGGAAAAGTAAATACCGAAAGTAAATTGCAGGGGTAAACAGTGTTGGTAATATGGACCTGGGTCATATGATGTTCACTAGTGATGTCTCTCTCCCGAAAGACGATAAAATAGCCATGCGAGGTAAACAAATTACAGTTGGGAAATTGACAGGATTATGTGCGCAAACCAATGCTAATTATGCTATGCAGAAAGGAAGAGGCTCAAAAGCATGGGTGGTACGCCAAGACAAGTAGACGAAAATCCATCTGCATCTACCCACTAATCATCCACCTTGAGATATCTATCCAGAACATCTCGCTGGTATTAAGTTGTGAATCCCACCCAAAGTGTAAACTCAAAGCAACAGACAACTGCATTAAAGAACTTTGCGTAAAGTAAACAATCCTTGCACCCGCAAGTACAAGCACCGTTTCTTTTCCCCCTTGTGGCAACAACACATCCCCTAGACTCATGTTTCTGTCACTCAAGCTAGTCATCGGGGGGCATGAACCCACAATCATGCATAACGCTCCCTCTTGGAGTCACTACCTACTACTTGGCCAAAGAAATAAACAGCAACGGAGAACATGCAAGAATTACTCAAGAAAATAAATATAAAAGAGGAGAATCAAATATATAACTCAATCACAATCTGAACATAATCTCATAATCCATCGGATCCCAACAAACTCAGCATAGCAACAACAGAAAGATTACATATGTGCCTCGATCATGTAGGGCAGCTCACGAGGTCTAATCCGTGAAGAACAAAGAGGGGAGGAGAACATCACATAGCTACTGATCATAGATCCATGGTCCAAGGTGGACTACTCACGGTTCATCCGGGAAGCATCCATGGTGGTGGAGAAGCTCCTGGAGGTGATTCCTCCCTCCGGCAGGGTGCCGGGAAGAGGTCTTCTGGTGCTCCCGATCTTGGAAGCGCGGCGGCGGCAGAACAGAGGAGAGATCGCGAAAAAGGGTTCCGTCCCCGAGGGTTTCTCGTCACGGGGAATAAATAGGCGAAAGGTGGCAGCCAGAGGTGGGCCAGGGGCTCCAGGCGCCCCCTGGCGCGGCCAGGGGCCTGGCCGCGCCCTCTGGCCGCCTGGGCCCCACTGGCTCCCCTCTAGCCCCTCTCGGGCTCTTCGCGAAGCTTCCGGTACGCTAATTTTTCCTATATTTTCCTGGAATTTTTCTGGTACTTTTAATAAGGGGAAACCTAAAATAGAAAAACAACAGAAAACAGGAACTGACACTGGGGTGCACTGAGTTAATAGGTTAGTCCAAATATGATCAAAAGTGTATGGAAGTTCATCAATATCATAGAAATATCACACAAAAGAGGCATGGAGCAAGTAGAAATTATAGATATGTTTTGGACGTATCAACATCCCCAAGCTTAATTCCTGCTCGTCCTCGAGTAGGTAAATGATAACAAGCATAATTTCTGTGGTGACATGCTAACAACCATATAAGAACTTTGTAAGTAAAGCAATCAAAGCATGCAATTCAATTCAAGTCATAACAGGCAAGAGTCTATATCTAGTATTGAAACAAGCAACATAAGAACATAAAGGCGCAAGAGCTCTCGCTGTCCTTGACTCTAATGTCTCCAAATGGTGTTTGCGTGCAAGAAAGGGGATAGGGATATACGAGAAAAAGTATTTTTATGTTGAGAACTCAATCTACAAAAGTTTCACACTTGGTCTTCTTTGGAATCTTATCTTGACTCATCCCAGACCACTAGCCAGGTACAAGTCAAAATGATCCACTCTTTTTCAACATTTTGAGCACTCATGCAATGGATGAGCGTAAGCAAGAAAGTTGACACTTAGGATGGGAAAGAGATAATAAGGTGGAGGAGGAAGACAAAAAAGGTGTGAAAGGCTCACATCAATGAGGACAATCATAGGCGAGAGAAAGCGAAATGATAGATACGATGTGAGGATTAGGGATTGCCATGCAACGGATGCACATATGAGCTAAAAGCTCTCCAATGGAACTAGTGGGGGTGCATCCAACTTGCTTTCTCAAGAAGACCTAGAGCTCATTTGAGGAGGCTCATCATTGGAATATACAAGCCAAGTTCTATAGTGTTAAGGTCCCCACATAGCTATATGCATGAATGATAATCTCTATGGAGTACAAGATATAAGAAGGAGTACGAGTGTGGATTTCTCAAAAGGAATAGTAGTGTGCCACCTTCTCTCTTTTTATTTCTTTCTTTTTTTCTTTTTTCTCTATTTTTTTCTATTTTTTGGTGGCCTCAATGGCTCTTTCTATTTAACTCTCATTTGTCCTCTTTGGGATCTTTTGATTTTTTCCACTTTGGGATCTTTTCCTCACTTTAGGGGCAACACTCTATATATTACAAAAAGTATAGAAGATCTTTCACACTTTACAAAGTACTCAAATCATAAAGAAAATGTAAATATCATGATGTATGCAAATGTATGCCTCTACCAGTGTAGCAGGATATGCAATGATACTAGCGCGTCATGTAGCAATGATTAGGGCAAGGCCCAACTAGCATGGGGCTCATCGATCAAGCAAGTAGCACGTATGACATGAAGATCAAGTCATGAGAAGATGGATGTTGCATGGCAATATATCTCGGAAAGGCTATGGAAATGCCTTGGTAGGTAGGTATGGTGGCTGTTTTGAGGAAGGATATAAGGAGGCTTATGATGACAGAGCGTATCGTGCCAAGGGTTTGGATGTGCCGGCGAAGGTGGACGCCAACTCTCGGAGTGAGAAGAAAGCAATGCACGACACAGGAGAGGCTAGCAAAATATGGGAAGGTGGAAGTGTCAACTTTCGAATACTCACATTAGTCCGAAGAACTCATGCACTTATTATCGGTAACTCTCAATCTAATAAGGAGGTTTCACAACGAGACAAGTACCCCGAGGAGGAGTGTATGGGGGTTTGGTTATCCTTGCGCATCCTCGACTCATGGTACGTGAGTGTACTCTAATATTCGACCCCTCAGAAGAGTAGTGATCCATCTAGTAGCTAGAGTTCTCAACTAATTTGTAGGTTTTGAAAATAAACACGGATTGCCCAAAATACGACATCTATCACTAATAGGCTAAAGCTCTTGACACCAAAATTCCAAACATTACTCAAAACAATACCTCAAATCTTTTGCAAGTTACTACTACAAAAGAATAGCAACCTCAATTACCTACTTCAAGTCAAGACACAAAACTCAGTGCAACAAGCAAACTCTCTAAACAAGATAAAAATGAAAACTCAAGAGAGTTCAAGCAACAAACTAAACAAAAGCTCTTTAAAAAGATAAGCATGAAAGCTAAGAGCTAAACATGACAGTAGCTACTAAAAGATTAAGAACACACACAACAAAGATAAGCAGGAAAAGATCCTATGTTGTGTTCTAAATTTTGGAAGTGGAGCGTGTTTCTCTCCCACACAAAGAAAGCTGGGATCTAACTTGTTATGAACAACAAGCAAAGCTAAATAAAACTAAAAACAAAACCTAAGAGCGAGACGCTCCAAGAATAGCACATAACGCATGAAGTGATAAAAATATAGTGAGACGAGAGACGAACTGATAATTGTCGATGGAGAAGGGGATGCACGGGGGCATCCCCACGCTTAGACGCTTGAGTCTCCTTGAATATTTCTTGGGGATGCATGGGGGAAACCCCAAGCTTGAACGCTTCACACTTCTTAATCTTCTTTCATCATCTTCACTCGCACACTTGAAAACTCCCTTCATACATAACTCATCATAATCTGATTAGCGAGGTTAGTACCCATAATAAAATAATTTTTCTCTACTGGAAATAAATAAAATCTTGAAGGGCTACTGTTTCTCAAGATTGCCAAAAAGTTTTTGCAAAGAAAAAGCAAGCTTAAGGTTTGCAAAACGAAGAAAAGGCAAAACAGGACAAAATCTGTGAAAAACATACCAGCAGGTAGTAAAGAATTTTTTAGGGATACTTCTGCAACTCAAATAAAAGAAACTCAGAACATACGAAAGTTTCGTAATTGTATAGAGCATGCTGTGTAAAAAATTCAGCTCAAAAAGATTAACTGGGATTTTTCTCTGATTTTTCTAGTCACGAGGACAAAATCTGTTTTCTGGACAGCATGTTACAACTTTCACTTCCCTTGTCGTATGAGGCTATAAAAGGCACAAAGCTTGAAAAGTAAAGATACAATGATGTTGCTACAGTAGTAAAAATCATCAAGACCACTAAAAACAGAAGAAAAACAAAAGGGAAATCCTAAATTCGTTGCGGGCTGCCTCCCGAAAGCGCTTCTTTAAAGCCAATAGCTAGGCTTAATGCAAATAGATCAAGTCTTTTCAAGAAAATAACTAGCCCGTGTGACGGACTCAAAAGGCAACTTAATCTTTTTCCTAGGGAAGTGTTCCATCCCTTTATTGAGAGGGAATTGGAATTTTATAATCCCTTCTTTCATGTCAATAACAGCACCCACGGTGCGAAGAAAAGGACGTCCCAAAATAATTGGACAAGAAGGTTCACATTCAATGTCCATAATAGTAAAATCAACGGGAACATAATTGTCATTGACAATGATAAGAACATCATATATCTTCCCCAAAGGTATCTTTATGGAAGAATCGACAAGACGAACACCAAAAGAACAAGTATCAAAAGGTTTCAACTCAAATATATCATACATTCTTTTGGGCATAACAGAGGTACTAGATCCAACATCACATAAAGCATAGCAAGAGAAATTATTCAACTTAATTTTAATCATAGGATCCCAACCATCTTCTAGCTTTCTAGGTATGGAGGCTTCTACCCTAAGCTTCTCCTCCCTAGCTTTGATGAGAGCATTAGTGATATGCTCCATGAAGGCAAGATTAAGTGTGCTAGTGTGGGGGTCTCTAGACATCTTGTGAAGGAAACGAATAACTTCAGAAAGGGTGCAATTATCAAAATCAAGGTCACTACTATCAAGTAAAGTGGTAGTGGTGTCCTTTAGGCTCACTTGTTTGGTAGCTTCTATAGTCATAGGAATTTCTTCTTCTACGGCTGAGGTCATAGCATCACCATTAATAGGTCCTATGGGACTAGGGGTGCATTGGGTGCTAAGAGTTTGGATACCCTCAACCACTTGGATAGTAGAAACAGTATGGTGTGTAGGAAGGCTCTTAATCCTATCTTCTTCCTCCTTTTCTCTAGCCCATCTCTCTTTGAGTTTAGCCATCATCCTAATGTTTTCATTAATTTGCAATTGGATGGCATTCATAGGAGTGACCTTCCTCTCCTCAAGTGGAGAAGTTCTAATTTTAAGCAATTCTACTTCGTGGGCTAAATTGTCTACCTTCGACGAGAGGGTATCTAGTTTTTTTAGTTTTTCCTCTACACTCTTGTTGAAGGCCTTTTGGGTAGTGATAAAGTCTTTAAGCATACTCTCTAGTTCAGCAGTGGAGTTCTTGGTGCTAAGATAAGTGTTGTTGTTCCCATAATTGTTGGAGGGGAACGGTCTAGGATTGCTATCAAAATTACTCATATAAGCATTGCTATTGAAGTTGTTTCTAGAGATAAAGTTCACATCTACTTGATCTTGAGCAATCAAAGAATTTAAAGGAACATCATGAGGATCAATAGGAGATTGCTTGGTAAGTAGAGACATAATCAAGTCAACTTTTTTATTTAGGGAGGATATCTCCTCGACAGAGTTTACCTTCCTACCTGTTGGAGCTCTTTCGGTGTGCCATTGGGAATAGTTGGTCATCATCTCATCGAGAAGTTTTGTGGCAGCACCAAGTGTAGTTGACATAAAGGTTCCTCCCGCGGCCGAATCTAACAAGTTCCGCGAGGTAAAGTTCAAGCCTGCATAAAAAGTCTGGATAACCATCCATGTAGTCAAACCATGAGTAGGGCAATTCTTAACAAGAGATTTCACGAGTTCCCAAGCTTGGGCAATGTGTTCATTATCCAATTGTTTAAAATTGATAATAAAGCTCCTCAACTGGATAATCTTAGCAGGGGGATAGTACTTCCCGATAAAAGCATCCTTGCACTTGTCCCAAGAATCTATGCTATTCTTAGGCAAGGATTGAAACCAGAAGATTTTAGCTTCATCCCTCAAGGAGAAAGGAAAAAAGCTTAAGCTTAACAATATCACCATCTACTTCTTTGTACTTTTTCATATCACAAAGCTCAATAAAATTATTTAAATGCAAAGCAGCATCATCTCTAGGCTCTAGCACCAGAGAATTGATCTTTCATAACAAGGTTCAGCAAAGCAGGTTTAATCTCAAAAGAAGGTGCTTAAGTAGCGGGTGTAGCAATAGGAGTGCAAATAAAGTCACTGTTGTTGTGACTAGTGAAGTCACACAACTTGGTGTTCTCAGAGGAACCCATAGCAACAGCAAGCAAGATAACTATTTTTTTTTATTTTTGATAAAAGACACTAAAGAAAAAACTGAAAGGTAAACTAACAAGACTAAAAATCAAAGATAAAATATAGTGTGCAACTCCCCTATCTTGAAGAGTGGAGTCCCCGACAACGGCGCCAGAAATTTGCTTGATACACGAGATAATACTCGCCCCTCGTTGGTACCCCAAGTGGAAGGTGAGATGTAGCATAGCGGCAAATTTCCCTTGGTGAAGATACCAAGGTTGAAAAGATCGTCTCCCATAGGACTCCAAGATCGACAAGTAGGTGGTGAAGTGAACAATGGAGCCGTCTACAACCTAGGTTGCTAACTTCACCTGGACATGAACACACAACAGATAGCTTTGATCCCAACGAGTACAGAGGAGTTGTCAATTCCCCGGCCTTGTTGTTTACAAAGGATAAAACGCACGGGATAATAATGATAGTGATAGCTACGAAAAAGTAAATACTAAAAGTAAATTGCTGGGGTAAACAGTGTTGGTAATATGGACCTGGGTCCTATGATGTTCACTAGTGATGTCTCTCTCCCGAAAGACGATAAAATAGCCATGCGAGGTAAACAAATTACAGCTGGGCAATTGACAGGATCATGTGCGCAAACCAATGCTAATTATGCTATGCAGAAAGGAAGAGGCTCAAAAGCATGGGCGGTACGCCAAGACAAGTAGACTGAAATCCATCTGCATCTACCCACTAATCATCCACCTTGAGATATCTATCCAGAACATCTCGCTGGTATTAAGTTGCGAATCCCACCCAAAGTGTAAACTCAAAGCAACAGACAACTGCATTAAAGAACTTTGCGTAAAGTAAACAATCCTTGCACCCGCAAGTACAAGCACCGTTATTTTCCCCCTTGTGGCAACAACACATCCCCTAGACTCATGTTTCTGTCACTCAAGCTAGTCATCGGGGGGCATGAACCCACAATCATGCATAACGCTCCCTCTTTGGGTCACTACCTACTACTTGGCCAAAGCAATAAATAGCAACGGAGAACATGCAAGAATTACTCAAGAACATAAATATAAAAGAGGAGAATCAAATATATTGCTCAATCACAATCTGAACATAATCTCATAATCAATCGGATCCCAGCAAACTCAGCATAGCAACAGCAGAAAGATTACATATGTGCCTCGATCATGTAGGGAAGCTCACGAGGTCTAATCCATGAAGAACAAAAAGGGGAGGAGAACATCACATAGCTACTGATGATAGACCCATGGTCCAAGGTGGACTACTCACGGTTCATCCGGGAAGCATCCATGGTGGTGGAGAAGCTCCAGGAGGTGATTGCTCCCTCCGGCAGGGTGTCGGAAAGAGGTCTTCTGGTGCTCCCGATCTTGGAAGCGCGGCGGTGGCGGAACAGAGGAGAGATCGCGAAAAAGGGTTCAGTCCCCGAGGGTTTCTCGTCACGGGGAATAAATAGGCGAAAGGGGGCATCCAGAGGTGGGCCAGGTGCTCCAGGCGCCCCCCTGGCGCTGCCAAGGGCCTGGCCGCGCCCTCTGGCATCCTGGGCCCCCTGGCTCCCCTCTGGCCCCTCTCGGGCTCTTCGCGAAGATTCCGGTACGCTGATTTTTCCTATATTTTTCCCGGAATTTTTCCGGTACTTTTAATAAGGGGGAAACCTGAAATAGAAAGACAGCAGAAAACTTGAACTGTTACTGGGGTGCATTGAGTTAATAGGTTAGTCCAAATATGATCAAAAGTGTATGGAAGTTCATCAATATCATAGCAATATCACACAAAAGAGGCATGGAGCAAGTAGAAATTATAGATACGTTTTGGACGTATCACAATGCTCAATAGGATGCATGGTTAAAAAGATACAAGGCACCAAAGTAGCAACTTTATATAAACAGCAACACATGTCATCAGGGTCACCACTTTAGAGCAATAAATAATATAGCTACAACAGGCAAACATGACAAGTGATTGCATAGGATTGAAGTAGACATGATGCTTAACAGTATGCAACAAGAATCAATGCAATAGGCCTCATGGATGTGTCACAATCATCAATCAAACTTGCAATAAAATAATAACAGCAGGACTTAACAGGAATTAACAACAGTTAACAGTCTGATGCCCACTTCAACAGTGATTAACAACATCAAGATGGCCTCAAATCAAAATGCTCACAAAAGATGAACTGAAGTACACACAATTCTAAACAATTTTCCTTTTGGGCGCATCGCGATCCGAGCTACGGTTTACTCGCAAATTACATCGCAAAACTGATTACAACACAAGTAATTTCAGACAAATTAAAAAGATCCTAAAGAGGAGAAATGAGAGTTAAATAGAAAGAGCCATTGAGGCCACATAAAAATACAAAAAAATATAAAAAAGAGAAAAAATAAAATAAAAGAGAGAAGGGGCACACTACTATTCCTTTTGAGAGATCCACACTCGTATTCCCTCTTGTATCTTGTACTCCATCGAGATGATCATATATGCATATAGCTATGTGGGGACCTTTACACTATAGAACTTGGCTTGTATATTCCAATGATGAGCCTCCTCAAATGAGCCCTAGTTCTTTGTGAGCAAGCAAGTTGGATGCAACCCCACTAGTTCCATTGGAGAGCTTTCCATAGCTCATATGTGAATCCGTTGCATGGCAATCCCTACTCCTCACATCATATCTATCATTTGGTTTTCTCTCGCCTATAGTTGTCCTTTTTGATGTGAGACTTTCACACCTTTTTGTCTTTCTCCTCCACCATATCTCTCTTTGCCATCCTAAGTGTCAACTTTCTTGCTTACGCTCATCCATTGCATGAGTGCTCAAAATGTCGAAAGGGAATGGATCAGTTTGACTTGTACATGGCTAGTGGTCTGGAGACGAGTCAAGATAAGATTCCAAAGAATACTAAGTGTGAAACTTTAGTAGATTGAGTTCTCAACCAAAAAAAGTATTATGTTTTCTCCCTCGTATTCCCATCTCCCACTTCTTGCATGCAAACACCATTTGGAGACATTCGAGTCACGGACCGCGAGAGATCTTGCACCTTTATGTTCATATGTTGCTTGTTTCAATGCTAATATAGACTCATGCTTGTTATGACTTGAATTGAATTACATGCCTTGCTTGCCTTACTTAAAAGTTCTTATATGGTTCGTAGCATGTCACCACAAAAATTATGCTTGTTATCATTTACCTACTTGAGGACGAGCAGGAATTAAGCTTGGGGATGTTGATACGTCCCAAACGTATCTATAGTTTCTGCTTGCTCCATGCATGTTTTGGGTGATATTGCCATTCTTTTGATACACTTTCATACACTTTTGATCATATTTGGACTATCCTATTAACCTAGTGCACCCCAGTGCCCATTTCTGTTTTCTGCTGTCTTTTTATTTCAGGTTTTCCCATTACTTAAAGTGCCAGAAAAATTCCGAGAAAAATATATAAAAAATCAGCGTACCGGAAGCTTCCAGACGCCCGAAGGGGGGCCAGAGGGGCCCCACCTGGTGCCCAGGCGGCTAGGGGGCGCGGCCTAGGGTGGGGCCGCTCTAGGAGGCCAGACTGCTAGTGGCCCCCTGGCTGCCCCCCTTCGCCTATATATATCTCTCATCCCGAAACCCCCAAGGACAGGACCCTTTTTCACTATCCCGTCTCTGTTCCACCGTCGCCGTGCTTCCAAGATTGGGAGCACCAGAAGACCTCTTCCCGGCACCCTGCCGGAGGGAGGATTGACCTCCGGGAGCTTCTCCACCACCATGGACGCTTCCAGGATGAGATGTGAGTAGTCCACCTTGGACCATGGGTCCATGATCAGTAGCTATGTGATGTCCTCTCCCCTCTTTATTCTTCATGGATTAGACCTTGTGAGCTGCCCTACATGATCAAGGCACATATGTAATTCTTTCTATTGTTGCTATGTTGAGTTTGATGGGATTTGATGGATTAGGAGACTATGTTCATATTGTGATGAGTAATATATTTGGTTCTTCTCCTTTTATATTTATGTTCTTGAGTAATTCTTGCATGTTCTCCATTGTTGTTTATTGCTTTGGCCAAGTAGTAGGTAGTAACTCCAAGAGGGAGCGCTATGCATGATTGTGGGTTCATGCCCCCTGATGACTAGATTGAGTGACAGAAACATGAGTCTAGGGGGTGTGATGTTGCCACAAGGGGTAAAACAATGGTGCTTGTAACCGCGGTTGCAAGGATTGTTTACTTTACGCAAAGTTCTTTGAATGCAGTTGTCTGTTGCTTTGGGTTTACACTTTGGGTGGGGCTCGCAACTTAATACCAGCGAGATGTTCTGGATAGATATCTCAAGGTGGATGATTAGCGAGTAGATGCAGATGGATTTCGGTCTACTTGTTTTGGCGTAGTGCCCATGATTTTGAGCCTCTTCCTTTCTTTTGTAGCATAGTTAGCATTGCGGTGCGTTTTTAATCCCGTCAATTGCTTAACTGTAATTTTTTCACCTTGCATAGATGCTTATCGTCTTTTGGGAGAGAGACATCACTAGTGAACATCATGGGACCCCGGTCCATATTTCCACCACTGTTTACACCCTCAATTTACTTCCTGATTTACTTTCTAGTTGCATTTATGACTACCTTTTATCTCTTGCATTTGAACCTTTGTAAACAACAAGGCCGGAGAGATTGACAACCTCTCTGTACTCGTTGGGACTAAAGTTATTTGTATCTGTGTGCAGGTCCATGTCAACTATCGTGCTAGTAATTTCTAGCGCCGTTGTCACCTACTTGTTGTCGTCGGAGTCCTACTGGAGACAAACCTTGGTATCTTCATCGAGGGAAATTATGCTACGCTACATCTCAACCTTCCACTTGGGGTAGCCAACGAGGAGGACTACTTTAGTGCCATCAATTGGTCCTCGGGTCGATCCGATATTTGTGAGCTCGTATGTCTCTGTATTATTTGCTCTTGCTATGTAGTTGAGCTCGCATCCATCGAATTCTCCTTCTAAGATGTTGTAGAGCTTCTGGTATGCTGACATGTTGTCTGCGACTACCTCACAGTCTTTCATCTTTTGCTGGACGACGAGGTTGGATTCGTCGTAGATTACGAGGCGAGTGGAGCCGCAGGCCTTTGCCATGCGCATGTCGTGCTGTAGCGCCTCATATTCTGCTTCGTTGTTTGACGCCTTGCTGAAGTTGATATGGAGTACGTATTTGAGATTATCTCCTTTGGGCGAGATTAGCACAACGCCTGCTCTAGCCCCTTGGTGCCTTTTAGACCCGTCGAATAACATCTTCCATGAGTTTGAGAGATCTGGAGGACCGGGTGTTTATACTTCCATCCACTCGACCAGAAAGTCTGGGAGTACTTGAGCTTTGATCTCCGTTGGGTGCTTGAATTGCAAGTTGCGAGGGCTGAGCTCGATGTTCCACTCGGCGACTCGACCTGTTGCTCCTGGGTTGTTCAGGATGTCGGCGAGTGGTGTGTTGCTCACGAACGTGATGAGTTGCTCTTCGAAGTAATGCGTTACTTTCCGTGATGTCATGACGATGGCTTACACGAGCTTCTGATAGTGCGGGTACCGCTACTTGGATTTTGTTAAGACCTCGCCGAGGTAATAGATTGGCCTTTGTATGCTTTGCACTTTGCCTTCTTCCACGCGGTCGACGACGAGCGCGGTGCTGACCACACTGCTAAGCGCTGCTATGTAGAGGTATAGAGGTTCCCGCTCCTTTGGTACTGCCAAAATTGGTGGGGTTGAGAGGGTCTTTTGAGGTCCGCGAATGCGTTTCAGGCTTCTTCGGTCCACTCAAAATTTCCTGCTTTTTTGAGTAGTTGGTAGAATGGCAGGGTTCTTTCTCCCAATCTGCTGATGAAACGGCTCAGGGCTGCGAGTCTTCTGGTGAGTTGTTGGACGCCCTTGACGTCGACCGGTTCTTGCATCCTTGCGAGTGCTTGGACTTTTCTGGGTTGGCTTCAACTGCTCGGGCGGAGACCATGTGACCGAGAAGTTTTCTAGCTGGGACGCCAAACACACACTTTTTTGGGTTGAGCTTGATCCTGTATTTTTTGAGAGCTGCGAAGGTTTCTCGGAGGTCGTCGAGTAGTGTGTCCGCGTTGTATGTTTTGACGATAATATCGTCGATGTAGACCTGGGCGTTCCTGCCGATTTGGTCTCTTAAGCATGATTGCATCATCTGCTGGTACGTGGCTCTAGCGTTCCTCAGCCCGAATGGCATCGTCTTGTAGCAGAATACACCATAGGGTCTGATAAATGAGGTATGCTCATCGTCTTCTTCCTTCATCCTGATTTGGTTGTACCCTGGGTAGGCGTTGAGAAAGGACAGGAGGTCGCATCCTGTAGTTGAGTCGATGATCTGGTCGATCCTTGGGAGAGGGAACTGGTCCTTTGGGCAGTGTTTGTTGACGGACCCATAGTCGACGCACATGCATCGCACGTCGGTGTCCTTTTTGGGTACAAAACTGGGTTTGCGACCCAGGTGGTATTCTTCGTCTCCCGGATGAATTGTGCGTCGAGTATTCGGTTGAATTATTCTCCAATGGCTCTGCGCTTTGGTTCGGAAAATCCGCATAGCGCCTGCTTCACTGGTTTGGTGTTCGGGTAGTTTTGTAGCGCATGCTCTGCGAACTCTCTAGGTTTTCCGGGCATGTCGGTCGGGCACCAGGAGAACATGTAACGACCCAATTCACATAGAATTGAAGTCTCTGTGATCAAGTGCCAGTCTCTGGATCGAACTCACTGGCACACACAGTATCATAGATGTATATCAAAGTACAAGTGCATCATTATTACAACGTATGATCCAGAATAAAATAAATAACAAGTTGCATAGCTCAAGGCTAGCTTATTCAACATAAATATAGCGGAAGCAAAAGCAAATAACGAGGAGTCCCATCAAAATCCACAAGCGAACATGCTGAGTGTAGACCCGCAACCCTAAACGCACCTTACTGGTCGTCTGAAAAACCTGCAACACCGAAGGTTACAGCCCGACAACGGGTCAGTACATCTGATTTGTACGACAAGTGACACGGAAAAGTTTATATCAAGGACCTAAAACTACATGCAAGGTAAGTCAAAGGAAAGGCTTATGGTTTTGTTTTGCAGAAAGCCAATTTTCTCCGAACTAATCTAGTCAAGATTTTAAGTTGAATTCTACCTGAATCACAAAGCAACCCATGCTAATCTTTCCCACCAAATTATTATTAAGTGTTCATATGTCAAGATCATTCATCAACAGTACTGACTAGTTTCTCAAAGTTCGTCCGTAACTGTGGACACGGCTAATCATGATCAGTTTATACGCTCTGCAGAGGTTGTACACGTTCCCCACTGGCCTCAACCCGAAGATTGAGACAAAGACTTTTCGAAGAGGTTGCCTCCACCCTTTGGTAGCCGGTACACCTAACACACATCTACATCATCTAGCTACCAGGGCCAGGTTCCCCACAACGTACTCGTGCTAAGCCAGAGCCCATATAGCCAGTGGCTGTACACGAAAGCTACTATTAATATTGCCTGTCTGATCTTTTTGAGCCTGGACAGCGCCCACTGCGTCCAGAGGGTAGACACCATGTCGCACCCGGTTCATCACCAAAACAACCATTGGGTGCATTTAACCCCGGCACTGTCCTTAGACAAGGCACAGCTACCAGGATGCAACCCGCCAGTCCAGAAGTGATTTCTGTTTATTATAAAGTTGCTACACCAATTATTAAATAACTCACATGCACTCGATGAATTCTCACAACCCAAACCACGTCTACCAAGCATAGCAATAAAGTAACAACACGGGCTAGGTTGATCTACTAATACAAGTCAAGACATGTGGCTAACCTAACTGGTTTTGCAGCAACAGTAAAGTAAACTACCTATCATGCAATAGGGTGATATTCTTAACATAATGCATATAGAAAATATAGGTATGAGTATGGTCAAATCATCACTTGCCTTCTTCCTGTTCCTGACGATCACAATCCTCACAAAACGAGGCGGCGCACTCCGGACAATCTATACGAGCAAACATAGCACCAATCAACATATAATCAATAAGAATATGCACAAAAAACAATAAACATACAAAGAACAGTAGCAAAACTTTCCTAACAGTAGCTAAACTTAAAGTACTAGACAAAATAAAACCAACGCAAAAAGAAACGGCGCAAACGGGCGCACCGTTAAAAATATACGGCTACCGGAAGTTCAAATTTGATTCCGCTTGGGATTCAAAAAAACTTCAAGCTTCTGCAAAACATGGTCTACTGGCTAGAAAATTTCACCACGGTCGCAACGCAACTGGAATCACTCAATTCCGAGTTACGGTTAAAAAGTACTCGTGAAAACGGTACCGGGCGAAATCAGGGTCTATACTGCAAAAAGGACCCAACCGTAAATAAAATAATGTGAAAAAAGCGATCGGGTCCCTGCGCGGATCCGAAACCGGATCTTGCCGGAGTCCGGCGGCGGCTCGGCCGGCTAGCCGGCGGCCCGCGGCCAGCAGCGGCGGCGGCTCATGGCCCACGACGAGGGCGGGGAGGCGAGGAGGCGAGAAGGTGGCGCGGCGGCTCACCTCGAGGCGGCGGGCGGCGGTGCGGCGGCGGAGCTCCGGCGGCAACGGGTTGGCGGCGCGGCGGCGCAAGTCGGCGGGTTCGGGCGGCGCGTCGCGGGTTCGGGCGAAACCCTAATCGCCCGTGGGTCCGTGGGCATTTATAACCCGACCCGCGCGTTTTTTTTTAATCCAAATTAAACACAAATTCGGCCTGGCGAAAAAAAAACAGATCAACCCGTTAGGCCCAAAATAATTTTAGAAAAATCACGGAATATTATTTTTAATTTCTGTCTTCACCAATATATTTAAAATAATAAAATTAAATTTTTGGCTTTACCAAACTATTAAATAAAAATAAAAACTTTGCAACTTATTTTTAAATATTTTTAAATACTTTTCTCGCAATTTAAAAATACCGAAAAACTCCGAAATTGATTTTAAAACTTTTCCGGAGCATAAATAAATTCCCAAAATATTTTTAGAAAATATTTATAACCCCAAAGTAAATTTAAAAAGTATCCCAAAATTATTTTAAACTATTTTCCAACAATTTAAAAATGGGGATAAGTCCTTTTATATCCTCTCTAGCGAACTGCCATGTGTTGAAAATGTTTAAAATATTTTTAAAACTCCAGAAAAATGCGGAAGCAGTGTAAGGCCCGATATGCGGTACTGTTTCAGATTCGGACGTTTCCGCCCGAACCCGAGGACGAAGCACATACCGGACCCACCGCGACATATGACAAAGCCATATGCCCCGGATTTCCAACATGATATCACAACATTACAGATACAAGGATACAACATCTCATACAATTGGCATACAACTGTCTCAAATATAATACAACAGCGGAAGATACATGTCTGAGTACAGGCTACAACAAATGCCTAGTGGCAAAGAGAAAAACAATGATCCCATAACCACACGGGTCCAGGTCGTCCGCCGGGATCCGCCTAACTAGTCGTCGTCGAGTCCCCACGTGAAACGTCGATCACCACACCTGTTGTCGGTCAGAACCCTGAAAAAGAGTTTGGGGGTGGTATCATGAGTACAGAGGTACTCAGCATCCAACTGTAGTGGTCATCTGACCCAGCAAGGACTCCATCACTCGTCATTCTAGGACAACTAGTAGTTTACGGAAAGGAAGGGGTAAGTGGTGAGGTTGCTGCCGCACTAGCATTTATGATGTGGCTAACGATCTAGAGAGTAAGATAAGAAGCCAAGCATTCGATGAGGAAACGCCTCCAACAAGTCTTGCTATCAACTACTTACGCAAACATAACACCTATCCTATCCTTGTCCTCCTCTTCGCATCCCGACGAAGAAGAAGCAGTCAAGGCACACACACACGTTGATCAACTTATAATAAGATTATCTCAGTTGTTGTTGTCTATGAACAAGGAGTAGGTCTCAAGTCGTCCATAACCGTGGACACGGCTTCTCGAAAAGATTTAACCCTGCAGGGGTGTACCAACTGCCCATTACGAGGCTCCGCACGCACGTCCATCACTCTCAGTTTCTACCCATTATAGGCAACCATTTTATGATTTAGTTCCAAGAGATCCGGAACGACAGGTCCCTCTAGCTAACAACGAACAAATCCGGGTGGCCCCCGGTGAGTCGACATCCAGCTCAGGAGCCGGCCGCTCTCTCGATCTGGTCTCTACCGTATGACTCCAGGTTTGGATTGCCGGTTCATCGCACATTGGGATAACCGGGTCCTCAGCCGGTCTAGTTGGGCCAGCCAAGAAACTATGTCCTCCTGGCCCTGGTTTGGTTTGAAAACAACTGGCAGCTGACCAGCACACACACGGTTTCAAATGGTAAATCAGCTTGGGCCACCACTGGGAATGTTTGAAGCTAGGTAGGTAAGAGAAGGGGACCCCATAAAATCCCACACGCGGTTAGGCACGCTCAGTCTTAAAACCAATACCCAGAACTCGGATCCTAGGTGACTTGAATGGAACAAAGCGTCGGGGCGGGATAGCCTAGACCTTCCATCCTTCGTCGAATATAGTCAACATTTATAATAATAATCATATCATCAACAATAATATAATAATCAGGTGATATCCCAACCCAAAGAGTAACGGGGTAACATCGTAGCATCCTAAGCATGCATACTAAGCAGGGGCTGAGCAACGAGCAAAGTAACATAGCAGTACAAGGTTTGCTGGGAAGGGACATGGCTGTATCGGTTTGAAAGAGGCTGTAAACATGTGATAGGATCAAACATCGAACCTAACCTATACTAACATGCAAACCGCTGGTTGAAATAGAATGGATCATAAGTAATGCAAGTCCTTGCCTGTTGATAAGTCGGGTTCCGAAGGTGTAGTCGATCGCAAGCTCGCATCGTCTCCGAGAGGTACCCGCGGGAGCACACAAGAAGTAAACACTGGAAAACAATCAACGGTGCACTACTATTACTACGGAGCAATACAAGAGCAAGCATCAACAAGAAGTAACACGAAACATCGCACCCACCGTCGAGAGCGGTTACTAACGATTTAAGTGGAGTACTCGTCACACACGACGATACCACACGTTTACGGTGGTTCAAGTTGCTTAGCTACAGGTGACCAAACAACGGTTATTAACATGGGAACTCAAGCAAGCATGGCATAGCACACCAACAGGTCAAGAGGTGAAGCACAAAGTAAACTATCTATGCTAGACAATTTAAGTGAGGCACAATCTTATACATGGCATAACACTAAGTGCCGCACGATGAATAAAAGATTTGGTACTGTTCTGTCCTAAACCATATTTTAAGTTGGTTAACAACAGCAAACAATAGCACAAACACAAAGAACACGAAAAACTAATCAAGTTTCATATAAAGAACACCCCAAACGGAGTTACGGTTAAAAAGATACAAGCAAAACAATTTATGCACACATGTTGTATAAACAGGGGTAAATCTATATGCATAAGTGCAGAAACATGACATATCAATACATGGGATGAAAGTAGACATCATGATTAACAAAATGCAATTGGAATCACTCAATTCCGATAAACGGTTGCGAAGCAATCGTCATCCGAAGTTGCAACAAAATAACAGTTTCAGCAATAGCAGCACAACAACACCAGGATAGCTACTTTGGAGCAAGATATAAACATGATGCAGCAGGAAAATATGGCATGTGAATGCATGAAACTGAAGTATAAACATTGCTTAACGCAACGCAAAAGGAATCAATGCAATAGGCCTCATGGATTTCTTGCAATCATCATGCAAAGTTGCAACAAAATAACAACAGCAGCACAATAACAGGAATTGTAGCAGTTTAACGGCCTGATGCCCACTTTGAACAGCAAAAACTATATCTAAACAACCTCAAAACAATTAACTCAAAAAAGACGGATTAAAGTACACGCAATTCTAGGCAATTCGTCTTTTGGGCGCAACGCGATCCGAGCTACGGTTTAACGGGAATAAGCAGTGTAAAATTGAATCAGCAAGCAATATTTTCCAGACTTAGTAAAATCTGAAAAATGGAAAATACATCAGAAAAAAAAAGGAGCCGGCCTCACCCCATGGGCCGAAACTGGCCCATCTGGCCTGGCCTGGCCTGGGCCGTGGGGGCGCGGGAGCTGGGCCGCGCTGCTGGGCCGGATCGGGGAGGCAGCCGGCTGGCTTGGAGGAGCCGCTCGGGCTCGTCCCTCCCGACCTACAGGACGACGGCGGCGGCGTCCGGTGGCGCGCCGGCCACCGGCGGCGAGGGGCGCGGGGCGAGGAGGCCGGAGGAGGGGCAGACCGGGCGCGGCGGGCCGGATCCAGTGGTTAGGAGGAGGCGGGGCGGCGTGGTTCCTCGGCGGCGCGGCGAGCTCCGAGCTCGGCCTCGGCCGGCCATCCATGGCAGCAACGGCGCGGCGGCGCACGGCCTGCGGACAGAGGACGGCGGCAGGTGAGAGGATGCAGGGGAGAGGGAAGGGGGCGCGGTGCAGGGGCTCCTCACCGGAGGCAGGGCGCGGCGGCTCCGGCTCGCCGGAGGCGGCGACGACGACGGGGTAGCTCGGGAGGCGCGGCGGGCTTCCAAGCCCAGATCGGGGCCCTGGCGGCTGGCGGCGGGCCCAGATGGCTGGAGGTGGGAGGAGGGCTCAGGGGGTGACGTGGCAGCCCGAGAGCCACTGATCTGCAGATCCAAGGGCTGGAATTGCCCCGAATCTAGGGTTTCGGGGTAGGTGGAGCTGTGGGCAGAATTTGGAGCAGCTCTAGGGGGGTGGCTGCAATTTTACATGGGGGAAACCCTAATTGGCCTAGGGAAGTGTGGTGGTCTTTATATAGGCAGGGTTGGCTGGCCAGTTGACGCAAACGCCCTCGGTACCCCTCTCGCGTGTCCGGTGATCGCGTTCGTGACCGCCGAGACTCCCTACAGACTCCGATTCCGAAGAAATCTCGAACCACGCGCTCAGCGCGTCGAGCTCTTCGATCGTACCTCACTGCGGTGACATTCTGACAACATTTTCCGGCGCGCTATTAAAATATCCCGTTTAATTATTAAAAGGGGTTTTTCGTTCCGTTGGCTGCGGCTGGTCTCGTGCGGTTTTCGCGACGGTGATCGGGTGAAACCCGGTGTCGCAAAGGTCGAGTGTCAGGGTGGCAAGGGTCGGTCTCCGTCCGGTACGAGAATAAGGGGGAGAAATATTCACCGATTATTATTTCGGCGAAGCAAATACTGCAAACTAATCAGACAATCAATCAATTAACACCGAAAACAAAATTTTTAATTTTTGTGAAATCTGGGCTGTTACAAGCAGCATGAGATGCATATGATGATCCATTAACATCCAAATTTAGAAAATTGGGATGTTACAAACCTACCCCCCTTAAGATGAATCTCGTCCTCGAGATTCGGGCTGGCTAGCAAAGAGATGCGGGTGGTCTTGCTTCAGATCTTCTTCACGCTCCCAATTTGCTTCCTCTTCGGTATGATGATCCCACTGAACCTTGCATAGCCTGATCGTCTTGGTGCGGGTAACTATTTCTGCAGTCTCCAGAATCTTCACAGGTTTCTCCTCATAAGTCAAGTCACTCTCTAACTGAATTGCCTCAAGTGGCACTGTATCTCTCAAAGGAATATCTGCCATCTCTGCATGACACTTCTTCAGCTGGGATACGTGAAACACATCATGAACTCCTGACAAAGCTTCTGGCAACTCCAAATGATAAACTACCTCTCCTCTGCGCTCCAAGATCTTGTAAGGCCCCACAAAACGTGGTGCTAACTTGCCCTTGATTCCAAACCTCTTGATTCCGCGAATTGGTGAAACTCTGAGATACGCACGGTCTCCAACTTCGTAGGCTACATCCTTGCGCTTAGCATCTGCATAACTCTTCTGCCTGGACTGTGCTATCTTCAGTCTATCACGGATCAACTTGAATTTCTCTTCCGCATCTCTGATCAGGTCAGGTCCAAACAACTGACGCTCTCCTACCTCATCCCACATCAACGGTGTTCTGCACTTCCTGCCATACAGTAACTCGAATGGTGCCATCTGAAGACTAGCCTAGTAACTGTTGTTGTATGAGAACTCAGCATACGGTAAGTTGTCATCCCAACTCGAACCATAATACAACGCACAAGCCCTCAACATATCCTCCAAGATCTGATTGACTCTCTCGGTCTTCCCATCTGTCTGAGGATGGAACATTGTACTGAATTCCAGCCTAGTGCCCAAAGTCTCATGCAACTGACGCCAAAACTTCGAAGTAAACCGAGTACCTCTATCAGACACAACCTTGCTTGGAACTCCATGCAAACACACGATCCTGGACATATAAATCTTGGCTAGCTTGGCACTGTTGTAAGTTGTCTTTACTGGAATGAAGTGAGCAACCTTGGTCAAACGATCAACAATCACCCAAATAGAATCATATCCTGACTGAGTCCTGGGTAAACCAGTAAAAAATTCCATACCTATCTGATCCCACTTCCAATCTGGTATAGGCAAAGGCTGCAACAATCCTGATGGCTTCTGATGCTCAGCTTTGACTCTCTGGCAAACATCACACAATGCAATATACTGGGCTATCTCTCGCTTCAGGCTAGGCCACCAAAATCTCTCCCTCAAGTCCAAATACATCTTGGTATTCCCGGGATGAATAGAATAAGGTGAATCATGTGCCTCCTGCAGAATCAACTTCCTGATCTCTGCATCTTGCGGTACACAAATGCGCTTCTCAAACCAAATGGCTCCATGCTCATCCTCACGGAAACCCTCTGCTTTACCTTTGGTCATATTCACTTTTATCTCATCAATTTCTGCATCACCCTTCTGAGCTTCTCGGATTCTTTCCAACAGATTTGGCTTCACCTCCAATGTTGCCACATATCCCTTAGGAACTATCTCCAACCTGAGATTCTTGAACTGCTCACATAACTCACGTGGCATATCCTCAACATTAGCAACACTGATATGACTCTTACGGCTCAATGCATCAGCAACCACATTCGCTTTACCAGGATGAAACTACACATTCAAATCATAATCCTTAATAAGCTCTAGCCATCTACTCTGCCTAAGATTCAACTCCTTCTGAGTAAAGATATACTTCAAACTCTTATGATCAGTAAAAACATCACAATGATTACCAACAAGATATTGCCTCCATGTTTTCAATGCATGAACAACTGCAGCTAACTCCAAATCATGTGTAGGATAGTTCTGCTCATGGTTCTTAAGCTGACGTGAAGCATAAGCAACAACTCTACCCCCTTGAATCAAAACACAAACAAGTCCTCGACGAGATGCATCACAATATACTTGGAAATCCTTATGTATATCAGGCAAACATAAAACAGGTGCAGTTACTAACCGTTTCTTCAACTCCTGAAAGCTGGTTTCACAATCCTCACTCCAAACAAACTTATTCTCTTTCTTCAACAGCTCAGTCATTGGTTTTGCAAGCTTGGAGAAATTCTCAATGAGCCTCCTATAATATCCTGCAAGACCCAAGAAACTGCGAATGTCTCCAACTGTCGTGGGTGTCTCCCATTCCGTAATTTTTGAAACCTTGGTTGGGTCCAGATCTACTCCTTCGCCTAACACAACATGTCCAAGGAATCCTACCTCCTTCAACCAAAACTCACACTTGCTGAACTTGGCATACAATTTGTGCTCCCTGAGCTTCTCCAATACCAAACGCAAATGTGCTTCATGCTCTCGCTCATTCTTGAAATACACCAATATATCATCAATGAACACCACAACAAATTTATCCAAGAACTCCATAAACACCTTGTTCATCATATTCATGAAGTATGCAGGAGCATTAGTCAATCCAAATGACATAACGGTATACTCATACAACCTATACCTTGTAGTAAAAGCAGTCTTCGGAATATCCTTCTCCCGAATCTTCACTTGATGATAACCAGAACGAAGATCAATCTTAGAGAATACACAAGCTCCCTCCAACTGGTCAAATAGATCATTAATCACAGGTAAAGGATACTTGTTCTTGATAGTAACATCATTCAGAGAACGGTAATCAACACACATCCTCTGGGTTCCATCCTTCTTCTCAACAAAAAACACTAGAGATCCCCAAGGTGACGAGCTTGGGCGAATGAAACCCTTGGCTTGCAATTCTCTAATCTGTTCCTTCAACTCTGCAAGTTCATTAGCGGGCATCCTATACGGTCTCTTAGCAATAGGCCCATTGCCTGGTATTAAATCAATAAGGAACTCAATCTCCCTATCCGGTGGCATACCTAGCAACTCATCTGGAAACACATCCAGATAATCCCTCACAACACGCACATCCTCTAGGCTACCCCCCTTAAGAGAATTCACCTGAGCGTGCTGATGCTTATACTTGGACACATATCTGATCTTCTGTCCATTCGGTGTACGGAGAGTGATAGACCGACTGGCACAATCAATAACACCTTGGTACTTGGCTAGCCAATCCATGCCCAATATAACATCCAAACCTTGTGACTTCAACACAATCAAATCTGTAGGAAAGACATGCTTCCCTATGGCTAGGCTCAACTGATAGCATCCCAAACTAGCTGACATCTCCGCTCCCGGTGAACTTATGAGCATAGATGACTTAAGAACTACGGTAGGTAACTCATGCTTATCCACAAATACCCTCGATATGAAAGAATGCGATGCACCAGAATCAAAAAGAACAAGTGCGGGTACTGAATTGATAAAGAACTTACCAATCACAACATCAGGCTCATCATAGATCTCCTCCACGTTGATATGGTTCACATGCCCCTCGTTGACAGGATTGGGCTTGACGACTCCATTCCCATTGGACTCCGGGCAGTCTGTGGCATAGTGTCCCATGTTCTTGCACTTTAAACACTGGATGTGACTCAAGTCCTTTGGTGCCTGGCCATTCTGACGGTTGCTTCCATTGCCTCCATTGGCTCCATTGCTTCTCCCATTCCCATTGTTCCTTCATTTCCATTGCCATTTCCATTCCTGTTACCATTGTGGTGGTTGTGGCCATTATGGTTGTGACCATTTCCACCATGATGGTTATGTCCTCCACTGTGAACATGGCCATTTCCACCATTGTGGTTATGTCCATGGTTATGTCCTCCATTGCCAGCATAAGAATTGTGTGGCTTCTGATGCGGTCCAGAGTCATACTTGCCACCATTGTTGTTGTACTTCCTCTTGCGGTTCTCAATGGCTTGCTGCTTGCCTTCCAACAAAATAGCTTTGTCTATGAGCCCCTGGCAATTAGCAAAGGTAGCCACTGTCAACTGGACTCCCAACTCAACATTCAGCCCTTCCAAGAACTTCTCCTGCCTTGCTGCATCATTCCTGACATCATCTGGAGCATATCTTGCAAGCTTGTTGAACACCTCAACATACTCGGCCACTGAACGGCCTCCCTGACGCAAACTGCGGAACTCCTTCTTCTTCAAGCTCATGGCGCCTGCTGAAACATGTGCGGCGCGAAAGGCAGACTGGAACTGCGCCCAAGTGATGGTGTCGATGTGATAAGTCAGCAAGTAGTTGTCCCACCATGTTGCGTCAGGACCCTCCAGCAAATGTGAGGCAAACCTCACTCTCTCTGCCTCAGTACAACCAACTGTCTCCATGTTCCGGCCCACTGAACGAAGCCAGTCATCCACCACTATGGGCTCAGGAGTGCTAAAGAACCTCTGAGGATTCAACATCAGGAACCTCGCCAGCGTGTCCACAGGTGGTGGTGGTGGCGCATTGTTGTTGTTATTGCCCATGTTCTGAGTGAGCCACTGGATCAACTGAGCTTGTCCTTGAAGTAACTATTGCATGTAAGCTGGCACTCCATTGTTGTTGTTCTCATTCCCCGTGGGATCACGTCTCGGCGGCATCTATTGGGAAAGAATAGGTAAGTTGTAGACAGAAAGTAGCTAGGGAAATATACTCCTACCCATATGCATAATATGATCATGACAAGCATTTTATATACAATACATATATCACCAATCAACTTCACCAAACAATATCACCATAGCATCAAACATATAACAATCATCAACCAATGCACTCATACGGAAAACCATCACATATCACACCATATAGTTTAAAATATATTGTATAACTGATATAAGATCCTCAAAACAACCGCGGGTAATATAAGATCCTCAACAACCACGAATAACATAAGAGTGTATCAAGCAACCTAGTATTGCCACACCGAATAAGTCGACATGGTCAAATACGCTAACACGATAACGATGACAAACTAATTTCCGGTGAATTAATTCCGAATGCTATCTTTGCTAAACAGCATGCGGTATTCGCGCCCGCTAATGCAGTTGCGCCTTTTGGGACTCGGCTCCTCTTCTTCTGCCGAGGTCTCTACTTCTAGTTCCTCTTCTTGTTCTTCAATTCCATTGGCCTTCATCTTCTCCTTTAGTCTTGTTATCTCGGCTTGCATCTCCAACCTCTCCTTCTTCAGCTTGTTGTTGTCCCTCTTGAGCCTGGTGTTCTTCTGCTGCAACTCAGTGATGGTGTAGAGGTCTGACTGAGTGTCATTCTCCAGGCAGTGGATGTGCTTCTCCAGGCTCTGGATGATGTAGCTGGTTGTACCTGGCCAAATGGCCCCAAGCACATACCTGAACTTCTTTGGCAATATGTTCCCAGATGGGAGGACCTTGGCCATCTCCGCGTACACCGTACCCTTTAACTGGGCGGCATACGTCTCAACAATGCGTCCAAGAGCTATGTGAGCAGCTATGCGCACATACGACTCCTTCTCCTGGGCATGCACCTCGAATGACTCCGTGATCATCCTTTCCTCATTCGTCATGCTCCCTAGGATAAATGTCTCCACTTGCCAGTAGTCATCAGCTCCCCTTGTCTCCACGATGTCCGGCTGAAAGACTGGCCCGTAGATGTTCAGGTAGTGGCAAATCCCCCTGAGCTCAGGTCCAAACGCCATGGCGCGGTATGACAAAGTGGTCATCTATAATCAAAGAGAGGTAAGGCAAGATTAGAACAGGTATGAATACGAGATAGAGAAGGTAAGTAAGTACAAGACAGAGTGATGTAAATTAATATCTTCATTCATATGCCTTTTCTAGTCCATTTTCTAGGGTCACGTCCTATAGTCAACACACTGCTCTGATACCATCTGTAACGACCCAATTCACATAGAATTGAAGTCTCTGTGATCAAGTGCCAGTCCCTGGATCGAACTCGCTGGCACACACAGTATCATAGATGTATATCAAAGTACAAGTGCATCATTATTACAACGTATGATCCAGAATAAAATAAATAACAAGTTGCATAGCTCAAGGCTAGCTAATTCAACATAAATATAGCGGAAGAAAAAGCAAATAACGAGGAGTCCCATCAACATCCACAAGCGAACATGCTGAGTGTAGACCCGCAACCCTAAACGCACCTTACTGGTCGTCTGAAAAACCTGCAACACCGAAGGTTACAGCCCGACAACGGGTCAGTACATCTGATTTGTACGGAAAGTGACACGGAAAAGTTTATATAAAGGACCTACAACTATATGCAAGGTACGTCAAAGGAAAGGCTTATGGTTTTGTTTTGCAGAAAGCCAATTTTCTCCTGAACTAAACTAGTCAAGATTTTAAGTTGAATTCTACCTGAATCACACAACAACCCATGCTAATCTTTCCCACCAAATTATTATTAAGTGTTTATCTGTCAAGATCATTCATCAACAATATTGACTAGTTGCTCAAAGTTCGTCTGTAACCGTGGACATGGCTAATCATGATTAGTTTATACGCTTTGCAGAGGTTGTACACGTTCCCCACTGGCCTCAACCCGAAGATTGAGACAAAGACTTTCCGAAGAGGTCGCCTCCACCCTTTGGTAGCCGGTACACCTAACACACATGTACATCAGCTAGCTACCAGGGCCAGGTTCCCCACAACGTACTCGTGCTAAGCCAGAGCCCATATAGTCAGTGGCTGTACACGGAATCTACTAGTAATATTGCTTGTATGATCTTTTTGAGCCTGGACGGCGCCCACTGCGTTTAGAGGATAGACATCATGTCGCACCCGGTTCACCACCAAAACAACCATTGGGTGCATTTAACCCCGGCACTTTCCTTAGACAAGGCACAACTACCAGGATGCAACCCGCCCGTCCAGAAGTGATTTCTATTTATTATAAAGTTGCTACACCAATTATTAAATAACTCACATGCACTCCATGAATTCTCACAACCCAAACCACGTCTACCAAGCATAACAATAAAGTAACAACATGGGCTAGGTTTATCTACTAATACAAGTTAGGACATGTGGCTATCCTAACTGGTTTTGCAGCAATAGTAAAGTAAACTACCTATCATGCAATAGGGTGATATTCTTAACATAATGCATATAGAAAATATAGGTATGAGTATGGTCAAAGCATCACTTGCCTTCTTCCTGTTCCTGACGATCACAATCCTCACAAAACGAGGCGGTGCACTCCGGACAATCTATACGAGCAAACATAGCACCAATCAACATATAATCAATACAAATATGCACAAACAATAATAAACATACAAAGAACAGTATAAAAACTTGCCTACAAGTAGCTAAACTTAAAGTACTAGACAAAATAAAATCAACGCAAAAAGAAACGGCGCAAACGGGCGCACCGTTAAAAAGATAAGGCTACCGGAAGTTCAAATTTGATTCCGCTTGGGATTCAAATTTGGAAACTTCAAACTTCTACAAAACTTAGTCTACTGGCTAGAAAATTTCACCACGGTCGCAACGCAACTGGAAACACTCAATTCCGAGTTACGGTTAAAAAGTACTCGCGAAAACGGTACCGGGCGAAATCAGGGTGTATACTGCGAAAAGGACCCAACCGTAAATAAAATAACGTAAAAAAGCGATCGGATCCCTGCGCGGATCCGAAACCGGATCTCGCCGGAATCCGGCGGCGGCGGTGGCTCGGCCGGCCGGCCGGCGGCGTGCGGCCCACGACGAGGGCGGGGAGGCGAGGAGGTGGCGCGACGGCTCACCTCGAGGCGGCGGGCGGCGGACGGCGGTTCCCGGGCGGCGGCGCGAGTCGGCGGGTTCGGGCGGCGCGTCGCGGGTTCGGGCGAAACCCTAATCGCCCGTGGGTCCGCGGGCATTTATAACCCGACCCGCGCGTTTTTTTAAATCCGAATTAAACACAAATTCGGCCTGTCGGAAAAAAACAGAACAACGCGTTAGGCAGAAAATAATTTTAGAAAAAAATCACGGAATATTATTTTTAATTTCTGTCTTCACCAATATTTTTAAAATAATAAAATTGAATTTTTGCATTTACCAAAATATTAAATAAAAATAAAAACTTTGCAACTGATTTTTAAATATTTTTCAATACTTTTCTGGCAATTTAAAGTACCGAAAAAACTCCGAAATTGATTTTAAAACTTTTCCGGAGCATAAATAAATTCCCAAAATATTTTTAGAAAATATTTATAACCCCAAAGTAAATTTAAAAAGTCTCCCAAAAATATTTTAAACTATTTTCCAACAATTTAAAAATGGGGATAAGTCCTTTTATATCCTCTCCAGTGAACTGCTATGTGTTGAAAAATGTTTAAAATGTTTTTAAAACTCCAGAAAAATGCGGAAGCAGCATGAGATGCATATGATGATCTATTAACATCCAAATTTAGAAAATTGGGATGTTACAGAACATTTTCCACTCCTCATGGAGGAAAACCATAAGGGCTGTTGCCTGATCTTCTGGTAGGTGAGCGTAGATTAGGACCGTCTTTGGCGGGTCCGTTGGATGCACCTGGTGGGTGAATGTGTCGCTGTCGACACTGAAGTCGCGGGTGAATTCCTTTGTTTCGCTTCTGCTTGCTAGCGGAAAGACACTCTTGTCTACCACCATGGCTATCTCTTCGAGCTGTTGTTGTTCTCCAAACGTGTCAAAGACCTGATAGAAGTCTCAGTCGCATTGATATGATTTGACAAAATTTCCGTTAACCATGATGACCCCTGAGGGCCCGGGCATCTTGAGCTTGAGGTATGCGTAGTGCGGGACCGCCATGAATTGCGCGATTGCAAGCCGACCGAGTATGGCGTGGTATTGGGAATGCCATTCGAGTACCTCGAACTCGAGGATTTTTCTCGCGAAGTTACCCTTGCTGCCAAATATGACGTCGAGCTCGATTGATCCCAGGGAGGAGGCTGCCTCGCCTAGTACTACGCCGTAGATCGTGACGCCTGACTTTTTCAAGACTGATCGTGGAATCAACATCTTGCGCAAGGTGCTGGTGAAGATGATGTTTAGGCTGTTGTCCCCATCCATGAATACTCTGTCCATGTCGTAGCCGCCAATCTGAGCTTCGAGGACCAACGGTGCGTGCCCTGGTCTCGGAATTGCGGGGGGATGGTCGTCTTGTGAGAAGGTGATGTTGGTTTCTGAACCATATAGGTTATAGGTTTCTTCTGTTAATAAGTCTTTGGCTGCTCGATCTTGTAGAGTGTGCGCCTCCTGCTTTGCCTTTGATGGTCATCCCTCTTGGATCATGCAGACTCGCCTGTGGGACGGCAGGTACTGCTCTTCTGAGTTAGGCACTGGTGGTTGCGCTGTCTCTCGAGCCAATTTGGGTTTGCGTTGTTTCTCTTTCTTCAGTCTGTGGGAGAGTTCGGTGAACAAGCGACAACTCCTCAAGGTGTGGCCTGCTCTAAGGCGTCCCCAATCATCTTCAAAACAGTGGATTGTGCAAGGACCCTCCAATTGTTCTTTGGCTGTAAGCTCGCTGGAGCCGCTGCGCCTTCTCCTTCTTGCGATGCGGAACGATTGCGAGTGGTCTTCTGTACGGGAGTGGAACCTTGGGCCGAGTTCGATTCCATCGTTGATCGAGTAGTTCCGGATCATCTTGGCGAACTCGTCCGGTCTTTGGTCAGGGTCGTAGTATCCGCCGGATTGTGTTTCAGAGCCTTCATCGCGTGCTATGGCGGGTGATCGGGTGGCGGTGGGTGCTCGGGTGGTTGTCGCAGTTGTTGCATTATACGGTGGTTCCTCGAGCGAGACTTCAATTTGGATTTCTTTCTCTGGCTCTGCGACTGGCCTTGTGGCTGCAGCTTGTGCTTGTCTTCTTAGTTGTCAGGTTTTCTTCTCCGGGCGCGACTTTGGTAATCGCGAAAAT
The DNA here is from genome assembly GCA_950022295.1 of Bromus sterilis. Lineage (NCBI taxonomy): Eukaryota > Viridiplantae > Streptophyta > Magnoliopsida > Poales > Poaceae > Bromus > Bromus sterilis. The sequence goes on from OX465598.1 coordinate 238,348,363, forward strand.
ATTGGTCTTGGCGTAGTTTCCGGCCGAGCCATCTTGGAGGCGCGACGGAGAGGCTTGCGATGAAACTGAGCTCTTCGAGTGGATTGGATCTTGCTCGATTCCTTGAGTTGTGGCTTGCTGATGATGGAACCACCGAGATGTAATTCCAACCTGTGTTGTACCCACGGTCGGCGCCAATTAACGAGGATTGACCTCAGCAATTCCCATGGTTAGTAACATGGGTTAGATCGTAGAGGAGATGTGCAGGTTGGCGATTGATACGTCCCAAACGTATCTATAATTTATTCTTGCTCCATGCATGTTTTGTGTGATATTGCTATGATCTTGATACACTTTCATACACTTTTGATCATATTAGGACTAACTTATTAACTCAGTGCACCACAGTGCCAGTTCCTGTTTTCTACTGTTTTTCTATTCCAGGTTTCCCCCATATTAAAAATGATCCAAAAATTCAGGAAAAATCGAATAAAAAAATCAACGCAACGGAACCTTTCGGAGTCACCAAAGTGGGGCCAGAGGGCCACCACCAGGGACCCAGGCGGCCACCTGGCGTGGCCTAAGGCTTGGCCACGCCGGGAGGGGGCGCCTGGACCCCTGGTGCCCCCCCTGGCTGCCCCCCATTCGCCTATATATTCTCCGTGACGTGAAACCTCCGAAGAGAGAACCCCTTTCGCGATCTCGCCTCTATTCCGCCGCCGCCGCGCTTCCAAGATCGGGAGCGCCAGCAGTCTTCTTCCCGTCACCCTACCGGAGGGAGGATTGATCTCCAGGAGCTTCCCCTCCACCATGGACGCTTCACGGATGTGCCGTGAGTAGTTTCCCTTGGATCATGGGTCCGTGATCAGTAGCTATGTGATGTTCTCCTCTTCTCTTTGTTCTTCATGGTTTGGACCTCGTGAGATGCCCTACATGATCGAGGCACATATGTAGTTTTCTGCTGTTGCTATGTTGAGTTTGCTGCGATCTGATGGATTATGAGACTATATCCAGATTGTGATTGAGTAATATATTTGGTTCTTATCTTTTATATTTTTGTTCCTAAGTAATTATTGCATGTTCTCCGTTGCTGTTTATTGCTTTGGCCAAGTAGTAGGTAGTGACTCCAAGAGAGAACGTTATGCTCGATTGTGGGTTCATGCCCCCCGATGACACGCTTGAGTGACAGAAACATGAGTCTAGGGGATGTGTTGTTTCCACAAGGGGAAAACAACAGTGCTTGTAACCGCGGTTGCAAGGATTGTTTACTTTATGCAAAGTGCTTTTTAATGCAGTTGTTTGTTGCTTTGGGTGTACACTTTCGGTGGGGCTCACAACTTAATACTAGCGAGATGTTCTAGATAGATATATCAAGGTGGATGATTAGTTCTAGATGTAGTTGGATTTAGGTCTACATATTTTTGCTTACCGCCCATGCTTTTGAGCCTCGTCCCTTCTTTGTAGCATAGTTAGCATTGCGGTGCGTTTTTAATCCTGTCAATTGCCCAGCTGTAATTTGTTTACCTTGCATAGAAGTTTTATCGTATTTTGGGAGAGAGACATCACTAGTGAACATCACGGAACCCTGGTCCATATTCTCATCACTGTTTACACGCTCTTTTATTTTCCTTCTTTTACTTTCTAGTTGTTATCACCATTATTATTATTATCTGTTGCGTTGATCCTTTGTGAACAGCAAGGCCGGAGAGATTGACAACCTCTATGTACTCATTGGGAAGCAAAGTTATTTGTGTTGTGTGCATGTTCACAAACCTTGGTATCTTCACCGAGGGAAATTTGCCGCTATCCTACATCTCACCTTCCACTTGGGGTAACCAACAAGGAGAGAGTATCAAGAAAATTTCTGGCGCCGTTGCCGGTGACTCCGAGTGCTAAGATAGGGGAGTTGCACACTATCTTTTACCTTTGCTTTTTAGTCTTGTTAGTTTACCTTTCAGTTCTTGCTTTGTGTCTTTTACCAAAAACCCCCCAAAAAATAGTATGTCTAGTTACTTGCTTGCCACCAATGCCTAACTTCTTTGAAACCAGATCCTATTGGCATAGAGGATTCACTAAGGATCAACAGTATTATTACAAGGAACACCGCTTGTCTCAAAAGGGGATACACTTATGGAAACAAATACACCAGTTGTATGAGTATGCTAGAAACTTGTGCTCAATATATAATATATCTTTCTGCAGGGATGAATCTTGTTGCTTTATGAGGCACAAACACCTTGCTTTCCAATGTGAGTACAATGATGATGAAACCTTATCTTCTTATGCTAAGAGAAATTATGATTTTGATGATGCAGAGCAAATAGAAGAATTTGTTGCTTATAAGGGTGCCTATGAAATTACTTCTCTTCTTAAAAATATGATGCCCCTTACAAATATGAGAGTCTTGCTATACTTAACTATTGTTTGGAAAATTACGATGCAAATTATTATATTACTGATCACCTTGAGAGAATATCTCCCCCAAAGGAACAGGCTAATGTTTTGCAGGACTCTATGGAAGAAGAAATTGCTGAACCTGAAAGCTCCTTGGATGAAAAGGAGGAGGAGAGTGACGAACAAAAGGAGTAAGAATGGAGCCATCCATGTCTACCTTATAATGAGAGTAACTCTTTGACTCTTACCTTATATGAGTGTTATGATCCTATTGATTCTTTTGAAACATCCCTTTTTGATGAAGGTGATGCCTTCTACGCTTATGGCCGTGATGCCACTATGGATAATGCTTACGGAGATGAACTTGCTATAGTTCCTCATGTTAAGCATGAATTTTTTGCTATTGCACCCACACTTGATTGTCCTATTATCCTTTTGAAATCTCCAACTCATATTCCGGAGAATTGTGCTCTTATTAAGGCTCAATGTGATGGGTTGCATTTATCTTATGATCCTAAAAACCGTGTTGAAAACAATACACATGTGCTTGTAGGTCATGAACAACATGATTTATGTGATAGTTATATTCTTGATGTTGTTCATGATACTACTGAAAATTACTTTGAGAGAGGAAAGTTTCATTATACATACTTCCGTGTTACAAAAACACCTCTCTCTAAGCTGACACTTTCGAAGTTGTTCTTGTTCCACCTTCCTATGCATGTCACTTTGTGCTTCTTTAATTTATTTTCTTACAAGATGCCTATGCATAGGAGTGGGTTAGGCTTAAATGTGCTTCATGTTTTCTTCTTTATGCTCTCTTTTGCTTCAAATTCTTATTCTTATGAGAGCCCTTTTATAATCATCATGCCTAGCTTAAAGGTGTAAAAGAAATCGCTTGTTGGGAGGCAAGCCAAGATGTTTTTACTTATGTTTTTAGTGCTCTTGATGATTGTTACTACTATAGCAACATCATTTTATCTTTATTTCCAAGCTTTGTGCCAAGTTCTAGCCTCTTATGATAAGGGAAGCAAAAGTTGTAACATGCTGTCTAGAAAACAGATTCTGTCTGCTTGACGGAAAAAATTAAAACAAATCACCACTTCATCTTTTTGAGCTGAATTTCTTACACAACATGCTCTATACAATTCTGAAACTTTCATATGTTCTGAGTTTTTTGAATTGAGTTGCAGAAGTACCCAAAAAAAATTCTTTACTACGTTTTGCCTTTCCTTAATTTTGCAAACCTTAAGCTTTCTTTTTCTTTGCAATTTTTTTTTTGTAAATTTTGAGAAAAAGTAGCTCTTCAAGAATATCTTTATTTCCAGTGGGGAAAAAATATTTTATTTAGGGTACTAACCTCTCTAATCAGCTTATGATGAGTTATGTATGAAGGGAGTTTTCAAGTGTGCGAGGGAAGATGATGAAAGAAGATCCGGGAGTGTAAAACGCTCAAGCTTGGGGATGCCCCCATGCATCCCCAATAAATATTCAAGGAGACTCAAGCGTCTAAGGGGATGCCCCCGAGCATCCCCTTCTCCATCAACAATCATCAGTTCGTCCTTCGTCTCACTATATTTTTATCGCTTAATGCGTTATGTGCTATGCTTGGAGCGTCTCGCTCTTAGGTTTACTTTTTTATTTTCTTTAGCTTTTCTTGCTTTTCATAACAAGTTAGACCCCAGCTTACTTTGTGTGGGAGAGAAACACGCTCGACTTCAATCTAGAACACATTGTAGGATTTTTTCCATGCCTATCTTTCTCTATTGTGTGTTCTTTATCTTTTCTTAGCTACTACCATGTTTAGTTTTAGTTTTAGTTTTAGTTTTTGTCTTTAGCAAGAGCTTTGGCTTTTGTTTAGTTTGTTGCTGGAACTCTCTTCAGTTTTCATGTTTATCTTGTTAAGAGAGTTGGTTGTTGCACTGAGTTGTCTTGTCTTGAAAGTAGGTAATTGAGGTAGCTATTTAATTTTAGTAGTAACTTGCAATAGTTTTGAGGTATTGTTGTGAGTAATGTTTGAACTTTTGGTGTCAAGAGCTCTAGCCTATTAGTGATAGGTATTGTATTTTGGGCAATTTGTGTTTATTTTCAAAAACCTACAAAAACTAGTTGAGAACTCTAGCTACTAGATGGATCACTAATCTTTTGAGGGATCGGATATTAGAGTACACTCACATACCATGAGTCGAGGATGCGCAAGGATAACCAAACCCCCATACACACCTCCTCATGGTACTTGTCTCTTTGTGAACCTCCTCATTAGATTGAGAGTTACCGTAAATAAGTGCATGAGTTCTTCAGACTAATGTAATTATTGAAAGTTGACACTTCCACCTCCTCATATTTGCTAGCCTCTTCCGTACCATGCATTGCCCTCTTCTCACTCCGAGAGTTGGCGTCTACCTTCGCCGGTGCATCCAAACCCTTGGCATGATATGCTATGTCATCATGAACCTCCTTATATCTTTCCTCAAAACAGCCACCATACCTACCTATCAAGGCATTTCCATAGCCTTTCCGAGATATATTGCCATGCAACTTCCACCTCTGCATGACTTGATCTTCATGTCATACATGTTCCTGCTACACTGGCAGAGGCATACATTGCATACATCATGATAGCTACATCTTCTTTATGTTTGAGTACCTTGTAAAGTGTGACAGATCTTCTTTACCTTTGTAACATCCCAATTTTCTAAATTCTCATGTTAATAGATCATCATATGCATCTCATGCTGTTTCCGCATTTTTCTGAAGTTGTAAAATATTTTTAACATTTTTCAACACATGGAAGTTCGCTGGAGCCGATATAAAAGGACTTATCCCCATTTTTAAATTGTTGGAAATAGTTTAAAATATTTTTGGAGACATTTTAATTTACTTTGGGGTTTTCAATAATTTCTAAAAATATTTTGGAAATTTATTTATGCTCCGGGAAAATTTTAAAAATCATTTTTTTGGAGTTTTTCGGTATTTTTAAATTGCCGGAAAAGTATTTAAAAATATTTAAAAATAAGTTGCAAAGTTTCTTTTTTTGAATATTTTGGTAATGCCAAAAATTCAATTTTATTTTAAAAAAAAGTTTTGGTGAAAACGGAAATTAAAAATAATTATCCGTTATTTTTCTAAAATTGTTTTGGGTCTAATGGGCCTGTACTGTTTTTTTTTCGCCCAGCCGATTTTGAATTTGTTTCGGAAATAAATAAATAAATTTCGGATCGGGTTATATAAACCCGCGGACCCGCGGGGGTTAGGTTTTTCGCCCGACCCGTTTCGCCGCCGCCGCCACGGTACGCCACCGTCCCGCCGACCCCGTCGTCCCGACGCCGCCGCCGCCGCATGCGCCGTGTCGCGCCGGGCACTGGCCGCCGCCGCCGCCGGCCGGAGCCGGCCAGATCCGGTCAAACCGGCGCCAGGGACCCGATGCCACCCCGGTACCGTTTTCGCGGTTACTTTTTAACCGTAGCTCCGAATCGAGTGATTCCAGTTGCGTTGCGACCGTGACAAAAAGTTATAGCGAGTAGACTAAGTTTTGCAGAAGTTTGAAGTTTTCAAATTTGAATCCAAGGCAGATTCAAATTTGAACTTCCGGTAGCCGTCTCTTTTAAACGGTGCGCCCGTTTGAGCCGTTTCTTTTTGCGTTAGTTTTATTTTGTCGATTACTTTAAGTTTAGCTTCCGTTAGGCAAGTTTTGATACTGTTCTTTGTGTGTTTATTGCTGTTTGTGCATATTTGTGTTGAATATATGTTGATTGGTGCTATGTTTTCTCGTATAGATTGTCCGGAGTGCGCCGCATTGTTTTGTGAGGTTTGTGATCGTCAGGAGCAGGAAGAAGGCAAGTGATGCTTTGATCATACTCACACCTATACTTTTTCTATATGCATTATGTTAAGAATATCACCCTATTGCAAGATAGGTAGTTTACTTTACTGTTGCTGCAAAACCAGTTAGGATAGCCACATGTCTTGACTTGTATTTGTAGATCAACCTAGCACGTGTTGTTACTTTATTGCTATGCTTTGTAGACGTGGTTTGGGTTGTGAGAATTCATGGAGTGCATGTGTGTAACATCCCAAAATTCTCCGAATTTTGGAATGTTAATAAATTAAATAGATAATGATTGTTTGCTTGATGTGTTTGATTTTCTTTGGGATTTAAAACATTTGAGGTTTATTGAATATTAAAAAGAGAGGGAATAAAATGACTTTCCCTAATATTCACGGTTGGTGTTTTGGAATTTATTATTTAAAAACAAAACCAACAAAATAAAATGAGAGAAGGTAATATGACTCCTTCAACATTTTAAAAGTTTGGAAAAGGTTTTAAATCTTTATTGGAATTCTTTTAAAATATTTTTAAACATTTTTTTTGCACATGGCAGTTCGCTGGAGAGGATATAAAAGGACTTATCCCCATTTTAATTTGTTGAAAAGTATTTTAAAATATTTTTGGCAGACTTTTTAATTTTACTTTGGGGTTATGAATATTTTCTAAAATTATTTTTGGAATTTATTTATGCTCTGGAAAAGTTTTTAAATCAATTTTCGGAGTTTTCGGTATTTTTAAAATGCCAGAAAAGTATTTAAAAATATTTAAAAATAAGTTGCAAAGTTTTTATTTTATTTTATTATTTTGGTCAAGCCAAAAATTCAATTTTATTATTTTAAAAATATTGGCGAAGACGGAATTTTAAAATAATTTTCCGTGATTTTTCTAATATTGTTTTGGGCCTAATGGGCCTGGTCTGTTTTTTTTTTCAGCAGACCGAATTTGTTTTTATTTCGGATTTACAAAAAAAAAGAATTAGGGGCTGGCTATAAATAGCCCCGATTAGGGTTAAGTTTATTTTCGCCAGCGTTTATTAGGGTTAGCTAATCTAATCCGCGGGACCCGCCGCCGCCGACGACATTGCCGGAATTTCGCCGGAGCTTCGCCGGAGTTCGTCGGAGTGCGTTTTTTCGTGTTTTTCGAGGTAATTTTTTTTTCGACGATTCGCCGGAGTAGCGCTCAGCTGTGCCGCCGGAGTACCCCGCCACCTGTGCCCGACCCCGCCGCCGCCACCCCGCTGGCCGGCCGGAGCCGCCGCCGCTCCACGGTCGCCCTGGCCCGTGCGCCGAGGCCGCCCGTGGCCGCGCGCAGGCCGCGCGCCCTTGCCGCCCGCGCCGGCGCCCGCCTGGCCGCGCCTCTCCGCCGCCCTCTGCCTCCGCCGCCGCGCCGGCCCTCGGCCGGAGCTGGCCGGAGGAGCCGAGCCGAGGCCGCAGCGCCATGGCTCTCCCCTGCCCCTGTGCGTGCCCGCGAGGTAGAAGACGAGCGTGGAAAAAAAAAAGAGAAAACGTTTCGGTAAAAAAAAAAATTCTCAGATCTGGATCCAAACCGCCCAGGGACCCGATCGCGTTTTTTGTAAAAAAATTATTTATGTATCGGTCCTTTTTGCAGTAGAACCCCCCGGTACCCCCGTTTTTCACCCGATACCGTTTTGCGATTAATTTTTTAACCGTAACTCGGAATTGGGCGATTCCAGTTGCGTTGCGACCGTGTAGAAATTCTCTAGCCAGTAGACCTAGTGTTACATAAGTTTGAAGTATTTAAAATTTGGATCCCAAGCTGATCCAAATTTGAACTTCCAGCAGTCGTAGCTTTTTACCGGTGCACCCGTTTGCGCCGTTTCTTTTTGCGTCGGAACACTCGTTCCATGTACTTTCTGTTTATACCATGTGTGCACAAAAATTCACAAGTTTATTGATCTGTTTAAATTCAAATTCAGTTCAATGTTGCAACTGCTATGACCTGCGTTGTAGTATTCCATTTCACGTGATTCTTTTTGCATATTGGATCATACGAGACATCTTATCGGCAATATCGACATACCATTCATATTGCTATGAACTTTACCTTGATTTCATAATGCCTCGATCATACTCTTGTATCGACAACTCTTTATCCGTTGACTCTCTCGAGTTTACGTTCCACCGATCACTTTCGGGCACATCCACACCTTTGCACTTCAAAACCTTTTGTTTTGTTGCTAAACCTTTAGTAATTGTTTTGTTGAACTTATGTTTTGTCCTTGTGGTGTGATTGCTTATTGAGTTCTTTCGTTGACGATAGATTGCTCGGAGTGTGACGAGTAGAGTTGACTGGAACGTGAGAGCGAAGATCTTCATCGAATATATAAGGCAAGTGATACTTTGACCATACTCATACCTATATTTTCTATATGCATTATGTCAGGAAATATCACTCTATTGCATGATAGGTAGTTTACTTTACTGTTGCTGCAAACCAGTTAGGATAGCCACATGTTTTGACTTGTCTACTGTAGATCAACCTAGCCGTGTTGTTACTTTATTGCTATGCTTTGTAGACGAGGTTGGGCTGTGAGAATTCATGGAGTGTATGTGAGCTATTTAATAAACTGTGTAGCAACTTTATAATAAATAGAAATCACTTCTGGACGGGCGGGTTGCATCCTGGTAGTTGTGGCTCGGTTGAGGACAATGCCGGGGTTAAATGCACCCAATGGTTGTTTGGTGGTGAACCGGGTGCGTCATGGTGTCTACCCTCTCACGCAGTGGGCGCCGTCTAGGCTCAAAAAGATCAGACATGCAATATTACTAGTAGCTTCCGTGTACAGCCACTGGCTATATGGGCTCTGGCTTAGACGAGTAAGTTGTGGGGAACCTGGCCCTGGTAGCTAGCTGATGTAGAATTGTGTTAGGTGTACCGGCTACCAAAGGGTGGAGGCAACCTCTTCAGAAAGTCTTTGTCTCAATCTTCGGGTTGAGTCCAGTGGGGAACGTGTACAAACCTCTGCAGAGCGTATAAACTGATCATGATTAGCCGTGTCCACGGTTACGGACGAACTATGAGCAACTAGTCAGTACTGTTGATGAATGATCTTGACAGATGAACACTTAATAATAATTTGGTTGGGACAAGAGTAGCATGGGTTGCTGTGTGCTTCAGGTAGAACTCAACTTAAAATTTTGACTAGTTTAGTTCAGGAGAAAATTGGCTTTCTGCAAAACTAAACCATAAGCCTTTCCCTTGACTTACCTTGCATGTAGTTGTAGGTCCTTTATATAAACTTTTCCGTGTCACTTGCCGTACAAATCAGATGTACTGACCCGTTGTCGGGCTGTAACCTTCGGTGTTGCAGGTTTTTCAGACGATCAGTAAGGTGCGTTTAGGGGTTGCGAGTCTACACTCAGCATGTTCGCATGTGGCTGTTGATGGGACTCCACGTTACTTGATTTTGCTTCCGCTATATTTATATTGAATAAGCTAGCCTTGAGCTATTCAACTTGTTATTTATTTACTCTGGATCATACGTTATAATAATGATGCACTTGTACTTTGATATACATCTATTATACTGTGTGTGCCAGCGAGTTCGATCCAGGGACTGGCACTTGAGCACAGAGACTTCAATTCTGTGTGAATTGGGTCGTTACAGATGGTATCAGAGCAGTGTGTTGACTGTAGGTTCGTGACCCTAGAAAATGGATAGAAAAGCCATAGGAACAAAAATATTTTATCACTCCTTGATCACTTACTCTCTTGACTAGTATTTCTCATCTATTATTCATCTTCTAAAACTTCTCATCTTGTTTTATTATGAATACCCCTTAAGTTGCTTACCCTTGGAAGACAAGACATTTGAGAAGAACATCATCACCCTCGGGGATCAATTGGAGTTATGATTATTGGAACTAGAAGGAATAACCTACGGTGATCAATAAGTTTGACACTGTGAGAGGAACCTTTAAGATCAGCTTAGCTGAGAAGGATGAAGCTTAGAATCAGACCACCACCTTTTAGGTGAAGTTAGATGAACGATTTTCGCGTAGTATGACGAGATCATATGTCTGGCACATATGACCTTACTCTAGGTGTTGTTTGGGTGTTTTGACTGTTGTGACTGTATTGTTTGTTGTTATGTGTTACGGACGAACGTAGAAGTTTTTGCCGCTTTCTTGTTTGAGTGCATATGTTTGGTGCTATCTCTAGTTGTTGTCTTTTCGGTGTTATAGTTTTGCCCTAACCCTTGTCGTATGGGCTTAATAGATGGAGTATGAAGTAGGACTCGCCTTTTCTGGGGCGATGTCGAGACTGAAGGTGGAGCAATGGATTCGCAGTATGGAGGAGCACATGAAGATAAACAAGGTTGGAAGTGAGGACATGGTTCCCTATGCTGTCAAGTACTTTGTAGAAGAGGCTGCTACTTGGTGGAGAATGCACCAAGCGATTGACGAATCACGAAGGAAGATTACTTGGAAGAAGTTCACTAAGATTTTGTTGGGATCCCGCCTTGTCACCCCGACGCAAAGGACGGTAACCCGTAAGAGGCCTCGTGCCTGCAAAATTTGCGGGGAAGAAGGACACTTCTATGAGGGACACCAAGATGGATGTCCCTATTGTGAAGAAATTCACTCGGGTGAAGAATGCCCCACTGCACACGTCACGTGTTTCGTGTGTGAAGGAACTGATCATTACCCCGCTCAGTGTCAATTTTTCATCGTGACACAACAAGTGGTTCAACATCAAAAGGAAGGAATGAAGAAAGCTATCCAAGAATTGAAGGAAGCGCCCGTGAAGAAGAAAGAGAAGGACATTAGCCACATTCAGTGTTACCGGTGCAGAAATATGGGACATTACGCCAACACGTGTCCAGAATTAAAGGAAGCACTCATGATGAAGAAGATAAAGGACCTTAGCCAAATTGAGTGCTATCGGTGCAGGAACATGGGACACTACAGCGATATCTGTCCAGAATTGAAGGGGAAGGAGAAGTTGTGAACGTGGAAGCAAGGATGCGGACTTGAAGAAGCTTATGATTGGCTTTTGGAGGATAGAATTTTCGTGGTGTGCACTAAGTGCACGATGCTACCTTTTTATGTTAGTTGGAGATGTGCATCGATTCATGTTTTGCTATTGATTAATTAGATGTTTTATGTCATGATTGTTTTGTTAAGTTTTGTCTTGTGCCCTGTGACCCTGTTATGTCTTGTTTTGATTGATGTTGTGTGTGGCCCTTTGTGTTTCTTCTATGCGAGTAGAATAAGTTTACGTTTCATTAGACCCTCATCTATTTAGTATGCTTCAAGACTAAAGAAGACACAACAACAAGAAGAATAACTTGACGAATGACTCAACGACATGAAGATTGTTTCGACATTTCAAAACTGAAGCTACCGTCATTGAAGACTTGAAGACTTGAAGACCTGGAAGATTCAAGTTTCTATCGTTAGATCGTTATGTGAGCTGTCATTTCTTGTTTTATCGACAGCTACACATCAAAACTTATGTTTCAAAACTAGTGTGATGTTTGTATGGGTATCTCTCGCTATCTCTCTACCTCGCTATCTACATTCTGTTCCCTCTCACCTCAAACCCTACACTGAAGAAGCTACTACAATGGCTGCAAATTTCAAGACTGGGATAACGATGGATGCAATTTAATGCTGAGTTCAAAGTTAACCTCTTGTGCCAAGATCTTACGACAAGCAAGCCCAATCTTGCTGAAGGGAGAACTCTGGATGAAGTTGTAGTCCACCAGTACACGTTTTATAGCAGTTTGCGAAAACCTGAGAGTTGTGAGGAAACGATAGATGTTTGTTTGGCTTGCAGAACCATGGATTTATCTGGACCCAGTTCAGGATAAGGAGGACTTATGCAATGCTTGTGAGGATGACCGAGTGTTAGATTGCGAGATTCGCTAAACCATATACAAGGTAATGATTTGGGTGCGGAATGGATTGATCACCATGCCGACTACTCTTATTATTTGCTCTTGCTATGCGGGGTAGTAAATCTTGAGTGACTTACCTATGTTTGAGAGACGACGATGTTAAAGCCTGAACCATAGAATGGTACGATGTGTGACCCCTGTAGGATATTTCCGTTGTGTTATACGGTGAGTATAAACCAAGACCATTTGCTGCAGGTATCCCGTAGAAGTATTCTTGATGACCACCATGAGAAAATCGATAGTTGCTTTGTATGGGCGTCTGACCTGTCAGCCATGAAGTCTCAGTACTTGGAAGACCACTCTCTTGCTAAGGAATGGAAACCGCAAAGGAGGAATTCTTGAAACCTCAAGGACCGCAGGTGAAACCTGTACGAGGAATGTCATCAATGGATTTAGATACCGGAAGCCCACACTTGTGATGAAGAATTCAATGCCCCAACGAAGTATGAAGATTATGTGTGAGGAGCTCGCCGAGGGGGCAAGCTTTTGAGGATAGGTTTTGAAGACCAAGTCGCATTCCTTTTAAGGGTGGTAGCACCCTGGACCATTAGTGGATCGAGAGACTGTCATGAAGACCCGAACCCTAACCTTTGTTTCTAGCTTTCTCGAATCTCGAGGACGAGATTCCTTTTAAGGGTGGTCGTGTGTAACATCCCAAAATTCTCCGAATTTTGGAATGTTAATAAATTAAATAGATAATGATTGTTTGCTTGATGTGTTTGATTTTCTTTGGGATTTAAAACCTTTGAGGTTTATTGAATATTAAAAATAGAGGGAATAAAATGACTTTCCCTAATATTCACCGTTGGTGTTTTGGAATTTATTATTTAAAAACAAAACCAACAAAATAAAATGAGAGAAGGTAATATGACTCCTTCAACATTTTAAAAGTTTGGAAAAGGTTTTTAATCTTTATTAGAATTCTTTTAAAATATTTTTAAACATTTTTTTGCACATGGCACTTCGCTCGAGAGGATATAAAAGGACTTATCCCCATTTTAATTTGTTGAAAAGTATTTTAAAATATTTTTGGGAGACTTTTTAATTTGACTTTGGGGTTATGAATATTTTCTAAAACTATTTTTGGAATTTATTTATGCTCTGGAAAAGTTTTTAAATCAATTTTTGGAGTTTTCGGTATTTTTAAAATGCCAGAAAAGTATTTAAAAATATTTAAAAATAAGTTGCAAAGTTTTTATTTTATTTTATTATTTTGGTCAAGCCAAAAATTCAATTTTATTATTTTAAAAATATTGGCGAAGACGGAATTTTAAAATAATTTTCCGTGATTTTTCTAATATTGTTTTGGGCCTAATGGGCCTGGTCTGGTTTTTTTTTCAGCAGACCGAATTTGTTTTTATTTTGGATTTACAAAAAAAAAAGAATTAGGGGCTGGCTATAAATAGCCCCGATTAGGGTTAAGTTTATTTTCGCCAGCGTTTATTAGGGTTAGCTAATCTAATCCGCGGGACCCGCCGCCGCCGACGACATTGCCGGAATTTCGCCGGAGCTTCGTCGGAGTTCGTCGGAGTGCGTTTTTTCGTGTTTTTCGAGGTAATTTTTTTTTCTGCGATTCCCCGGAGTAGCGCTCAGCTGTGCCGCCGGAGTACCCCGCCACCTGTGCCCGACCCCGCCGCCGCCACCCCGCTGGCCGGCCGGAGCCGCCGCCGCTCCACGGCCGCCCCTGGCCCGTGCGCCGAGGCCGCCCGTGGCCGCGCGCAGGCCGCGCGCCCCTGCCGCCCGCGCCGGCGCCCGCCTGGCCGCGCCTCTCCGCCGCCCTCTGCCTCCGCCGCCGCGCCGGCCCTCGGCCGGAGCTGGCCGGAGGAGCCGAGCCGAGGCCGCAGCGCCATGGCTCTCCCCTGCCCCTGTGCGTGCCCGCGAGGTAGAAGACGAGCGTGGAAAAAAAAAAGAGAAAATGTTTCGGTAAAAAAAAAATTCTCAGATCTGGATCCAAACTGCCCAGGGACCCGATCGCGTTTTTTGTAAAAAATTTATTTATGTATCGGTCCTTTTTGCAGTAGAACCCCCCGGTACCCCCGTTTTTCACCCGATACCGTTTTGCGATTAATTTTTTAACCGTAACTCGGAATTGGGCGATTCCAGTTGCGTTGCGACCGTGTAGAAATTCTCTAGCCAGTAGACCTAGTGTTACATAAGTTTGAAGTATTTAAAATTTGGATCCCAAGCTGATCCAAATTTGAACTTCCAGCAGCCGTAGCTTTTTACCGGTGCACCCGTTTGCGCCGTTTCTTTTTGCGTCGGAACACTCGTTCCATGTACTTTCTGTTTATACCATGTGTGCACAAAAATTCACAAGTTTATTGATCTGTTTAAATTCAAATTCAGTTCAATGTTGCAACTGCTATGACCTGCGTTGTAGTATTCCATTTCACGTGATTCTTTTTGCATATTGGATCATACGAGACATCTTATCGGCAATATCGACATACCATTCATATTGCTATGACCTTTACCTTGATTTCATAATGCCTCGATCATACTCTTGTATCGACAACTCTTTATCCGTTGACTCTCTCGAGTTTACGTTCCACCGATCACATTCGGGCACATCCACACCTTTGCACTTCAAAATCTTTTGTTTTGTTGCTAAACCTTTAGTAATTGTTTTGTTGAACTTATGTTTTGTCCTTGTGGTGTGATTGCTTATTGAGTTCTTTCGTTGACGATAGATTGCTCGGAGTGTGACGAGTAGAGTTGACTGGAACGTGAGAGCGAAGATCTTCATCGAATATATAAGGCAAGTGATACTTTGACCATACTCATACCTATATTTTCTATATGCATTATGTCAGGAAATATCGCTCTATTGCATGATAGGTAGTTTACTTTACTGTTGCTGCAAACCAGTTAGGATAGCCACATGTTTTGACTTGTCTACTGTAGATCAACCTAGCCGTGTTGTTACTTTATTGCTATGCTTTGTAGACGAGGTTGGGCTGTGAGAATTCATGGAGTGTATGTGAGCTATTTAATAAACCGTGTAGCAACTTTATAATAAATAGAAATCACTTCTGGACGGGCGGGTTGCATCCTGGTAGTTGTGGCTCGGTTGAGGACAATGCCGAGGTTAAATGCACCCAATGGTTGTTTGGTGGTGAACCGGGTGCGTCATGGTGTCTACCCTCTCACGCAGTGGGCGCCGTCCAGGCTCAAAAAGATCAGACATGCAATATTACTAGTAGCTTCCGTGTACAGCCACTGGCTATATGGGCTCTGGCTTAGACGAGTAAGTTGTGGGGAACCTGGCCCTGGTATCTAGCTGATGTAGAATTGTGTTAGGTGTACCGGCTACCAAAGGGTGGAGGCAACCTCTTCAGAAAGTCTTTGTCTCAATCTTCGGGTTGAGTCCAGTGGGGAACGTGTACAAACCTCTGCAGAGCGTATAAACTGATCATGATTAGCCGTGTCCACGGTTACGGACGAACTATGAGCAACTAGTCAGTACTGTTGATGAATGATCTTGACAGATGAACACTTAATAATAATTTGGTTGGGACAAGAGTAGCATGGGTTGCTGTGTGCTTCAGGTAGAACTCAACTTAAAATTTTGACTAGTTTAGTTCAGGAGAAAATTGGCTTTCTGCAAAACTAAACCATAAGCCTTTCCCTTGACTTACCTTGCATGTAGTTGTAGGTCCTTTATATAAACTTTTCCGTGTCACTTGCCGTACAAATCAGATGTACTGACCCGTTGTCGGGCTGTAACCTTCGGTGTTGCAGGTTTTTCAGACGATCAGTAAGGTGCGTTTAGGGGTTGCGAGTCTACACTCAGCATGTTCACATGTGGCTGTTGATGGGACTCCACGTTACTTGCTTTTGCTTCCGCTATATTTATATTGAATAAGCTAGCCTTGAGCTATGCAACTTTTTATTTATTTACTCTGGATCATACGTTGTAATAATGATGCACTTGTACTTTGATATACATCTATTATACTGTGTGTGCCAGCGAGTTCGATCCAGGGACTGGCACTTGAGCACAGAGACTTCAATTCTGTGTGAATTGGGTCGTTACAATGTGAGCTATTTAATAATTTGTGTAGCAACTTTATAATAAATAGAAATCACTTCTGGATGGGCGGGTTGCATCCTGGTGGCTGTGCCTTGTCTAAGGACAGTGCCGGGGTTAAATGCACCCAATGGTTGTTTTGGTGGTGAACCGGGTGCGACATGGTGTCTACCCTCTGAACGCAGTGGGCTCCGTCCAGGCTCAAAAAGATCAGACAGGCAATATTACTAGTAGCTTCCGTGTACATCCACTGGCTATATGGGCTCTAGCTTAGCATGAGTACGTTGTGGGGAACCTGGCCCTGGTAGCTAGCTGATGTAGATGTGTGTTAGGTGTACCGGCTACCAAAGGGTGGAGGCAACCTCTTCGGAAAGTCTTCGTCTCAATCTTCGGGTTGAGTCCAGTGGGGAACGTGTACAACCTCTGCAGAGCGTATAAACTGATCATGATTAGCCGTGTCCACGGTTACGAACGAACTTTGAGCAACTAGTCAGTACTATTGATGAATGATCTTGACAGATGAACACTTAATAATAATTTGGTGGGAAAGATTAGCATGGGTTGCTGTGTGTTCAGGTAGAATTCAACTTAAAATTTTGACTAGTTTAGTTCAGGAGAAAATTGGCTTTCTGCAAAACAAAACCATAAGCCTTTCCTTTGACTCACCTTGCATGTAGTTGTAGGTCCTTTATATATACCTTTTCCGTGTCACTTGCCGTACAAATCAGATGTACTGACCCGTTGTCTGGCTGTAACCTTCGGTGTTGCAGGTTTTTTAGACGACCAGTAAGGTGCATTTAGGGTTGCGGGTCTACACTCATCATGTTCGCTTGTGGATGTTGATGGGACTCCTCGTTATTTGCTTTTTCTTCCGCTATATTTATGTTGAATTAGCTAGCCTTGAGCTATGCAACTTGTTATTTATTTTATTCTGGATCATACGTTGTAATAATGATGCACTTGTACTTTGATATACATCTATGATACTGTGTGTGCCAGCGAGTTCGATCCAGGGACTGGCACTTGATCACAGAGACTTCAATTCTATGTGAATTGGGTCGTTACAGATGGTATCAGAGCAGTGTGTTGACTGTAGGACGTGACCCTAGAGAATGGATTAGAAAAGCCATAGGAATGAAAATATTACTTTACATCACTCTGTCTTGTACTTACTTACCTTCTCTATCTCGTATTCATACCTGTTCTAATCTTGCCTTTCCTCTCTTTGATTATAGATGACCACTTTGTCATACCGCGCTATGGCGTTTGGACCTGAGCTCAGGGGAATTTTCCATTACCTGAACATCTACGCGCCAGTCTTTCAGCCAGACATAGTGGAGACAAGGGGAGCTGATGACTACTGGCAAGTGGAGAAATTTCTCCTAGGAAGCATGACGGAAGAAAGGGTGATCACGGAGTCAATCGAGGTGCATGCCCAGGAGAAGGAGTCGTATGTGCGCATAGCTGCTCACATAGCTCTTGGACGCATTGTTGAGACGTATGCCGCCCAGTTAAAGGGTACGGTGTACGCGGAGATGGCCAAGGTCCTCCCATCTGGGAACATATTGCCAAAGAAGTTCAGGTATGTGCTTGGGGCCATTTGGCCAGGTACAACCAGCTACATCATCCAGAGCCTGGAGAAGCACATCCACTGCCTGGAGAATGACACTCAGTCAGACCTCTACACCATCACTGAGTTGCAGCAGAAGAACACCAGGCTTAAGAGGGACACCAACAAGCTGAAGAAGGAGAAGCTGGAGATGCAAGCGGAGATAAAGCGGCTGAAGGAGAAGATGAAGGCAAATGGAATTGAAGAACAAGAAGAGGAACCAGAAGTGGAGACCTCGGCAGAAGAAGATGAACCGAGTCCCAAAAGGCGCAACCGCATTAGCGGGCGCGAATACCGCATGTTGTTTCGCAAAGACAGCATTCGGAATTACTTCACCGGAAATTAGTTCACTATCGTTATCGTGTTAGCGTATTTGACCATGTCGACTTATTCGGTGTGGCAATACTAGGTTGCTTGATATACTCTTATTCGTGGTTGTGTTGAAGATCTTATATTATTCGTGGTTGTGTTGAAGATCTTATATCAGTTATGCAATATATTTTAAACTATATGGTGTGATATGTGACGTTTTTTTGTATGAGTGCATTGGTTGATGATTGTTATATGTTTGATGCTATGGTGATATTGTTTGGTGAAGTTGATTGGTGATGTATGTATTGTATATATAATGCTTGCCCTGATCATCATATGCATATGGGTAGGAGTATATTTCCCTAGCTACTTTCTGTCTACAACTTACCTATTCTTGCCCAACAGATGCCGCCGAGACGTGATCCCACGGGGAATGGGAACACCAACAATGAAGTGCCAGCTTAGATGCAACAGCTACTTCAAGGACAAGCTCAGTTGATCCAGTTGCTCACTCAGAATATGGGCAACAACAACAATGCGCCACCAACGCCACCACCACCACCTGTGGACACGCTTGCGAGGTTTCTGAGGCTGAATCATCAGAGGTTCTCTAGCACTCCTGAACCCATAGTGGCGGATGACTGGCTTTGTTCAGTGGGCCGGAACATGGAGACAGTTGGCTGTACTGAGGAAGAGAGGGTGAGGTTTGCCTCACATTTGCTGGAGGGTCCTGCCGCTGCCTGGTGGGACAACTACTTGGTGACTTATCCCATCAACACCATCACTTGGGCGCAGTTCCAATCTGCTTTTCGCGCCGCACATGTTTCAGCAGGCGCCATGAGCTTGAAGAAGAAGGAGTTCCACAGCTTGCGTCAGGGAGGCCGTTCAGTGGCCGAGTATGTTGAGGTGTTCAACAAGCTTGCAAGATATGCTCCAGATGATGTCAGGAATAATGCAGCAAGGCAGGAGATGTTCTTGGAGGGGCTGAATGATGAGTTGGGAGTCCAGTTGACAGTGGCTACCTTTGCTAACTGCCATGGGCTCATAGACAAAGCTATTGTGTTGGAAGGAAAGCAGCAGGCCATTGAGAACCGCAAGAGGAAGTACAACAACAACAATGGTGGCAAGTATAACTCTGGACCGCATCAGAAGCCACGCAATTCTTATGGTGGCAATGGAGGACATAACCATGGACATAACCACAATGGTGGGAATGGCCATGTTCACAGTGGAGGACACAACCATCATGGTGGGAATGGTCACAACCATAATGGCCACAACCACCACAATGGTAACAGGAATGGCAATGGAAGGAACAATGGGAATGGGAGAAGCAATGGAGCCAATGGAGGCAATGGAAGCAACCGTCAGAATGGCCAGGCACCAAAGGACTTGAGTCACATCCAGTGTTTCAAGTGCAAGAACATGGGACACTATGCCACAGACTGCCCGGAGAACAAGGACAACAATGGGAATTCTGGAGTCAGCAAGCCCAATCCTTTCAACAAGGGGCATGTGAACCATGTCAACGTGGAGGAGATTGATGATGAGCCTGATGCTGTGATTTGTAAGTTCTTTATCAATTCAGTACCCGCACTTGTTCTTTTTAATTCTGGTGCATCGCATTCTTTCATATCGAGGGTATTTGTGGATAAGCATGAGTTGCCTACCGTATTTCTTTAGTCATCTATGCTCATAAGTTCACCGAGAGCGGAGATGTCAGCTAGTTTGGGATGCTATCAGATAAGCCTAGCCATAGAGAAGCATGTTTTTCCTATAGATTTGATTATACTAGATGACCCGTTGCGCCACATGGCGCAGAGTCCCATTTAAAAGCATGTTATCGTAGAAAACACTTGCATTTTCAGAAACTAATGATCAGGCTAAATCAACAACTACAAATGGAAAGAAAGTGTAGCGAATCTAGTGAGCTAACACCTATGCTATTGTGTTCCAATGTATTAGACTGCCAAAATAACATTTCCCGGTGGTATATAGTCAAACACTCTATGAAATGCAATCCATGGACAATATAACACATAGGGTTGTGCTACGTGTCCGTCGGCTGATCCTTCGAGAGGATCCGTGTAAGGCACGATATGCGGTACTGATCCAGATCTAGGTGTTTCCTCCCAGATCCGGGGACGAAGCACATATCGGTCCCACCGCGACATATGACAAATTCATATGCCCCGGATTTCCAACATGATATCACAACATTACAGATACAAGGATACAACATCTCATACAATCGGCATACAACTGCCTTAATACAATATAACAGTGGAAGATACATGTCTGAGTACAGACTACAATCAAATGCCTAATGGCAAAGAGAAAAACATCGATCCCATAACCACACGGGTCCAGGCCCTCCGCCGGGATCCGCCTAACTAGTCGTCGTCGAGTCTCCACGTGAAACGTCGATCACCACACCTGTTGTCGATCAAGAACCCTGAAAAGAGTTTGGGGGTAGTATCATGAGTACAGAAGTACTCAACATCCAACTGTAGTGGTCATCTGACCCAGCAAGGACTTCATCACTCGTCGTTCTAGGACAACTAGTAGTTTACGGTAAGGAAGGGGTAAGTGGTGAGGTTGCTGCCGCACTAGCATTATGAAGTGGCTAACGATCTAGAGAGTAAGTTAAGAAGCCAAGCATTCGATGAGGAAACGCCTCCAACAAGTCTGCTATCCACCTACATACGCAAACATAACACCTATCCTATCCTTGTCCTCCTCTTCGCATCCCGACGAAGAAGAAGCAGTCAAGGCACACACACACGTTGATCAAGTTATATTAAGATTATCTCAGTTGTTGTTGTCTATGAACAAGGAGTAGGTCTCAAGTCGTCCATAACCGTGGACACGGCTTCTCGAAAATATTTAACCCTGCAGGGGTGTGCCAACTGCCCATTACAAGGCTTCACACGCTCGTCCATATCTCTCAGTTGCTACCCATCACAGGCAACCATTTTATGATTTAGTTCCAAGAGATCCGAAACGACAGGTCCCTCTAACTAACAACGAACAAATCCGGGTGGCCCCCGGTGAGTCGACATCCAACTCAAAAGTCGGCCGCGCTCTCGAATCGGTCTCTACCGTCTGTCTCGGGTTTGGATAGCCGGTTAATCACACATGGGAAACCGGGTCCTCATCCGAACAAGGTGGGCCAGCAAGGGAACTATGTCCTCACTGGTCCGGGTTGGTTGGAAAACTACTGGCGTACGACCAGCACACACACGGTTTCAAAAGGTAAAATCATCTTGGGTCACCACTAGAAATGTTTGAAGCTAGGTAGGTAAGAAAAGGGGACCCCATAAAATCCCACACGCGGTTAGGCACGCTCAGTCTTAAAACCAATACCCGGAACTCGGATCCTAGGTGACTCGAATGGAACAAAGCGTCGGGGCGGGATAGCCTAGACCTTCCATCCTTCGTCGAATATAGTCAACATTATATTAATAATCATATCACCCAAAACAATATAATAATGTGATATCCCAAGACAAGGAGTAACAGGGTAACATCGTAGCATCCTAAGCATGCATACTAAGAAGGGGCTGAGCAACGATCAATAGTAACATAGCAGTACAAGGTTTGCTGGGAAGGGACATGGTTGTATCGGTTTAAAGAGAGGTTGTAAACATGTGGTAGGATCAAACATCGAACCTAACCTATACTAGCATGCAAACCGCTGGTTGAAATAGAATGGATCATAAGTAATGTATAGTCCTTGCCTGTTGATAAGTCGGGTTCCGAAGGTGTAGTTGATCGCAAGCTCGCATCGTCTCTAAGAGGTACCCGCGGAAGCACACAAGACGATAAACACTGGAAAGCAATCAACGAGCAAGCACTCTATTACTACGGGGCAACACAAGATCAAGAAGACATCACACGACACGGCAACGCGATACGGATCTATCGTCGAGAACGGTTACTAACAGTTTAAGTGGAGTACTCGTCACACACGACGAATACCGCACGTTTACGGTGGTTCAAGTTGCTTAGCTACAGGTGATCAACCAACGGTTATTAACATGGAAACTCAAGCAAGCATGGCATAGCACACAAACATGTCAAAATGTGAAGCATAAGATAAACTATCTATGCTAGTCAATTTAAGTGAGGCACAACCTAAACATGGCACATCACTAAGTGCCGCACGATGATTAAAACATTTGGTACTGTTCTGTCCTAAACCATATTTTTAGGTTGGTTAACAACAGCAAAGAATAGCATAAACACAAAGTACACGAAAAACTAATCAAGTTACATATAAGGCACACTCCAAACGGAGTTACGGTTAAAAAGATACAAGCAAAACAAGTTACGTGCACAATCTGCCAACATCACGAAGCACACTTTAGAGCTTTGCATAAACAGGATAATCAATGCAAACATGCTCACAAAAGATATGGAACTAAAGCAGACATGACAGGAAAGGCATGGCAAAAAGAATCATGCAAAAAGGCATCATAGATCAAAAGATATTAAGCATGCAACATGGCACCGGGACGTTACAGACTTAGAAAAACAGAGGTGGCTGTCAAAAACAGCAGCATAGCAACTTTGGAGCTCAATATCTATATGACCAGGAATGCTAACATGAAGATGCAATACATGTAATGAAAGTAGACATGATTCTTAACAATATGCAATTGGAATCACTCAATTCCGATAAACGATCGCGACACACTCGTCGACCGAAGTTACAACAAAATATAAACAGCAGCACTCTAACAGCAGGGTAGCTACTTTGGAGCAAGATACAATCATGATACAGCAAGCAATTATGGCATGTGAATGCATGAAACTGAAGTATAAACAATGCTTAACGCAACGCAAAAGGAATCACTCAATTCCTACGTACGGTTGCGAAGCAACCGTCGCCCGAAGTTGCAATAAAATAACAGTTTTCAGACAGACTTAACAGCAGATTGCATTTAACGACCAGGTGCCCTGTTTGAACAGCAATAACTATATCTAAACAAGCTCAAAACAATTAACTCACAAAAGATGAAAGCTAGAGCACACAATGCAAAAACAAACAAAAAAAGAATCACTTCATTCTGACCTACGAGTCAACGGGAAATCGCATTACCAAACGGGATCAGCAGCATAATTTCTCCAGACTTAGCCAAATTTTCAAACATTGAAAAAAAAACAGGGAGGAAAAAAATAAAAATAAAAGGGCTCACCCACTAGTGGGCTCGGCCCACTGGAGCAGAGGAGGCGGCCTGGGCTGGCGAGGCGGTTCGGGTCGGGGAGGCGACTTGGGCCGCAGTCTCCTGACCGGCCCACGGAGGCGGTTGGCGGCCCGGCCGGCTGGATCGGGAGCGCCCGGCGGCTCCCTGCTCGAACCCGAGCGGCGGCGGCAGGGCACGACGCCGGCGAGGCTCCGACGAGGCCGCGGCGTCCGAGGGCGGCAGAGGAGGTGGATCCGCGGGATCCAGGAGGGTCGAGGCCGGGCGGAGGCGCGCTCGGGCTACAGCCTCCCTAGCGGCGCGGCGAGCTTGGAGCTCGAGCTCCGGCCACCCATGGCGCGGGCGGCGGCCAGCCTGGCGTTCCGGCGGCGGCGCTCTGCTGGGAAGAGAGAGGAGGCGGTGAGGGAGAGGAGATGGAGGAATGGGGCGGCCGGGTGGCTCACCAGGAGCGGGCGTCGCGGCGGCTTGGCTGCCGGCGGCTGCTCGCCGGAGCTCCACCGTGGGGGCGCGGGAGGCGGCGTCTGGATGGGCTCCTGAGGGCCTGGCGGTGGAGGAGCGGGCCCGCGCGGCCCGTGGTGCGGTGGAGGCCGGCTGGGGGCGACGTGGACGGCTGGGAGCCCTCCGATCTAGATCTGACGGTCCAGATCGAGGGTTAGGGCTAGGGTTTCGGAAATTTTAAGGCAGATTGGGCAGATCTGCGAATTTTCAGGGGGGTGGCTGCAATTTTGGCTTAGGGAAACCCTAGAAGGGCTAGGGGGAGTGGTGGTCTTTATATAGCCTAGGTGGCTGGCAGTTTGCAAAAACATCCCCGGTTTTTCTCTCGCGAGCGCGGTGTTTACGTTTCAGACCGCCGGGGGTCCGCAGTACCTCCGATTCGGGTAAAAATTCGAATTGCGCGATCAGCGCGTCGAGCCGGCGGCGTTCACCTCGAACTGGAACCGTTCCGAGAACACTTTCCAGCGCGCTATAAAAATATCCCGTTTACTTATTAAACGGGGTTTTTCGTTCCGTTGGCTGCGGCTGGTCTCGTGCGGTTTTCGCGAAGGTGATCGGGTGAAACCCGGTGTCGCAAGGTCGAGTGTCAGGGTGGCAAGGGTCGGTCTCCATCCGATACGAGATAAGAGGGGGAAAAATATTCGCTGATCGATAAATCGGGGATGCAAACACCGCAAACAAATCATACAATCAAACAATTCACATCGAAAACAAAATTTTTAATTTTTGTGAAATCTGGGTTGTTACAATCCGCCGGCTTGACTGCCGTCCGATTAGGACGCAAGATGCGTACGCCGAGAAAATTCCAAAAGAATATTCTTTTGCAACAGAATGTTTGTTGCGAAGCTTTTTTGTATGTAGAGATTCTTCGCAGGTACCGATAGATTTCACGTATCATGTAGAATATTCTTTGTAACATAATGTTTATTGTAAAGTTCTTTTGCAACATGATGCTTGTTGCGAAACTTTATTTGTACGTATAAATTTCTTCTTTGCAACACGAATGACATTGCGAAGCTCCTTTGTAGCAACATCCTTGTTGCGTTCAATGAGTTTGCAACACACCTAGTTGCAAAAAAGAATGAATCATTCGAAGACGTTTGCAACATCTATTTTATTGCCCTTAAAAACTTTACAGCAAACATCTTGTTGCAAAAATCTATTTTTAATTTAAATACATGGTAGCAAAATTCATTGTTGTGCTCAAAAACTTTATAAGAAAATATCTATTTTTGCTCATCCGGCGTAAGCGCATTATCATTTGGCGGAATATAATATTTTCGTTGAGAAAAATAGGTTTAACCTGGTTATGTACGTACATCACGGGACAGTTCAATCACGTTGGTACGATCGAACCATACAGCGAGCGGTCGATGCGGGAGATAAAATCAGCCAGCTTAGGACCTTTTCCCTAACACATAACATAATATATTCGGTTCAAAAGCAAATACAATGAGTTCAAAAGCAAATACAATGATTTACCAGGATGCCAATCTTACAGACACATCAAAATAGTTTATGAGCTAAAAACTTACAATATCAGTTATCATTGAGGTGCATTTCTCTCCAAATTGAGACTAAACTTGATAGCAAAAGGACCCTATAAAACTACACATAATACAATCAATTCAAAAGCAAACACAATGATTTACCAAGAAGTCAGTCTTACACGCACAACAGAACAGTTTATGAGCTAAAAACTACAATGTACTACAATGTCAATTATCATTAAGGTGCATTTCTCTCCAACTTAAGTCTGAACTTAGTAGCAAGAAGGACAACACCCAGCACAACGCCAAATATACAGTGCGAGATAAACACAACGCTTCTTTCCAGCCACCTGAGCCTTCCTCGTGTGCTTCTTTCCCGTTATCTCGATCAATTGCAATTGTAACTGGCAGAGGGTAAATGAGGCATCCAAATTCTGAAATAATGAGAGGCCTGATTCATACCCAAAAACTTAGGTTGTCAGATTAATGGTTGCATCTCTTCTCCAAATCCGCAAAAGGAACTTAATAAACTGCTGGACAGAAAAATCACTCCCCATCTTACTATAGCTAAAGTGTACACTAACTTTTGTGTAGGGAAATGGCAAGAAATCCATGAGAAAACAAGTGCCACTAAATATAATAAATCAAACATCCTACAACTAAACAATAGTCTCTGTTGGGTCAATAGGGAAATTTCTCTCTGCTGCCACTGAAATTTAGAACAGAAAACAAAATAATTCTTAGGTGTTGATATTAAAATAAAGCAGAAAAGGCAATATGTGATAGCATACATTTGGACATAGCAGAAAAGTTGGTCTTTTACAAATGTTCACTTGTTTTTCATTTTTGGAAAGATGCTACCAAAGAATCAAAGTAAGAACGTTGAGGCACAAAATAATTGTTAGGGTTAAAACATACATACCAGAATTGAATATGTATATATATAAATATAAGCATATATATAGAGGCATTTGAATTGATCATGTACAACTGCTTGGGAAATTGTGGTAACCTAACAAAAACTATTATTTCTATTTCAGTTCATTCATCAAAACACAACCGCTTCTTAAAAAAGCAAAACAAGGCTAATTATTAGACAAATAAGGAGTCAAAATACTCTTCAGTACGATCAGCGAACAAGGGGGCCCATTAGATATTCAGATAGCGTTTTATACACAAGAAGTAACACAAATAATTCGGAATTGACATATATGTTCAGTAAAACACTACACGGCCAAGTTTTATACAGTTTGACAATTTCGGCCAATTTCAGCATTTAGTGTTTTGAGATTTCTATCTTTATCTGTAGTACAATACAGGGTACATTACAACACCAACCTAGATACACGATCTTCCTAGTGCACAAACCCAGTAATTAAATTCACGATGCTCTAAGAAAAATGAAAATAACCATTCAACAATTTACAGTTGAAAAAGATAGGTCAGGTTCATCTAGTATCATATTCCAAAAAAAATGCAAAATAACAATTCAACTAAATAGACATCTAGATTGTTGGAGATTCACATGTGCGCCTAGAGGCCGTGAGATGCAAGTTGGATGTCAAAAAACCGTTTTAGTATTTGAATATATCTATCCTGATCCTACCATTTGCACTAACCAAGGAATAGCTAAATCGAAGGAAATTTTAATAGATGACAGCCTTAAGTAAGCAGTTTCCAAATGAGTTAAAAATGGGTACAGAACAAACCTTACGTCTTTGCGTTTTGGATCCATCTATAAATGGCAAATTATAGTAAAGGATGGTCCTTCATTTGTTCACCATCTGAAGAACTATTTCAAATACAAGCAAAGATCAGCAAAAAACTAATAATTAATGAGAACAAAACTAAGAAGCTATATAGTTGTGGCACACATCATATCAAATTTCCTATCTATAATACTATAACATTATGGTTTGGAAATCCATACGCTTTGACGGGTGATCCTCAAATTAACTATCTCGATCTTTGCTCTCCAATGTTTCATCTTGCATGTTTATGGTCGCAATAATTGTTTGGACGGCAAAAACCAAGCCAATGATATTTCCCAAATGTCGAGATATTGTTGTAATCACATATTCACATCACACAGAACAAAAGTATCTAATTAGCTTCTGAAGAAATGGGACAAGCAGTCCATAATCTGATAACTAAATAGGGTACAGTGGTAGTAAGTGTAAATCACAAGTTGTTACCCTGAGATCTTCTCTGTTGTTCCTAACATTCAGTTACTCAGAACTCGCATATAATTGAAACAGATTTCATTTTATGGAACCTAACAGTAGAGCTTCCTTTCTATTCATCCATTCTCCAATGCATAGATTACGAACGCTCTGTGCAAGAAAGGAATATCTTCCGGTGAAGCAAGCCCAATGTATATATTACTCACGCTATCTTTTGGTGAGCCAAACAACATTATGCCTAGTGATTTGCATGTGAATAAAGCAAAAAAGGTTAATAACACTATAGTGCATAAATGATTAAATGCTATTCTTTTTCCACCACTCGTTAAAAGGGTAAAGATCTAATGATGCAACCATGCAGGGGTATAACCCAGACCTGAAGAGGAACTGGCTCCTGATGTTGGAGACGTCGATGGTGTCCATGTATTTAACCCGGAGAGGGAGATGTCCTTGAGGAGCTCGCAGCCCAGCCGATACACCCCCACCAACAGCACCTCGACCAAGATTCCAATATTGCCTCGTAGCTCCAAGCATGATGTAACATCACACAAAAAGTCGAGAGTATAAATTAAAACCATGGTCTAGGAAACTTACAACTTAATAATATTTCATAACACTAAAATTAATAATATGTTTCTGATAATGAACGAAGCTATGTAAACTGAATTGCGTAGGTAAAAGGTGCTCAAATGATAAGAACATTGATCTGTAATTAAACACTTGTTGATAGTGTTTGTCTATCTCTGTTTTCTTTAAATTGAGAAGGTTTGCTGTCAACTGTACACAAAAAAATTAATTAAACCCTAAGCCGTACAACAAACAAGATGCGGAAAGCTGGAAACATATGATTTAAGTTTACACTGTACATACCTCAATTTGGTTCTTGATTTGTGTAAACATCCAGTCCTTCGGTAAATAAATTGAATAAACAAAAATGGCTAACTTCATAAGCCCAAGTGCACACCAAAATGTAAGGAATTCAAAAGCTAATCAACGATAACCAAACTTATCCTTACCAACTTCTAACCACCAAGCACAATGTTGCATAGATGGGCAGAAAGAGAGAGTGATAGAGACAAGGAGTGAAGGCGGGGGGGGGGGGGGGGGGGGGGGGGGAGAAGAGTTTCAGATAAACTCACCTAGGCACCACCGACGATGCTACCACCTCGACCCAAGTGCATCCTCCGTCTGCTTGCAGCTGCGACAACAGATCGACCAGATTCCTGCACCGCCACCTTTACCTGTCACCTTGCAGCCTTGCCAGCCCCACAGCCGCCAGGAGAAGATGGAGGAGGATCTGCTATGACACCGCACATCCATCACCTCTTTCTTTTCTCTTTCTCCCTTCTCTCCTTTGTTACTCTCAAATGGACCCTCTAAACTGAGTAGAAGGAATTGAACAAGCGAGAATGCGAGATCATATTAAACATTAACCCTATAGGTGAAAACAACCCAACAATAAAAAATGAGTATATAACATACAAAAACAAACAGATATCAGAAGAATCAGAGCATCAATACCATGGAAAGAACGAAAAATACAAGCAGAAGAAAACCAACAGTGTAAATTTCAAGCTTCAGGTAAGATGCGAGGAAAATGATTGTTGAAGATAGCATACAAGCTTAACCCAACTGCCCACTTTCCCCATATTAATTAGTATAGCAGGAATGCAAGATGCATATGAAAAGGAGTATTTTTGCAGAATAACCAGAGTATAGAAATGTAAATATGCAATTTGATTTGCTAGGAACAAAATGCCATGCTCTCCATTTACATGATACATTGGAAATATGATTTGAGTTCTGTATAGCTTGAAATCCTCCTAGGCGACTCATGATTTCAAATTTGGAATAAGATCTAAATAAATATTTCCTACTCCCTCTGTTCCATAAGAAGTATGGAGAAACTGTAAAGTTTAGAATTGGTAACTGAATGAGTGTTCTCTTTTTACTGCCTTTGAATTTAAGGAATATATTTGCTAATATACTGATGCTCATCATTGCCATGTATGACTCTTAGGTGCATGGTACATACAGGCTAAAATCCGTAATCAAGCTATCGAATACAATACTGTAAGATACACTTCTATAAGCAGAGGCATGTGCCTGCATTTATATAGTTCTAAGTAACTTTGCCATGTCGCCTCGATATATTATCTTTCACAAACAAACTTTCGCCTGTTCAAAGAAGAGAGTACATTTTGAAAATACTAAAGGAGGACAACCCTGTTTGTACATTACTATAGTTACCTCTGCATGCACACCACATTAGCAAAATCGAGAGATATTGTGAAGAACGGAATCATCGTGCTAACTGCGCCAAATAACGTTATTTTCATGAAATTCCAAAAGAATTGCTTCTTCTTCACCTGGCAACTGTTAAAAAATGTCTGTGAGAACCTTCAGATCTGTATTAACTGTAACTTTCAGAAGACATCTCAACAAAAATTAAACATGTCTCATGGGGCAGATTCTTCCAGAAGCAATCAATTGCATAATGGGACAGGATTACATGCAC
This sequence comes from Bromus sterilis, assembly GCA_950022295.1. NCBI lineage: Eukaryota > Viridiplantae > Streptophyta > Magnoliopsida > Poales > Poaceae > Bromus > Bromus sterilis. The sequence goes on from OX465598.1 coordinate 238,378,332, forward strand.
TCAGTACAGGCCAACCAGTATTAAATGTTTCTATTCTAAAGCTCAATTCATATAGTTTTTTGTGTATGTGGGCAAACAGAGTTAAGTAGATCAACTAAAAAAATCCGATCTCCCTATACTTAATACACAAAGTGAAATCATTATGACAATCTCTGCGATCTGCAAACAAAAGTATGGTACTGACATTTCCATTAGTTTACCTAGAAAAGTTTGCATAAAAAAAACTCCATATATCTTACTATGCAAAGTAAGGTTAATTACCTCGAGCATAATTCGTGTCCCACTGTTGGGATTGACAGCCCCACATTTACACATTTGATAACAATTGGAAGGAATAGAACTGACCAAAAGAATGAAACCCAAACCATGTTTTCTCTGGGCTCTTAATGAAGACCATTCATGGGAAAAATACGAAGATAGCAGCCGCGTCCAAGGCCGCGATGGAAGCGCGTGGTGCGTCGCCCTACTCCTCCTCTTCCCGCTGGCCCTGCTCGCCCTTCCATGGAGATGACGGCCGCCTGCGTGGAGCGGCACCCTGCTCCTCTTGCCGCTGACCTCGCTCGCCCTTCCCTCATTTTCCTCTCCTCTCCTATCTTACCTCTCTCCCCCTCATCTTCTCTCTGTCCTGCACGGAGGCGTAGACGAGCGGCGCCGAGGTCGAGTGGGGAGAAGAGGAGGCACCGCTGGTTGTCCTGCTCTGGTCGAGGCGAGAGGGAGGAGGCGAAGAGGGAAGCGCGAGGTGAGAGGGAGGGAGGCGGCTGGACGGAGAGGGAGAGGGAGAGGAGGCGGCTGGAAGGAGAGGCGTATGGGCGCCGGGCGTGGGATTGGCGGTTAGGGTTTAGCAAACTTTCACCTCACTTATATATGACCATGGGACATCAACGGTGCAGAGCTAGCGGGAACCAGATCAAGTGGCCAACGAAGAGTGACCCCGTAGGAGCTGTGTGAGGCCCCCTTGGCTAGCATCCTTTAAGAGTTAAATTTCACCGCACTTATATATGACCATGGGTGGCAACATCCAACAACGCACAACGAGTGAGCAGCAAATCGAATGGCTCACGTAGAGTGCCCCTGAGGAGGGTTGTGAGAGCTTGTAGTTCCCTTGACCTTTAAGATTTAAATTGAAGTCACAAGGTTTGGATGTTATATTGGGTATGGATTGGCTAGCCAAGTACCAATGTGTTATTGATTGTGCCAGTCGGTCTATCACTCTCCGTACACCGAATGGGAAGAAGATCAGATATGTGTCCAGGTATAAACATCAGCACGCCCAGGTGAATTCTCTTAAGGGGGGTAGCCTAGATGATGTGCGTGTTGTGGGGGACTATCCGGATGTGTTTCCAGATGAGTTGCCAGGTATACCACCGGATAGGGAGATTGAGTTCCTTATTGATTTAATACCAGGCACGGGGCCTATTGCTAAGAGACCGTATAGGATGCCCGCTAATGAACTTGCAGAGTTGAAGAAGCAGATTAGAGAGTTGCAGGCAAAGGGATTCATTCGCCCAAGCTCGTCACCCTGGGGATCTCCAGTGTTGTTTGTTGAGAAGAAGGATGGAACCCAAAGGATGTGTGTGGATTACCGTTCTCTGAATGATGTTACTATCAAGAACAAGTATCCTCTACCTGAGATTAATGATCTATTTGACCAGTTGGAGGGAGCTTGTGTATTTTCTAAGATCGATCTTCGTTCTGGTTATCATCAAGTGAAGATTCGGGAGAAGGATATTCCGAAGACTGTTTTTACTACAAGGTATGGGTTGATGAGTATACCGTTATGTCATTTGGATTGACTAATTATCCTGCATACTTCATGAATATGATGAATAAGGTGTTTATGGAGTTCTTGGATAAATTCGTTGTGGTGTTCATTGATGATATATTGGTGTATTCCAAGAATGAGCAAGAGCATGAGGCACATCTGCGTTTAGTATTGGAGAAGCTTAGGGAGCACAAATTGTATGCCAAGTTCAGCAAGTGTGAGTTTTGGTTGAAGGAGGTAGGATTCCTTGGACATGTTGTGTCGGGAGAAGGAGTAGCTGTGGACCCATCCAAGGTTTCGACAGTTACAGAATGGGAGACACCCACGACGGTTGGAGACATTCGCAGTTTCTTGGGGCTTACAAGATATTATAGGAGGTTCATTGAGAATTTCTCCAAGCTTGCAAAACCAATGACTAAGTTGTTGAAGAAAGAGAATAAGTTTGTTTGGAGTGAGGATTGTGAAACCAGCTTTCAGGAGTTGAAGAAATGGTTAGTATCTGCACCTGTTTTATGTTTGCCTGATATACATAAGGATTTCCAAGTATATTGTGATGCATCTCATCGAGGACTTGGTTGTGTTTTGATGCAAGGGGGTAGAGTTGTTGCTTATGCTTCACGTCAGCTTAAGAACCATGAGCAGAACTATCCTACACATGATTTGGAGTTAGCTGCAGTTGTTCATGCATTGAAAACATGGAGGCAATATCTTGTTGGTAATCATTGTGATGTGTTTACTGATCATAAGAGTTTGAAGTATATCTTTACTCAGAAGGAGTTGAATATCAGGCAGAGAAGATGGCTGGAGCTTATTAAGGATTATGATTTGAATGTGCAGTATCATCCTGGTAAAGCAAATATGGTTGCTGATGCATTATTACGTAAGAGTCATGTCAATGTTGCTAATGTTCAGGTTATGCCACTTGAGTTATGTGAGCAGTTCAAGAATCTCAGGTTGGAGATAGTTCCTAAGGGATATGTGGCAACATTAGAGGTGAAGCCAAATCTGTTGGAAAGAATCAGAGAAGCTCAGAAGGGTGATGCAGAAATTGATGAGATCAAGGTGAATATGACCAAAGGGAAAGCAGAGGGTTTCCGTGAGGGTGAGCATGGAGCCATTTGGTTTGAGAAGCGCATTTGTGTACCGCAAGATGCAGAGATCAGGAAGTTGATTCTTCAGGAGGCACATGATTCACCTTATTCTATTCATCCCGGGAATACCAAGATGTATTTGGACTTGAGGGAGAGATTTTGGTGGCCTAGCCTGAAGCAAGAGATAGTCCAGTATATTGCATTGTGTGATGTTTGCCAGAGAGTCAAAGATGAGCATCAGAAGCCAGCAGGATTGTTGCAGCCTTTGCCTATACCAGATTGGAAGTGGGATCAGATAGGTATGGAATTTTTTACTGGTTTACCCAGGACTCGGTCAGGATATGATTCTATTTCGGTGATTGTTGATCGTTTGACCAAGGTTGCTCACTTCATTCCAGTAAAGACAACTTACAACAGTGCTAAGCTAGCCAAGATTTATATGACCAGGATCGTTTGTCTGCATGGAGTTCTGAGCAAGGTAGTTTCTGATAGAGGTACTCAGTTTACTTCGAAGTTTTGGCGTCAGTTGCATGAGACTTTGGGCACTAGGTTGGAGTTCAGTACATCGTTCCATCCTCAGACAGATGGGCAGACCGAGAGAGTCAATCAGATCTTGGAGGATATGTTGAGAGCTTGTGCGTTGTATTATGGTTCGAGTTGGGATGACAACTTACCGTATGCTGAGTTCTCATACAACAACAGTTACCAGGCTAGTCTTCAGATGGCACCACTTGAGTTACTGTATGGCAGGAAGTGCAGAACTCCGTTAATGTGGGATGAGGTAGGAGTGCGTCAGTTGTTTGGACCAGACCTGATCAGAGATGCTGAGGAGAAAGTCAAGTTGATCCGTGATAGGATGAAGATAGCACAGTCCAGGCAGAAGAGTTATGCAGATGCGAAGCGCAAGGATGTAACCTATGAGGTTGGAGACCGTGCGTATCTCAGAGTTTCACCAATTCGCGGAATCAAGAGGTTTGGAATCAAGGGCAAGTTAGCACCACGTTTTGTGGGGCCTTACAAGATCTTGGAGCGCAGAGGAGAGGTAGCTTATCAGTTGGAGTTGCCAGAAGCCTTGTCAGGAGTTCATGATGTGTTTCACGTATCCCAGTTGAAGAAGTATCATGCAGAGATGACAGATATTCCTTTGAGAGATACAGTGCCACTTGAGGCAACTCAGTTGGAGAGTGACTTGACTTATGAGGAGAAACCTGTGAAGATTCTGGAGACTACAGAAAGAGTTACCTGCACCAAGACAATCAATCTATGCAAGGTTCAGTGGGATCATCATACTGAGGAAGAAGCCACTTGGGAGCGAGAAGAAGATTTGGAGCAAGATCATCCACACCTCTTTGCTAGCCAACCCGAATCTCGAGGACGAGATTCATCTTAAGGGGGGTAGGTTTGTAACATCCCAATTTTCTAAATTTGGATGTTAATAGATCATCATATGCATCTCATGCTGTTTCCGCATTTTTCTGGAGTTGTAAAATATTTTTAACATTTTTCAACACATGGTAGTTCGCTGGAGAGGATATAAAAGGACTTATCCCCATTTTTAAATTGTTGGAAAATAGTTTAAAATATTTTTGGAGACATTTTAAATTTACTTTGGGGTTTTAAATAAATTCTAAAAATATTTTGGGAAGTTTTTTATGCTCCGGGAAAATTTTAAAAATCAATTTTTTGGAGTTTTTTCGGTATTTTGAAATTGCCGGAAAAGTATTTAAAAATAAGTTGCAAAGTTTTTTTTTTGAATATTTTGGTAATGCCAAAAATTCAATTTTATTTTTTAAAAAAGTTTTGGTGAAAACGGAAATTAAAATAATTATCCGTTATTTTTCTAAAAAAAATTTGGGCCTAATGGGCCTGTACTGTTTTTTTTTTCGCCCAGCCGATTTCGAATTTGTTTCGGAAAAAAAAAATCGGATCGGGTTATATAAACCCGCGGACCCGCGGGGGATTAGGGTTTTCGCCCGACCCGTTTCTCCACCGCCGCCCGTTTCGCCGCCGCCGCCACTGTATGCCACCGTCCCGCCGACCTCGTCGCCCCACCGTCCCGACGCCGCCGCCGCCGCATGCGCCGTGCCGCGCCGGGCACTGGCCGCCGCTGCGCTAGGCCGCACCGCCGGCTGCCGCCGCCCCCGCCGGCCGGAGCCGGCTAGATCCGGTCAAACCGGCGCCAAGGACCCGATCGCATTTTTTCCAGCTTATTTTAATTACTGATAGGTTCTTTTTGCAGATTGGACCCCGATGCCACCCCGGTACCGTTTCCGCGGTTACTTTTTAACCGTAGCGCGAAATCGAGTGATTCCAGTTGCGTTGCGACCGTGAAGAAAAGTTCTAGCCAATAGACTAAGTTTTGCAGAAGTTTAAAGTTTTCAAATTTGAATCCCAAGCAGATTCAAATTTGAACTTCCGGTAGCCGTGTCTTTTAAACGGTGCGCCCGTTTGCGCCGTTTATTTTTGCGTTAGTTTTATTTTGTCGAGTACTTTAAGTTTATCTTCTGTTAGGAAAGTTTTGATACTGTTCTTTGTATGTTTATTACTATTTGTGCATATTTGTGTTGAATATATGTTGATTGGTGCTATGTTTGCTCGTATAGATTGTCCGGAGTGCGCCGCATCGTTTTGTTAGGTTTGTGATCGTCAGGAGCAGGAAGAAGGCAAGTGATGCTTTGATCATACTCACACCTATAATTTTTCTATATGCATTATGTTAAGAATATCACTCTATTGCATGATAGGTAGTTTACTTTACTTTTGCTGCAAAACCAGTTAGGATAGCCACATGTCTTGACTTGTATTTGTAGATCAACCTAGCACGTGTTGTTACTTTATTGCTATGCTTTGTAGACGTGGTTTGGGTTGTGAGAATTCATGGACTGCATGTGAGCTATTTAATAATTTGTGTAGCAACTTTATAATAAATAGAAATCACTTCTGGACGGGCGGGTTGCATCCTGGTGGTCGTGCCTTGTCTAAGGACAGTGCCGAGGTTAACTGCACCCAATGGTTGTTTTGGTGGTGAACCGGGTGCGACATGGTGTCTACCCTCTGAACGCAGTGGGCGCAGTCCAGGCTCAAAAAGATCAGACAGGCAATATTACTAGTAGCTTCCGTGTACAGCCACTGGCTATATGGGCTCTGGCTTAGCATGAGTACGTTGTGGGGAACCTGGCCCTGGTAGCTAGCTGATGTAGATGTGTGTTAAGTGTACCGGCTACCAAAGGGTGGAGGCAACCTCTTCGGAAAGTCTTCGTCTCAATCTTCGGGTTGAGTCCAGTGGGGAACGTGTACAACCTCTGCAGAGCGTATAAACTGATCATGATTAGTTGTGTCCACGGTTACAGACGAACTTTGAGCAACTAGTCAGTACTGTTGATGAATGATCTTGACAGATGAACACTTAATAATAATTTGGTGGGAAAGATTAGCATGGGTTGCTGTGTGTTCAGGTAGAATTCAACTTAAAATTTTGACTAGTTTAGTTCAGGAGAAAATTGGCTTTCTGCAAAACAAAATCATAAGCCTTTCCTTTGACTCACCTTGCATGTAGTTGTAGGTCCTTTATATATACCTTTTCCGTGTCACTTGCCGTACAAATCAGATGTACTGACCCGTTGTCGGGCTGTAACCTTCGGTGTTGCCGTTTTTTCAGACGACCAGTAAGGTGCGTTTAGGGTTGCGGGTCTACACTCAGCATGTTTGCTTGTGGATGTTTATGGGACTCCTCGTTATTTGCTTATGCGTCCGCTATATTTATGTTGAATAACTAGCCTTGAGCTATGCAACTTGTTATTTGTTTTATTCTGGATCATACGTTGTAATAATGATGCACTTGTACTTTGATATACATCTATGATACTGTGTGTGCCAGCGAGTTCGATCCAGGGACTCGCACTTGATCACAGAGACTTCAATTCTATGTGAATTGGGTCGTTACAGCCTTCTTGTAAAATAGAGTGTTGCCATTAAGTGAGGAAAAGTTCCCAAAGTGGACAAAATAAAAGATCTCAAAGAGGACAAATGAGAGTTAAATAGTAAGGTCCATTGAGGCCACCAAAAAATACAAAAAAATAGAAAAAAAGAGAAAAATAAAATAAAAAGAGAGAAAGGGGCAACACTACTATTCTTTTGAAAGATCCACACTAGTACTCCCTCTTATCCTTGTACTCCATAGACATGATCATTTATGCATATAGCTATGTGGGGAACTTCACACTATAGAACTTGGGCTTGCATATTCCAAGGATGAGCTTCCTCAAACGAGCTCTAGGTCTTCATGAGCGAGAAAGTTGGATGCACCCCCACTAGTTCCATTGGAGAGATTTTCTTAGCTCACATGTGCATCCGTTGCATGGAAATCCCTGCTCCTCGCATCATATCTATCATTTGGCCTTCTCGCCTATGATTGTTCTCATTGATATGAGCCTTTCTCAGCATTTTTTGTCTTCCTCCTCCACCATATCTCTCTCTTTGCCATCCTAAGTGTGAACTCTCGTGCTTACGCTCATCCATTGCATGAGTGCTCAAAATATCAAAAAGGAGTGAATCAAATTGACTTGTACCTGGCTAGTGGTCTGCGGACGAGTCAAGATAAGATTCCAAAGAAGACTAAGTGTGAAACTTTAGTAGATTGAGTTCTCAACAAAAATACATTTTTTCGTATTCCCATATCCCCCTTTTTGCACGCAAACACCATTTGGAGACATTCGAGTCACGGACAGGGAGAGCTCTTGCACCTAATGTTCTTTCTTTGCTTGTTTCAATGCTAATATAGACTCTTGCATTTTATCACTTGAATTGAATCACATACCTTGATTGCTTTAATTTTAAAAGTTCTTATACGGTTGCTAGCATGTAACCACATAAATTATGCTTGTCATCATTTACCTACCTGAGGACGAGCAGGAATTAAGCTTGGGGATGTTGATCGTCCCAAACATATCTATAATTTCTGCTTGCTCCATGCATGTTTTGTGTGATATTGTTATGATCTTGATACACTTTCATACACTTTTGAACATATTTGTACTAACTTATTAACTCTGTGCACCTTAGTGCTAGTTCCTGTTTTCTGCTGTTTTTCTATTCCACATTTCCCCCATATTTCAAATGCTCCAAAAATTCGGAAAAAACCGGATAAAAAATCAGCGCAACGGAACCTTCTGGAATCACAAAAGTGGGGCCAGAGGGCCACCACCAGGGACCCATGCGTTCACCTGGCGTGGCCGCGCCAGGGGGCGGGGGGGGGGGGGGGGCTGGACCCCTGGTGGCCCCCCTGGCTGCCCCCCTTCGCCTATATATTCTCCGTGACGCGAAACCTCCAAAGAGAGAACCCCTTTTCGCGATCTCGCCTCTGTTCCGCCGCCGCCACACTTCCAAGGTCGGGAGAGCCAGCAACCCTCTTCCCATCAAGGTTACCATCAGTGCGGCTGGGCACCTTCGCTGCAGTGCCTGACTTCGACTCCGACTAGGTAATTAATTTAGTCTCTTTTTAGTTTCGTATGTCCTTAACAAGAACTTTTAGTGATCTATTTTGGGTGTAATAGTGGAAAACCTCGCATTATATGCGAGGAGAATGAAATTAATTAAGATGAAATTAAGTAAACGTACACGGATCTAATTGAATAGCCGTCGGTGATGAGTTCCATCGTACTAACACCGACAAGTGGATGGGAGCAACCGTTTGCCACGCGTCGTCACCTCCACTTCTCTCGCCGGCAGACTAGCTTCCTCTTCACAGCACGCTCGTCGCGGCAGGCAAAGCATGGGCTCCACAAGGATTTTCGAACTTTTGTTATTTCCTCCTGCACGCTTTACCTGATCCTTCCCGCGCAAGCGCCCACCAGGGCAAATATCGATCCCCAATCCGAGCGCTGGCTCTACAAATAAAGCTCCCCATGGCAAGCAGTGGCGGCAACACACAAACACATGCTCATCCTTTAGTTCACCACCACTACCACCACACCCTTCACCTCATCACCTATAGCTCGCCAGCCCCACCACCACACCCATTGCATATGGACCGCGCCTGGATGGAGGTGGAGGACGGAGGAGTGGACGTGTCCAGCGCGCTGTTGGCCGGCATTGTGTTGGGCGCACAACCCGCCACTCCCGACGACGACGAACCCAAGTTCAATCGCATGATGAAGATGACCATAGCCCAGTCCCTCGAGGATTCGTGCTTCGACGCCGACCTCCGCGACCTGGACGAGCGCGAGCTCCAACTTGGGTTGGCGCAGCACGTCGCTTTTGTCGAGGCCATCGCCTGGAATAGGCATCGACATCGATTGGTACTGCGTGAACGGGAGAGGCTTGATCGGAAGAGGCTTCGGGAGGAGGAGGAGTAGTGCACCCTAAGGAGCTGTCACAGGCTCGTGTAAGAGTTAGAGCTGGAGGAGAAGACAGATGCGGAGGCCATGGCGGCAGGCCAGGAAATGTCGTCGTCTGAGTCAGCAGCACTGCCGCGTGGGCAGGGAGCGCATGCGCTTGCCTTGGCCACTGCATTCAAGCACGGTATGGAGGTCGTTGACCTGACAAGATCATCCTCCGCCAGTGGCACCTACTGAGAGCACGCAGAGAGGATCTGCGATGGTAAAACTTTGACGCCCGACGAACGTGTACAAGCACGACATCGCTATGTGGATGCACGACGAATAACTTAAGGGTAGTAGCTATATTATGCAGTTCATAATTATCTAGATGTGTGTGTAATAGTGAACGGTATGTAAATTATTGCATTTGAGCATGATTGGTGATATTTAATATATGGCTGGACCTATGTTGATTTCCTCTATATATATGTATATATTGTGATGGAAAATGAAGTTGCCTTCCGATCATGTATGATTCTGAATTGTGATGTTGATGGCGATCAACCAGTCATGGGCTCGTGGAATTTTAATGTAGTTATGTTTTCAATCCGAAGATTGAAATTAATCTGAACTAAAATTTTGGTCACACGGTAAAGCACACGATTCGTGTACTACAACCGTTTTCTTAAGCTATACCCTGCGAAATTCTCCCGTGCGTTCTGACTGGCCAGAATGCAACACCACGGATCGCACGCCCTGCACCATCCAATGCGCACGGAACGAACAGTTGCCAATGAACCAACATCATGCTGCAGCAGTTCCGATGGATATTGTATTTAACTCTTTTTTTGGCTTCTAAGTGCAAAAAAAGTTTAAAAATACCAAAATAACAAGGAATGCGTCCAAATTCGAAGACATATCACATATAGACGCGTGGCAGCTGTGAAAAAAAATCAACCACAATCGACGAAGTAACGATACAATCTACTTGTAACCCAAACATTTCACGACTTGTTCCATACATATCGAAACCATGGTCCTTCATGTGAGATGCCCCCGTTTGCAAGGGCGATCGCATGATAGCCTTTCTCAAAATGTCTGAAAGTTTTACCACATCATAGTTTTACCTTCTCACGGCGCCACACAAAGTCTCGTGTATTTCTGAGTGATTCTCAATTTTTTTGATTTTCTTGTAATTTTAAAACCGCCGAACTCAATGTTTCACGATCGAAAGACGTGACTGAGGTGCAGCAAGTTCACTCCAATCCCACAGTGTGTGCTGCAAGTTAACCCGAGATCACATACATGATATTTCAACACATATTTGGTCAAATTTCGTTGCACTCATAGTTCAAATGAAAATAAATTTATATCAAGTGGACATGAAGCTGACTTAGCGCCATATATCAAACGAAAGATGAAAATGAAAAAAAAAATCATAGCTCCAGGGTAAAATAAACCCATATCAACGTTCTAATCTACACTTAATGACTTACATGTATCAAACATATCTCGTTAGATGACAAAATTTCAGTGACACAGTAAAGCACACGGTTCGTGTTCTACAACCGTTTTCTTAACCTATACCCTGTGAAATTCACCGTTGCGTTCTGGTTGGCCAGAATGCAGCACCACAGATCGCACGCCCTGCACCGTCCAATCGCATGGATCGAACGGTCGCCAATGAACCAACATCATGCTGCTGCAGTTCCGGTGGATATTGTATTTAACTCTTTTTTCCGGCTTGTAAGTGCAAAAAAGTTTAAAAATACCAAAATAACATGGAATGCGTCCAAATTCGAAGGCATATCACGTATAGACGCATGGCAGCTGTGGAAAAAAAATCAACCACAATCGACGAAGTAACGATACAATCTACTTGTAACACGAACATTTCACGACTTGTTCCATACATATCGAAACCATGCTCCTTCATGTAAGATGCCCCCGTTTGCAAGGCGATCACATGATAGCCTTTCTCAAAATGTCTGAAATTCTTACCACATCATAGTTTTACCTTCTCATGGCGCCACTCAAAGTCTCGTGTATTTTCGACTGATTCTCAATTTTTTTTGATTTTTTTTTGTAATTTTAAAAGCACCGAACTCCATGTTTCAAGATCGAAAGACATGACCGAGGTGCAGCAAGTTCACTCCAATCCCACGTTGTGTGCTGCAAGTTAACCCGAGAGCACATACATGATATTTTAGCACACATTTGGTCAAATTTTGTTGCACTCATAGTTCAAATGCAAATAAATTCTTATCGAGTGGACATGAAGCTGACTTAGCGCCATATATCAAACGGAAGATGAAAATGATCAAAAAAAATTATAGCTCCAATGTAAAATAAACCCATAGCAACTGTCAATCTACACTTAATGACTTACATGTATCAAACACGTCCCATTATATGACAAAATTTCGGTGACACGGTAAAGCACATGGTTCGTGTTCTACAACCGGTTGCTTAACCTAGACCCTGCGAAATTCGCCATTGCGTTCTGATTGGCCAGAACACAGCACGACGGATCGCACACCCTGCACCGTCCGATGTGCATGGATAGAACGGTCACCATTGAACCAACATCATGCTGCCGCAGTTCTGGTGGATATTGTATTTAAGTCTTTTCCGGCTTGTTGATACGTCCCAAACGTATCTATAACTTCTTCTTGCTCCATGCATGTTTTGGGTGATATTGCTATGCTTTTGAGACACTTTGATACACTTTTGATCATATTTGGACTAACCTATTAACTCAGTACACCCAGTGCCAGTTCCTATTTTCTCCTGTCTTTTTATTTAAGTTTTCCGCCGTATTAAAAGTGCTCCAAAAATTCCGGAAAAATCCAATAAAAAATCAGCTTACGGAAACCTTCCAGAGCCCCGAAGGAGAGATAGGGGGACCACCCTACTGCCAAGGCGGCCAGGGGGCGTGGCCCCACCCTAGGCTGCGCCAGGGGGCGCCTGCACTCCCTGGTGCCCCCCCGGCTGTCGTCCTTCGCCTATATATTTGTCTCGCCCCGAAACCTCCGAAGAAAGAACCCTTTTTCGCGATCTCGCCTCTGTTCCGCCGTCGCCGCGCTTCCAAGATCGGGAGCGCCAGAAGACCTCTTTCCGGCACCCTGCCGAAGGGAGGGTTGACCTCCGGGAGCTTCTCCACCACCATGTACGCTTCCCGAATGATCCGTGAGTAGTCCTCCTTGGACCATGGGTCCATGATCAGTAGCTATGTGATGTTCTCCTCCCCTCGTTGTTCTTCATGGATTAGACCTTGTGAGCTGCCCTACATGATCAAGGCACATATGTAATTCTTTCTGCTGTTGTTATGTTGAGTTTATTGGGATCTGATGGATTATTAGACTATGTTCAGATTGTGATGACTGATGAGTAATATATTTGGTTCTTCTCCTTTTATATTTGTGTTCTTGAGTAATTCTTGCATATTCTCCGTTGCTGTTTATTGCTTTGGCCAAGTAGTAGGTAGTGACTCCAAGAGGGAGCGTTATGCTTGATTGTGGGTTCATGCCCCCTGATGACTAGCTTGAGTGACGGAAACATGAGTCTAGGGGATGTGTTGTTGGCACAAGGGGAAAAACAACGGTGCTTGTAACCGCGGTTGTAAGGATTGTTTACTTTACGCAAAGTTCTTTTAATGAAATTGTCTGTTGCTTTGGGTTTACATTTTGGGTGGGGCTCGCAACTTAATACCAGCGAGATGTTCTCGATAGCTATCTCAAGGTGGATGATTAGTAGTAGATGCAGATGGATTTTGTTCTACTTATCTTGGCGTACTTCCCATGCTTTTGAGCCTCTTCCTTTCTTTTGTAGCATAGTTAGCATTGGTTTGCGCCTGTAATCCTGTCCATTTCCAGCTGTAATTTGTTTACCTTGCATAGCTCCTTTATCGTCTTTTGGGAGAGAGACATCACTAGTGAAGATCATGGGACCCCGGTCCATATTTCCACCACTGTTTACACCCTCAATTTATTTCTTGCTTTTACTTTCTAGTTGCAGTTATCACTATCTTTTATCTCTTGCATTTGACCCTTTGTAAACAACAAGACCGGAGAGATTGACAACCTCTCTGTACTCATTGGGAGCAAAGTTATATGGTACTGTGTGCAGGTCCATGTCACCTCGTGCTAGATTTGTAGCACCGTTGTCACCTACTTGCTGTTGTTGGAGTCCTACTAGAGACATAAACCTTCGTATCGTTACTGAGGGAAACTTGTTGATGTGCCGCATCTCATACCTTCTACTTTGGGTAACGAACGAGGGAAGAGAATCCATCAAAGCAATTTCTGACGCCGTTTTCGGGGACTCCAATCTTCAAGATAGGGGAGTTGCACGCTATATTTCATCTTTGCTTTTTAGTTTTGTTAGTTTACGTTTCAGTTCTTGCTTTAGTGTCCTTTATCAAAAATCACAAGAAATTGCTTGTGCTGTTTGCTACTACTATGGGTACCACTGGAAACACCAAGTTGTGTGACTTCACTAGTCACAACAACAATGATTTTATCTGCACTCCTATTGCTAAACCTTCTACTTCAGGAACCTCTTATGAAATTAAACCTGATTTGCTGAACCTTGTCATGAGAGATCAGTTCTCCGGTGTTGGAGATGATGCTGCTTTACACTTATATAATTTTGTTGAACTCTGTGATATGAAAAAGTATAAAGAAGTAGAAGGTGATATAGTTAAGCTTAAGCTTTTTCCTTTCTCCTTGAGGGAAGGAGCTAAAATTTGGTTTCAATCCTTGCCTATGAATATCACAGATTCTTGGGATAAGTGCAAGGATGCTTTTATTGGTAAGTATTACCCACCTGCTAAAATTATCCAATTGAGGAGTAATATTATGAATTTTAAGCAATTGGATAATGAACACATTGCTCAAGCTTGTGAACGAATGAAATCTCTTGTTAAGAAATGCCCTACACATGGTTTGACTACCTGGATGGTTATCCAGACTTTTTATACAGGCTTGAACTTTACCTCGCGGAACCTGCTAGATTCGACCGCGGGAGGAACCTTTATGTCAACAACACTAGGTTCTGCCACAAAACTACTAGATGACATGATGATCAACTATTCCCAATGGCACACCGAACGAGCTAAAACAGGTAGGAAGGTAAACTCTGTCGAGGAGATTTCCTCCCTAAATGAAAACGTTGACTTGATTATGTCTTTACTCATCAAGCAAGATCCTATTGATCCTCATGATGTTCCTTTAAATTCCTTGGTTGCTCAAGAACAAGTAGATGTGAACTTTATCTCTAGAAACAACTTCAACAATAATGCTTATAGGAGTAACTTTGCTAGCAATCCTAGACCGTTCCCATCCAACAACTATGGGAACAACAACACTTATCCTAGCAACAAGAACTCCACTTTTGAATTAGAGAGCATGCTTTAGGAAATTATCACTACCCAAAAATCCTTCAACAAGAGTGTAGAGGAAAAATTAGACAAACTAGATAATCTCTCTTTGAAGGTAGACAACTAAGCCCTTGATATTGAGATGCTTAAAGTTAGAACTTCTCCCCTTGAGGAGAGGAAGTCCACTCCTATTAATGTTATTCAAATGCAAATTAATGAAAATATTAGGATGATGGCTAAACTTAAAGAAAGATGGGCTAGAGAAAATAAAGAAGAGGATAGAATTAAGAGCCTTCCTACACACCATACAGTTGCTACTATCCAAGTTGTTATTAACTCAACCGTAGAAGAAGAAACTCCTATGAACATAGAGGCATTCAATGGTGATGCTATTAACTCAACCGTAGAAGAAGAAACTCCTATGAACATAGAGGCATTCAAACAAGTGAGCCTAGATGACACCACTACCAACTTTTATAGTAGTGACATTGATTTTGATAGTTTCACCCTTTCTGAAGTTATTAGCTTGCTACACAAATTGTCTAGAGGCCCCCACACTAGCACACTAAATCTTGCCTTCACGGAGCATATCACTAATGCTCTCATTAAATCTAGGGAGGAGAAGCTTAGAGTAGAAGCCTCCATACCTAGGAAGCTAGAATATGGTTGGGATCCTATGATAAAGATTAAATTTAATAACTTCTCTTGCTATACCTTATGTGATGATGGAGCTAGTACCCCCTAATGTACAAAAGAATGTATGATATGTTTGAATTGAAACCTTTTGATCCTTGTTCTTTTGGTGTTCATCTCGTTGATTCTTCTTTAAAGAAACCTTTGGGGAAGATTGACGATGTTCTTATCATTGTCAATGAAAATTATGTTCCCGCTGATTTTACTATTATGGACATTGAGTGTGAACCTCTATGTCCAATTATTTTGGGACGTCTTTTTCTTCGCACTGTTGGTGCCGACATTGATATGAAAGAGGGGAATATAAAATTTCAATTCCCTCTAAAAAATGGGATGGAACACTTCCCTAGGAAGAAGATTAAGTTACCTTTTGAGTCCGTTACACGGGCTAGCTACTCTCTTTCTCTTGATAAAACTTGGTCTTTTTTGCTTCTTTCCTAGCTTAAATGCGTAAATGAAAGCGCTTGTTGGGAGGCAACCCAAGATGTTTTTACTTTTGTTTTTAGTGGTCTTAGTGATTTTTACTACTGTAGAAATATTATTGTATCTTTATTTTCTAGCTTTGTGCCAAGTTTAGCCTCCGATTGCAAGAAAGTTCAAAAGTTGTGACATGCTGTCCAGAAAATAGATTCTGTCCTTGGACGAAAAAATTCACGATAAATCACCAGATCATATTTTTGATCTGAATTTTTTTGACAGCATGCTCTATTCAATTAGCTTTCGGGCGTCTGTTCTGAGTTTTTATTATTTGAGTTGCAGAAGTACCCCAAAAAAATTATGTACTACCTTCTGGTCTGTTTTTCTCAGATTCTGCCACGTTTTGCCTTTCCTCAGTTTTGCAAGTCTTGCGCTAGCTTTTTCGTTGCAAAACCTTTTTGGCAATCTTGAGAAACAGTAGCCCTTCAAGAAAATATTTATTTCCAGTAGAGGCAAATTGTTTTATTGTGGGTACTAACCTCTCTAATCAGCTTATGAGGAGTTATGTATGAAGGGAGTTTTCAAGTGTGCGAGAGAAGATGATGAAAGAAGATCCGGGAGTGTCAAACACTCAACCTTAGGGATGCCCCCGTTCATCCCCAATAAATATTCAAGGAGACTCAAGCATCTAAGCTTGGGGATGCCCCGTGCATCCCCTTCACCATCAACAATTATCAGTTCGTCCTTCGTCCACTATATTTTCATCACTTCATGCGTTATGTGCTATGCTTGGAGCGTCTTGCTCTTTAGTTTTATTTTTAGTTTTCTTTAGCTTTTTTTTTCTGTTCATAACAAGTTAGAACCCAGATTTCTTTGTGTGGGAAAGAAACACGCTCCAATTTAAACTAGAACACATCATAGGATTTTCATGCTTATCTTTCTTTTGTTGTGTGTTCTTTATCTTTTCGTAGCTGTTGGCATGTTTAGCTCTTGTGATTTCATGCTTATCTTATTCAAGAGCTTTAGTTTAGTTTGTTACTAGAACTCTCTTCAGTTTTCATGTTTATCTTGTTTAGAGAGTTGGTTGTTGCACTGAGTTGTGTCTTGACTTGAAGTAGGTAATTGAGGTTACTATTCAATTGTAGTAGTAACTTGAAATAGCTTTGAGGTATTGTTGTGAGTAATGTTTGAACTTTTTGTGTCAAGAGCTCTAGCCTATTAGTGATAGATGTCGTATTTTGGGAAATCCGTGTTTATTTTCAAAAACTACAAAAAAAAAACTAGTTGAGAACTCTAGCTACTAGATGGATCACTAATCTTTGGAGGGATCGGATATTAGAGTACACTCAAGTACCATGAGTCGAGGATGCGCAAGGATAAACAAACCCCCATACACTCCTCCTCGGGGTACTTGTGTCTTTGTGAACCTCCTGATTAGATTGAGAGTTATTGATAATAAGTACATGAGTTCTTTGGACTAATATAAGTATTGAAAGTTGACACTTCCACTTCCTCATATTTTCTAGCCTCTTCGGTACCGTACATTGCCCTCTTCTCACTCCGAGAGTTGGGGTCCACCTCGCCGGTGCATCCAAACCCTTGGCATGATACGCTCTGTCATCATAAAGCTCCTTATATATTTCCTCAAAACAACCACCATACTGATACGTCCCAAACGTATCTATAATTTCTGCTTGCTCCATGCATGTTTTGTGTGATATTGCTATGATCTAGATACACTTTCATACACTTTTGATCATATTTGGACTAACCTATTAACTCACTGCACCCCAGTGCCAGTTTCTGCTTTCTGCTATTTCTATTTCAGTTTTGCCCCATATTAAAAGTGCTCCAAAAATCTGGGAAAAATCAGATAAAAAATCAGCACAACGGAAGCTTCCAGAGTCCCGAAGGAGGGCCGGAGGGGCCCCACCTGGTGCCCAGGCGGCCAGGTGGCGCGACCTAGGGTGGGGCCGCGCCGGGTAGCCGCCTAGACACCTGGTGGCCCCCTGGCTGCCCCCCCTTCGCCTATATATTTTCCGTGACGCGAAACCCCTGAGGACAGAACTCTTTTTCGCGATCTCACCTCTGTTCCGCCGCCGCCGCGCTTCCAAGATCGGGAGCGCCAGCAGACTTATTCCCGGCACCCTGCCGGAGGGAGGATCGACCTCCGGGAGCTTCCGCTCCACCATGGATGCTTCCCGGATGTGCCGTGAGTAGTTTTCCTTGGACCATGGGCCAGTGATCAATAGCTATGTGATGTTATCCTCCCCTCTTTATTCTTCATGGTTTAGTCCTCGTGAGCTGCCCTACATGATCGAGGCACACATGTAATCTTTCTGCTGTTGCTATGCTGAGTTTTCTGGGATCTGATGGATTATGAGATTATGTTCAGATTGTGATAGAGTAATATATTTGGTTCTTATCTTTTATATTTTTGTTCCTAAGTAATTCTTTTATGCTCCCCGTTGCCGTTTATTTCTTTGGCCAAGTAGTAGGTAGTAACTCCAAGAGGGAACGTTATGCTCGATTGTGGGTTCATGCCCCCCGATGACACGCTTGAGTGACATAAACATGAGTCTAGGGGATGTGTTGTTTCCACAAGGGGGAAAACAACGGTGCTTGTAACCGCGGTTGCAATGATTGTTTACTTTACGCAAAGTGCTTTTTAATGCAGTTGTCTGTTGCTTTGGGTTTACACTTTGGGTGGGGCTCGCAACTCAATACCAGCGAGATGTTCTGGATAGATATCTCAAGGTGGATGATTAGTAGTAGATGCAGTTGGATTTCGTTCTACTTATTTTGGCGTACTGCCCATGCTTTTGAGCCTCTTCCTTTCTTTGTTGCATAATTAGCATTGCGGTGCGTTTATACTCCTGTCAATTGCCCAGCTGTAATTTGTTTAACTCGCATAGCAGTTTTATCGTCTTTTGGGAGAGAGACATCATTAGTCAACATCATGGGACCCCGGTCCATATTCTCATCACTGTTTACACGCCTATTTACTTTCTTGCTTTTACTTTCCAGTTGCTATCATTATCACTATTATCTGTTGTGTTGATCCTTTGTAAACAACAAGGCCGGAGAGATTGACAACCTCTCTGTACTCGTTGGGAGCAAAGTTATTTGTCTTGTGTGCAGGTCCAGGTCAAGGAAGCAACTTTTGTCTCAAACGGTGCCATTGCTTTCTTTCCACCTACTGATCATCACCGGAGTCCTACTGGAGACAAACCTTGGTATCTTCACCGAGGGAAATTTTCCGTTATCCTACATCTCACCTTCCACTTGGGGTAACCAACGAGGAGAGGTGTTGCACCTATCAACTATCTCGTCATCAAGCGAATTTCTGGCGCCGTTGCCGGGGACTCCGAGTGCTAAGATAGGGGAGTTGCCCACTACCTTTTACCTTTGCTTTTTAGTCTTGTTAGTTTACCTTTAAGTTTTTTTTATCTTTGTTTCTTATATAAAAAATCAAATAAAAAATCTGCCACACTTGCTTCTACTATGGGTTCCACTGAAAACACAAAGTTGTGTGACTTCACTAGTCACAACAACAAAGACTTTATCTGCACTCCTATTTCCACACCTGCCACTTCAGCTACCTCTGATGAAACTAAACCTGCTTTGCTAAACCTTATTATGAGAGATCAATTCTCTGTTGTTGGAAATGATGCTGCTTTACACTTAAATAATTTTGTTGACTTATGTGATATGCAAAAGTATAAAGAAGTAGAAGGTGATGTTGTTAAGATCAAGGTTTTTTCCTTTCTCTTTGAGGGAATGAGCAATAATCTGGTTTCAATCTTTGCCTAGGAATAGCATAGATTCTTGGGATAAGTGCAAAGATGCTTTTATTGGGAAGTATTACCCACCTGCTAAAATTATCCAATTGAGAAGTAACATTTTGAATTTTAAGCAATTGGATAATGAACACGTTGCCCAAGCTTGGGAACGTATGGAATCTCTTGTTAAGAAATGCCCTACACAAGGTTTGACTACCTAGATGGTTATCCAGACTTTTTATGTAGGTTTGAACCTTACCTCGCGGAACCTGTTAGATTCGGCCGCGGGAGGAACCTTTATGTCAACTACACTTGGTGCTGCCACAAAACTTCTCGATGAGATGATGACCAACTATTCCCAATGGCACACCGAGGGCGCTCCAACAGGTAGGAAGGTAAACTCTGCCGAGGAGCAACCCTCTATTGATCCTCATGATGTTCCTTTAAATTCTTTGGTTGCTCAAGAACAAGTAGATGTGAACTTTATTGCTAGAAACAACTTTAATAACAATTCTTATAGGGGCAACTTTGCTAGCAATCCTAGACCGTTTCCATCCAACAATGGGAACACCAACACCTATCCTAGCAACAAGAACCCCACTTCTGAACTAGAAAACATGCTTATAGACTTTATCACTACCCAGAAAGCCTTCAACAAGAATGTAGAAGAGAAATTAGCTAAGTTAGATAATCTCTCTTTGAAGGTAGATAGCCTAGCCCTTGATGTTGAGATGCTAAAAATGAAAACCTCAACCCTTGAGGAGAGGAATGCCACTCCTATTAATGCTATCCAAGTACAAATCAATGAAAATATTAGGATGGTGGCTAAACTTAAAGAAAGATGGGCTAGAGAAAAAGAGGAAGAGGATAGAATTAAGAGACTTCCTACACACCACACAGTTTCTACTATCCAAATAGTTGAGGACCCTCAAACTATTAGCACCCAATGCACTCCTAGTCCCATTGGACCTATTAATGGTGATGCTAATACCTCAACCGTAGAAGAAGAAACTCATATGAACATAGAGGGTTTCAAAAAAGTGAGCCTAGATGACACTACTACCACCTTTGATAGTAGTGATACTGATTTTGATAGTTGCACCCTCTCAGAAGTTATTAGCTTGCTACACAAAATGTCTAGAGACCCCCACACTAGCACACTCAATCTTGCCTTCACGGAGCATATCACAAATGCTCTCATCAAAGCTAGGGAGAAGAAGCTTATAATAGAAGCCTCCATACCTAGGAAGCTAGATGATGGTTGGGACCCTATGATCAAAATTAAATTAAATAACTTCTCTTGCTATGCTTTATGTGACGTTGGAGCTAGTACCTCCGTCATGCCCAAAAGAATGTATGACATGTTTGAATTGAAACCTTTTGAATCTTGATCTTTTGGTGTTCATCTCATTGATTCTTCCGTAAAGAAACCTTTGGGGAAGATCGACGATTTTCTTATCATTGTCAATGACAATTATGTCCCCGTTGATTTTATTATCATGGATATAGAGTGTGAACCTTTAATTCCAATTATTTTGGGATGTCCTTTTCTTTGCACCGTTGGTGCTTTTATTGACATGAAAGATGGTAATATAAAATTTCAATTCCCTCTCAAAAAGGGGGATGGAACACTTCCCTAGAAAGAAAATCAAGTTACCTTTTGAGTCCGTTACACATGCCAACTATTCTCTCTCTCTCTCTTGATAAAACTTGATTCTTCTTTTGCCTTATGCCTAGCTTAAAGTCGTAAAAGAAAGCGCTTGTTGGGAGGCAACCCAAGATGTTTTTTACTTCTGTTTTTAGTGGGCTTGAGGATTGTTACTACTTTAGCAACATCATTGTATCTTTATTTTCAAGCTTTGTGCCAAGTTATAACCTCTTATGATAAGGGAAGCAAAAGTTGTGACATGCTGTCCAGAAAACTGATTCTGTCTTCTTGACGGAAAAAATTGGAGAAAATCACCAGTTAATTTTTTTGAGCTGAATTGTTTACACGGCATGCTCTATACAATTGTGAAACTTTCGTATGTTTTGAGTTTTTTGATTTGAGTTGCAGAAGTGCCCCAAAAAAAATTCTCTACTACCTGCTGTTCTGTTTTTCACATATTCTGCCACGTTTTGCCTCTCCTTACTTTTGCAAACCTTAAGCTTGCTTTTTCTTTGCAAAAACCTTTTTTCAATCTTGAGAAACAGTAGATCTTCAAGAATATCTTTATATCCAGTGGGGAAAATTATTTTATTAAGGGTACTAACCTCTCTAATCAGCTTATGATGAGTTATGTATGAAGGGAGTTTTCAAGTGTGCGACGGAAGATGATGAAAGAAGATCCGGGATTGTCAAGCACTCAAGCTTGGGTATGCCCCATGCTTACCCAATAAATATTCAAGGAGACTCAAGCGTCTAAGCTTTGGGATGCCCCCGTGCATCCCCTTCTCCATCAACAATCATCAGTTCGTCCTTCATCTCACTATATTTTTATCACTTCATGCGTTATGTGCTATGCTTGGAGCGTCTCACTCTTAGGTTTACTTTTTAGTTTTCTTTAGCTTTGCTTGCTGTTCATGACAAGTTAGACCCCAGCTTACTTTCTGTGGGAGTGAAACACGCTCCACTCCAATCTAGAACACATCATAGGATTTTTCATGCATATCTTTTTACTGTTGTGTGTTCTTTATCTTTTCATAGATACTGCCATGTTTAGTTTTAGTCTTAGTTTGTCTTTAGCAAGAGCCTTGACTTTTGTTTAGTTTGTTGTTGGAACTCTCTTTAATTTTCATGTTTATCTTGTTAAGAGAGTTGGTTGTTGCAATGAGTTGTGTCTTGTCTTGAAAGTAGGTAATTGAGGTTGCTATTTAATTTTTGTAGTAACTTACAATAGTTTTGAGGTATTGTTGTGAGTAATGTTTGAACTTTTGGTGTCAAGAGCTCTAGCCTATTAGTGATAGGTTTCGTATTTCGGGCAATCCGTGCTTATTTTCAAAACCTACAAAACTAGTTGAGAACTCTAGCTACTATATGGATAGCTAATCTTTTGAGGGATCGGATATTAGAGTACACTCACGTACCATGAGTCGAGGATGTGCAAGGATAACCAAACCACCATACACTCCTCCTCGGGGTACTTGTCTCTTTGGGAACCTCCTTATTAGATTGAGAGTTACCGATAATAAGTGCATGAGTTCTTCGGACTAATGTAAGTATTGAAAGTTGACACTTCCACCTCCTCATCTTTGCTAGCCTCTTCCATACCGTGCATTGCCTTCTTCTCACTCCGAGAGTTGGGGTCCACCTTCGCCGGTACATCCAAACCCTTGGCATGATATGCTTTGTCATCATAAACCTCCCTATATCTTTCCTCAAAACAACCACCATACCTACCTATCAAGGCATTTCCATAGCCTTTCCGAGATATATTGCCATGCAACATCAACCTCTTCATGACTTGATTTTCATGTCATACATGTTCCTGCTACACTGGCATAGGCATACATTGCATACATCATGATAGCTACATCTTTATGTTTGAGTACCTTGTAAAGTGTGAAAGATCTTCTATACCCTCTTGTAAATTGGAGTGTTGCCCTTAAGTGAGGAAAAGATCCCAAAGTGGACAACATAAAAGATTCCAAAGAGGACAACATAAAAGATTCCAAAGAGGACAAATGAGAGTTAAATAGAAAGAGCCATTGAGGCCACCCAAAAAAATACAAAAATATAAATAAATAGAAAAATAAATAAAAAGAGAGAAAGGGGCAACACTACTATCCTTTTGAAAGATCCACACTAGTACTCCCTCTTATCCTTGTACTCCATAGAGATGATCATACATGCATATAGCTATGTGGGGACCTTCACACTATAGAACTTGGCTTGCATATTCCAAGGATGTGCCTCCTCAAAAGAGCTCTAGGTCTTCATGAGCGAGCAAGTTGGATGCACCCCCACTAGTTCCATCGGAGAGCTTTTCTTAGCTCATATGTGCATCCGTTGCATGGCAATCCCTAGTCCTCACATCATATCTATCATTTGGCCTTCTCGCCAATGATTGTCCTCATTGATGTGAGCCTTTCTCACCCTGCTTGTCTTCCTCCTCCACCATATTTCTCTCTTTGCCATCCTAAGTGTCAACTCTCGTGCTTACGCTCATCCATTGCATGAGTGATCAAAATATCGAAAAGGAGTGGATCAAATTGACATGTACCTGGCTAGTGGTCTGGGGACGAGTCAAGATAAGATTCCAAAGAAGACCAAGTGTGAAACTTTAGTAGATTGAGTTCTCAACAAAAATATTTTTTCTCGTATTCCCTATCGCCCTTCTTGCACGCAAACACCATTTGGAGACATTTGAGTCACGGACAGCGAGAGCTCTTTAACCTAATGTTCTTTTGTTGCTTGTCTCAATGCTAATATAGACTCTTTCATATTATGACTTGAATTGAATCACATACCTTGATTTCTTTACTTTTCAAAGTTCTTATATGGTTGCTAGCATGTCACCATAGAAATTATGCTTGTTATCATTTACCTACTCGAGGACGAGCAGGAATTAAGCTTGGGGATGTTAATACGTCCCAAACGTATCTATAATTTCTGCTTGCTCCATGCATGTTTTGTGTGATATTGCTATGATCTAGATACACTTTCATACACTTTTGATCATCTTTGTACTAACCTATTAACTCAGTGCACCCCAGTGCCAGTTTCTATTTTCTGCTGTTTTTCTATTTCAGTTTTCCCCCATATTAAAAGTGCTCCAAAAATCGGGAAAAATCAGATAAAAAATCAGCGCAACGGAAGCTTCCAGAGTCCCGAAGGAGGGCCGGAGGGGCCCCACCTGGTGCCCAGGCGGACAGGTGGCGCGGCATAGGGTGGGGCCGCGCTGGGTGGCCGCCTGGACACTTGGTGGCCCCCCTGGATGCCTCCTTCTCCTATATATTCTCCGTGAAGCGAAACCCCTGAGGACAGAACCCTTTTTTGCGATCTCGCCTCTGTTCCGCCGCCGCCGCGCTTCCAAGATCGGGAGCGCCAGTAGACTTCTTCTTGGTACCCTTCCGGAGGGAGGATCGACCTCCGGGAGCTTCCCCTCCACCATGGACGCTTCCCGGATGTGCCGTGAGTAGTTTTCCTTGGACCATGGGTCCGTGATCAGTAGCTATGTGATGTTCTCCTCCCCTCTTTGTTCTTCATGGTTTAGTCCTCGTGAGCTGCCCTACATGATCAAGGGACATATGTAATCTTTCTGCTGCTGCTATGCTGAGTTTGCTGGGATCTGATGAATTATGAGATTATGTTCAGATTGTGATAGAGTAATATATTTGGTTCTTATCTTTTATATTTTTGTTACTAAGTAATTCTTGCATGTTCTCCGTTGCTGTTTATTGCTTTGGCCAAGTAGTAAGTAGTAACTCCAAGAGGGAACGTTATGCTTGATTGTGGGTTCATGCCCCCCGATGACACACTCGAGTGACAGAAACATGGGTCTAGGGGATGTGCTATTGCCAGAAGGGGGAAAACAACGGTGCTTGTAACCGCGGTTGCAAGGATTGTCTAATTTACGCAAAGTGCTTTTTAATGCAGTTATCTGTTGCTTTGGGTTTACACTTTGGGTGGGGCTCGCAACTTAATACCAGCGAGATGTTCTGGATAGATATATCAAGGTGGATGATTAGTAGTAGATGCAGTTGGATTTCGGTCTACTTATTTTACCGTACTGCCCATGCTTTTGAGCCTCTTCCTTTCTTTGTAGCATAGTTAGCATTTCGGTGCATTTATACTCCTGTCAATTGCCCAACTGTAATTTGTTTACCTCGCATAGTAGTTTTATCGTCTTTTGGGAGAGAGACATCACTAGTGAACATCACGGGACCCTGGTTCATATTCTCATCACTGTTTACACGCTTATTTACTTTCTTGCTTTTACTTTCCAGTTGCTATCATTATCACTATTATCTGTTGCGTTGATCCTTTGTAAACAACAAGGCCTGAGAGATTGACAACCTCTCTGTACTCGTTGGGAGAAAAGTTATTTGTGTTGTGTGCAGGTCCAGGTCAAGGAAGCAACTTTTGTCTCAAACGGTGCCATTGCTTTCTTGCCACCTACTTATCATCTCCGGAGTCCTACTGGAGACAAACCTTGGTATCTTCACCGAGGGAAATTTGCCGTTATCCTACATCTCACCTTCCACTTGGGGTAACCAACGAGGAGAAGTGTTGCACCTGTCAACTCTCTCGTCATCACATACCTACCTATCAAGGCATTTCCATAGCCTTTCTGAGATATATTGCATTGCAAAATCCACCTTCTCATGACTTGATCTTCATGTCATACATGTTCCTGCTACACTAGCAGAGGCATACATTTGCATACATCATGATAGCTACATCTTCTTTATGCTGAGTACTTTTGTAAAGTGTGAAAAGATCTCCCATACTCTTTGTAAAATATAGTGTTGCCCCTAAAGTGAGGAAAAGATCCCAAAGAGGACAAATTAAAAGATCCCAAAGAGGACAAATGAGAGTTAATAGAAAGAGCCATTGAGGCCACCAAAAAAATACAAATAAAAAACTAAAAAAAGAGTAAAATAAAATAAAAAGAGAGAAGGGGGCAACACTACTATTCCTTTTGAGAGATCCACACTCGTACTCCCTCTTATACCTTGTGCTCCATAGAGATGATCTTATATGCATATAGCTATGTGGGGACCTTCACACTATAGAACTTGGCTTGTATATTCCAATGATGAGCCTCCTCAAATGAGCTCCAGGTCTTCTTGAGCAAACAAGTTGGATGCACCCCCACTAGTTCAATTGGAGAGCTTACCATAGCTCGTATGTGCATCCGTTGCATGGCAATCCCTACTCCTCACAACATATCTATCATTTGGCTTTCTCTCGCCTATGATTGTCCTCATTGATGTAGGCCTTTCACACCTTTTTGTCTTCCTCCTCCACTCTCTCTCTCCTTGCCATCCTAAGTGTCAATTTTCGTGCTTACGCTCATCCATTGCATGAGTGCTCAAAATACCGAAAGGGAGTGGATCAGTTTGACTTGTACCTGGCTAGTGGTCTGGGGACGATTCAAGATAAGATTCCAAAGTAGACTAAGTGTGAAGCTTTAGTAGATTGAGTTCTCAACAAAATATTATATTTCTCTCTCTCATATTCCCATCTCCCACTTCTTGCACGCAGACACCATTTGGAGACATTCGAGTCACGGACAGCGAGAGCTCTTGCACCTTTATGTTCTTATGTTGCTTGTTTCAATGGTAATATATACTCTTGCATGTTATTACTTGAATTGAATTACATGCCTTGATTGTTTTACTTAAAAGTTCTTATATGGTTGGTAGCATGTCACCACAAAAATTATGCTTGTTATCATTTACCTACTCGAGGACGAGCATGGATTAAGCTTGGGGATGTTTATACGTCCCAAACATATCTATAATTTTTGCTTGCTCCATGCATGTTTTGGGTGATATTGCTATGCTTTTGATACACTTTGATACACTTTTGATCATATTTGGACTAACCTATTAACTCAGTGCACGCTAGTGCGAGTTCCTGTTTTTATTTAAGGTTTGCCCCGTATTAAAAGTGCTCCAAAAATTCCGGAAAAATCCAATAAAAATCAGCGTACGGGAACCTTCCAGAGCCCCGAAGGAGAGCCAGGGGCCACCCTGGTGCCTAGGCGGCCAGGGGGCGCGGCCCCACCCTATGTCGCGCCTGCAATCCCTGGTGGCCCCCGGCTGCCCCCCTTCGCCTATATATTTGTCTCAGCCCGAAACCTCCGAAGACAAAACCGTTTTTCGCGATCTTGCCTCTGTTCCGCCACCGCCGCGCTTCCAAGATCGGGAGCGCCAGAAGACTTCTTCCCTGAACCCTGCCAGAGGGAGGGTTGACCTTCGGGAGCTTATCCACCACCATGGACGCTTCCCGGATGATCCGTGAGTAGTCCACCTTGGACCATGGGTCCATGATTAGTAGCTATGTGATGTTCTGATCCCCTCTTTGTTCTTCATGGATTAGACCTTGTGAGCTTCCCTACATGATCAAGACACATATGTAATTCTTTCTGCTGTTGCTATGTTGAGTTTACTGCGATTTGATGGATTATGAGACTATGTTCAGATTGTGATGAGTAATATTATTGGTTCTTCTCATTTTATATTTGTGTTCTTGAGTAATTCTTGCATGTTCTCCTTTGCTATTTATTGCTTTGGCCAAGTAGTAGGTAGTGACTCCAAGAGGGAGCGTTATGCTTGATTGTGGGTTCATGCCCCCTGATGACTAGCTTGAGTGACAAAAAGATGAGTGTTGGGGATGTGTTGTTGCCACAAGGGGGAAAACTGTTGGAAATGTGTCCTAGAGGCAAATAAAATATGTTTTATCGAGCATATTCCATTACTTCATAATACGTTTGATACTATGCTATAACTGTATTAAGCGGAAACATTAATACAGGTGTGGTATACAAACAACCAGGTCCCTAGTCAACCCTAGTATACTAGTCCATTGGGCGATTGATGATCAAGGTTTCCTGATCATGAGACAATGGCGTCTGTTGACAATGGAGTCGTATCATTGGATAATGATATGATGTACATACACCCACCAGAAGTGTTGCGATGTGATCAAGTCACATAGTTCGACATTGCGATAACTATAACGTAATGACCAGATCCTTAGACCGTAATGATCATACGTAATTACTGTCTATTAGGATGCCTTGATTTGCTACCCACCGCCTGACTGAAATATGCTGGCCATAAAGGAGTACTTCAGGTATTCCGAATAGATATGTTAATGAGTATGCAAATAGATCAAAGCGGGATTTGTCCATCCGTGTGACGGATAGGTACTCTGGGCCCACTCGGTGATGTTACATCATAAAGTTTGCAAACGTGTGACTAGGTCACGGAGTTGTAATATCACGGGAACGAGTAAACTTGTTTGTTGAGAACGAGGACGAACTAGGTATATTGGATACCGATGATCAAACCTCGGACAAGCAAAGTACCATAGGACAAAGGGAACATCCACACTGTTAACGGATCCAACAGCGATTGAAGTTCATTCGATGGAAACGCAGGGGCTATCAAGGATTGTAACCAGGTCCAATTGATTAGTCATTGATCAATGAGAATTGTCTCGATCATGTATGCTGTTTCCCGGACCGTAGGGTGTTACACTTAAGGGTACTCGACGCAGTAAGGATTGATTCGGGATCACCGGAGAAATTGGAGAGAACACCGGAATTGTTCCGGTGATGACCGGAATTGTTCCGATGAAGGCCGAAAGTTGTTCCGGGTATTTTGAAAGGTTCAAAATATATTTAATAATGTTTTATTATTTAATTATCCGAATTAAATATTAAAATATATTTAAATATAATTAAAAATGAATTAAAAGGCATATGGGCCTCATAGGGCCCATTAGGGGGAGAGGGAGTCCTCCCCCATGGGCCATGGCGCCATAGAGGGGCCCACCCCCTTTATTCATGGCGCACCCCCTTCCCCTTGGGATTAATCCCACCCCGGAAGTGGAGGGGGGTGGCACCCCTCCTTGGCCTATATAAGGAGGGGTAGAGGTGCCGTTTTATTCATCATATTTTTGAGAAAAGTTCTCATCTCTCTCTCCCTCCTTTCTCCTTCCTCGAGTGGACTCCCCTTGTTTGGAGTCTACACTTGGTTGGGGATTTCTCCACTAAACGCACGCCATCGTGCTGCTAGAATCGGGATCCGAATCCATCTTCTTTCCGCTGCTCTACTGGTTCGGAGCCCGGAGGGACGTCGGGTATACTGTATGTGTATAATCCCGTGAGGCACTACACTTGTGGTGCTACTTCATCGTTGTGGTCGTATCGCGAGGTCTTCATCAGCAATTTTCTGACGGGGACGTAATCCCGTCATCGGTACACAAGGATCGGGTGGCTACAGGAGTCATCGTGGATCTGCGCGGCATCGGGGATTGCCGGTACGACTACACCAACCACGTTCATACGGTTACGTTTCCCGCTTAACGGACTACATACTGGTATGTGATCTATTTCTGTCCGTTACTTGCATCAGCATAACATAGGTCTTGGGTATGGGTCTCGTAGGTTATGAAAAATTTGTGTTTTCTGCCCAGAACCCCAACAGTGGTATCATGAGCAAGGCTATGCGTAGTTGTATTGTATGGATAGAACACATCTAGTATGTGGGCATCAATTCTCCCATTGTTACCCTCTCACGTGTACTCATTTAGCGTTGCGGCAATGTTTGATGAAGCGACCCCCGACCGACCTTACGCGTTTACGCGAGACTGGTTCCACGCTTGACATATGGCTTGTACCATATAAAGTGGCTAGGGGGTGTCTGTCTCTCTGCATTAGCGATGCGAAGATGTTTGCAACGGAGGGCCCCGACAGGGGTGTAATAGAGACAATTGCGGGATTGGTGTTGTGGCTTGTTTTCGCAGGATAGAAAGCGGTTCTTTTCTCGAAACCCCTAGCAGCCACGTAAAACTTGCAAAAGATAAAGTAGAAAGGCGTTTTAACTTTAATTTGCATGAAAGGGGATCATAGGTTGTATGATTTACAGTTTTACTTCCTTTTTTATGCTAGTATGCTAGATATATCGACGGTAGCACGAAACAGGACCATCTCTCACAATACCAACATTGTGTTCTCCCTTGGTGGGCACCGACTGGAAGGTTCTCCCATATGGCTTGATGCTCCGTACATACCAGAGTTGTCCTACATATTAAACGGAGTTCGCATGAGGTTGGGTTCGGCAAGCCTGGCATATGCAGATATGGCCTTGCTGAACAGCTAACATCAAGGTTTGATTGGCAGGCTTGACGTATGTAGATGCGGGCCTGGAACACAGGAGACCGAAAGGTCGAGCACGAGTCACATGCCTGATGTGATTGGCTTAGAGGCCTACCTGGTTCGCATACTGATGGCCGTGACGATCGGGGGAGGTATGGGGGCTGGGATTGTGTAATCACTTAGTTAAATTGAGAGGTGTTTATCTAAGTGGGAGCTTTCTAGAATTTTGAGATCAAATTGAAACTCCATATTATGAACTTAATCTTCATGTCTTAGCAAATATCATTGTAGATAACGTCATACCAATGTTTAGAACTATGGCTCTTTTAGTATGATAGAACTTAAGGTAAATGGGTCTTACTTCATTGATGTGTACCAACACCATTAGAGACATACTCATTAGTAATGACTTGCTAAACATAATACGAAGAACTGCTAGGAGATACACCTGACAACTCCGTAATCAAGGAAGATGATGATGAGTATCGCACTCACCGTCACTTATGAATGACTGTCCAATACACCATAATTCATTCTATGGAATCTGAATTGTGAATGCATGTTAACCAACACGTATGACGTGCTAGGTGAACTTGAAAGCACTTGGTCACAAATCAGAGTAATGGAATATGAGTATATGGACGGGGTTTCTTTCGACTATGGTGGAAGGAACAACCTGCTGAGAAAGTCACTTGGAAAATGTATAAGATACATGGAACACCTTGTGTATAACTTGGACTACTGAATGACTGGTTAATTTTGCGATAACTGGGGAGTTGCATCCGCTTCCTCCCAGTTACAAAGACCATGTCTGGACTATGTCATGGAGGAGAATCGTTCACCTGTCATGAGGTCATGGTTAAAGTCAAGAACTTTAAGAGTAGAACCAATGCAGGAATGGTCATTGACGGAGAAGGTATATTTGATATACGAGTTATAAATGTCTTTCCCACGAAACACTAATTGCGGTTGATTAAGTATTCGATGCTTGAACCTACTGCTTGAGAGTGGCTTGGAAGGGATGAGGTGACAATGTGTGCTGACGGCAATCAAGATAGTTGATGGTCGACAACACTCTCCCTCTACATCTATCAATTGATTAATATATGAATAAATTTTATGATCGTTTGAATGAGGACTTTATTAGTGTGTCTTGCATCTCGCGAAGACAATTATTCATATTAGTGAGAAACAAGTCAGTTGTTCTCCTTTTATGAATGATATCTCTTATGGTCACATTACGATTATGAATGAGTTATTCTTATACTGCTGATAGTTGTTTGATCATTTATAAGAAATATTGTAAAGCCAAGAAATATCCAGGCTTGATAATGACACTACAGTTTAAGTCATGAATGGTATGATGATGTCTTAAGATACTTGATCTCTTGACACATACAAACCATGCCTTTTAGGTGAGATGACTAAAACCTCGCATTCTGGTAAACGGAATGTGTACTGATTGTTGAGTATCATACATTGTGATGTATCGTATGTCAGCATGTGGTGAATTTCATTATTTCGTGAACTTCGTATGTGGACTTAGATGAATATTTGTATTCACTAATGAAACATGAGTCTGAAATAATTTGATATGATCAAAAGAGATTTCAGAGTAAAGATGGATATTAAATTAACAAGAAAGACAAGTCTCTACGATTTGATCAAAGTGACAAATGTTTTGAGTTAGTCTTGGGCATAAAGACTTGTGTGAAAGTTGTTCCACAAATTGCAATGTCTTGACACACTTCAATATGATTGACGTGCCTGAACATTGTGATCATATTCTATCAAAAAGTGTATGGTCTAAGTTATCTCTTACCAAGTTACGTTATTATTGTTTAGAGTTATTAATTTAATAGGCAAACACTCACTTCAGCATAGGGAACCATCTGAGTTCGTGGAAACCAACGCTATATATGTCATGGTGTGTTTTGGTTTCTAGGAAGCTTGATTTATGTAAGATAAATTATCTTTGTAGTGTATCCTTAGACAACTATGGATGCATCTTCCACAACTAGAACCAAAAGGAGCAAAACTTGTATTGCTATGTTTGGTGTTTGTCAAGAATTGTTCTTGATAAATGTGGTAATGGAAGAAAAGTGAAAGTTCAACCAAGGTAATTGACCTTGCCTCCAAATGTCAGAGTAGTGCAACGAAATATGTTCTGGAAGCAAAGCTCTACAATAAGAGGAGAAACTAATGATAATGATCATGATTTTCTGATGGGAGCTTTTACTGAGAAAGGTAGGATTCAAGAATATATATTTGCCCCTGGTGCAAAATGATATTCATGATTCCCTTGTCATGTTAATGGAACATGACATTCCTACGAACTACAAAGAAGCGATGGTGGACCTAAGTACGAGATATGACTACGAGTCATGAAATCCTATGTTGAGTTACATTTAAGATTGCTTGAATCTTATCAAGTAAGGAGGTTACTTGATATTCACAATAACTTCAGAGTTATAAGGAATAAATGTGAACATCAAAGGGACGTCAAGATTGGTTTGTCACAAAGATTGTTTCTGACAAATTCAATGGGTTGACTACAATGTGTAGCAATGCTTGAGTCAAAGGGATATTCACTACGATTGATCCAGGATTGTTATCAATACCGTGACTTCCTCAAATCCTGTATTTGAAGAAGTGTTGTAATTGGTACAACAAGAAGGTTTTGGAAAAACATATGGATACTAGTGTCTCGTAAACTGAATTCTCATTTTGATGGATGATCAAAGGATTTTGGACTTAACCAAAATATCGAGGAAACATGCATTTGCATGAAACTGAGTGGGAGCTGAATAGTTTCCTGAAACTTAATATGTAGACGACATATTTTGAGTGGGAACTATGGGAGTATTCTCCTAGACTTATTTGTAAATGACATATTTGAGTAGGAGCCATGTGGTTAGTATCCTGAACTTAATATGTGTCTGACATATCTAAGTGGGAGCCATGTGGATGTTATCCTTGTCTTATATGTGGCCGACATATTTGAGTGGGAGCAATATGAGTGTTATCCTATAACTTAATATGTGCATGACATATTTGAGTGGGAGCATGATAACATTCTCATATATGGATAACATATTATGAATGGTGTAGTTGGTGTTAATGATTATTTGAATCTTTCATAAATGAAGATGAATAATTATTAAGCATTGAAGATCTATTAAGATAGATATGTGTTTAATAACATTGAGTCGTAATACTTTCCTGGATAAGATTCTGAAGGAGTTCAGAATGGGACAAGTCAAGAAGTGGTCCTTACTTGTATATCCAAGAGAAGTGTTGAGTTAATCTCAGTACAAGAACAATGGTTAATGGTTAATGAAAGAAATGGATGTGTTGGATCCTCTATGCCTTTGTCATAGGTTCTTTCATATAAAACCAGAGTTATGTACTCGACGTAATGTGACCCAAGTTCTTAGTAGTAAGAACATGTTGTGATATGATTTATGAGTAAATCATTGAACAAAGAGTTAAGTTTATCCTTCAGTGTCTGAAGAGAACTGAGGATACATCTCAAATTTGTAAAGGATAGTGGACTTGACCATAAATGTTATGCTGGTTCAAGTTTTGACACTAACCTAGAAAATTGAGATATCATACTAATGAATGCCTAAGTTGAAAGAAACATGGTTAGACATCAAAGTTGCATACAATGCACTAAGGATTGAATCTACATTAATGTGGCTGCTTTAGAAGTAGCAGGAGTTATATTATGGCTTAAGAAGTTCGACTTCTGATTGAGTGAGTTTCAAGTGTGCATGACTATGGGAAAGTCCGCGTGACCCACCGGATGTCATTGCTATGACACAGCAAACGAAGTCTGACTTCACCGCCAAATATATATACCTCATCATTATAGTGGATAATGAAGGAATGTCAAATTAGGTGACATTATGATTTTCAAAAGGACATACGGTTCTGAATGGTACCCAGACCGTTGATACAACCTCTTCCACGGGCAAGCATGATCAATAAGGAGTTATGATCGAGAGAAAATGCAACTAGATTATTTGTACTCTAGTGCAAGTGGGAGACTGTTGGGAATGTGCCCTAGAGGCAAATAAAATATGTTTTATCGAGCATATTCCATTAGTTCATAATACGTTTGATACTATGCTATAACTGTATTAAGCGGAAACATTAATACAGGTGTGGTATACAAACAACCAGGTCCCTAGTCAACCCTAGTATACTAGTCCATTGGGCGATTGATGATCAAGGTTTCCTGATCATGAGACAATGGCATCTGTTAACAATGGAGTCGTATCATTGGATAATGATATGATGGACATACACCCACCAGAAGTGTTGCGATGTGATCAAGTCACATAGTTCGACATTGCGATAACTATAATGTAGTGACCAGATCCTTAGACCGTAATGATCATACGTAATTACTGTCTATTAGGATGCCTTGATTTGCTACCCACCGCCTGACTGAAATATGCTGGCCATAGAGGAGTACTTCAGGTATTCCGAATAGATATGTTAATGAGTATGCAAATAGATCAAAGCGGGATTTGTCCATCCGTGTGACGGATAGGTACTCTGGGCCCACTCGGTGATGTTACATCATAAAGTTTGCAAACGTGTGACTAGGTCACGGAGTTGTAATATCACGGGAACGAGTAAACTTGTTCGTGGAGAACGAGGACGAACTAGGTATATTGGATACCGATGATCAAACCTCAGACAAGCAAAGTACCATAGGACAAAGGGAACAGGCACACGGTTAACGGATCCAACAACGATTGAAGTTCATTCGATGGAAGCGCATGGGCTATCAAGGATTGTAACCAGGTCCAATTGATTAGTCTTTGATCAATGAGAATTGTCTCGATCATGTCTGCTGTTTCCCGGACCGTAGGGTGTTACACTTAAGGGTACTCGACGCAGTAAGGATTGATTCGGGATCACCGGAGAAATTGGAGAGAACACCAGAATTGTTCCGGTGATGACCGGAATTGTTCCGATGAAGGCCGGAAGTTGTTCCGGGTATTTTGAAAGGTTCAAAATATATTTAATAATGTTTTATTATTTAATTATCTGAATTAAATATTAAAATATAATTAAATATAATTAAAAATGAATTAAAAGGCATATGGGCCTCATAGGGCCCATTAGGGGGAGAGGGAGTCCTCCCCCATGGGCCATGGCGCCATAGAGGGGCCCACCCCCTTTATTCATGGCACACCCCCTTCCCCTTGGGATTAGTCGCACCCCGGAAGTGGAGGGGGGTGGCACCCCTCCTTGTCCTATATAAGGAGGGGTAGAGGTGCCGTTTTATTCATCATATTTTTGAGATAAGTTCTCATCTCTCTCTCCCTGCTTTCTCGTTCCTCGAGTGGACTCCCCTTGTTTGGAGTCTACACTTGGTTGGGGATTTCTCCACTAAACGCACGCCGTCGTGCTGCTGGAATCGGGATCCGAATCCATCTTCTTTCCACTGCTCTACTGGTTCGGAGCCCGGAGGGACGTCGGGTATACTGTATGTGTATAATCCCGCGAGGCACTACACTTGTGGTGCTACTTCATCGTTGTGGTCGTATCGCGAGGTCTTCATCAGCAACGTTCCGAAGGGGACGTAATCCCGTCATCAGTCTACAAGGATCGGGTGGCTACAGGAGTCATCGTGGATCTGCGCGGCATTGGGGATTGCCGGTACGACTACACCAACCACGTTCATGCGGGAACGTTTCCCGCTTAACGGACTACATACTGGTATGTGATCTATTTCTGTCCATTACTTGCATCAGCATAGCATAGGTCTTGGGTATGGGTCTCGTAGGTTACGAATTTTTTTTGTTTTCTGCCCCGAACCCCAACAAAAACAACAGTGCTTGTAACCGCGGTTGCAAGGATTGTTTACTTTACGCAAAGTTCTTTTAATGCAGTTGTCTGTTGCTTTGGGTTTACACTTTGGATGGGGCTCGCAACTTAATACCAGCGAAATGTTCTGGATAGATATCTCAAGGTGGATGATTAGTAGTAGATGAAGATGGATTCTGGTCTACTCATCTTGGCGTACTGCCCATGCTTTTGAGCCTCTTCCTTTCTTTTGTAGCATATTTAGCGTTGGTTTGCGCCCGTAATCCTGTCAATTGCCCAGCTGTAATTTGTTTACCTTGCGTAGCTCCTTTATCGTCTTTTGGGAGAGAGACATCACTAGTGAACATCATGGGACGCCAGTCCATATTTCCACCACTGTTTATACCCTCAATTTACTTCTTTCTTTTACTTTCTAGTTGCAGTTATCACTATCTTTCATCTCTCGCGTTTGACCCTTTGTAAACAACAAGACCGGTGAGATTGAAAACCTCTATGTACTCGTTGGGAGCAAAGTCATATGTTGTTGTGTGCAGGTCCACGTCAACTCATGCTAGATTTGTAGCGCCGTTGTCACCTACTTGTTGTTGTTGGAGTCCTACTGGAGACATAAAACTTGGTATCTTCACTGAGGGAAGCTTGCTGCTGTGCCGCATCTCATACCTTCCACTTTGGGTAACCAACGATGGGCGAGAAGCCATCACTTGTAAGTGCAAAAAAAGTTTAAAAATACCAAAATAACAAGGAATGCGTCCAAATTCGAAGGCATATCACGTATAGACGCGTGGCAGCTGTAAAAAAATCAACCACTATCGACGAAGTAACGATATAATCTACTTGTAACCCGAACATTTCACGACTTGTTCCGTATATATTGAAACCATGGTCCTTCATGTGAGATGCCTGTAACAGCCCAGTTTTCACAAAAATTAAAATTTTGTTTTCGGTGTGAATTGTTTGATTGCCTGATTTGTTTGCGGTGTCTGCATCCCCGATTTATCGATCGGCGATTTTTTCCCCCTCTTATCTCGTATCGGACGGAGACCGACCCTTGCCACCCTGACACTCGACCTTTGCGACACCGGGTTTCACCCGATCACCGTCGCGAAAACCGCACGAGACCAGCCGCAGCCAACGGAACAAAAAACCCCGTTTAATAATTAAACGGGTTATTTTTATAGCGCGCCGGAAAGTGTTTTCGGAACGGTTCCAACGCGAGGTCAACGCCTCCGGCTCGACGCGCTGATCGCGCAGTTCGAAGTTTTACCCGCATCGGAGGTACTGCGGACCCCCGGCGGTCAGAAACGTGAGCACCGCACGCGCGAGAGAAAAACCGGGGATGTTTTTGCAAACTGCCAGCCACCGGGGCTATATAAAGACCACCACACTCCCACCCCTTTTTAGGGTTTCCCTAGCCTAAATTTTTCAGCCACACCCCCATATCTGCCCCAATTTTCGCATTTAGTCTTTTTTTTTGCCCAAAATCCAGCCAGATGCATCCTGGACCGTCAGATCTCGCGATCCGACGGCCCAGGGAGCTCCCCCCAACCCAGCATCTCTCTCCACCCCGAGCGCCTCCACGCCCGTGGGCAGCCGCCGCCGGCCGGGACGCAGTAGCCGCCGACACCCCCACTCTCCCTCGCGTCCCTTCCTTCCTCCTCTCCTCTGGATCCTCCCTCACCTCCTCCCTCTCTTCCCCTGCCGCAGGTCAGCATGGAGCAGGAGCTTACGTCGCCGGCGCCATGGAGGTCTTCGCCCCGTGCCCAAAGCTCACGCCGCCGCGCTTGGATCCGGGGACCCCGGCCGCCTCTCCGCCGCCCGCCGCCCGGATCTGGAGCCTCCAGCCGCCGCCCCTCGGCCACGTCCAGCCTCCCCGCCGCCTGCGCCTCGCTCCGTCCACCGGAGCATGGCCGCGCCGCCCCCTCTGTCCGTTCGGGACGAGGCACGGGAACCGGCCTCCCCAGCGCCACGTGGGCCAGGCGCGGCCCACGGCCCAGCTCGCCCACAGCCCAGGCCGGCCTGCCCCAGCGCCAGCCCCCCCTCTCCAGCCTCTTGGGCCGTGGCCCATGGGGTGAGTGCCCCGTATTTTTTATTTTTTATTTACATATTGCTGCTGCACTTTTGGGCCCATTAGTTTCGGCCCGTTAGAGCTTTTTTTCTTTGTAGTTTTTTTATTATTATTTAGGCAGATTGTGTTGTTTTATTGCGATGCTTATAACTTTTCACCGGTAGCTCCGATGGAGACGCTTTCTACATGAAAGTTGCTCCGTTTTGCGCGTAGATTATTAAAATGTTGCTTGTTGCCATGTTTGAGCTTGTTTACCTGCTGTTTACCTGCTAATTACACTGTCTGCCACTGTAAACTGTAGCTGCTATAACTTTTTAACTGTTGCTCTGTTTAAAATGTTTCTTATATGTAACTTGACTAGAATTGCATGTATATTGTGTTTTTGCTGCTCTTGCTTGCTAATAAAATAATAAAATATTGTTTAGGGGAAAACAGTACGAATTGCAATATTTATCGTGGGGTCCGTAATAGTTTGCCATGTCTAGGATTTCACCCCACTTAAATTGACTAGCTTAGTTAGTTTATTTATGCTACACCTCTTGCCATGTTTGTGTGCTATGCCATGCTTGCTTGAGTTGCCATGTTAACAACCTTTGCTCACCTGTAGCTAAATAACTTGAACCACCGTAAACGTGCGGTATCGTCGTGTGTGACGAGTACTCCACTTAAATTATTAGTAACCGCTCTCGACGGTAGGTGCGATGTCTCGTGTTGCCTTTTTGTTGATGCTTGCTCGTGTTTGCTCCGTAGTAATAGATGCTTGCTCGTTGATTGATTTCCAGTGGTTACCGTCTTGTGTGCTTCCGCGGGTACCTCTCGGAGACGATGTGAGCTTGCGATCGACTACACCTTCGGAACCTGACTTATCAACAGGCAAGGACTATACATTACTTATGATCCATTCTATTTCAAATAGCGGTTTGCATGCTAGTATAGGTTAGGCGATGTTTGATCCTACCACATGTTTACAGCCTCTTTCAAACCCATACAGCCATGTCCCCTCCCAATAAACCATGTACTGCTATGTTACTATTGCTCGTTGCTCAGCCCCTGCTTAGTATGCATGCTTAGGATGCTACGATGTTACCCTGTTACTCCTGGGTTTGGGATATCACTTTATTATATTGTTGTTGATGATATGATTATTATTAATGTTGACTATATTCGACGAAGGATGAAAGGTCTAGGCTATCCCACCCCGACGCTTTGTTCCATTCGAGTCACCTAGGATCCGAGTTCCGGGTATTGGTTTTAAGACTGAGCGTGCCTAACCGCGTGTGGGATTTTATGGGGTCCCCTCTTCTTACCTATCTAGCTTCAAACATTTCTAGTGGTGGCCCAAGCTGGTTTTACCTTTTGCAAAACGTGTGTGTGCGAGTGTCGACCTCGCATATTTTCAAACAACTTGGGCCAGCGGAGACATAGTTCCTTTGTTGGTCCAAACCTGGAAGCTCGAGGGCTATCCACAATGTTGGTTTAGTTACCCCGAACTCGTCCAGACGGTAGAGGCCGACTCGAGAGCGCGGCCGGCTTTTGAGTTGGATGTCGACTCACCGGGGGACCACCCGGATTTGTGCGTTGTTAGTTAGAGGGACTTGTCGTTCCGGATCTCTTGGGACTAAATCATAAAATGGTTGCCTATCATGGGTAGCAACTGAGACAGATGGGCGTGCGTGCGGAGCCTCGTAATGGGCAGTTGGTACACCCCTGCAGGGTTAAATCTTTTCGAGAAGCCGTGTCCACGGTTATGGACGACTTGAGACCTACTCCTTGTTCATAGACAACAACAACTGAGATAATCTTAACAACTTGATAAACGTGTGTGTGTGCCTTGATTGCTTCTTCTTCGTCGGGATGCGAAGAGGAGGACAAGGATAGGATAGGTGTTATGTTTGCGTAGTAGTTGATAGCAAGACTTGTTGGAGGCGATTCCTCATCGAATGCTTGGCTTCTTATCTTACTCTCTAGATCGTTAGCCACTTCATAAATGCTAGTGCGGCAGCAACCTCACCACTTACCCCTTACTTAACGTAAACTACTAGTTGTCCTAGAATGACGAGTGATGAAGTCCTTGCTGGGTCAAATGACCACTACAGTTGGATGCTGAGTACTTCTGTACTCATGATACTACCCCCAAACTATTTTCAGGGTTCTTGATCGACAACAGGTATGGTGATCGACGTTTCACGTGGAGACTCGACGACGACTAGTTAGGCGGATCCCGGCGGAGGGCCTGGACCCGTGTGGTTATGGGAATCGATGTTTTTCTCTTTGCCAGTAGGCATTTGCTTCTAGTCTGTACTCAGACATGTATCTTCCGCTGATGTATTGTATTTGGGGCAGTTGTCTGCCGGTTGTATGAGATGTT
Source organism: Bromus sterilis (assembly GCA_950022295.1). Classification (NCBI taxonomy): domain Eukaryota; kingdom Viridiplantae; phylum Streptophyta; class Magnoliopsida; order Poales; family Poaceae; genus Bromus; species Bromus sterilis. Next base: position 238,418,868 of record OX465598.1, read on the forward strand.
GTATGCTGTATCTGTAATGTTGTGATATCATGTTGGAAATCCGTGGCGTATGGCTTTGTCATATGTCGCGGTGGGACCGATATGTGCTTCGTCCCCGGATCTGGGTGGAAACACCTAGATCTGGAACAGTACCGCATATCGGGCCTTACAACTTGGTATCAGAGCCTTACCGACCGTAGGATCCCTTCTCTGGCCAAAGTCGAGTCTAGACAAAAACTATTTTGTAGTTACTAAGTTAGTTATCGGAGAGTAGGAATCTTTTACTCCTTACCCTTGCCCTGGTCAGGACAAATGTCGTAAGTGTTTTTATTCTCGTCTTATCCCTTTCAAACTTTAGGATCTCGAGTGTGTGGAGTTTCGGAACCGTTACAATGCCCTGCTTGCAGCGTATTGTCTCGATTCTGAGCTCAGGTGGGAATTCTTGTAGTACCTTTAGTTTTCTTCGATTTTGGATATCATCTTGGTCGTCCATTGCCCTCCATCCTTTTGCTCGGATCCCTTGATCAGGTTTTCGCGATCGTTCTTCCTCTTGTCACTGACGTTTTCGTTATTCCCACGATATCGTCTCTCTGCGGAAATTTATCTCAACCGAAGTTCGACGTCGACATGGAGCAGAGTCCCTTGTTGGTGGTGTTGAAGATCGTCGTCTCTCTTTTCTCTCCCCCCTCTCCCCCGGATCGTCCTGGATCTCGGGACGAGATCCCTTGTTGGTGGTGTTGTATTGTAACATCCCAGTTTTCACAAAAATTAAAATTTTGTTTTCGGTGTGAATTGTTTGATTGCCTGATTTGTTTGCAGTGTCTGCATCCCCGATTTATCGATCGGCGATTATTTTTCCCCCTCTTATCTCGTATCGGACGGAGACCGACCCTTGCCACCCTGACACTCGACCTTTGCGACACCGGGTTTCACCCGATGACCGTCTGGAAAACCGCACGAGACCATCCGCAGCCAACGGAACGAAAAACCCCGTTTAATAATTAAACGGGTTATTTTTATAGCGCGCCGGAAAGTGTTTTCGGAACGGTTCCAACGCGAGGTGAACGCCTCCGGATCGACGCGCTGATCGCGCAGTTCGAAGTTTTACCCGAATCGGAGGTACTGCGGACCCCCGGCGGTCAGAAACGTGAGCACCGCGCGCGCGAGAGAAAAACCGGGGATGTTTTTGCAAACTGCTAGCCACCGGGGCTATATAAAGACCACCACACTCCCACCCCTTTTTAGCAACTCCAATGTAAAATAAACCCATAGCAACTGTCTAATCTACACTTAATGACTTACATGTACCAAACATGTCCCGTTAGATGACAAAATTTCGGTGACATGGTAAAGCACACGGTTCATGTGCTACAACCGTTTTCTTAACCTAAACCTTGCGAAATTCTCCGTTGCATTATGATTGGCCAGAACACAGCACCACGGATCGCACGCCCTGCACATTCCAATGCGCACGGATCGAACGGTCGCCAATGAACCAACATCATGCTGCTGCATTTCCGATGGATATTGTATTTAACTCTTTTTTCTGGCTTGTAAGTGCAGAAAAAGTTTTAAAATACCAAAATAACAAGGAATGCCTTCAAATTCGAAGGCATATCACGTATAGACGTGTAGCAGCCGTGGAAAAAAAAAATCAACCACAATTGACGAAGTAACGATACAATCTACTTGTAACCCGAACATTTCACGACTTGTTCCATACATATTGAAACCATGGTCCTTCATGTGAGATGCCCCCGTTAGCAAGGCGATCGCATGATAGCCTTTCTCAAAATGTCTGAATTTTTTACCACATCATAGTTTTACCTTCTCACGGCGCCACACAAAGTCTCGTTTTTTTTTGTAATTTAAAAACCACCGAACTCAATGTTTCATGATCGAAAGATGTGAACGAGGTGCAGCAAGTTCACTCCAATCCCGCGTTGTGTGCTGCAAGTTAACCCGAGAGCACGTACATGATATTTCAGCACACATTTGGTCAAATTTCGTTGCACTCATATTTCAAATGCAAATAAATTCATATCGAGTGAACATGAAGCCGACTTAGCGCCATATATCAAACGAAGATGAAAATGACAAAAAAAATTCATAGCTCCAGGGTAAAATAATCCCATAGCAACTATCTAATCTACACTTAATGACTTACAAGTATCAAACACGTCCCGTTATATGACAAAATTTCGGTGAAAACGGTAAAGCACACGGTTCGTATTCTACAACAGTTTGCTTAACCTATACCCTGCGAAATTTGCCGTTGTGTTCTGATTTGCAAGAACGCAACACCACGTATCACACGCCATGCACCGTCCAATGCGCATGGATCGAACGGTCGCCAATGAACCAACATCATGCTGCTGGAGTTCCGGTGGATATTGTATTTAAGTATTTTTTCCGGCTTGTAAGTGCAAAAAAAGTTTAAAAATATCAAAATAACAAGGAATGCGTCTAAATTCGAAGGAATATCACGTATAGACGCATGTCAATTGTGAAAAAAGAAATCAACCACAATCGACGAAGTAATGATACAATCTACTTGTAACCCGAAATTTCACGACTTGTTCCATACATATTGAAACCATGCTCCTTCATGTGAGATTCCCCTGTTTGCAAGGCGATCACATGATAGCCTTTCTCAGAATGTCTGGATTTTTTTCCACATCATAGTTTTACCTTCTCACGGTGCCACACAAAGTCTCGTGTATTTCTGAGTGGTTCTCAATTTTTTGATTTTTATTAATTTAAAAACCACTGAACTCAACGTTTCCCGACCGAAAGACGTGACCGAGGTGCATCAAGTTCACCTCAATTCCACGTTGTGTGCTGCAAGTTAACCCGAGAGCACATACATGATATTTCAGCACACATTTGGTCAAATTTCGTTGCACTCATAGTTCTAATGCAAATAAATTCATATCGAGTGCACATGAAACAGACTTAGCGCCATATATCAAACACACGATTCTTCTCACAAATGAGTGTGGGATAGTCACCCTACTACGGACGCCCGGAACAACCTTACCGTGTGCGATCTCTATCACCACAACTACCCCGAGTGTATGGAACTTAAAGAGAGGTGGCTCAAAATTTTGGGGGCGAGGGGTTCCATGGCACACGTTTATCGAAAGGATGTTTCCCCTGCTCAAGTTTTTAGTTTCCAAGAGAAATTTCCAGTATCCGCGCCTTATGTGTGTATTTTAGCCTTCTTCCCCCCACCCCAGCCCCCAACCCACTCATAGCCCCCTCCTCGTACGCCGCCACCATCTGCTCCGAGCTGCCGCGCTCCTCTCATTCTTATCAGGTAAACCACTGAGCTGCATCTCTTCCTTGTAGCATCTGCGTACATGGATCTGGCGAAACACCCTCTTCCATCGATATCCCCACACCCTACCCCAAACGAATCTCCATGAGCTCGAGGAGGTAGATGTGGTCGCAAATAGTCATCTACCAGCCGCACTAGCTGGCTTGACACATCAGATCCCGGTGCATTCCTTCCTTGTACCCCCAAACGAACATCTCACCGCGGTTGTGGCCGAGTGGGGTGCCTACTTTTCCAGGTTGGAGTGCATAAACCAACGTGCATGTGTCTTTCTTCATCTATTGCGTGCTGGTATCGACATCGAGCTCGTCAACAGCGACGACTTGACAAGGGCTATGACACAGATGAAGTCTCCCGACTTTGATCAATTGGATGCCTCCCTCTGATTTCGTCGAGCGCTCAGTGAAGGACATGCGATGCATGTATGATGCGCGAGAGATGATAATGGCTTCTCGCCCTTTGTTGGTACCCCAAGTGGAAGGTGAGATGTAGGATAGCAGGAAATTTCCCCTACCTAGGATATGGTTTATGTCTCTAGCAGGACTCCAAGGTCGACAAGTAGGTGGTTCGGCAAGTGACGCGCCGTTTATGATAATCAGTTGCTTCGTCTAGACCTGCACACACAACAAGTAACTTTTCTCCCAACGAAGTTCAGAGAGGTTGTCAATCTCTCCAGTCTTGTTGTTTACAAAGGATCAAACACAAGAGATAATATTAGTGATAAGTGCAACTAGAAAGTAAAAGAAAGAAGTAAATTGAGGGTGTAAAGAGTGGTGGAAATATGGCCCGGGGTCCCATGATGTTCACTAGTGATGTCTCTCTCCCAAAAGATGATAAAACTGCTATGCGAGGTAAACAATTCACAGCTGGGCAATTGACAGGATTACGGGCGCAAACCAATGCTAACTATGCTACAAAGAAAGGAAGAGGCTCAAAAGCATGGGCGGTACGCCAAAATAAGTAGACTGAAATCCAACTGCATCTACTACTAATCATCCACCTTGAGATATCTATCCAGAACATCTCACTGGTATTAAGCTGCGAGCCCCACCCAAAGTGTAAACCCAAAGCAACAGACAACTGCATTAAAAGAACTTTGCGTAAAGTAAATAATCCTTGCAACCGCGGTTACAAGAACCGCTATTTTCCCCTTGTGGCAACAACACATCCCCTAGACTCATGTTTCTGTCACTCAAGCTAGTCATCAGGGGGCATGAACCCACAATCAAGCATAACGGTCCCTCTTGGCGTCACTACCTACTACTTGGCCAAAGCAATAAACAACAACGGACAACATGCAAGAATTACTCAAGAATAAAAATATAAAAGAGAAGAACCAAATGTAACATCCCAATTTTCTAAATTCGTATGTTAATAGATCATCATATGCATGTCATGCTGGAGTTTTGCATTATTTGGATTTTATGAATATTTTAAACATTTTGCAACTTAAGGCAATTTATTGGAGAGGAATATGACTTATCCCCATTTTTGAAATGTTGCAAAATACTTTAAAATATTTTCTGGAGACTTTTTAAATTTACTTTGGGGTTATAAATAATTTCTAAAGATATTTTGGGAATTAATTTATGCTCCGGGAAATTTTAAAATCTTTTTTGAAGTTTTTCGGTATTTTTAAATTGCCGGAAAAGTATTTAAAAATAAGTTGCAAAAGTTTTTATTTTTATTGAATATTTTGGTAATGCCAAAAATTCAATTTTATTATTTTAATTTTTTGGTGAAAACGGAAATTAAAAATAATTATCCGTTAATTTTATAAAATTGTTTTGGGCCTAATGGGCCAGTTCTGTTTTATTTTGCGCCCAGCTGTATTCGAATCGGTTTAAAAAAAACTTAACGGGCGCGGGTCCATAAATACCCGTGGACTCGCAGGCATTAGGGTTTTCGCCCGAACCCGGTCCGCCGCAGCCGCCCGAACCCGCTGCGCCGCCGCCGACTCGCGACCGCCGCCCGCCGCCGAGGTGAGCCGTCGCCGCCTCCCCGCGTCCCGCGCCCCGCCCGAGCGGTCACCGCCGCCGCCGCGATCGCGCGCCGCCGCCGCCTCGCCGGGCCGGTTCGCCCGCGCCGCTCCTCGGCCGTTGGATCTAAATCTATCGGTCCGTATTAGAATGAGCCATTTTTTAATAGGGTTAGGTTTTTTCGGTTAACCGCGGTTTTATTAAACAACGGACGTTCGCCGGAGTGGACGCCGTTCGCTTTGTATCCGAGGACTTGTTCATGGCAGAAAAGTTATTTTATTTGCGATTAGGCCCTTTTTAACAGATTTCACCCTAGAACCGTTTTAGCTATATCTTTTAAACCGTAGCTCCGTTTTAGTTAATTCTTTTTGCATTGCGATCGTTACGAAAAATCCTATCCAGTGGCCTAAGTTTTCAAAAGTTTTCAGTTTTCAAATTTGAATTTGTACAGATTTAAATTCAAACTTCCGGTGACCGTATCTTTTATACGGTGTATCCGTTTTCGCCGATTCCACTTGCGCTGGGATCGTGGTGACTTGTAGTTATCGTTTAGCTACTGTTTAGTTGGTTTTCTTGCTGTTCATTGGGTTCTTTTACTGTTGCATTTTTTATGTGTTATATGGTGTATTGAATGCTATATTGTTTGATCGTGTTGACTGTCCGGAGTGCAACGCTTCATTCTGTGAAGAGTGTGATCGTCAGGAGCAGGATCAAGGCAAGTCATACATTGACCATCTCATAACCTATATTTTTACTTATGCATGTAGCAAATATCACCCTATGCATGTGTAGGAATTTTTATATTTATTATTGCTGCAAACCTGGTAGGGTAGCCACATGATCTTGTCCTATTTTCTTAGACAACCTAGCACATGCTTGCTATATATTTGCTATGCTTGTAGACGTGGATTGGTTTGAGATTACATTGAGCTATGTGAGGATTTAATGACTTGACTAGTAAACTTTTAATTAGAATACACCTCTGGACGGGCAGGGAGTGCTTCCTGGGGCTCGTGCCTTATCTAAGGCGAGATCAGGTTGTACCCCTAACGGTTGGTTTTGGTGGTCGACAGTACGTCATGGTATCTACCCTCTGAACGTAAGTGGGCGCCGTCCAGGCTCGAAAAGATCAGACATACTTGGTGACTAGGAGCTTCCATGTACAGCCGCTGGCCGTATGGGCTCTGGCTTAGTTGAGTACGATGTGGGAAGCCTCTCCCGTGCAAAGCTAGCAGATGTAGATGTGATAGGTGGTACCGGCTTGCCGTTGGGTGTAGGTGACCTCTTCTAAAAGACTTCGTCTCAATCTTCGGGTTGAGTCCAGCGGGGAAAGTGTATTAACCTCTGCAGAGTAAAAACTAATCATGATTATCCGTGTCCCCGGTTATGGACATCCTTGAGCTACTAGACATTACTGTTACTGGAGGATCTTGACATATGAATCACCATAATAACTTGAGTGGGCAAGATTTAATAAAGGGTGTGGATTGGAACTGGTGTGCCCAGTTCGATCTTAAGTAGTAAGTTAAACTAAAATTTTGACTAGGTAGATTGGGAAAAATCAGCTTTCTGCAAAACAAAACCATAAGCCTTTCCTTTGACTTATCCTTGCATGTAGAGATAGGTCTATTATATCCTTTTCCGTGTGTCTTGCCGTATAAATCTGATGTACAGACCCGTTGTCGGGCTGTAACCTTCGGTGTTGCAGGTTTTTCAGACAACCAGTAAGGTGCGTTTAGGGTCGTGGGTCTTCACTCAGCATGTTCGCTTGTGGATGGTGATGGGACTCCTCGTTATTTGCTTTTATTTCCGCTATATTTATATTGAATAAGCTAGCCTTGAGCTATGCAACTTGTTATTTATATTATTCTGGATCATACGTTGTAATAATGATGCACTTGTACTTTGATATACATCTATGATACTGTGTGTGCCAGCGAGTTCGATCCAAGGACTGGCACTTGATCACAGAGACTCCAGTTCTATGTGAATTGGGTCGTTACACCAAATATATTACTCAATCACAATATGTACATAGTCTCATAATCCATCAGATCCCAGCAAATTCAGCATAGCAATAGCAGAAAGAATTACATACGTGCCTTGATCATGTAGGGAAGGTCACAAGGTCTAATCCATGAAGAACAAAGAGGGGAGGAGAACATCACATAGCTACTGATCATGGACCCATGGTACAAGGTGGAACACTCACGGATCATCCGGGAAGCGTCCATGGTGGTGGAGAAGCTCCCGGAAGTCAATCCTCCCTCCGGCAGGATGCCGGGGAGAGGTCTTCTCGTGCTCCCGATCTTGGAAGCGCGGCGGCGGCGAAACAGAGGCGAGATCGCAAAAAAGGGTTCTGTCTTTGGGGGTTTCGGGTCGAGAGATATATATAGACGAAGGGGGGCAGCCAGGGGTCCAGGCGGCTCCCTGGCGGGGCCCCACCTTAGGGCGCACCGGGAGGGCGACTGGGGCCCTGGTGGGTCCCCTCCGTCCCCCCTTCGGGACTTTGGAAGGTTCCCATACGCAGATTTTAGATTGGATTGTTCAGGAATTTTTGGAGCACTTTTAATACGAGGGAAACCCGGAAAAAAACAGCAGAAAACAGGAACTGGCATTGAGGTGCACTGATTTAATAGGTTAGTCCAAATATGATCAAAAGTGTATGAAAGTGTAGCAAAAGCATAGAAATATCACACAAAATATGCATGGAGCAAGCAGAAATTATAGATATGTTTGGGATGTATCAACATCCCCAAGCTTAATTCCTGCTCGTCCTCGAGTAGGTAAATGATAAAAAGCATAATTTCTATGGTGAGATGCTACCAACCATATAAGAACTTTGTAAGTAAAGCAATTAAGGTATGTAATTCAATTCAAGTCATAACAAGAAAGAGTCTATATTAGCATTGAAACAAGAAACAAAAGAACATAAAGGTTCAAGAGAACTTGCTGCCCGTGACTCGAATGTCTCTAGATGGTGTTTGCGTGCAAGAAGTGGGAGATGGGAATACGAGAGAAAATTAATTATTTGTTGAGAACTCAATCTTCAAAAGTTTCACACTTAGTCTTCTTTGGAATCTTATCTTGACTCGTCCCCAGACCACTAGCCAGGTACAAGTCAATTTTATCCACTCCCTTTCGATATTTTGAGCACTCATGCAATGGATGAGCGTAAGCACGAGAGTTGACACTTAGGATGGAAAAGAGAGAGATATGGTGCAGGAGGAAGAAAAAAAGTGAAAGGCTCACATCAATGAGGACAATCATAGTAGAGAGGGCCAAATGATAGATATGATGTGAGGATTAGGGATTGCCATGCAACGGATGCACATATGAGCTAAGAAAAGCTCTCCAATGGAACTAGTGGGAGTGCATCCAACTTGCTCGCTCAAGAAGACCTAGAGCTCATTTGAGGAGGCTTATCATTGGAATATACAAGCCAAGTTCTATAGTGGGAAGGTCCCCACATAGCTCTATGCATATATGATCATCTCTACGGAGCACAAGGTATAGAGGGAGTACGAGTGTGGATCTTTCAAAAGGAATAGTAGTGTTTCCCCCTTCTCTCTTTTTATTTTATTTTTCTCTTTTTTCTATTTTTTTGTATTTTTTGGTGGCCTCAATGGCTCTTTCTATTTCTCCCATTTGTCCTCTTTGGGATTTTTTAAATTTGTCCTCTTTGTGATCTTTTCCTCACATATGGGCAACACTCTATTTTACAAGAAGTATAAAAGATCTTTCACACTTTACAAGGTACTCAACATAAAGAAGATGTAGCTATCATGATGTAAGAAAATGTATGCCTCTGCCAGTGTAGCAGGAACATGTATGACATGAAGATAAAGTCATGAGAAGGTGGATGTTGCATGGAAATATATCTCGGAAAGGCTTTGGAAATGTCTTGATAGGTAGGTATGGTGGCTGTTTTGAGGAAAGATACAAGGAGGTTTATGATGATAGAGCGTATCATGCCAAGGGTTTAGATGCACCGGCGAGGTGGACACCAATTCTCGTAGTGATAAGAGGCAATGCACGGTACCGAAGAGGCTAGAAAATATGAGGAGGTGGCAGTTGTTGACACGGGTTTTTGGCACGACAATAAACCTATATAAGATGACCTCAAATGAGGAAGTTCATTACATGAAAAAGTTGGGTATTGTCGATGTGAACAACTTTGTAGTTCTAGCCATGATCATCCGAATCCATCTCAAGGGCCGAAACTATGTTTGAAGCAATAAGGCCCTGACATTCAAAGCACTATTATGCCAATTAGGCCTTCAAGACATCCGCTGGGGACGATAACGCTGAGTAATTCCAATCTAATCGGCGACAAGAAGATCAAGGACGAGGCCGAGTTACATCTAACTCGGACGAAGAAGAACCTACACCCCGGAGTGCATCAAGAGGCTGCGATCTACACGGTATCATGAATCACCAATTTTCTTACTTAGATTCAAATTACTCTTATGCTAATGTTGCTAGATCTTGTGATATGTGTGCTGTATCGACTAACCTTAATTCTTACTATATGCAAGAGTCGGTACAACATGATTTTCATGCTTCGGCTAACCCTAGTTCTTACTATGGGCAAAGGCCGATGCATGATAATCCATATAATTCAATTTTTTCTAGTAACTTGCAACATGTAGAATTGAATTCTCATGCATCGGTTAACCGTAGTTCCTACTATGTGCAAAAGCCGATGGACAACATGGTGAATTCGTTCAATCAATATGAGACACCCGATCTTAACAATTTCAATGGCATGCAATCAAGTGTTTCATCTCCATCGGCACATTATTTGCCGTATGTGGTTTCACCTCCAAACATGCCGATGGATAGAGAAGTTGGCCACGTTCCTACTAGCTATTTGGACCACCCTCCACAGTCATATGCTGCACCTTATGCTATTAGCTTTTCAGCACCTGCATCCAATGGTATATCCTCTGTACAAGTGCAAAAGTTCGGCAACATGTCAATGCTGAAAGAAACCAAAAACCTTGGGGGGCATCCTATTGCAAGAACAAAGGATTGGTGGGATGATCAGAAGGAAAAATTTATCGCTAAGATCCAGAAAAATATCTACCAAGAGCTAGTAGAAAAGCCCCGTGAAGCTACCTCAATAAGCCAAAATGAAATAGATGAGCACATGACGATAATGTTGGCCGGATTCAACTTTACGCGGAACGCATCATCAAAAGGGCAGCTGCGCCGAGTTGTTCCAAGTCGGAATCCACATCACTGAGTAGTTCCAACTCGGAAATAGAAGAACCGAGTTGTTCTAACTCGGAGAATATAGCACAGAGCTGCTCTAGCTTGGAAAAAACAGAGAACCGAGTTGCTCCAACGTTGAAACAAGAGCATGCCGAGTTATTGACTCGGAAAGAAACACACCAGCACTCGGGCAACTCGTGTATTACGTACTGCAATAATCATGATGAGCTCTCCAAGTTAGGAAAACAGGAAAATGATGCGTTGGGGAGTTATCCAGAGGAGGAGCAAGGTATTTCTCCCATGCAAGCATTACATTTTCCCAACGTCTTCAAAGAGGTATACCGAACCAACAATTTACTTATGTTTCGATCTGTTCATAGCTACAATGTGGAGAGTCCGATCGAAATGAGTAATTTGTTTGTTAGGAATAATGTTTTCACTAGTTATGCCAGTCAGTATATTGTACCATTCCTAGAGGCTAATAGTGAAGATATAACTCGGGACATTTATAACTCGGAAGTGAAGGACCTAGTCGTTCATAGCTCAGATATGACACATACCGAGTTACATCTTGCTCGGAACCAATACCTACTGAGATACACACCGAGTTATAATTTGTCTCAATCAAGGTTGCTCCCATCATACATGCTAAGTTTTATTTTCATACGGGTAACTTCGATTATTTCATACTTGGCTAACCTTTGGTCTCAAATGAGACATGTGTTTTTTAACACTTTTGATTTCAGAAACATGAAGCCAAGATATGAACCTATTGAGGAAACCGATGGTGTTATAATTCCTTATTCAAAGCCATCGGAGATAGAATGTGAAACACAATGCATAGCCGAATGGGGTGATGCCAAATATGAATCATTCGTTGGCTTATTTCCAAAGCCGTTCTCACATCAATATCGGCTAGAAAATAAAAAGTTTACCTTCGATTCAAACATGTGTGAGCAGATTGACAAGAAGGTGGACACCACAAGCGATAGGATCGAGCTTTCAAGTACACCAACTATTAGTGAGCATGATGATGATGACTTATCTACTTATTTCGGTTGTATATACTTTAGTGGATGAATTCTGCATGCTACTGCTAGTTGCATAAACATGGCCAATATGTCATTCCAAGTATCACCCTAATGGCCGATATATGTTTATCTCCTTGAGAGTATGCGTGGCCGATGGAGTGTTGACATCGTCCTTAGATTCTATGCAGTGCAAGTTATTTTTGGTACACAAGCTTTACCGAAAAACATCACTGTCAACTTTCAATACTTACATTAGTCCGAAGAATTGATGCACTTATTATCGGTGACTCTCAATCTAATCAGGAGGTTCACAAAGAGACAAGTACCCCGAGGAGGAGTGTATGGGGGTTTGGTTATCTTTGTGCATCCCCGACTCATGCTACGTGAGTGTACTCGAATAACCGATCCCTCCAAAGATTAGTGATCCATCTAGTAGCTAGAGTTCTCAACTAGTTTTTGTAGTTTTTGAAAATAAAAACGGATTTCCCAAAATATGACACCTATCACTAATAGGCTAGAGCTCTTGACACCAAAAGTTCAAGCATTACTCACAATAATACCTCAGAACTATTGCAAGTTACTACTACAATTGAATATCAACCTCAATTACCTACTTCAAGTAGAGACACAACTCAACCAACTCTCTTAACAAGATAAACATGAAAACTAAAGAGAGTTACACCAACAAAGTAAAACAAACCTCTTGAAAAAGATAAACATGAAAACTAAGAGCTAAACATGACAACAACTACGAAAAGATAAAGAACACACAACGAAAGAAAGATAAGCATGAAAATCGTATGATGTGTTTTCTAGTTTAAAGTGAGCGTGTTTCTCTCCCACACAAAGAAATCTGGGTTCTAACTAGTTATGAACAACAAACAAAGCAAAAGAAAACTAAAAATCAAACTAAAGAGCGAGACGCTCCAAGCATAGCACATAACACATGAAGTGATAAAAATACCATGGAACGAAGGACGAACTGATGATTGTTGATGGAGAAGGGGATGCACGGGGGCATCCCCAAGCTTAGACACTTGAGTCTCCTTGGATATTTATTGGGGATGCATGGGGGCATCCCCAAGATTGAGCATTTGACACTCCCGGATCTTCTTTCATCATCTCCCCTCGCACACTTGAAAACTCCCTTCATACATAACTCATCATAAGATGATTAGAGAGATTAGTACCCTTAATAAAATAATTTTCCTCTACTGGAAATAAATATTTTCTTGAAGGGATATTGTTTCTCAAGATTTCCAAAAAGTTTTTGCAAAAAAAGCTAGCGCAAGAATTTCAAAAGTAGGGAAAGGCAAAACGTGGCAGAATTTGTGAAAAATAGACCAGAAGGTACTAAATAATTTTTTTGGGGTACTTGTGCAACTCAAATAAAAAAAAACAGAACAGACGCCCGAAAGCCAATTGTATAGATCACGCTGTCAAAAAAATTCAGATCAAGAAGATGATTATCGTGAATTTTTCCGTCCAAGGACAAAATCTTTTTTCTGGACAGCATGTCACAACTTTTGAACTTTCTTGCAATCGGAGGCTAAACTTGGCACAAAGCTTGAAAATGAAGATACAATGATGTTGCTACAGTACTAACAATCATCAAGACCACTAAAAACAGAAGTAAAAAACATCTTGGGTTTCCTCCCAACAAGCGGTTTCTTTTACGCCTTTAAGCTAGGCAAGAAGCAAAAAGATCAAGTTTTATCAAGAGTAAGAGAATAGCTAGCCCGTGTGACAAACTCAAAAGGTAAATTGATTTTATTTCTAGGGAAGTGTTCCATCCCCTTTTTAAGAGGGAATTGAAATTTTATATTCCCATCTTTCATGTCAATAACAGCACCAACGGTGCGAAGAAAAGGACGTCCCAAAATAATTGGACATAAAGGTTCACACTCTATGTCCATAATAGTAAAATTAACGGGAACATAATTGTCATTCACAATGATAAGAACATCTTCGATCTTCCCCAAAGGTTTCTTTACGGAAGAATCAACGAGACGAACACCAAATGAACAAGGATCAAAGGTCTTTAATTCAAACATATCATACATTCTTTTGGGCATAACGGAGGTACTAGCTCCAACATCACATAAAGCATAGCAAGAGAAGTTATTCAATTTAATTTTTATCATTGGATCCCAACCATATTTTATCTTTCTAGGTATGGAGGCTTCTATCTAAGCTTATCCTCCCTAGCTTTAATGAGAGCATTAGTGATTTGCTCCGTGAAGGCAAGATTTAGTGTGCTAGTGTGGGGGTCTCTAGACATTTTGTGTAACAAGTTACTAACTTCTGAGAGGGTACAACTATCAAAATCAATGTCACTACTATCAAAGGTGGTAGTGGTGTCATCTAAGCTCACTTGTTTGAAAGCCTCTATGTTCATATGAGTTTCTTCTTCTATGGTTGAGGTAATAGCATCACCATTAATAGGTCCAACGGGACTAGGAGTGTGTTGGGTGCTAAAAGTTTGGGTATCCTCAACAACTTGGATAGTAGCAACAGTGTGGTGTGTAGGAAGGCTCTTAATTCTATCTTCTTCCTCCTTTTATCTAGCCCATCTTTCTTTAAGTTTATCCATCATCCTAATATTTTTATTAATTTGCATTTGAATAGCATTATTAGGAGTGGCCTTCCTCTCCTCGAGGGGAGAAGGTCTAATTTTAAGCATTTCAATATCGAGGGCTAGGTTGTCTACCTTCAAAGAAAGATTATCTAATTTTTCTAATTTTCCCTCTACACTCTTGTTAAAGGCTTTTTTGGTAGTGATAAATTCCTTAAGCATGCTTTCTAATTCAGAAGTGGAGTTCTTGTTGCTAGGATAATTGTTGTTGTTCCCATAGTTGTTGGATGGGAACGGTCTAGGATTGCTAGAAACATTACTCCTATACGCATTATTTTTGAAGTTTTTTCTAGAAATAAAGTTCACATCTACTTGTTCTTGAGCAACCAAAGAATTTAAAGGAACATCATGAGGATCAATAGGGGATTGCTTCGTAAGTAGAGACATAATCAAGTCAACTTTTTCATTTAGGGAGGAAATCTCCTCGACAGAGTTTACCTTCCTACCTGTTGGAGCGCGTTCGATGTTCCACTAGGAATAGTTGTTCATCATCTCATCTAGTAGGTTTGTGGCAGCACCAAGTGTTGTTGACATAAAGGTTCCTCCCGCGGCCAAATCTATCAGGTTCCGCGAGGTAAAGTTCAAGCCTGCATAAAAAGTCTGGATAACCATCCAAGTAGTCAAACCATGTGTAGGGTATTTCTTATCAAGAGACTTCATGCGTTCCCAAGCTTGGGCAACGTGTTCATTATCCAATTTCTTAAAATTCATAATATCGCTCCTCAATTGGATAATTTTAGCTGGTGGGTAAGAATTCCCAATAAAAGCATCCTTGCATTTATCCCAAGAATCTATACTATTCCTAGGCAAGGATTGAAACCAGATTTTAGCTCCTTCCCACAAGGAGAAAGGAAAAAGCTTAAGCTTAACAATATCACCTTCTACTTCTTTATACTTTTTCATATCACATAGTTCAACAAAATTATTTAAGTGTAAAGCAGCAACATCTCCAGCACCAGAGAATTGATCTCTCATAACAAGGTTTAACAAAGCAGGTTTAATTTCATAAGAGGTAGCTTAAGTGGCAGGTGTAGCAATAGGAGTGCAGATAAAATCATTGTTGTTGTGACTAGTGAAGTCACACAACTTGGTGTTTTCAGTGGAACCCATAGCAGCAAACAAGACAAGCAATTTTTTGTGTTTTTGATAAAGGACACTAAATCAAGAACTGAAAGGTAAACTAACAAGAATAAAAAGCAAAGGTAAAAGATAGTGTGCAAATCCCCCATATTGAAGATTGGATTCCCCGGCAACGGCGCCAGAAATTTGCTTGATGCGCGAGAGATGATAATGGCTTCTCGCCTTTTGTTGGTTACCCCAAGTGGAAGGTGAGATGTAGGATAATAGAAAATTTCCCCTAACTGAGAGGATAGGTTTTATGTCTCTAGTAGGACTCCAAGGTCGACAAGTAGGTGGTTCAGCAAATGACGCGCCGTTTATGATAATCACTTGCTTCGCCTGGACCTGCACACACAACAAGTAACTTTGCTCCCAACGAAGTTCAGAGAGGTTGTAAATCTCTCCGGTCTTGTTGTGTACAAAGGATCAAACACAAGAGATAATAGTAGTGATAAATGAAACAGGAAAGTAAAAGCAAGAAGTAAATGGAGGGGGTAAACAGTGGTGGAAATATCGACCGGGGTCCCATGATGTTCACTAGTAATGTCTCTCTCCCAAAAGACGATAAAACTGCTATGCGAGGTAAACAAATCACAACTGGGCAATTGACAGGATTACGGGTGCAAACCAATGCTAACTATGCTACAAAGAAAGGAAGAGGCTCAAAAGAATGGGCGGTACGCAAAAATAAGTAGACCGAAATCCAACTGCATGTACTACTAATCATCCACCTTAAGATATCTATCCAGAACATCTCGCTGGTATTAAGTTGTGAGCCCCACCCAAAGTGTAAACCCAAAGCAACATACAACTGCATTAAAAGAACTTTGCGTAAAGTAAACAATCCTTGCAACCACGGTTAAAAGCACCGTTGTTTTCCCCTTGTGACAACAACACATCCCCTAGAGTCATGTTTCTATCACTCAAGCTAGTCATCAGGGGGCATGAACCCACAATCAAGCATAACAATCCCTCTTAGAGTCACTACCTACTAGTTGGCCAAAGCAATAAACAACAACGGAGAACACACAAGAATTACTCAAGAACAAAAATATAAAAGAGAAGAACCAAATATATTACTAAATCACAATCTGAACATAGTCTTATAATCCATCAGATCCCAGCAAACTTAGAATAACAACAGCAGAAAGAATTACATATGTGCCTTGATCATGTAGGGCAGCTCACAAGGTCTAATCCGTGAAGAACAAAGAGGGGAGGAGAACATGACATAGCTACTGATCATGGACCCATGGTACAAGGTGGACTACTCACGGATCATCCGAGAAACGTCCATGGTGGTGGAGAAGCTCCCGGAGGTCAATCCTCCCTCCGGCAGGGTGCCGGGAAGTGGTCTTTTGGTGCTCCCGATCTTGGAAGCGCGGCGGCGGAACAGAGGCAAGATCGCGAAAAAGGGTTCTGTCTTCGGGGGTTTCGGGTCGAGAGATAAATATAGGCGAAGGGGCAGCCAGGGGGGCCACCAGGGGTCCAGGCGCCCCCTGGCGTGGACCCACCATAGGGAACGCCGGGAGGGCACATGATTTGCGCACATATGTAATTCTTTCCCCCTGTTTATTGCTTTGGCCAACTAGTTGGTAGTGACTCCAAGAGGGAGCGTTATGCTTGATTGTGGGTTCATGCCCCCTGATGACTAGCTTGAGTGACAGAAACATGAGTCTAGGGGATGTGCTGTTGCCACAAGGGGGAAAACAACGGTGCTTGTACTTGCGGGTGCAAGGATTGTTTACTTTATGAAAAGTTCTTTAATGCAGTTGTCCGTTGCTTTCAGTTTACACTTTGGGTGGGATTCGCAACTTAATACCAGTGAGATGTTCTGGATAGATATCTCAAGGTGGATGATGAGTAGGTAGATGCAGATGGATTTCGGTCTACTTGTCTTGGCGTACAACCCATGCTTTTGAGCCTCTTCCTTTCTTTATAGCATAGTTATCATTGGTTTGCGCACATAATCCTGTCAATTGCCCAACTGTAATTTGTTTACCTCGCATGGCTATTTTATCGTCTTTTGGGAGAGAGACATCACTAGTGAACATCATAGGACCCCGGTCCATATTTCCAACACTGTTTACACCCGCTATCAATTTACTTCTTTATTTTCTTTTCCGTTGCTATCACTATCATTATTATCCCGTGCGTTTTATCCTTTGTAAACAACAAGGCCAAAGGCATTGACAACTCTTCTGTACTCGTTGGGAAGCAAAGTTATTTGCTGTGTCTGCAGGTCCAGGTGAAGTAATCAACCTTAGGTTGTGAACGGCGCCATTGTTCACTTCACCACCTTCTTGTATCTGTTGGAGTCCTATTGGTTCGACATTCAACCTTAGCATCTTCGCTAAGGGAAATTTGCTGCTATCTACATATCAACCTTCCACTTTGGGTAACCAACGAGGGGGCGAGAAATTGTACCATCACTCTCTGGAACCATGGAAAACAGTGCCACATTATAGGATTAGTTAGCCTCCACCATATATCTAGAAGGATCAAGTGAATCCACATACAATATCTCTCAGGTGTGTTATACAAGGTCCTTACCAGAGCTGGGTACCGTTATGCACAGATAAATAACTTGGTTCTTGGGTAAGCATTTTTGGGGACGAAAATCATATACATACCTCTTTGTAACTCATTCCAAGTTTCTAAATGGTGCTAATATGATCTACTTATTCATTGACACCGATGCCATTATATGTTAAATTTTGATCTGTTGGCGTCTGTTATGCATACTGATATTTAGGTATCAACTAGCCACTTCGATTCCACCAATACCATTTTAATGTCTATATTTGTTTCTTGCCAATCCCCATCTAGTGAACATGATTCCCTACTTTTCTCTATGTTGCTTCCCCTTGGATATTAATCTACACAATCAAACTATCATTTTACTGCCATGATCTGCCATGAACTATGTTGTGTTTCTTTCTTATGCACAATGTGATATTTAAGTATTAATAAACACTCAGTTAAGCTTCACCAATACCAGTTGTAATAACCGTAATTGGTTGTTGTCAATCATGTTCTAGTTATCATGCTTTTCTATTTTCATCCCGTTGCTTTACCATCATGTTAAATGCTCACATCCGAACAATCTATACTATGATTAATTTTGATTTATCTCATTCTGTATTTATCCACCAAAACAATGGTTCAGTTTTACCCCTTCCTTTTCCAGTATCTTAAAACTTAACAATCAAGATATCTTTCATAGTCTGATGATTTGTATCCCAATCTGTAATTATGAACGAAAAACAATGGGAGATGCCGTTGTTCAGCGTCGAGGTTAGTTTCATCCCATGGCCTTTATTGCCTCATTCCATAAGTACATAATAAATTTTAATGGTTTAGTGGCTGCTTCTATAGGTACATACATCAGGGGTTCAGATCCACACTTCGACCCTTTTTGCGTATGGGGTAATGAAATATTCATGACCGATCGCCAAGTGAGGAAACTAAAAATTTTTATTAGGAAAAAGAGACAGGAGATGAGAATTAAACTCTTTATTGCCTCATTCCACTACGCAACCTTCCTTTTTCATGCTCATATTGAGTTGTTAGTCATCACTCACAAGTATCTAAATGTTATAATTTTCAGTGGTTCCCAAAGCAGTTTACTCAAGATTACCTAGAAAACTCCATGCTTGGTGCGGAGGCAACCAAAATAAAAGTGTATCATGAAGACGGTCTACACGTCTTCCTGAAGTCTGTGAAGGATGGACGGACGGTCATCACAAGAGGTTGGACCAAAGTTGTGCGCGCCTTCCGCATGAAGGAGGGCACAATATGGGCATTCCGCTTCTACAACTGCCCTGACAGCGAAAATGACTTTTGGCTCTCTCTATACCGCCTTTAATACTCATCTGGTTCATTGTTGTGATTATGTTGTTTCTGTAATTCTTCAACATTAGTTTTTTTAGGGTAGACGATTAGTTGTTGTGATTTGAATTATTCTTTGACAGTTGAACCTTTTTAAATTGGATGTTTATAATTTTGAGTTTCACCTATTATTAATTCAATTTATAATTTCAAATACAGGATAATTGTAATTGCTGGTAATAAATTTAGGTGAAATAATTGCTGTTCTATAGATTAAGCTGCACACGGTTTCTTGGGACCAATCGTTTGCATAGAGCTCAACAACACAAACGTTGTCCATCCGAAAACTGTGTCGATTAGATCATGCATCATACACGTTCTGCGTATAAAAACCGTCAACCAGTATCCACAGCAGACCACACGTTTTGATTACAAAAACTATCTGCGATTCTGAATATCACCCCACACAATATGGAAACATGAAATGTGTGTGATCTATCCTAATAGCACACAGGCGTTGCGAAATACAAACGTTTGTGATCTGTCTAAATTGGCACATGTGTACTGAAATAAAATCGTTTGGAACATATAGACCGTGCACACATTTAAAATTTAGTAACCGTGGCTGATAATAGTATGGCCGCACACAAATAGTTGTAGACAATCGTCAGTCATACATGAAGGGTTACAACCCGAAACCCAAAACAAGATAGTGTAAACCCAAACCCGGTACCATAAATAAACTGTGTGGGATCTATGTAGTGTCATAGATGGTGCTTTTCTATTGCTTGTTTGTGTTCCTGGTGGCATTTCAAACGATTGTGTCGAGTGAACTGCATGTGATACATATGTTATGTCCACACAGTCATTCTGGCAATGGCCGTGTGGGATATCGTCGTACATCGTACACGATTTTTTAAAAGGAAGCGTTTGCTTGACATCACCACATAGAAAACGGTTTATCGCTCTCGTGTGGAAAAGGCACCGAAATCGAGAGCAGGGCGACGGTTCCAATTCCCGTAGGCGATAGGGGTCAAAACCGTTTGGATAGACCCTAACAACAGTAGTGACCGTGCATTGCCCTTTCTCATCTTGAGAGTTGGTGCAAACTTCGCCGGTGCATCCAAACCCTTGGCATGATACGCTCTGTCATCATAAACCTCCTTATATCTTCCTCAAAACAGCCACCATACCTACCTATCAAGGCATTTCCATAGCCTTTCCGAGATACATTGCCATGCAACATCCATCATCTCATGACTTGATCTTCATGTCATACATGCTTTTTCTTGATCGTAGAGCCGCATGCTAGTTGGGCCTTGCCCTTATTGTTGCTACATGACGCGCTAGTATCATTGCATATCCTGCTACACTGGCAGAGGTATACATTTTCATACATCACGATGGTTATTCAGTTTTCTTTATGTTGAATACTTCTTGTAAAGTGTGAAGATCTTCTATATTCTTGTAAAATATAGAGTGTTGCCATTAAAGTGAGGAGAATATCCCAAAAAGGACAAAATAAAATACCCCCAAAGAGGACAAATTAAAATATCCCAAAGAGGACAAATGAGAGATAAATAAAAAGAGCCAATGAGGCCACAAAAATACGAAAATATAAAAAAGAAATAAAAAGAGAGAAGGGGCAACAGTACTATTCCAGTTGAAAGATCCACACTCGTACTCCATAGTTATATCTGTACTCCATAGAGATTTTCATATCATTCATGCATAACTATGTGAGGATACTTACACTATAGAACTTGGCTTGCATATTCAAAAGAGCTCTAGGTCTTCATGAGCAAGAAAGTTTGATGCACCTCACTAGTTCCATTGGAGATCTTACCTTAGCTCATATGTGCATCCGTTGCATGGCAATCCCTACTCCTCACATCATATCTACCATTTGGCTTTATCTTGCCTATGATTGTCCTCATTGATGTGAGCCTTTCACACCTTTTTGTCTTCCTTCCCATAATTTTTGTCTTTGCCATCCTAAGTGCCAACATCTCTTGCTTGCGCTCGTCCATTGCATGAGTGCTCAAAGTCAAAAGGGAGAGGATCAATTTGACTTGTGCCTGACTAGTGGTCTGGGGACGAGTCAAAATAAGATTCCGAAGGAGACCAAGTGTGAAGTTTTAGTAGATTGAGTTCTCAATTGAACTATATAGTATTTTTATGCTCTAAACCCATCTCCCACTTCTTGCACGCAAACACCATTTGGAGACACTCGAGTCACGGACAGCGAGAGCTCTTGCACCTTTATCTTCTTACTTTGCTAGTTTCAATACTAGATATAGACTCTTGCTTGTCATTGTCTTGACTTGAAATTGCATATCTTACTTGATTTACTTTGAAGTTCTTATATGTGTGTTAGCATGTCACCAGAGAAATTAGCTGTGTCATCATTTACCTACTCGAGAACGAGCAGGAATTAAGCTTGGGGATGTTGATACGTCCGAAATGTATCTAAAATTTCTGCTTTTTCCATGCTAATTTGGGTGACATTGCTATGTGTTTTGCTACACTTTCATACCTTTTTACACATTTTGGACTAACCTACTAACTCAGTGCACCCAGTGCCAGTTTCTGTCTGCTGATGTCTGTGAATTGTAGGTTTTTACCCATATTTACAGTGCCCAAAAAATTCTGAGAAAAATATATAAAAAATAAGCGTAACGGAAGCCTCCAGAAGACCGAAGGGCAGCCGGAGGGGCCTGCCCCCTCCCTGGCGGCCACATGGCTTGGCCAGGGGTGGGGCCGAGCCCACACGCCGCCTGGGAGGTGGGCACTTCCCCTGGTGCCCCCCTTCGGCCTATATTTACCTCCCGATGCAGAAACCCTGAAAAGAGATCCCACATCGCGATTTTCACCTCTATTCCGCCTCCACCGGTCTCGAGATCGGGACCGCCGGAAGACCTCGTCCCGGCACCTTGCCGGAGGGAGGATTGATCTCCGGGAGCTTCTCCACCACCATGAGCGCTTCCCGGATGTGTCGTGAGTAGTCCCCCTTGGACAATGGGTCCATGACCAGTAGCTATATGATGACTTCTATCAAATCTTGTGGTTCAATTCTCAGACCTTGTGAGCTTCCCTACATGATGAAGGCACTTATGTAATCTTTCTGCTATTTCTATGTTGTGTTCGCTTGGATTCGATGGATTATGAGATTATGTTCAGATCGTGATGAGTTATATATTTGGTTCTCCTTTTATATTTTGTTGTTGACTAATTCTTGCATGTTCTCCGTTGCTTTTTATTGCTTTGGCCAAGTAGTAGATAGTAACTCCAAGAGGGAGCGTTATGCTTGATTGTGGGTTCATGCTGGGGGCACCCCGGACTATATGTCCGAAGCGACCAGGTGTGTATACGGTCATGTTCCCATGATCAGTTCGCATGACACACAACTCGACATGGATATCATAGTCTCAATGTTCATACAATACCAAATACAAGTCTTACAAATAACATAGTCTTACATGGCCTCATCGGGCTCAAATAGCAGCGGAATAAGCAAAAGTATCAAAGGTAAAAGCGGCAATATCTACATGGTAGATCAGAGCATAAAACGACCTCTTAATCGCCGCTAGCATCATCGTCATATACCTGCTCCTCCAAGCCTGGCCGATTGAATAACAAGGGAAAAAGCCGTCAGTACATACAAAGTACTCGCAAACCACCTAAAAAAGAAATAAAGTTTTGCATACGAAAATAATGGGATGGCTATATGGTGGAGTTTTTCATAGGCATTTCCTATCTACTCAAGATTATTATTAAGTTTGCAAAGTTTTAAACTTGGCAAATTTTATTTCCCACAAATGAATTTGGATAAGTCAAGTCGAACCTTTTTCCAACAATATCAACATCATCATCGCGAACCATAAACTCGGTACCGGGATTTCTCATCTATTCCCCACAAAGTGTGGCCTCCCTAGCTGTCCATGACGGTGGACTCCGGCTACTCGAATAGTTTTCACTCTATAGAGGCTGTACACTTTACCCACCGCATTCGATACATCTGACGTGTGTCCCCACGGATCATCATACCTCAGTATGCGGGTCTCGGATAATCGACCGTAGTCTTCCCCTTGTCTGTCCTAGTACAGGGGAATCTACCCCTTGCGTACTACATGGACTGTCCGTGTGTCAGGTCATGCTCCTCTTGGACCCAAGCCTGCACCATAGTCGAAGAGCACCAAGGTTCCTTCCGACACTAAGCCTATCGAATTTCACCCATCGACTTCGAGGGCTATCGGATTCGTGGAATCACTCATCCATGTGTAGTTATAAGACCCCCGTACTAAGACAAACAAGCTTCCAACTAGCCCTTTCCCATACCAGAGTATATTGGTTGTACTGTAAGGCTAGGTTTTGGCGGAACTTATAGAGAGTCCCTCCAGACTTTTTCCATGTCTGACGATGTTCCACAATCCCGGCCATACCACCTTCTTAGGTGTATGCCGTACCATATAGGGTGAAGTATGACTTTCGATGATGTTATGTAATTTTAATTATCAAGACTAAGTGATGGTCTCGACAGAGTGTCGGGATAATCGGGGTTCTACTTAGTTTTTCCCAAATAGGTAGGCTATGGAGTGGTGGAATTTTCCTACTATAACTAATACAATCCCAAACTATATGAATATAATACTAGCATGATACAATATAAGTGATACAAAGAAAATTAAAAAGGGTAATGCGGAGTTTGAGTTTTGACGGTGGCTTGCCTTCCTCGGCGATGTACCCTAGACCGGCTTCTTCGACGGCTTGGAAGGAGTCTTCACCTGCAGCGTCAATCGTCTCGTCTACACGTTGCGAAACAAAAGAAATTCACGCCATCACAACATGGCAATAGCAAGCACAAAATTTCATCACTCAATTTTCACAAACAATAGAAGCAACAAAGGACACACAATTTTTCAAAGTTTTATATTTATTAAGATTAAAAATCCTATAGTACTTCATCAAAGTTAAAGATAATAGCATGTCATTGGAATAAATATGATGAAATTATTAATAGCAAGATTAAAGTTGAACAAACCTCAACTATAGGCACTGCTTTTCACCAATTTTTATTCACTAACTCATTTTTAAATTATTTTATTTTCATGAAATATATGCATATCAATTATCTACTGACCAAAGACAATTTTAATAAAGTGCTAATAAATTAATATTACTAACAGAAAAATTATGGAAATTAAACAACCAATCTAATTAATAATAAATGGTCAGAATTTTATTCTAGCAAAACAAAATTCTACACATGCAGAAAAATAAAGCATCATTTTAGAATCAGCACACAACTTTTTTCATATTTTTCTGAGCTATAAATATTTTTCTAAAACTATTTCTCTCCTGAAAGATAAAATAAAATAAAATAAACAACAGCGGGCGGGCCCAAAGCTGTCCCTCGCCTGGGGGAATTTTTTGTCTTTATTCCAGTGGGCCGAGCCCGAACGCAGTGCAGTGGCTGAGTTGATTTTTTTAAACGTGAAGGGGTACGGGCCTTTCCTGGCCGTCGGATCAAGGTAGATCTGACGGCCAGGAGCCTTCTTCCTCCCCAGCTCGGTCATGAGCATGGCTTCACAGCCATGGCGTACAGGGGGTACAGAGGCCTCACCAGCGGCGTTCCGGTCGACGGCGGACAGCGGCGAGGGGCGACGGAGGTGCGGCTTGGCGAGGGGTTTCCGTTTTTTGCAAGAACGGGGAGCGGGGACATCGGCTCCGGCGGCGGCTTGGCGTCGACGAACGGGCAGAGGGTGGGTTAGGGCGTCGACTCCTTGCCGGCGCAACTCTGGCGTGGGGTGGACAGGGGGCTCGCCGGCCGGCCCTCCCTCCTCCTCCTCCTCTTTTCCCTTCCTACTTCTCCCTCCTAGATTCTCCTGCTTCCTTCCTCTAGCTCTTCCTTCGCTGCTCTTTTTCCGATCGGCTGGGGTGGGGTGGTGCTGGGGGTGGTGAGTGGGGTGGCGAGGTGTGGGGAGTGAGGTGAGGGCTAGGGAGAGCTCCCCTTTTATAGCGAGGCAATGGAGGGGTGCGGGAGCGGGTAGAGGTGAGGGCGAGCGCGGGAGAAGGAGCGAAGCGCGGCAGGATGATCCGTGGCCTCGGCGGCCACTGGGCAAACATGGCGGTGAGGGCTGACGTCCCCTTGCTTGCGTCAGCAAGGGCCCCACATGCTGACGTCAGAGGAGGTTTGAGTGGATGACATGCGGGCCGGGGTCGTCAGGGCGCTAGGAGAGAGAGGGGCGCAGGTTAGGCTAGGTGGGGATGGGCTTCGGCCCAGGGGGTTTCTCTTCTTTCTTTTTTTACAAATTTTACTGGTCTTGTAGAAGTTATACCTCTGGTTTGGTTTAAATTTGAAACAAAATTTCAAACTCAAACCTCTAAAATACTTTAAAAACTCCAGTGGTATTTTCCTAATTTATTTAGATTTTTTAGGAAACTTTTATTGATGTTAAGATTATTATCACTATTATATTAATAGCAATTAATCAATTAGCAGTTTTGAAATATTTTATTAAATACTTTCTGCTATGGTGGTATTTTTAATTATTTCAATAATGAATTTCTGTGAAGTCAAAGATTTATTTAGAACATATTTTATTGATTCTAATTTCCCAAGGTGGTAAAAGTGTGGCTATTATAATATGAGTAGAGTGAGCTAAACATTCCTTTATGGGTTCATTCCTTTGTTTTTAGCAAGATAATGGAATAACATAACATAGCATTAGGGAAAGACAAGAAACTATAAAGCATGACATAGCAACAAAGCATAAGGCAAGCATGGCATGGCAGTTTCATTCGCATCAGATCACAACTTTAGCGAGTTTTTGTTACCCCTGAATTTTGCTACTCTAATAACAGGGTAATAAAAGTTGGGATGTGATAGACCTTCCCCCCTTAAAAGAATCTCGTCCCCGAGATTCAAAAGCTACTGAAGAGATGCGGAAACTCACGCTTGAGGTAGTCCTCCCGTTCCCAGGTGGCTTCCTCCTCTGTGTGATTTGTCCACTAGACGTTGTGGAACTTTATCACGCGCTTACGGGTGACTCGGGTGGCTTCTTCTGGGATAGGAAGGGGTGTCTCGCGGTACGTGAGATCCTGGTTGATATCCGTCATGCGGTGATCGATGTTCTTGAAAACATTGGGCTTGTACGGCACCTCTAGACACTTCCGAAGCTGCGAGACATGGAAGATGTCATGCACATCGGATAGCTCTGCTGGCAGTCTCAGCTAATAGGAAACTTTGCCTCGTCTGTCTGTCACCTCAAATGGTCCAATGTAACGAGGTGCTAGCTTACCCTTCACATGGAATCGTTGCATTCCCTTCAATGGGGTCGGCATAACTCTTCTGTCGAGATTGAGAGGTCTTGAGACGCTCATGAATCAACTGGACTTGCTCTTGTGCCTCCTTGAGAACATCAGGTCCGAAAATGTTCCCTTCTTTGGTCTGAGACCAGTTTAGGGGCGTGCGGAACTTCCGTCCATACAAGGCTTCAAATGGGGCCATCTGCAAACTCGACTAATAGCTGTTGTTGTAGGAGAATTCTGCATAAGGAAAACAGTCCTCCTACTTGGAACCATAGGCTAGAGCGCATGCGCGGAGCATATCCTCTAGTATCTGGTTCACTCGCTCGGTGTTGCCTCCAGTATGCGGGTGATAGGCTGTGCTAAATGTGAGCTTGGTTCCTAGTAGCTCCTGGACTTGCTTCCAGAACCTCGAGGTAAATTGGGTTCCTTGGTCAGAAAAAATCTACTTCGGGACTCCATGCAGACAAATGATCCTTGACATGTACAAGTCTGCCAGGTGAACACCCCTATAGGTGGTTCGCACTGGAATGAAGTGCGCTACCTTGGTGAGTCGGTCGACGATGACCCAGATAGAGTCATGACCCTTTCTCGACCTCCGTAGTCCTGTGATGAAGTCCATGCCTATCTATTCCCACTTCCATTCAGGAACTCGGAGTGGCTGCAATAGTCCCGCAGGTCTCTGATGCTCTGCTTTCACTCTCTGGCAGATGTCGCACTTGGCGACATACAAGGCAATTTCACGCTTCATACTGTGCCACAAGAACAAGTCCTTCAGGTCTTGATACATCTTAGTCCCTCCAGGGTGGATGGAGTAAGGTGTATCGTGAGCTTCTTTTAGGATTGTGAGCTTCAAATCCGCTACATCGGGCACACACAATCGGCCATCGAACCAGAGAACTCCTTCATCATCTATCGTGAACTTTGGGGCCTTGCCGAGGGGCATCTTCTTCTTGATTCCCTCGATACTATCATGTCCCTTCTGTTCCTCCTTGATATGATCAAACAAAGTCTGATTCAGCTCGAGGTGAGCAAGAAAACCGGGTGTCACGAGCTCCAAACCCAGATGCTCGAACTCCTCGTGCAGAGCTGGCTGCGCCTCTCTGATCATTGCATTAAGTGTGTAAGGCTTGCGGCTGAGGGAATCTTCTACCACATTGGCCTTGCCGGGGTGGTAGTGGATCTCCAGATCATAATGCTTGATCAACTCGATCCATCTTCTCTGCCTCATGTTCAACTCCTTTTGAGAGAATATGTACTTCAGGCTCTTATGGTCTGTGTATATGTCGCAACAGTGACCCATCAGGTAATGTCGCACTCTCTTGAGAGAAAGCACAACTGCGGCTAGCTCCAAGTCATGGGTGGGATAGTTCAATTCGTGCGGCTTCAAATGCCGTGAAAAGTACTCAATCCCCTTGCCTACTTGCATCAGGACACAACCCAAACCATTCTTCGATGCGTCGCAGTACACATCAAAGCTCTTGGTCAGGTCAGGCATCGTCAAAACTGGGGAAGATACCAATCTCCTCTTCATCTCTAGGAAGCTGGCTTCACACTTCTCTGTCCACACAAACTTTTGATCCTTCTTCAGCAGTTGCGTCATAGGACGGGCAATGATGGAGTAGCCTTCCACGAACTTGCGGTAGTATCCTGCTAGTCCGAGGAATCCTCCAACCTCGGTCTGCATGGTCAGGGCTGTCCAGTCCATGATGAACTGAATCTTGGCGGGGTCGACGGAGATTCCTCCTTCTGACAATACATGTCCCAAGAATCCGGCTTCCTTGAGCCAAAATTCACACTTGGTGAACTTGGCGTACAGCTGGTGCTATCGCAAAGTCTCGAGGACTAAGAGCAAATGCTCGACATGCTCTTCTTCAGTCTTGGAGTATATCAGGATATCATCAATGAATACCACCACAAACTTGTCGAGGTACTTCATGAAGATCTTGTTCATGAGGTTCATGAAATAGGCCGGGTCATTGGTAAGCCTGAAAGACATCATAGTGTACTCGAACAAACCATAGCGGGTTGTGAAGGCTGTCTTGGGGATGTCCGACTCGTGGACCTTCAGCTGGTGGTATCCGGTCCTCAGATCGATCTTGGAGAAGACTCGGGCTCCGTTCAACTGGTCGAACAGATCCTCGATCTTAGGGAGTGTATACTTGTTCTTGATGGTCACTTCATTCAGCTTACGGTAGTCCACACACATGCGTATGGTGCCGTCTCGCTTGTCCGCAAAGAGAACTGGCGAACCCCAGGGTGAAGCACTGGGTCGAATCAGTCCCTTCTGGAGCCTGTCGTTCATCTACTTCTTCAACTCAACGATCTCTTCGGCATTAATCCGGTAGGGTCGCTGTGCAATTGGGACTTTTCTGGGCACCAACTCGATGATGAACTCGATATCCCGATCAGGCGGCATACCAGGTAACTCCTCCGGAAAGACATCCGGAAATTATGATACCACATTCACCTCCTCAATGGATGGCACCGAGACACTCTGATGACAGAAGGCTTGGGCAGTGTCTTCCTTGTCGGTGTACTCTATCTGAACTCCATCGACACACGTGAGTTTGACTATCCTTAGGGTGAAATCTATCCGCCCTCGATACCTGGACAACCAATTCATGCCAAGTACCACATCTATACCTTCTGTCCCTAACACGATTAGGTCAGCTGGTAACTCAACTCCATGAATCACTATGGGAACTCTGGAACAAGCTAAACTGGCTCTGGTTTTTGGATCTGGGTATTTTGACTATCATGGACCTTGTCGTGGAAAAGTCACGGCAGATGTCCGTGGAGTCGGACTTATCATGGGACCTTTGCTGCGAGGAGAATTCGAGGAGAGAGTCGAAATAGACACGGGACTCGGCGATTTGCCCAGGTTCGGCCCCGTCGATGCGTTAAAGACCTACTCCTGCTTCTTGACTATTGTGGGATCGACTCCTCAATTGGAAGAGTCGATCTTATCGATTACAGAGGTGATGTTTCGCAACCTTAGTATAGAGGTGATGTTGTCTAGTCCTGGCTTGAGGTATGTTCTGGCTCTGACTCCCGTGGACCTCGGCTTATAAAGGTGCCAGGTCCCGGGATTCCGCGAGTCCGACTCCTACACGATGTGGAGTTCTATTCTACTTTACAAATTTACTACGTGTTATACAAGGTAAGTCGAATTCCTTCTAGGGCTTCAATCTTCACGCTTGTCACGTCAGACTTCTGGTCGGGTCTTCTTTGTGGGCCTTCATATGGAAGTCGGCCCAGAGGTTTCTAATGCGGGGTCTATGGGCCTGATCCATCCCCCCGACAGACCTCCTCATTTCACTAGGTGACAACTTACTTCTATCCACAAATGTCTTCGTAACAAACGAGTGTGATGCACCAGAATCAAACAATACTTGGGCAGGTACTGAATTAATTGGAAATGTACCCAAGATAATGCCTGCTGCCTTCAGGGCTTCCTCGGCTTGCACATGGTTCAAACATCCCTTGGCGGCGTTAGGCGCACCGCGCTAAGTATTGTTGCGGCCGCGGTTCCCTCTGGCTGGTGCTGGAGCATTGGGGCGTGGGGCAACATTCAGCTTATTGGTGCAGGTAATGGCATAGTGACCCTTCTGGCCACACTTGAAGAAAACCACTTCTGATGCAGGGTCGCGAGGAACTACGCCTGCTCGGCGCGGAACTCCAACAGGGCGAGCAGGAGCACTGGGGCGTGGCGCTGGGTAAGGGCTCCTCTGAGGCTAGGGTTCTAGCCTTGGCGGCTGTGTCGGACGCAGTCGGGGGTTGCTAGATCCACCCTGCAGCATCATGTGGCGCTTGCGGTTCTCAGAGGCCATCTTGAGCTTTCCCTCCATTATTATAGCAGCATCGGCAAGATACTCAAGGCCAGGGAACTGCATGGCCACCAGAATAACCTGCAGCTGATCGTGCAATCCATCCAGGAAACGATCCTTACGCTTCTCCTCGGTGTTCACCTCCTCCGGGGCATACCTCTACAGCTGAGTGAAGCAGTCAAGATATCCAACTACAGTCATGCCCCCTTGCTTGAGGTGGCGGAACTCGTCCTTCATCCTCTTGATCAGTGCTGTTGGGATGTGCGCCTTCTTGAACTTCTCGGAGAACTCATCCCAGGTGAGTACTTGCCCTTCAGGAAGACGGGCACGCACTCCTTCCCACCAGCTCCTTGCGGTGCCGGTCAGGTAGTGGGTGGAAGACATGACCTTCTCGTTGTTGCCAACAACGGCGACATCGAGATTAATCTCCATGGTGCGGAGCCAATCCTCAGCATCCAGAGGCTCCTTCGTCTGCGAGAACACGGGCGGGTTGGTGTTCTGGAAATCTCGGAGCCGAGACCTGGGCTCCTCATTCCCACCAGCTCCTCTGCCTCCTTGGTTGGCATTGGTGGCATCCTGGACTAACTACTGGAGTGCAGCCATGTTTGCTTGGTGCTCGTCACGAGCGGCCTGGAGCTCCTCCATAAGCAGTCGCAGAAGTTGTGCCATGTTCGGGTCGGGTGGTGTGGTGGCTCATCACCGAATCCACTTGGGTTGGAGCGGTTTATCCTCGACATCCTGAGGTTGTTGCGCAAGATAAGAGGGAATTTAGTTTACAAGGGGGTAAGTCCCTAATAATCTAGTTATCACACACAAGCAAGACATATAAAACAGGAAATAAACATGCAACTAGCAAATCACCACATGGTAGCATAACGATAGCATAAGTCTCATACATAACCAAGTCTTACAGGTAACCAACCACACATGCAAACGTCTAACACAAACTCGAAAATGGCATCCAAGAACTAACGACGTCTAGAGCTCATCCTCACCGCGACCATCGATGAAGGCCTCATCCTCCGTGCCTGGAGTCTCCTCGTGCTCCTCAGCAGACTCCAGCCAGTCGCATCGTCACTAATGTGAGCGTTCTTCACCTTGCAAAGGTCCTCCACAGCCTCCAGATCCTTGATCTCAGCCTCCAGGACATCGCGCTGGGGCTTGAGGCACCTGTTGTTCCTCTTAAGCACCCCGTTACACCGACGCATGCGCTCAACCTCCTCAGTGAGCCTCGCCACCTCCTGGGTCGTGGACTGAAGGTTTCCATTGGCCTCACACAGGTGCTGAACCTCCTCAGTAAGACTTCCACATCCTGGTTCTTAGCCGGGAGCCTACCATTGGCACGCTCGAGGTTGTGGATAGTGTAGTCAAAGCGAGCAAGGACGGCGTCTAGAGCAAGCTCCGTACTGGTTAGGTGGTGCTGCAAGTCGGTCAAGTGATCTCCAAGCTCCAGGTGGGTGGCGGCGGGGGTAGGGTAGCCATCCTCATCACGGCTCCCATAGAAATGGAAGCGCGTGCCCTCAAGCACATCATGGTGGTACCTGACCACATGAGCGATCGCCTCCTGCATCACTCGATGCTTACCCTCTTCCTAGGTCTGGGCATACACACGGAAATCGATAGGGTACGATTCCGGGTGAAGTACCCGGCCTCGGAGGATACACACCACAATAACGCGGACCTCGCGCTGGTCATCCACGGGAACCACTCTGCCACTGAACTCAACACACAGGCGATTGATACATCCAAAACGTATCTATAATTTCTTCTTGCTCCATGCATGATTTGTGTGACTTTGCCATGTTTTGCTTGAACTTTCATACATTTTTTATCATATTTGGACTAACCTATTAACTCAGTGCACCCAGTTGCCAGTTCCTGTTTTCTGCTGTTTTTGTATTTCAGGTTTTCCGGCCATTAAAAGTGCCAAATAAATTCCAGAAAATTATATAAAAAATCAGCGTCGCGGAAGCTTCCGGAGTCACCAAGGAAGTAAGGGACTGGACCCACCAGGGCCCCAACAGGGTCCCTGGCGCGGCCCCACCCTAGGGCGCGCCAGGAGGCCTCCTGGCTGCCCTATGGCCCCCCTCGGTGCCCCCTTTGGCCTAAATTTAGCCCTCGCGGAGGAAACCCCTAATATCGATCTGCTATTCCTGTTCTCCTCTCTGTACCACCGCCGCCACCGTTTCAAGATCGGGGCTGCTAGAAGAAGCTGCCCCGGCACCCTGCCGGAAGGAGGAATCCCCTCCGGGAGACCATCCATCACCATGGACGCCTCCCGGATGTTCCGTGAGTAGTCCCCCTTGGAACATGGGTCCGTGACAAGCAGCTATGTGATGTTCTCCTTCCCTCTTTGTGCTTCCACTTTCGAGACCTCGTGAGCTGCCTGACATGATCGAGGCACCGTAGTAATTTTCTGTATTTCTATGCTGAGTTTGCTGGGGTCTGATGGATTATGAGATTATGTTCAGATTGTGATGAGTAAAATATTTGGTTCTTCTCTTTTATATTTATGTTCTTGAGTAAATTCTTGCATGTTCTCCGTTGCCCTGTTTTGCTTTGGCCAAGTGATTTGTTGCAACTCCAAGAGGGAGCGTTATGTTTGATTGTGGGTTCAGCCCCTTGATGTTTAGCTTGAGTGACAGAAACATGAGACTAGGGGATGTGCTGTTGCCACCAGAGATAAAACAATGATGCTTGTACTTGCCGGTGCAAGGATTGTTTACTTTACGCAAAGTTCTTTTAATGCAGTTGTCCATTGCTTTGAGTTTACACTTTGGGTGGGATTCACAACTTAATACCAGTTAGTTGTTCTAGATAGATATCTCAAGGTGGATGATTCATAGTAGATGCAGATGGATTTTGGTCTACTTACCTTGGCGTACTGCCCATTGCTTTTGAGCCTCGTCCTTTCTTTTGTAGCATAGTTAGCATTGAAGTGCGTTTATAATCCTGTCAATTGCCCAGCTGTGATTTGTTTACCTCGCTAGGACTTTTATCGTCTTTTGGGAGAGATACATCACTAGTTAACATCACGGGACCCTGGTCCATATTTTCCATCATTGTTTACAACTTAAATTTACTTTCAGTTCTTACCTTCAGTTGCCACTATTATTATCTCTTGCGTTGATCCTTTGTAAACGGCAAGGCCAGAGGAATTGACAACTCCTCTGTACTTGTTGGGAGCAAAGTTATTTGCTGTGTGTGTAGGTCCAGGTGAAGTAAGCAACCTTTAGTTTTGAACGACGCCATTGTTGACTTTACCACCTTCTTGTATCTTTTGGAGTCCTACTGGTCGATACTAAACCTTAGCTTTCGCTAAGGGAAACTTGCTGCTGCGCTACATCTCAACCTTCCACTTGGGGTAACCAACGAGGAGCGAGAAGTTATCTCGTGCATCAAGCAATTTCTGGCGGCGTTGCCGGGGACTCCAGTCTACAAGATAGGGGAGTTTCACACTATCTTTTATTATTTCTTTTTAGTCTTGCTAGTTTACCTTTCAATTTTTACTTTTGTGTCCCTTATAAAAAATACCAAAAATACTTGTTACTTTGCTAGTAGTTACCACTATGGCTGGTCCTTTTTCCTTTGGTGAGGCAGAAGTACTTACCTTTACTCAGAGAGGTGGTGAAAGTCTGAAAGATGCTTGGTATAGAATTAATGATTCTCAAAATATATCCACCAAGAAAAAATCCACTACTATCCTGCTTAGAAACTTTTATGTTGGGATTACTTCTTGGAATAGGTTTGTTTTAGATACTGCTATCAATGGGAACTTTATAGAGGCTCCAGTTTGTGAAGCCCTTAATGTTATTGAAAATCTTGTTGGAAGTCTCCCTGTTGCTAGAATTAAGGAGGACATCACTCTAGCTCACATTATAAGAAAACTTGAAAAAATAGACTTAGAGATGCCAAGTATCGATAGAGTAAATGAGTTGGATCGTAAGATTCAAGGGAATTTGAATAGGCTAGATAGCTCCATGCAAAAAAATGTTAAAACTTTGGAGACTATCAAATCCCTTGATGAGAATACTTCCAGGATAGAGAAGATTGAGGAAGTTATTGAAACTCTAGGAACTACCTTTTCCTCAATCAAAACCAAAAAGGATGAAACTCCGGCAAAAAAGGAACCCAAGTTCGTTTACGTCCCTAGGGTTCTGTCGGGGGGATTACTCATAGCTAAGACCCGGCCAGAAAATAGCACCCAAAAGGAAGACTCAACCAGAAGACAGGTTCTGAAGACTAGAGTCGGCTGACATGAGTCACCTCCATAAGTCGGCTGACATGAGTCACCTCCATGAGTTGGCTGGCATGAGTCACCTCCATGAGTCGTCCTGATGGGGACTCTCCTCTACAAGAGTCGGCCAGACAGGGGACTCTCCTCTACAGGAGTCGGCCAGATAGTGGACTCTCCTCTACAGGAGTCGGCCAAACAGGGGACTCGCCTCCACAGGAGTCAGCCGGACGAAGGAATCAATATGTAGTCCACCTAACTTGGAAGATACGAAAAGCTACAAGACTTAGAGTAGGACTCGGATTGATATCCGACTTGTAATAGAATAAGAGACTAGTTTGTATCCTACTATGACTCTACATGTAAAGCCTCCCCCTTCCACCTATATAAGGAGGGGTAGGGCGCCCATAGAGGCCAAGTTCCGCCAGAGTAGGCTTCCGTCAAAGTAGGCTTTCGCCACCAGAGTAGGCTTTCGCCACCAGAGTAGGATTTCACCACCAGAGTAGGCTTTCTCGATGAAAATAGGCTTTCGCCTGAATACAACTATAAGAGAGTCGGCGACATGCCGACGACTCCCCGTGAGCAAAGGAATAAGACCTGGCCACAAACAACATGTAGGGTCTTTACTGGACGAAGTTTCCCGAGGCTTGAAGCTGTATAAAATCACGTTTCTCTTTCTCTGTGATGTTTCTTCTTCCTCGTACACTCGTAGCAAAGGCCCCATAATCAAGTCCGACTCTACGGACATCTGCCGTGACTTTCCCACGAAAGTAGGCGCCCACCGTGGGGCCTACGCACAAGGGTGTTTTCATCTTGGAGGAAGTACTCACAGGGATCGAGAAACTCGTGATCGGCCGGCCAAAGAAGAACCGACACGAACAAATCTACATCAACAAACCGATGATCCGCTGACTCTGGCAGGACTCAATCCAACTCGGGTGCATTGCAACCTCGGTTTCTTCAACATCTGTATCAAGATCTACATCAAGCTCATAGAGAAAACAAGAAAAAAAATCCAAGCGTGCGAATCGAAACTCGACTTCAACATTGACCCTCACGCACAACATGTAGGATAAGAACGTCTGTGTCGTAGAGTCTACAAAATTCCGACCCTCCGAAGAGAAGAGTCTATAAAATTCCGACTCTCCGAAGAGAAGAGTCTACAAAATTCCGACTCTCCGAAGAGAAGAGTCTACAAAATTTCGACTCTCCGAAGAGAAGAGTCTACAAAATTCCGACTCTTCCAAGAGAAGAGTCTACAAATTTCCGACTCCCGAAGAGAAGAGTCTACAAATTTCCGACTCACCAAGGAGATGATTCTACGAAAAAAATTCCGACTCACCAAATTAGATGAGTCCATGTCCGACTCCCGCACTACAACGCGTTTTCTGATCTACGCGAGATCGCGAATTCCAATCGCGAATTCGGCTCAACTTATCACCGGTCCGCACTTCGGACATTGGACAACTACCTGTTGAGCAAGTCATCAGGTGATATCTCTCCTACACCATTGCTCTACAAATTTATTCTATCAAGAATTTTATTATCTGTTTGTGCAATAGTGTGCACGCAGGTTCATGACATATATTATTTTCTTTGGCCACGTTGGTTTGCCTCGTTTCATGCCGGCTCATAACGCCACAACTGACGTCAACATACACGTCGTCTTACAACATCGTGCTTAATAGACACATATGCGTCGGCTTACAACCTCTTGGCTCTCGCCATTGCCGGCTTGACATATTGGCCAAACTATCAACCGCTGACTCCTACGAAGCTCAGCCACAACCTCACCACGGTTGCCTTCCATGGTTTTCCGGGTTTTCTCTGCATCATCAGATCAATGCTTGTTTATTTAGCAAGCCAGATACATGGAGTCCCCAGCCGACTCCCAGAATCGACTCAAGACTCGGGGGCTACACCTCCTATAGGATCCATCGGAGATTGAGATATATTTTAACGATGGATTATAATTGACAATCAAAATTTTTGGTCTATTGATTTCGATGGTAAAATCCCGGCTCCTCGATGAGTTTCGTTTCATCAAAAAATTACGGCTCCTCGATGAGTTCCGGTTCATCGGAAATTCGGGCTTCTTTACGGATCCAGAATCATTACAAATTACCGGATTCACAAGAAATCTCGGTAAGACTCGACACTTCTGGAACCCCGAATTTGTCACCTAATGCATTGCATCCTTATGCATTGCAGCTTTTCATATCATGATGCATTACATCTTATGCATCCATAAGTCGATCTTCATCGCACCAGGCCTTCGCCATAAGTCGATCTTCAACGCACCAGGCTATCGCCACACAACCAAAAAGCCGACTTTGGTCGCAAAAAACTCCTTCAAAATCAAAACATCACATGCATTACATACATTTACTTACTGATCTTTACATCATACATATCATACTTTGCATTATTATTATCTCAGAAACTTGGGGGCCTGATCAACTCTCAACTGTTATCTGGGCACTTGTGTGTTTATTTCAGGGAAAGTTCAGGGGGCTTGATGACACTCATCAACATTTAACTGAAAAAACCCAACACATATGTGTAACTACGTGTATATAGCTTATTTCAGGGAAATCTTGGGGGCTCGATTATACTCATCGAGTCTTAACTAAGAAAACTCGGCATATACATGTGGCACTCCACGCCTTATAACTGCCTGTATGTTTGATGCTCATACGATCTAAATACGCGAAACCCGGCTAAACATTCTCAAGAAGATGTTTTAAAGCAAACGGAAAAACGCTGATCAATGTGAGACGGCATACAGAGGAGTTCCGACTCATGGATAACCCAAAAAATTTCTCAAAAAAAATATATGAGGAAAAGATGAATCCAGAGCCGACTTCTATATGAGCAACCCATAAATTCACCTTTTTGCATACATCATTATAAGCATGTTTTTCTTTATACACAGAAGTTAAAGTCTCTATGTGATTCGACAATGTGTCAACACGCACGTGCCGACTCATGGGGACTACAACTTGAAAAATTCCTGTGTGAATCGTCAATGTGCCAATACGCACATGCCGACTCATGGGGACTATACCTTCTGCATTGCATCTTCTACATTCTTAAGTCAACTTCGGTCGCAACGGCTATCGCCATATATAAAGACGACCTCGGTCGCAACGGCTATCGCCATATATAAAGACGACCTCGGTCACAACGGCTCTCGCCATATATAAAGTCGACCTCGGTCGCAAGGGCTCTCGCCATATATAAAGACGACCTCGGTCGCAACGGCTCTCGCCATATATAAAGTCGACCTCGGTAGCAATGGCTCTCGCCGTATATATAAGTCGACCTCGGTTGCAACGGCTCTCGCCATATATAAGTCGACTTCGGTCGCAACGGCTCTCGCCATATATATAAAGTCGACTTCGGTCGCAACGACTCTCGCCATATATAAGTCGACTTCGGTCGCAACAGCTCTCGCCATATATATAAAGTCGACTTCGGTCTCAACGGCTCTAGCCATACATATAAAGTTGACTTCGGTCGCAACGGCTCTCGCCATACATAAAGTCGACACTCGTCGCACTGGCTCTCGCCATATGTATAAGACGACACTCGTCGCAGTGGCTCTCGCCATATAAAATATATAAGTCGACTTTCGTCGCACCGGCTCTCGCCACATTCAGATGCTCGCGCCGACTTAGAACTGTCACACATTATTCCGGGTTGCTGAAGGAAACATATTCCAGCACTCGAAGGACCACTCTATTTGGAAGCTAGGAACACAACCCATCATATTTACTGGCTTCAACCAACAAGTATCCGCCAGTTTTTATCAGCAAACAAGTATTTGCTGACTTCTACAAAATTTATCGGCTTTGGCATATAATACTTGCCGGCTTAGAAAAAACAAGAAATTATAAGTCCCAAGTTTCTGCAGGCAAGACAACCCGGCACTTGGGGGCTACACTACTTCGAAAGAAATTTCACAAGTACAATTCCCAGGTTGCTGCAAGCAAGACAACCCGACACTTGGGGGCTACACCAGCAAGGCTATTTTCTATAAAAAAAACTCCAAGTCATCAAGAGATGATAAACTCGGAGCTTGGGGGCTACAGGTGATATGGACATAAAATTGCCTGTAAATTTTTTCCTGAGTTATTTTTTA
Source organism: Bromus sterilis (assembly GCA_950022295.1). Lineage (NCBI taxonomy): Eukaryota > Viridiplantae > Streptophyta > Magnoliopsida > Poales > Poaceae > Bromus > Bromus sterilis. The sequence goes on from OX465598.1 coordinate 238,457,512, forward strand.
CAAGACACGGAAGAGAAAAAAACAACATTGAACCCAAACATGGAAGAGTTCAAAATTGAATCATATCTGGTTCATTGACATGAATAAGTGGAGCAAGCCGGCTTAATGGTTTGGCCTCCAGACCCGGTCTTTATCCTAACTATTCATTATACTGGAAGTTTACCATGGACGCGCACCCAGCGTTCTCTTCTACGACAATCTCATTGCCATGAAAAGGCAGAGGAAAAATGAAGTCAACGCCAAGATTGCGTCCAAGCTAAACTTGGGGGCTACTGTCGGGGGGATTACTCATAGCTAAGACCCGGCCAGAAGATAGCACCCAAAAGGAAGACTCAGTCAGAAGACAAGTCCGGAAGACTAGAGTCGGCTGACATGAGTCACCTCCATGAGTCGGCTGACATGAGTCACCTCCATGAGTCATCTGACATGAGTCACCTCCATAAGTCGGCTGACATTAGTCACCTCCATGAGTCGGCCTGATGGGGACTCTCCTCTACAAGAGTCGTCCAGACAGGGGACTCTCCACTACAAGAGTCGGCCAGACAGGGGATTCTCCTCTACAGGAGTCGGCTAGACAGGGGACTCTCCTCTACAGGATTCGGCCAGACAGGGGACTCTCCTCCACAGGAGTCAGCCGGATGAAGGAATCAATATGGAGTCCACCTAACTTGGAAGATACGAAAAGCTACAAGACTTAGAGTAGGACTCCGATTGATATCCGACTTGTAATAGAATAAGAGACTAGTTTGTACCCTACTATGACTCTAAATGTAAAGCCTCCCCGTTCCACCTATATAAGGAGGGGTAGGGCGCCCATAGAGGCCAAGTTCCGCCAGAGTAGGCTTCCGCCATAGTAGGCTTTCGCCACCAGAGTAGGCTTTCACCACCAGAGTAGGCTTTCACCATGAATGTAGGATTTCGCCTGAATACAACTGTAAGAGAGTCAGCGACATGCGGGCGACTCCCCGTGAGCAAAGGAATAAGACCTGGCCACAAACAGCATGTAGGGTCTTTACCGGACGATGTTTCCCGGGGCCTGAAGTTGTATAAAATCGCGTTTCTCTTTCTCTGTGATGTTTCTTCTTCCTCGTACACTCGTAGCAAAGGCCCCATAATCATTCCCGACTCTACGGACATCTTCCGTGACTTTCCCATGACAGGTTACTCAAGCTAAAGCTGACACACCTATTGCCAAGAGAGTTGAAACAGTGAAGACTTTGGAGGAGACACCTATCTTTAATTTTAATGAAACTCCAATTGATTTTCCTCCTTTTGATTTATCCCTAGAAGTATTTTCATTCGGCCTTTGTTTGAGAAACCTCTTAAGACTAGTTGTACTATTGAAGGGATTTTTTATGATCTTGATGATGGTTCAATTGATACAACTTGATTCTCTTTTGCTTTGTGCCTAGCTTAAAGGCGTAAAAGAAAGCGCTTGTTGGGAGGCAACCCAAGATGTTTTTCCTTCTGTTTTTAGTGGTCTTGATGATTGTTACTACTGTAGAAACATCATTGTATCTTTACTTTTCAAGCTTTGTGCCAAATATAGCCTCATATGGCAAGGGAAGTGAAAGTTGTGACATGCTGTCCAGAAAACAGATTCTGTCCTCGTGACGGAAAAAATCATAGAAAATCACCAGTTCATATTTTTTAGATGAATTTTTTACACAGCGTGCTATATACAATCACGGAACTTCCGTATGTTCTAAGTTTTTTGATTTGAGTTGCAGAAGTGCCCCTAAAAAATTCTTTACTACCGGCTGTTCTGTTTTTCATAGATTCTGCCACGTTTTGTCTCTCCTAACTTTTGCAAATGTTAAGCTTGCTTTTTCTTTGCAAAAACATTTTGGAAATCTTGAGAAACAGTATGTATTCAAGAATATCTTTATTTTCAGTAGAGAAAAATTATTTTAATAGGGTACCAACCTCTCTAATCAGTTTACAATGAGTTATGTATGAAGGGAGTTTTCAAGTGTGCGATGGAAGATGATGAAAGAAGATTCTGGAGTGTCAGGCGCTCAAGCTTGGGGATGCCCCCTTGCATCCCGAACAAATATTCAAGGAGACTCAAGCGGCTAAGCTTGGGGATTCCCCCGTGCATCCCCTTCTTCATCAACAATTATCAGTTCATCCCTCGTTGCACTATATTTTTATCACTTCATGCGTTATGTGCTATGCTTGGAGCGTCTCGCTCTTTACTTTTCTTAGGTTTGTTTTTGCTTTGTTTGCTGTAGTAGAAAGTTAGACCCCAGTTTTGTATTTTCTGGGAGAGAAATAGGCTCCGTTTGAACTAGAACTCCTCATAGGATTTGCATGCTTATTTTCCTAGCTGTGAGTTGTTCTTTTTCTTTTCTTAGCTGCTGCCCTATTTAGTTGTAGTTCTTTAGGGCCAGTTCTTTTGGCGGCTTCTCCCAGAAGCTGCCCTCCCCCCAGCTTCTCTGAGAAGCCGCCTCAAAAAGTTAGGAAGGCTTCCGGAAAGCCCCATGTTAGGCCATTCCGGAAGCCTCCCTAAGTTTTTGGGGCGGCTTCTCAGAGAAGCTGGGGGGAGGGCAGCTTCTGGGAGAAGCCGCCAAAAGGACTGGCCCTTAGTTTTCTTCTAGAGCTTTTCTTTTGTCTCAGGTTGAACTTTCTATAGGTTGCATGTTTATCTTGTTTAGAGAGTTTTCCTGTTCCACTAAGTTTTGTGTCTTGACTAGAAAGTAGGTAGTTGAAGTTGCTATTCTCTTTGTAGTAGTAACTTGCAATAGTTTTGAGGTATTGACTAGAGTAATGTTTGAACTTATGGTGTCAAGAGCTTTAGACTATTAGTGATAGATGTCGTATTTTGGGAATTCCGTGTGGTTTTCGAAAACTAAAACCCCTGTTGAGAACTCTAGCTACTAGATGGATCACTAACCTCTAGAGGGTTCGAATATTAGGGAACACTCACGTACCATGAGTCAAGGATGCGCAAGGATAACCAAACCCCCATACACTACTCCTCGGGGTACTTGTCTCTTTGTAAACCTCTTGATTAGATTGAGAGTTACCGATAATAAGTGCATGAGTTCTTCGGACTAATGTGAGTATTCAAAAGATGACACTTCCACCTCCTCATATTTTGCTAGCCTCTCCTGTGCCGTGCATTGCCTCCTTCTCACTCCGAGAGTTGGTGTCCACCTTCGCCGGTACATCCAAACCCTTGGCACGACACGCTCTGTCATCATAAACCTCCTTATATCTTTCCTCAAAACAGCCACCATACCTACCTACAAGGCATTTCCATAGCCTTTCCGAGATACATTGCCATGCAACATCCACCTTCTCATGACTTGATCTTCATGTCATACATGCTACTTGCTTGATCGATGAGTCACATGCTAGTTGGGCCTTGCCCTAATCATTGCTACATGACGCGCTAGTATCATTGCATATCCTGCTATCCTGGAAGAGGCATACATTTGCATCATTATAGTTACATCTTCTTTATGTGAGTACTTTTGTAAAGTGTGAAAGATCTCCTATATTCTTGTAAAATAGAGTGTTGCCCCTAAAGTGAGGAAAAGATCCGAAAGAGGACAAAATCAAACGATCCCAAAGAGGAAAAATGAGAGTTAAATAGAAAGAGCCATTGAGGCCACCAAAAAATACAAAAAAATATAAAAAAGAGAAAAAGGAAAAAAAGAGAGAAGGGGCACACTAATATTCCTTTTGAAAGATCCACACTAGCACTTCTTCCTCTATCCCTTGTACTCCACAGAGATCATCATACAAGCATATAGCTACGTGGGGATCCTTTACACTATATAACTTGGCTTGTATATTCCAATGATAAGCCTCCTCAAACGAGCTCTAGGTCTTCTTGAGCAAGCAAGTTGGATCCACCCCCACTAGTTCCCTTGGAGAGTTTTTTAGCTCACATGTGCATCCGTTGCATGGCAATCCCTACTCCTCACATCATATCTATCATATGGCCCTCTCTCGCCTATGATTGTCCTCATTGATGTGAGGCTTTCACACCTTTTTGTCTTCCTCCTCCACCTTCTTTTATTTCTCCTTTTAGGTGTCAACTTTCTTGCTCACGCTCATCCATTGCATGAGTGCTCAAAATATCGAAAGGGAGTGGATCAATTTGACTTGTACCTGACTAGTGGTCTGGGGACGAGTCAAGATAAGAATCCAAAGGAGACTAAGTGTGAAACTTTAGTAGATAGTATTTCTCAACATAAATACTTTTTCTTCTCGTATTCCCTATCCCCCTGCTTGCACGAAAACACAATCTGGAGACATTCGAGTCCCGGACAGCGAGAGCTCTTGCACCCTTTGTTCTTTTATTACTTGTGTCAATGCTAATATAGACTCTTGCTTGTTAAGACTTGAATTGAATTGCATACTTTGATTGCTTTACTTAAAAGTCCTTATATGATTGTGTGGCATGTCACCACAGAAATTATGCTTGTTATCATTTACCTACTCGAGGACGACCAGGAATTAAGCTTGGGGATGTTGATACGTCCCAAACGTATCTATAATTTCTGCTTTCTCTATGCATGATCTGTGTGACTTTGCCATGTTTTGCTTGAACTTTCATACACTTTTTATCATATTTGGACTAACCTATTAACTCAGTGCACCCATTTGCCAGTTCCTATTTTCTACTGTTTTTGTCTTTCAGGTTTTCCGGCCATTAAAAGTGCCAAATAAACTCCGGAAAAATTATATAAAAAATCAGCGTCGCGGAAGCTTCCGGAGTCACCAAGGAAGGAAGGGAGTGGACCCACCAGGCCCCCAGGAGGGTCCCTGGCGCGGCCCCACCCTAGGGCGCGCCAGGAGGCCTCCTGGCTGCCCTATGACCCCCTTGGTGCCCCCTTTGGCCTATATTTAGCCCCCGCGGAGGAAATCCCTAATATCGATGTGCTATTCCCGTTCTCCTCTCTGTACCGCCGCCGTCGTTTCAAGATCGGGACTGCTAGGAGAAGCTTCCCCGGCACCCTGCCGGAAGGAGGAATCCCCTCCGGGAGACCATCCATCACCATGGACGCCTCCCGGATGTGCCGTGAGTAGTCCCCCTTGGACCATGGATCCGTGACCAGTAGATATGTGATGTTCTCCTCCCCTCTTTGTGCTTACACTTTCGGGACCTCGTGAGCCGCCTCACATGATCAAGGCACCGTAGTAATTTTCTGTGTTGCTATGCTGAGTTTGCTGGGATCTGATGGATTATGAGATTATGTTCAGATTGTGATGAGTAATATATTTGGTTCGTCTCTTTTATATTTATGTTCTTGAGTAAATTCTTGCATGTTCTCCGTTGCCGTATTTTTCTTTGGCCAAGTGATTTGTTGCAACTCCAAGAGGGAGCGTTGTGTTTGATTGTGGGTTTAGCCCCTTGATGTCTAGCTTGGGTGACAGAAACTTGAGACTAGGGGATGTGTTGTTTCCACCAGGGATAAAACAATGGTGCTTGTACTTGCGGGTGCAAGGATTGTTTACTTTACGCAAAGTTCTTTTAATGCAGTTTTCCGTTGCTTTGAGTTTACACTTTGGGTGGGATTTGCAACTTAATACCAGCGAGATGTTCTGGATAGATATCTCAAGGTGGATGATTCGTAGTAGATGCAGATGGATTTCGGTCTACGTACCTTGGCGTACTGCCCATTGCTTTTGAGCCTCTTCCTTTCTTTTGTAGCATAGTTAACATTGCGGTGCGCTTATAATCCTGTCAATTGCCCAGCTGTGATTTGTTTACCTCGCTAGCACTTTTATCGTGTTTTGGGAGAGAGACATCACTAGTTAACATCACGGGACCCCGGTCCATATGTTCCATCATTTTTTACACCTTCAATTTACTTTCAGTTCTTACCTTCAGGTGCCACTATTATTATCTCTTCCGTTGATCCTTTGTAAACGGCAAGGCCGGAGGAATTGACAACCCCTCTGTACTCGTTGGGAGCAAAGTTATTTGCTGTGTGTGCAGGTCCAGGTGAAGTAAGCAACCTTTAGTTGTGAACGGCGCCATTGTTCACTTTACCACCTTCTTGTATCTCCTGGAGTCCTACTGGTCGATACTAAACCTTAGCTTTCACTAAGGGAAACTTGCTGCTGCGCTACATCTCAACCTTCCACTTGGGGTAACCAACGAGGAGCGAGAAGTTATCTCGTGCATCAGCGATCGACAAGCTGGAGTAGCTCGATCAGATCGGGACCAAAGGTGGCCGTGTCTGCGGTAGCGCTTGTTAGCTGCAAGTAGTGCGAGAAAGGAGCTGCCATCTACTAATTTGAAGAGTTTAAGTTAGATGACAAGTGTGCAAACTTTTAACATAATAAACAATTATAAATGGTTTACTATAGAGGGGATAAGAGAGGTAAGAATTCTATACTATGCATTTGACCATCTCTTTATTTTAGAAAATAGTTTTTGATTTCCCCCCATCCTATCTACCATTCATTCTAACTAGGCTGCTATGGTCTGAACATAGGCTCTGATGCCAAGTATGGGAGCACCCCGGACTATATGTCCGAAGCGACCAGCTTTTTATACGGTCATGCTCCCATGATCAGTTCGCATGACACATAACTCGACATGGATATCATAGTCTCAATGTTCATACAATACCAGATACAAGTCTTACAAATAACATAGTCTTACATGGCCTCATCGGGCTCAAATAGAAGCGGAATAAGCAAAAGCATCAAAGGTAGCAGCGGCACAATCCACAGGGTAGATAAGAGCATAGCATGTCCTAGTAATCGGCGGTAGCTTCACCGTCATATACTTGCTCATCCAAGCCTAGCCGATTGAATAACCAGGGAAAAAGCCGTGAGTACATACAAAGTACTCGCAAACCACCTAAACAAAGAAACAACGTTTTGCATACAAAAATAATGGGATGGCTATATGGTGGAGTTTTTCACAGAGATTTCCTATCTACTCAAGATTATTATTAAGTTGGCAAAGTTTTAAACTTGGAAAATTTTATTTCCCACAAATGAATTTGGATAAGTCAAGTCCAACCTTTTTCCGACAATGTCAACATCATCATTGCGAACCATAAACTCGATACCGGGCTTTCTCATCTATTGCCCAAAAAGTATGGCCTCACTAGCTGTCCATGACCGTGGACTCCGGCTACTCGAATAGTTTTCACTCTGTACACTTTACCCACCACATTCGATACATCCGCCGTGTGTCCCCATGGATCGTCATACCTCAGTATGTGGGTCTCGGATAATCGACCATAGTCTACGCCTTGTCTGTCCTAGTACATGTGAATCTACCCCTTGCGTACTACATGGACTATCCGTGTGTCAGGTCATGCTCCTCTTGGACGCAAGCCTGCACCATAGTCGAAGAGCACCAAGGTTCCTTCCAACACTAAGCCTAGCGAATTTCACCCATCGACTTAGAGGGCTATCGGATTCGTGGAATCACTCATCCATGTGTAGTTATAAGAGCCCCGTACTAAGACAAACAAGCTTTCAACTAGCCCTGTCCCATACCAGAGTATAGTGGTTGTACTATGAGGCTAGGTTTTGGCGGCACTTCTAGAGAGTCCCTCTAGATTTTGTCCATGTCCGACGATGTTCCACAATCCCGGCCATACCACCTTCTTAGGTGTATGCCGTACCATATAGGGTGAAGTATGAATTTCCATGATGTTATGTCATGTTAATTATCAAGACTAAGTGATGGTCTCGACAGAGTGTCGGGATCATCGTGGTTCTACTTATTTTTTCCCAAATAGGTAGGCTATGGGTTGGTGGAATTTTCCTACTATAACTAATAAAATCCCAAACCATATGAATATAATACTAGCATGATACAATATAAGTGATACAAAGAAAATTAAAAAGGGTAATGAGGAGTTTGAGTTTTGACGGTGGATTGCCTTCCTCGGCGATGTACCCTGGACCGACTTCTTCGACGGCTTGGAAGGAGTCTTCACCTGCAGCGTCAATCGTCTCGTCTACACGTTGCGAAACAAAAGAAATTCACACCATCACAACACGGCAATAGCAAGCACAAAATTTCATCACTCAATTTTTACAAACAATAGAAAGCAACAAAGGACAAACAATTTTTCAAGGTTTTATATTTATTAAGATTTAAAATCCTATAGTACCTCATCAAAGTTAAAGATAATAGCATGTCATTGGAATAAATATGATGAAATTATTAATAGCAAGATTAAAGTTGAACAAATCTCAACTAAAAGCAATGCTTTTCACCAATTTTTATTCACTAACTAATTTTTGAATTATTTTATTTTCCTTAAATAAATGCATATCAATTAGCAACTAACCAAAGACAATTTTGATAAAGTTCTAATAAATTAATATTACTAATAGAAAAATTATGGAAATTAAACAAGCAATCTAATTAATAATAAATGGTCACAATTTTATTATAGAGAAAAAAAATTCTACACATGTAGAAAAATAAATCATCATTTTAGAATCAATACACATTTTTTTTCATATTTGTCTGAGCTATAAATATTTTTCTAGAACTATTTCTCCGCTGACAGATAAAATAAAAAAAATAAACAGTAGCGGGCGGGCCTAGAGCTGTCCCTCGCCCGGGGGCATTTTTTTCCTAGTGGGCCGAGCCAGAACGCAGTGAAGTGGCTGAGTTGATTCTTTTATAAAACGCGAAGGGGTACGGGCCTTCCCTAGCCGTCGGATCAAGTTAGATCTGACGGCCAGGAGTCGTCTTCCTCCCCAGCTCGGTCACGAGCATGGCTTAACAGCCATGGCGTATAGGGGCGGTGCAGGGGACTCACCGTCGGCGCTCCGGTCGACGGCGGACAGCGGCGAGGGGCGGCGGAGGTGCGTCTTGACGTGGGGTTTCCGTTTTTGCCAAGAACGGGGAGCGGGGATATCGGCTCTGGCGGCAGCTTGGCGTAGACGAACAGGCAGAGAGAGGGTTAGGGCGTCGGCTCCTCCAAGTGGAGGCTCCTCGCCGGCGCAGCTCCGGCCTGGGGCGGAGAGGGGGCTCGCCGTCCGACCCTCCCGCCTCCTCCTCTCTTCCCTTCCTCCTTCTCCCTCCTAGATTCTCCTCCTTCCTTCCTCTAGATCTTCCTTATCTGCACTTCTTCCGATCGGTTGGGGTGGGGTGGCGCTAGGGCTGGTGAGTGGGGTGGCGAGGTGTGGGGAGTGAGGTGAGGGGATGGGGAGGGCTCCCCTTTTATAGCGAGGCAAGGGAGGGGTGTGGGAGCGGGAGCCGGAGCGGGGAGAGGTGACGGCAAGCGCGGGAGAAGGAACGAGGCGCGTCTGGACGTCCCCTTGTTTGCGTCAGCAAGGGCCCCGCGGGCTGACGTCAGGGGAGGTTTGAGTGGCTGACATGCGGGTCGGGGTCGTTAGGGCGCTAGGAGAGAGAGGGGCGCAGGTTAGGCTAGGTGGGGATGGGCTTCGGCCCAAGGGGGTTTCTCTTCTTTCTTTTTTTTTTACAAATTTTACTGGTTTTGCGAAAGTTATAACTCTGGTTTGGTTTAAATTTGAAACAAAATTTCAAACTCGAACCTCTAAAATACTTAAAAACTCCAGGGGTATTTTCCTAATTTATTTAGAATTTTTAGGAAACTTTTATTGATGTTAAGATTATTATCACTATTATATTAATAACAATTAATCAATTAGTAGTTTTGAAATATTTTTATTAAATAATTTCTTCTAAGGAAATAATGAATTTATGTGAAGTCAAAGATTTATTTAGAACCTATTTTTTTTATTCTAATTTCCCAAGGTGGTAAAAGTGTGGCTATTATAATATGAGTAGAGTGAGCTAAACATTCCTTTATGGGTTCTTTCCTTTGTTTTTAGCAAGACACTGGAATAACATAACATAGCATTAGGGCTAGACAAGAAACTATCAAGCATGATATAACAACAAATCATAAGGCAAGCATGGCATGTCAATTTCATTTGCATCACATTACAACTATAGCAAGTTTTTGTTACCCCTAAATTTTTCTACTCTAATAACAGGGTAATAAAAGTTGGGATGTAACACATGCCACCTGATGTCTAGCTTGAGTGACAGAAACATGAGACTAGGGGATGTGCTGTTGCCACCAGGGAGAAAACAATGGTGCTTGTAACCGCGGTTGCAAGGATTGTTTACCTTACGCAAAGTTTTTTAATGCAATTGTCAGTTGCTTTGGGTTTACACTTTGAGTGGGACTCGAAACTTAATACCAGCGAGATTTTATGGATAGATATCTCAAGGGGGATGATTAGTGAGTAGATGCTGATGAATAAACGGTCCACTTGTTTTTGCGTACTGCCCATACTTTTGAGCCTCTAACTTTTTTGTGGCATAATTTGCATTACGATGCGTTTATAATTCTGTCAATTGCCCAGTTGTAATTTGTTCACTGATGCTAGCGAGGAGGTAGTAGCTCTCGCCCTTCGTTGGTTACCCCAAGTGGAAGGTGTGATGTAGCGTAGCGGAAAATTTCCCTCAGTGAAGATACCAAGGTTTGTCTCCAGTAGGACTCCGAAGACGACTAGTACGTGGTTCGGAAAGTGACGCGCCGTTTATGTTAATCACTTTCTTTGCATGGACCTGCACATATGTACAAATAACTTTGATCGCAACGAGGACAGAGGGGTTGTAAATCCCTCCGGCCTTGTCATTTACAAAGGATCAAACACAAGAGATAATGGTAGTGATAACCGCAACTAGAAAGTAAAACATGAAGTAAATTTAGGATGTAAACCATGATGGAAATATGGACTGGGGTCCCATGAAGTTCAATAGTGATGTCTCTCTCCCAAAAGATGATAAACAACTATGCGAGGTGAAAAAATTACAACTGGGCAATTGACAGGATTTAAAATGCACCACAATGCTAACTATATGCTACAAAAGAAAGGAAGAGGCTCAAAAGCATGGGCAGTACGCCAAGATAAGTAGACCGAAATCCATCTGCATCTACTAATAATCATCCACCTTGAGATATCTATCAAGAAGATCTCGCTGGTATTAAGTTGCGAGCCCCACCCAAAGTGTAAACCCAGAGCAACAAACAACTGCATTAAAAGAACTTTGCGTAAAGTAAACAATCCTTGAAACCACGGTTACAAGCACTGTTTTTCTCCCTTTCGGCAACAACACATCCCCTAGACTCATGTTTCTATCACTCAAACTAGTCATCACGGGGCATGAACCCACAATCAAGCATAACACTCCCTCTTTGAGTTTCTACCTACTACTTGGCCAAAGCAATAAACAACAATGGAGAACATGCAAGAATTACTCAAGAATAAAAATATAAAAGGAGAAGAACCAAATATATTACTGATCAAAATATGAACATAATCTCATAATCCATCAGATCCCAGGAAACTCAACATAGCAACACCAGACATAATTACATATGTGCCTTGATCATGTAGGGCAGCTCACAAGGTCTAATCAATGAAGAGCAAAGGTGGAGAGAAGACATCACATAGCTGATACGTCCCAAACGTATCTATAATTTTTGCTTTCTCCATGCATGTTTTGTGTGACTTTGCCATGATTTGCTTGAACTTTCATACACTTTTGAGCATATTTGGACTAATCTATTAACACAGTGCACCCAGCTGCCAGTTGCTGTTTTCTGCTGTTTTTGTATTTCAGGTTTTCCGGCCATTAAAAGTGCTCCAAAAAATCCGGAAAAATCAGATAAAAAATCAGCGACCCGGAAGCTTCCGGAATCACCAAGGTAGCGGAGGGGGGCCACCACAGGGACTCCAGAAGGGTCCCTGGTGCGGCCCCACCCTAGGCCGCGCCAGGGGGCCTCCTGGCTTCCCTGTGGGTCCCCTGGACACCCCCCTCCGCCTATATTTAGCCCTCGGGGTGGAAACCCCTAATATCGATCTCTTTTCCACGAACTCGCCTCTGTACCGCCGCCGCCGCCATTTCAAGATCGGGGCTGCCTGGAGAAGCTGCCCCGGCACCCTGCCGGGAGGAGGACCCCCTCCGGGAGACCATCCATAGCCATGGACGCCTCCCGTATGTACCATGAGTAGCCCCGCTTGGACCATGGGTCCGTGACCAGTAGCTATGTGATGTACTGCTCTCCTCTTTGTGCTTCCACTTTTGAGACCTCGTGAGCTGCCTCACATGATCGAGGCATTATTTTAATTTCTGCTGTTGCTATGCTGAGTTTTCTCGGATCTGATGGATTATGAGACTATGTTCAGATTGTGATGAGTAATATATTTGGTTCTTCTCTTTTATATTTTGTTCTTGAGTAAATTCTTGCATGTTCTCCGTTGCAGTATTTTTCTTTGGCCAAGTAGTTTGTTGCAACTCCAAGAGGAAGCGTTATGCTTGATTGTGGGTTCAGCCCCTTTATGTCTAGCTTGAGTGACAGAAACATGAGACTAGGGGATGTGCTGTTGCCACCAGGGATAAAACAACGGTGCTTGTACCCGCGGGTGCAAGGATTGTTTACTTTACGCAAAGTTCTTTTAATGCAGTTGTCTGTTGCTTTGAGTTTACACTTTGGGTGGGATTCACAACTTAATACCAGCGAGATTTTCTGGATAGATATCTCAAGGTGGATGATTCGTAGTAGATGCAGTTGGATTTTGGTCTACTTACGTTGGCGTACTGCCCATTTCTTTTGAGCCCTTCCTTTCTTTGCAGCATAGTTAGCATTGCGGTGCCTTCATAATTCTCTCAATTGCCCAGCTGTGATTTGTTTACCTCGCTAGCACTTTTATCGTCTTTTGGGAGAGAGACATCACTAGTGAAAATCACGGGACCCCGGTTCATCTTCACATTGATCCTTGCGTTGATCCTTTGTAAACAGCAAGGCCGAAGGAATTGAAAACTCCTCTGTAGTCGTTGGGAGCAAAGTGATTTGTTTCTGTGTGCAGGTCCTGTCAACTCCCTAGCCAGAAGCTAATTTGTGGCGCTGTTGGCACCTTCTTGTATTTCTGCGAGTCCTACTAGAGACAAACCTTGGTATCTTCACCGAGGGAAATTTGCTGCTACGCTACACTCACCTTCCACTTGGGGTAACCAACGAGGAGTGAGAGAACTATCCTCAACGTATCAAGCCAATTTCTGGCGCCGTTGCCGGGGACTCCAGTCTACAAGATAGGGGAGTTGCACACTATCTTTTATCTTTGCTTTTTAGTCTTGTTAGTTTACCTTTCAGTTTTTACTTTTGTGTCCCTTATCAAAAATACCAAAAATACCTGTTACCTTGTGAGTAGTTACCACTATGGCTGGTCCTTTTTCCTTTGGTGAGGCAGAAGTACTTACCTTTACTCAAAGAGGTGGTGAAAGTTTGAAAGATGCTTGGTATAGAATTAATGATTCTCAAAAAAGAGCCACCAAGAAGCAATCCACTACTATCTTGCTTAGAAATTTTTATGTTGGGATCACTTCTTGGAATAGGTTTCTTTTAGGCACTGCTATCAATGGGAACTTCATAGAGGCCCCAGTTTGGGAAGCCCTTAATGTTATTGAAAATCTTGTTGGAAGTCTCCTAGTTGTTAGTATTAAGGAGGACATTACTTTAGCTCACATTATGAGAAAACTTGAAAAAATAGAGCTAGAGATGCCAAGTATCGATAGTGTGAATGAGTTGGATCGTAAGATTCAAGGGAATTTGAATAGGCTAGATAACTTCAAAACTTTGGAGACTATTAAATCCCTTGATGAGAAGTCTTCTAGGATAGAAAAGATTGAGGAAGTTATTGAAACTCTAGGAAGTACTTTTTCATCAATCAAAACCAAAAAGGATGAAACTCCGGCAAAGAAGGAACCTAAGTTCGTTTACGTCCCCAAGGTTCCTCGAGCTAAAGCAAACACACCCATTGCCAAGAGAGTTGAAACGGTGAAAACATTGGAGGAGACACCTATCTTTAACTTTAATGAAACCCCAATTGATTTCCCTCCTTTTGATTTTATTCCAAGAAGCATTTTCATTCGTCCTTTATTTGAGAAACCTGTTAAGCCTAGTTGTACTATTGAAGAGCTTTTTGATGATCGTGATGATGGTTCAATGGATACAACTTGATCTTCTGCTTTAAGCCTAGCTAATGGCTCTAAAGAAGCGCTTTCGGGAGGCAGCCCGCAACGAATTTAGGATTTACTTTTTGTTTTTCTTCTGTTTTTAGTGGTCTTGATGATTGTTACTACTGTAGCAACATCATTGTATCTTTACTTTTCAAGCTTTGTGCCATTTATAGCCTCATATGATAAGGGAAGTGAAAGTTGTCACATGCTGTCCAGAAAACAGATTATGTCCCCGTGACTAGAAAAATCATAGAAAAATCCCAGTTCATCTGTTTGAGCTGAAAGTTGTACACAACGTGCCCTATACAATTACGAAATTTCTTATTTTCTGAGTTTTTTGATTTGAGTTGCAGAAGTATCCCTAAAAAATTCTTTTCTACCTGCTGGTCTGTTTTTCACAGATTCTGTCCTGTTTTGCCTTTTCTTCGTTTTGCAAACCTTAAGCTTTCTTTTTCTTTGCAAACACTTTTTGGCAATCTTGAGAAACAGTACCTCTTCAAGAATATCCTTATTTCCAGTAGAGAAAAATTATTTTATTTAGGGCACTAACCTCGCTAATCAGATTATGATGAGTTATGTATGAAGGGAGTTTTCAAGTGCGCGATGGAAGATGATGAAAGAAGATCTTGGAGTGTCAAACGCTCAAGCTTGGGGATGCCCATGTGCACCCCCAATAAATACTCAACGAGACTCAAGCGTCTAAGCTTGGGGATGCCCCCGTGCATCCCCTTCTTCATCAACAATTATCAGTTCGTCCCCCGTTGCACTATATTTTTATCACTTCATGCGTTGTGTGCTATGCTTGGAGCGTCTCGCTCTTTACTTTTCTAGGTTTGTTTTATCTTTGTTTGCTGTAGTAAAAAGTTAGACCCAACTTACTATTTTGTGTGGGAGAGTTACACTGTCAGAACCCCAACTAGGGTAAGTGCTAGGATTTGAGTGCCCTTTGCATCATGAAGAAATTTCAAAGGAAATTCAAAAATGGGGAAAAGAAAAGCCCTAGAGATTTTAAATAAATGGCCAGACAAAAATTTATTCCAAAAATTCCTCTGTTATTTTTGAAAAGTCTTATAAATATGCATGATCACATATAAAGTGAAGTGGGTCCCACTTCATGCACCAAGATTTTTCAAATATTCCAAACAGTGCTTGGAAATTAAATAATACCCCTATTTGAGTTGAAATTCAAATTATTTGAATTTAAAAAATCTCCAAAACTTGTGAGTGGTTAGCTATTTATATTATAAGCCCACATAAAAGTTTTGAAGATTTTGTAAAATGCCTTGCTATTTTATTTGGGGCAAAACAATTTACAGAAAAATAAAAACAGAAACAATTATAAAAGAAAAAAAAGGGCAAAGGAGCCCACCCAACCGGGCCCCCCGGCCCAACTTACCTTTTCCCAGCCCAACCCACCTCCACCGCTTGTCGTCTTCTTCAGGCGCGGCAAGCAGCTGGGTGGCATGCATGCCGACACAGACGAGGTGGCCCGAGCCACCTAGGCCCCCCCCAGGACCCCTCTGTGCGCCACGACGCACACAAGGAGCCCCCGCACCCTTTCCCCACGCCCCTGGTCACCATCCCCCTCTCCCTTCGCCGTTCCGCTCGCCGCTCGAAGCCCGCGCCGGAACGCGCCGCCGCGCCTGCGTGGCCACCGACCTCCATCTTCCTCGCCGTGTTGTCCAGAAGAACAAGCGCAACCGTTTCCGTCGGACCCCCCCTGCTAATTGAGCCCAAGGTCTCCCTGAGTCTACGCCAGCTTCTTCGGGATCTCGCCGGAGCTGGAGAAGGCCGCCGCGGAATTCATCGTCTCTGCGCACTCCCAGACTCCGTCGTCACCGTCTTGAGCTCCAGGATGAGCATCCGCGTCGATTCCCCCTCTCCAAGCCTCCTCCCGAGCCCCCTAACTCGTCTTCGTCTCGACCAGTGGCCGGTCGCCGCCTTGGCTGTTATAGCCATGGAAACGGGCCTCCTCTGGAACCCCTCCTAGCACCAGTGGGTGCGCGTCGACGAGAGGAGGACGCCCATACCCTCGCAGCCCCACCCGGTGCCCGAAAGTGGAACTCCGGCGAAGCTCCGGTGACTTTCCGGCGAGCTCGCAATTAACCCGGGCCCTAACCCCTCCTCTCTCTCTCTGGACAGTGGGCCCAAGGCCATTAGCCAGATAATCTCCCCCCTAGCCAAATGACAAGTGGGCCAGCCCCCCCCCCCCTTAACCCCTGTTAAATTTTAATTAAACAGATTTTAAAACACTGGGCCACTAAGATGTAGGCCCCACATGTCAGCCCTCTGCTGATGTCATGCTTGCATCAGCATGATGCAATAAACAGTTTTCCAGATTAAAAGAATTAAAAGAAATTCAGAAAAAGGCAGAAAATAGTATAAACTTCCAAAAATCATAGAAAATTCATATTAACTCCAAATTAAACATATAATATATGAAAAATTATTAGAAAAATGCAAGGATTAAGAATATGCAATTTGTTTTCATGTTTGGCCATTTGAAAATGGGGCAACAGTAGAAAATGTGCATATGGCTTAATTTGAATTCAAATTTGAAGTTTGAATTTGCAATTCTTTTGCAATACACTTCAATTAAATGGAATTGTCAACACATCAGTACCATGTACATCATGTTTTCAGAACTTATCATGTGCTTGAGCATCGCAATTATATTTATTCCTTGATTGCTTTGTTTGCTCGATACAAGTGGAACCGGAACCGGAGGCCACCCCCTTCATTGAAGACACCGTGTGTGAATCTCGTCAGCAAGGCAAGCAAACCCCATTGATCATGTCTATAAAATCCCAATTCCCTCTCAGTCTCGCTTATGCATGTTTAGGAGATCACCTTGTATCGATTCTACCGCATAGTTGAACCCATATCCGATGCATGACCCATCATCTTGTCACAGTAGTAAGCAAACCACAATCCTAGCTGACATAGGAGTTGATTGATATCATGTGGCCCCTGCAACTATTAAAGCTTATTGCATGCTTAGAGGTTACATTGAGGTTACAATGATCTGTGAGTCGGGATGGTTATGATCATGTTACTGATGAAGGTGAAACCGTGTCGATGAATCCACCCTAATACAAGGTGAATGATGAGAGGCTGTGTAGGAGTACACAGTGGGTTGTCTCGTTGAACACCGGTTTAAGCACCGAGTTCTTGTATGGTAATCCAAGACAAAGAGTACAATCACACATTGGGCTCATTGACCCCTCTCGGCCTAGTACCTTGATCCGTGTTGACGTCCAGGAGTCACATTAGTTCGGGCCTTCCATTTGACATATGCATAGAAAAAGAGTGAGTGGAAATGTTGCATCATCCTAGATATGTGGGTGGATCTGTGAGACAGTGAAACCATCTGTTAGATGTGGCGTCTCGGTTGCCTACATTGTCTGGGTCCGTTTCGTTGATCCGGACGGACTCTCGAACGGTGACAAACTCATATAGTCGACTCCTGGAATAGACTGGTTATGAGCGAAGTGTCGTGGTGAACATCCTCGCTGTCACCTCTTGAACGGTGGCGAGACCTGGCGATAACTGATGGTCATGGGTGTGTAGCTTACACCCTTGCAAGGTTAACAAAACTATTCGAATAGCCGCATCCGCGGTCATGGACTACTTGGAACCTGTACCTGATTATTGGACAACTTGAATGGATACTTATAAAACTCGCAAGATAAGCGTGAGTGCTATGGTGTGCTCCTCGTGGGGAAGTCGAGGAAGTAACCATAGTGGTGTATTGGTTGGAGACTTGGATAGTGGACTCGTGTACGCTTCTTACCTCAAGTCTGGTACTCGTAGTTCAGGACTAGCCAAGTCAAAGCTGGCACTTCTGCATGTTGAAACCCCACCTTCCTTTACCTTGAAACTTGAGCATGAGTAGTTTAGTTCTGATGTAAGTCTTGCTGAGTACGACTTTGTACTCACGTTTGATTATTCTATGTTTTAGATGAGAAACCAGACCCCGATGGAGTCACCAACCTGAAGCTCGACGTTGACTAAGCTAGTATAGTTCCAGACAACAGTCTGGTCCCTCGTGGAAGGGCATGTTTGTTGTACAAGGATTCTCTAAGCCATTTTTTAATCTTCTCTGTACTCAGACCTAATTTTCTTCCGTTGTATGATGTAATGATGATCACAGACATGTGATCTTTGTATGCTCTATGTGTAAGTCAATAAAGATACACTTTGTAGAGTTATGTGATGATAACTGTTGTTCATACTAGGCATGTGTGCTGCGTGTATGTTTATAACATGCATGTCTTAGTATGGGTTTTCGAGACCTTAGTTGTGATCTGGCTGGCGGTCTTTTATACACCAAGTGGCCCTTAGATGTGCGCAGTCACGTGCACACTTTGTTGTATGATCGAGCCCGCCCTAGACCCCGACTAAGTGATCGGGCTGGAGTAAGTCTATGTAAGAGTTAGGATTCAATCGATAACATGGTTGAGGAGACTTGTCTATGAGTATGGGATTCACCACCCATAAGCATCTAGACTTGTGAGCGGACGATGAGGACCCATCTCAGATGATCATCTGGCCTGGATGGGATGCCCCTCACGTTCGATGCTTACCGAGAACGTTCTGTTCTTGGCCTTGTCTACTTAGACAAGTGGGTACGGTTCTAGGCTCTCCATGTGATTTTATCGTGACTGGAATTACATACGCTAACCCCGGGTCTCGACATACACGCTACGCTTGAACTAGAACTCCTCATAGGATTTGCATGCTTATTCTTTTAGCTGTGAGTTGTTCTTTTTCTTTTCTTAGCTGCTGATCTGTTTAGTTTTATTGCTTTAGTTTTTCTAGAGCTTTTCTTTTTTTTAGGTTGAACTTTCTATAGGTTGCATGTTTTATCTTGTTAGAGAGTTTGCCTGTTGCACTGGGTCTTGTGTCTTGACTAGAAGGAGGTAGTTGAAGTTGCTATTCTCTTTGTAGTAGTAACTTGCAATAGTTTTGAGGTATTGACTAGAGTAATGTTTGAACTTTTGGTGTCAAGAGCTCGAGCCTATTAGTGATAGATGTCGTATTTTGGGAAATCCGTGTGTTTTTAGAAAACCAAAAACCCCTGTTGAGAACTCTAGCTACTAGATGGATCACTAACCTCTAGAGGGTTCGAATATTAGAGTACACTCACATACCATGAGTCGTGGATGCGCAAGGATAACCAAACCCCCATACACTCCTCCTTGGGGTACTTGTCTCTTTGTGGACCTCCTGATTAGATTGAGAGTTACCGATAATAAGTGCATGAGTTCTTCGGACTAATGTGAGTATTCGAAAGTTGACACTTCCACCCACCTATACTTTTTGTAGCCTCTTCGGTACCGTGCATTGCCCTTTCTCATCTCGAGAGTTGGTGCATACTTCGCCGGTGCATCCCAACCCTTGGCACAATACGCTCTGTCATCATAATCCTCCTTATATCTTTCCTCAAAACAGCCACCATACCTACCTACAAGCACTACTGGAATCTGCTGGTTTGCCGTCATCCATAGCTGACGGCAAAGGCCACTCTAACTGACGGCAAAGGCTTTGCCGTCAGTTTGCTGTCGGCAAAGAGACTGGCCACGATTTTATCGGCAAACAGGTTCTTTTCCGTCAGCTGGAATTCGACCGACGGCAAAGCCTTTGCCGTCAGCTAGGGGGCCAAGGCTGACGGCGTAGAGCCTTGACGGCAACGTCGTAAGCCCAGCCCTGTTAGAGGGTTAACGGCAGGCTTTGCTGTAAGCTGGCCCATAGCTGACGGCAACGGTTGCTGCTGCTGGTGGGCCATACTTGCCAGGGAAGCTGCAACCACGGCCACGTGGGTCCCCTCTTTGCCGTCAGCCACGGGCCAGCTGACGGCAAAGCTGATAACCTGGGACATTTGGTCTTCCCAGAGTTGCCAGATTGAACAGGCTGCTGCCACGTGTCCTTCTTTGCCGTCAGCCCACCGACGGCGAACGCTTTGCCGTCAGTAAGCTGACGGCAAAGGCCCTCTCTGTTTTTTTTATATTTAATTTCTGTTAATTCCCTGCATTTTCAAACAACAATATAAATAACACAATATATATTTCTGCCAGGCCCTAAACAGCACCACAAGTGCATCAAAAGTGCATCACAAAGTAATTAAAGTGCAAACAACAAGATGGCATCACAAAGCATCACAAAGAATAACAAGTGCATCCGCAAGTACAAGTGCATTACAAAGTGCATTACAAAGCATCTAAGACTAAAAGTAGAGTCCCTGGAGCATCCATCCATGTGCCATGCTGCTTTATCAAAATCTGCATAATGAGAAGAAGAAAGAATTTAGCGATACGCAATTAGAAGAAGAAGAAGAAGAAGAACAAGAAGAAGAAGAACAAGAAGAAGAAGATGGAGAAAAAGAAAGAAGAGAAAAAGGAAGAATAAGAGGATTTGTTTCTTCTGAATCTATCTTTTTATCCTCTTTCTTCTTTTCTCTTATTTCTTCATCTCTTCTTTGTTCTTCTCCTCTGGTTTCTTTTGAAACTTTCTAAAGTAATTATGTCATTTTTGAGCTCTAATATCAACTAATTATGCTATTTTTGGTGTTATCAAGTAATTATGTCATGTTTGTACCAAATAAGCAAAGTCTATGTCATTTTTGAGGTAAGTAAGCTAATTATGTAATTTTTTATGTAATTAAGCTAATTATGCATTTTTTTTCCTAACTAGAATTTACTAAGCTAACTAAAGCATGTCATAGTCTAAGTTGAGCTAAACAATAAGAATAAGAAGGAGAGGAATACCTTACCGAATGCCAAGTCACGGAGGAGAAGCACCATCTCGGTTGGTCGCCGGGTTGGTAGGGCTCTCACCGGGAGAGGGATTGTGGGATGCGACTCTGGAATGATGCTGCAACAAGGCAAGAGTCGAAATATGTTGTTAGCATGGCAACATACAATGATATAAGACCGTGCAAGGTTGGTCATTGAAAGGGAACTCACCGTTCCCACCGGAGAAGGCATCGGCGGAGGGGGTGGCAAACCTTGCTTCTCACACATAGCCTGCAAATTAGTTTTCGAGAAGTCAAAGAAATATTCTTGTTGCTTCTCACACATAGCCTTGCTTCTCACACAACTGACTTACCACAACGAAGTCGTGCATGGCCTTCGCATGGGCATTATTGCGTGCCCTCTCCTCCTCCAGCAGCCTCTGTGTATTCCGGTCCCTCTCCTCCAACAAGAGTCTGGTGGCCTCCCTCTCCTTCTCAAGTGCGGCCTGCAACCACTTCTCATCATCATCCATCCAGGGTCAAATGAACTAAATAAATAATGAAGGAAAACTAACCTCGATGGCAAGATCAACTGGCCTCGTGCGTTGTCGTATTACAGGAGCCGAGCTCGTTTGCCTCGCCTTGATCTGAGATAGAGTCTCAGTGATAGGGACGAAGCCATCACACATGGCCACCGTGCCATGACTCTTACCGCCACCAGAGATCATCAACGCCTCCGCATCCATAGGATTCAGGCTCGGGTCAAAGTCAGGGCCGCGCAGTTGTTTGACAACCTCAGAATAAGATGTCATCTTGTTGTAGGCGGACAGGCTTGTGTACGCCGACGGCCCGTCCCCCTCAGAATATGGTGTCGCCGTCTTGTACGAGCCCTTATGGGCCATGCCAAACCCGGCGTATCCCTGAGGCTCGGGCTGGTTATGGTGTTTGGCCTACAAGAAAAGGCAAAGAGTTAGTACAACAAAAATCATGCACAAATGAATTAATGATGAAAGAAAACAAGGCACACATACCCATTTTTTGGCGTCTTGCTTGATGTTGGCATTTCCTTGGTGGTGTGCCACACAAACTAATTGGGCACGACGCTCCTTGGCCACATTGTGGGTGGTCAACCAAGCCTCTGTGCACCACTTGTCCACTATCATCTCCCAACAATCCATCTTATCGGCCAACCATCTCGGGGGCACCTATGAATGAAACTAAGTATTGTAACTAGCCCTAACAAAACTAATAAAGAATGTAACTAAGGAATCTACGTACCTCCATGTACTCGGTCTTATCAGGGAAAAGCTTTCGACATTCAGCCTTCGTCTTCGGCTCGTTTTGCTTGGCGTACCAATCTCGAACGACCTGAACACGCATCTCATGCCTCGTGTTATTCAATAATCTCTTGCACTCTTTCTCGAGGTTCTTCTTGGCCGCCTCCTCCGTCCCCTCCTCGACCCTATGGTAACTCTGCAATTATGCCATATATATGCACAGATGAATAGGAAATAACAAGATATAACATTGGATATTGTATACTTTTTATTGGGTAAAATAATAGTTACCCAGAAATCAGCCAACACCTTGAAATCAACGCCCTGTGTTGCAACTCCAATCGGTCTGGAACTCGTGTCATACCACGTTGGTAGACCGACTTGCTGGCAGACGGGCCCTCATCCTCTGCCTCAGCCCTCTCATCCTCCGCCTCAACCCCCTCATCCTCCACCTCAACCTCAGCCTCCACATCCGCCCCAGCACCCCAACTCCCCCACTCCTCGTGTGAGGGTGTCGGCTCCTGGACGGGAGGATCCCGCACCGGTGACACCCTTGTCTGCAGGGGTGAAGTGGCTGAGACTGAAGTAGCTGAGGGTGGTGCCGACTGGCTCCTCTTAGGCAGCCTCCCTCTCCCGCGACCACGTTCTCTGCCTCTCTTCTTTCCTCCGCCTCTCCCACGGGGCTCCTCGGTAAAGCTCTGCAACAACTGTCTCCGTAGCTGCCCAGGTGCTATCCTCAACTTATCCCCGCCTGCCATGTCTCACCACCTGCAACAATACATAGTTAAATACTTAGTACAAATTCAAAGACAATAATTAAATGAACAATAATAAATACATGAATAATTAAACAATTAATTAAATAATTAAACAACAATGTTTGGATGCATACAAAGTACTAATAGTCGGGATCATCTGTCTCTTCTCCATGGTCAACTGAAGCATAATCATCATCAGTATCACACGTGTCGTCATGAATGACATCGTCATCGGGTTCAGGGACATCATGTGGAAGGCCTTTTTGTAACCGATCAAGCATTGATAGCTCATCCGGATTGGTAACCTCTTCTACTTCCACTTCTTCCTCATCATCACGTGATTCTTGTTCCTCCGTGTTCAGGGTGGACGTAGAGCAGTTCCGGAGACGACGTCTCACACCACGTGATTCTTGGAAGAATTCTCCATCATAAGTTATTGGGTCAATTTGAGGTTCATAATCCTCTTCGTTTGGTGGAGGTGGTCTAAGATGGGGAGGCACATCGTACACGACATACCAACCTTCCAGGTTCTTAACAATTTGACGACTGTATGGCAGATAAAAAACTTGGGTGGCCTGTTGAGCCACAATAAAGACATCATCACCGCTTAACTTCCTGTCTTGTCGGATTTCGACTAGCCCAACATGTTCATGAGTCCGTCTTGTCTTAGTAGGATCAAACCAATGACATTTGAACACAACAACATTTGGAGGATTTTCACCATAATAATGAAGTTCGTAAACTTCTTCAAGTCTTCCATAATACTCGACACCTCCCTCGCCAATAGCAGAGACACCGGAATTGGTTGTTTTTCGACCGGGCATTGAAAGCTCTTTGCTAGCAGTACGAAAGCGATACCCGTTGATGTCGTACTTCTGAAATGTCCGGACCTTAAAGTCAAAACCATTTGCTATTTGTCTCAATTCATCATCGACTTTCTCATCTGAACGAGCTATTTTTTTGAACCAAGAGATGAAACCGGGATAGCCGCCTCCTGTCTTTTCAAGAAGTTCATACTCGAGAATGGATTCTTTTTCGATTGCAACACCATTCGAGAACTGTTCGACGTATCGACTGTATCAATTAATAACAGTTGTTAGACACAAAACTTGTTAAAAGTTGCGAAACAATGTATCGAGGACTTACTCGATGTACGGCCGAACTTCTGTTAAGTTGTTCAATATATACATCGTTAGCGTGCGCCACTCCTCGACGCCCAACAACTTTGATTTTCCCACACTAGAAGGAGAGAGCTTCTCTTTTAAGAGGCTGAGTTTGGATTCACGTCGTTTGGGGTCGCCCACATTGTACCGAGGCTTTGGATTATGCAAGCTGTGCAAAGTGGCATCATAGTGTGCTGTTACGAAGTTTGCCGCCTCCTCGGTAATGAACGCCTCGGCCATCGATGCTTCAATTCTACGTTTATTTTTACATTTTGCTCTAAGTGTCTTCTGCATTCTTTCAGTTGCGTAGCACCAACGATTTTGCACAGGGCCACCCAATCTTGCCTCGGTCGGGAGATGCAAAATCATGTGTTGCATCGGATTAAAGAAGCCCGGTGGAAAAATCTTCTCTAACTTGCAGAGCAACTCAGGCGCCAACTCTTCCATGTCATCTATCACGGCACGCGACAACTCTTTAGCACAAAGAACACGGAAGAAATAACTTAACTCTGCCAATACTAGCCATTCAGACTCTGGGATATAGCCGCGCAACATTCTTTTTTGGTTGCCATGTTTTTCTAGTAGAGATCGTTCAGTTTTTGTCTTGCGTGTGTCACTTGAAGTGTGGATGCAAATATTATAAGTAACATTAAGCTTCTACTAATGCACTACTTTGTAACTAAATGCAACAAAGGTAATGCTATTTTTTAACAGAAGTAACAAAGGTAATGCTATTTCTTAGTTTTCTTTATGTTCCATTATAGTCCAGAAACTATTGGAATGCAACTAGCAGACATGATGGACTAGTGGTTCATTTGTTCAAACGGTCGATTCTACATCTGTGGACTAGTTGTCTCCAAGCCTAAAAATTGCAAATAAAAAAAAAGAGGAGGTCAGTTCTCACCTGAGTATGGCGACGGCAGGCCTACGGTCAACTTCTACGGCTCACGGACGGCGGCGCGGGCAGACACGGCGCGAGTCACCCGTGGATCTCGGGTTAGGGACCGGGGGAGGAAGAGAGAGGAGTAGGGGAGGGAGACTGTCTTACTGGGAAGGGGACGGCCTGATGAGCGGCGGCGGTGGAGGGTCTCGGCCGGGACGGCGACCGCAGCCCAGGGGCGGCGACGGTGGAGGGTCTGGGAGGGGAGGCCTCGGGGGCGGGGCGATGGCGGCGGCTCAGGGCGGGCCTGCTGCGGGGCCACGCCGCGTGGTCGTGGCGGGGCTGGCGCGGGGCGGCGGCAGCGAGTTGGGGCCCGGGGCGGCGGCGGCGAGTTGGGACGGGCGCGGGTCGACGACGGCGGCGGGTAGGGAGAGCTAGGTGAGAGAGGTGAGAGAGATAGGATAGGGCCGGCTAGGTCGTGCCACGGGGGGATAACTACCAGGCTATGCCGTCAGCCAGCTGACGGCATAGCCACACGTTAGGCTTTGCCGTCAGCTGGCTGACAGCATAGCTGGCTCCCGTTAAGCAGTGATGGAACGTGGGCCAGGTAAGTTCCCTATGCCGTTAGCCGACCTATGCCGTCAGTCTTTTTCGTCTTTGCCGTCAGCTGGCTGATGGCTTAGATAGAGCGAACGACATAGGTTTTCTATGCCGTCAGCCGGGTCTATGCCGTCAGCTTTCTGTTTGGCTGTGGGCAAAGCCTCTTTGCCGTCAGCCCCGTGAAATAGCCGACGGCAAAGCCAAAGGCTGACGGCAAATTATGTTTTTCTAGTAGTGAAGGCATTTCCATAGCCTTTCCGAGATACATTTCCAAGCAACATCCACCTTCTCATGACTTGATCCTCATGTCATACATGCTACTTGCTTGATCGATGAGCCGCATGCTAGTTGGGCTTTGCCCTAATCATTTCTACATGACGCGCTAGTATCATTGCATATCCTACTATCCTGGCAGAGGCATACATTTGCATCATGATAGTTATATCTTCTTTATGTGAGTACATTTGTAAAGTGTGAAAGATCTCCTATATTCTTGTAAAATATAGAGTGATGCCCCTAAAGTGAGGAAAAAGATCCCAAAGAGGACAAAATCAAAAGATCCCAAAGAGGACAAATGAGAGTTAAATAGAAAGAGCCATTGAGGCCACCAAAAAAATACATAAAATAGGAAAAAGAGAAAAAGAAAAATAAAAAGAGAGAAAGGGGCATACTACTATTCCTTTTGATAGATCCACACTAGTACTTCATCCTCTATCCCTTGTACTCCATAGAGATCATCATCATGCATATAGCTATGTGGGGACCTTCACATTGTAGAAATTGGCTTGTATATTCCAATGATGAGCCTCCTCAAACGAGCTCTAGGTCTTCTTGAGCAAGCAAGTTAGATGCACCCCCACTAGTTCCCGTGGAGAGCTTTTAGCTCATATGTGCATCCGTTGCATGGCGATCCCTACTCCTCACATCATATCTATCATATGGCCTTCTCTCGCCTTTGATTGTCCTCATTGATGTGATCCTTTCACACCTTTTTGTCTTCCTCCTCCACCTTCTTTCTGTTTCGCCTTTTAGGTGTCAACTTTCTTTCTCACGCTCATCCATTGCATGAGTGCTCAGAATATCGAAAGGGAGTGGATCAGTTTGACTTGTACCTGACTAGTGGTCTGGGGACGAGTCAA
Source organism: Bromus sterilis (assembly GCA_950022295.1). Lineage (NCBI taxonomy): Eukaryota > Viridiplantae > Streptophyta > Magnoliopsida > Poales > Poaceae > Bromus > Bromus sterilis. Next base: position 238,484,064 of record OX465598.1, read on the forward strand.
GATAAGAATCCAAAGGAGACTAAGTGTGAAACTTTAGTAGATAGTATTTCTCAACATAAATACTTTTTCTTCTCGTATTCCCTATCCCCCTGCTTGCACGCAAACACCATCTGGAGACATTCGAGTCACGGACAGTGAGAGCTCTTGCACCTTTTGTTCTTTTGTTGCTTGTGTCAATGCTAATATAGACTCTTTCTTGTTAAGACTTGATATGAATTGCATGCTTCGATTGCTTTACTTAAAAGTCCTTATATGGTTGTGTGGCATGTCACCACAGAAATTATGCTTGTTATCATTTACCTACTCGAGGACGAGAAGGAATTAAGCTTGGGGATGTTGATACGTCCCAAACGTATCTATAATTTATGCTTGCTCCATGCATGTTTTGTGTGACTTTGCCATGATTTGCTTGATCTTTCATACACTTTTGAGCATATTTGAACTAATCTATTAACCCAATGCACCCAGCTTCCAGTTGCTATTTTCTGCTGTTTTTGTATTTCAGGTTTTCCGACCATTAAAAGGGCTCCAAAAAATCTGGAAAAATCAGATAAAAAATCAGCGACCCGGAAGCTTCCGGAATCACCAAGGTAGTGGAGGGGGGCCACCACAGGGACTCCAGAAGGGTCCCTGGCGCGGCCACACCCTAGGCCGCGCCAGGGGGCCTCCTGGCTGCCCTGTGGGTCCCCTCCACATCCCCTCCGCCTATATTTATTCCTCGGGGTGGAAACCCCTAATATTTATCTCTTTTCCGCGAACTCGCCTCTGTACCGCTGCCGCCGCCGTTTCAAGATCGGGGCTGCCCGGAGAAGCTGCCCCGGCACCCTGCCGGGAGGAGGAACCCCTCCAGGAGACCATCCATAGCCATGGACGCCTCCCGTACGTACCATTAGTAGTCCCCCTTGGACCATGGGTCCGTGACCAGTAGCTATGTGATGTACTTCTCTCCTCTTTGTGCTTCCACTTTCGAGACCTCGTGAGTTGCCTCACATGATCGAGTCACTATTGTAATTTCTGCTGTTGCTATGCTGAGTTGGCTGGGATCTGATGGATTATGAGACTATGTTCAGATTGTGATGAGTAATATATTTGGTTCTTCTCTTTTATATTTTGTTCTTGAGTAAATTCTTGCATGTTCTCCATTGCAGTATTTTGCTTTGGCCAAGTAGTTTGTTGCAACTCAAAGAGGGAGCGTTATGCTTGATTGTGGGTTTAGCCCCTTGATGTCTAGCTTGAGTGACAGAAAGATGAGACTAGGGGATGTGTTGTTGCCACCAGGGATAAAACAACGGTGATTGTACCCGCGGGTGCAAGGATTGTTTACTTGACGCAAAGTTCTTTTAATGCAGTTGTCTGCTGCTTTGAGTTTACACTTTGGGTGGGATTCGCAACTTAATACCAGCGAGATGTTCTGGATAGATATCTCAAGGTGGATGATTCGTAATAGATGCAGTTGGATTTCGGTCTACTTACCTTGGCGTACTGCCCATTGCTTTTGAGCCCTTCCTTTCTTTGCAGCATACTTAGCATTGCGGTGCCTTCATAATTCTCTCAATTGCCCAGCTGTGATTTGTTTACCTCGCTAGCACTTTTATCGTCTTTTGGGAGAGAGACATCACTAGTGAAAATCACGAGACCCCGGTCCATCTTCACATTATTGTTTACACCCTTAGTTTACTTTCAGTCTTTACTTTCAGTTTCCACTATTATTATCTCTTGCGTTGATCCTTTGTAAAGAGTAATGCCGGAGGAATTGACAACTCCTCTGTACTCGTTGGGAGCAAAGTTATTTGTTTCTGTGTGCAGGTCCTGTCAACTCTCTAGCCAGAAGCTAATTTCTGGCGCTGTTGGCACCTATCCTCACCGTATCAATAGCTACTGATCACGGACCCATGGTCCAAGGTGGACTACTCACGGCTCATCCGGGAAGCATCAATGCTGGTGGAGAAGCTGTCGGAGATCAATCCTCCCTCCGGCAGGATGTCGGGAAGAGGTCTTCTGGTCCTGCCAATCTTGGAAGCACGCCGGCGGTGGAACAAGGAGAGATCGCGAAAAATGGTTCTTTCCTCGGGGGTTTTGGGACGAGAGATAAATATAGGCAAATGGGGGCAGCCAGGGGGGCATTAGGGAGTGCAGGCGGCCTCTCGGCGCGGCCCCACCCTAGGCCGCGCCCCCTGGCCGCCTGGACTCCAGGTGGGTCCCCTATGGTCCCCTTCGGGACTCTGGAAGCTTCCGGGTCGCTGATTTTTTATATAGTTTTCCCGGAATTTTTCTAGCACTTTAAGTAATGGGAAAACCTGAAATAAAAAGACAGAACAAAACAGAAACTGGCAGTGGGGTGCACTGAGTCAATAGGTTAGTCCAAATATGATCAAAAGTGTATGAAAAGTGTATCAAAATCATAGAAAAATCACACAAAACATGCATGGAGCAAGCAGCAAGTATAGATACGTTTGCGACGTATCAACATCCCCAAGATTGATTCCTGCTCGTCCTCGAGTCGGTAAATGATAACAAGCATAATTTCTGTGGTAACATGCTACCAACCATATAAGAACTTTTAAGTAAAGCAAGTTAGACATGAAATTCAATTCAATTCATAACAGGCAAGAGTCTATATTAGCATTGAAACAAGCAACACAAGAACATAAAGGTGCAAGAGCTCTCGCTGTCCGTGACTCGAATGTCTCCAAATGGTATTTGCGTGCAAGAAGTGGGAGATGGGAATACGAGAGAGAAAAACATAATATTTTTTTTAGTTGAGAACTCAATCTACTAAAGTTTCACACTTAGTCTTCTTTGGAATCTTATCTTGATTCGTCTCGAGACCACTAGCCTGGTACAAGTCAAACTGATCCACTCCCTTTCGATATTTTGAGCACTCATGCAATGCATGAGCGTAAGAAAGAAAGTTGACACTTAGGATGGCAAAGAGAGAGATGGTGGAGGAGGAAGAATAAAAATGTGTGAAAGGCTCACATCAATGAGGACAATCATAGGCGAGAGAAAGCCAAATGATAGATATGATGTGACGAGTAGGAATTGCCATGCAACGGATGCACATATGAGCTATGAAAAGCTCTCTAGTGGGGGTGCATCCAACTTGCTTTCTCAAGAAGACCTAGAGCTCATTTGAGGAGGCTTATCATTAGAATATACAAGCCAAGTTCTCTAGTGTAAAGGTCCCCACATAGCTATATGCATATATGATCATCTCTATGGAGTACAAGATATAAGAGGGAGTACGAGTGTGGATCTCTCAAAAGGAATAGTAGTGTGCCCCCTTCACTCTTTTTTATTTTCTTTATTTTCTCTTTTTCTATTTTTTTGTATATTTTTGGTGGCCTCAATGACTCTTTCTATTTATATCTCATTTGTCCTCTTTGGGATATTTTAATTTGTCCTCTTTTGGATCTTTTCCTCACTTTAGGGGCAACCCTCTATTTTACAAGAAGTATAGAAGATCTTTCACGCTTTACAAAAGTACTAAGCATAAAGAAGATGAAGCTATCATGATGTATGCAAATGTATGACTCTGCCAGTGTAGCAGGAACATGTATGACATGAAGATCAAGTCATGAGAAGATGGATGTTGCATGGAAATATATTTCGGAAAGGCTATGGAAATGCCTTGATAGGTAAGTATGGTGGCTGTTTTGAGGAAGGATATAAGGAGGTTTATGATGACAGAGCGTATCATGCCAAGGGTTTGGATGCACCAGCGAAGTATGCGCCAACTCTCAAGATGAGAAGAGGGCAATGCACGGTACTGAAGAGGCTGGAAAAGTATGGGAAGGTGGAAGTGTCAACTTTCGAATACTTACATTAGTTCGAAGAACTCATGCACTTATTATCGGTAACTCTCAATCTAACCAGGAGGTTCACAAAGAGACAAGTACCTCGAGGAGGAGTGTATGGGGGTTTGTTTATCCTTGGACATTGTAACACCCTCATTGTCTGTAAAAGTAATCACTTTGACTGTTGACCATTACTTTTGCTAATCATGCTTGAATCAACTTTGAATAAAAACAAATTCAAATACCCCTTTGGTTGCTATTAAAAATAATGTTACAAATGAAACTTGTCCAAAAATTATGCAACCACTTTTGTAAAATGCCGAATGTTCAGTGGACCATGACCATGTGGATATGAGAATTTATTAAGCTATAAAATAAATCAAAAAATTCAAACAGTAGTAAAACAGTGCCATTTAATACTTTTTACTAAAACAAAAAATGCAAAAGAATTTATAAAAGGCCAAAACTTTTTGTGGCACTCTATTGTTGTGCCATACTAATTATGGAACACATTACATGTTTTATAAAAATACAAAAGCTAATAAAATAATTGCTAGCAGAAAAGAAAGAAGACAAAAAGAAAAAGAAAAAGGAAAACTTATCCCTCGCCCTAGGCGAGGCCTACCCCTTCCCAGCCCACCCCGACCCCATCTTCTTCCTCTGTTCATGGGGGGGGGGGGCGGGGGCGTGGCAAGCATCCGCCGGCTCCATGGCCATCGCTGTCGGCGTGGCGGCCATCCGGCGAGACCCCGGCGTGGTTAATACACCGGCACACCCAACCCTATCCCTAGTGCGCGCCCTCCCCTCTCCTTCCTCCCTCGAGCCGCCGTCCCCACTCTTCCTCGCTAGCCAGCCGCCGCGGCCATGACCGCGACTCCGCCTCGCCGTGGCCAGCGGCCACCCCGGACCTCTCCGCCGTGTCCAGTAGCTCCCGCGTGGACGTCCTCGTCTTCCTCAACATCGGAATCGAGCCGGGAGCCTCCACGTCAAGCACTACGCCTCCGTTCCCTCCGCTGCTCCGCCGCACGTCAACGAGCGATTACGGCCGCCACCGCCCACCATCGCGCAAGCTTCCCTCCTCGACCGACTCCTGGTGAGCTTGCCCACCATCCCCATGCGCTCGCGTCCCTTGTTTCCCACCTGAACCGCCGACGCCATTGTTGTCGTGGTTGTACTGCCGCCGTTGCATTTGTTGCCGCGGCCAAGCTCACGCTTTTGGTACGCCAGTGCCTTGCCCATACACATGGCGCTCCTCTGCGTCGATTCCAGTAGCTCACGACCACGTTCCCGCTCTAGGTTGCTAGTTCCGCCTTCTCCGTCCCATGGTCTACCGCCGCGCTCGACGCCAACGCCGTTCCGGCGAGCACCCGGCCAAATCCTGCACACCCATCGCCGCGGCTTGGTCTCCTCTCGCGAATGGAGCAATCGGCGCGCAAAGAGACACACTAAATCGACGGCACGGTCACCGGGCGTGACCTTGCTCGTCGCCATTGAGCCCCAGTCGCTGACTGGTGGGCCTCCCCGGTCAGATCCACTTTTAATGGCTAAACAGCCATTGATCAGTGGCCCCCACCCCCTGCTAATTCCCCTATCAAGAAAATAAAAGAAAATTGTTAAATTAGTATATCTATTAGACTTACATGTGGGTCCACCCACTAGATAACCCTTCAGTTAAAAATTAATCTGGTATTTAAACCACTGCGTAACTTACACTTGCCCCCCTGTTTGTTTATTATTTAAAAGAATTAATAGATATTGCACTGGCTGACAAGTCGGCCTAATGATCATTTAAATTTAATTAAATGTATTATTAGTACTGTTAGGCTACCATATGGGACCCACATGTCAGTTGACCAGTCAACCCTTACACTGTTCTAGATAATGTTTATTAAATAATTAAATTAAATCTATAAATTGATTTAAATTGATTTAAGCTTTAAATTTGAATATCTTTTATACCGTCATCCAGATTCAAAAACTTTATACATGAAACTTGATCAGAAAAATATACCGATTAAGAATACTCTATCCCTATACCCACCACACCTCTATACCACAATGAACATCGACATCCCCCCTTTGGGCCGTGTGTCGATAATCACCCGGAGCCGGTTACTGCTGCTGCTACGATTACAATCCTATTCAATTGCATAGCCTGTTTTTTGTCGCCCCTTGATGTACCTCCTTTGTACTATGCTGCCCATTATAAAAAATATTATATTCAACAGTGAGCCCTGCGCTTTGTTAGTCAACTAGGATTAGATAGCGGGTCGTGAACACTCAGGGGTGTGAACGCGGAACAATATATTAACTGTAACAGGTACGGTACAATGCAGACACCGCCTAAGGCCCCCTAGCTCGGCTCTGCCGAGCCACCATCAGGTGTGAGCTATCAAGGAGTAATCCTTGTACTCCACTCGTTGCTGACTATGTATAGCCGCTCTAGGTACCTGAGCAACGGTTGTCCTTAAAGGTAAGAGTTGGGAGACCCAACGGTGCCCGCGAGCGGTATTGCGTCGGGAACGACACGGAGGGTACGACTGACGTTACTGGCGTGCTTGGCCCCTGCTCGTATATCGCGAGAGTTAGGAAACCACGAAAAGTCGAGCTCTACCAAGAGCACACGCGAGACAAGGTAAGGAGACGGTTCACCTTGTTGGTAACCGCGTGCTTTGACGGGACGACAGGGGCAGGCTCCGACATTACTGGTGGTCCTTGTTGCTATTCGTTGTCCGTTGTGTTGTTAGTCAGACAGCGATAACGGTTGTCTGCGAGATAATAATAAAATGCTAAATGGTTCGGTGGATGACTTGAGAGGCCCGTTGGTCCGTACGCACTACCTTCACGTGGGATAAGGAGTTATGGGCTCCCCCGCGTCGTAGTTCAATCGAAAGCTCTTCATAAGTCAGCAGTACCACAGGAAGATTGCTAGGAAACGGTGTTGTCTTCTTTGCTGCGGCAGGTGTATTTGGATTTGCTTTTGCTTCACCGGCCAGTCTCGTACCGTGCATGAGCTTGGAAGGGTGAGGGACCTAGACCCCTTAGCGCATAGGATATAGTCCGGCGGATGGCCTCTCTGTTGAGCCTAGCATGGGCTGCGATGTATCGGATAGCCTCGGTTGGGCATTCCCTAACAAGGTGTACGCCACCCTGGAGATCCGAGCGTGCAGGCTGAAAAGTAGTGCACCCCTGCAGGGAGTTTAATCTATTCGAATAGCCGTGTCCACGGTAACATGAAGCTTTATGTTGAAGACGGATCTACCACTACAAACTACTGCTTCTATTAAACTGTATGGTTCCGGGTTTTCTTCCTCGCAGGGAAGTCAACGAGGGGAACTCGGAGGCATTTATTATTATTAATTATTACAACTTACTATTATAAAATACTGCAACTTCTGCTGCATTGTTACTTTTTGCTTTATATGAACTGTTGTTTCTTCTCTTCTTGTGCTGCAAGACTCGTCGGAAGATGCTAGTGTTCGATAGGCCTAGCTTCTTATCATTATTCAGATTTCTACCTTGCATTCCACTATATACAGTCTCCCCTTTCCATTTGATACAAATGCATAAATGCTTAGTAGCGGATGTAAGACTCGCGGGTATGCTAGATACTCACCCTTGCTTTATTTCCCCCTTTTATTTTGCCTTATCGGCCGCTGCAATCGACGTTGGAGCCCAAGAGCAGGAGTACTCCGGAGGCACCAACTACTACGTCGAGAACCCCGTTGACCAGGACCAGGAGTAGTTTCGGAGGCTCCCAGGCAGGAGGCCTTGCCTTTTCTATCTGTATCTTTGATGTTATCTGTGCTAGCCTTCTTAAGTCAAAACTTGACTAACTATGTCTGTACTCAGATATTATGGTTTGTATAACTTATGTATTCGTGTCCGTACGACCCCCCCTTTATCTTGTAACATATTGGTTTATCCTTTTGTGTTTAGTGTTGTGCTGTGATATTCTCAGCATGGCACCCTAATCTCAGCCGTGTACCCTGCGTGTATGATTACTGTACACAGATTGATTTTAGGGGCGTCACACGCATCCTTGACTCATGGTACGTGAGTGTACTCTAATATTCAATCCCTCCAAAGATTAGTGATTCATCTAGTAGCTAGAGTTCTCAACTAGTTTTTTTGTAGTTTTTAAAAAAGAAACACGGGTTGCCCAAAATACGACATCTATCACTAATAGGCTAAAGCTCTTGACACCAAAATTTCAAACATTACTCAAAAAAATACCTCAAAACTATTGCAAGTTACTACTACAATTGAATAGCAACCTCAATTACCTACTTCAATTCAAGACACACAACTCAGTGCAACAGGCCAACTCTGTAAATAAGATAAACATGAAAACTCAAGAGAGTTCCAGCAACAAACTAAACAAAAACTCTTAAAAATATAAGCATGAAACTAAGAGCTAAGCATGACAGCAGCTACAAAAAGATAAAGAACACACACAAAAAGAAAGATAAGCATAAAAATCCTATGATGTGTTCTAGGTTAAAGTGGAGCGTGTTTCTCTCCCACACAAAGAAAGATGGGTTCTAACTTGTTATGAACAACATACAAAGCTAAATAAAATTAAAAATTAAAGAGCAAGACGCTCCAAGCATAACACATAATGCATGAAGTGATAAAAATATAGTGGAACTAAGGACGAACTGATAGTTTTTGATGGAGAAGGGGATGCACGGGGGCATCCCCAAGCTTAGATGCTTGAGTCTCCTTGGATATTTCTTCGGGGTGCATGGGGGCATCCCCAAGCTTGAGAGTTTGACACTCCCGGATCTTCTTTAATCATCTTCCTTCGCACACTTGAAAAATCCCTTCCTACATAACTCATCATAAGCTGATTAGAGAGGTTAGTAACGATAATAAAACAATTTGCCTCTACTGGAAAGAGAGATATTCTTGAAGGGCTACTGTTTCTCAAGAATCCCAAAAGGTTTTTGAAAATAAAAAGCTAGCTCATGACTTGCAAAACTGTGGAAAGGCAAAACAGGCCAGAATCTGTGAAAAACAGACCAACATGTAGTAAATAAATTTTTGGGGTACTTTTGCAACTCAAATCGAAAAACTCAAAACGGACGCTCGAAAGCTAATTGTATAGAGCTTTTAGCCAAAAAGATGATCTGGTGATTTTAGCCAAATTTTTTCGTCCAAGGACAAAATCTGTTTTCTGGACAATACGTCGCAACTTTTGAACTTTCTTGCAATCGGAGGCTAAACTTGGAACAAAGCTTGAAAATAAAGATACAATGATGTTGCTACAGTAGTAACAATCATCAAGACCACTAAAAACAGAAGGAAAAACATCTTGGGTTGCCTCCCAACAAGCGCTTTTTTACGCCTTTGAGCTAGGCACAAAGCAAAAAGAAGAATCAAAAGTCACCGAAGTCATCAGAATCATAAAAACCTTCAAATTGATCCTCACCAAGTTCATTGTTCTTTTTCCTAGGAAAGAGGTACGTACCTTTCGCTTTCCCACGTAAGCGTATGTGCCCCTTACCTATATCAATGAAGCCCTTAAAGCCTCGGAGGAAATCCCTTCCAAGCACTATGTTACCTTGGTTTATGGTTTAGGGTCAAGTTCATTCTTCTTTTTCCTAGGAAAGAGGTACGTACCTTTCGCTTTCCCACGTAAGCGTATGTGCCCCTTACCTATATCAATGAAGCCCTTAACGGCTCGGAGGAAATCCCTTCCAAGCACTTTGTTACCTTGGTTTGGCTCCATGATGAAGAAATCAACCATTGCAATCCTTTTAAGGAATCTATCTTAAACATCTTTAACTTTCCCTGGATCTCAGAAATATCTCCATTAGCATGTTCATGATAAGATGACAAGTTTTCTATGTTTAATTTTAAAGAATCATAAATACTTTTGGCATTGTAGAAACCGTGGATCCAATATCACAAAAAGAAAGGAATTCTTGGTCAGAGATGCTAATTCTAACAAAAGGCTCCCAATCATCATCCATCCCCAAAATATCTTTCCTATTGGGTTTGGGTTTCTCTACTTTTCTCAAGTCTAGAGCATCCATTCTCTTTTCAATAGTATCAAGTCTATCTATAACAGTATCAAAATTACGATCATAAACAAAATAACTAGATAGACCATGTATAATATCAAGAGCTCTAGCTTCATCACACTCTAAGAAATCTCCTTCAGCTAAAATATCAAGAGAGTGTTTACACCATTTAAATAGGTCATGGTAAAAATTTCTATGCACAATTTTTATAGGTATCCAAGGCATAATTCTCCTATGTGCATCAGAAATTCTGTCCCATGCCTTCTTCATATTTTCTCCATCCCTTTGATGGAAATCTAGAACTTCCGATTCCCTCAAAGCACCAAGTCCTAACATGCTTGACTAAACAAGAAGAACTACTAGAAACAAGATAAATAATTCTTTTGTGATTTTTGATAAAGGACACTAAAGCAAAAACTGGAAGGTAAACTAACAAGACTAAAAAGCAAAGATAAAAGATAGCGTGCAACTCCCCTATCTTGAAGAGCGGAGTCCCCGGCAACGACGCCAGAAATTTGGTTGATGCTAGCGAGGAGATAATAGATCTGGCCCTTCATTGGTTACCCCAAGTGGAATGTGTGATGTAGCGTAGTGGAAAATTTCCCTCGCTGAAGATACCAAGGTTTGTCTCCAGTAGGACTCCGAAGATGACAAGTAGGTGGTTCGGCAAGTGACGCGTCATCTATGATAATCACTTTCTTTGCCTGGACCTGCACACAGATACAAATAACTTTGCTCCCAACGAGTACAGAGGGGTTGTCAATCCCTCTGGCCTTGTCGTTTACAAAGGATCAAACACAAGAGATAATGGTAGTGATAACTCTACTACAAAGTAAAACAAGAAGTAAATTTAGGGTGTAAACCATGATGGAAATATGGACCGGGGTCCCATGAAGTTCACTAGTGATGTATCTCTCCCAAAAGACGATAAACAACTATGCGAGGTTGTAACACCCTCAGATGCTTGTAACAGTAATCATCATCACTGTTGACTATCACTGTTTGTTAAGCACTGTTATCCCCTGTCCCTAATCAAACTTTGCTTCTGCTCCATCCAAACCATGCTGGTTGGTAATCAAAACACAAAGCCCAATGCATTTTGCTCATCAAGAAATCAAACCCTAGATGAAACAACCTCAAATGGGAAATAAAACAAAAGTGCTCAAATAAAGTTGTTCCAAAAATCATGGAACCATTTTTGTAAATTACCTAAAATCATTATAATCATGTTGGACCAACTTTGGTAATTTTTGGAGTTATAGAAAATTGTAAACAATTCAAACAGTAGGTTAAAACCCCTACTTTGGGCATTTAATATTTAAAAGAAATACCTAATGAATTTATTTTGCTGCACAACTTTTTGTGGCACCTCAGTAATATATAAAACTAATTTACAAACACCAATTATATTTTTCAAAAATGCTAGGGTTAACAAGTCAATTACGGAAAAGAATTTAAATAAACAGAAAACCAGAAAATGGGAAAAACACTTAAACCTCGCCTGGGGCGAGGCCCACCTCAGCCCAGCCCTCTTCCTTTGTCTTCTTCCTCCCTCACCTGCCCCAACTGCTCCCGTACGGCCGGCCGTCGTGGACGCGCCGCTGCCAGCCCGGCCCCGCCCTCCAACTGCTCCCAGCCGCCGCTGTCGCGATAAGGATGAAGCCCTCGACCTCCTGGACGCGCTCACCCTCTCCTTCCCCTCCTCCTCCTCTCGCCATCGCCAGGGAAAGGTCCGCCCGAGCTCGCCGTCGCCATGACCGCGCCCACTCGCAGCCGGCAAGCTCCCTAGCCCTCGAAGACGTGTCCACCGGGTGCGCCGTCGTCGATTACGTCGACTACTGCGACGAATTCAAGCCGGGAGCCTCCACCCCGAGCACACGGTCATCTCCCCCAACTCCGGTCGCCGCGGCATCGCGGAGGAAATCCGGCGCCACCACGACGTCCCCGAGCCCGCTGCCAACTCCGACGCGTTCGTGGTGAGCACCCTCACCACCCCCAACCGCCCGATGAGTCCCGATAACGCCGTAGCCTTCTCTCCTAACTCGCTTGCTCCGGCCGCCGTGGCACGTCGTCGGAGTCGTCGTTTTGGTTCGTCCCAGTCCACGCCAAGTGCACCAGTAGGTCCCCCGTGTTGCGTATGCTCGATTTGGACCAGTAGCTAGCTCGAGTTCGACCCGTATATGCATTCGCCATTGGAGCCCGACGACCTTCGCCGCCATTGATGAAGATGCGCTCACCTCCGTGCGTCCCAGCTCGCGAGACCACTCCAAATCGACGCGGATTCGAGCTCTCCGTCGACTGCCACCAGCGGCGCCTCCAACGGCGCTCGGAATCGAGGGCTAGCTCGACCTCGCCGCCGGCGAGCCTCCGGTGAGGTTCCGGTGAGGCTGCCAGGTGGGACCCCGGTGTCAGCCAGTTGATTAGGGGTTAATCTCACCCCTAATAGTCACTGACATGTGGGTCCCATCCCACTTAAGCACCGGTTAAAAATAACAAAACTATTAGTAAGAGTTTAGGTCACTGACAGGTGGGTCCCCTCTAATTAATTAACTTAATGATTTAGGTTAATCCAATTAATTAAAATTTAATCACTGACATGTGGGTCCAGAGGCAATTTCTGAATTTTATAAAATGTTTTATAAATAACAGAGGCTGACATGCGGGTCCCACATGTCAGCACTGTTCTGGATAATGTTGTGGATAATGTTTTGGATAATGTTTAAATAAATAATAAAAGAAAATCCAGAAAATCATTTAAAATGATTTAAAACTTTGAAATTCAATAACTTTTAAACCGTAACTCGGATTCAAAAACTTATACATGAAAGTTGATCAGAAAAATACAACGAATACGAATACGCTATCCGTATGTCTACCACACCCCTCTAACACTACGAACGTCGAACATTCCCCCTCCGGACCGCCTGTCCGATAAATTGTCCGGTACTGTTAGAGTGCCCGGATGAATTTATTCCGAACACGAAAGTTGTCCGGAATGGTTCAAATAGCACGGATACACCCCTCTTATGTTGTTCCGGTAACCACGAGACCTCCGGCTTGATCCTTCCCCCTCCGGACACCCTGTCCGGTAATCACCCGGAGCCGGCAGTTCATCCTCAGATGAATTCCCGCTCCGAGCATATTGCATTACACTGCGATAGAACCCCGTTTACATTTCATCTGTTATGTCTTGCATTTGTATTGCTATTATTGTTGTGTATTTATTGTTTTCTTCCCCCTTTAATCTCCGGTAGACCCCGCTACTGCCGTCGACTACACCGCTGCTGAGTACGACTACGTCGTCGACGACCCTACTACTACCGTCGAGCTTGCAGGCAAGCAGAGCCATTCTCTTCCCCAGATATCGCCTATCTTTCCGTACTATTCTTGCACTAGGCATTGTTACTGCTGCTGCTACGATTACAATCCTATTCAACTGCATAGCCTGATTTTTGTCGCCCCTTGATGTGCCTTCCTTTATCCGATGCTGCCTATTATTATTATTATGCATTATTCAGCAGTGGACCCTGCGCATTGTTAGCTAGGATTAGATAGAGGGCCGTGATCACTCAGGGAAGTGAACGCGGATATAAATATTATAACTGCACAGGTACGGTACAATGCAGACTCCGTCTAAGGCCCCTACCTGGGTTATGCCTAGTCACCTCAAGTGTGAGCTATCAAGGAGTAATCCTTGTACTCCACTCGAGGCTGACTTTGTCTTACTACCATAGGGTACTGGAAACGGTTGTCCTTCAGGTAAGAAGTCGGGCGACCCAATGGTGCCTGCGAGAGGTATTGCGACGGGACGACAGGGAGGGCACGACCAGTGTACCGGTGTGCTTGGCCCCTGAACGTTGGCCGCGAGAGTTACCAACCCACGAAAGTCGAGCTCCTCCCGGAGCACACGCGAGACAAGGTAAGGAGACGGTTCACCTTGTTGGTAACCGCAGTGACTTGGTGGGACGACAGGGCAGGCACCGATGTACTGGTGGTCCTGGCTGCTGTCGTTGTCCGCGGGTCAGTTAAGTCGAGGCAACGATAACGGTTGTCACGCAGGTTAATTAAAATGCTAAATGGTTCAGTGAATGTCTTGAGTTGGCTATATGCCATGTACGCACTACCTACCCGTGGGATTATGAGTGTGGGCTCCTCCGCTTCTTAGTGTCGTCCGAAGACTCTTCAGACGTCAGCAGTACCGCGGGCTGGTTGCCGGGAAGTGCGCTATCTTCTTTGGCTCGAGCTGTGTTGTTTTTTTTATGACTTCCCGGCCACCCACGCACCGTGCAGGAGTACGTCAGGGTTGGGGTCCAAGGCCCTGAGTACTTAGGATTTAGACCGGCGGATGGCCTCTCTGTTGAGTTTGAAAGATGGGCTATGAAGTGTCGGATAGCCTCGGTGGAGCGTTCCCTAACAAGGTTCCCGCCACCCTGGAGATCCGTGCGTGTAGCGTAACACAAGTGCACCCCTGCAGGGAAGAATTGATCTATCGATAGCCGTGTCCACGGTAACAGGACACTTTATGCTGAAGCTGGATCTTACCACTAGAAACTATTATTAAACTGTATGGTTCCGGGTTCCTTTCCTCGCGGGGATGTCGAGGAGGTGAACTCGGAGGCATTGTTAATTATTACAACTTATTATTATTCAATGTTGCAGCAACTTCTGCTTCATTGCTACCTTACTGTTTTATATAAACTGTTGGCTGATTCTTACCTCATGCTGCAAGACACCGTCGGAAGATGCTAGTCTTCGATAGGCCTAGCTTCTTACCCTTGCTCTGAATTTCTGTCTTCAGTCCACTATATACAGCCTCTTCATTCCGTTGATACAATGCATAATGCTTAGTAGCGGACGTAAGACTCGCGGGTATACTAGATACTCACCTGCTTTATTTCCTTTACTGTTTTGCCTGATCGGCCGCTGCAGCCGACGTTGGAGCCCAGGAGCAGGAGTACCTCGGGGGCGCCTACTACGACGTCGAGTTCCCCCTTGACCAGGAGTAGTACTGTGGATTCCAGGCAGGAGGCCTCGCCTTTTCGTTCTGTATCTCTGATGTGATTTGTGCTAGCCTTCTTAAGGCAAAACTTGACTATCTATGTCTGTACTCAGATATTATGGCTTGTATAACTTATATGTTCGGGTCCGCGTGACCCCCTCTATTGTAATATATTTGTTTATCCTTTTGTGTTTAGTGTTGTGCTGTGATATTATCACCGTGGCACCCTAATCTCAGTCGTGTACCCTGTGTGTATGATTACTGTACACGGTCTGATTTTGGGGGCGTCACAAGTTGGTATCAGAGCCGACTGCCTGTAGGAAGCCACCCCACCATTACCTGGTCGAAGTTGAGTCTAGACTATGAAAAACTATTTTGCTAACTTAATATTTGGCTTACGGGCCCACATCGATGTCACTACGTGTGATATCTATGGTATTAGGATCCTTTTCTCCTTACCTATGCTCTGGGAATCTGCTCTCTTATCCTTGCTGGTAAGTTTTACAAAAGCTGACATTAGGATCCCGTTCTCTTGATTCCACCCGGAGTTTTCTGGTGCATCCCCCATTGATTGAGTCGTGTTGCAGGCGTCGTACGCCAGATCCCAGACCGCGGATCCCATTCTCATTCTGGGCAGGCCGCGCGTTCTCTGGCATCAACTCCTGTGACCAACAGTTTTCTTGCGGCGTGATTGACATAGTGGAATCTATGTCGCGTCGTGTAATCCTTACCGCGGTCTGCGCGCCGCCTAGAGAGTCCTTTTTCCTTAATTTCTACGACGTTACGCTGCCCGATTTTCGATTGATTCGGTGTGCGCATGTGTAAGTCTTATATGACTACTCCTTTATATATCTGCGCCTCCTTTACGTTGTCGTTTTACTTCAGGCTTAATTCCGGTATCTCGTTAAATTTTCATCGCTGAAATACCCCTGTTAAATTCTAGCAGGATGGCTGGTCGTGGTGGTCGTGGTCGTGGTCGTGCTGCCAACGACCCACCTCCGCCGCCGGATTACATGGCCGCGATGATGCAGCAGTTCGAGATGAACCGTCAGTTCATGCAGAATATCATGGCTCAGTTCCCCCAGCCGAATCAGAATGGGCACCACCATCAGCATGCCACCGTGACTCTGCACGACTTCACCCGCCTCAACCCCACCATGTTCCGCAACACTATTCAGCAGCTGGATGCTGATGACTGGCTGCGCGACATCACTCACGAGCTGGAGTCTGCTAATGTCGATCGAGCCGACTATGTGAACTTTGCGTCTTATCATCTGAAAGGCGCCGCTGCTCAGTGGTGGAGCACCCACAAGCGTTCCCTGCCAGTCGAAGAAGTCATCACTTGGGATGAATTTCAGTCTGCTTTCCGCGCCCGCTACATTCCTCAGGGGATCATGGATCGCAAGGCGGAAGAATTCCGTAACCTCACTCAGGGCGATATGACTGTTGAAGCCTATCAACGCGAGTTCCTCAACCTCTCTCGCTATGCGGAGGGAGAGATCACCACTGATGCTCGCAGGCAGTAGAAGTTCCGTCGTGGCCTCAACCCAGAACTCAGGCTCGCTCTTGCCGTTCATGATTTCGCCAACTTCGCCACCATGGTGAACAAGGCTATCACCGTCGAGACTGCCCAGATGGAGCATAAGAACTCTCTGAAGCGCTACCGTGACGTTGGCTCATCTTCGGGCGCAACGCAGAAGCGTCGTATCTGGCTCCCTACCAGTGTGACTCATTCAGCTGTCCCTGCTCCAAGGCCGTCTTATGCAGCACCCCGTCTGCCTCCGCCACCGCAGATGCCAAGAGCTCTGCCTGCACCACCCAATGCTACACCCCTTCGTCCTCAGGATGGATTATGCTTCACGTGCCGCCAACCAGGGCATTTTTCTAGAGAGTGCCCCCAGAAACAGAAGCAACTGGTAGTTCACCCCGCTGGCCGTGGAAATGGCCGTGGCAACAACAGGACCCCCAACTATAATACTGGGTCTGCTGCTCATGCTCGCGGACATGCTTACAACATCAATGTTGAAGAAGCTCAGCAACAACCCGCTACCGTGATGGGTACCCTTCTCGTTAATTCCGCACCTGCTACTGTTTTATTTGATACAGGAGCATCGCATTCATTCATGTCGGAAGCATTTGCATTATCGCGTAACATTACGTTTGAGAAGATGAACCCACCGATGATGGTTCGCACCCCTGGAGGCCGTTGAAAAACCTCCATGATGGTACACGATGTCACCATTGACGTCGAAGGGATTATATTCCTTGTGTCCCCCATCATCCTAAAAACCTCCACCATAGACCTCATCCTGGGAATGGATTGGTTGAAAGTTCACGATGCCGCACTGTACTGTGGCACCAGCTCTGTCCGTCTTTTACACCCCTTCGGCGGGATTGTTAACCACACCACTCGAGTTTCCCGTGATGCCGAAACACATATATTTATGGTGAATGCTTTGAATGTCGCCCCCCTCGAAGGCATCGAGACCGTTCCAGTCGTTCGCGATTTTCCTGACGTCTTCCCAGAAGAACTGCCGGGAATACCCCCGATCAGAGAAGTTGAATTCGTCATCGACTTGAAGCCGGGCACTGTTCCTATTGCCAAGCGTCCTTACAAGATGCCGCCACATGAACTCCTTGAACTTAAGGAGGAAATCGACAAGGCACTTCAGAAAGGATTCATTCGCCCCAGTTCCTCAGCTTGGGGAGCACCTTCGCTCTTTGTCAAGAAGAGCGATGGGACAAACCGACTGGTCCAAGATTATCGGCCCATTAACCAAGCCACCATCCAGAACAAATACCCACTTCCCCGGATCAATGATCTGTATGATCAACTTGCCGGATCTAAGGTGTTTTCTAAACTCGACTTGAGGTTGGGTTATCACCAAATCCGGGTCCGTGATGAGGATATTCCGAAGACTGCCTTCATTACTCGCTATGGTTCATACGAGTACACCGTCATGTCCTTTGGCTTAACCAATGCTCCAGCCACCTTCTCCAGATTGATGAATTATATTTTCATGGAGTACCTCGACCAGTTCGTCGTGGTTTATCTGGATGATATATTGATATATTCCAAGAATGAAGAAGAACATGCTGGACATCTTCGTCTTATACTGGAGAAGCTACGAGAACACAAACTCTACGCTAAGTTTTCTAAGTGTGAGTTCTGGCTTCCCGAAGTAACCTACCTTGGACATGTGATTTCCAAGGATGGCATTGCCGTCACCCCAGAACGTATCCAGGCTATTCTTGACTGGACTCCTCCCAAGACCGTCAAGCAAGTCCGCAGTTTCCTCGGGCTCGCTAGCTATTGCCGCCGTTTCGTCGAGAATTTCTCCAAGATTGCCAGGCCTCTAACTAATCTACTTCACAAAGGCGTCAAGTTTGAGTGGACAGATAAATGTCAAGAAAGTTTTCAAGCCCTCAAGGACAAGCTAACTTCTCCCCCGGTGCTTGCTCCCCCTGATACTCAGAAGGACTTCGTGATATATTGCGACGCGTCTCGTCAAGGATTAGGCTGTGTCCTATTGCAAGAACGCAAGGTGATTGCTTATGGCTCTCGTCAATTGCGTACTCACGAGGACAAATACCCAACACATGATCTCGAATTGGCAGCAGTAATTTATGCATTAAAGCTGTGGCGACATTACCTTGTTGGTAATCGTTGCGAGATCTACACCGACCACCAAAGCCTGAAGTACTTGTTTACTCAGCCAGACCTGAATCTTCGTCAACAACGATGGCTCGAGACAATAGCCGATTTTAACATGGATATTCATTACACCCCTGGCAAAGCTAATGTGATGGCTGATGCCCTGAGCCGTAAAGCTTACTGTAGTGAACTTGAGGTGCAGCTAGAACAACCACCTCTGTATGAAGATTTTCAAAAGTTGAACCTCGAGATTGTTCCTCAAGGTTGTGCAAATAACCTGGTCATTGAACCGGATCTCGTCAAATCCGTCAAGTGTATACAGTTCTATGATGATTTCGTACACAAGATTAAGCGCGATATCGCCAATGGGAGACCCTCACCCTTCACCCTTGATAGCAATGGTGCGGCGTTCTACCAGAACCGTTTAGTGGTTACTCACAGCAAGGGCAGGCATGAGAACCTGGATATGACCCCGAAGGTTATGAAAGCGGCTCACGATACCCCGTTGTCCATTCATCCTGGGAGCACCAAGATGTACCAAGACATTCGTCAGCAATTCTGGTGGCCTAACATGAAGCAAGACATTGCCCGATATGTTTCTGAATGTGACGTTTGTCGTCGCGTCAAGGGGGAACATCAAAAACCCTCTGGAAAACTACAACCACCTGAAATCCCTGTATGGAAGTGGGACAAAGTTCAGATGGACTTCGTCACCGGTTTTCCCCGATCACAGAAAGGTAACGATGCTATCTTTGTCGTCATCGACCGGTTCTCCAAAGTTGCTCACTTTATACCAGTCAAGGAGAAGATCACGGCGGCTCAGTTAGCGGAATTGTATATCGCCCAAATCGTGTCGCTCCACGGTATTCCGTTGGAGATCAGTTCAGATCGTGGCAGCCTTTTCACCTCAAGATATTGGCGGAGTTTCCAAGAAGCTCTGGGGACTACTCTGCATCTCAGCACCGCTTATCACCCCCAGTCACAGGGCCAAGTCGAACGCGTCAATCAAATACTTGAAGATATGCTTCGAGCTTGTGTCATCTCCTTCGGCAAGAAATGGGAGGAATCTCTTCCATTTGCTGAATTCTCGTACAACAATAGCTATCACGCTAGTCTGAAGATGGCACCCTATGAAGTTCTCTATGGACGTAAGTGTCGGACCCCTCTGAGTTGGTCAGAAACTTGGGAACGTGCACTCATTGGCCCGGATATTATTCAGCAGGCTGAAGACCAAGTTCACGTCATCCGTGAACATTTGAAGGCCGCTCAGTCTCGCCAGAAGAGCAACTATGACCGCAAACACCGTGAAATGGAGTATCAACCTGGTGAATACGCATACCTCCGCGTCACTCCCATGAGGGGCACTCATCGCTTCGGTATCAAGGGCAAGTTGGCTCCTCGCTACATTGGCCCGTTCCGTATCCTTTCCAGGAGTGGACCCGTGGCATACCGGTTGGAATTGCCGCCGAACCTCTCCCAGGTCCATGATGTCTTCCATGTGTCGCAACTCCGTCGCTGCTTCAAGGATCCTATCCGCGAAGTGCAGCATGATATGATCGAGCTGCAACAAGACTTGACTTATCGAGAACATCCGAGCCGCATTCTCGATCAGTCTGAGCGTCGAACCCGCAACAAGACCGTCAAGTTCCTCAAGGTTCAGTGGTCGAATCATTCTGAAGATGAAGCCACTTGGGAACGCGAAGATCGCCTTCGCGATGAATACCCCGATCTTTTCCTCGCTACCACTTAAATTCTCGGGACGAGAATTCTTGTAGTGGGGGAGATTTGTAACACCCTCAGATGCTTGTAACAGTAATCATCATCATTGTTGACTATCACTGTTTGTTAAGCACTGTTATCCCCTGTCCCTAATCAAACTTTGCTTCTGCTCCATCCAAACCATGCTGGTTGGTAATCAAAACACAAAGCCCAATGCATTTTGCTCATCAAGAAATCAAACCCTAGATGAAACAACCTCAAATGGGAAATAAAACAAAAGTGCTCAAATAAAGTTGTTCCAAAAATCATGGAACCATTTTTGTAAATTACCTAAAATCATTATAATCATGTTGGACCAACTTTGGTAATTTTTGGAGTTATAGAAAATTGTAAACAATTCAAACAGTAGGTTAAAACCCCTACTTTGGGCATTTAATATTTAAAAGAAATACCTAATGAATTTATTTTGCTGCACAACTTTTTGTGGCACCTCAGTAATATATAAAACTAATTTACAAACACCAATTATATTTTTCAAAAATGCTAGGGTTAACAAGTCAATTACGGAAAAGAATTTAAATAAACAGAAAACCAGAAAATGGGAAAAACACTTAAACCTCGCCTGGGGCGAGGCCCACCTCAGCCCAGCCCGCTTCCTTTGTCTTCTTCCTCCCTCACCTGCCCCAACTGCTCCCGTACGGCCGGCCGTCGTGGACGCGCCGCTGCCAGCCCGGCCCCGCCCTCCAACTGCTCCCAGCCGCCGCTGTCGCGATAAGGATGAAGCCCTCGACCTCCTGGACGCGCTCACCCTCTCCTTCCCCTCCTCCTCCTCTCGCCATCGCCAGGGAAAGGTCCGCCCGAGCTCGCCGTCGCCATGACCGCGCCCACTCGCAGCCGGCAAGCTCCCTAGCCCTCGAAGACGTGTCCACCGGGTGCGCCGTCGTCGATTACGTCGACTACTGCGACGAATTCAAGCCGGGAGCCTCCACCCCGAGCACACGGTCATCTCCCCCAACTCCGGTCGCCGCGGCATCGCGGAGGAAATCCGGCGCCACCACGACGTCCCCGAGCCCGCTGCCAACTCCGACGCGTTCGTGGTGAGCACCCTCACCACCCCCAACCGCCCGATGAGTCCCGATAACGCCGTAGCCTTCTCTCCTAAATCGCTTGCTCCGGCCGCCGTGGCACGTCGTCGGAGTCGTCGTTTTGGTTCGTCCCAGTCCACGCCAAGTGCACCAGTAGGTCCCCCGTGTTGCGTATGCTCGATTTGGACCAGTAGCTAGCTCGAGTTCGACCCGTATATGCATTCGCCATTGGAGCCCGACGACCTTCGCCGCCATTGATGAAGATGCGCTCACCTCCGTGCGTCCCAGCTCGCGAGACCACTCCAAATCGACGCGGATTCGAGCTCTCCGTCGACTGCCACCAGCGGCGCCTCCAACGGCGCTCGGAATCGAGGGCTAGCTCGACCTCGCCGCCGGCGAGCCTCCGGTGAGGTTCCGGTGAGGCTGCCAGGTGGGACCCCGGTGTCAGCCAGTTGATTAGGGGTTAATCTCACCCCTAATAGTCACTGACATGTGGGTCCCATCCCACTTAAGCACCGGTTAAAAATAACAAAACTATTAGTAAGAGTTTAGGTCACTGACAGGTGGGTCCCCTCTAATTAATTAACTTAATGATTTAGGTTAATCCAATTAATTAAAATTTAATCACTGACATGTGGGTCCAGAGGCAATTTCTGAATTTTATAAAATGTTTTATAAATAACAGAGGCTGACATGCGGGTCCCACATGTCAGCACTGTTCTGGATAATGTTGTGGATAATGTTTTGGATAATGTTTAAATAAATAATAAAAGAAAATCCAGAAAATCATTTAAAATGATTTAAAACTTTGAAATTCAATAACTTTTAAACCGTAACTCGGATTCAAAAACTTTATACATGAAAGTTGATCAGAAAAATACAACAAATACGAATACGCTATCCGTATGTCTACCACACCCCTCTAACACTACGAACGTCGAACATTCCCCCTCCGGACCGCCTGTCCGATAAATTGTCCGGTACTGTTAGAGTGCCCGGATGAATTTATTCCGAACACGAAAGTTGTCCGGAATGGTTCAAATAGCACGGATACACCCCTCTTATGTTGTTCCGGTAACCACGAGACCTCCGGCTTGATCCTTCCCCCTCCGGACACCCTGTCCGGTAATCACCCGGAGCCGGCAGTTCATCCTCAGATGAATTCCCGCTCCGAGCATATTGCATTACACTGCGATAGAACCCCGTTTACATTTCATCTGTTATGTCTTGCATTTGTATTGCTATTATTGTTGTGTATTTATTGTTTTCTTCCCCCTTTAATCTCCGGTAGACCCCGCTACTGCCGTCGACTACACCGCTGCTGAGTACGACTACGTCGTCGACGACCCTACTACTACCGTCGAGCTTGCAGGCAAGCAGAGCCATTCTCTTCCCCAGATATCGCCTATCTTTCCGTACTATTCTTGCACTAGGCATTGTTACTGCTGCTGCTACGATTACAATCCTATTCAACTGCATAGCCTGATTTTTGTCGCCCCTTGATGTGCCTTCCTTTATCCGATGCTGCCTATTATTATTATGCATTATTCAGCAGTGGACCCTGCGCATTGTTAGCTAGGATTAGATAGAGGGCCGTGATCACTCAGGGAAGTGAACGCGGATATAAATATTATAACTGCACAGGTACGGTACAATGCAGACTCCGTCTAAGGCCCCTACCTGGGTTATGCCTAGTCACCTCAAGTGTGAGCTATCAAGGAGTAATCCTTGTACTCCACTCGAGGCTGACTTTGTCTTACTACCATAGGGTACTGGAAACGGTTGTCCTTCAGGTAAGAAGTCGGGCGACCCAATGGTGCCTGCGAGAGGTATTGCGACGGGACGACAGGGAGGGCACGACCAGTGTACCGGTGTGCTTGGCCCCTGAACGTTGGCCGCGAGAGTTACCAACCCACGAAAGTCGAGCTCCTCCCGGAGCACACGCGAGACAAGGTAAGGAGACGGTTCACCTTGTTGGTAACCGCAGTGACTTGGTGGGACGACAGGGCAGGCACCGATGTACTGGTGGTCCTGGCTGCTGTCGTTGTCCGCGGGTCAGTTAAGTCGAGGCAACGATAACGGTTGTCACGCAGGTTAATTAAAATGCTAAATGGTTCAGTGAATGTCTTGAGTTGGCTATATGCCATGTACGCACTACCTACCCGTGGGATTATGAGTGTGGGCTCCTCCGCTTCTTAGTGTCGTCCGAAGACTCTTCAGACGTCAGCAGTACCGCGGGCTGGTTGCCGGGAAGTGCGCTATCTTCTTTGGCTCGAGCTGTGTTGTTTTTTTTATGACTTCCCGGCCACCCACGCACCGTGCAGGAGTACGTCAGGGTTGGGGTCCAAGGCCCTGAGTACTTAGGATTTAGACCGGCGGATGGCCTCTCTGTTGAGTTTGAAAGATGGGCTATGAAGTGTCGGATAGCCTCGGTGGAGCGTTCCCTAACAAGGTTCCCGCCACCCTGGAGATCCGTGCGTGTAGCGTAACACAAGTGCACCCCTGCAGGGAAGAATTGATCTATCGATAGCCGTGTCCACGGTAACAGGACACTTTATGCTGAAGCTGGATCTTACCACTAGAAACTATTATTAAACTGTATGGTTCCGGGTTCCTTTCCTCGCGGGGATGTCGAGGAGGTGAACTCGGAGGCATTGTTAATTATTACAACTTATTATTATTCAATGTTGCAGCAACTTCTGCTTCATTGCTACCTTACTGTTTTATATAAACTGTTGGCTGATTCTTACCTCATGCTGCAAGACACCGTCGGAAGATGCTAGTCTTCGATAGGCCTAGCTTCTTACCCTTGCTCTGAATTTCTGTCTTCAGTCCACTATATACAGCCTCTTCATTCCGTTGATACAATGCATAATGCTTAGTAGCGGACGTAAGACTCGCGGGTATACTAGATACTCACCTGCTTTATTTCCTTTACTGTTTTGCCTGATCGGCCGCTGCAGCCGACGTTGGAGCCCAGGAGCAGGAGTACCTCGGGGGCGCCTACTACGACGTCGAGTTCCCCCTTGACCAGGAGTAGTACTGTGGATTCCAGGCAGGAGGCCTCGCCTTTTCGTTCTGTATCTCTGATGTGATTTGTGCTAGCCTTCTTAAGGCAAAACTTGACTATCTATGTCTGTACTCAGATATTATGGCTTGTATAACTTATATGTTCGGGTCCGCGTGACCCCCTCTATTGTAATATATTTGTTTATCCTTTTGTGTTTAGTGTTGTGCTGTGATATTATCACCGTGGCACCCTAATCTCAGTCGTGTACCCTGTGTGTATGATTACTGTACACGGTCTGATTTTGGGGGCGTCACAAGTTGGTATCAGAGCCGACTGCCTGTAGGAAGCCACCCCACCATTACCTGGTCGAAGTTGAGTCTAGACTATGAAAAACTATTTTGCTAACTTAATATTTGGCTTACGGGCCCACATCGATGTCACTACGTGTGATATCTATGGTATTAGGATCCTTTTCTCCTTACCTATGCTCTGGGAATCTGCTCTCTTATCCTTGCTGGTAAGTTTTACAAAAGCTGACATTAGGATCCCGTTCTCTTGATTCCACCCGGAGTTTTCTGGTGCATCCCCCATTGATTGAGTCGTGTTGCAGGCGTCGTACGCCAGATCCCAGACCGCGGATCCCATTCTCATTCTGGGCAGGCCGCGCGTTCTCTGGCATCAACTCCTGTGACCAACAGTTTTCTTGCGGCGTGATTGACATAGTGGAATCTATGTCGCGTCGTGTAATCCTTACCGCGGTCTGCGCGCCGCCTAGAGAGTCCTTTTTCCTTAATTTCTACGACGTTACGCTGCCCGATTTTCGATTGATTCGGTGTGCGCATGTGTAAGTCTTATATGACTACTCCTTTATATATCTGCGCCTCCTTTACGTTGTCGTTTTACTTCAGGCTTAATTCCGGTATCTCGTTAAATTTTCATCGCTGAAATACCCCTGTTAAATTCTAGCAGGATGGCTGGTCGTGGTGGTCGTGGTCGTGGTCGTGCTGCCAACGACCCACCTCCGCCGCCGGATTACATGGCCGCGATGATGCAGCAGTTCGAGATGAACCGTCAGTTCATGCAGAATATCATGGCTCAGTTCCCCCAGCCGAATCAGAATGGGCACCACCATCAGCATGCCACCGTGACTCTGCACGACTTCACCCGCCTCAACCCCACCATGTTCCGCAACACTATTCAGCCGCTGGATGCTGATGACTGGCTGCGCGACATCACTCACGAGCTGGAGTCTGCTAATGTCGATCGAGCCGACTATGTGAACTTTGCGTCTTATCATCTGAAAGGCGCCGCTGCTCAGTGGTGGAGCACCCACAAGCGTTCCCTGCCAGTCGAAGAAGTCATCACTTGGGATGAATTTCAGTCTGCTTTCCGCGCCCGCTACATTCCTCAGGGGATCATGGATCGCAAGGCGGAAGAATTCCGTAACCTCACTCAGGGCGATATGACTGTTGAAGCCTATCAACGCGAGTTCCTCAACCTCTCTCGCTATGCGGAGGGAGAGATCACCACTGATGCTCGCAGGCAGTAGAAGTTCCGTCGTGGCCTCAACCCAGAACTCAGGCTCGCTCTTGCCGTTCATGATTTCGCCAACTTCGCCACCATGGTGAACAAGGCTATCACCGTCGAGACTGCCCAGATGGAGCATAAGAACTCTCTGAAGCGCTACCGTGACGTTGGCTCATCTTCGGGCGCAACGCAGAAGCGTCGTATCTGGCTCCCTACCAGTGTGACTCATTCAGCTGTCCCTGCTCCAAGGCCGTCTTATGCAGCACCCCGTCTGCCTCCGCCACCGCAGATGCCAAGAGCTCTGCCTGCACCACCCAATGCTACACCCCTTCGTCCTCAGGATGGATTATGCTTCACGTGCCGCCAACCAGGGCATTTTTCTAGAGAGTGCCCCCAGAAACAGAAGCAACTGGTAGTTCACCCCGCTGGCCGTGGAAATGGCCGTGGCAACAACAGGACCCCCAACTATAATACTGGGTCTGCTGCTCATGCTCGCGGACATGCTTACAACATCAATGTTGAAGAAGCTCAGCAACAACCCGCTACCGTGATGGGTACCCTTCTCGTTAATTCCGCACCTGCTACTGTTTTATTTGATACAGGAGCATCGCATTCATTCATGTCGGAAGCATTTGCATTATCGCGTAACATTACGTTTGAGAAGATGAACCCACCGATGATGGTTCGCACCCCTGGAGGCCGTTGCCAAACCTCCATGATGGTACACGATGTCACCATTGACGTCGAAGGGATTATATTCCTTGTGTCCCCCATCATCCTAAAAACCTCCACCATAGACCTCATCCTGGGAATGGATTGGTTGAAAGTTCACGATGCCGCACTGTACTGTGGCACCAGCTCTGTCCGTCTTTTACACCCCTTCGGCGGGATTGTTAACCACACCACTCGAGTTTCCCGTGATGCCGAAACACATATATTTATGGTGAATGCTTTGAATGTCGCCCCCCTCGAAGGCATCGAGACCGTTCCAGTCGTTCGCGATTTTCCTGACGTCTTCCCAGAAGAACTGCCGGGAATACCCCCGATCAGAGAAGTTGAATTCGTCATCGACTTGAAGCCGGGCACTGTTCCTATTGCCAAGCGTCCTTACAAGATGCCGCCACATGAACTCCTTGAACTTAAGGAGGAAATCGACAAGGCACTTCAGAAAGGATTCATTCGCCCCAGTTCCTCAGCTTGGGGAGCACCTTCGCTCTTTGTCAAGAAGAGCGATGGGACAAACCGACTGGTCCAAGATTATCGGCCCATTAACCAAGCCACCATCCAGAACAAATACCCACTTCCCCCGATCAATGATCTGTATGATCAACTTGCCGGATCTAAGGTGTTTTCTAAACTCGACTTGAGGTTGGGTTATCACCAAATCTGGGTCCGTGATGAGGATATTCCGAAGACTGCCTTCATTACTCGCTATGGTTCATACGAGTACACCGTCATGTCCTTTGGCTTAACCAATGCTCCAGCCACCTTCTCCAGATTGATGAATTATATTTTCATGGAGTACCTCGACCAGTTCGTCGTGGTTTATCTGGATGATATATTGATATATTCCAAGAATGAAGAAGAACATGCTGGACATCTTCGTCTTATACTGGAGAAGCTACGAGAACACAAACTCTACGCTAAGTTTTCTAAGTGTGAGTTCTGGCTTCCCGAAGTAACCTACCTTGGACATGTGATTTCCAAGGATGGCATTGCCGTCACCCCAGAACGTATCCAGGCTATTCTTGACTGGACTCCTCCCAAGACCGTCAAGCAAGTCCGCAGTTTCCTCGGGCTCGCTAGCTATTGCCGCCGTTTCGTCGAGAATTTCTCCAAGATTGCCAGGCCTCTAACTAATCTACTTCACAAAGGCGTCAAGTTTGAGTGGACAGATAAATGTCAAGAAAGTTTTCAAGCCCTCAAGGACAAGCTAACTTCTCCCCCGGTGCTTTCTCCCCCTGATACTCAGAAGGACTTCGTGATATATTGCGACGCGTCTCGTCAAGGATTAGGCTGTGTCCTATTGCAAGAACGCAAGGTGATTGCTTATGGCTCTCGTCAATTGCGTACTCACGAGGACAAATACCCAACACATGATCTCGAATTGGCAGCAGTAATTTATGCATTAAAGCTGTGGCGACATTACCTTGTTGGTAATCGTTGCGAGATCTACACCGACCACCAAAGCCTGAAGTACTTGTTTACTCAGCCAGACCTGAATCTTCGTCAACAACGATGGCTCGAGACAATAGCCGATTTTAACATGGATATTCATTACACCCCTGGCAAAGCTAATGTGATGGCTGATGGCCTGAGCCGTAAAGCTTACTGTAGTGAACTTGAGGTGCAGCTAGAACAACCACCTCTGTATGAAGATTTTCAAAAGTTGAACCTCGAGATTGTTCCTCAAGGTTGTGCAAATAACCTGGTCATTGAACCGGATCTCGTCAAATCCGTCAAGTGTATACAGTTCTATGATGATTTCGTACACAAGATTAAGCGCGATATCGCCAATGGGAGACCCTCACCCTTCACCCTTGATAGCAATGGTGCGGCGTTCTACCAGAACCGTTTAGTGGTTACTCACAGCAAGGGCAGGCATGAGAACCTGGATATGACCCCGAAGGTCATGAAAGCGGCTCACGATACCCCGTTGTCCATTCATCCTGGGAGCACCAAGATGTACCAAGACATTCGTCAGCAATTCTGGTGGCCTAACATGAAGCAAGACATTGCCCGATATGTTTCTGAATGTGACGTTTGTCGTCGCGTCAAGGGGGAACATCAAAAACCCTCTGGAAAACTACAACCACCTGAAATCCCTGTATGGAAGTGGGACAAAGTTCAGATGGACTTCGTCACCGGTTTTCCCCGATCACAGAAAGGTAACGATGCTATCTTTGTCGTCATCGACCGGTTCTCCAAAGTTGCTCACTTTATACCAGTCAAGGAGAAGATCACGGCGGCTCAGTTAGCGGAATTGTATATCGCCCAAATCGTGTCGCTCCACGGTATTCCGTTGGAGATCAGTTCAGATCGTGGCAGCCTTTTCACCTCAAGATATTGGCGGAGTTTCCAAGAAGCTCTGGGGACTACTCTGCATCTCAGCACCGCTTATCACCCCCAGTCACAGGGCCAAGTCGAACGCGTCAATCAAATACTTGAAGATATGCTTCGAGCTTGTGTCATCTCCTTCGGCAAGAAATGGGAGGAATCTCTTCCATTTGCTGAATTCTCGTACAACAATAGCTATCACGCTAGTCTGAAGATGGCACCCTATGAAGTTCTCTATGGACGTAAGTGTCGGACCCCTCTGAGTTGGTCAGAAACTGGGGAACGTGCACTCATTGGCCCGGATATTATTCAGCAGGCTGAAGACCAAGTTCACGTCATCCGTGAACATTTGAAGGCCGCTCAGTCTCGCCAGAAGAGCAACTATGACCGCAAACACCGTGAAATGGAGTATCAACCTGGTGAATACGCATACCTCCGCGTCACTCCCATGAGGGGCACTCATCGCTTCGGTATCAAGGGCAAGTTGGCTCCTCGCTACATTGGCCCGTTCCGTATCCTTTCCAGGAGTGGACCCGTGGCATACCGGTTGGAATTGCCGCCGAACCTCTCCCAGGTCCATGATGTCTTCCATGTGTCGCAACTCCGTCGCTGCTTCAAGGATCCTATCCGCGAAGTGCAGCATGATATGATCGAGCTGCAACAAGACTTGACTTATCGAGAACATCCGAGCCGCATTCTCGATCAGTCTGAGCGTCGAACCCGCAACAAGACCGTCAAGTTCCTCAAGGTTCAGTGGTCGAATCATTCTGAAGATGAAGCCACTTGGGAACGCGAAGATCGCCTTCGCGATGAATACCCCGATCTTTTCCTCGCTACCACTTAAATTCTCGGGACGAGAATTCTTGTAGTGGGGGAGATTTGTAACACCCTCAGATGCTTGTAACAGTAATCATCATCATTGTTGACTATCACTGTTTGTTAAGCACTGTTATCCCCTGTCCCTAATCAAACTTTGCTTCTGCTCCATCCAAACCATGCTGGTTGGTAATCAAAACACAAAGCCCAATGCATTTTGCTCATCAAGAAATCAAACCCTAGATGAAACAACCTCAAATGGGAAATAAAACAAAAGTGCTCAAATAAAGTTGTTCCAAAAATCATGGAACCATTTTTGTAAATTACCTAAAATCATTATAATCATGTTGGACCAACTTTGGTAATTTTTGGAGTTATAGAAAATTGTAAACAATTCAAACAGTAGGTTAAAACCCCTACTTTGGGCATTTAATATTTAAAAGAAATACCTAATGAATTTATTTTGCTGCACAACTTTTTGTGGCACCTCAGTAATATATAAAACTAATTTACAAACACCAATTATATTTTTAAAAAATGCTAGGGTTAACAAGTCAATTACGGAAAAGAATTTAAATAAACAGAAAACCAGAAAATGGGAAAAACACTTAAACCTCGCCTGGGGCGAGGCCCACCTCAGCCCAGCCCGCTTCCTTTGTCTTCTTCCTCCCTCACCTGCCCCAACTGCTCCCGTACGGCCGGCCGTCGTGGACGCGCCGCTGCCAGCCCGGCCCCGCCCTCCAACTGCTCCCAGCCGCCGCTGTCGCGATAAGGATGAAGCCCTCGACCTCCTGGACGCGCTCACCCTCTCCTTCCCCTCCTCCTCCTCTCGCCATCGCCAGGGAAAGGTCCGCCCGAGCTCGCCGTCGCCATGACCGCGCCCACTCGCAGCCGGCAAGCTCCCTAGCCCTCGAAGACGTGTCCACCGGGTGCGCCGTCGTCGATTACGTCGACTACTGCGACGAATTCAAGCCGGGAGCCTCCACCCCGAGCACACGGTCATCTCCCCCAACTCCGGTCGCCGCGGCATCGCGGAGGAAATCCGGCGCCACCACGACGTCCCCGAGCCCGCTGCCAACTCCGACGCGTTCGTGGTGAGCACCCTCACCACCCCCAACCGCCCGATGAGTCCCGATAACGCCGTAGCCTTCTCTCCTAAATCGCTTGCTCCGGCCGCCGTGGCACGTCGTCGGAGTCGTCGTTTTGGTTCGTCCCAGTCCACGCCAAGTGCACCAGTAGGTCCCCCGTGTTGCGTATGCTCGATTTGGACCAGTAGCTAGCTCGAGTTCGACCCGTATATGCATTCGCCATTGGAGCCCGACGACCTTCGCCGCCATTGATGAAGATGCGCTCACCTCCGTGCGTCCCAGCTCGCGAGACCACTCCAAATCGACGCGGATTCGAGCTCTCCGTCGACTGCCACCAGCGGCGCCTCCAACGGCGCTCGGAATCGAGGGCTAGCTCGACCTCGCCGCCGGCGAGCCTCCGGTGAGGTTCCGGTGAGGCTGCCAGGTGGGACCCCGGTGTCAGCCAGTTGATTAGGGGTTAATCTCACCCCTAATAGTCACTGACATGTGGGTCCCATCCCACTTAAGCACCGGTTAAAAATAACAAAACTATTAGTAAGAGTTTAGGTCACTGACAGGTGGGTCCCCTCTAATTAATTAACTTAATGATTTAGGTTAATCCAATTAATTAAAATTTAATCACTGACATGTGGGTCCAGAGGCAATTTCTGAATTTTATAAAATGTTTTATAAATAACAGAGGCTGACATGCGGGTCCCACATGTCAGCACTGTTCTGGATAATGTTGTGGATAATGTTTTGGATAATGTTTAAATAAATAATAAAAGAAAATCCAGAAAATCATTTAAAATGATTTAAAACTTTGAAATTCAATAACTTTTAAACCGTAACTCGGATTCAAAAACTTTATACATGAAAGTTGATCAGAAAAATACAACAAATACGAATACGCTATCCGTATGTCTACCACACCCCTCTAACACTACGAACGTCGAACATTCCCCCTCCGGACCGCCTGTCCGATAAATTGTCCGGTACTGTTAGAGTGCCCGGATGAATTTATTCCGAACACGAAAGTTGTCCGGAATGGTTCAAATAGCACGGATACACCCCTCTTATGTTGTTCCGGTAACCACGAGACCTCCGGCTTGATCCTTCCCCCTCCGGACACCCTGTCCGGTAATCACCCGGAGCCGGCAGTTCATCCTCAGATGAATTCCCGCTCCGAGCATATTGCATTACACTGCGATAGAACCCCGTTTACATTTCATCTGTTATGTCTTGCATTTGTATTGCTATTATTGTTGTGTATTTATTGTTTTCTTCCCCCTTTAATCTCCGGTAGACCCCGCTACTGCCGTCGACTACACCGCTGCTGAGTACGACTACGTCGTCGACGACCCTACTACTACCGTCGAGCTTGCAGGCAAGCAGAGCCATTCTCTTCCCCAGATATCGCCTATCTTTCCGTACTATTCTTGCACTAGGCATTGTTACTGCTGCTGCTACGATTACAATCCTATTCAACTGCATAGCCTGATTTTTGTCGCCCCTTGATGTGCCTTCCTTTATCCGATGCTGCCTATTATTATTATTATGCATTATTCAGCAGTGGACCCTGCGCATTGTTAGCTAGGATTAGATAGAGGGCCGTGATCACTCAGGGAAGTGAACGCGGATATAAATATTATAACTGCACAGGTACGGTACAATGCAGACTCCGTCTAAGGCCCCTACCTGGGTTATGCCTAGTCACCTCAAGTGTGAGCTATCAAGGAGTAATCCTTGTACTCCACTCGAGGCTGACTTTGTCTTACTACCATAGGGTACTGGAAACGGTTGTCCTTCAGGTAAGAAGTCGGGCGACCCAACGGTGCCTGCGAGAGGTATTGCGACGGGACGACAGGGAGGGCACGACCAGTGTACCGGTGTGCTTGGCCCCTGATCGTTGGCCGCGAGAGTTACCAACCCACGAAAGTCGAGCTCCTCCCGGAGCACACGCGAGACAAGGTAAGGAGACGGTTCACCTTGTTGGTAACCGCAGTGACTTGGTGGGACGACAGGGCAGGCACCGATGTACTGGTGGTCCTGGCTGCTGTCGTTGTCCGCGGGTCAGTTAAGTCGAGGCAACGATAACGGTTGTCACACAGGTTAATTAAAATGCTAAATGGTTCAGTGAATGTCTTGAGTTGGCTATATGCCATGTACGCACTACCTACCCGTGGGATTATGAGTGTGGGCTCCTCCGCTTCTTAGTGTCGTCCGAAGACTCTTCAGACGTCAGCAGTACCGCGGGCTGATTGCCGGGAAGTGCGCTGTCTTCTTTGGCTCGAGCTGTGTTGTTTTTGTTACGACTTCCCGGCCACCCACGCACCGTGCAGGAGTACGTCAGGGTTGGGGTCCAAGGCCCTGAGTACTTAGGATTTAGACCGGCGGATGGCCTCTCTGTTGAGTTTGAAAGATGGGCTATGAAGTGTCGGATAGCCTCGGTGGAGCGTTCCCTAACAAGGTTCCCGCCACCCTGGAGATCCGTGCGTGTAGCGTAACACAAGTGCACCCCTGCAGGGAAGAATTGATCTATCGATAGCCGTGTCCACGGTAACAGGACACTTTATGCTGAAGCTGGATCTTACCACTAGAAACTATTATTAAACTGTATGGTTCCGGGTTCCTTTCCTCGCGGGGATGTCGAGGAGGTGAACTCGGAGGCATTGTTAATTATTACAACTTATTATTATTCAATGTTGCAGCAACTTCTGCTTCATTGCTACCTTACTGTTTTATATAAATTGTTGGCTGATTCTTACCTCATGCTGCAAGACACCGTCGGAAGATGCTAGTCTTCGATAGGCCTAGCTTCTTACCCTTGCTCTGAATTTCTGTCTTCAGTCCACTATATACAGCCTCTTCATTCCGTTGATACAATGCATAATGCTTAGTAGCGGACGTAAGACTCGCGGGTATACTAGATACTCACCTGCTTTATTTCCTTTACTGTTTTGCCTGATCGGCCGCTGCAGCCGACGTTGGAGCCCAGGAGCAGGAGTACCTCGGGGGCGCCTACTACGACGTCGAGTTCCCCCTTGACCAGGAGTAGTACTGTGGATTCCAGGCAGGAGGCCTCGCCTTTTCGTTCTGTATCTCTGATGTGATTTGTGCTAGCCTTCTTAAGGCAAAACTTGACTATCTATGTCTGTACTCAGATATTATGGCTTGTATAACTTATATGTTCGGGTCCGCGTGACCCCCTCTATTGTAATATATTTGTTTATCCTTTTGTGTTTAGTGTTGTGCTGTGATATTATCACCGTGGCACCCTAATCTCAGTCGTGTACCCTGTGTGTATGATTACTGTACACGGTCTGATTTTGGGGGCGTCACAGAGGTGAACAAATTACAAGTGGGTTATTGACAGGATAAAAAACGCACCGCAATGCTCACTATGCTACAAAAGAAAGGAAGAGGCTTAAAAGCATGGACAGTTTGCCAATATAAGTAGACCGAAATCCATGTGCATCTACTAATAATCATCCACCTTGAGATATCTATCCAGAACATCTCGCTGGTATTAAGTTGCAAGCCCCACCCAAAGTGTTAATCCAAAGCAACAAACAACTGTACTAAAAGAACTTTGCGTAAAGTAAACAATCCTTGCAACCGCGGTTACAAGCACCGTTGTTTATCCCCCTTGTGGCAACATCACATCCCCTGGACTCATGTTTCTGTCACTTAAGATAGTCATCAGGGGGCATGAACCCACGATCAAGCATAACGCTCCCTCTTCGATTTACTACCTACTACTTGGCCAAAGCAATAAACAACAACGGAGAGCATGCAAGAATTACTCAAGATAAAAAATATAAAAGGAGAAGAACCAAATATATTACTCATCACAATCTGAACATAATATTATAATCCATCAGATCCCAGCAAACTCAACATAGCAACACCAGAAAGAATAACATATGTGCCTTGATCATGTAGGGCATCTCACAAGGTCTAATCAATGAAGAGCAAAGGTGGAGAGAATACATCACATAGCTACTGATCATGGACCCATGGTCCAAGGTGGACTACTCACGGCTCATCCGGGAAGCATCCATGGTGGTGGAGTATCTCTCGGAGGTCAATACTCCCTCCGGAAGGGTGCCGGGAAGAGGTATTCTGGTGCTCCCGATCTTGGAAGCGCGACGACAGCGGAACAAAGGCAAGATCGCGAAAAAGGGTTCTGTCCTCGGGGGTTTCGGGAAGAGAGGTAAATATAGGCGAAGGGGGGCTGCCAGGGAGTGCAGTTGGCCTCCCGGCGCGGCCCCACCCTAGGCCGCGCCCCCTGACCGCCTGGACTCCAGGTTTGTCTCCTCTGGTCCCCCTTCGGGACTCTGGAAGCTTCCGGGTCGCTGATTTATATATATTTTTCCCGGAATTTTTCTGGCAAATTAAGTAATGGTAAAACCTGAAATAAAAAGATAGCAGAAAACAGAAACTGGCACTGGGATGCACTGAGTTAATATGTTAGTCCAAATATGATCAAAAGTGTATGTAAGTGTATCAAAAGCATAGAAAAATCACCATAAACATGCATGGAGCAAGCAGAAATTATAGATACGTTTGGAACGTATCATTCACCCAGCTTAGATGTTTTATTGTCTTTTGGGAGAGAGACATCACTAGGAACATCATGGCACCCCGGTCTATATTCCCACCATTGTTTACACCTCAACTCTTTACTGCTTTGTTTCCTTTCAGTTGCAATACCATCACTATTTCCATCGTGCGTTTGATCTTTTGTAAATGACATGGCCAGAGAGATTGACAACCTCTCTGAACTCGTTGGGAGAAAATTTATTTGTTGATGTGTGCAGGTCCAGGTCAAGTAAGCAATCTTGCCACCTACTTCAGGAACTTGGAGTCCAACTAGTCGACTCAAACCTCAGTATCTTTTCCAAGGGAAATTTACTGCTAGCTACATCTCAACCTTCCACTTGGGGTAACCAACAAGGGGCGAGAAGTCATCAGCAAGTGACGAGGATTGACCTCGACAAATCCTATGGTTAGGAACCCTGGGTTAGATCATAGAGAAGATGTGTAGGTTGGCGATACTCGTCGGCTAACAGGAGACATGGATTTAGCCAGGTTCAGGGCCCTCGATTGATGAAACCCATACTTCCTGCTCTTTGTATTATGATGGAGGCAATTACAGTGGTGGTCGAGGCGAGTTCGCTCGGGACCGGAGGTGTTGCTTGAATACTGGATGCATGTCTAGTTCTATGCGTGGAGGAAATCTGTCTAGAGAGGTTCCACTGCCTCGCTTTATATAGATAGCCAGGTAGGGGTTTACAAGAGTCCTAATCAACTATAAGTAGGAATCCTTGTCTTGCGCCTCAATTCTTGGGCTTCACATCTTTTTCCATCATGTTAGTTTGCCTGAGTGGGCCTCTGGTGGGCCGCCAGCCATGATACGCACCAGGTACCCTCACGGTGAGGAGTCATGGGGGTAAACCCTCGTCAGTAGCCCCGAGTGCCCGGGGGACTCAAAGAGTCACGCATGGACTCGAATCTGCAGTAGCCGCCATGGTGCGTGTCGCTTTCGAGATCTTCTATTGATAGTTTGCCGTGAGTATGCTCCCGATGGGAGTATTTGGATGAAGCATCAAAATTGCAGTCGAGTTCGTCTTTTTGTAGGATGTGTGAGCAGCGATCGTCGGGTGCGCGTCAGCGCTCCCGACGGGAGTAGCCCCCGAGGCTATGTGTGACTCGTAGAGTCGGGCATAGGATCAAGTTGTTGTTAAGCTAACCCCTTCATTCTTGTCGGATGCGCGAGTAGTGCTCGTTGGGTGCGCGTCAGCGCTCCCGATGGGAGTAGCCCCCGAGGCTATGTTCGGCTGCTTGGAGTCCAGCATAGACTCAAGAGTTTTTCGTTGTTGAGTAATTGTCATCCGAGGAAGTGCTCGACTCAGGTCTTGCACCGTAGGCATGAGTTGTTGTAGGGATCGATCATGGAAGAGGAGTTGGCGTCGCCACGTCATGAGGGCACCCATCCCCCGAGCACCTGCTGAGAAGGAGAAAAAGGTGCAACTGTATTAAGGTGTACTTGCGCGATATAGAAAACAATTGTAAGGTGCGTGATTTGTAGATGTTGCACTCTTGTTGAATGGATAATGTAGCAGCATCTAAGGTTTATGTGTGTCTTTTCATGAGTAGGTAAACCTCCGGCAGCATGCTCTTGCCGGGTAAGAGGGACGCGATGCAGACTTGTTGAAACCGGAGACAAGAGCGGCCTTTTGGTACCCAGCCTCACTACTTTGAAGAATGCGAATAAACAGCATATAAAACTGAGCATGATCCAAAGGATAGTTTTGAAGCCCTCGAGGTTTTTGTGTGACTACATAGTCGCCTTTTTCGACTGATCGGGAATGCATATAGGTTTTGGAATCATAGAATATAAGAGTGTAAAGAAACTTAGCTCTAGAATCGACGCGGCAGAGGGAGTCTGTAAGACCCGATATCCGGTACGTTTCCAGATCTAGATGCTTCCATCCAGATTCGGGGACGAAGCACATATCGGTCCCACCGTGATATATTACAATGCCATATGCCCCGGATTATCAACATGATATCACGACATTACAGCTACATGGATACAACATCTCATACATTCGGCATACAACTGCCTTAAATACATTACATCAGCGAAAGATACATGTCTGAGTACAGACTATACTCAAATGCCTAGTGGCAAAGGTAAAAAACATCATTCCCGTAACCACACGGGTCCAGGCTCTCCACCGGGATCCACCTAACTAGTTGTCGTCGAGTCCCCATGAAGGCATCTAGAAGAAGAGTCGAGGTAGTAATCAACTGCAGCGGTCGATCAGGCAAAACATAACAGGGAAAATAAAAGCAAGAGGTGAGAATATATCAAAATTCTTGTAACTAACTTCTCACGGGTAAGATGGGGGTAGTGGTGAGGTTGCAGACGCACTAGCAATATATGAGTGGCTAACGGTCTATTTAGAGTAAGATAACAACCAATCATTCGATGAGGAATCACCTCCAACAAGTCTTGCTATCAACTACTTAAGCAAGCATAACACCTATCATGTCTGTGTCCTCCGCTTCGCATCCCGACGAAGAAGAAGCAGTCAAGGCACACACACGTTGATCAAGATCATTAAGATTATCTCAGTTGTTGTTGTCTATGAAAGAGGAGTAGGTCTCAAGTCGTCCATAACCGTGGACACGACTTCTCGAAAAGATTTAACCCTACAGGGGTGTACCAACTGCCCATTACAAGGCTCCGCACGCACGCCCATCTCTCTCAGTTGCTACCCATCATAGGCAACCATTTTATGATTTAGTCCCGAGAGATCCGAAACGACAGGTCCCTCTAGCTAACAACAAACAAATTCGGGTGGCCCCCAGGGAGTCGACATCCAATCAAAAAGTTGTCCGCACTCTCGGATCGGCCTCTTCCGTCTCAACAGGGTTTGGGTTACCGGGACACCTCACATGGGGCCGCACCGGTCAAGGGTGGACCAACAAGGTAACCATGTCTCCGCTGGCCCAGGTTGTTTTAAGGGATATCTGCTAGGAGCGACCCGACAGATATATATGCATGGTTTCAAATGGTAAATCAGCTTGGGCCACCTCTAGAAATGTTTGAAGCTAGGTAGGTAAGAAAAGGGCACCCCCATAGCATCCCACACGCGGTTAGGCACGCTCGTCAAGAGACACAATACCCGGAACTCGGGCCCTAGGTGACTCGAATGGAACAAAGCGTCGGGGCGGGATAACCTAGACCTTCCATCCTTTGTCGAATATAGTCAACATTATAATAATCATATCATCCATATAATAATGTGATAGCCCAATCCAAGGAGTAACAGGGGAAAAGTTGATAACATCCTAGCATGCATACTAAGAAGTGGCTGAGCAGCGAGCAATAGTAACATAGTCCAACAAGGTTTGCTGGGATGTGGAGGGACATGGTTGTTTGGGTTTAGTTGAGAGGCATGAATATAAAGTGGTAGGATCAAGCAATCATTCTATTATACACCTAGGCGCGAGTGAGCTGAAAGTTATAAGCATGATATATGCTCCCCCTTACCTGATGAGAAGACGATCCGAAGGTGAAGTCGATCGCAAGCTCGCAACGTTTCCGAGAGGTACCCGCGGAAGCACACAAGAAGGAAACACTGGAAAAGGCAATCGACGAGCAAGCATCTATTACTACGAAGCAATCACCAGTATACAACATCAAGAAGGCAACAAGAGACAATGCAGTACGATACGGATCTACCGTCGAGAGCGGTTACTAATAGGTTAAGTGGAGTACTCGTCACACACGACGATACCGCACATTTAGAATGGTTCAAGTTATTTAGCTACACAAGGTGAGCAGAGGTTGTTAACATGGCATCTCACTCAAGCATGGAATAGCACACAAACATGACAAGAGGTGAAGCATAAGGTAAGCTATCTATGCTAGTCAATTTAAGTGAGACACAACCTAAACATGGCATATCACTAAGTG
The DNA here is from genome assembly GCA_950022295.1 of Bromus sterilis. Lineage (NCBI taxonomy): Eukaryota > Viridiplantae > Streptophyta > Magnoliopsida > Poales > Poaceae > Bromus > Bromus sterilis. The sequence goes on from OX465598.1 coordinate 238,523,319, forward strand.
CGCCACGACAATTTAAGTAATTGGTACTGTTCTTCCCTAAACCATATTTTAGGTTGGTTAACAGCAGAAAACAATAGCATAAACATAAAGTACATGAAATTCTAATCAAGTTACATATAAAGAACACTCCAAACGGAGTTACGGTTAAAAACATATAAGCAAAACAAGTTTGGAATAGAATCTGCCAACATCAGGAAGCACACTTTAGAGCCCGCAAAAGGTTACAAACATGCATAAAAATGATGTTCAACTAAAGTATACATGGCAGACAAGGCATGGAAAAAGGAATCATGCAAATAGGCATCATGGTTCACTATTTATAAGCAACATAAAGGGCTATAAAACATTACTGGTCAAGGACTTAGTGAAATTCAGGAAAATAGGGAAGAAACTGTTATTTTCATGCTGTATAAACAGGGGTAAAGCTATATGAAAAAGTGCAGCAACATGACATAGAAATATATGGGCATGAACTAGACATGATGCTGATCAGGTACAAACAACAATCATGGTCATAGGCATCACATATCAAAAGATATTAAGCAAGCAACATGGCACCAGAAAGTTACAGAGTTAGTGAAAAACAGAGGTGGCTGTCAACAACCAGCATGATAGCAACTTTGGAGCTAAACATAACTCGGGCAAAAGATCAAAACTACGACCTCTCTACGGGGTTGCACACATACGGTGTCAGCTATCCGGCAGGGCTTCGCCGTCCAGAACTAGTTCCTGCCGGAACCCAGACAACCTTTCGGCTCTACGAAACTATTTCGCGGGGAGGGAGAGAGAATGCCAGATCATGCATGGCTTGTGTATTGAACTCAAGGGAGAGCTTGGATCAAGCATATGGGGCTGCCCTCACACCTCTATTTATAGGAAACCCAAGGGGGCTTTCTTGGCTCCCAAGTCCTTCTAGAAGGCTTTCCAAAAATATCCCAAGTAGTACTTTTTACTATTCATGACACCACTTTTTCGCGTCCGAAAAATCCAAAAATATTTCTGTGGGTCTTAGAATAATTCCAATACCCACTAAAATGATTTTGGGCGTGTTCCGAAACAATTCCGGATTAGTGATTTTCATCTGCGAAAAGCAACCTAAGCATTTCCGGCAGCTCCGGAACATTTCCGGCAGCTCCGAAATATTTCCGAAAAAAATATATTTTATTCTTTTCTCCAGAAAAATTCCAGAAGTTACCAGAACAATTCTGGCACCCTCCAAAAGTACCAGGTGCTTACCGAAACCTTTTCGGCTTAGTGGTTCACTCCGAAACAACTTTTCGGTTTTACCGAAACTATTCCGGTGTTCTCTCTCCGGAACTTTTCCGTTTTCTCCGAAACCTTTCCGGTGACTTTCTCTTAGACTCCCTGTCTAGTATTCAGCAGATAGATGACCCTTAAGCGTGTGACCCTATAGGTTCGGTGAAGTATAGACATGACCCGGAACACTTTCCGATCAATGATCAACATCGGAGCCGTGGACACCCATATTGACCCCTATACCCACACGAATAAAAATTCGAGTGAACCTCCAGTTGCCGTGTGCTAGTCCTGTTGCTTCGCGATATGTTACAAACACCCGAGGTGAGACTTATCGGCATCCCCGTGAATCAACAACTTGTCCACTATGCCAGTTACCTCGTTTCCGGTATTGTTCTCTTTTCTCGTTCCCGTGTTCCGGCATCCCTGTGATCAAATCACACTGTGTCTGGCCAGACGATGGTGGATACAGTAACACCGAGAGGGCCCGAAGAATATCTCTCCATCGACGGAGGAGCAAATCCCAATCTTGAGCTACCTAGTTCCTGGTCATACTTTTCCGTGAACCCGTAAGCCGCCGTAATAGCCACCCTTTTACAGATGACGTTTAACAAACCCCAAAGTTCACGAAGCAAGTACGAAGGAACTCGATACTCTCATGGTCTAAGGAATTATGCAAACGCTCAAATTTCTCTGTGTTATAATCCATTAACTGGTGACGAATGTATCTCATAGCATAACATCAATCTTGGTCGATTCAACACAAATGTTCTTCTAACATTGTGCCCTCAAAGTTGCCGGCATAGTAATGCCCATGATCAGGAAAACAGAACCATCATGCAACACTTGTGCTAGTCTTAGAGGCGAGACTAGGAATATATATTTTATCCGTTTATTATTCCACACGTGCATATGAGTCTTCCTCCGAGCCTCGTGGTTATTGCAGACTCGAGAACCATTGCAGTTATAGCATGGAATATAAACATAATTACAAACATGGAGATAAATAATAACATTTATTATTGCCTCTAGGGCATATCTCCTACAGACTCCCACTTGCACTAGAGTCAATAATCTATTCAATGCTAATGCACTTTACACCTATGGCATACTGGTGTAAAATATGCTTCACATGTGGTATAGCCTGATGTCCAACGGATCTGACAACTTCAACTCCGTGTGTATCTTTGCATATCCTCGCGTTTTCACGCTTTCACAAAATTCATACTTTGTGTGGACTTGGCTTGGTATATATGCGAATCACTGGTCGAACCTTGATTCCTCAGACTGAGCTATGGAGCAACTATCTTCAATAGTGTTCCATTGACCAAAGCCATATTGGAACCATACTAAGTTCATGAATGAACTATATGATTCAACATTTTCTTTGTTGCTTCTAAAGCAGCAACATACATAGCCATTTGTTATAGAATTTCGCCACAGTAACCTGTTATGAACAATTCCAACTTACTGTGCCTCCATATTGTGTATTACACACAAAAATACTTTAACTCAAATCGAAAATCGCATGGAGCATTGATGAAGACCGTATCGATGTAATTACTTACAACAAGTACTTCATAATCTCTTCTTGCGAGAAATCATGTCATCAGTGCTACTTTAGTACTCAATGACATTTTTCACTGTTGTCCCACGATCAGTTCTTTGATCACTTTGGTATCTATACTCGCAACAACTTTGGAGTATTGGACATATCTGGTTGTTTTACATACCATGGAATACATGATTAATCCCAACATGAAGGTGTGTGGAATCTCCATCATGTAATTTGCTCATCAGTGTTTTGGGACACTGAGTCTTGCAAAAACTCTTTCCATGTGACTTTGGCAAGAATCACTCCTTGTCGTTTTTAATGCTAAATTGTTTGGCATCTTGTCAGCATGTATTTTGTCTTAGCCCTATTAGGCAATTCTATCTCTTAGATAATTATGCCTAATATCAAGGCTACTTAGCCCAAGCACTTCATCAAAAAACTATTTTCAATGAAGTCCTAATTCATGTCAAGAAATTTATATTATTTCCAATTAACAATGTGTCAAGCACACACAAGGTTTTTAGAAATATTATTATGCTCCCACTTACTTTCTTGCAATCAGAAGCATCTTCGTCATCCATTGATGAAATCAAACTCTTTTGACTATTTCATCAAAAACGAAGATTCCAACTCCATTATGCTCTCTTTTGTCCATCGCAGGAACTCTGAAGTTTGCATACTTACTAGCATCCTCTGGACTGACAAAATACCTTGGACTGTATCTCCAAGGCAGTATTTCCATCTCATGGAAATCCTTTTGGCATCCATGTTTCATATCTCATGAATGAAATACGTATTAATTGCTAGTTTAACCCGAACCGACTTTAAGCATCGCTACGGAGAGACAATCTCGTCGTAGTTAATTCCTTGAAATTGTTATAAGCAACAAGTCGAGCTTTATGGATAAAACATTTTTATCCGTATCAGTTTATAGTTCCATTAATATTCGTTAGACTCTAAGTCTTCCGAATGGTCCATCAAGATACAATCTTGAATTACGTATATGGAAACTATCTCGGATTTGTATTGGCATTTAGCCAATTCCGGAGTCAGGGCCCATCATCGCTTCCTTGATTATCGTAGGTATGCTGTTGTCTAACAACAATATCTCGTTTGCGCACCTGAGAGGTTTGCACGAGTTTTGCCTACGTGGCTCAGTTGCAAGTTTGACCGAAGTCCATACATCTCATGTAGAGGCTTCCGTATCAGTTGCAGTAGGAAACTCTGGAATCACTTCCAAGGTTCCTTTCCTTTGATCTGACGACGAAGATACTGTTATCTCGTAGAGTTGCACTGTCCTCCCACTCACCTTTTTGCAAGAACCATTCTCTTTAAAAGCATACCGTTCTTTGTGGCAAAACCTTTTGCCTCGGTATAGTGGTGGAGGAATTCCCAATAATTTGGGATAACCTACAAAGTAGCACTTGTCTGATTTGGAATAGGTTTGTAAACAGTTTACAAAAGCCCCATATTCCAAATGTTAAGAAAAGATAAAACATGGTTGGGCGTACCATACCATGGCGTCATTTCAACAGACCTGATGGCGCTCTTTTCAGTGTAAAAGCCGCAGTCTCTAAAGCATTACATTAAAAGGGATAATGGCAAATTTATTTATGTCATATTTGATCTTACCATGTCATGAATGGTTCGATTAATTCTTCACGGACTTTCCACTTGCAGTGGTGTTCCGGGAGGTGTAAGTTATGAAAACTCTTTTCATAACTCATCAGACATTCGCTAAACTTGTAACTCAAAATATTCCTTTCTGCAATCGAATTGTAGAAACATAATTTTCTTGTTACAATAACTTCCACTACTAGTAACAACATTTATCGGACTACATACATCAAAATGTATGATCACGAATAAGTTTGTTGCTCGTTCCTTATGGCCTGTGAACGGTATTTCAGTCACTTGACCTTTCGGACGAAGGTTGCAAGTGTCAGATGATTCATAATCAAATGACTTTAAAATCCATCATTATGGAATTTCTCCATGCGGGTTTCTCCAATGTGACCAAATGCAGTGCCACACATATGTGGTATTCTTTTAGTCTTTCGACATTTAGCGTCATTGTTATGGATGTATCATATTACCATCAATATTCGTAACATACATCCCATCCCCGATGGAAGCATGGCCCTTTATGTTATTCATAATACTGAACAACAATTGTTCTTTTATGAACAACCTTCTTGCAACATACTTTATGCATTGGGCTAGAGTGTATAAAACTCTAAAACGAATTATGAAAATAAATACAGATGGTGATACACCGATGGAAGGTATAGTAACTTTTACTATGTTCCCAGCGCGTATCTAAACCTCATTACTGGCAAGTCTTTTAGGCCGTTGTAGTTCTTACATCGAGTTTCAACAGAATGCAATCGAGCGGGTATCTTTGTGATTTAACTCACAATACCCAAGAATCAGTGATTAACATGTTTAACCATAATTCCCAAGAACTATATTTTTGACCAGCCTTCTATACATCAAAAACTTGTTGACATTCATACATGAGCTGGATATTCCAGTCTTCTTTCCTTTTTGCCTTTATACTTCTAACAGTTTAACTTTCAATATTTCTCCTACTCTCAGAAGAAGCACCCAACTTTAAGAGCGGCGTTAGCCCCGGACTTCCTAGGCGTGTGCGTCACACTAACACCCTTTGGACATTTCATTTCTCTTTAAGTTGTTTGTTTTATTCACCTTCATCATATGACAGGCGTTCTTCTGGATCCCTCTCCTATTAGTCAAATGCCCAGTAAACACTTTACTAATACTTTGCAAACAAATGTTGCTTTGGATATCTCATATCTTTTAGCCTTTGTCTGTATCTGAAAACAATTTTCAGTTCCATGAATATTACATAACTATCCCAAACTTGTGAAGTTCGGGTCTTATGGAAGCAAACGTATTTTACTTGACCACAATGGAATTCTAGCTTTTGGATGGAAGGACGAGAGTCACATCATCCATAGCATTAGCGGGAGGACACCGAAAGCATGCGATAGGACAAAATCCTTCTCGGCACTCTTGAGGACAATCCTCGCATTACGTTACCAACCGTAAAGTTTTGACCAGATATTTAACAGCTTATTCAATTTTAATAGGGATGGTGGAAACGCGAGCCATTATTCTGCAACTATTAGCAAATTATACTTAGACAGTGTTCATAATTAATTGCACTCAGAATTAAACAAGTTAATTCTAAAATGCGCTCCCACTCAAATCAATATCTCTCAAAATTGATTATGAGTGATTCAAGATCCAAATATCAATACAACGCCATAGAATCATCATCTCATGACGAGGATTTTGATTTGGTAGGCCAACTTGCCGATCACATCTCTATGTGACTCTTGTTCATCTTTCGATGCGTGTGTTCCGAGCTCAGGACGATCCTGCCATGAACGTCAAGACAACCAAGTGATCTTGCTGCGAGGTCTGACCTCACCCGCCTTACATTTCTCCAATCGTTCGTACCCATGCATCCATGGCGCACCCGAAAGGATAGATGCTGTGACGGTGCTACATTTGGGAGAACACTAACTACTTGATATTTTAAGTGAGAGATCACCCTAATAAAAAGCGACTACCGCGCAATCAAGAAGGGTGCAACTTAAGGGATAAACATCTCAGGTAATTCATAATTCCATGATATGGTATAGCCCCTTCTGACGGAGAAGTCAAGTATTTCTTCGTCTTTAGTATTTGCGTCGGAGTTCACCTTCGCGAAGTTTGCCACCACCTTGTCGATGCACCAAATAATATTGCTATCTCTATAGCTAATAAAATAAGTGCATTACAAAAGGTTTACTCGCAGGTCATTAAAGTGACAATCATATGGCTCCATCCATCATGCCGAATCATGACACGCAGGTCATGTTAATAAATTTACATTATATAGTCATCTCATACATAATCAAATTAATATGAGCTTTGCTATACCACATCACATGCACATCCTGCACAACCAAGTTAGACGCCTCTAATCGGTTTATGAAATTTTTTATTTTACGTGGCTTCTAAGGTTTTGACTTAAACCGCAGCTACCAACGTTTATCATCAAGCATGATTATTCAAGTCGCTAGATTAACTTTGCGGGGTGTATGAAACACGAGATAATAAAATCTCGAGACCCATACTGAACTTCGTCATACGCGTGATCCCCGTGCAGATCATATCTGCATTGCCCTTTAGTCTGCAAAATTTCTTCTTTCTCTAACTACGGTGGAATTCAACGAACTGTTAGCACTTCTTTGATCAATCAGGATCGCAGATTGCCAGAACTTTGAAACTCCACCATACTGTTATTGAGATCAGAAATACACAAATTCCAGGGAAGCAACAAGAACATCGGGTAACAGATTTCATCTGCCACCCGCATAAATAATTTTCAGCAATAGATCTGATCTACTCCAAAATTATATTATGCAATACCCATACATCTCTATGTATTCTAGATCGCAACATGCATCTATGCATAGCACGGCTCTTGATGCCACTGTAGGGGAACGCGGCAGAAAACAAAAAATTTCCGCACTACGAACAGCCCAGGACCACTATGGAGACTGCATACAAGGTTTTTGATCTGATCGTTACCGACTCGTAGCGCAGCGGAAGTAGAGTCGATGTAGATCGTCGGTGCAGATCCCCGCAGCTAGGATTTACAACCTCCCAACCGCGAGAATGTATTCCCTCGTCTGCTCCTCGGACAGCGCTCAGGGAGGCGGTCGGACATTCCCTCGGACGATGTCACGGACAGCCCTTCGGGAGGCCCCTCGAAACTCGATCGGTAACTCGGACAGCCCTTCGGGGGGACCCTTGAAACTCGAACGATAATTTGGACAGCCCCTCGGGCAAAAGATCAAAACTACGACCTCTCTACGGGGTTGCACACATACGGTGTCAGCTATCCGGCAGGGCTTCGCCGTCCAGAACTAGTTCCTGCCGGAACCCAGACAGCCTTTTGGCTCTACGAAACTATTTCGCGGGGAGGGAGAGAGAATGCCAGATCATGCATGGCTTGTGTATTGAACTCAAGGGAGAGCTTGGATCAAGCATATGGGGCTGCCCTCACACCTCTATTTATAGGAAACCCAAGGGGGCTTTCTTGGCTCCCAAGTCCTTCTAGAAGGCTTTCCAAAAATATCCCAAGTAGTACTTTTTACTATTCATGACACCACTTTTTCGCGTCCGAAAAATCCAAAAATATTTCTGTGGGTCTTAGAATAATTCCAATACCCACTAAAATGATTTTGGGCGTGTTCCGAAACAATTCCGGATTAGTGATTTTCATCTGCGAAAAGCAACCTAAGCATTTCCGGCAGCTCCGGAACATTTCCGGCAGCTCCGAAATATTTCCGAAAAAAATATATTTTATTCTTTTCTCCAGAAAAATTCCAGAAGTTACCAGAACAATTCTGGCACCCTCCAAAAGTACCAGGTGCTTACCGAAACCTTTTCGGCTTAGTGGTTCACTCCGAAACAACTTTTCGGTTTTACCGAAACTATTCCGGTGTTCTCTCTCCGGAACTTTTCCGTTTTCTCCGAAACCTTTCCGGTGACTTTCTCTTAGACTCCCTGTCTAGTATTCAGCAGATAGATGACCCTTAAGCGTGTGACCCTATAGGTTCGGTGAAGTATAGACATGACCCGGAACACTTTCCGATCAATGATCAACATCGGAGCCGTGGACACCCATATTGACCCCTATACCCACACGAATAAAAATTCGAGTGAACCTCCAGTTGCCGTGTGCTAGTCCTGTTGCTTCGCGATATGTTACAAACACCCGAGGTGAGACTTATCGGCATCCCCGTGAATCAACAACTTGTCCACTATGCCAGTTACCTCGTTTCCGGTATTGTTCTCTTTTCTCGTTCCCGTGTTCCGGCATCCCTGTGATCAAATCACACTGTGTCTGGCCAGACGATGGTGGATACAGTAACACCGAGAGGGCCCGAAGAATATCTCTCCATCGACGGAGGAGCAAATCCCAATCTTGAGCTACCTAGTTCCTGGTCATACTTTTCCGTGAACCCGTAAGCCGCCGTAATAGCCACCCTTTTACAGATGACGTTTAACAAACCCCAAAGTTCACGAAGCAAGTACGAAGGAACTCGATACTCTCATGGTCTAAGGAATTATGCAAACGCTCAAATTTCTCTGTGTTATAATCCATTAACTGGTGACGAATGTATCTCATAGCATAACATCAATCTTGGTCGATTCAACACAAATGTTCTTCTAACATTGTGCCCTCAAAGTTGCCGGCATAGTAATGCCCATGATCAGGAAAACAGAACCATCATGCAACACTTGTGCTAGTCTTAGAGGCGAGACTAGGAATATATATTTTATCCGTTTATTATTCCACACGTGCATATGAGTCTTCCTCCGAGCCTCGTGGTTATTGCAGACTCGAGAACCATTGCAGTTATAGCATGGAATATAAACATAATTACAAACATGGAGATAAATAATAACATTTATTATTGCCTCTAGGGCATATCTCCTACAGACTCCCACTTGCACTAGAGTCAATAATCTATTCAATGCTAATGCACTTTACACCTATGGCATACTGGTGTAAAATATGCTTCACATGTGGTATAGCCTGATGTCCAACGGATCTGACAACTTCAACTCCGTGTGTATCTTTGCATATCCTCGCGTTTTCACGCTTTCACAAAATTCATACTTTGTGTGGACTTGGCTTGGTATATATGCGAATCACTGGTCGAACCTTGATTCCTCAGACTGAGCTATGGAGCAACTATCTTCAATAGTGTTCCATTGACCAAAGCCATATTGGAACCATACTAAGTTCATGAATGAACTATATGATTCAACATTTTCTTTGTTGCTTCTAAAGCAGCAACATACATAGCCATTTGTTATAGAATTTCGCCACAGTAACCTGTTATGAACAATTCCAACTTACTGTGCCTCCATATTGTGTATTACACACAAAAATACTTTAACTCAAATCGAAAATCGCATGGAGCATTGATGAAGACCGTATCGATGTAATTACTTACAACAAGTACTTCATAATCTCTTCTTGCGAGAAATCATGTCATCAGTGCTACTTTAGTACTCAATGACATTTTTCACTGTTGTCCCACGATCAGTTCTTTGATCACTTTGGTATCTATACTCGCAACAACTTTGGAGTATTGGACATATCTGGTTGTTTTACATACCATGGAATACATGATTAATCCCAACATGAAGGTGTGTGGAATCTCCATCATGTAATTTGCTCATCAGTGTTTTGGGACACTGAGTCTTGCAAAAACTCTTTCCATGTGACTTTGGCAAGAATCACTCCTTGTCGTTTTTAATGCTAAATTGTTTGGCATCTTGTCAGCATGTATTTTGTCTTAGCCCTATTAGGCAATTCTATCTCTTAGATAATTATGCCTAATATCAAGGCTACTTAGCCCAAGCACTTCATCAAAAAACTATTTTCAATGAAGTCCTAATTCATGTCAAGAAATTTATATTATTTCCAATTAACAATGTGTCAAGCACACACAAGGTTTTTAGAAATATTATTATGCTCCCACTTACTTTCTTGCAATCAGAAGCATCTTCGTCATCCATTGATGAAATCAAACTCTTTTGACTATTTCATCAAAAACGAAGATTCCAACTCCATTATGCTCTCTTTTGTCCATCGCAGGAACTCTGAAGTTTGCATACTTACTAGCATCCTCTGGACTGACAAAATACCTTGGACTGTATCTCCAAGGCAGTATTTCCATCTCATGGAAATCCTTTTGGCATCCATGTTTCATATCTCATGAATGAAATACGTATTAATTGCTAGTTTAACCCGAACCGACTTTAAGCATCGCTACGGAGAGACAATCTCGTCGTAGTTAATTCCTTGAAATTGTTATAAGCAACAAGTCGAGCTTTATGGATAAAACATTTTTATCCGTATCAGTTTATAGTTCCATTAATATTCGTTAGACTCTAAGTCTTCCGAATGGTCCATCAAGATACAATCTTGAATTACGTATATGGAAACTATCTCGGATTTGTATTGGCATTTAGCCAATTCCGGAGTCAGGGCCCATCATCGCTTCCTTGATTATCGTAGGTATGCTGTTGTCTAACAACAATATCTCGTTTGCGCACCTGAGAGGTTTGCACGAGTTTTGCCTACGTGGCTCAGTTGCAAGTTTGACCGAAGTCCATACATCTCATGTAGAGGCTTCCGTATCAGTTGCAGTAGGAAACTCTGGAATCACTTCCAAGGTTCCTTTCCTTTGATCTGACGACGAAGATACTGTTATCTCGTAGAGTTGCACTGTCCTCCCACTCACCTTTTTGCAAGAACCATTCTCTTTAAAAGCATACCGTTCTTTGTGGCAAAACCTTTTGCCTCGGTATAGTGGTGGAGGAATTCCCAATAATTTGGGATAACCTACAAAGTAGCACTTGTCTGATTTGGAATAGGTTTGTAAACAGTTTACAAAAGCCCCATATTCCAAATGTTAAGAAAAGATAAAACATGGTTGGGCGTACCATACCATGGCGTCATTTCAACAGACCTGATGGCGCTCTTTTCAGTGTAAAAGCCGCAGTCTCTAAAGCATTACATTAAAAGGGATAATGGCAAATTTATTTATGTCATATTTGATCTTACCATGTCATGAATGGTTCGATTAATTCTTCACGGACTTTCCACTTGCAGTGGTGTTCCGGGAGGTGTAAGTTATGAAAACTCTTTTCATAACTCATCAGACATTCGCTAAACTTGTAACTCAAAATATTCCTTTCTGCAATCGAATTGTAGAAACATAATTTTCTTGTTACAATAACTTCCACTACTAGTAACAACATTTATCGGACTACATACATCAAAATGTATGATCACGAATAAGTTTGTTGCTCGTTCCTTATGGCCTGTGAACGGTATTTCAGTCACTTGACCTTTCGGACGAAGGTTGCAAGTGTCAGATGATTCATAATCAAATGACTTTAAAATCCATCATTATGGAATTTCTCCATGCGGGTTTCTCCAATGTGACCAAATGCAGTGCCACACATATGTGGTATTCTTTTAGTCTTTCGACATTTAGCGTCATTGTTATGGATGTATCATATTACCATCAATATTCGTAACATACATCCCATCCCCGATGGAAGCATGGCCCTTTATGTTATTCATAATACTGAACAACAATTGTTCTTTTATGAACAACCTTCTTGCAACATACTTTATGCATTGGGCTAGAGTGTATAAAACTCTAAAACGAATTATGAAAATAAATACAGATGGTGATACACCGATGGAAGGTATAGTAACTTTTACTATGTTCCCAGCGCGTATCTAAACCTCATTACTGGCAAGTCTTTTAGGCCGTTGTAGTTCTTACATCGAGTTTCAACAGAATGCAATCGAGCGGGTATCTTTGTGATTTAACTCACAATACCCAAGAATCAGTGATTAACATGTTTAACCATAATTCCCAAGAACTATATTTTTGACCAGCCTTCTATACATCAAAAACTTGTTGACATTCATACATGAGCTGGATATTCCAGTCTTCTTTCCTTTTTGCCTTTATACTTCTAACAGTTTAACTTTCAATATTTCTCCTACTCTCAGAAGAAGCACCCAACTTTAAGAGCGGCGTTAGCCCCGGACTTCCTAGGCGTGTGCGTCACACTAACACCCTTTGGACATTTCCTTTCTCTTTAAGTTGTTTGTTTTATTCACCTTCATCATATGACAGGCGTTCTTCTGGATCCCTCTCCTATTAGTCAAATGCCCAGTAAACACTTTACTAATACTTTGCAAACAAATGTTGCTTTGGATATCTCATATCTTTTAGCCTTTGTCTGTATCTGAAAACAATTTTCAGTTCCATGAATATTACATAACTATCCCAAACTTGTGAAGTTCGGGTCTTATGGAAGCAAACGTATTTTACTTGACCACAATGGAATTCTAGCTTTTGGATGGAAGGACGAGAGTCACATCATCCATAGCATTAGCGGGAGGACACCGAAAGCATGCGATAGGACAAAATCCTTCTCGGCACTCTTGAGGACAATCCTCGCATTACGTTACCAACCGTAAAGTTTTGACCAGATATTTAACAGCTTATTCAATTTTAATAGGGATGGTGGAAACGCGAGCCATTATTCTGCAACTATTAGCAAATTATACTTAGACAGTGTTCATAATTAATTGCACTCAGAATTAAACAAGTTAATTCTAAAATGCGCTCCCACTCAAATCAATATCTCTCAAAATTGATTATGAGTGATTCAAGATCCAAATATCAATACAACGCCATAGAATCATCATCTCATGACGAGGATTTTGATTTGGTAGGCCAACTTGCCGATCACATCTCTATGTGACTCTTGTTCATCTTTCGATGCGTGTGTTCCGAGCTCAGGACGATCCTGCCATGAACGTCAAGACAACCAAGTGATCTTGCTGCGAGGTCTGACCTCACCCGCCTTACATTTCTCCAATCGTTCGTACCCATGCATCCATGGCGCACCCGAAAGGATAGATGCTGTGACGGTGCTACATTTGGGAGAACACTAACTACTTGATATTTTAAGTGAGAGATCACCCTAATAAAAAGCGACTACCGCGCAATCAAGAAGGGTGCAACTTAAGGGATAAACATCTCAGGTAATTCATAATTGCATGATATGGTATAGCCCCTTCTGACGGAGAAGTCAAGTATTTCTTCGTCTTTAGTATTTGCGTCGGAGTTCACCTTCGCGAAGTTTGCCACCACCTTGTCGATGCACCAAATAATATTGCTATCTCTATAGCTAATAAAATAAGTGCATTACATAAGGTTGACTCGCAGGTCATTAAAGTGACAATCATATGGCTCCATCCATCATGCCGAATCATGACACGCAGGTCATGTTAATAAATTTACATTATATAGTCATCTCATACATAATCAAATTAATATGAGCTTTGCTATACCACATCACATGCACATCCTGCACAACCAAGTTAGACGCCTCTAATCGGTTTATGAAATTTTTTATTTTACGTGGCTTCTAAGGTTTTGACTTAAACCGCAGCTACCAACGTTTATCATCAAGCATGATTATTCAAGTCGCTAGATTAACTTTGCGGGGTGTATGAAACACGAGATAATAAAATCTCGAGACCCATACTGAACTTCGTCATACGCGTGATCCCCGTGCAGATCATATCTGCATTGCCCTTTAGTCTGCAAAATTTCTTCTTTCTCTAACTACGGTGGAATTCAACGAACTGTTAGCACTTCTTTGATCAATCAGGATCGCAGATTGCCAGAACTTTGAAACTCCACCATACTGTTATTGAGATCAGAAATACACAAATTCCAGGGAAGCAACAAGAACATCGGGTAACAGATTTCATCTGCCACCCGCATAAATAATTTTCAGCAATAGATCTGATCTACTCCAAAATTATATTATGCAATACCCATACATCTCTATGTATTCTAGATCGCAACATGCATCTATGCATAGCACGGCTCTTGATGCCACTGTAGGGGAACGCGGCAGAAAACAAAAAATTTCCGCACTACGAACAGCCCAGGACCACTATGGAGACTGCATACAAGGTTTTTGATCTGATCGTTACCGACTCGTAGCGCAGCGGAAGTAGAGTCGATGTAGATCGTCGGTGCAGATCCCCGCAGCTAGGATTTACAACCTCCCAACCGCGAGAATGTATTCCCTCGTCTGCTCCTCGGACAGCGCTCAGGGAGGCGGTCGGACATTCCCTCGGACGATGTCACGGACAGCCCTTCGGGAGGCCCCTCGAAACTCGATCGGTAACTCGGACAGCCCTTCGGGGGGACCCTTGAAACTCGAACGATAATTTGGACAGCCCTTCGGGAGGACCCTCGAACAGCCCCTCGGGCAAAAGATCAAAACTACGACCTCTCTACGGGGTTGCACACATACGGTGTCAGCTATCCGGCAGGGCTTCGCCGTCCAGAACTAGTTCCTGCCGGAACCCAGACAGCCTTTTGGCTCTACGAAACTATTTCGCGGGGAGGGAGAGAGAATGCCAGATCATGCATGGCTTGTGTATTGAACTCAAGGGAGAGCTTGGATCAAGCATATGGGGCTGCCCTCACACCTCTATTTATAGGAAACCCAAGGGGGCTTTCTTGGCTCCCAAGTCCTTCTAGAAGGCTTTCCAAAAATATCCCAAGTAGTACTTTTTACTATTCATGACACCACTTTTTCGCGTCCGAAAAATCCAAAAATATTTCTGTGGGTCTTAGAATAATTCCAATACCCACTAAAATGATTTTGGGCGTGTTCCGAAACAATTCCGGATTAGTGATTTTCATCTGCGAAAAGCAACCTAAGCATTTCCGGCAGCTCCGGAACATTTCCGGCAGCTCCGAAATATTTCCGAAAAAAATATATTTTATTCTTTTCTCCAGAAAAATTCCAGAAGTTACCAGAACAATTCTGGCACCCTCCAAAAGTACCAGGTGCTTACCGAAACCTTTTCGGCTTAGTGGTTCACTCCGAAACAACTTTTCGGTTTTACCGAAACTATTCCGGTGTTCTCTCTCCGGAACTTTTCCGTTTTCTCCGAAACCTTTCCGGTGACTTTCTCTTAGACTCCCTGTCTAGTATTCAGCAGATAGATGACCCTTAAGCGTGTGACCCTATAGGTTCGGTGAAGTATAGACATGACCCGGAACACTTTCCGATCAATGATCAACATCGGAGCCGTGGACACCCATATTGACCCCTATACCCACACGAATAAAAATTCGAGTGAACCTCCAGTTGCCGTGTGCTATTCCTGTTGCTTCGCGATATGTTACAAACACCCGAGGTGAGACTTATCGGCATCCCCGTGAATCAACAACTTGTCCACTATGCCAGTTACCTCGTTTCCGGTATTGTTCTCTTTTCTCGTTCCCGTGTTCCGGCATCCCTGTGATCAAATCACACTGTGTCTGGCCAGACGATGGTGGATACTGTAACACCGAGAGGGCCCGAAGAATATCTCTCCATCGACGGAGGAGCAAATCCCAATCTTGAGCTACCTAGTTCCTGGTCATATTTTCCGTGAACCCGTAAGCCGCCGTAATAGCCACCCTTTTACAGATGACGTTTAACAAACCCCAAAGTTCACGAAGCAAGTACGAAGGAACTCGATACTCTCATGGTCTAAGGAATTATGCAAACGCTCAACTTTCTCTGTGTTATAATCCATTAACTGGTGACGAATGTATCTCATAGCATAACATCAATCTTGGTCGATTCAACACAAATGTTCTTCTAACATTGTGCCCTCAAAGTTGCCGGCATAGTAATGCCCATGATCAGGAAAACAGAACCATCATGCAACACTTGTGCTAGTCTTAGAGGCGAGACTAGGAATATATATTTTATCCGTTTATTATTCCACACGTGCATATGAGTCTTCCTCCGAGCCTCGTGGTTATTGCAGACTCGAGAACCATTGCAGTTATAGCATGGAATATAAACATAATTACAAACATGGAGATAAATAATAACATTTATTATTGCCTCTAGGGCATATCTCCTACAACAACTTTATACAAACAACATCACATATCATCAGGGTCACCACTTTGGAGAAAGAATTAATATAGCTACAGCAGGCAAACATGACATGTGAATGCATAGCATTGAAGTAGACATGATGCTTAACATTATGCAACAAGAATTAATAGCATAGCCCTCATAGATGTGTCACAATCATCAATCAAACTTGCAATAAAATAACAACAGTAGCAATTTCCAGAGATTAACAACAGTAACAGCCTGGTGCCCACTTCAACAGTGATTAACAATATAAAGTGGTAGGATCAAGAAATCGTTATATTCTACACCTAGGCGCGAGTGAGCTGAAAGTTATAAGCATGATATATGCTCCCCCTTACCTGATGAGAAGACGATCCGAAGGTAAAGTCGATCGCAAGCTCGCAACGTCTCCGAGAGGTACCCGCGGAAGCACACAAGAAGGAAACACTGGAAAAGGCAATCAACGAGTAATCACCAGTATACAACATCAAGAAGGCAACACGAGACAACGCAGTACGATACGGATCTACCGTCGAGAGCGGTTACTAACAGGTTAAGTGTAGTACTCGTCACACACGACGATACCGCACATTTAGAATGGTCCAAGTTATTTAGCTACACAAGGTGAGCAGAGGTTGTTAACATGGCATCTCACTCAAGCATGGAATAGCACACAAACATGACAAGAGGTGAAGCATAAGGTAAGCTATCTATGCTAGTCAATTTAAGTGAGACACAACCTAAACATGGCATATCACTAAGTGCGCCACGACAATTTAAGTAATTGGTACTGTTCTTCCCTAAACCATATTTTAGGTTGGTTAACAGCAGCAAACAATAGCATAAACATAAAGTACATGAAATCCTAATCAAGTTACATATTAAGAACACTCCAAACGGAGTTACGGTTAAAAACATATAAGCAAAACAAGTTTGGAATAGAATCTGCCAACATCAGGAAGCACACTTTAGAGCCCGCAAAAGGTTACAAACATGCATAAAAATGATGTGCAACTAAAGTATACATGGCAGACAAGGCATGGCAAAAGGAATCATGCAAATAGGCATCATGGTTCACTAGTTATAAGCAACATAAAGGGCTATAAAACATTACTGGTCAAGGACTTAGTGAAATTCAGGAAAACAGGGAAGAAACTGTTATTTTCATGCTGTATAAACAGGGGTAAAGCTATATGAAAAAGTGCAGCAACATGACATAGAAATATATGGGCATGAACTAGACATGATGCTGATCAGGTACAAACAACAATCATGGTCATAGGCATCACATATCAAAAGATATTAAGCAAGCAACATGGCATCAGAAAGTTACAGACTTAGTAAAAAACAGAGGTGGCTGTCAACAACCAGCATGATAGCAACTTTGGAGCTAAACATAACTATGCCTAGAAATTTAAACATCACAATGCAATACATTTAATGGAAGTAGACATGGCAGAGATCAAAATGACATACTGCAATGCTCAATAGGATGCACAGTTAAAAAGATATAGGGCAACAAAGTAGCAACTTTATAAAAACAACATCACATATCATCAGGGTCACCACTTTGGAGAAAGAATTAATATAGCTACAGCAGGCAAACATGACATGTGAATGCATAGCATTGAAGTAGACATGATGCTTAACATTATGCAACAAGAATTAATAGCATAGCCCTCATAGATGTGTCACAATCATCAATCAAACTTGCAATAAAATAACAACAGTAGCAATTTCCAGAGATTAACAACAGTAACAGCCTGGTGCCCACTTCAACAGTGATTAACAATATAAAGTGGTAGGATCAAGAAATCGTTATATTCTACACCTAGGCGCGAGTGAGCTGAAAGTTATAAGCATGATATATGCTCCCCCTTACCTGATGAGAAGACGATCCGAAGGTAAAGTCGATCGCAAGCTCGCAACGTCTCCGAGAGGTACCCGCGGAAGCACACAAGAAGGAAACACTGGAAAAGGCAATCAACGAGTAATCACCAGTATACAACATCAAGAAGGCAACACGAGACAACGCAGTACGATACGGATCTACCGTCGAGAGCGGTTACTAACAGGTTAAGTGGAGTACTCGTCACACACGACGATACCGCACATTTAGAATGGTTCAAGTTATTTAGCTACACAAGGTGAGCAGAGGTTGTTAACATGGCATCTCACTCAAGCATGGAATAGCACACAAACATGACAAGAGGTGAAGCATAAGGTAAGCTATCTATGCTAGTCAATTTAAGTGAGACACAACCTAAACATGGCATATCACTAAGTGTGCCACGACAATTTAAGTAATTGGTACTGTTCTTCCCTAAACCATATTTTAGGTTGGTTAACAGCAGAAAACAATAGCATAAACATAAAGTACATGAAATCCTAATCAAGTTACATATAAAGAACACTCCAAACGGAGTTACGGTTAAAAACATATAAGCAAAACAAGTTTGGAATAGAATCTGCCAACATCAGGAAGCACACTTTAGAGCAACAAATAAACAAGCAAAAGGTTACAAACATGCATAAAAATGATGTGCAACTAAAGTATACATGGCAGAAAAGTCATGGCAAAAGGAATCATGCAAATAGGCATCATGGTTCACTAGTTATAAGCAACACAAAAGGCTATAAAACATTACTGTTCAAGGACTTAGTGAAAATCAGGAAAACAGGGCAGAAACTGTTATGTTCATGCTGTATAAACATGGGTAAAGCTATATGCAAAAGTGCAGCAACAGGAGATAGCAATATATGGGCATGAACTAGACATGATGGTGATCAGGTAAAAACAAGAATCATGGTCATAGGCATCATAGATGAAAAGATATTAAGCAAGCAACATGGAATCCGAAAGTTATAGACTTAGTGAAAAACAGAGGTGGCTGTCAACAACCAGCAGGATAGCAACTTTGGAGCTAAACATAACTATGACCATAAATGTAAACATGAAAATGCAAAACATTTAATGGAAGTAGACATGGCATAGATCAAAATGACATATTGCAATGCTCAATAGGATGCACGGTTAAAAAGATATAGGGCAGCAAAGTAGCAACTTTATACAAACAGCTGCACATATCATTAGGGTCACCACTTTCGAGCAAGAATTAATATACCTACAGCAGACAAACATGACATGTGAATGCATAGCATTGGAGTAGACATGATGCTTAATAGTATGCAACAAGAATTAATAGCATAGGCCTCATAGATGTGTCACAATTGTCAATCAAACTTGCAATAAAATAACAGCAGCAACAATTTTCAGAGATTAATAGCAGTTAACAGCCTGGTGCCCACTTCAACAGTGATTACCAATATAAAGATGGCATCAAATCAAAATTCTCACAAAAGATGAACTGAAGTACACACAAAACTAAACAATTTTCCTTTTGGGCGCATCGCGATCCGAGCTACGGTTCCTTCGCAAAGTACATCGCAAAACTGAATCAGCAGCAAAAATCTCAGGACTTCGTGAAATTCGCAGGGGTTAGTCAGGGAAAAAATAAACAACAGAAAAAAGAAAAGGGCCTCACCCTGGGCCTTGGCCCATGAGACGGCCTGGTTCTGGGCCGCTGGCGCTGGGCCTGTTCGCCTTGGGCCTCGCAGGCCGGTTGGGGCGCCGAGGCCCACATGGGCGCGAGCAGCAGCGGCGGCTGGATCTTTCCCGATCCAGTCCCGCACAGGGTGGACGGCGGCAGTGCTCCGGCAGCCGAGGCTTGCCGCCGGCGACGCGAGCGGACGGCGCTGGGTGAGGGGGCACGCGGCGGATCTGGAGAGGAAGTGCGGCGAGGTGTCGGGGTAAGGGGCGGCGCGACACGCTCGAAGAGGGCAGCGGGCTTGAGCTTGGCCTCGAGGCCATCCATGGCACGGCGCCCTGCTGACCTGCGCGGGAAGGAGAAGAGAGGGATTAGGGGAGAGGAGGGAGGAGAGGGAAAGGAGAAAGAAGGGAGAGAGGAGGGTGGTGGCGGCCGGTGGCCCGGCTGGCCGGCGTGCTGGCCGACCCCGGCGGCGGCGGTGAGGCGTCTACAGGAGGAGAGAGGAGAGAGGAGGTGGAGAGGTGGGTGGATCTGGGCCGCTGGATCGGCCGATCCAACGGTCCAGATCGTAGGGAGGCTAGGTTTTGGGCCAAATGGGATAAATTGCGAAAATTGGGGCTATGTTTGAGAGTGTGGCTGCAATTTTATGGCTAGGGAAACCCTAGAAAGGGGTGGGAGTGTGGTGGTCTTTATATAGCCCAGGTGGCTGGCAGTTTGCAAAGACATCCCCGGTTTTTCTCTCGCGCGTGCAGGGTTTACGTTTCTGACCGCCGGGGGTCCGCATGACCTCCGATTCCGGTAAAACTTCAAACTGCGTGATCAGCGCTTCGAGCCAGTGGCGTTCACCTCGCGCTGGAACCGTTCCGAGAACACTTTTCGGCGCGCTATAAAAATATATCCCGTTTACTTATTAAACGGGGTTTTTCGTTCCATTGGCTACGGCTGGTCTCGTGCGGTTTCTGCGACGGTGATCGGGTGAAACCCGGTGTCGCAAAGGTCGAGTGTCAGGTTGGCAAGAGTCGGTTTCCGTCCGGTACGAGATAAGAGGGGGAAAATAATCTCCGATCGATAAATCGGGGATGCAAACACAGCAAACAAATCAGGCAAACAAACAATTCACACCAAAAACAGAATTTTAAATTTTTGTGAAATCTGGGTTGTTACAATACAACACCACCAACGAGGGATCTCGTCCCGAGATCCTGGATGATCCAGGGGAGAGGAGGGGAGAGAAAAGAGAGACGACGATCTTCAACACCACCAACAAGTGAGTCTGCTCCATCTCGACGTCGAACTTCCGACGAGATAAATTTCTGCAGAGAGACGGCAACGTCGGAAAACGATACCATCGGGAGATCAAGAGGAAGAACAACAATTCCAAACGACGATCAAGGGAAGTACTCTCACTCAAATCGTGAGGATACTAGGCAAGAGAACGGAAGTCAATAGACGACCAAGATGTTTACCAGAGTCGGATAAACTTAAGTTACTACAGGATTTCCCAAACCTGAGATCGGAATCGAGACAATACATTGCAAGCAAGGTATTGTAACGGTTCCGATACTCCACACACTCGAGATCCTAGAGTTTTGAAGGGGGTAAGATGATGATTAATACACGTACGACACTTGTCCTGTCTAGAGCATGGGTACGGAGGAAAAATAATCCTACTCTCCGATAACTAACTTAGTAACTACAAAATAGTTTTTTTCTAGACTCGACTTCGGCCAGAGAGGGGATCCTACAGTCGGTAAGGCTCTGATACCAAGTTGTAAGACCCGATATGCGGTACTATTCCAGATCTAGATGTTTCCATCCACATCCGGGGACGAAGCACATATCGGTCCCATCGTGACATATGACAATTCCATATGCCCCGGATTATCAACATGATATCACAACATTATAGCTACATGGATACAACATCTCATACAATCGGCATACAACTGACTTAAATACATTACATCAGCGGAAGATACATGTCTGAGTACAAACTACACTCAAATGCCTAGTGGCAAAGGTAAAACACACCATTCCCGTAACCACACGGGTCCAGGCTCTCCGCCGGGATCCACCTAACAAGTCGTCGCCGAGTCCCCACGAAGGCGTCCAGAAGAAGAGTCGAGGTAGTAACAACTGCAGCGGCCGATCAGGAAAAACATAAAAGGGAAAATAAAAGCAAGAGGTGAGAATATATCAAAAGTCCTGTAACTAGCTTCTCACGGGTAAGGTGGGGGTAGTGGTGAGGATGCAGACGCAGTAGCAATATATGAGTGGCTAACGGTCTATTTAGAGTAAGATGAGAACCAAACATTCGATGAGAAATCGCCTCCAACAAGTCTTGCTATCAACTACTTACGCAAGCATAACACCTATCCTATCCTTGTCCTCCTCTTCGCATCCCGACGAAGAAGAAGCAGTCAAGGCACACACACGTTGATCAAGTTCATTAAGATCATCTCAGTTGTTGTTGTCTTTGAACAAGGAGTAGGTCTCAAGTCGTCCATAACCGTGGACACGGCTTCTCGAAAAGATTTAACCCTACAGGGGTGTACTAACTTCCCATTACAAGGCTCCGCACGCACGCCCATCTCTCTCAGTTACTACCCATCATAGGAAACCATTTTATGATTTAGTCCTGAGAGATCCGAAACGACAGGTCCCTCTAGCTAACAACGAACAAATCTGGGTGGCCCCCGGGGAGTCGGCATCCAATCCAAAAGTCGTCCGCACTCTCGGATCGGCCTCTTCCGTCTCAACAGGGTTTGGGTTACCAGGACACCTCACATGGGACTGGGCCCTCGCCGGTCAAGGGTGGACCAACAAGGAAACCATATCTCCACTGGCCCAGGTTGTTTTCAAGGATATCTGATAGGAGTGACCCGACAGATATATATGCATGGTTTCAAATGGTAAATCAGGTTGGGCCACCTCTAGAAATGTTTGAATCTAGGTAGGTAAGAAAAGGGGATCCCCATAACACCCCACACGCGCTTGGGCACGCTCGTCAAGAGACACAATACCCGGAACTCGGGTCCTAGGTGACTCGAATTGAACAAAGCTTTGGGGCGGGATAGCCTAGACCTTCCATCCTTCGTCGAATATAGTCAACATTATAATAATCATATCATCCATAAAAATATAATAATGTGATAGCCCAATCCAAGGACTAACAGGGGAACAATTGATAACATCCTAGCATGCATACTAAGAAGTGGATGAGCAACGAGCAATAGTAACATAGCCGAACAAGGTTTGATGGGATGTGGAGGGACATGGCTGTTTGGGTTTAATTGAGAGGCATGGATATAAAGTGGTAGGATCAAGAAATCGTTCTATTCTACACCTAGGCGCGAGTGAGCTGAAAGTTATAAGCATGATATATGCTCCCCCTTACCTGATGACAAGACGATCCGAAGGTGAAGTCGATCGCAAGCTCGCAACGTCTCCGAGAGGTACCTGCGGAAACACCCAAGAAGTAAACACTTGAAAAGGCAATCAATGAGTAATCACCAGTATACAACATCAAGAAGGCAACACGAGACAACGCAGTACAATACGGATCTACCGTCGAGAGCGGTTACTAACAGGTTAAGTGGAGTACTCGTCACACACGACGATACCGCACATTTAGAATGGTTCAAGTTATTTAGCTACACAAGGTGAGCAGAGGTGTTAACATGGCATCTCAATCAAGCATGCAATAGCACACAAACATGACAATAGGTGAAGCATAAGGTAAGCTATCTATGCTAGTCAATTTAACTGAGACACAACCTAAACATGGCATATCACTAAGTGTGCCACGGCAATTTAAGTAATTGGTACTGTTCTTCCCTAAACCATATTTTAGGTTGGTTAACAGCAGAAAACAATAGCATAAACATAAAGTACATGAAATTCTAATCAAGTTACATATAAAGAATACTCCAAACGGAGTTACGGTTAAAAAGATATAAGCAAAACAAGTTTGGAATACAATCTGCCAACATCAGGAAGCACACTTTAGAGCTTGCAAAAGGTTACAAACATGCATAAAAATGATGTGCAACTAAAGTATACATGGCAGACAAGGCATGGCAAAAGGAATCATGCAAATAGGCATCATGGTTCACTAGTTATAAGCAACACAAAGGGCTATAAAACATTACTGGTCAAGGACTTAGTGAAATTCAGGAAAACAGGGAAGAAACTGTTATTTTAATGTTGTATAAACAGGGGTAAAGCTATATGAAAAAGTGCAGCAACATGACATAGCAATATATGGGCATGAACTAGACATGATGCTGATCAGGTAGAAACAACAATCATTGTCATAGGCATCACATATCAAAAGATATTAAGCAAGCCACATGGCATCGGATAGTTACAGACTTAGTGAAAAACAGAGGTGGCTGTCAACAACCAGCATGATAGAAACTTTGGAGCTAAACATAACTATGACCAGAAATTTAAACATGACAATGCAATACATTTAATGGAAGTAGACATGGCAGAGATCAAAATGACATACTGCAATGCTCAATAGGATGCACGGTTAAAAAGATATAGGGCAGCAAAGTAGCAACTTTATACAAACAACAACACATATCATCAGGGTCACATCTTTGGAGAAAGAATTAATATAGCTACAACAGGCAAACATGACATGTGAATGCATAGCATTGAAGTAGACATGGTGCTTAACAGTATGCAACAAGAATTAATAGCATAGGCCTCATAGATGTGTCACAATCATCAATCAAACTTGCAATAAAATAACAACAGTAGCAATTTCCATAGATTAACAACAGTTAACAGCCTGGTGCCCACTTCAACAGTGATTAACAATATCTAGATGGCATCAAGTCAAAATTCTCACAAAAGATGAACTGAAGTACACACAAAATTAAACAATTTTTCTTTTGGGCGCATTGCGATCCGAGCTACGGTTCATTCGCAAACTACATCGCGAAACTGAATCAACAGCAACAATCTCAGGACTTAGTGAAATTCGCAGGGGTTAGCCATGGAAAAAAAATAAACAACAACAAAAAGAAAAGGGCCTCACCCTGGGCCGTGGCCCATGAGGCGGCCTGGATCTGGGCTGCTGGCGCTGGTCCCGTTCGCCTTGGGCCTTGCAGGCCGGTTGGGGTGCCGAGGCCCACGTGGGCGCGAGAAGCAACGACGGATGGATCGTTCCCGATCCAGTTCCGCACGGGGTGGACGGCGGCAGTGCTCCGGCAGCCTCGGCTTCCCGCCGGCGAGGCGAGCGGGCGACGCTGGGTGAGGGGGCGCGCGGCGGATCCGGAGAGGGAGCGCGGTGAGGCATCGGGGTATGGGGCAGCGCGGCACGCTCCAAGACGACGGCGGGCTCGGGCTTGGCCTCGAAGCCATCCATGGTGCGGCGCCCTGCTGACCTGCGCGGGAAGGAGAAGAGAGGAATTAGGGGAGAGGAGGGAGGAGAGGGAAAGGAGGAGGAAGGGAGAGAGGAGGGTGGCGGCAGTCGGT
Source organism: Bromus sterilis (assembly GCA_950022295.1). NCBI lineage: Eukaryota > Viridiplantae > Streptophyta > Magnoliopsida > Poales > Poaceae > Bromus > Bromus sterilis. The sequence goes on from OX465598.1 coordinate 238,548,747, forward strand.
GGCCCGGCTGGCCGGCGTGCTGGTTGACCCCGGCGGCGGTGGCGGTGAGGCATCCACAGGAGGAGAGAGGAGAGAGGAGGTGGAGAGGTGGGTGGATCTGGGCCGTTGGATCGGCCGATCCAATGGTCCATATCGCACGGAGGCTAGGTTTTGGGCAAAATGGGATAAATTGCAAAAAATGGGGCTATGTTTGAGGGTGTGGCTGCTATTTTTTGGCTAGGGAAACCCTTGAAAGTGGTGGGAGTGTGGTGGTCTTTATATAGCCCAGGTGGCTGGCAGTTTGCAAAAACATCCACGGTTTTTCTCTCGCGCGCGCGGGGTTTACCTTTCTGACCGCCGGGGGTCCGCAGGACCTCCGATTCGGGTAAAACTTCGAACTGCGCGATCAGCGTATCGAGCCGGCGGCGTTCACCTCGTGTTGGAACCATTCCAAGAACACTTTCCGGCGCTATAAAAATATATCTCGTTTACTTATTAAACGGGGTTTTTTCGTTCCGTTGGCTACGGCTGGTCTCGTGCGGTTTCCACAACGGTGATCGGGTGAAACCCGGTGTCGCAAAGGTCGAGTGTCAGGGTGGAAAGAGTCGGTCTCCGTCCGGTACGAGATAAGAGGGGGAAAAATAATCGACGATCGATAAATCGGGGATGCAAACACCGCAAGAAAATCAGACAATCAAACAATTCACACCGAAAACAAAAATTTTAATTTTTTTGAAATCTGGGCTGTTACAGAGTCAAAGATGAGCAGTCGAAGACGAGCAATCGACGACGAGTAGTCGACTTGGCGAAGCGGAGTCGATGCGGCGGACGGTCTTAATGTGGATGATGGACTTGATGCAGCAGACGGAGTCGATGCCGCGGGCGGTGTTTGTGTCGAGGACGGATTCGATGTGATGGCGACTGCGATGTGTAGCCCCCGAATTCACGAGCCCCCGAGTCCAAGAGCCCCCTAGTGTTGAGGCGGAGGAGTTGCATGACGAAGTCGTTGTGATGAAGTTCTCCTGCGAATGACGAGAGTACTCGACGCGGAGATTCATCCGCGATGGATCTCGGTACAGGAGAGCCCATACAAAGGAGCTCGACGTAGGATGATTTGTGTGATTGGAATCGACGGTGCGGCGAGTGACTGAGAAGGACTCGACGTGCCGGGTGGAGTCGACGTGACAGAGTTGCACGGTGTGTATCCCCACTGGAGCCGATGAAGTTGATGTCGTTGTTGAGGTCGAAAAAACGCCAGCCCCCGAACATCAAGTGCGCTTAGAGGGATTCTTGATTCGTCACCTTCGTGCAAGATCCTTTGATTGATCGTTATGTGGTGTCGCTGTAGCTTTCACCGAAGGTATCTTCGATTTGATTTCCGAGAAATGTTCAGGAATTTTTACGCTAGAGTTGCGCGGATTCCGTCAGATTCTGAGAGAGCTTTAGTGCGCAGGTCGCCGAGGGAGATCCAGCTGTTGGAATCGCTGAAGTTTTCAAATATTTTTGAAACTTCAATTCCGAATCTTTCCACTGAAGGGATCGTCAAGATGAGTTCCGAGTCTACTTCGCGAGTGTCTGCAACGCAGACATTCTTCCTGTCCTTTAGGCTGTGCGTGAGTATTTTTGTTGAGATCGATCTTCGAGTGACGCGCTCGAAAAATTTCTTGTTTTCTTCGTGATCTTGATGTAGATCTTGATGAAGATGTTGACGAAGCCGAGATTGCGATGAACCTAAGTTGGATCGGGTCCTTCCGAGTCGATGGATCGTCGATTGCCGATGTAGTCGTCGAGCTGTGGGTTGCTGATGACGGAGCCGCCGATATCGTGATTCCAACCTGCGTCTTCCCCACGGTCGGTGCCAATTGACGAGGATTGACTTTGGCAAATCCCATGGTTAGGAACCCTGGGTTAGATCGTAGAGAAGATGTGCAGGTTGGCGAGTCGTCGGCTAACAAGAGATAGAGATTTACTTAGGTTCAGGCTACTCCTGCTTTTTGTATTATGATGGAGGCAATTACAGTGGCGGCGAGGCGAGTTCGCTCGAGATCGTAGGTGTTTCTTGAAGATTGGATGCCTTTCTAGTTCTATGTGTGGAGGAAATCTGTCTAGAGAGGTGCCCCCGCCTCGCTTTATATAGATATCCAAGTAGGGTTTATATGAGTCCTAATCAGCTGCAAGTATCAATCCTTGTCTTGCGCCCGAAGTCTTGAGCTTCATGTCTTTTTCCATCATGTCGGTTTGCTCGAGTGGGTCTCTGGTGGGCCACCATCCATGACACGCACCAGGTACCCTCACGGCGAGGAGTCGTGGGGGTAACCCCTTGTCAGCGAGCATAGGCGATTTGACAGGAGGCGTGCGAGCATAAGCAATTAGACATGAGGTGTGCGACCATCCATTGTTAGATCTTCTGACCGTGAGACAATGACCGTCCTCCGTCTGTCGCCCACCTTGTTTATCTGTGCTCCCTGAAGGTTGCATGAGAACAGAAGCATGATCGGCAGCCTTTGACCACGCTCCGGCCGCTCAACTACAAGCCAATTCATGTACATGCCTTTAATGGCGAGCTCGCACGAGGGGGCCCTATAAGATAGCGGCCATCAGTGTACAATGTCGATCTAAACCATCAAATACTTCCCGCAACTTCATTTTCCATCTACTATCCAGCACAAACACTTTGTCCATGGCGCCCCAAAACAGGCAGCCATGTGTGTGCTATTTCGAGGACGACGAGGAGGAATGGGCTCGTTTGGCCCCCCTTTGGGTGGACTTCGACCGGAAACTAGAGATGGTTGCGCAGATGGAGGCGGGGGCTGAGCAGCAGATGCCCGCTCCCGTGTCCGCTCCTCTCTACGACTGGCCACAGTGGCCCAATGACGTGAGAGCCTACTACCCCGATGATGAAGGCCATTTCTATGAAATGTACTTCGTTTTTGGACCTGTTGGTGGAGCTGGAAATGGCGGAGGCGATGGTGGATGTGGCGGTGGAGCTGGACGTGGCAGAGGTGGTGGTGGCCGTGGTGGTGGGGCCGGAGTGGCGGAGGCGGTGGTGGCTGTGGTGGTGGAGCCAGACGTGGCGAACGCTGTGGTGGATGTGGTGGAGCCGTACATGGCCTAGGCGATGGCCACCGTGGCCACATCTAGGCGATCTGCGTAGCGGAGGATGTGGTCACCGTGGCCACAACTAGGCGATCATCGTGGCAGTGGCCGCAACTAGGGCGTGTCCATATGGCTATATTAATCAATTATCTTAGTTTCTTTAAGTGTAATCAGTTATCGTAGTTTTTAAGGGTAATCGGTTATCTTAGTTGTTGTATGAAATGAACTTCGTCCTTATCATATCTATATGCACATTAGTAGAAACTACTATTTCTGAGAAGGACATCTAATTAAGATAATACGTAGCAATGATTACTTAACAACATTTGAGTTCACATGTACATAACATACAGTTGTACAAATAATACAGTACGACACAACAAGGATTTGAGAAAAGTATTGCCTAGGATCTGCGTTACAGAATGTCTTGAATGAACAGGAAAAGGCCTACAATTCCTTCGTACAGATAGAGAAAAATGTTGTCTCCCATTTTCAATTGTGAAAGAATTTCCATCACAAGGTACCACTTATGAATGATAATTGATCCATTTCTAGGGCGAAGCATGTACGTTGACATCACCTTCTTATTCTGACCAATTGCTAGTGTTATTGGACCAGTAGAGGGGATCAATTCAGGAACAAATGAAGGCGTCAATACCTGTTGCAAGACCGATAAAACAATTGTAACTCTGGATGAATGTATATATAACATAATAGATTATGTACCATGATTTTTCCATCGATACAATTTGTTATGTTCAAGGTATGCACGAGTCGCACACATGATGCCATCATGTTTCCTGCATGGAAACGCTTAATAAGCGATTCAATTATTCCACCAAATTTTAAGAGAGGCTCCAAATGTTGCCAGTGAAATGTGGATTGAGGACTAATCTTCATAACTTTAAGTACACGTTCAAGTGGGGAGAATCTATCGGTAAGGCTTCGATAGGCTCGAGCCTACCCTCCGAATGGTGATTTGTTTTTACTAGGAAATATGCCCGTGCGTTGCAACGGATGATAAAGTTAGATGTCTCTCTTTTCACAAAAACTACTTTGCCCACTACCCTAAATTCTTTGATCCAATTCTAACTAACATAAAAAAATTAAGTTATCCAGGTCCACATCGGTGTTGCATCGGTACTGGAATCCATCCAAAAATTTCCATGCCAAAGAGTGCGAAGTCATGACCGAAGTTAAAGTTGTGTTTTTTTCTTGCTATGGTAGCATGGCCTTCGAAACTTCTAACATGGCGGAGCTGAACCGAAGTGACTCCACGAATCGTGTGCAATAACTACGCCACAGGAAGGTTGAGAAAGTGCATCATCGTTTAAAAATTGGTAGTAAGCTACGTGTTGAAATGACACAAACTCATTGTCGATCGCGATATCATGGTGGTAGACACTGTTCAGGCTTGAGGGATTGGCATTTATTCATCGCGGTATGTTATTCATCGTTAGCATCGATCCATGCACATGCATGCAATAAGACATGATCCAAATCATAATACAAACCCATTTGTTAAACTAATAAGTTTTTTGGCATAGATAACCAAAATAAAAGCAAATTGAGGAAAACACATATAGCATAGTTTAACCAATCCGCATTAATTTGCAATTATGCTATGCAGCCAGTATCCAACAAAATCCTTCTTTCATGGGGTTTAATCCTTAATTGTTTGCCAAACACATCACATGCAACAACTATGCCACACGATGACGTTCATCACCATAACAAAATTGGTAGTAAGCTCGCCTAATCGATTGCGACATCATGGTTGCAATCATGGACAAGATCGATCGATTGACATCTATTCATCATCGTTTGTGTTATTCATCGTTAGCATCGGTCGATCGTGAGCCAAATCATAACACCATTTATTACTACCTCTGTATTTTAATATAAGATGTTTTTATATAGAGGGAGTATAAACTAATATATTAATAGGTCTTTTTTTGGCAAAAGCTAGAAAAATTAAATTGAGAAAAACACATCCAATCCGCATGAATTTGTAATTATGGGTGTTTAATCCTTAACTAGTAAGCGTGCACGTGCAACGCACATCTAAACCAACACACATTATATTAAACATGACAAAATTCTAACCAAATATAGGATATATTTCTTGAAATTTTAGAAATTTAACAAAATGAGCATATTACCTAATTCCAGGCTAACCATGCAAATTGGTTAATTTAATTCTTTTCCATTTCATGATAACATAAAGCTAAAAGGAAATAATCAAATAAGTTATTGTGCATGAATACATTATCATTATATTGGGTGTTAGAAAAAACAAAATAAGATGCTTTAATGGGTTTTAAAACAAATCAGTTGTCCCTGATTTTTGGAACACAAGTTGGTAATCCACGATGCCAAAAGAATGCCATCATTCCATTTGGGTTGTGCTAATTGAACTTCAATGGATATCTAAGGTCTTGAATCATCTTAAGCTCGGCCCAGGTAACAGATAGGCCAAGGCAATCCAATATAAAGACAATCTTGGCATGTTGATCGATGACGATCAAGATATGTTGTTCAAGGCGAGCATAAAGAAATAGGATCTGCAAATAACATGTATTAATTAGAAAAAAAGAATCATTACACTACATAATATATAAGGAACCTATATTACCAATCAATAAAAAGTAAAACTGCAAAATTAAATATTTATTTCTTCAATCCTTGCTACCTTGTACAACTATATTTTTTACTTCTTTTGTTTCTACTTGGGTCTAGTTCTCCTTTGGCTAGCCTAGGTTTGTTTTTGGTTACATTTGCATTTTCTCTCTACTATGTGTCTTCTTCTAACAAAAAATAGTGCACACAATGCACATTTGATAAAATGGTAAGGGGTGAAATCATCTCTTTAAACAATGATTATGGAATAACAAGATTACATCCGAACACCCATCACTGAAGTTATAATTATTCAAGGAATCAACTTATGGCTCATCAAGAGCAAGGAAACCTGGGACGGGCTTTCCTTCCAGCAGCTCCAAGCTCGTACCACCGTCGATGGATATGTGGCTCATCATGTCGGCCATCCCAGTTTTGTCAATAGCAGCAACGGAGTCACCAAAGAATGATGGTCGTGATACACAATTCCATCAGCTCAGCCAAATGCTTCGGGATTGCCTGAGGAGAAGACAACTATACTTAGCGACAAGAAAACTAATACTCCCTCCGTTTTAAATTAGATGACTTTTATTTGTGTACATGTCTAAGATACACATGTAAACAAATAAAAGTCATCTAATTTGGAATGGAGGGAGTAGCAAATAGATACATGAACGTTACTTGATATTGTAAACTTCTCAAACTCAAAGACTCCCATGGGGCTGTTCCAAATAACAGTCTTGGTGGTGTCCAAGGCTTCACTGAAAGTCTTGATGGAATATGGGCCAACATCACCAGAGTAAGCAAATCAACATCATAGGCAGACCCCAAAGCAAGCACTTTTCCATCTCTAACTACTGGAGAATTAAAAACCAGTATGATTGATGGGATTATTACACAATAGCCACGGATTTATGAGCTTCTTATAAAAATTAGATTTATGGCCAGATAGACAGAAAACATTGAAGCTTGTCTATGTAACTTGTTGTTGATCAATAAACAATCCAATATCAGTATTGTACGTGTGGGAAAAATAGTTCTCTGTAACAAAGTACAAGTAGACCTAACTGGGTTAAAATGACCATGCATAATGTATAGTACAGTGACCATTCATCTCGCATCAACAAATGAGAATTTTTCAAGCTTACATTAATCTACCAGTAAGCAAATTCTAATAAGCAAAGCTCACATTATAGTCCTCGATTGTTCAGAAAAAAAAACATTATAGTCCTCGGTTTTATGTCCTTAATATGGGAGGAAACAACTAATTCCGGTAAGCACATTATGACCAGCTTAAATTACATTCTAAATCACTTATAGATATCAAAGTCTTGGCTACAGAATATCAAGAAGAATGCTACAAGAATAAGTTTCGGTAGAAACGGAAAATGATGCAACACATATGGTATGATGACATTCTGAAATGCGACATTAAAATTTTGTATGCTTCTGTAGTTTTTGATAGCATTATCCAGATATCACTGTATAGTTCTTTCAAAGTACGAGTAATAAATTGCAGGTTTGCTTCATATCCAGTCCAAATGCATGCTTTCTACTCAAAAGTACTAAATGATCAGGTGAGTATGGCCTCTAATTTCTACGTCAATTGTGCTGAAATGCAAAATGTTTGCACCCGTGTCCATTAGGTCCGTAACGGGGGATGGTTATTCATCTGCAAGGAAAAGAAAAACTATGTGAGAAAATGCACATGCATCAAATTCGGAACAGAATTAAATGATACTGTAAATGCACGTTAGAATTATGAACAAATTATCATGTTACCACTTCGGCATGACCAAAACAATAATGAAGAAATCACTTCATGTATCCTTCATTGCACACACTGAGAGAGAACACGAATAAATGAATCGTACAGTGCACAAACCCTTCTCTCATTCATCTCGTTCTATCGATCCCATCTGTGCAGACCGTGATTACCAAGTAGTCTGCAAGCCGTTGCTATTATCCATACTTTCATTAGACAATAGTATGATACATATATCACTTGGCAACGTTGAGCAAGGATGGTCAGGGGACCTATAAGATGTATTGTGTCTCAGTCTATACCATAAATCTACTACTAATCCAAAACGGTAATGATTAGGCTATCATCATCTTTGTTTATCTCCCAGTTACCATCATGATACGACATGTCGCTAAATCTGGAAAAAAGTGTACATACGGAGAATTATGGCTATGCATTTTTTGTAAAACTCAAGGAATATTATGACTTTTTGGCTCAATCTTACAGCAATCAAATCCATCAAAGTATCGAGAGATCATTATCAGTAAGAGAATATATCTATATATAATTTATAGTATAATCTCTACAAAGACTTATATTTAGAAACGGAGGGAGTACATGACTCTGAGTATGGTGCTTCCGTTTACCAGTAATTGGTAGTATTATCAAATAAGACTGTACTCTGTCAAGCGGAGCATGAAGATTGTACTCACCTGTTTGTCAATTGCTGCTTCACATGTTAAGTATGGCTTCGCTTCAGGAACTACACCGGGGCAGCTTTCCTGATCCATGATGCACAATACATCAACACTGAGGATTGGTGGCTCAAGGATCCCCAAACCCCTTCGTCGCAACTTCGACACCTTTGTCATTGTGGTGCATTTGAGAATCTGGAGGGAATGCAATGCGAGGATATTTGATAATGAAGCTATCTCTGTGGAAAGGGTGCTAGACTTAATCAGAGAGGATTTACTGATGTGGAAAGCTGTGGGTTGTGTGTGTGATCTAGATACTTAACTTGCTATAACCTGGAGGCCTTCCTGTGCTCGTGTTGGTCCTACCTTCAGCACCTGCAGTTTCTGCTTCCGGATCCCAGTTATAGTACTCCTAGACTGCTATCCGTTTGGACACGCTTCTTTCCTTCTTAATAAAATTCAGCCAACGGCCCTTAGAGAGAAACAACCATGGTATTGCTAGTGAGTGCGAGCAAACATGCATCTTCTTGCCATTAATCGTCTTAGAAATGATGATCAAATTATGAATGCAGAATGAAGAAAGCCATGGAAGTGGTAAACATAAGTAGGTTACAGCTAAACAGGAAAGAGAAAAACCAAATAGAAGAAACGGATGCTGCTAATTGGGACAAACACATGCTCGCATAATACTTCAAGAATAGACTATTTTATATGATCAAATTACCATCACCAAATCCTAAACAATATTCTTGCAGAGTTACAAGGCTTGATAATTGGTATCTAGCAAGACACTGCAGATTTACAATTCGGTTTTCAAAAAAGTCTATTCAGCGGGGAGGGGGGGGGGGTGCCGATGGCGGCAAGGGCCGGAGGGGAGGGGGTGGTGGGGCGGCGGTATGGGGTGGTGCTGGTGCGCGGCGGAGGCGTCGGCGGGGTGAGGGCCTGGACGATGGGGAGGATAGATTAACGAAAGGCAGGCAGGTTTAATTAACGGAAGGTTATGTTTTACGGGAGTGAAGTTGTGTTGTGCTACCGCTAAACATGGATTAGATGTAGTACGTTGGATCGAAGGCAATGGACGTCCGAGATTTGTTTGGATCAGCACCTCTGGTGCTTTTTATATTAGTAGTAGATTTGTTTGCCTGGTGCACACAACCATGCTCACCCACAAATCGTGGTGCACATCTTCCTTCATACCCTTCCTCCTTCCTCCCTTTAATCATGATTGCTAAATCTGGTCTCGTTTTTTACCCTAGAGATTCCTTCCTTACACAATCGGTCAGGTGAGACTCACATATTTATCCTTTATTATACCGCTCCTCCTTAAATCATGCTTGCCAAATCTCAGATCTCGTTTTTAGCGCTCGAGATTCCTTCCTTACACATGATTAAATGTGACCCATATATTTTATCCTTTATTTTGCTGAGTTTCCCTGGCTCATTGAGAAGCGACCTACTAAAGTATATAAGTTGGTAAAGTTCAATGCCAAAAAGCGAGGTGGTATTTTTTGATCACGTAATAACAAACCCTCTCCTCTCAATCAGAAACAAGTATTGCTTGGGTGGCTGATTTCGTTCGATCCCCCCTTGTCAACCATATTTTTTTCGCCCAGCTCGGCCCACGCACGGGGTACAGGATTTTTTTTTGAAAATTCTGTCCCGGCCCGGGCAGGTTTATGGTGGGCTCACAAAATACCAAAAAATATGCTGGACCCAGGTGGGGGAGCGAACTCACGTCGTGGTACATAATACAGCACTGCCTCCAAAAACATACAGCTCAGCAGAAACGTAGCAACCCCTAAAAAAAAGCAAAAACGTAGCACCGTTGTAGTCGTGCGTGGCTGTGTCGATGCTACGATCCCGTAACACTTCCCTGCATTACGCAAGGGATATGGCTCGAGATTTGCTTGGAGAAGGGGAAGGTTGATCAGAGAGGAATGATTAAGTGAGAGATAATGTTGTGTACAAAACGATACCGCCCGCCCTGCACCACACACCTACATATATAGTCAGATGTTTACAAGCCACATCGGCCACACACACACCGAAGAGATAAACGGCTGCCAGCCCGGTCCAGGTTGTAGCACTCCCCCCTTCTTAGCGAACGGATCGCCCTCGACTGTTCTTCATCTTCAGGTAGTTGATGGGGCAATGGCACTCGCCCATTCCCATGTGGCCATGGATAAAGGCAACCCACGCCAGGAAATCTGCAGTTGTGTCCTGGTACGACCGCCCACCTGTACCAAACGAGATTGGAGGACCTGAGCAGGGCGCATACCATGGTCAGAAATCCCATTAAGCATGTCCGGAACTGGAGCATCAGGTGCTGGAGGATCAGCTGGCTTGAGTAGAGAAACATGGACCACAGGATGGATTTTGCTTGTTGCCGGCAATGCCAAACGATAAGCCACCTCCCCAATGCGAGCCGTGATCTGATATGGACCAAAATACTTGAATCCCAATTTATTATTGGCACGGTGAACCATAGACTGTTGGATATAAGGTTGCAGCTTCAAGAAAACCCAATCACCAACAACAAATTGGTGATCGGAGCGATGTGTATCCTCATGTGCCTTCATCCGATGCTGAGCACGAAGAAGATGCTCACGGATCAAATCTTGCATGATATGGCGCTCTGATAACCAACCTGTCAAATCAGAAGACAAGGAACTCTGGGAATTATCAATACCCAAATGACGAGGCTGATAACCATATAAAACCTGGAAGGGAGTTGTGCCCAGCGCGGAGTGGTAATTTGTGTTGTACCAATACTCAGCTTGTGGTAACCAGTGTGCCCATTTCTTGGGAGCAGAATGAACCATGCAACGCAGAAATGTTTCCAAGCACTGGTTCAATTTCTCTGTCTGACCGTCTGTTTGAGGGTGATTAGCTGAGCTCATGTTCATAGTAGTATCCGTCAGACGACATAATTCTTTCCAGAATGTACTAGTAAATAGAGGATCCCTGTCAGTGATCAGCACCTTGGGCAACCCATGCAAGCGGTAGATCTGATCAACATACACTTGAGCCACTTGGAGTGCAGTGTAAGGATGGGAGAGAGGAATGAAATGCCCATACTTACTGAATTTGTCGATGACCACCAGAATAGTATCATAGTTTTTGCTCTTGGTAAGTCCTCCAATGAAATCCATACTGATCAGATTCCAAGCTTCCTTAGGAATTGGTAAAGGACTCAACAGGCCAGGTTTCTTAATGTGCTCTGATTTGGCTTGTTTGAAAATAGTACAGTTAGCCACGTAAGCTTGGATGTCCTATTTCATAGATGGCCAAGCAAACAAAGCCTTGATTCTCTGGTATGTACCTTGAAAACCCGAGTGGCCACCAATACCACTAGTGTGCAGAGCGAGCAAAATCGCTTGATGAGCAGCCGTATTGTGACCAACCAAATGCGGTCTTTGTAACGGATCACTCCATTGTTCAGCACATAGCCCTTGTCATTGGAACCCTGAAGAGCCAATTCCTGCAGTAAGATCTTATCATCAGGGTGTGTTTGATAGCCTTCGGTGACCACTGATAGCCACTTTGGAGTGCAAAATGAAATGGTGGCTAACTCCATAGGTGCCGGGGGCCGGGAAAGAGCATCAGCAGCAGTATTTTCCAAGCCCTTTTTGTATACAATACTATATTGCAGGCCCACCAATTTGAGAAAAGCCTTCTGTTGCATCGGACTGGTCAGTTTTTGATCTTGCAGATGAACGAGACTTTGATGATCCGTCGAAATGATAAAAGGGGCATGCTGAAGGTAAGATTTCCATTTGTCCACTGCTAACAACACAGCTAGGCACTCCTTTTCATATGTGGACAAGGCCTGTGACTTACTTCCCAACGCTTTACTGAGAAAGGATAGGGGGTGACCCTCCTGCATTAACACAGCACCTACTCCATTGTTGCTAGCATCAGTTTCCACTATGAAGGTCTTTGCAAAATCTGGTAATGCTAATACAGGGGCAGATGCCGAAGAGAGTTTGAGATGGTCAAACGCAGCCTGATGAGTTGGTGTCCAAGAAAAGAGCACATCCTTTTTCAACAGATCAGATAAGGATCTGGTGATGATGCCATAGTGTTTGATAAAGCGTCTGTAATATCCAGTCAGGGCGAGAAACCCTCTGATATCCTTAGCCGACGTAGGTGTGGGCCACTCCTGCACTGCATGCACTTTGGACGGGTCAGTCTGGACACCAGTGCCACTGATGATATGGCCCAGATACTCCAACTATTTTTGAGCAAAACTACACTTGGATAACTTAACATACAGTTGGTTCTGCTCCAGAATAATGAACACCTGTTGCAAGTGTTGCAGATGGGCTTCCAATGTAGGACTGTAAATCAGGATGTCATCCATGAAAACCAAGACATACTTCCGCAGGATGGCTTGAAAGATTGCATTCATAGCAGCCTGAGATGTGGCAGGATCATTGGTCAACCCAAAGGGCATGACTCTGAATTCATACAAGCCATTGTGAGTTTTAAAGGCAGTTTTGTGTTCCTCCCCTTCAACCAATCGGATTTGATGATAGCCCGCTCGTAAATCCAACTTGGTGAAATAGCAGGCGCCAACCAGTTCATCAAGGAGCTCTTCAACTACAGGCATAGGATATTTATGTTGAAATGTAATGGAATTCAATAACCTGTAATCCACACAGAATCACCAAGTGCCATCTTTCTTTCGGACCAACAAAACAGGTGACGCAAATGGGCTGGAACTGTGCTGGATCACCCCTTGAGTTAACATAGTGGAGACCTGTTGTTCAATTTCATTCTTTTGCATAGGATTGTACCGATATGGTTTGATGCTGACAGGTTTAGCCCCTGGTAAGAGAGGAATCTGATGGTCAAATGACCTATGAGGGGGCAAGGAATCAGGTGCCTGAAACAAGTGAGAGTGTTGGTCCAGCAACTCTTGCACACAAGGTGGGATATCTGTTTGAGAAATAGGGGTCTCAGCTATATGACACAATTGAATCACTTGATCCACAGCTCCAGTGTTCAATAACCCTTTCAGATGCTTGCCAGAGATGCCTGTGCAGGAAGTCAACTTATCTGTCACTCCTCGCACTGGTACCTTGGTATTTGAACCTCATAATCTTCTTTTTCCAATCTACCCACATAGGACTCATAGTCTCTAACCACTGCATGCCCAGAATAAGATCAAATGTCCCCAATGGAAGAACCTTCAGAGATGTCTGAAATGAATTGTTCTAACAGAACCACTGAAGAGAAGGCACCTGTTTATTACACTGTAGAATTCCTCCATTTGCCACTGTAACTTGAGCTGCAGGAATGTCCTCAACCGGACACTGCAAGTCTTGTACCAATGAAGAACTGATGAAGTTCGTGGAGCTACCAGAATCCATAAGAATGAGGAGTTGGCGTTTTCCCACCATACCATGCAATTTGATACTCTCTTTAGAAGATGTACCAGTAGCCGCTTGAACTGAAAACTTCATGCACGAATCATCTTTTTGATTGGCAGTGGATGCAGGGGTATCATCATGTTCAGATTCACTGTCAGTTTCTTCAGACATTTGCAGGGCCTCAATCAGTTCTTCAATAATGTGCAACTGCACACTGGTTGGGCACTTGTGACCAGGCCCGAATTTTTCACCACATTTGAAACATTCCCCTTTTGCTCGCCGTTGGGCTCTGAGATTATCCACTCTGTCAGAGAACTGAACCCGATCAGGCATATGTTTGTCATGAGGGACTGCTCCCAGAATTCCCTGATGCACGTATGGCTTGCTGGATCCTCTGTACTCCCATTTGCGTGGAGGTCGGGCAGTATCTTCAGCCAGCAAATCTTCCTGTGTTTGAGCAAGAGAATAGGCCAGATCAACAAAACTTGGGTGTTGTAACTTAACAGGAGCACGGATAGCTGGTTTTAGACCCTCAATGAAGCGATTAATAAAGAATGTTTCATCATAAGCATGATTATACAGTAACAGCTTGTGCATTTGCTCCTCAAAACTATGGGCATAGGCATCTACAGACCCTGTTTGCCGCAGTGCAAAAAATGAGTCAATGGATCTCGAGTATTTGTTTCTGTTGAACTTGGTAAACACAGGCACACATAATGATGCCCAACTATCAATTGTGTGCATAGCCTCATAAGTCTGTAACCAGAGAGCAGCATTTCCTTGAAAATGCATAGTGGCGAACTCCACCCAAAGTTCAGGTTGCACACTATAGAGTTTGAAATATTTCTCACATTGCTGTTTCCACCATTTTGGATTATCCCCATCGAATTTTGGAAAATCAGAACGGGGAATTTGATGTGTAAATCGGGCAGGAGAATAGTGGGTGGTGTTGGCAGAGAAATCCTCCTCGCCCTCAGATAATTCCTCCACGGATTCCAATTGGGATTTCGAATGCTCACCAGTGCCCAGGGTCTGTCCCGAGGGACGAACACCCCGCAGATCAGAGCCCCGGAATTGGTGCTCGACGCCGTGCCGATCTGGCCGAAATGATCCTACGCGCTGAGGAGGCGACTGCAGACGGGTGGGATCGGCTTGCGGTTGCTCCAGCGAGTCCACCCGGTTGGCGATGCCCTCCAAGGACCGCTTCATCTCGACGACGGCGGCATCCAGAGTGCCCTGCGCCGTAAGCATGCGGCCTAGCATGACCTCCGTGCGCCCCAGAGATGCTGTGGTCGTTGTGGCGAGAGCGTCAAACGCCTTGGCCAAAGAGGAGGCATACTTGTCGAATGCGTCCTGGAGCCCATCGAGCCGCGCCGCCGTCAACGCCCCCGCCTCCGAAACTGCATGGCTCTGCTGGATAGTTGCCTGCACCAGCTGCTGCAGCTCGGACAGGGTCAACTCCGCCGCGGCCATGCGTGCCGAGAGCGTGGGTCGTGCAGATCGCGCCGTTGCAACCCTGGATCTACTCGACCAAACGCAGGTACACCGAGGTGTTTCGCGCAGGATTTCCCAGAAGGAATTGAACAAGCCGATCAAAGGATTGACAAGCCGATCAAAGGATTGAACAGCAGATTTGGATAATTTTTTAGATCAGCGGAAGTGGACCGAGGAACCTTTCTCTGAGTACCAAATGCTACGATCCTGTAACACTTCCCTGCGTCACGCAAGGGATATGGCTCGAGATTTGCTTGGAGAAGGGGAAGGTTGATCAGAGAGGAATGATTAAGTGAGAGATAATGTTGTGTACAAAACGATACCGCCCGCCCTGCACCACACACCTACATATATAGTCAGATGTTTACAAGCCACATCGTCCACACACACACCGAAGAGATAAACGGCTGCCAGCCCGGTCCAGGTTGTAGCAGTCGAGTTGTACGTTTTCTTTACGCTTTTTCCTATCGAGTGGACACTTCATCGGATTGCGGTTTATTAAGGTAAAAGGGATGGATTTTTTTACAAATTTTCCACGATGGACTAAGAAAGCCACCTCGCTTTATTATTAGGTAAAGACTAGGAAACCCAGAGCACAACGCTAGAAAAAAAGGTACGTACAACCGAGCCGGCCCACGTAGCACGTGCACGAGTCGCTCAAGTCCCCACACCAAGCGTTTCTCGAGTCGCCGGAGACCTGGAGCTGAGTCGCTCGACTCTAGATGTTGCTGGTCGTGTTCTCGCAGACCTATCCGGTAGGCGGAAGTTTCCACCCAGCCAGACACCTCCTCCCCGATCCCACTGGCCACAGGTTGCCGAACACCGCAAGCCCGCAAACGGCGCCATCCCACTGGTCACCGGAAGCCGCTAAATTTTGTATCCTTGTTTTTTCTTTGATGATAAAATATGGAGATCTTTTCCACTAGTATCGCTAGATAGGTCTGATTCGTTGGAATATAGTGTGAAAAAGGAGTTTGCCTTTTGTTTCAATTGTTTTCTGATACGTCCCAAACGTATCTACAATTTCTGCTTGTTCCATGAACTTTTATGTGACATTGCTACAAGTTTTGCTATATTTTTATATCATTTTACACATATTTGGACTAACCTACTAACTCAGTGCATCCAGTGCCAGTTCTTGTCTTCTGATGTCTTTAGTTGAAGTGATTTTTTCCCAAGTTAAAATGCCAGAAAAATTCCAGAAAAATCAGAAGAAAAATCAGTGTCAAGGAAGCTTGCCGAACCACTGAAGAAGTGCCGGAGGGGGGCCACCCCCTTCCAGGCGGCCAGGTGGGGTGGCCCCACCCCTAGCCGCGCCACTAGGGCGCCTGGGAGGTGGGCCCCACCTCTGGTGCCCCCTTCGGCCTATTTTTACAACTCGTCGCAGAAACCTTCGAGGAGAATCCCGCATTGCGAAATGCCTCTCCGTTCCGCTGCCGCCACGCTTAAAAGATCGGGAGCACCAGAAGACCTCTTCCCGGCACCCTACCGGAGGGAGGATTGATCTCTGGGGACCTCTCCACCACCATGGACGCCTCCTGGATGTGCCGTGAATAGTTTACCTTGGACCATGGGTACATGACCAGTAGCTATGTGATGTCTTCTCTCCATCTTTGTTCTTCAATGTTTAGACCTTGTGAGCTTCCCTACATGATCAAGGCACCTATGTAATTTTCCTGCTGTTGCTATGTTGTGTTTGTTGGGATCCGATGGATTATGATATTATGTTCAGATCGTGATGAGTTATATATTTGGTTTACCTTTTATATTTTGTTCTTGAGTAATTCTTGCATGTTCTCCAATTCATTTTATTGCTTTGGCCAAATAGTAGATAGTGACTCCAAGAGGCAGTGTTATGCATGATTGTGGGTTCATGCCCCCTGATGACTAGCTTGAGTGACAGAAAAATGAGTCTAGGGGACGTGTTGTTTCCACAAGGGGGACAGAAACATGAGACTAGGGGATGTTCTATTGCCAATAGGGAGAAAACAATGGTGCTTGTAACCGCAGTTGCAAGGATTGTTTACCTTACGCATAGATTGTAAATGCAATTGTCAGTTTCTTTGAGTTTACACTTGGGTGGGGCTCGCAACTTAATACCAGCGAGATGTTCTAGATAGATATCTCAAGGTGGATGATTAGTAGTAGATGCAGATGGATTTCGGTCTACTTGTCTTGGCTTACTGCCCATACTTTTGAGCACTATTACTTTCAAGTAGCATAATTAGCATTGCGGTGCCTTTATAATTCTGTCAATTGAACAGCTGTAGTTTGTTCACCCAGCTTAGTTGTTTATCGTCTTTTGGCAGAGAGACATCACTAGTGAACATCATGGGAACCCGATCCATATTTCCACCACTGTTTACACCTTCACTTTTATTTCCTATTTTACTTTCAGTTGCTATCATTATCACTACCATTACCTCTTGCGTTTGACCCTTTGTGAACGACAAGGACGGAGGGATTGAAAACCCCTCTGTACTCGTTGGGAGAAAAGTTATTTGTTTCTGTGTGCAAGTCCAAGTCAACTCTCGCGTCATCAAGCATAATCTCTGGCGCGGTTGACACATACTTGTCGATCCTTGGAGTCCTCCTGGATTCGTTAAACCTTACAGTCCTCGTGTAAGTGAAATTAGCCACTATCCACATCTTTACCTTCCACTTGGGGTAACCAACGAGGAGCACGACTTCAGTGCCATCAAGCTAATTTCTGGCGCCGTTGCCGGGGACTCAATCTTCAAGATAGGGGAGTTGCACACTATCTTTTACCTTTGCTTTTTAGTCTTGTTAGTTTACTTTCTAGTTTTTGCTTGTGTGTCTTATATGAAAAACCAAAAATATAGGTGCTACCTTTTGTCTTTGTCTTTATCTGCCTACTGATGCTCTCTTTACCATGGGTGTGGAACCACCCAAATATGTTAGGATGGACACTTTTCACTTGGATCATCTTCGATCTATTTGTGCTCACGCTAAAAACCCAACCGACATGGTTGAGGGAAAATCATTGGATGAGCATGCTCGTTATACGCGGCACCACCTATCTCAGAAAGGGAAATACCTGCGGGATCAAATAAAAGTTTCTTATTGCCATGCTAAATCTTTGTGCCACATTTATGATTTCACTTTCTGTTTGTGATGCCCCCAAAATCAGACAGTGTATAGTAATCATACACGGAAGGTACACGATCAAGATCAGGCACTCACGGTAAGATATCACAATACACCTCTACAAATAAAATAATACAAGCTGTTTAATACAAGACAGGGTCACGAGGGCTCGAATACAACAGCTCGAGGGCACAAAGTTAGCGGAAGCAATAGTATCTGAGTACAGACACAAGAATACAAGGTTGCCTTAAGAAGTCTAGCACAAATAACAGCAGATCGAAAAGGTGAGTCCTGCTGCCTGGGAAGCTCCAAACTACTCCTGGTCAGCGGGAAACTCGACGTCGTAGAAGGCATCGGGGATCTTCATGTTGCAGTGGTCGACATCGGGGATCTCCTGCTCCTGGACTCCAAGGCTCCAACGTCGACTGCAGCCGTCGATCAGGAAAAACATAAAGGGGAAATAAAGCAAGGATGAGTATCTCGTATATCCGCGAGTCTTACGTCTGCTACTAAGCATTTATGCATTTGTATCAAATGGAAAGGGGAGGCTGTATATAGTGGACTGCAAGGTAGAAATCAGAATAAGGATAAGAAGCTAGGCCTATCGAAGACTAGCGTCTTCCGACGAGTCATGCAGCACAAGAAGATAACGGCCAACAGTTCATATAAAGCAAAAAGTAAAAATGCAGCAGAAGTTGCTGCAGCATTGTATAGTAGTAAGTTGTAATAATTAACAATAATAAATGCCTCCGAGTTCCCTTCCTTGACTTCCCAGCGAGGAAGAAGACCCGGAACCATAAAGTTTAATAGTAGTAGTTTTTAGTGGTAAGATCAAGTATCAGAACCCTCTGTTAGGTATGTGCTAGGATCAAGTCTCACTTTGCATCATGTTAAAAAAATTCAAATGAAATTGAAATGGGAGAGAGAACACCCTCCCAGATGAATTTAATTCAAATGGCCATTTTTAAAGTTGCTCCAAAATTCCTTTTGCATTTTTTAAAAGTCCCATAAATGAGTGTGATCACATATCAAGTGATTTTTCAAATACTCAAACATGAGCTCGGATTTAAATTTAAACCCCTATTTCAATTGAAGTTCAAATCTTTTGGATTTCAAAAATGCCCAAACTTTGTAAGTGGCTAGCTATATGCTATGTGAGGCCATATAAAAATTTGGGGCATTTTATAAAATGCCTAGGTATTTTATCCAAGCAGAACAAATAAAATTAGAAAGAAAAATAGAAAAGAAAAGGAAAAGGGAAAGGCCCACTTATCCGAGGCCCAACTAACCGAGACAGTCCAGCCAGGGGCAGGCTGGTCTTCTTCCTCGCGCCAGCCAGGCTGCTATCGCCGTGGTGAGCATGCTGGCGATGCCCTAGCCACCTCCTGCTTCCCCCGTGTCCTCTTCTTGCGCCTGGAGACTCCCAAACATTTCCCTCGTCCATTCCACCCCCGGGAGACGTCTCTCCCTTCGCCCTCTCGTCAATTTCTTCGCCGCCCGAAGCTCGCACCGGAGCACGCTGCCGCAACCGCATAGCCGTCATCGTCGTGGAGCCAAGACAAGTTGTCCAACACACTCTCCGTCGACTATAACTTCACCGTGCAGCAGATCGAAAGCCGCCGGAATCAACCCCGAGCCGTCGCCTGACCCGCAAGGCCTCGCCGTCGATTCCATAGTCACCGCGCCACCATTGTCCAAGCCGTCACCTCCAACACCTTCCTGGTGAGCAGGCGGCCATTTCCATCTCCTCGCGTCCTTTTTAACGCAGCGCAGCACCGTCGTCGTTTTGACCGAGCCGGCCGTCGCGGAGCTGAACGCCGGTGAGGCCATGGACCTCCCCCATGTTCT
Source organism: Bromus sterilis (assembly GCA_950022295.1). NCBI lineage: Eukaryota > Viridiplantae > Streptophyta > Magnoliopsida > Poales > Poaceae > Bromus > Bromus sterilis. The sequence continues at coordinate 238,568,705 of OX465598.1, forward strand.
TTACGCGCGCCATGCGACGCGCGAGGGCATGAGGTACCCCCTAGTGGCTTCCCTCGCCCCTCTCGTGCACTCCGGCGGGGCGCCGCCGCGTCCAGTAACGCCGGCGTCAAGCCGCCGATCGCCCTGGCCGTCATTCGGGGCTAATTCCCTCTGTTAGTTGACCCCAGGGCAATGAAAGGTGGGGCCCCCAGCCACTATCCCTCTCCGTTTAAAATAAACAGAGGGATTAACCCCCCCTAGTCACTAACTAGTGGCCCCCTGCTGTCAGCACCCCCCCACGTCACCTTGACGTCATGCTGACGCATTAAATCAAAATTCTATTTAAAAGAAAATGCAGAAAAGTCAGAAAATGCAATAAACTTTGGAAATTCATAACTAATTTATTTTAACTCCAAATTGGACAAATAATATATGTAAAATTATCAGAAGAATGCAAAGATTCTGGATATGGATTTTTTTTATCATGTTTGACCAATTTAAATTGTGTGAACAGAAGGAAATGTGCATATGGAGTTTATTTGAATTCAAATTTGGAGTGAATTTGCAAATGACTTTGCAATGCACTTCTTTTAAATGGAATTAGTAACACAATAGAACCATGAACATCACATTGCAACATTGATCATGTGTTTGAGCATTTCATTTATATTTATCCCTTGTTTGCCATGTTTGTTCGATAGAAGTGGAGCCAGAACCGGAGTCCACCCCCTCCGTTGAAGACACCGTGTAGGACCCTCGTCAGCAAAGCAAGCAAAAGCCCATTGATCATGTCGATAAAATCCCACTTCCCTCTTAGTCTCGCTTATGCATTGTTTAGGATGATCACCATGATAACGTTTCTACCGCATAGTTGAACCCAATCCTTTGCATGACCTATCATCTTGTGACAGTAGTAAGCAAAACCACAATCCTAGCAGATGTAGGAGTTGATTGATATCATCTGGCCCCTGCAACTGTTACTGCTTATTGCATGCTTAGAGTTACAATGAGGTTACTTTTTTGTGATTCGGGATGGTAGTGATCATGCTGGTGATGGTGGAAATGTGTTGGTGAACTTGACCTAAACAAGGTGAACTAAGAGAGGCTGTGTAGGAGTACACAGTGGGTTGTCTCGTTAAACACCGCCCTAAGCCCGAGTTCTTGTGTGGTGATCCAAGACAAAGAGTACTACCACATGTTGGGCACATGGACCCCCGCTCAACCTACTAACTCACCCCTTCTTGTGTGGTGATGTTTGTCGTCGCATTAAGGCCGGACACCAAAGTCCTGCTGGTACACTTCAACCTTTGCCTATTCCCGAGTGGAAATGGGACAAAGTCAGTATGGATTTCATCACTGGCTTTCCAAAAACCTAGAAAGGAAATGATGCCATCTTCGTTGTCGTTGATAGAATTTCCAAAGTTGCTCACTTCCTTCCCGTTCGCGAGTCCATAACTGCGAGCCAGTTAGCGGACTTGTATGTCTCTAGGATTGTGACTCTTCATGGTGTTCCTTTGGATATCAATTCTGATCGTGGTAGCCTTTTCACCTGTAGATTTTGGGGAAGCTTTCAGAATGCTATGGGAACTCATCTCTCCTTTAGTACAGCTTTCCATCCTCAGTCTAGCAGTCAAGTTGAAAGGGTTAATAAAATTCTTGAAGACATGCTCAGAGCTTGTGTTATCTCATTCGGAAAGAATTGGCAGAAGTCTCTTCCATTCGCCGAATTTTCTTATAACAATAGTTTCCAATCTAGTCTGAACATGGCTCCTTTTGAACTCCTCTATGGACGAAGATGTCGAACACCCTTAAACTGGTCAGAAACCGATGAAAGACAACTCTTTGGACCAGATATGATCAAGGAAGCAGAAGAGCAAGTTCACATTATTCGTGATCAATTGAAAGCAGCCCAGTCTCGTCAGAAAAGCTACCATGATCGTCATCATAGGCAGGAAAGCTACAATCTGGACGAGAAGGCTTACCTTCGGGTTAATCCTCTGAAGGGAACCCAACGTTTCGGTATCAAAGACAAGTTGGCCCCACATTACATTGGACCTTTTCCGCATTCTTGCTAAACGTGGAGAAGTTGTCGACCAACTTGAACTACCCCCGCACCTTTCCCGAGTACATGATGTATTCCATGTGTCACAACTCAGGTGTTGCTTCAAGGACCCCATCCGCGAAGTCGACCATGAAACGCTTGATCTCCAAGATGACCTTTCTTATCGAGAGTAGCCCGTTCGTATTCTTGATTCCGCAGAGTGTGTCACTCGCCGTCAGAAGATTAAGTTTCTAAAAGTGCAATGGTCACACCACTCTGAGAAAGAAGCCACGTGGGAAATAGAAGACCGTCTCAGTGCCGAGTACCCCTCCTTCCTCTCGCAGACTTCTGAATCTCAAGACGAGATTATTTTGAGTGGGGGCGAGTTGTCAGAACCCTCTGTTAGGTATGTGCTAGGATCAAGTCTCACTTTGCATCATATTTAAAAAAATCAAATGAAATTGAAATGGCAGAGAGAACACCCCCAGATGAATTTAATTCAAATGGCCATTTTAAAAGTTGCTCGAAAAATTCCTTTTTTTTAAAGTCCCATAAATGAGTGTGATCACATATCAAGTGATGTGGAGTCAATCCCATGCTCATGGATTTTTCAAATATTCAAACAGGAGCTTGGATTTAAATTAAAACCCCTATTTGACTTGAAGTTCAAATCTTTTGGATTTAAAAAATGCCCAAAATTTGTAAGTGGCTAGCTATATGCTATGTGAGGCCATAAGAAAATTTGGGGCATTTTATAAAATGCCTAGGTATTTTATCCAAGGCAGAACAAATAAAAACAGAAAGAAAAATAGAAAATAAAAAGAAAAGGGCAAGGCCCAATTACCTGAGGCCCACCTAACCGAGGCAGCCCAGCCCAGGGGCAGGATGGTCATCTTCCTCGCGCCAGCCAGGCTGCTATCGCTGTGGAGAGCATGCTCGCGATGCCTTGGCCACCTCCTGCTTCCCCCGTGTCCTCTTCTCGCGCCTGGAGACTCCCAAACGTTTCCCTCGTCCATTCCACCCCCGGGAGACATCTCTCCCTTCGCCCTCTCATCAATTTCTTCGCCGCCCGAAGCTCATGCCGGAGCACACCGTCACAACCGCGTAGCCATCGTCCTCGTAGAGCCAAGCCAAGTTGTCGAACACGCTCGCCGTCGACTACAACCTCACCGTGCAGCATATCGAAAGCCGTCGCGACCCCGAGCCGCCGTAATCAACCCCGAGGCGTCGCTGGAACCGCAAGGCCTCGTCGTCGATTCCATCATCACCGCGCGACCATTGTCCAAGCCGTCACCTCCAACGCCTTCCTGGTGAGCCGGTGGCCATTACCCCTCTCCTCGCATCCGTTTTAACGCAGCCCAGCGCCATCGTCGTTTTGATCGAGCTGGCCGCTGCGGAGCTCAACGCCGGTAAGGCCCTGGCCCTTCCCCGTGTGCTTTACGCGCGCCATGCGATGCGCGAGGGCATGAGGCACCCCCTGGTAGCTTCCCTCGCCCCTCTCGTGCACTCCGGCGGGGCGCCGCCGCGTCCAGTGACGCCGGCCGCCCTGGCCTTCATTAGGGGCTAATCCCCCCTGTTAGTTGACCCCAGGTCAATGACAGTTGGGGCCCCCAGCCACTAACCCTCTCTGTTTAAAATAAACAGAGGGATTAACCCCCTAGTCACTGACTAGTAGGTCCCTGCTGTCAGCACCCCCCCCCACGTCACCTTCACGTCATGCTGAGGCATTAAATCGAAATTCTATTTAAAAGAAAATGCAGAAAAGTCAGAAAATGCAATAAACTTTGGAAATTCATAACTAATTCATTTTAACTCCAAATTGGACAAATAATATATGTAAAATTATCAGAAAAATGCAAGGATTCATAATATGGAATTTTTTTTCATATTTGACCAATTTTAATTGGGTGAAATGAAGCAAATGTGCATATGGAGTTTATTTGAATTAAAATTTGGAGTGAATTTCCAAATGACTTTGCAATGCACTTCTTTTAAATGGAATTGGTAACACAATGCAACCTTGAACATCAAATTGCAACATTGATCATGTATTTGAGCATTGCATTTATATTTATCCCTTGTTTGCCATGTTTGTTCGATAGAAGTGGAGACGGAATTGGAGGCCACCCCCTTCGTTGTAGACACCATGTACGACCCTTGTCAGCAAGGAAAGCAAAACCCCATTGATCATGTCGATAAAATCCCACTTCCCTCTCAGTCTCGCTTATGCATTGTTTAGGATGATCACCATGATAACGTTTCTACCGCATAGTTGTACCCAATCCTTTGCATGACCTATCATCTTGTCACAGTAGTAAGAAAAACCACAATCCTAGCAGATGTAGGAGTTGATTGATATCACGTGGCCCCTGCAACTGTTACTGCTTATTGCATGCTTAGAGTTACAATGAGGTTACTTTTTTGTGAGTCAGGATGGTAGTGATCATGCTGGTGATGGTGGAAATGTGTTGGTGAACTTGACCTAAACAAGGTGAACGATGAGAGGCTGTGTAGGAGTACACAGTGGGTTGTCTCGTTGAACACCGCCCTAAGCCCGAGTTCTTGTGTGGTGATACAAGATGAAGAGTACTACCACATGTTGGGCACATGGACCCCTGCTCAACCTACTAACTCACCCCTTCTAAGTTCAATGAGTCGCAGTAGTTCGGAGTTCTGTGGCACAGTCTTCGAAGTGGAAGAACGGCTATTTAGACTGGCTTGGGACCCTGCACACATCTTCTGGGACCACATCGATAAACCGGCCGGGTTCACGATGTGGAATCCAGCCCATATAGGCGCCTCCATTGGACTTGAGGTTGCTGTGAGGTAAAAGTTTTGGAGATTATCCTCGCCGACACCCTCTTGAAGGGTGACGAGATCCCGGCGGTAACTGATAGTTTCATGTGTGTAGCAGTACACTCCTGCAGGGTTAATAAACTATTCGAATAGCCGCGTCTGCGGTTATGGACTACTTGGTTATCCGTGCTTGATTATTAGACAACCTCAACAGATACTTTAAAACTGCCAAGATAAGCGTGACTGCTATGGCGTTCTTTCTCGTGGGAAGTCGAGGAAGGCACCATTGTGGAGTAATTGTTTGGAAGACTTGGATAGTGGACTTGTGTACGCTTCTTACCTCATTATGTTATTCGTAGTACATGACTAGCCATGTCAAAGCTGGCACTTCTGCATGTTGAAACCCCACCTCCCTTTGCCTTGAAACTTGAGCATGAGTAGAATAGTACCTACCTAGGTCTTGATGAGTACGACTTTGTACTCACGTTTGCTTATTGTATGTTTTAGATGAACCCACTTACCCCGAAGGTGGATTATTCCTGGAACTCGACGAATGAAGCCAAGCTAGTGCAGTCCCAGTCAGCAGACTGGTTCCCTCGTGGAGGGCTTGTGTTTAAATAAGGCTTCTTAAGCCATTTGTTAAACTTGTCTGTACTCCGACCTACTTTGCTTCCGCATGTTTGATGTAATGTTGGATCACAGTCTTGTGATCTCTTTGTGCACTCTGTGAGAGTTAAATAAAGTTGTATACTTTGTAGAGAAATGTGATGATACCTGCTGTTCACACTGAACATGGATGTTGCGTGTATGTTTATAACGTGCATGTATTAGTGTGGGTTTTCGAGAGCTTGGTTGTGATCTTTTTGGCGGTCTTTTATACACAGAGTGGCCCTTAGATGTGCGCAGCTTGGTGCATCGCGATGCGGTTGCTCGTGACTCTGTCACGTGGCACACTTTGTTGTATGATCGAGCCCACCCGACACCCCGACTAAGTGATCGGGCTGGAGTATGTTTATGTAAGTGTTAGGATACAATCGATAGTATGGTTGACGCGACATGTCTATGAGTATGGAAGTTCACCACCCATATCATTTAGACTTGTGTGCGGACGATGAGGACCCATCTCAATTGATCATCTGGCCTGGATGGGATGCACCTCACGTTCGATGCTTTCCGAGAGCGTTCTGTGCTTGGCCTTGTCTGCTTAGACAAGTGGGTACGGATCTCGGCTCTCCATATGATTGTGTTGTGACAGGACTTGCATACGCAAACCCCGGGTCCCGACATCCAGCTTCATCATAAAGCGTCCAGTTACCGTGGACACGGCTATTCTACTAGCTTAAACTTCCTACAGGGGTGCACTACAGTTCAGCCTGCACACTCGGATCTCCAGGGTGGCGGGCACCTTGTTTGGGAACGCTCCACCGAAGCTATCCGACACGGCGCATCCCATCCTAGGCTCAACAGAGAGGTCATCCGCCGGACTATATCCTATGCGCTCAGGGGTCTAGGTCCGTCACCCTTCCATGCTCGGGGTGTTACAAATCTCCCCCACTACAAAGAATTCTTGTCCCGAGAATTAAAAGGTAGTGGAAGGGGTAAAGCTTTGGTTTCGTATTCTAACGATTCTTCTGGTACTTGTTGTCCTTCTCGAAGAGGTTTATCCTTCTCGTTGGCGTCTTCATTTCTCTGCATCAGTGCATCTCGATGAGTTGTCTTCCTTCTTTCAGGGTCTTCATCGTACCTACGGATAGGCTAGGAGGGGACACTTAGGGGGTGATACGTCCAAAACGTATCTGTAATTTCTGCTTGCTCCATGCCTCTTTTGTGTGATATTGCTATGATATTGATGAACTTCCATACACTTTTGATCTTATTTGGACTAACCTATTAACTCAGTGCACCCCAGTGCCAGTTCCTGTTTTCTACTGTTTTTCTATTTCAGGTTTCCCCCATATAAAAAGTGCTCCAAAAATTCGGGAAAAATCCAATAAAAAATCAGCGTGCAGGAAGCTTTGGGAATCACCGAGGGGGGGCCCAGAGGGGACCCATCAGGGCCCCAGGCGCCCTCCTGGCGCGCCCCAGGGTGGGGCCGCGCCAGGGGGCTACCTGGATCCCTGGTGGCCCCCCTGGCTGCCCCCCATCGCCTATTTATTCCCCGTGACGCAAAAACCCCGAGACGGGAACCCTTTTTCGCGATCTCTCCTTTGTTCCGTCGCCGCCGAGCTTCCAAGATCGGGAGCACCAGAAGACCTCTTCCCGGCACCCCGCCGGAGGGAGGAACCACCTCCAGGAGCTTCTCCACCACCATGGATGCTTCCCGGATGAACCGTGAGTAGTCCACCTTGGACCATGGGTCTATGATCAGTAGCTATGTGATGTTCTCCTCCTCTCTTTGTTCTTCATGGATTAGCCCACGTGAGCTTCCCTACATGATTGAGGCACTTATGTAATATTTCTGCTGTTGCTATGCTGAGTTTGCTGGGATCCGATGGATTATGAGATTATGTTCAGATTGTGTTTGAGTAATATATTTGATTCTCCTCTTTTATATTTATGTTCTTGAGTAATTCTTGCATGTTCTACGTTGCTGTTTATTGCTTTGGGCAAGTATTAGATTGTGACTCCAAGAGGGAGCGTTATGCATGATTGTGGGTTCATGCCCCCTGATGACTAGCTTGAGTGACAAAAACATGAGTCTAGGGGATGTGATGTTGCCGCAAGGGGGAAAACAATGGTTCTTGTACTTGCGGGTACAAGGATTGTTTACTTTACGCAAAGTTCTTTAATGCACTTGTCCGTTGCTTTGAGTTTACACTTTGGGTGGGATTCGCAACTTAATACCAGCGAGATGTTCTGGATAGATATCTCAAGGTGGATGATTAGTAGGTATATGCAGATGGATTTCGGTGTACTTGTCTTGGCGTACCGCCCATGCTTTTGAGACTCTTCCTTTCTTTATAACATAATTAGCATTGGTTTGCGCACATAATCCTGTCAATTGCCCAGCTGTAATTTGTTTACCTTGCATGGCTCTTTTATCGTATTTTTGGAGAGAGACATCACTAGTGAACATCATAGGGCCCCGGTCCATATTTCCAACACTGTCTACACTATCAATTTACTTTCAGTATTTACTTTTCCATAGCTATCACTATCATTATTATCCCGTGCGTTTTATCCTTTGTAAACAACAAGGCCGGAGGGAGTGACAACCCCTTTGTACTCGTTGGGAGCAAAGTTATCTGTTGTGTGTGCAGGTCCACACCAACCGCCAATCTCTGGTGCCGTTTTCACCTACCTGTCGTTGTCGGATTCCTACTGGAGACAAACCTTGGTATCTTCACCGAGGGAAATTGCCGCTGTCTACATTTCAACCTTCCACTTTGGGTAACCAACAAGGGGGCGTTAATTCGTACCATCAAAAGAAATTTCTAGCGCCGTTGCCAGGGACTCCGCTCTTCAAGATAGGGGAGTTGCACACTATCTTTTATCTTTGCTTTTTATTCTTGTTAGTTTACCTTTCAGTTTTTTCTTTAGTGTCTTTTATCAAAAATCAAAAAAATAGTTATCTTGCTTGTTGCTACTATGGGTTCCTCTGAGAACACCAAGTTGTGTGACTTCACTAGTCACAACAACAGTGACTTTATCTGCACTCCTATTGCTACACCTTCTACTTCAGCACATTCTTATGAGATTAAACCTGCTTTGCTGAACCTTGTTATGAAAGATCAATTCTCCGGTGCTAGAGATGATGCTGCTTTGCATTTAAATAATTTTATCGAGCTTTGTGATATGCAAAAGTACAAAGAAGTAGATGGTGATATTGGTAAGCTTAAGATTTTTCCTTTCTCCTTGAGAGATGAAGCTAAAATATGGTTTCAATCCTTGCCTAAGAATAGCATAGACTCTTGGGACAAGTGCAAGGATGCTTTTATTGGGAAGTACTACCCCTGCTAAGATTATCCAATTGAGGAGTTTTATCATGAATTTTAAACAATTGGATAATGAACATGTTGCCCAAGCTTGGGAACGCATGAAATCTCCTGTTAAGAATTGCCCTACGCATGGTTTGACTACTTGGATGGTTATCCAAACTTTTTATGCAGGCTTGAACTTTACCTCGCGAAACCTGCTGGATTCGGCCGCATGAGGAACCTTTATGTCAACTACACTTGGTACTGCCACAAAACTTCTCGATGAGATGATGCCAAACTATTCCCAATGGAACACCGAAAGAGCTCCAACAGGTAGGAAGGTAAACTCTGTCGAGGAGATCTCCTCCCTAAATGAAAAAGTTGACTTGATTATGTCTCTACTTACCAAGAAATCTACTATTGATCCGCATGATGTTCCTTTAAAGTCTTTGATTTCTCAGGATCAAGTAGATGTGAACTTTATCTCTAGAAACAACTTCAATAACAATGATTATAGGAGTAATTTTGGTAGCAATCCTAGACTGTTCCCCTCCAACAACAATGGGAACAACAACACTTATCCTAGCACCAAAAAATCTACTTCTAAATTAGAGAGTATGCTTAAACACTTTATCACTACCCAAAAAGCCTTCAACAAGAGTGTAGAGGAAAAACTAGAAAAATTAGATAACCTCTCGTCGAAGGTAGAAAATTTATCCCATGAAGTAGAATTGCTAAAAATTAGAACTTCTCCCCTTGAGGAGAGGAATGTCACTCCTATGAATGCTATCCAAATGAAAATTAATGAAAACATTAGGATGATGGCTAAACTTAAAGAGAGATGGGCTAGAGAAAAGGAGGAAGAAGATAGAATTAAGAGCCTTCCTACACACCATACTTTTGCTACTATCCAAGTGGTTGAGGAGATCCAAACTCTTAGCACCCAATGCACCCCTAGTCCCATAGGAGCTATTAATGGTGATGCTATGACGTCAACCGTAGAAGAAGAAATTCCTATGACTATAGAAGCTACCAAACAAGTGAGCCTAAAGGACACCACTACTACTTTACTTGATAGTAGTGACCTTGATTTTGATAATTGCACCCTTTCTGAAGTTATTCCTTTCCTTCAAAAGATGTCTAGAGACCCCCACACTAGCACACTTAATCTTTCATTCATGGAGCATATCACTAATGCTCTCATCAAAGCTAGGGAGGAGAGGCTTAGGGTAGAAGCCTCCATACCTAGAAATATAGAAGATGGTTGGGATCCTATGATTAAAATTAAGTTGAATAACTTTTCTTGCTATGCTTTATGTGATGTTGGAGCTAGTACCTCCGTTATGCCCAAAAGAATGTATGATATATTTGGATTGAAACCTTTTGATCCTTGTTCTTTTGTTGTTCGTCTTGTCGACTCTTCCGTAAAGAAACCTTTGGGGAAGATCGACGATGTTCTTATCATTGTCAATGACAATTACGTACCTGTTGATTTTACTATTATGGACATTGAATGTCAACCTTCTTGTCCAATTATTTTGGGACGTCCTTTTATTCGCACCGTGGGTGCTATTATTGATATGAAAGAAGGGATTATAAAATTCCAATTCCCTCTCAAGAAAGGGATGGAACACTTCCCTAGGAAAAAGATTAAGTTGCCTTTTGATTCCGTCACACGGGCTAGTTATTTTCTTGAAAAGACTTGATCTATTTGCATTAAGCCTAGCTAATGGCTTTAAAGAAGCGCTTTCGGGAGGCAGCCCGCAACTAATTTAGGATTTCCTTTTTGTTTTTCTTCTGTTTTTAGTGGTCTTGATGATTGTTAATAATTTAGCAACATCATTGTATCTTTACTTTTCAAGCTTTGTGCCATTTATAGCCTCATATGACAAGGGAAGTGAAAGTTGTGACATGTTTTCTAGAAAACAGATTCTGTCCTCGTGACTAGAAAAATTGAGTAAAAATTCCAGTTCATATTTTTTAGATGAATTTTTTACACAGCGTGCTCTATACAATTACGGAACTATCGTATGTCTGAGTTTTTTGATTTGAGTTGCAGAAGTATCCCTAAATAATTATTTTCTACCTGCTGGCCTTTTTTTCATAGATTCTTCCTTGTTTTTCCTTTCCTTTGTTTTGCAAACCTTAAGCTTGCTTTTTCTTTGCAAAAACCTTTAGGAAATCTTGAGAAACAGTAGCCCTTCAAGAATATCTTGTTTTCCAGTAGAGAAAAATTATTTTATTATGGGTACTAACCTCGCTAATCAGATCAAGATGAGTTATGTATGAAGGGAGTTTTCAAGTGTGCGAGGGAACATGATGAAAGAAGATTAAGGAGTGTCAAGCGTTCAAGCTTGGGGATGCCCCCATGCATCCCCAAGAAATATTCAAGGAGATTCAAACGTCTAAGCTTGGGTATTCCCCCGTGCATCCCCTTCTTCATCAACAATTATCAGTTTGTCTCTCGTTTCACTATATTTTTAGCACTTCATGCGTTATGTGCTATGCTTGGAGCGTCTCGCTCTTAGGTTTTATTTTTAGTTTTCTTTAGCTTTGCTTTCTGTTCATAACAAGTTAGAACCCAGCTTTCTTTGTGTGGGATAGAAACACGCTCAACTTCCAAATCTAGAACACAAATAGGTTTTTTCATGCTTATCTTTGCTGTGTGTGTTCTTTATCTTTTTCATAGCTACTGTCATGTTTTGCTCTTAGGTTTCATGCTTATCTTTTCAAAGAGCTTTTGTTTAGTTTGTTGTTGGAACTCTCTTGAGTTTTCATGTTTATCTTGTTTAGAGAGTTTGCATGTTGCACTGAGTTTTGTGTCTTGACTTGAAGTAGGTAATTGAGGTTGCTATTCTTTTGTATTAGTAACTTGCAAAAGTTTTGAGGTATTATTTTGAGTAATGTTTGGATTTTTGGTGTCAAGAGCTTTAGCCTATTTGTGATAGATGTCGTATTTTGGCAAATCCGTGTTTATTTTCAAAACCTACAAAATTAGTTAAGAACTCTAGCTACTAGATGGATCACTACTCTTCTGAGGGGTCGAATATTAGAGTACACTCACGTACCATGAGTCGAGGATGCGCAAGGATAACCAAACCCCCATACACTCCTCCTCGGGGTACTTGTCTCTTTGTGAAACCTCCTTATTAGATTGAGAGTTACCGATAATAAGTGCATGAGTTCTTCGGACTAATGTGAGTATTCGAAAGTTGACACTTCCACCTTCCCATATTTTTCTAGCTTCTCCTGTGTCGTGCATTTCTTTCTTCTCACTCCGAGAGTTAGCGTCCACCTTCGGCGGTACATCCAAACCCTGGGCATGATACGCTCTGTCATCATAAACCTCCATATATCCATCCTCAAAACAGCCACCATACCTACCTATCAAGGCATTTCCATAGCCTTTCCGAGATATATTGCCATGCAACATCCACCTTCTCATGACTTGATATTCATGTCATACATGCTACTTGCTTGATCGATGAGCCGCATGCTAGTTGGGCCTTGCCCTAATCATTGCTACATGACGCGCTAGTATCATTGCATATCCTGCTACCCTGGCAGAGGCATACATTTGCATACTTCATGATAGTTACATCTTATTTATGATTTGAGTAGTTTGTAAAGTGTGAAAGATCTCCTATACTTTTTGTAATATATAGAGTGTTGCCCCTAAAGTGAGGAAAAGATCTCAAAGTGGACAAATTAAAAGATCCCAAAGTGGACAAATCAAAAGATCCCAAAGAGGACAAATGAGAGAAATAGAAAGAGCCATTGAGACCACCAAAAAAATACAAAAAATAGAAAAAGGAGAAAAAAGAAATAAAAAGAGAGAAGGGGGCACACTACTATTCCTTTTTTGAGATCCACACTCGTACTCCCTCTTATATCTTGTACTACATAGAGATTATCATTTATGCATATAGCTATGTGGGGACCTTCACACTATTGAACTTGGCTTGTATATTCCAATGATGATCCTCCTCAAATGAGCTCTAAGTCTTCTTGAGCAAGCAAGTTGGATGCACCCCGACTAGTTCCATTGGAGAGCTTACCTTAGCTCATATATGCATCTGTTGCATGGCAATCCCTACTCCTCACATCATATCTATCATTTGGCTTTCTCTCGCCTATGATTGTCCTCATTGATGTGAGCCTTTCACACCCTTTTGTCTTCCTCCTCCACCATATTCTCTCTTTGCCATACTAAGTGTCAACTTTCTTTCTTACGCTCATCCATTGCATGAGTGCTCAAAATGTCGAAAAGGAGTGGATCATTTTGACTTGTACCTGGCTAGTGGTCTGGGGATGAGTCAAGATAAGAATCCAAAGAAGACCAAGTGTGAAACTTTAGTAGATTGATTTCTCAACACGATTTTTTTTCTCGTATATCCCTATCCCCTTTCGTACACGCAAACACCATTTGGAGACATTCAAGTCACGGACAGCGAGAGCTCTTCCACCTTTATGTTCTTATGTTGCTTGTTTCAATGCTAAATATAGACTCTTGCCTGTTATGACTTGAATCGAATTACATGCCTTGATTGCTTTACTTAAAAGTTCTTATATGGTTGTTAGCATGTCACCAAAGAAATTGTGATTTTATCATTTACCTACTCGAGGACGAGCAGGAATTAAGCTTGGGGATGTTGATACGTCCAAAACGTATCTATAATTTCTGCTTGCTCCATGCGTCTTTTGTGTGATATTGCTATGATATTGATGAACTTCCATACACTTTTGATCATATTTGGACTAACCTATTAACTCAGTGCACCCCAGTGCCAGTTCCTGTTTTCTGCTGTTTTTCTATTTCAGGTTTCCCCCATATAAAAAGTGCTCCAAAAATTCCGGAAAAATCCAATAAAAAATCATCGTGTAGGAAGCTTCGGGAATCACCGAGGGGCGGGCCAGAGGGGACCCACCAGGGCCCCAGGCGCTCTCCCGGCGCGCCCCAGGGTGGGGCCGTGCCAGGGGGCTGCCTGGACACCTGGTGGCCCCCCTGGCTGCCCCCCTTCGCCTATTTATTCCCCGTGACGCAAAACCCCCGAGACGGGAACCCTTTTTGGCGATCTCTCCTCTGTTCCTCCGCCGCCTCGCTTCCAATATCGGGAGCACCAGAAGACCTCTTCCCGGCACCCTGCCGGAGGGAGGAACCACCTCCGGGAGCTTCTCCACCACCATGGATGCTTCCCGGATGAACTGTGAGTAGTCCACCTTGGACCATGGGTCTATGATCAGTAGATATGTGATGTTCTCCTCCCCTCTTTGTTCTTCATGGATTAGACCTCGTGAGCTTGCCTACATGATCGAGGCACTTATGTAATATTTCTGCTGTTGCTATGCTGAGTTTGCTGGGGTCCGATGGATTATGAGATTATGTTCAGATTGTGTTTGATTAATATATTTGATTCTCCTCTTTTATATTTATGTTCTTGAGTAATTCTTGCATGTTCTCCGTTGCTGTTTATTGCTTTGGCCAAGTAGTAGATTGTGACTCCAAGAGGGAGTGTTATGCATGATTGTGGGTTCATGCCCCCTGATGACTAGCTTGAGTGACAGAAAAATGAGTCTAGGGGACGTGTTGTTTCCACAAGGGGGAAAACAACGGTGCTTGTACTTGCGGGTACAAGGATTGTTTACTTTACGCAAAGTTCTTTAATGCAGTTGTCCGTTGCTTTGAGTTTACACTTTGGGTGGGATTCGCAATTTAATACCAGCGAGATGTTCTGGATAGATATCTCAAGGTGGATGATTAGTAGGTAGATGCAGATGGATTTCAGTCTACTTGTCTTGGCGTACCGCCCATGCTTTTGAGCCTCTTCCTTTCTTTATAGCATAATTAGCATTGGTTTGCGCACATAATCCTGTCAATTTCCCAGCTGTAATTTGTTTACCTCGCATGGCTCTTTTATCGTCTGTTGGGAGAGAGACATCACTAGTGAACATTATAGGGCCTTGGTCCATATTTCCAACACTGTCTACACTATCAATTTACTTTCAGTATTTACTTTTCCGTAGCTATCACTATCATTATTATCCCGTGCATTTTATCCTTTGTAAACAACAATGCCGGAGGGATTGACAACCCCTTTGTACTCGTTGGGAGAAAAGTTATCTGTTGTGTGTGCAGGTCCATGCCAACCGCCAATCTCTGGCGCCGTTGTCACCTACCTGTCGTTGTCAGAGTCCTACTGGAGACAAACCTTGGTATCTTCACTGAGGGAAATTGTCGCTGTCTACATCTCAACCTTCCACTTTGGGTAACCAACGAGGGGGCATTAATTCGTACCATCAGGGGGTCGAATCAACACAAGGTTAATCAACCGGGGTTGTCCAAGGGAATGGGGCACAGGGTATCTCTCGAGTTGAAACACAGGGAGATACATCGAGAGAAATAAAAGAAGGCATGAGAAGTTTTCAAGCAGATATGCAAGCATTCGTCGATGATGACGGAGGATGAAAAGGGGTCCAGAGCATCAGGAATAAGCACTGAGTCTGATATCGAACTGAATATCACAAGGTAGAGGACTCGTGAGTATCATACGAGGTCAAGCAAGAGGAATAACCTCGAGAACAGAAAGGTACAAGGGAGTCAGGTTTCGATCCTGTGGAACTGTGGGTTATGGGGCCACATTGAATAAGGAGGGTGGTGAAAAAAATGCGATAAAGTTGCAAGGTAAGTCAGAGAACAACTTGTCAACTATTTCGTCAAGAACATTAGTGCCAAGGGCGAGGGACGAAGAGAACCATTTTCCTGCTCGTTAAGACGAGGCCGACCAATTGGCAAAGTTCTTGTCCATCGTTGGTCACCGAAAAGTCATCAACAATAGTAACAAGTTGTACGGAAAAAGTAGTACACCGAAGTGTTTACATAAGCAGGGAATTATCACTGCTCAGATAAGACACATTACAAGAAAGGTTAAACAGACCAATGAAAGGGTAGTTGTGATTATACGATTAATCAGACAAATGGAAGGGATAATGTAATGATACACAAGTATCACATGTATATCTTTCCCAAGGGAAAGCAGAGCAGGATATATGACCAAGTTTGTATTGCCGGGGGGGGGGGTCAAAGAAGATTGCCGATGATAACACAAATCATCGAGGGCCAAGGATGGTATTTGTCACGATGCATCCAAGTAACACTTGGGAGAAGTCGAAATGTCGATGATGACGACGACAAATCATGTCAAAAGGTTTCCAGAAAATACAATCGAACAACGGCGACATCAAGTAAAAGGAATGGCGAAGTAAAAGGTATTCGGTGTTCTCGGTTGACAACAACCCAGAACCATGGCTATGATAGGGATAGGCATTGTTTCATCACAATTCATAAGATGTAGTACAAAGGCATGATATCCTCGAGATACCAAGGGGTAATACTCGAAGGTAGAATGCAGGATCATAGGTGCAGCAGAATTTCCACCAAGGGGACAATTACTTTCACCAGAAGTTTTCATGATAAGTTGTACATAGTATCCATGGGCATGAACACAAAGGTTCAGGGTTGACTCCCACTTCTTCAATGCAATACCTTTCATTCACCTCGATTTCGATGAAGTTGTCGTGTTGGAATTTTATCTGGCGCAACACCAGTAAAGTAAGACCCGTAGAAGTTGTTGTGTTCACACAGACGGCTGAATCATAGATACAACCCTTAGGGACATTTTACGAATCTATACATCAAACAACAGGAATAAGGGAACCAGTTTGAAAGAAGAAGGCTGCTGACACGGAGCAGATGATGTCGTTCGCCAAAGGCATTTCGTATCAGGGGAAACTCGTCAATGACTTAGAAGACAAGGGGACGGTAGATAGTAATCCACCAAAAGGTCAGGTGGCGTACAGAGAGTTTGGTGTGAGCATCAATACTCAACCATAAAATACGGAATGCAAAGGCATCAGATGATAAAAGAATCGAATAATTCGATGATTGAATTCAAAGGAATTATGATTCCCTGAATGTAGGATCAGAAGGAAACGCTCCAATCAAAAGATGAGTAAGTTGAATGGAATTAGACGGACAATCAATCAAGGTTTGATTTAATGATATCCATCTCATGTACGGAGTGACGTCTGAGCGGGAAGAATGAATTCATAGAGATCACTGATGATTGCGTGCACTAGCACACACGATGATTCAACAGATAAGAATGGCAATGCCAAGGGAGGTCATCAAAGACTACAAGACAAACGGGATTAATCATAGTGCAAGAAGGTAAGAAGAACCTCCAAAGAAGTAGGCTGCGAAGGATTTACACGAGATCGAATAGTATTTCAAAGTATTTTGGGAATCACAGGAACCACTAAGGATGAACGGATCCTCGATAAATGTGAGGAATTATCTGCGGGGTGAAAATAAGTTGTAAGGCAGTATGCACAACGGATTTTCCAATCAACGAAGAGTATTTCGAGAAATCTTGTAAACACAAGAGCACCTGGGATTGTATGGATGAGCGGAAGGTGCATGCAGTTATACATATTAACTTATCAGTGGTAGGGCATAGCAAGGGTGATGGACACACAGGGTCTCAGCAATTTATTGGAGAGCATCTTTGGGATCTTCTGGTGAATCCGGTGATCATCTGCGACGAGGGGCACACCGGAAGGAAAGTAGTCACCAGAACGTAATGTCAGAGTTAGAATTTTTTTACCCGAAAGGATAAGAGAGTAGAATCCCAGAGTTAAAGGTACATAGGAAAAGATCCCAATACCACCCAGTTTTGCGACGTGGGCCGATAAGCCACACGACACTGTTAGTAAAGTAGTTTTGTAAAGACTAGACTCGACTTGGACCAAGGAGTTGGAAGGGGGTGTCCTACAGACAGTCGGCTCTGATACCAACTTGTGACACCCCAAGGCGAGTCCTCCTGCCTGGGAACCTTCAAACTACTCCTGGTCAGCGGGGAACTCGACGTCGTAGAAGGCATTGGGGATCTTCATGTTGCGGTGGTCGACATCGGGGATGTCCTGCTCCTGGACTCCAAGGCTCCAACGTCGACTGCAGCGGTCGATCAGGCAAAACATAAAGGGTGAAATAAAGCAAGGGTGAGTATCTAGTATACCCGCGAGTCTTACGTCCGCTACTAAGCATTTATGCATTTGTATCAAATGGAAAGGGGAGGCTGTATATAGTGGACTGCAAGGTAGAAATAAAAATAAGGATAAGAAGCTAGGCCTATCAAAGACTAGCATCTTCCGACGAGTCTAGCAGCACAAGAAGAGAACAACCAGCAGTTTATGTAAAGCAAAAGGTAACAATGCAGCAGAAGTTGCTACAACATTGTATAATAGTAAGTTGTAATAATTAACAATAATAAATTCCTCCGAGTTCCCTTCCTCGACTTCCCAGCGAGGAAGAAGACCCGGAACCATACAGTTTAATAGTAGTAGTTTGTAGTGGTAAGATCCAGCTTCAGCATAAAAAGTCCTGTTACCGTGGACACGGCTATTCGAATAGATTAAACTCCCTGCGCTCGGGGGTCTAGGTCCCTCACCCTTCCACGCTCCTGCACGGTGCGAGTCTGGGCGGTGAAGCAAAGGAAAATCCAAATACACCGTCCGGACGAAGAAGACACACCACTTCCCGACAATCAGGTCGCGGTACTGGTGATGTCTGAAGAGCTTTCGAATGAACTACGACGTAGGGGATCCCATAACTCCTTATCCCACGTGAAGGTAGTGCGTACAGACCAACGGGCCTCTCAAGTCATCCACCAAACCATTTAGCAATTTAATATTATCTCGCAGACAACCGTTATCATTGTCTGACTAACAACGCAACGGACAAAGAGCAGCGACAAGGACCACCAGTAACGTCTGGGCCTGCCCTGTCGTCCCGTGAAAGCACGCGGTTACCAACAGGGTGAACCGTATCCTTACCTTGTCTCGCGTGTGCTCTTGGTAGATCTTTATTTTCGTGGTTTGGTAAATCTCGCGAGATACGAGTACGGGCGAAGCACGCCAGTAACGTCGGCCGTACCCTCCCTGTCGTTCCAGATGCAATACCGCTCGCGGGCACCATTATTTCGCCCGACTTCTTACCTTAAGGACAACCGGGGCTCAGGACCCTAGGGCGGCTATACGGAGTCAGCAACGAGTGGGGTATGAGGATTACTCCTTGGTAGCTCCACTTGATGTGGCTCGACAAAGCCGAGGTAGGGGCCTTAGGCGGTGTCTGCGTTGTACCGTACCTATACAGTTATATATATTGTTTCCGCGTTCACTCCCCAGAGTGATCACGGCCCGCTATCGAATCCTAGTTGACTAACAAAGCGCAGGGCTCACTGCTAAATATAATATATATATATATATATATATATACGCAGCATAGGATAAAGGAAGGTACATCAAGGGGCGACAATGACAGGCTATGCAATTGAACAGGTAAGCAACGTAGCAGCAACAGTAACAATGCCTAGTGCAAGAAATGTACGGAAATATAGGTGATATCTGGGGAAGAGAAATGCTCTGCTTGCCTGGAAGCTCGCGGGAGGGGTACGGTTGTCGACGACGTAGTTGATCACAGGGGCATCGGCATCGGTTGTCGGGACTACCGAACAATAAGAGAGGGGGGAGAAACAATAAATACACAGAAATAATAGCAAAACAATTACAAGACAAAGCAGATACAAAGCAACGGGGCTCTAATGCAGTGTTCAGTGATTTGTTCGGAGCAGGAATTTATCCGAGGTTGACTCATCAGTATCGGTTGATTACCGAACATATGATCCGGAGGGGAAGGTTCCATGTCTGCAGTGTTAGAGACATCTGACAGACATGTGGATATTATATCCGTGCTCGTTGATCCATTCTGATCAACTTTTATGTTCACAACATTTCCATCCGGAAAGTTTTACCGGTACCGGATAATTACCGGACAGATGATCTGGAGGGGGAAAGTCTCGGGTTTGGTATGTTAGAGGGGTGTGGTGGGGGTATGGGTGGCATATTCGTATTCGTTACGTTTTTTTGATCAATTTTTATGTATAAAGTTTTTTAATCCGACTTACGATTTAAAAGATATTAAATTCCAAAGTTTAAATCCATTTAAAAACATTTTTTGGATTATTTTTATTTACTAATTCGCAACATTATCCACAACAGTAAAACCTGACCAGTGGGTCCCATTGTTCAGCCTCTATACAATTAAATTAATTCATTTTTATTTAACAGTGCACTGGCCCCACCTGTCATTGAGACAGAACTAATTAACCTGTTTAAATAGCCAAAGGTTATTTTGAAGTGGTTGGGCCCACATGTCATTGGGCCAAAATTTTAATAGCATTTTATTTAGCTTAATATGGGCTTGGGCCCCACCTGTCATTGGTTCTGGTAAATCAACAGAGGGGGCGGTTAGGAAGGGAGATTAGTGAGGGGGGGTCACGGCCGAGCATGTCGTGCTCGCCGACGGCGAGGGATGAGGGCACGACGGCGTGGCCAAATCGGCCAGCCCCGGCGAGGGCGGGGGCGGGGAACGCAGCGGCCGTGCGCCCACGCACGTGTGCGCACGCACTGCACAGGGCGGGAGTCGTGGCCACGATGGACGGACGGTGCGTCCCGGCCATGCCAGACGGCGGACGCAGGGTTCACGACGAGGTCCTCCAGGCCACCCAGACGCAAGTGGAGGGGGGAATCAAACATGCACGACGCGATGCATCTAATTGCGTAGAGGAAAAGGGCCAGGCACGATCTCCACCACCGGCGGCGACAAGGTCTGAAGGCGGCCGGAGCACGGCTCGACGGGAACGGCGCGGGAGAGGCCAAATCGGTGAGCAAAAAGTGGCATTCGACTTGTATGCTCACCCTGAGTGCATTGAGGATGGCAGTGGGTTCGGGTAGCGCCGGCGGCCTGGCGGGAGGAACTGGCCCGAATCACGGCTTGCGCGGTGCTCTGGTCCGATTCCTTGCGTAGTTCGAGGAAGACGAGGATGGCGCTCGTCCTAGACATCGTCTTGGAGCTCAGGGAGCACGGTGGCTGCGTCGATGATGGCGGCCATGGCGGGCTCGGGTGAGCTCAAACAGAGGATACGGGGCGCGAGGGGGGGAATGTTTAGCGGCTAGGGTTTCCATGGAGGGGCTCGGGGGATCGGGGGGGGGGGGGGCTTATCCCCTCCGACAGCCGGCGGATGGGCGCCACGCCTATGCCTCCTCCTATAGCGAGGAAGGAGAAGGCCCCAGGTGGGCTGAGCCGGGGTGGGCCGGCGTGGTGTGGTTGCCATAGGCATTAGATAGGTCTCCAGTTCTCTTTCTATTTAATTTAATCCAGCAGCTGTTTGCACTTTTATTGGCCGTCAAAGAATTTTATAAAATATGGGACTTGGACACATAGTAACCTTGCAATTCTCAGAGTTGGTACAAAAAGAATGGGACTATTTGGAATCCATTTAAATTGTGCTTATAATTAAATGAGTTAATTGGGGTTTCTTTTGCTATTGTTTTGATTTGATGAAAATAGTAAAACATTTTAATAAAGAGTGAGGCATTTTGGCTCCCGGGCTCCATGGAGCCCGGTGTTTTTGAAAAAATCGAAATTTAAAATTTTCGATGTCAAAAAAATCTGAAAAAAATTATGCAAGTATGTAAGGATGTAATGTAAATGTGTGTAAAATTTCATGATGAAATAACTTAAATTGCGGCCTGTGTAAAAAAGACAAATTCATGGCCTGGGAGGATGAATAGTATCATGTGTTAACAACCCCAAGATTTGTTATTTTTGCACAACCCTCATTTCAATGTATTTCGTCCTGAAAATTTACACACTTATAAGTTATACCTTCATGTGTATCTGTATTTTTTTTCAATTTTTTTTGAAACGTAAAAATATGAATTTTGATGAATTTTCGAGTTCAAATTTATAGGGATCCAGTGAGCCCGAGCTCCAAAAGGCATTTCCGTTTAATAAACTCCTATTTCATTTTTAATATGGCCTAATGATTATTAGACATTTGATAAAACTGGTTCCACAATTTTTTGTTGAACATTAATGACCACTTTGTTTTGGAATTTTTAACTTGGTTGAATTTTGGAACAAGGCATGGTCAAGGTGATCATCACATGCCTAATCATGGTGACATGGCAACAGTAAAAGTGATTACTATAGTGTGACACCCGGGGTGTTACACTATTCTAAAATAGATCGTAAACACCTTCTTTTCCAATGTGAGTTTAATGAAAGTAAGATCCTATCTTCTTATGCTAAAGCTGTTTATGATTACTTTGATGTTGAAAAGATTTTAGAGTTTTTTGCTTTTAAGGGTGCTTATGAGATTGCTTCTTTGATTGAAAAGTATTATGATACTATTCACAAATCTGAAAAATTTGCAGCCCTTGATTATTTCCTTGAGAATTATATTTGCAATGATTATATTGAGGATTTTGAACACAAAATTTTTGCTACCCAAGAAGAGGGTAATGATTGCTATGTTGAGGAATCCTATGATTCCAAGGACTCACTTGATACATCCCTTTCCGAAGATCTTGATACTTGCTTTGTTGATGGCCATGATGGCAATATGGATTATGCTTGCGAAGATGAACTTGATATAGTTCCTTATCTTAAGCATGAAATTGTTTCCATTGCACCCACACTTGATTGTCCTATTATCCTTTTGAAATCTCCAACTCATATTCCGGAGAATTGTGCTCCTATTGAGGATCAATGGGATGGGATGCATTTATCTTATGATGCTAAAAACCGTGTTGAAAACAATACACGTGTGCTTGTAGGTCATGAACAACATGCTCTATGTGATAGTTATATGTTGTTCATGATACTACTGAAAATTATTTTGAGAGAGGAAAGTTTGGTTATAGAATCTTCCATGTTACTAAAACACCACTCTTTATGATGAATGTTTTGAAGTTGTTATTGTTCCACCTTCCTATGCATCTCACCTTATGCTTCTTTGATTTATTTTCTTACGAGATGACTATGCATAGGAAGTGGGTTAGGCTTAAATGTGTTTCATATTTTCTTCTTGATGCTCTCTTTTGCTTCAACTCTTATTCTCTTGTGAGCGTCTTCAATAACCTTCATGCCTAGCTCAAAGGCATAAAAGAAAGCTCTTATTGGGAGGCAACCCAAAATCTTTTTATTTTCAGTTTTAGTGGTCTTGATGTTTGTTACTACTGTAGCAACATCATTGTATCTTTATTTTCAAGCTTTGTGCCAAGTTTTAGCCTCCGATTGCAAGAAAGTTCAAAAGTTGTGACATGTTGTGAAGAAACAGATTATGTCCCCTTGACGGAAAACTTCGGATAAAATCACCAGATCATATTTTTGATCTGAATTTTTTTGAAAGCATGCTCCATAAAATGCTCTTTCGTGCATCTGTTCTGAGTTTTTTGATTTGAGTTGCAGAAGTACCCTGAAAAAATTATTTACTACCTGCTGGTATGTTTTTCCCAGATTCTGCCACGTTTTGCGTTTCCTTCATTTTGCAAACCTTAAGCTTGCTTTTTCTTTGAAAAAACTTTTTGGCAATCATGAGAAGCAGTAGCTCTTCAAGAATATCTTTATTTCCAGTAGAGAAAATATATTTTATCATGGCTACTAACCACTCTAATTAGCTTATGATGAGTTTCATATGAAGGGAATTTTCAAGTATGTGAAGGAAGATGATGAAAGAATATTCGGTAGTGTCAAGCGCTCAAGCTTGGGGATGCCCCCATGCACCCCCAAGAAATATCCAAGGAGACTCAAGCATCTAATCTTGGGGATGCCCCCGTGAATCCCCTTCTCCATCAATAATCATTAGTTCGTCCTTCTCCATGCTATATTTTTATCACTTCATATGTTATGTGCTAGATTTGGAGCGTCTCGCTCTTTAATTTTTAGTTTGTTTTAGTTTTGTTCGCTGTTAATAACAAGTTGGATCCTAGCCTTCACTGTTGGGAGAGAAACACGCTCCACTCCACCGTAGAACACAACATAGGCATGCATGCTTATCTTTCTTTTTGTGTGTGTTCTATATCTTTTCATAGATGCTGTCATGTTTAGCTCTTAGTTTTCATGCTTATCTTTTTAAGAGCTTTTGTTTAGGTCATTCTAGGAACTCTCTTGAGTCTTCATGTATACCTTTTTTAGAGAGTTGGCTTGTTGCACTGAGTTGTGTGTCTTCCATGAGTAGGTAATTAAGGTTGCTATTAAAAGTGTAGTAATAACATGCAATAGTTTTGAGGTATTGATTAGAGTAATGTTTGGAGATCAAGGTGCCAAGAGGTTGAGCCTATTAGTGATAGGTGTCGTATTTTGGGCAATCCGTTCTTATTTTCAAAAACTACAAAAATTAGTTGAGAACTCTAGCTACTAGATGGATCGCTAACCTCTGGAGGGTTTGGAATATATAGAGTACCCTCACGTACCATGGGTCGAGGATGCGCAAGGATAACCAAACCCCCATACACTTCTCCTCGGGGTACTCGTCTCTTTGTGAACCCCCCGATTAGATAGAGAGTTATCGATAATAAGTGCATTAGTTCTTTGGACTAATGCGAGTATTCGATTATTGGAACTTCCACCTTCCCATAATTTGCTATCCTCTTCGCTACCGTGCATTGCCCTTTCTCACCTCGATAGTTGGCACTTCGACAAACAATTTCACATCAGTAGAACTTAAGATTTTGAAAATTATGTTTCATAAATTTTGTTAGCAGTGAGAACCTTGTCTGGATTACATCCGGGTAAGAGGGGTGTACAAGAACATATTGTGCGCTTCAAAAAATCATCTCGCACAGTGATGTTGAACAAATCTTGTGTGCCGTCGAGGATGCACAGTCCTCCATTGTAATTACACTTTGGGCACTGAAATTCAAACCTCGAGTAAGACAGCTACGAACATACTTTGAATTCGAGGTACAAGATGCGGGGCAATATTCCACTAATCTTCATGTCCACTAGAAAGCCACCAATCTGGCGGGGGTGGGTGAGTGCGAGAAAAACGTCGGCGACAGCAAATGCGATAGTCGGCGACTCGAGGGGCAGTGTGGAAATGTGGTTTTGTTTCTTCTTGCAGGCGACAGCAATCTACAACGACGTTGTTGGGAATATTCCCTAGAGGAAAATAAATATGGTTATTGGCATATTCCATTAGTTCATAATAAGTTTTATACCATGCTATAACTGTATTAAGCGGAAACATTAATACACATGTGGTATAAAGCAACTAGGTCCCTAGTTAACTCTTGTATACTAGTCCATTGGAAAATCGGATGATCAAGGTTTCCTGATCATGAAGACATAATCTCCTATTGACAATGGGGTCGTATCATGAAGACATAATCTCTTGTATACTAGTCCATTGGAAAATCGGATGATCAAGTTTTTCAATGGGATCGAGTCACACAAGTTCAGCATTGCGATAACTATAACGTAGTGACCATATCCTTTGACCGTAATGATCATACATAATTACTATCTATTAGGATGCTTTGATTTGCATCCACCTCCCGACTGAAATATGCTGGCCATAAAGGTGTACTTTGGGTATTACGAAATAGATATGTTAATGAGTAGACAAATAGATCAAAGCGGGATTTGTCCATCCGAGTGACAGATAGGTACTCTGGCCCACTCGGTGATATTACATCATAAAGATTGCAATCATGTGACTAGGTCACGGCGTTGTAATATCACGGGAATGAGTAAACTTGTTTGTCCATAACGTGGGTGAACTAGGTATATTGGATACAGACGATCAAACCTTGGAAAAACAAAGTATCGTAGGACTGAGGGAACATGATTCACCATTAATGAATCCAATATCGATGAAGTTCATTCGATGGAAGCGCAGGGGCCATCTAGAGTTGTAACCAGGTACGACCGATGGTCATTGATCAAGAGAGTCTATTGATCATGTCTGTTGTTTCCCAGACCGTAGGGTGTCACACTTAAGGGTATTCGACGCAATAAGGATCGATTCGGGATCACCGGAGAAATAAGAGAGAACACCGGAATTGTTCCGGTGGAGGCTAGAAATAGTTCTCGATATTTTGAAAGGTTCAAAATATTATTTAATAATGTTTAAAAATATTTTATTATTTTATTAATAGAATTAAATATTAAAATATAATTAAATATAATTAAAATATAAGAAAAAGTCATATGGGCCTAAAGAGGCCCATTAGGGTAGGAGGGAGCCTCCCCCCTTTTCCCATGGCGCCAAGGGAGGGCCCCATCCCCCTAGGGTGCACTCCCCCCTTCCGTTTGGTTTAGTACCACATGGGAAGTTGAGGGAGATGTGCACCCCTCCTTGGAGTATATAAGGAGGGTTAGGGGTGCTCTTTTCTTCATAAATTTTGAGTTGAGACAAGTTTCTCTAATATCACTTTTCTCATTTCTCCTTCCTCGAGTGGACTACCCTTGTTTAGGGTCTGCACTTGGTTGGGGATTTCTCCACCATACACACATCGTCGTGCTGCCGGAATTGGGATACGAATCCAACCTCTTTCCGTTTCTCGCCTGGTTCAGAACCCGGAGGGAACG
The DNA here is from genome assembly GCA_950022295.1 of Bromus sterilis. NCBI lineage: Eukaryota > Viridiplantae > Streptophyta > Magnoliopsida > Poales > Poaceae > Bromus > Bromus sterilis. The sequence continues at coordinate 238,594,932 of OX465598.1, forward strand.
TCGGGTACACCATATGTGTGTAATCCCGCGAGGCGTTACACTTGTGATGCTCCTTCATCGTCGTGGCCGTATCGCGACGTCTTCACCGACAACGTTCCGAAAGGGACGCAATCCCGTCATCGGTCTATAAGGACCGGGTGGCTTTTCGAGTCATGGTGGATCTGCGCGGCATCGGGGATTGCCGGTACGACTACATCAGCCACATTCACGCGGGAACGCATCCCGCTTAATGGACTACATACTGGTACGTGATCTATTTTCATCCTTTACTTGCATTGCCATAGCATAGGACATGGGTTTGGGAGTCCGGTTAAGAAAAAATATTGTTTTCTACCCCATTCCTCAACAGTGGTATCAGAGCTAGGCTATATGTAGATGTATTGTACGGATAGAACATGTAACATCCCAATTTTCTAAATTCGGATGTTAATATATCATCTTATGCATGCCAGGCTGGAGTTTTGCACTATTTGGATTTTATGAATATTTTAAACATTTTTCAACTTAAGGCAATTTTATTGGAGAGGATGTCATATGACTTATCCCCTTTTTAAATAAGGTTGAAAAGTGTGGAAAATATTTTTTGGATGTTTAAAAACTGTGTCATAGGAATTATAAATGACTCAAATTTATTTTTGGGATTTTTATAATTTTTATACGGAGTTTATTGCATAAAAAGTATTTCTGAAAATTGCATAATAACGGAAATAGTAATTTCAGCAAAAAATAATTATTTTTATTATTTTATTTTATTGTTTTCACATTTTTTCAATTCATATTTTATTATAAAAAAGTTCTCCGTAGTCGGTTGACCAAATAAATTTTTTGAAAAAAACGGGTTTTCGTTTTGGGCCTTTCAGCGGCCCAGACGGCTATTTTGCGCCGCGTGCGTTCGGGTCCGATTCGGACTCAGGAAATTTCCCAGACCTATATATAATTTTCAATTTTTCACGATTTTATTTTTTCCGAAACCCTAATTTCCACGCGGGACCCGCGCCCGAGCCACCGCCGCCGCCGTCTCGCCGCCGGCCACCGAGGTCAGCGCGTCGCCCCGTCGCCCCGCGCACCGCCCTTGCCGCGCCGCCCTGCCGCCCTGGCCGCCGGTTCGCCGGATGTGAGCCGAGCGCCCTCCCCCGTTGGATCGGGTGCCCGACGGCAGAGATCGTCCGATCTGGATCTCCGATCCAGATTCAGTTTTTTCATCCGTTTTATTGCTAGAGTTTTGGTTAACCGTTGTTTTGCTATACTCCGGACGCTCGCCGGACCGTTCGCCGGGGTGGACGCCGTTCGCTCCGTAGCCGAGGACCTTTTCGCGGTGGAAAAGTTATTTTAATTGCGAATATACCCTTTTTCACAGATTTCACCCTAGAACCGTTTTCGCAATATCTTTTAAACCGTAGCTCCATTTTAGTTAATTCTTTTTGCGTTGCGACCGTTATGAAAAATCCTATGCAGTAGACCTAAGTTTTCAAAAGTTTTAAGTTTTCAAATTTGAATTTGTACAGATTTAAATTCAAACTTCTGGTGACCGTATCTTTCATACGGTGTATCCGTTTTCGCCGGTTCCAGTAGCGTTGGGATCGTGGTGACTTGTAGTTATCGTTTAGCTACTGTTTAGTTGGTTTTATTTCTGTTCATTTGGTTCTTTTACTTTGGTATTGTTTATGTGTTATATGATGTATTGAATGCTATATTGTTTGATCATGTAGACTGTCCGGAGTGCAACGCTTCGTTCTGTGAAGAGTGTGATCGTCAGGAACAGGATCAAGGCAAGTCATACATTGACAATTTCACAACCTATATTTTTACTTATGCATGTAGCAAATATCACCCTATGCATGTGTAGGAAGTTTTATATTTATTATTGCTGCAAACCTCGTAGGGTAGCCATATGATCTTATCCTGTTTGCTTAGACAACCTAGCACGTGCTTGCTATATATTTTCTATGCTTGTAGATGTGGATTGGTTTGAGATTACATTAAGCTATCTGAGGATTTAGTGACTTGACTAGCAAACCTTTAATTAGAATACACCTCTGGACGGGCAGGGAGTGCTTCCTGGGGGCTCGTGCCTTATCTAAGGCGAGACCAGGTTGTACCCCTAATGGTTGGTTTTGGTGGTCGACAGTACGTCATGGTATCTACCCTCTGAACGTAAGTGGGCACCGTCCAGGCTCAAAAAGATCAGACATACTTGGTGACTAGGAGCTTCCTTGTACAGCCGCTGGCCATATGGGCTCTGTCTTAGTTGAGTACGATGTAGGAAGCCTCTCCCGTGCAAAGCTAGTAGATGTAGATGTGATAAGTGGTACCGGCTTGCCGTTGGGTGTAGGTGACCTCTTCAGAAAGACTTCGTCTCAATCTTCGGGTTGAGTCCAGCGGGAAAGTGTACTAACCTCTGTAGAGTAAAAAACTAATCATGATTAGTCGTGTCCCCGGTTATGGACATCATTGAGCTACTAGACATTACCGTTACTGGAGGATCTTGAAATATGAATCACCATAATAACTTGAGTGGGCAAGATTTAATAAAGGGTGTGGATTGGAACTGGTGTGCCCAGTTCAATCTTTAGTAGTAACTAAAACTAAAATTTTGACTAGGTATATTGGAAAAAATCAGCTTTCTGCAAAACAAAACCATAAGCCTTTCCTTTGACTTATCCTTGCATGTAGCGATAGGTCTGTTATATCCTTTTCTGTGTGACTTGCCGTACAAATCAGATGTATTGACCCGTTGTCGGGCTGTAACCTTCGGTGTTGCAGGTTTTTCGGGCGACCAGTAAGGTGCGTTTAGGGTCGCGGGTCTTCACTCAGTATGTTCGCTTGTGGATGTTGATGGGACTCCTCATTATTTGCTTTTGCTTCCGCTATATTTATGCTGAATAAGCTAGCCTTGAGCTATGCAACTTGTTTATTTATATTATTGTGGATCATACGTTGTAATAATGATGCACTTTTACTTTGATATACATCTATGATACTGTGTGTGCCAGCGAGTTCGATCCAGGGACTGACACTTGATCACAGAGACTTCAATTCTATGTGAATTGGGTCGTTACAGATGGTATCAGAGCCAAGTTGTTGGTTGTAGGACGTGACCCTAGAAAATGGATTAGGAAAGCCATAGGAATGAAAATATTACTTTACATCACTCTGTCTGGTACTTATTACCTTCTCTATCTCGTATTCATACTTGTTTTAATCTTGTCTTTCCTCTCTTATATTATAGATGACCACTTTGTCATACCGCTCTATGGCGTTTGGACCTGAGCTCAAGGGGATTTGCCATCACCTGAACATCTACGGGCCAGTCTTTCAGCCGGACATAGTGGAGACAAGGGGAGCTGATGACTACTAGCAAGTGGAGGCATTTCTCCTAGGAAGCATGACGGAAGAAAGGGTGATCACTGAGTCATTCGAGATGCATGCACCGGAGAAGGAGCAGTGTTTGCGCAAAGCCGCTCACATGGCGCTTGGACGCATCGTCGACCGGTATGCCGACCAGCTAAAGGGTACGGTGTACGAGAAGATGACCAAGATCCTTCCATCAGGGAACATATGTCCAAAGAAGTTCAAGTATGTGTCTGGGACCATTTGGCCAGGTACAACTACCTACTTCATCCAGATCCTGGAGAAGCACATCCACAACCTGGAGAAGAGCACCTAGTCGGATCTCTACACCATCACTGAGTTGCAGCAGAAGAACACTAAGTCAAGAGGGACACCAACAAGCTGAAGAATGAGAAGATGGAGATGCAAGCGGAGATCAAGAGGCTGAAGGAGAAGCTGAAGGCCAATGGTGTTGAAGAAAAGGAAGAGGAACCAGAACTGGAGACTTCGGCAGAAGAAGATGAACCGAGTCCCAAGAGAAATAACCGCATTAGTGGGCGTGAATAGCGTATGCTGTTTAGGAAAGAAAGCGTTCGGAATTACTTCACCGGCAATTAGTTTACTATCGTTATCGTGTTAGCGTATTTGACCATGTCGACTTATTTGGTATGGCAATACTAGGTTGTTTGATATACTCTTATATTCATGGTTGTGTTGAGGATCTTATATTAGTTATGCAATATATTTTGAGACTATATGGTGTGATTGTATTTTCTTATTGGTATGAGTGCTTTTCTTGATGCTATTGATGGTTGATGATTGGTGATAATTGTATGATGATTGTGTGGTATGATATGTTGTATAAGTATATGTTGTTTTGATCATAATAAGCATATGGGGTAGGATATATTTCCCTATCTACTTTCTGTCTGTAACTTACCTATTCTCGCCCAACAGATGCCGCCGAGACGTGATCCCACAGGAAATGGGAACAACAACAATGAAGTGCCAGCTTACATGCAGCAGTTACTTCAAGGACAAGGTCAGTTGATCCAGTTGCTCACTCAGAACATGGGCAACAACAACAACAATGCGCCACCACCACCACCACCTGTGGACACGCTTGCGAGGTTCCTGAGGCTGAATCCTTAGAGGTTCTCTAGCACTCCTGAACCCATAGTGGCGGATGACTGGCTTCGTTCGGTGAGCCGGAACATGGAGACAGCTGGCTGTACTGAGGCAGAGAGAGTGAGGTTTGCCTCACATTTGCTGGAGGGTCCTGCCGCTGCATGGTGGGACAACTACTTGGTGACTTATCCCATTGACACCATCACTTGGGCGCAGTTTCAGTCTGCGTTTCGCGCCGCACATGTCTCTGCAGGCACCATGGCTTTGAAGAAGAAGGAGTTCCGCAGCTTGCGCCAAGGAGGTTGCACAGTAGCGGAGTATGTAGTGGAATTCAACAAGCTTGCCCGCTATGGTCCAAATGATGTCAACATGGATGCAGCTAGGCAAGAGAAGTTCTTCGAGGGTCTCAATAATGAGTTGGGAGTTCAGTTGACGGTGGCTACTTTCAACAATTGCCAAGGACTCATTGATAAGGCCATTGTACTGGAGGGGAAGCATCAGGCTATGGAGTACCGCAAGAGGAAGTACAACAACAACAACAAGTACAACTTAGCGCCACAGCAGAAGCAGTGCACTTCCTATAATGGGAATGGAGGACATAACCATCATGGTGGGAATGGACATCACCATCATGGTGGAAATGGACATAATCATCATGGAGGAAATGGACACAATCATAATGGAGGGAATGGCCACAACCATAACGGCTACAATCATCACAATGGGCACAAGAATGGCAATGGCAATGGGAAAGGAAATGGAAATGGAGGAAACTATAACCAGAACCGTCAAGTGGTGAATGCTCAGAAGGACCTTAGTCAAGTTCAGTGTTTCAAGTGCAGGAAGATGGGACACTACTCCAACATGTGCCCGGAGAACAAGGACAACAATGGGAATTCTGGAGTCAGCAAGCCCAATCCTTTCAACAAGGAGCATGTGAACCATGCCAACGTGGAGGAGATTTATGAAGAGCTTGATGCTGTGATTGGTAAGTTCCTTATCAATTCAGTACCCGCACTTGTTCTTTTTTATTCTGGTGCATCGCATTCATTCATATCGAGGGTATTTGTGGATAAGCATGAGTTACCTACCGTAGTTCTTAAGTCATCTATGCTCATAAGTTCACCGGGAGCGGAGATGTCAGCTAGTTTGGGATGCTATCAGATAAGCCTAGCCATAGGGAAGCATGATTTTCCTACAGATTTGATTATCTTAAAGCCACAATGTTTGGATGTTATATTGGGCATGGATTGGCTAGCCAAGTACCAATGTGTTATTGATTGTGCCAGTCGGTCCATCACTCTCCGTACACCGACGTGGCAGAAGATCAGATATGTATCCAAGTATAAGCATTAGCACTCTCAGGTGAATTCTCTTAAGGGGGGTAGCCTGGATGATGTGCGTGTTGTGAGGGATTATCTGAATGTGTTTCCAGGTATGCCACCGGATAGGGAGATTGAGTTCCTTATTGATTTAATACCAGGCACTGGGCCTATTTCTAAGAGACCGTATAGGATGCCCGCTAATGAACTTGCAGAGTTGAAGGAGCAAATTAGAGAGTTGCAGGAAAAGGGGTACATTCCCCCAAGCTCGTCACCTTGGGGATCTCCAGTGTTGTTTGTTGAGAAGAAAGATGGAACCCAGAGGATGTGTGTGGATAACCGTTCTCTGAATGATGTTACTATCAAGAACAAGTATCCTCTACCTGTGATTAATGATCTATTTGACCAGTTGGAGGGAGCTTGTGTGTTCTCTAAGATTGATCTTCGTTCTGGTTATCATAAAGTGAAGATTCGGGAGAAAGATATTCCGAAGAGTACTTTTACTACAAGGTATGGATTGTATGAGTATACCGTTATGTCATTTGGATTGACTAATGCTCCTTCATACTTCATGAATATGATGAATAAGGTGTTTATGGAGTTCTTGGATAAATTCTTTGTGGTGTTCATTGATGATATATTGGTGTATTCCAAGAATGAGCAAGAGCATGAAGCACATCTGCGTTTGGTATTGGAGAAGCTCAGGGAGCACAAATTGTATGCCAAGTTCAGCAAGTGTGAGTTTTGGTTGAAGGAGGTAGGATTCCTTGGACATGTTGTGTCAGGAGAAGGAGTAGCTGTGGACCCATCCAAGGTTTCAACAGTTACAGAATGGGAGACACCCACGACAGTTGGAGACACTCGCAGTTTCTTGGGGCTTGCAGGATATTATAGGAGGTTCATTGAGAATTTCTCCAAGATTGCAGAGCCAATGACTGAGCTGTTAAAGAAAGAGAATAAGGTCGTTTGGAGTGAGGAATGTGAAACTAGCTTTCAGAAGTTGAAGAAACGGTTAGTAACTGCACCTGTTCTATGTTTGCCTGATATACATAAAGATTTCCAAGTCTATTGTGATGCATCTCGTCGAGGACTTGGTTGTGTTTTGATGCAAGGAGGTAAAGTTGTTGCTTATGCTTCACGTCAGCTTAAGAACCATGAGCAGAACTATCCTACACATGATTTGGAGTTAGATGCAGTTGTTCATGCATTGAAAACATGGAGGCAATATCTCGTTGGTAATCATTGTGATGTATTTACTGATCATAAGAGTTTGAAGTATATCTTTACTCAGAAGGAGTTGAATCTCAGGCATAGTAGATGGCTAGAGTTGATTAAGGATTATGATTTGAATGTGCAGTATCATCCTGGTAAGGCGAATGTGGTTGCTGATGCGTTGAGCCGTAAGAGTCATATCGATGTTGCTAATGTTGAGGATATGCCACTTGAGTTATGTGAGCAGTTCAAGAACCTCAGGTTGGAGATAGTTCCTAAGGGATATGTGGCAACATTGGAAGTGAAGCCAAATCTGTTGGAAAGAATCAGAGAAGCTCAGAAGGGTGATGCAGAAATTGATGAGATAAAGGAGAATATGACCAAAGGGAAAGCAGAGGGATTCCGTGAGGATGAGCATGAAGCCCTTTGGTTTGAGAAGCGCATTTGTGTACCGCAAGATGCACAGATCAGGAAGTCAATTCTTCAGGAGGCACATGATTCACCTTATTCTATCCATCCCGGGAATACCAAGATGTATTTGGACTTGAGGGAGAGATTTTGGTGGCCTAGCCTGAAGCGAGAGATAGCCCAGTATATTGCATTGTGTGATGTTTGCTAGAGAGTTAAAGCTGAGCATAAGAAGCCAGCAGGATTGTTGCAGCCTTTGCCTATACCCGATTGGAAGTGGGATCAGATAGGTATGGACTTTATTACTGGTTTACCCAGGACTCGGTCAGGATATGATTCTATTTGGGTGATTGTTGATCATTTGACCAAGGTTGCTCACTTCATTCCAGTAAAGACAACTTATACAAGTGCTAAGCTAGCCAAGGTTTATATGACCAGGATCGTTTGACTGCATGGAGTTCCAAGCAAGGTAGTGTCTGATAGAGGTACTCAGTTTACATCCAAGTTTTGGCGTCAGTTGCATGAGACCTTGGGAACCAGGCTGGAGTTCAGTACTGCTATTCATCCATAGACAGATGGGCAGAAAGAGAGGGTGAATCAGATTCTGGAGGATTTGTTGAGAGCTTGTGCATTAGACTATGGGTCTAGTTGGGGTGATAATCTACCATATGCTGAGTTCTCATACAACAACAGTTATCAGGCTAGTCTGAAGATGGCACCATTTGAGTTACTGTAGGGAAGAAAGTGCAGAACACCGTTGATGTGGGATGAGGTAGGAGAACGTCAGTTGTTTGGACCAGATCTGATTAGAGATACTGAGGAGAAAGTCAAGTTGATCCGTGATAGACTGAAGATAGCACAGTCCAGGCAGAAGAGTTATGCAGATGCGAAGCGCAAGGATGTGACCTATGAAGTTGGAGACCGTGCGTCTCTCGGAGTTTCACCAATTCGTGGAATCAAGAGGTTTGGAATCAAGGGCAAGTTAGCACCACGTTTTGTGGGGCCTTACAATATCTTGGAGCGCAGAGGGGAGGTAGCTTATCAGTTGGAGTTGCCAGAAGCTTTGTCAGGAGTTCACGATGTGTTTCACGTATCCCAGCTAAAGAAGTGTCATGCGAAGATGGCAGATATTCCTTTGAGAGATACAGTGCCACTTGAGACAATTCAGTTGGAGATTGACTTGACTTATGAGGAGAAACCTGTGAAGATTCTGGAGACTGCAGAAACAGTTACACGCACGAAGACAATCAAGCTATGGAAAGTTCAGTGGGATCATCATACTGAGGAAGAAGCCAGTTGGGAGCGAGAGGAAGATCATCCACACCTCTTTGCTAGCCAGCCCGAATCTCGACGACGAGATTCATCTTAAGGGGGGTAGGTTTGTAACATCCCAATTTTCTAAATTCGGATGTTAATAGATTATCTTATACACGTCCTGCTGGAGTTTTGCATTATTTGGATTTTATGAATATTTTAAACATTTTTCAACTTAAGGCAATTTTATTGGAGAGGATATAATATGACTTATCCCCATTTTAAATAAGGTTGAAAAGTGTAGAAAATGACTCAAATTTATTTTTGGGATTTGTATAATTTTTACAGGGAGTTTATTGCATAAAAAGTATTTATGAAAATTGCATAATAACGGAAATAGTAATTTCGGCAAAAATAATTATTTTTATTATTTTATTTTATTGTTGTGACATTTTTAAAATTCATATTATATTATTTAAAAATGTTCTCCGTAGTCGGTTGACCAAATAATTTTTTTAAAAAAACGGGTTTTCGTTTTGGGCCTTCCAGCGGCTCAGACGGCTATTTTGCGCCGCGTGCGTTCGGGTCCGATTTGGACTCAGGAAAAATAATAATTTTTTCCCAGGCCTATATATAATTTTTGATTTTTCCCGATTTTATTTTTTCCGAAACCCTAATTTCCACATGGGACCCGCTCCCGAGCCGCCGCCGGCCACCGAGGTAAGCGCGCTGACCCGTCGCCCCGCGCACCGCCCCGCCACCCCGTGCGCCACCGCCGCGCGCCGCGCCGGTCGCCGCCGGCCGACGGTTCGCCGGATGTGAGCTGAGCGCCCTCGCCCGTTGGATCGGGTGCCTCACGGCCGAGATCGTCCGATCTGGATCTCAGATCCAGATCCGGTTTTTTCTTCCAGTTTATTGCTAGGGTTTCGGTTAACCGCAGTTTTGGTATACTGCAAACTCTCGCCGGACCGTTCGCCGGAGTGGACGTCGTTCGCTCCATAGCCGAGGACCTGTTTGTGGCAGAAAAGTTATTTTAATTGCGAATAGGCCCTTTTTCACAAATTTCACCCTAGAACCGTTTTCTCAATATGTTTTAACCTGTAGCTCCGTTTTAGTTAATTCTTTTTGCGTTGGAACCATTACAAAAAATCTTATCTAGGAGACCTAAGTTTTCCAAAGTTTTCAGTTTTCAAATTTGAATTTGTACAGATTTAAATTCAAACTTCCGGTGACCGTATCTTTTATACGGTGTATCCGTTTTCGCCGATTCCAGTTGCGTTGGGATCGTGGTGACTTGAAGTTATCGTTTAGCTACTGTTAATTGGTTTTCTTGCGGTTCAGTTGGTTCTTTTACTATTGTATTATTTATGTGTTAGTGTTTGATCGTGTAGACTGTCCGGAGTGCAACGCTTCGTTCTGTGAAGAGTGTGATCGTCAGTGTAAGTCCAAGTATGTGATCAGAGGGGGAGGGGGTGAATGATCACTTCAAATTTTTGCATGAAACTATGAAGTGAAGCATAACTTAGCAGTAGAAGAGTTGCAACAGAAAGGTAAACATTGAAGCAGAACAGGATTGAAGCATAACATAGCGAATCAAAAGCATCGAATCAATTGCATTGAAGCAAATCACTGAAGAAATTGATAAACTGAATGTAAGTGCGGAAAGTAAAACGAACTCTTGACTCGGCGATGTTTGTTCGACCAGTTCACACTCTGCAAAGTGCTACGTCTGGTTGGAGGGACTTGTGATTGAACACAGGAGCTAACCTCTCTCCGTCCGTATCTCCACTGCACCAATCTCCTTGAGCTTGGTCAGTTCTTCACTCGTGGTTGATTATTGAGGAAATCACCGAAACCTTTGACAAACTGGACTTCGAGGCGACAATAACTCTTCGCTCTCTGAAGAACAACTCTCTAACCGTCTAGGAGAATTGCAGTTCTCCAAGATAAAAAGGCTAGCAAACTTCTTCCTAAGTCATAATGAATCAACTCAGATCAATAGGACTGATGGTTCGGTGGATGGGTTTTTGGTTTGCTTCAGTGAGGTTTGCTCTTTCTCTTCATTGTAAGGAAATATTCTTGGAGCATCCACCGGCCAATGAGGGCGGGGGTGGCGTATTTATAGGTGGCAATCCCTAGGTGTGAAATGACTGAAGTGACCCGATGTGACAGCTTGACACTTGTCCGCAACGGTCATATTTCCAATCAAAGCGCAACTTTACTTGCGGTCCAAGTAAAGATGACTCACGGACTTGGTTCTGCTTCAGTAGCCAAAAGAACTAAGGCTTCGCTGGTGAAGCATTACCTAGTGCACATGAGATTTCTCAACTCTGTCTACTCACTGGTTTGGATTCGATCTGAGTCTTTTCACCAAAACCTTCGGAGTATATTTACTAAACCCCTCTTGATAGTACGGTTTTTCCTACGACTCAAAGAAGTGAAAAAGAACTACGCAAAAACTACTTAGTCTTGCGCCGTCTTGGTCATCTCCTTCGATGAGACGAGCTTCAGGATTCCTTATCTTTTTAGGGGTCGACATCCGTGATGAGCTTCACTCCAGAGGATATGCTTCAGTAAATATGTAAATCTTCGTTGAAGCTTTATCACCAACCTATAACTTCAGGAACCTAACCATCTGTTTTGCACTAGAAAGCTTGTTAGTTCCTCTACTGTTTTGCCCAACAATATCCAAAACTCATGGGGATATAACTTTGCTCTTACAATCTCCCCCTTTTTGGACTATTGTTGACAAAACAGGCATCGATAAAGATATGGAATTTTGAGTTGAGTTGAGAGCAAACTCTAAGATATGAAGCTTTTGACTCCCCCTGAATGCAAGCATCGAAGATTTATATAATCGAAGTGAATGCTTGATGAATAATATCATTGATAGGAAGCCTAACACATATGTTAGTGAATTAATTGCATATAGAGAATATTTGTCTTGAAGAATATGCAATTATCCAATGACCTGTGAACTTAAAGGATAACAACCACCTGCAAGATAAAAGATACGAGAGCAACTTGCAAGCACGGGGTTATTAACACATAATAGTAGTAGTTCACAACCGAAGTAAAACTTAAGTTACAATCCAATCGAAGCGAATGGAAAGTTTGTTGTAACTTAACACACAACACAAAAGATCGAATCAAATCCCTAAACCCCGCAGCGAATCTAAACTCAATCGATGCTACTTTCTCCCCCTTTTTGTCAAAAATTGGAAAAAAGGTTTAGAGGTAGATCAAGAGTATCTAAGCGTTAGCTGCAACCCGGGGACCCTGCTGATTGTCTTCGCCTGAATAAGATGCATCTCCTGAAGTGTCTCCTTCGGTCGAAGCAGGTGACTCCAGCTCGTCGATGTCCATCGGCGCTTGAAGCAAATCAAGGTCGCTGTCGTTGAGAGGATCATCTTCTTGCTTCGAGGTATGGGAGTCTTCATCAGAGAAGGTATCTGGGCGAATCTGTTCAGCTGGATTAACAAAGAGGACTTCATCAATCTTGTCCAGCGGCGGGATCTTTGGGTTGGGGCGGTCGATCGAATCATTTCGGGAGAAGTGATGTTGAATATGTGGATACTCCTTGAAAATCCGGTCAGCTTCAAGCTTCTTCACAGAGTTGAACTTCCTTAATCCTTTCCAAGAGTGGTGCTTCAAAACCTTCAAGTACTGGTTGTTGTTTAAAGCAATGTTGCCAACTCTATTGATCTCATCTGAAAGATGTTTCATTTGGCGTTGATTTCCTTCAATGAAGTTTTCAAGCATTTGTTGAGTTCGAATGCCAACTTCAAAGTGATAAACTTCTGTCTGGAATTTCTTCGACATGTTGCGTTCATTGACATGCTGTCTGACTCCGACATAAGTGGCAAAAGGATCATTAGGCCTTCTGAAGATATTCATAGTATCGCGCACAGGAGG